>CM035838.1:89318633-90746215 GCA_020510985.1 Pholidichthys leucotaenia | reverse complement strand
CACAGAGGTTAAACGGGCACTGGCAAACGCGGCACTGTTGGCCCACCCAGACCCAGCAGCCCGCATAGCGCTAACCACGGACGTGTCAGATGTGGCCATAGGGGCCGTAGTGGAGCAGCAGGTTGCCGGGGTTTGGCAACCACTCGCATTCTTCAGCAGGTCCCTACGCGAGGCTGAGCGAAAATACAGCGCGTTTGACAGAGAGCTGCTGGTGCTCCACTTGGCTATTCGCCATTTCCAGTTCTGGTTGGAAGGGCGGCATTTCACCGCGTTTGTCGACCACAAACCGCTCACTTTTGCAATGTCCAAAACTTCAGAACCGTGGTCAGGGCGGCAACAGAGACAGCTGGCCGCAATTTCTGAATTTACCACTGATATTCAGCACGTAGCCGGTAAAATCAATGTGGTGGCAGACTGTTTGTCACGCGCGGTAACAGCACCCGTCCGCGCGGAAACGGATTGCGCGGCCGCTTACCCAGAGTGCGGTAACAACGCGGACACGCGCGCGGCTCCGGTCCACGTGAGAATAGATTATGCAGCCATGGCGGCGGAGCACAGCGAGGACGCGGACGTGCGCGCGCTCCTGTCTGGACCAACAGGGTTAAGGCTGGAACGCAGAAATCTACAAACCGGATTCCCCCCGCTTATTTGCGATGTATCCACGGGGCAACCGCGCCCGGTGGTGCCAGCCGCGTGGCGCCGTCGCGTTTTTGATGCCGTGCACTCCCTAGCGCACCCAGGGGTGCGCGCTTCGGTGAAAATGGTGGCAGAGAAGTTTGTTTGGCCGAGCCTGCGCAAGCACGTGAAGGAGTGGGCTAAAACCTGCATGGCTTGCCAGCGTGCTAAGATTCACAGGCACACTAAGGCGCCCTTAGAACCGTTCCACATTCCAGCTAAAAGGTTTGATCATGTGCACGTGGACCTCGTGGGCCCCCTGCCCACTTCACAAGGGTTCACGCATCTCTTGACAATGGTAGACCGAACCACTCGTTGGCCGGAAGTGGTCCCGTTAACATCGACCACAGCGGCAGAGGTGGCACGCGCTTTTTTAACAGCCTGGGTAGCGCGGTTCGGGGTCCCGTCAGATATTACGTCTGATAGGGGACTTCAATTTGCGTCGGAACTGTGGTCAGCAGTGGCCAGCGGCTTAGGAGCGGCGGTACATCGCACGACCGCTTACCATCCCCAGGCCAACGGTTTATGCGAGCGTTTTCACAGGTCTTTGAAGGCAGCCCTCAGAGCGTCACTGACGGACACAGATTGGGTAAACAAACTACCATGGGTTTTATTGGGGTTGCGTTCGGCACCCAAAGAGGATCTGGATGCCTCACCAGCAGAATTGGTCTTCGCACAACCGCTCAGGCTGCCAGGCGAGTTTTTACCCGACCACACGGCACCAGGGCCCCCCCCCGATCCGGGGGTCTCTGAGTAACACGGGAGCAGAAATGCTCCCGGGCCCCGCTCATCACTCTTTCCCGCGTGTGTTCGTGCCCCAGGCTTTACGAGACGCAGAGTTTGTTTTTGTCAGGCACGATGCTCAGCGGCATAGTCTCCGCCCACCTTATGACGGTCCATTCCGAGTGCTGGAAACCGGGGAGAAATATTTTGTGCTAGATTTGGGGGGCAGGAGGGAGACGATCAGTATCGATAGATTAAAGCCTGCTTTTGTGTTGCATAACGAGTCTGTATGGCCGGCGGGCGTGCCTCGACGCGGCAGGCCTCGACGCGGCAGGCCTCCAAAGGGGTGGCCCCGGGACCCCCCACGGGGGGGGGGGCAAATAACCCTTCTCCCCCTCACTCCACAGATGCACAGCAGGACGGCCCAACACAGAGCAGGAGACCTGCATACAGCAGATTCGGGAGAAGATTGAAACCTAAGCTGCATGCAGAATGATGTGTTTTGTTTTGTTTTTTTTTGGTCAGGTTGTTTGGGTTGCTGTGAGATTCTGTTGGGGGGGTGACGTGCTGTATGACTGTTGTATGACTGTATGTGGGTGCCCAGACTTTCGCGTGGAAGGGGGGAGTGATGTGGAGCCCATAGTTATAACCTATGTAACTCACATGTGGCTGGCTGAATTCAGCCAAGAGAGACTTTGAGCTAGCCATGTGTATTGACTTCACACCTCGAGAGGAAGACATGTCTGCACCCCCTGGGGACTCAGGAGAGAGGAGAAGATTACCTGGCCTGACCTTTGGGGGTCAGAAAGGAGAACAGAAGGACTCTGGGTGTTCTATTAGAGATGAAAGGATGTAGCTGAGTATTGTGACTTTTGTGTGTGATGTATTGTTAGAAGATGAATGTATAAATGTATGTGTGTGACTGCGTCCTGTCTCTTTTCACTCCGATCGAGAGAGGACGTAGGATGAATGGGGAATTAAAGCAGTTACTGGAAAAATCATCCAGTCTCCTCAATTCTTGACTCCTACAACTGGGCAAAAATAGCATCCATGGGAGAGTTCCAAGGGGAAAACTGCTGACCAAAAACAACAAAAAGACTCGTCTCACATTTGACAAATAACATCTTGATGATCCCCAAGACTTTTGTTAAAATATTCTGTGGACTGAAGACACAAAAGTTGAACTTTTTCGAAGGCATTCATCCCGTTCCATCTGCCATAAAACTTACACAGCATTTCATAAAAAGAATATCATACCAACAGTCAAACACGGTGGTGGTAGTGTGGTCTGGTGCTGCTTTGCTGTTTCAGAACCTGGATGGCTTGCCGTAATTACTGGAACCATGAATTCTGCTCTGTATCAGAAAATCCTGAAGGAGAATGTCTGGCTATCAGTTCATAACCTCAAGCTCAAGCCCTCCAATGTGGCTGAATAAAACAATTCTGCAAAGAAGAGTGGCCAGAATTCCTCAACAGCGATGTAAAAGACTCATTGCCAGTTATTGCAAATGTTTGATTGCAGTTGCTGCCGCCAAGGGTGGCACAACCAGTTTTAGAGGGCAATTACTTTTTCACATAGGGCCAGGTAGGTTTGGATAGCTTTTATCCTTAATAAATTAAATTATCCTTTAAAACAGCATTTTGCATTTGCTTAGGTTATCTTTGTCTAATATTAAAATTTATTTTATGATCTGAAACATTCAAGTGTGACATACTGTATGTGAAAATATAAGAAATCAGGAAGGGGCGAATACTTTTTCACAGCACTGTACATGTGGCAACAACAAGCACAGCAACGCTAATGTGTTTTAGCTGCCTTTTTACAGTGTTATTAAAGCACAGCACATCACAGATTGTATTATAAAGTGTTACCAATACTTTTTAAATAAAAAGGGTCAAATTTTTTATGATGCCACTATTATTAGCCATGCTTTCTGAATATTAGGTAAAAGCTTGACAGTGTCTTTCTTTGCAACACATCCCAGCAGTGCTGTTTTTACCAAAACAAAACTGTGAATAACTGATTATTCTTCTTCAGCATTTATAAAAGTATGTAAAACAAGTATATTTGGCAAAAAATTCAACAATTAGTCTTTTTTAAACATTTGAAACCCGTTGGGTTCACTGATAGTTTAAAGGGCAAGCAGCAGAAGCCTGCATGCTTGGCTTGTTGTGTCTCTTCAGTTGATGACCTCTGCTACTCGATTTACTGTGAAGAGGTGAAAAAAACAAGTTTCTCCAATTCCCACTGATCACCAGAGGGCACAACATGCTCCTCTCTGTTGGGTGGGGTCATAACTCATGAATTTTTAAAGGTTCTTACATGAAAGGGCACAGACGAAAAATCAGGTAATTCATCAGAACGATTGTTTGAAGGTCTTGCACTTAGAATATGAATCTCTGTAAATCATTACTAATCAGACACCAGAAGGAAAATTAAATGGCTGGGGGGATCAATTGTCTCAGATCGATCAGTGTAAAGGACAGCCGATTTGGCCCCAGAGAGCGGTGGAATTCCAGAGGCCATAGAGAGAGACACACAGATCTCCTTCCACTTTATGGCCACAGCTGTCAGAGCTCATTCCTGTCAAGGTGGACCACCGTTTCTGAAGGTAGTTCAGCTGGGCTTAACTAAAACAAAACCTCTGACAGCAGAGCAGTATGGGACAGAAATCAGCCTGGTGAAATCTGACTGGATAGACAGAAGATTAAAGTAAAATTTCCTTCAGCCTTTCTCTGCCTCACTCAATCTTCGGGTCTATTCCTCGAAGTGGACAAATCTTCAGTGTCCAGATGTGCAACAGATAGACTTACACTCTCTGATAGCTCACTCTGACATAAATAAAGTCACATACAACTGTTTTTTCAATACCACAAGGAGCTATTTACTACCATGAAAAATTCTGAAATGCTGGTGCAAACATATAGAGGTTAAGCTCATGATTAAATCAGCAAATAATTCACCAACTCCAAATGTATTTATACATATATTCTGCATTACAAAACTGTTTAAATATGTTAATATCATGGCTCAGTGGCAGTTTGCTGCATCCCGCTTTCAGTCACTTTGATTCAGATTCATTTATCTCAATAACCATATCATACATTTTTCTACAACATTAGGCTGGCAACTTTGGTGATCAACTAGCTTTTTCTCTTGACATTTGAGAACAGAGTCTTAATTTATTCTTGCAGTGACATTTGGCATGCATATCCCATACTAAAGTTAGAAAAATGTGATGATTTGTAAAAACTCCAAATTTCATGCACCTTGGCGCACTGCTATTATATTATTAAAAGCATCAATAATAATTATAATGATAATAATAAACAGGCCCGCTCAGCCCACTGCCACTACTGCCCATCAGTCCAAGTCAGTGTTGGGAGTAATGCCTTTAAAAGAATTGTGTTACTGTGACGACACTACTTTTGCACTACTTGAGTAATGAAAGCACCAAGGTGCTGACGCCTCGGTGCCAGAGCCTTGGCAGAGGTATGCATTCTGGGATCATCACCAAAATGTTATGGATTCCTCTCTAGCCCAAGTAAAAACTTCACCCAAATCCATCCAGTAGTTTTGGAGTACACGCATGCGCAGTGAAAACAATCTGCAGTTCACATGTCCGTACTGTTGGTGGAAGCCAAGAGCCACCAAAGTGATTTGAACAGCTGCAATCCAAACACAAAAGAAGAGCACAGTGGTAGACGTTTTAAATGGCAGAATCGATGGAGGTACATGAATACAATGACAATCAAAATGAACAGGAGCTTTTGCTGTTTAGTGGCAGAGGAAGAAAACAGACGGACAAAAAGATGGACAATTGTTCACCCAGTATTGGCGAATTACTAAGTACTTTCCTCTGGCGGGAGTTTCCGGCTGCATGTGCAGTTCACTGTGACCACTTGCGGGCGAGGAATGTTGGGACTTGGAGTTTTTAGCAAGTTTTTAACAAGTTTTGCCTCATCCTTCCTCTGCAAAACTAAACAGCAAACCAGTGTGAAAACAATCAGTGTAATTGTAGAGGAGCTTGAAATAACGAGGCGATGTGATTCATAAACCAAAGTTTATTATCAGCTCCTCTAACAAGTCTCATCTAGATGCAGCAGCAGAAGAAGTAAGAGAGCGAACACCTTCGGCTCTACGAACTTATACTCGCACATAACAAAAGACATGCATATCAAAAGCTGACATCTCTCACTATCTTAATCCCCTCTTTTGTCTTCGTACTCCTCCACCTGGCCCTGGGGGGTCAGGGCAACCCATCCGGTCTCCACCGCAGTGCCTCGGATGCTCTTTGATCTTCACTGGCGGTTGAGACCCTTTGTCCTGTTCTGAGGTGTGAAGTCGCTTTACATATGTAATCACTAAACACTCTCACATGCTTAAACATATGTAGGTTATGGGATATATGATTAATATGGACCACAGCCCCCCCCCCATACGACTAAGAAAAGGACAATAGAAAAATTCACAGTTTAAGATAATTATTATGACATACTAACTGCTACACCTCTTGACACAGAAGAAACTTTCCAGCAGCCATGCTCCTAAGAGAGTTCAGTGGTAATCATAACAGCATAGTAATATCACAAGTCAGTCCTAAACTGTTACAGCACAATTAGTGAACAACTGTTGAGTAGTTTGCATCAGTCTCTGTGCCGTCTGGGTTTTAATCTTCTCCCGAATCTGCTGTGGGTCTGCTTGGGCGTCCTGGTGGGACCTTCCTGTAAGGAATCTGCAGCTTGGGGAGGAGAGTGGTTAATTGTTCCCTGCAGGGGGGCTGAGTCTTTTCTCTTGGGGGGTCTACCCCGCCGAGGTGCTCTCGCCAACCGTGCAGGCTCGTCTCTCAACAAGAAGGCAGGTTTAAGTCTGTCAATGCTGACTGTTTCTTTTCTATCCCCAAAATCAAGCACAAAATGTTTATCACCAGGTTCCAGCACTCTGAATGGCCCATCGTATGGTGGGCGGAAAGTTGGTTTTAAAGCTTCATGCCTAACAAAAACGAATTCAGCGTTTTTTAAAGCTTGGGGGACAAAAACCCGTGGAAAAGAGTGATGTGCCGGTCTGGGGAGAAAGTCCAGTCCGTTGCTGCCTAAAAACCTCGGGGCTGGAAGATGCCCTGGCTCTGGGTTCTCTGGTAAAAATTCACCTGGGAGCCTGAGTGGTTGTGCAAAAACTAATTCTGTTGGGGAGGTGTCTAGATCCTCTTTGGGCGCAGCACGCAACCCCAGTAAAACCCAGGGAAGTTTATTTACCCAATTTGTATCCGTTAGTGAGGCTCTGAGGGCGGCCTTTAAAGATCTGTGAAAACGCTCGCATAACCCATTAGCCTGAGGGTGATAAGCGGTGGTGCGGTGAATTGTCGCCCCTAAGCTGCTGGCCATGGCTGACCAAAGCTCCGAGACAAATTGAGGCCCCCTATCGGACGTGATGTCCGATGGGACGCCGAAACGTGCCACCCAGTTTGTCAAAAAAACGCGAGCGACTTCCTCTGCTGTGGTTGACGCCAGAGGGACTGCCTCTGGCCAGGCATGGTGCGGTCTATCATTGTTAACAGGTGTGTGAAACCTTGGGAGGAAGGTAGTGGCCCCACGAGGTCGACATGAACGTGGTCGAACCTTCTAGCAGGGATTCGAAAAGGCTCCAGAGGGGCTTTTGTATGTTTGTGTACTTTGGCGCGCTGACAAGAAATGCAAGTCTTTGCCCATTCTTTTACGTTTTTGCGCAGGCCAGGCCACACAAACTTTTCGGCGACCATTTTAACCGAAGCGCGCACACGTGGGTGCGCGAGGGAGTGAATCGAGTCGAAAATACGGCGGCGCCATGCAGCTGGGACTAACGGGCGAGGTCGGCCGGTTGAGATGTCACATATTAGGGGGGGCACACCGTCGCGTAAAACCCTTTCCTCCAGCCTTAACCCTGTTGGTCCAGACAGGAGTGCGCGCACGTCCGCGTCACTACTTTGCTCCTCTGCCATAGCTGCATAATCTATTCCTGCGTGGATTGGTGCTGCGTATGTGTCCGCGTTGGCGAAGAGTTCAGCGGCTGAGGTAGTATAATCTGTTTCCTCGCGCTCTGGCGATGTCACAGCGCAAGAGAGGCAGTCTGCTACCACGTTAAGTTTGCCTGCCACATGTCGAATGTCTGTGGTGAACTCTGAAATCGCAGCCAGCTGTCTTTGTTGCCTGCCTGACCACGGTTCGGAAATTTTAGCCATCGCAAAGGTGAGCGGTTTGTGGTCTACAAAAGCCGTGAAACACCGCCCTTCCAACCAGAACTGGAAGTGGCGGATGGATAAATGAAGCGCTAGCAGCTCTCTGTCAAAAGTGCTGTATTTACGCTCAGTTTGGTTTAGCGATTTGCTGAAGAATTCCAAAGGTTGCCAGGTTCCGCTGATGTGTTGTTCTACAACTGCCCCTATGGCCAGGTCTGAAGCGTCTGTGGTTAGCGCAATGCGGGCCGAGGGATCGGGGTGAACCAACAATGTGGCATTAGCTAGGGCACTTTTTACTTCCGCGAAGGCGCGTTCGCGCTCCGGGGTCCATTCGACCGCGTTGGAAGGTTTTTGTTTTCTGAGCGCGTCATATAGGGGCTGCATGAGCTGAGCTGCGTGGGGGAGGAAACGGTTGTAAAAATGAACCATTCCCAAAAATTCTTGCAGCGATTTGACCGTTTGTGGCCGTGGGAAACTTTTTACTGCATGAACTTTGTCTGGCAGTGGGACTGCCCCCTTCGGAGAAACTCTGTGTCCTAAAAAATCAATTTGTGACACGCCGAATTTGCATTTGGCTGGATTGATTATTAACCCATGCTCTTCTAGTCTCTGAAAAACCATAGTGAGATGCTGCTCGTTTTCTTCCTCAGACGAGCTGGCTACCAGCATATCGTCGAGGTAGACGAACACGAAAGGGAGGTCGCGTAATACTGCGTCCATCATCCGCTGAAAGATTTGAGCAGCACCTTTGAGGCCGAAAGGCATCCGCAAAAATTCAAAAAGACCGAAGGGGGTTATTACAGCTGTTTTAGGAATGTCCTCTGCTCTAACTGGGACTTGATGATAACCGCGGACTAGGTCTATTTTTGAAAAAATGCACGCACCCGCCAGATGTAGTGAAAAGTCTTGAATGTGAGGAATTGGGTAGCGGTCATGCGCTGTCACATTGTTTAATCTGCAGTAATCGCCGCATGGCCTCCAAGAACCATCGGATTTCGGGACCATGTGAAGTGGTGACGCCCAGGGGCTTTTCGAGCGTCTGATAATGCCTAATTTTTCAAGGGTGGTAAACTCGTCTCGAGCTATGGCGAGCTTGGTCGCGTCTAAGCGCCGAGCTTTGGCGAATACGGGTGGGCCCGTTGTGGAAATGAAGTGTTCGACCCCGTGTTTAGCCACTGTGGCTGAGAATTTGGGAATTGTGAGTGCTGGAAATTGGGTGAGGAGTTGATCAAACTTACCTCCTGCTGTGGTGACGTTAGCCTGCACGGATGGTGGAGAAAGTTGTGCTGAGCAGGGAATAGAAGCAAAGAACAGTGCATTAACCAAGCATCTGTTCGCTAGATCAACTAATAGCCCATGTGCACACAAAAAATCTGCGCCCAACAAATTAAAACTCACCGCCGCTACAACAAATGTCCATCTGTAGTTGCGGCCGTGGATGGAGAGGGGCAGGCTCTTTTCGCCAGAAGTGTCGATGATGGAGTCGTTGGCTGCCACCGCTCCATTGCCCCGGGGGCCCATGGCCCGGTCTGCTTGGGAGGGCATGACAAAACTTAGTTGAGCTCCCGTGTCGATAAGGAACTGCTTGCCGGTGTGTCCGTCCGTCACATATAAAAGCTTACTTTTTTCGCCGAGAACCGCCGCTGTTAACGGCTCTCGGCTTCGGCGTTTTCCCGAAATCGTGAATTTGCAGGGGGGAACGCATTTGTAAGCCTTCTCGGCGAAGCGGTGGTGGTAATAATAAACGTTGCTCCGTCTGTTGTGGCCTAGCCGTGTCGCTGTCACCGCGGGCTGATTCTGCTCGGTGATTTGTGGCTCCTCGTGGCTCCGGACATCAGCGTTGAGGTCTGCAGATGCTGCTGTGGGTGTCTGCTCCTTGCAGGCGTTGACGAGCCGTTGAGCTTCGTGAGCCAGCGTGCGGAAGTCTTGCTGGGTGCTGCATCGCATGTTGGCAAGCGTTCCTCTCATGTGTGGCGGCAGCGTACTGAGGAATATGAAATGGAAGAGGCAGTTGTCATTGTCCTCTTTAAGTTGCAGCAAGTCCTCCATGAGGGCCTTGGGTCTGCCTCCTCTGTGGCCGTAGACCACCAGGATCCTCTCGGCTCTGTCCTCGGCTGAGGGGACGTAATTTGCCACGATGGTCGCTTTCAGTTCTTTATATTTGTCCTGGGCCGGCGGCCGCTGGATTATGCTCCGCGCACATCTCGAAGTGGCGGCGTCGAGTTTGGCGACGATGTGATAGAACTTTGTATCGTCAGCCGTGATGCCCGCAAGTGCAAACTGGGCTTCAGCTTGCTGAAACCACGAGGCGGGGTCTTCCTGCCAGAAGTCCGGCAGCTTGACGGTGACGGCGTTTGTGTGGACCGTCACTGATGTGTCCGCAGGGTGAGAGTGCCTTGCTTCGGCTCTCTCCGCGGTGCTGGTGCTCGGTTGAGCCCTCTCTATCACTTCTGCCGTGGGGGAACGTCGTCCATCTGTTCCCCTGTCTGCATGGGCGCCGGCGTCTGCCTGGGTCGCCACAGATGAGTCGATCGCGGGGGAACGCCTCTAGTCCATTCTCGCGTCAGGGTCACCAGTGTAGAGGAGCTTGAAATAACGAGGCGATGTGATTCATAAACCAAAGTGTATTATCAGCTCCTCTAACAAGTCTCATCTAGATGCAGCAGCAGAAGAAGTAAGAGAGCGAACACCTTCGGCTCTACGAACTTATGCTCGCACATAACAAAAGACATGCATATCAAAAGCTGACATCCCTCACTATCTTAATCCCCTCTTTTGTCTCCGTACTCCTCCACCTGGCTCTGGGGGGTCAGGGCAACTCATCCGGTCTCCACCGCAGTGCCTCGGATGCTCTTTGATCTTCACTGGCGGTTGAGACCCTTTGTCCTGTTCTGAGGTGTGAAGTCGCTTTACATATGTAATCACTAAACACTCTCACATGCTTAAACATATGTAGGTTATGGGATATATGATTAATATAGACCACAGTAATGAATAAATGGTGTAGTTTTTGAATACATGTTTTTTTTTTAGTAACCGCTATTTTATAACAGTTCAGTTCCACGTACTGTAAAAAAAAAAGTGCTGTGTTGTGCTGTAAAAAAATCGCACTGCCGCCTCTAGTGGCCCAATATATAGTTATTCCCATACCCTTTTTCCCGGCGATACAATGTATGGCGATACAATGATACAAGCCTTTAGTTTCACTTAATTTTGACTGGGTGAGCTGAAACAGACAGGCGGACAGATACAACCAACAACATACACACACAGATGCATTGAGCGATTACCATATGCCTCTCCGTTTCACCGAGGCATAACAAAACTACTTTCTCAAATTAAATATCACCATTACAATTACTGAAATTTTTACAGGCTTGTTGCTCATTCTTTAACTTTACACAACACAGACAACTGGGGGACTTCAATGCACACGTGGGCAACGACAGTGAAACCTGGAGGGGGGTGATTGGGAGGAACAGCCTGCCCAGTCTGAACCCGAGTGGTGTTCAGTTATTGGACTTCTGTGCTAACCACAGTTTGTCCATAACGAACACCATGTTCAAGCATAAGGGTGTCCATATGTGCACCTGGCACCAGGACACCCTAGGTCGCAGGTCGATGATCGATTTTGTTATCGTGTCATCAGACCTGCGACCGTATGTCTTGGACACTCAGGTAAAGAGAGGTGCAGAGCTGTCAACTGATCACCACCTGGTGGTGAGTTGGATCCGATGGCAGGGGAGGAAGTCATTCAGACCTGGTAGACCCAAACGTATAGTGAGGGTGTGCTGGGAACATCTGGCTGAGGCCCCTGTCCGGGAGGTCTTCAACTCCCACCTCCGGAAGAACTTCAACCACATTCTGAGGGAGTCTGGAGACATGTAGTCTGAATGGGCCATGTTCTCCACCTCTGTTATTGAAGCAGCGGCGCAGAGCTGCAGCCGCAAGGTGGTCGGTGCATCTCGTGGTGGCAACCCCCGAACCAAGTGGTGGACACCAGTGGTGACGGGGGCCATTAAGCTGAAGAAGGAGTCCTAACAAGCTTGGTTGGCTTGTGGGACTCCTGAAGCAGCTGAGGTGTACCGGCAGGCCAAGCGGAGTGCTGCTTGGGTGGTTGCTGAAGCAAAAACCCGGGTATGGGAGGAGTTCGGTGAAGCCATGGAACAAGACTTTCGGTCGGCCTCGAAGAGATTCTGGCAAACTGTCTGGCGGATCAGGAGGGGAAAGCAGCTCCCTGTCCACACTGTGTATGGTGCGGATGGGGCGCTGTTGACTTCGACTGGGGATATTGTCGGGCGGTGGAAGGAATACTTCGAGGATCTCCTCAATCCCACTGATACGCCTTCCACAGAGGAAGCAGGGTTTGTGGACGAGGGGGATGACTCGCCTATTACAGGGGCTGAGGTCGCCAAGGTGGTTAAAAATCTCCTTGGTGGCCGGGCCCCGGGGGTGGACGAGATTCGCCCTGAGTACCTCAAGGCCCTGGATGTTGTTGGGCTGTCATGGTTGACATGCCTCTGCATCACTGCGTGGAAGTCGGGGCAGTGCCTTTGGCGTGGCAAACCGGGGTGGTGGTTCCTCTCTTCAAAAAAGGGGACCGGAGGGTGTGCTCCAACTTTAGAGGGATCACCCTCCTCAGCCTCCCTGGGAAGGTCTATGCCAAGGTACTGGAGAGGAGAGTCCGGCCGTTGGTCGAACCTTGGATTCAGGAGGAGCAATGTGGTTTTCGTCCTGGCCGTGGCACATCGGACCAGCTCTTTACCCTCTCGAGAATTCTCGAGGGTTCGTGGGAGTTTGCCCAACCAGTTTACATGTGTTTTGTGGACTTGGAGAAGGCATTTGACCACGTCCCTCGTGGTTTTTTGTGGGGGGTGCTTCGGGAGTATGGGGTATTGGGCTTGTTGTTATGAGCTATTCGGTCTCTGTACGACCGTTGTGAGAGTTTGGTTTGTATTGCCAACACTCGATCGGACTCATTCCCAGTGAATCAGAATCAGAATCAGAATCAGGTTTATTGCCATTGTTCATGTAGTACACAAACTAGGAATTTGTCTCGGTACAATGCTGCAACATTAAACATGATAAGATAAGAGAAATAAACTATACATGTAATAAAGTGTAGGATAAGATTAAGTGATACTGGTCAACAGTTAAAATATATATTAGTCAGCAGCAGATACTGTGGAGAACTATATAGTGCAGTCGGTAATGCAGGAAGAAAACAGTGATGATTGACATGAGTCTGGTTGAGCTGCTGTACATGGTGCACGAGAGTCACTTAGTGTTCAGCAGTCTAATGGCAGAGGGGAAGAAGCTGTTCATGTGACGGGAGGTTTTAGTCTGGATGGACCGAAGTCTTCTACCAGAGGGGAGGGGGGCAAACAGTACGTGACCAGGGTGTGAGGGATCGGCTATGATCCGGCCAGCACGCCTCCGGGTCCTGGAGATGTACAGATCCTGGAGAGATGGGAGCTTGCAGCCGATCACCTTCTCAGCAGTGCGCACGACGCGCTGCAGCCTTAGTCTGTCCCTGGCAGTGGCTCCTGCGTACCACACGGTTATGGAGGTGGTGAGGATGGACTCGATGATGGCTGTGTAGAACTGCACTAACATCTTGGTGGGTAGCTTGAGCTTCCTCAGCTGCCGCAGGAAGAACATCCTCTGCTGGGCTTTTTTGATGAGTGAGATGAGTGAGAGTTGGACTCCGCCAGGGCTGCCCTTTGTCACCGATCCTGTTCATAATTTTTATGGATAGGATTTCTAGGCGCAGCCAGGGAATGGAGGGTGTCATGCTTGGTGACCACAGGATCTCATCTCTGTTGTTTGCAGATGATGTTGTCCTGTTGGCTTCATCCAGCAATGACCTACAGCTCTTGCTGGGACAGTTTTCCGCTGTGTGAGAAGCGGCTGGGATGAGAATCAGCACCTCCAAGTCTGAGTCCATGGTCCTCAGCCGATAAAAGGTGGATTGTCCTCTCTGGGTTGGGGACAGTCTCCTGCCCCAAGTGGAGGAGTTTAGGTATCTTGGGGGCTTATTCACGAGTGAGGGAAAAATGGAGCGAGAGATTGACAGACGGATCGGAGCAGCATCTGCAGTGATGCGGATATTGTACCGGTCTGTTGTGGTGAAGAGGGAGCTTAGTTCTAAGGCAAAGCTGTCGATTTACCAGTCAATCTACGTTCCTACTCTCACCTATGGTCACGAGCTTTGGGTAATGACCGAAAGAACGAGATCGCGGATACAAGCGGCTGAAATGAGCTTTCTCCGTAGGATTGCTGGACTCACCCTCAGAGATAGGGTGAGGAGCTCAGTCATCCGGGAGAGGCTCAGAGTAGAACCGCTGCTCCTCCACATTGAAAGGAGTCAGTTGAGGTGGTATGGGCATCTGATTAGGACGCCTCCTGGACGCCTCCCACTTGAGGTGTTTCGGGCACGTCCCACTGGGAGGCGACCCCGGGGCAGACCCAGGACTCGGTGGAGAGACTATGTCTCCCAGCTGGTCTGGGAACACCTTGGTATCCTCTCTGAAGAGCTGGAGCAGGTGGCTGGGGAGAGGGAAGTCTGGGCTTCTCTGCTTGAACTGCTGCCTCCGCGACCCGGACCTCCGGAAAAGCAGAAGAAGATGGATGGATGGATGGATGAATGGACAACACAGACAAATCCACAAATGCACCTTACCACGGTGACACGCAGCCGTCACTTAATGTGACCTGTCAGAAAGATTATGAATCAGTTTGGCAACAAGAGTTTCTTGTCATGGAAATATAACTTTTTTCCTTTCTTGAGCTTAAGGAGAATAATATATTGGTGAGTTGCGCACTATGTGCTGGTGTGAAGACCTATTCTACAAAAAAAATAGTAACTCAAATCTTCAGAACCACCTGATTAAGCAATATGAACCAACAAAGCTAGTCTCTAAGAAAAGGCTCGCTATGATAGCATTGCTGATGATGAAGCCACTTCACCTAAAACAGCTTGGGGTGGATTTCAAACCTAGATAAGCACCTGGGTAGTATGCAACCCAGTAAGAATTAAACCCACTGTTTGCCAGATAGGTCGTTGAAGACCTGTTATCAGGTCAGCAGCCTTCAGACAGCCGATTGGCAAAATACTGAAGACAACTAAAGAATGTGAGCCACTGCAGAAAAACATTTTTCTGCCTGATAAAGATAATTCCAAAATAGATTTTGATCTCTAAAAGACATTTGAGGGACTGGATCATGTCTCTGCCACAGCAGATTGGATTGGGCATAAGTTTTTGTTGGATCACTGCACACTGGATTGACCTATGTCATAGAGGTAAAGCCTACTGTATATCACAACAGGCTGCTACAGCCTGTTTATGTGCAGATTTTGGGCTGAATAATAATATAAAGCTTTGAATGGTTGAGGCCCAAAATACATTTCAGATCTGCTGGTCCATTATGAACCACCCAGAGCCCTCAGGTCATCATTGTCAGGCCTACTATCTGTGCCCAGAGTTAGAACCAAACATGGTGAGGCAGCGTTCAGTTTTTATGCTCTTCACATATGGAACAAACTCCCAGAAAGCATCAGAGCTGCTGAAACTCTCAGATGCTTTAAATCAAGGCTAAAAACTTTCCTATTCGCTGCTGCCTTTCAGTAAAACAATTGTTAATCTCCTACAATGCACTGTACCTTTTATTTCTTGCGCTTTTTCTGTCTTATTCTATTTTAGCTTGTTTTTCTTTCTCTTTAATTTATTTTTAGTTTGCTTTTAAATTCTTATGTATTCCTTTTGCAACTTGCTGTCATGTTTTAATATTTTATGTAAAGCACTTTGAATTGTCTTGTACACAAATGTGCTACACAAATAAACTTGCCTTGCCTTGCCTTGAATGTCATGTGCCACGCAAGTACTGGATTTGTTGGACATATCCAACATCCTCCACAAATTCTCTGTGAGCAAGAGGTCGCATGTGTGACGTATTTCACCCGCAAGGAATTTGCATGTTAGACATACAATTTTTAAGGCCCCTGGGGGGAAAAATCATGGTATAACACAATAATACTATCCATCCATCCATCCATCCATCCATCTTCTTCCGCTTAATCCTTTTTGGGTCACAGGGGGGCTGGAACCTATCCCAGCATCTTTGGGCGAGAGGCAGGGTACACCCTGGACAGATCGCCAGTCCATCGCAGGGCCAACACAGAGAGACAGACAACCATTCACTCTCACAGTCATACCTAACAATTGTAGAAACCCCAGTTTGATGTCAGTTAACCTAACTTGCATGTTTTTGGCATGTGGGAGGAAACCAGAGAAATCTCGGAGTAAACCCATGCAGACACAAGGAGAACATGCAAAACTCCACACAGATCACTGTTGGTCAGGGGCTGGGATCGAACCCAGGATCCCCCAGCCAAGGATGAGTTGCTGTGCTGCCACAGTGCTAACCACTCCACCACCGCCCAATACTATATGTGCTATAATGTGTTATAATACTGTAACACATAATACTATGAGTCTGCCATATGTCATTGTAATATTTTTCTAAATTCTTAAAACAATAACATTGAAATCAAATTGAAATAAACATTATACTAACCTTGGTCCCTTGGTTATGCGGGGTGAGACACGTTGCAGCAATTCAGCAAAGAGGTTGTGGACCATCCAGATGAAGGCCATGTAGTCTCCTTGACATTCTCTGTCTTGCTCATGGAAGAGTGTCTCCTACTGGCCAAACAACCGCTGTCTCCCAATCCAGGGTTGGACCCACCAGTGCCTTCTGCCAACCTGGCCTTGACATGCATGAAGCAAAGCAGCCATACAGCATCATGGTCTTCTTCCTCTTCAAGCTCTATTTGAAGTTGCAGAAGACAAAGTTGTCTTAGCATTGCCATATTCTCTGGAAACCGGCAATATGAAGTAAACTCTAACTGATAGCAACTGTGGATAATGTGGCATCATCTGGAACCAGAAATTTGCCCTAGAATTTAATTCTAGTCTGTCAAGATGACGGACAGGGTTGTAAATATTCAGTCAAGACCCATAATAATCCATCATAATGAAAATGTCAAAAACAACTGCTCGTGCACACCACTTAAGGTGTGAAAACTGCTGTGGTAACTAACGGATGACAAGGAGAAGTTTTACTCTGAGGGACTTTTAATTATAAAACTAGAACTATAAATTCCAGATTCCCCCTCCAAAATATACATATAGATATATTTGCTTTTTTTTAATTGAAAGAATAAGCGAGTCAAATAAATAGCCTGTGTACATGTCATGATGCTGAGCATGAGGGGAGCACCATACTCATGCTTTAAGTTTCTGATTATTTTCTGTATTTTCCTTATCTCAGTTTTATTATCATATTTGGGTATGGTTTTGTTTGTATAAGGTTCTGAGTTTGGCCTTTGTTTCTGTTTGTTTTGCATTGTCCTGTTATTTTGGTTTAGTTATTGTAGTCCTGTTTATTTATATTATGAGTCTATGGCCATCTTGTTTTGTATTTTAAATGAATCTTCCTGTGTCAGACTTGAGCCTACTCTTGCCTCCGCTTGCAGTTCTCCTTTTTCAGCAGTAGTATTTATAGGTATTGTATTATTAAACAGTTATTGTCGCCCCCGACAGACTGCTATGATGCTGATGATGATGATGATTAGCATTTCTTGGTTGTGTATTTTATCGTGTCCCTGCCTTGGTGTTTTTTAAAATTATTTTTTCCTTTTGTATTATGTTGTCTGGATTTCGTGTGGTTGTCATTATTCCTCCGGTGCTTTTATTTTGATAGTGTCCTTTGTTTACTTCCTTTATCTTCGAGCTAGTTTCATGGTTGTCCTCAGCTGTTTGTTATTTCAGTTAATTACTCTTGTTCCTGTTTCCCACACCTGTTATCATTTGTTTAATTCCTCCTCGTCTTATTTAAAGGCCGCCTAATCTGCAGTCTGGCGCTGCATCCCACTCTTTTATCTACAGACGTGAGTCCCATGTCTCCTGGTTCTTCTGTATCTCCTGACATCCTGAGTGAGGTGGAGTGTTGGGCTGTGGGAGTGTTAAAGAACATCATATCGGAGGCTTGTGCCTCCCGCACTCCTGAAGCGGTCCGGGGATGTCTGGATGGAGCGGCACAGGTACTCGAAGCATGCTCAAGCCTATGGAGCCATCCGGAGCTCATGGACCCACTCCTCTCCATTACTGACCCACAACACATGCTCCATGGGCTGGGCAAAACTTCTCCCCCACCCGTACCTGTGCCGACGAAGAAGCATCCCCGGGTACGTAAGTCTTGATCACCTCGCCATGAGCCCATTTCCTTGCCCGCTCACCAGACGACCTCCGCTGTTCCCAGAGGACTTTCATCTGGTCCTGCAGCAGCAGCTACCATCACGTCCCGGGAACTAAGGCAAGTACCTTTTCATTTTTTAGCACCTATGAATGAATTGTCTTGCCTTATTCCCAGTGGTGAGGCTCAGCAGCAGCAGCCCACTTTGGTTGAGTCCTCACCGCCTGCTGCTGTAACCATACCTTCATCCTCACCTGCTTCTCCTGTCTCCCTCTTTGTTTTCCCTGAGTGCCCGCCGGTCCTGGGAGGGAGTCGCCTGCGGTCCTGGAGAGTTCTGTGCCAGCCCCACAGCCATGTCCTGGATGGGAGGAGAGCGCCCCCTGTGTCCTGAAGCCTGTGCTGACAAGAGAGTATCCCCTGGTTTCAGCCTCACAGAATCCGTCGTCATCGGTGAGATGATCCCCAGCTTCAGTTGCTGCCTCTGGAGGTCCACCAGCATCAGCCGTTCTGTCTGGGGTTCCACCGGCTTTAGCTGTCATGTCTGGGGGTCCGCCAGCATCAGCCACCACGTCTGGAGTTCCACCAGCATCAGTAGCGTCACTGGGGTTCCACCAGTGTCAGCCGCCATGCCTGAGGGTCCACCAGCTTCACCTGCTATCCTGCCTGCTGCTTGGGCTGTCGCAGCAGAGTCGCCGGTGTCCTGGACGGTGGTGGAGCTTGAGTCATGGCAAGTACTCTTCCCTGTCTCTAAATTACCATTGTTAGAGAAATCTTGTCTTGCTTCTGGCAGGGAGAATCAGCTGCAGATGCTCTCTGCTCCTGAGTTCTCCTCGCTGGACTCCACTGCTGTCAGCAACAGTTATCCGGTGTTTATTTCATCCTCCCCATCCGAGGTGGCCATGTCGGGAATGGATTCTCAGACGGAGGGATTTGAGACGATCCAGCTGGAGTCGCCGGAGTCCTGGACGGCGGTGGAGCTCAAGCTAAGGCACGTTCTCTATTTTGTCTTTATGTTGGCAGTATTAGAGAAATCTTGCTTTGCTCTGGGCAGGGAGAACCAGTCGCAGCCGCCAGCTGCTACTGAGTTTTCCTCGCTGGGCTCCACTGTTGCCAGTGATAGTAACTTTGTGTATGTTTCTTCTCTCCTGTCCGAGTCCTTGTCTGGGTCCACCAAGGGTCATCCGCCTTCGTCTGAGGTCGCTGAGGGTACTCCACCTTTGCCTAAGCTCACAGAGGGTCCTTCCGCCTTCACCTGAGGTCGCCACAGGTCATCCGTCTTTGCATGAGGTTGCCGAAGGTCATCTGTCTTCATCTGATGTTGCCAAAGGTCAACCATCTTCGCTTGAGGTCGTCACTGGTCATCAGTCATTGCCTGAGGTCGCCGTGGATCATCCATAGTTGTCGACTGGTTTCCTCGCTGGACAGCCATCCTCCTCGTCTGGTTTCCCCGCTGACCAGTCATCCCCTTTGCCTGGTTTCCTTGCTGGCCAGTCATCCTCCTCATCTGGTTTCCCCGCTGATCAGTCATCTCCTTTCCTCACTGGTCAGTCACTCTCCTCATCTGGTTTCCACCCCTCAGCCTCTGCGGCCCGTGAAAGGTACAGGTTCCAACTGCCACCTCCAGGAGGGGGCGCATCATGCCCCGCGGTCCATTGGCTCAGGGATACATGGAGACCACCCGGCAAACCACGTCGTCTGCTTGGGTGGTTCTGGAACTCTGGGAGACCACCCATTTTATTCCATCATGTGATCAGGCAGTTTTGGGATTTTGTAGACCACATGAACTGCTTTATTTTTTCCACCCAGAAGTCCTAGAATTCAATTCAATTCAAAGGCTTTATTATCATGTGCACAGTTAAGAAATGCCACATATCCTGAAATGAAATTCTTACTTTGCTCTCCAAACGAATGCCAAGGTAATAGGTACACAACAATACTAATAAGGTAATAACACAATGACACAATAACTCAGTCCTAATACTAATGGATGCTAATAACACACACACCAACACACAGTTAGGCAATTAGGACTCCTAAACACACCTTGATACTAAATACTAATACTAATGAGTATTAATAACATATGTTAGGCAATTTGGGCAGCTAAAGCAGTTGATGTAGTCAAACAAGAGGAATGAAACTGAAATTCACTGGATGACTATAGTGGTAGTGGTATATTGATATCAGAGATGGTGTGAACCTAAGATGGCATAAACCTATGTGCATTGTGCAAATGAGCATTGCGTACATAAACCTATGTACAGTGTGCAAATGAGCATTGTGCAGTGAGCAGTACAGTAGTACCAATAGACTGTACAAGATAAATAGCAGCAGAGATGATAATAAGCAGCAGAGATGATATGGACATCAGACGGGTGAGACTATATACATTGTACAGCTGAGCAATGAATAAATTTAGCAGCTGGTGTGTGAGTTCCTATATGCAAAGCTGTGTTGCAGAGTTTTGGCAGTTGTTATTTGTTCAGGAGTCTGATGGCAGTGAGAAAGAAGGAGTTTTTCAGTCTGGATGACCTGCATTTCACACTTCTGTACCTCTGGCCTGAGGGTAGAAGTGTGAACAATTCGTGCTGGGGGTGGTGGGGTCCCGGAGGACCCCACTGTCCTTTGGACTCTGCGGTGGTAGATGCTCTGCAGAGAGGGGAGTGGAGTCCTGATGAGCTTCTCCACTGTCTTCACCACTCTCTGCAGGCGTTTGTGGTCCAGGGTGGTGGTGCTTCCGTACCACGCAGTGATGCATTTGGTCAGGATGCTCTCGATGATGCAGCTGTAGAAATTGTTGAGCATCCTGGAGGACATGCCAAACATCTTCAGCCTCTTCAGGAAGTACAGCCACTGTTGAGCTCTCTTAACCAGCTCTGTGGTGTTTTGTGTCCACTTAAGGTCCTCGCTGATGTGGATGCCCAGGTATTTAAAGCTGCTTACCCTCTCCACCTCAAGCTTCCGGATGAACAGTGGCTGATGGGGTCTCCTCCTCCTCCTTTTCCTCATGTCCACTATCATCTCCTTTGTCTTGTCCGTGTTGAGGGTGAGGTTGTTGTCCTCACACCATGACACCAGGTTGGCCACCGCCCTCCTGCAGGATGCTTTGTCATCACCAGTGATGCGTCCTATCACTGCTGTGTCATCTGCAAACTTTAGGATGATATTGTCCTTGTGGGGGGCAACGCAGTCATGAGTGAAGAGGCTGTAGAGGATGGGGCTGAGAACACAACCCTGTGGGACACCTGTGTTTGTGATGATGCTGGCTGAGGTCCTGTTACCCATCCTGAAAGACTGGGGCCTGCCAGTTAGAAAGTCCAGTAGCCAGTCACAGAGGGTGGGGTGCAGGCCAAGGGAAGACAGTTTGTCGGTGAGTTTGTGGGGGATTATCATGTGGAAGGCGAAGCTGTAGTCAACAAAGAGCATCCTAATGTAGGAGTCTTTATCTTTCAGGTGGGAGAGAGAATAATGGAGGTGGGAGAGAGAATAATGGCATGCTGCCGCAATGGCATCTGAGGCGGCCCTGTTGGGCCGGTAGGCATACTGCAGGGGGTCCAGGGTGCCCGGTATGCTGTCCTGAATTGAGGGGCAGCACCACTTTCTCGAAGCACTTCATGATCATTGGAGTGAGTGCTACCGGTCTGTAATCATTCAGACAGGTCGGCGGGCTCCTTTTGGGGAGGGGGATGATGGTTCTCATTTTGAAGCAGGAGGGGACTATGTTCTGGTTGAGGGAGAGGTTGAAGATTGATGTGAGGACATCAGTCAGCTCGGCAGCGCATGCTCTGAGGGCCCACCCAGGTATGATGTCTGGTCCTGCTGCCTTGTGGGAGTTGATATTCCTCAGTGCTTTGTTTACCTGGCTTGGTGAAACTTTTAGGGGAGGGGTGCGTGAGTGTGTGTCTCTTCTCAGCCCTGTAGCTGGTGGTCTCAAAGCGGGTGTAAAAGATGTAGAGATCGTCTGGCAGATTGTCTGTGGAGCTAGTGGTGCTGCTTTTGGTCCTCTTGTAGTCTGTGATGTATTGCAGGCCTTGCCACATCTGCCCTGGGTCAGGAGTGGAGTAGAGGCTGTCCAGCTTTTCTATGTACTGCCTCTTGGCTGTTGTTATAGCCTTCTTTAGTCCATACTTTGCAGCTTTGTACTCAACCTCATTGCCTGATTTAAATGCAAGCGAGCAAGCACACAGCATCTGACATACCTGACTGTTGATCCAGGGCTTCTGGTTGGGGAACTTTCTGACCTGTTTGGTGGGTACGATGGTATCAACGCACGTGCTGATGTACCCAGTCACATATTCAGCATATTCCTGTATGTTTACAGAAGAGTCCTCTCGGGTGGCTGCAGCTTTAAACACATCACAGTCTGTGCAGGCAAAACAGTTTTGCAGGGTGTTCTCAGCCTCTAGAATCCAGCGCTTAATTTGCTTAATAACAAGGCTTGTTTGTTTCAGCTTTTGTCTGTAGGCTGGGTACGTAAACAATGAGATGTGATCTGACTGTTCGAAGTGGGGGTGGGGTGTCGCTCTGTATGCACCATGTATACTGGTATAAACATGATCCATTGTGCTTTTATCGTGGGTGGGAATGTCCACATGATGGTAATATTTGAGGAGTACAGTCCGTAAATTGCACTGGTTAAAGTCGCCAGCAACAATAAATACAGCATCGGGATGCTTTGTCTCTACTGCGCTGATGACTTCATGGAGTTTGTTTAGTGCTACTGTGTAGTTGCTTTGCAGACGGATGTAAACAGCAGCTAAAAACACAGCGGTAAATTCTCTCGGTAGATAATAGTGACGGCATTTCAACAGTAAAATTTCTACGTCGGGTGAACAGTGCTTGTAAACAGTCTGTACATCTCCACACCACGAGTTGCTTACAAAAACATACACTCCCCCTCCCGTCGTCTTACCAGATGCTCCGGTTCTGTCTGCCCGATGTGTTGAGTGAGTCTGTAGTTGAATGGCGTCTTCCAGGATCCTGATAGCCAGGTCTCACAGAAAATTAGAGTGCAGCACTCGCTTATCGCCCGCTGGTCTTCAGTCCTCGCTCTTAGTTTGTCTAGCTTGTTTTCCAAAGACCGAACATTCGCCAGTAAGAGACTGGGAATGGGTGGCCAGCTGACACGGGCCTTTTGCTTAGATTGTAGCTCACCTCTCTTGCCCCTTCTCCGCCGCCGTCTTCGATGCGCTCTCTTGGGTCAGCATGCTCACACGGGCTCAGTGCTTCGGGGCCTTCCTGGGGGTGGTGTTGATCGCTGCGTGGACTTACAATGCATTGCAGGTCGGGTGAAATGAAGCCAGTAAACTCTGTGTGACTGCTCATCTCGGCGATGTTCAGTAGTGTCCGTCAGTCGTATCTTAGCAGTGCATGACTTTTATACACTGTAAAAAGAACAGCAACCATGCAAAAAAGGAGAAAAGTCAGCATTCAAGAGCAGAACGAGCAAAGATGTTCGCCATCAGTGGGCACCATCTTGCTGTTCTGTTTACACCTTCTCTGTTTTGTTCCATGGGTCTTGAGTGAGTTTTTTGTTTTATCCCACCTAGCCTTGTTTTTCCCACTGACCTCCCAGGTATGGTGAGTTTCTGTTTTTGTTGTTTTTTTGGGGTGGAGTTTTGTGTTTTTTTCTTTTCTCCTTATGATGTTACGGTGGGGTGTCTGGATCCACCCCTTGAGGGAGGGGCTCTGTCATGATGCTGAGCATGGGGGGAACACTGTGCTTATGCTTTAAGTTCATTTCTGATTATTTTCTGTATTTTTCTTATCTCAGTTTTATTTTTGTATTTGGGTATGGTTTTGTTTGTATAAGGTTCTGAGTTTGGCCTTTGTTTCTGTTTGTTTTGTATTGTCCTGTTATTTTGGTTTAGTTATTGTAGTCCTGTTTATTTATATTATGAGTCTATGGCCATCTTGTTTTGTATTTTAAATGAATCTTCCTGTGTTAGACTTGAGCCTACTCTTGCCTCCGTTTTCAGTTCTCCTTTTTCCACAATGGTATTTATCGGTATTGTATTATTAGCATTTCTTGGTTGTATATTTTATCGTGTCCCTGCTTTGGCGGTTTTTTATTATTTCTTCCTTTCGTATTATGTTGTCTGGATTTCATGCGGTTGTCATTATTCCTCCGGTGCTTTTATTTTGATAGTGTCCTTTGTTTACTTCCTTTATCTTCTAGCTAGTTTCGTGGTTGTCCTCAGCTGTTTATTTCAATTAATTATCCTCATTCCTGTTTCTCACACCTGTTATCATTTGTTTTATTCCTCCTCCTCTTATTTAAAGGCCGCCTGCTCTGCAGTCTGACACTGTGTCCTACCGTTTTGTCCATAGATGTGAGTCCTACATCTCCTGGTTCCTCTGTATCTCCTGACGTGTGTTCCAAGTGTTGTAAGTTTTGTGTCTTTATTATGTTTTGTGTTTTTTGTTATTAAACGTCTTTGCAACTCACAGTCCAGCGTTTGGGTCTTCGTCCTGCCCTGGTGGACAAGTTTATAACAGTACATTGCAGGCAATTACAAAAAAAATCTGACTTACTGCTAGGAGGTTGGCATACTTTATATTTGAGTTTTCAGTCAAAACTTTTAGAAAAGTATTAGGCTACAACTCAGAAAAAAGGTGATGTGATGTTGTCACATACACAGTCAGAGGAGCAGCACAAAACTAGATTTAAAATGTTTTTATTTCTGCTACTCCACAGTGATTTTTTTTTTTTATCTTTCAGCAAAGGTAAGCACCCTTTTAGGGATGTATTTCAGTCTCTAAAAACCTTCTTGGTTATAAATTTGAGGATTATTTTTTTATCTATAAGGCTTACTGAAGTGGTGGAGGTAGAGCATCTGCCCCACAACCGGGAGGTCAGGGTTCAAGTCCCGGCCAGGTCATGCCAAAGACCATATAAAAATGGAACTTCCCGCCATCCAGCTTGGTGTGCAGCAAGAATGGAACGGAAGAGGGAAATGTGGGCAGCAGTGGCTCAGGAGGTAGAGCGGCTTGTCCAATAACCAGAGGGTTGGTGGTTTGATTGCGCTGTCCCCAGTCTTCCTGCCGCTGTGTCCCTGGGCAAGACACTTTACCCACCTTGCCTGCAGTGTCCATGACACTGGGTATGAATGTGTATAAATGTTCGGAAGTGGTCGGAGAGGCCGTTGGCAGGGATTGGCAGCCATGTTTCCGTCAGTCTGCCCCAGAGCAGCTGTGGCTACAGTAGTAGCTTATCACTACCATTGTCTGTTTGGAGCGAATAAATAACTGACTCACTGTAAGCACTTTGAGATGTCACTTGACATGTAAAGAACCATATAAATCTAATTCATTATTATTATTATTATTATTATTATTATTATAATTACTGGTTGCATTGAATGCCAAAGCCCCTGCAGTGGCACTTCAACAGCAATCCACCACTGAGGTTGCCCATCAGTCAGTGGGGAGAAAAAAAGGGCGGTGGTTACATGATAGCATTTGATACAAACTGATTTTTTTAAATATTTTTTTTCTAATGGAAATACTTGTAAATCATTAAAAAAAAATAGTTAATAAATTGTCCTTAGGTATGCCTGCGAGAGTGAATGGTTGTCTGTCTCTCTGTGTTGGCCCTGCGATGGACTAGCGATCTGTCTAGGGTGTACCCTGCCTCTCGCCCAAAGATGCTGGGATAGGCTCCAGCCCCTCCGCAACCCGAAAAGGATTAAGTGGAAGAAGATGAATGAATGAGTTAATATAACTCCCACCACAAAAGGGTAGGCCTAACTATTTAAACCAGCCATTTACCACAGAGGCAGACAACATATGTGTCATCTTTTCCCCATCTCCCTACATTGGTTTCACCAGAATTTGTGAGAAAATACTGAATTATCCTGTTGTCCTTTTCGTACCTGTAGCTTCTCAGGGGAGTTTGTTAAAATGCACAAGATTAATAAACCCTCTTGACAGTATTGTTTGACTAGTTAGCTAATTAGTTAGAAAGCATTACATTTCAGTTAAACTGGTCTGCCAGTTCTATTTACAGAAACCATTTCAGTATGATATAAAAAGACAGTGAATGCTTTCATTTACATTTTGATTTTTAATCATTAACTTTAAGAACAAGAATACAGATTAAACATTTGTTCCTGATTACACAATATTACAATATAAAATTATAGTAAAAATATTAAATGTGTCAAAATGAACACAACCTGATCTCAGTTGACTTTTATGTTGTCTGTAGGTCTGAATTCAAATCTTCCAGGTGATGCACAGATGGGGTGGGAATTACAGTTAAATACCATCAGTGCAATCCATCAAATTGACAGACAGCTCTGGAAATTTTCCTTGATTGCTAAAAATTACCAGTCAGTGACAGAGAATTCTCGGTTAATGCAACCTTAGTCTGGCATGTCTATATACCCATGGAAAAAACGACGTACATCGTCCATGTGGTCTGTACAAACATCTCAAGTGTAATGCAAGTGCGGCTTACTTGTGTTGTGCACGTTTCAGTGGGAACTCCTCTGTGTATTTAATGCATAATTTTAATCAACAGTTGAGACTAAACCTGAATAATGGTGATAAAAAAAAGACTATAATTAAACAGTAAAGATACAATGGATGTTGTGAATGAATGTATCAATAACAAAGAATGCATACTTATCATTGTTATGCCAGGTTAACAAGTCAACTAAAAACATCACTAAAAAATATGTCATGTACGCCCAACCTGCAAATATAACCATATATTATTGCCTTTTATGGCATTTCTCCATTTCAAAAGCAATCAAATCTTTGTACGGAGGTGGGAGGAGGATGGTGGACAGGGGTAAAATCAGTACTCCCACCCCGGAGTCTTATGCTTATGTCCCTGTCTTGCCTTTTTGTGGCTGCCCTGCCATGCATTTGCTTTCACTTCTTCCTTTGCAACTCATTCCAGATTCACAATTTGTGTACTAAATATATTAAAAGTTAGGGTTAGAGTTAGGAAAAGGTGAGGTTCTAGTTTAAACACATTGTAACTGTAACACTCCGCCATATCACTCTATGTTGTTATTTACACAACCACTAGAGGGTGCTTTATGTCAACACACACACATGAGTCTTAATTCCTGCTGGTGAGAATGGCCATATAAGACATTCCCCCTTTGAGGACAACCTCCAGTTTATGTTAATTCCTTATCAAAGAACATGACGTACACTATTATTGAGTACTTGAATTCTAAGTTTAATAGTAGCACATTGAAACCAAATTTATATTTCCTGTCTGGAACTAGTTTTAATAAAATGAATTTATTCATTATTGATTATTTACAGCAAAACTAATCCAATTTGTTCCAAGTGTACTTTCCTATTAACCAAATGTTCTTCACCACCATTTTATGCAAAGATTCAGGCAAAAACCATATTATACATGCAGGTGATAGCATTCATCTCAAAGAATCATTGCTTAAAAGCTCACAGAAGTGGGGTGTGGCTGTAGCCTCATTCTATTACAAACCTTTTATAGATGATAAGGATCTGGTCACCTTTTATAGGAGTCAAACTATGTACAGTAATTACAGAATATGTGAAAATAAATACTGAAAGCTTTTGTGTTGAGGTCACACTAGGACATTAAACTCCAGTAAATTTCAAGTAACATTGCCACAGATGAAACACACCACAAATAGTTAATAGCCTGAGCGAGACTTCAGTATTAACCAAAGGACATGTATGTTTATCCCGATAAGCACATCTCACTCAGCGCCGGCCAGCTTTTGAATGTTTCAAGAAAAATATAGTTGTGAATTCCACAAATGTTTCACCTTGTTAGAGGATTACAATTATAGCACAGGGCCCTGAGGCAAACCTAATCTCAAAGTGAAGGGAAATCTTCTATCATATCAAGTGAAATTACTGTGAGCTTTTCTCAGCCTATTCCGATAAGATACCGATCAGCCAAATAGATTGGCTTTTCCATTATCTGCCGGGAGATCTTGGAAGGCATTGGGTAGATAATTTGCTAATGTTTCCTGTGACCTCCCCAGATTTAAATTATGTCTTTGGGTACATGTCAACCCAATGCTTCTGTTTACCAGGGAGCAAGCACTCAAAGAGCCATTAATATTCACTGCAACATAACTGTCTTTTCACATATTTCTCAGCACCATTTACAGAGTCAGAGAAGAGTCATCTCCATGCCACTTGAAGGATATGGATTGAGCAGGCTGAGTGCTTTACAGACCTTGTAGGTGTTCAAAAAAAGGAAATGACAAAGCCAGAGGCTGGGGAAAAAAAGGGAAAATAAGAAGAGTATAGAAGATGGGGTAGAGGAATAATAATTCAGAAAGTGAAAAAAATCACCTTTAGCTGCCTTAGATGTCGCAGAAAACTAGACTATTCAAGTCAAACCCATATTTCAATGAACAACTCAAACAACTTATATATTCCTGCATTTTGAAGTATGGGTCAATTATTCTTAATCTAATTAACTAAATATAATGAGCCAGTTTGATGTTTGAATTTACTGCAGTGAACACAGGAAAATCATTTCAGTCACAGATATACAGTACATAGTCATTTTAAACACCAGCCTATAAATACACAGCAGCCCTCTCTAAAGAAGAGGCTAACTGCTTGAATGCTGCATAGAAACAGTTCAGTTTAGTTAAAATATGTTAACATGTACACATGAAACTAGGATAGATTTGTTTGGCCATGTTCATTTTCCACTCTCACCCTCACTTCAGTATCAAAATAATACAAAAAGGCTTGAAAAGATTAAACTGAATTAACACCGAACTCACAGTCCATAAAACTGACACCACATGAACATTTTGATGCAAATCAGTACCCTGATTTACCCACAACTGATAAGCAGTATGTTTTTAAAGTTAAACATGAGCATCACCTTATGTGTGTATTCTCTAAAGTTAATCATCCCCTGGGTGCATTAACTGGCAATAATTCCATGAATCATATTGTGTTTGTAGATAGGGCTGGGTGATTAACCGAAATAAAACAGAAACCAACATTCAGGACATAAAACCCACATAATCTTGCTCATGTTTTTTTCAGTTTTACCCCTCTCCCAGTTGTGTCCGTGTGTATATGAGAGCTTTCACATCCTACCCCTTTAATGTGCATGGTCATGTGACTCCGCAGCCCAAAAGTTGTGTAGTCAGTGCTGTTTGGAAGCAGCAGAACACAGCGGAAAAATTAAAACAGCTTGTATCTAAAAGAAATGCGGTGTCCATCCTGTTATGGATCCCCCTCCATAAAGAATTAGTCAGTGGTGCAGTCCCTGACACCTTAGCTAGAAGTGGAGGTGCACCCTAAATGCTACAAGAGGAATTCCTCTTTGGCTTGTGCCGGCTAGTTGTGAATAGCTGTAACAGAGTGACAGCCAATCAAAAAGCAGGTCGCTGCCCAAGGTGCTGAACAACACTGCTAAGTGTTGGAGAAGCTGTCCAGGGTGCTGATAGGTATTTGTTAAAGAAAAAGCTTTATTCTAGTTACATTTTTGAGTTTGACTGTTAATTTTGTACCTTTTTAAAACTATATTTACATTAACTCACCTTAATAGTTTTAGTTGAAAAACAGTTTATTGCAAGACTTGAACAATGGTGTATAGTTTTCTCTAAGTTAAATTCTTACAAGTTCAATTTAATTCAATTTTATTTATACAGCGCCAAATCACAACACAGGTCATCTCAAGGCACTTTACAGAAAAAATGGGTTTAGGCCACGCTCTCAAATTTATAGAACCCAGCAGAGAACCCTAAGAGCAAGCACTGTGGTGACACAGGCAAGGAAAAACTTCCCTTTAACGGGCAGAAACCTCAAGCGGAACCATAGCTCATAGAGGATGGCCATCTGCCTCGACCGGCTGGGTTGAAAAAAGGGATAAAAAGTAGGAGGCCTGGCAGTTGCTACATTCAAAACAAACATAACAAATACAATATTCTAAGCCAGACATTCCAGTATCAAGCCTGGTTGGGCTGCACATGCGAGTGAAGGCCTGGCAGTGGCAACACTTTTAACCATAGGCCTTATCAAAGAGAAAAGATTTCAACTTACTCTTGAATAACGAGAGAGTGTCTGCCCCCCGAACTGAACTGGGAAGATGGTTCCACAAGAGGGGAGCTTGACAACTGAAAGCTTTACCTTCCAATCTACTTCTAGAGACCTTGGGGACCACCAGTAGTTTGGATTTTTGGGAGCACAGAGCTCTGGTTGGATTATAGGGAACTATGAGTTCTTGCAGATAAGAAGGAGCCATACCATTAAGGGCTTTATAAGTTAGGAGCAATATCTTGAATTCAATTCTATATTTTATTGGGAGCCAATGTAAAGAAGCTAAAACTGGGGTAATGTGATCTCTTCTCCCTTTTCTCATAAGGATACGTGCAGCTGCATTCTGAATGAGTTGGAGAAACTTTATGGACTTATTAGGACAACGTGAAAAAAATGAATTACAATAGTCTAACCTAAAGGTGATAAAGGAGTGTACAAGTTTCTCTGCATCTTTATGAGACAGGATGGACCTAATTTTAGAAATATTACGCAGATGGAAGAAGGCAGTCTTAATGGTTTGCTGTATATGAGAGTTGAAAGACATACTGTATCTTGGTCAAAGACAACTCCAAGATTCCTAACAGAAAACGTAGAAGCCAGTACAATGCCATCTAGTGTTGTTATCTTACTAGAAAGAATACTTCTAGCATGTTTGGGGCCAAGAACAATGACTTCAGTTTTATCTGTATTCAGAAACAGAAAGCTGTTGTTCATCCAGGTTTTAATATCCTTAAGACACTCCTGGAGTGAACCCCAATGGCTGGGATCATCTGGATTGATGGATAAATATAACTGGGTGTCATCAGTGTAACAATGAAAATGAATAGAATGGTTCCTCACAATGTCTCCCAAAGGCAGCCTGTATAATGTAAACAGTACTGGTCCAAGTAGCGATCCCTGCGGAACTCCATAGCTAACCGTGGTCTGGGTAGAGGACTTGTTATGAACATGAACAAACTGGGAACAGTCTGATAGATAAGACTGGAACCATCCTAGCTTTGCTCCTTTCAAACCAATTCACTGTTCAAGTCTCTCTAGCAGAATATGGTGGTCAATGGTGTCAAAGGCAGCACTAAGGTCCAATAAGACAAGGATGGAGACAAGTCCTTTGTCAAATGCCATAAGGAGGTCATCAGTAACTTTCACTAAGGCTGTCTCTGTGCTGTGGTGTTTCCTAAAACCTGACTGAAATTTCTCTCAAATATAGAATTATTTTCTAAAAAAGTGCACAGTTGGTAGGCAACTACTTTTTCGAGGATCTTAGAAAGGTAGGGGAGGTTAGATATTGGTCTATAATGGCCAAAATCCCAGAATCAAGCAAAGGTTTTTTAAGTAGAGGTTTAATTACTGCCACTTTAAAAGACTGTGGTACATGTCCTATCAATAGAGACATATTATGTTCAAAAGCGGTGGACTAATCGGAGATAGTGATTCCTTTAGGAGTCTAGCGGGGATTGAGTCTAAGAGACAGGTAGTTGGTTTAGAGGCTGACACTATAAATTGAAACATACTCATCACACAACCAGTTGTTATAGTCAGAATCTGAAAAAGCAATTGTTCAGAAATTACTTGAAAGCGGGAAAGGTAAATTTTGAATAACCTTTAATTATTAACTCATTTTCTTTGACAACAAAGTCAAATTTGTTGATGACAAGCAGTTATAAACAAGGACAACAAAACAAGGAAAACACAAACTTTTACCTTTTTTAAATTACAAGGAAAGCACGAAAGTACTGTGGACATACATATCAAGGAATGCAAAAGACACCAAAAAAGTACTTAAGAAGGAGTAAAAGAAAAGAAAGTTACTTGAGTACAAAGTAATAACTTTACTCTCCCTATTAAGTTTTTTCCCTGAAAACTAGTAACATTTTTTTCTTTTGAATTTATGAAATTTTGTCAAAAGTGTGCTTGTTTTTACAAATTAGTTTTTTTTCTTAAATTCACAACTTTTAAAATGCATTTGAAACATTTTGTGATAAATGTGTGGTCTTTTTCATGCATATTTACAACTATTTACTCAAAATCTGCAACTCCTTTCTTGAAAATTTGCAATGCAGTTTTGCAGATTGTGTGGATTTTCTGTACATGTGTTAGAAAAAGCAAAATATAAATAAAACAAACTAGAAACATGTTGTGAAAAATTACTTGAATGAATGTGCTTGAGGAAATGTAACTAGTTACATACTTTACAGGCTCTACAGTCCAACAGAATTAACTTGAGGCAGCAGACATATTTACAGGGTATTTTATATTAACCTGTACTGTATTAAATAGGGAGGTTATAGTGGTTGTGTGCTATGGCCATTCTATATGATGACGTCTTTAAAAAAATAAGATAAGAGATAAGATAAGCCTTTATTAGTCCCACAACGGGGAAATTCCAGGATTGCAACAGCACAGGGATAGCAACACTCAGAGCAACAATCAGAAGGCAACAAAAAAAACAAGCAAGCAAGAGCAGCTAATATACATATGTACATATTACTATAAAATATATATATATACACACACACACACACACACAGACACACAGTGCAGAGCATTGTAGCTGGATGGAATAAATATATGAATATATGAACACACAGTGCAGAGCATTGTAGCTGGATGGAATAAATATATGAATATATGAACACACAGTGCAGAGCATTGTAGCTAGATGGAATAAATATGTAAATATATAAACACCCACAGTACGGAGCATTGCAGCTAGGTGGAATAAATATGCAAGTATATAAACACACACAGTGCGGAGCAATGTAGCTAGATGGAATAATATGTAGATATATAAAAACACAGTGCGGAGCATTGTAGCTAGATGGAATAAATATATAGATATATAAATATAAACACACCCAGTGCTGAGCATTGTAGCTAGATGGAATAAATATGTAAATATATAAACACACACAGTGCAGAGCATTGTTGCTAGGTGGGATGAAACAGCATAACCGTCTATTTAGTTATCCTACATGGTATGATTATGTGCCCATACATATTCTCACCCTCCATAGCGACCGGTATGTTCCTAGTTGTATGCCGGAGAGGACCATTGTGTAAGTCTACTGCATCTTTTGCATTCAAAAAAACTATTAGTTTGTTACGTCTTTTTGCTATCTCTGCGAGCAGCCCTGCTTAGGTTGTACAGTCTGACAGCCGTTGGTAGGAAGGACCTACGAAACCTCTCGGTTGTGCACCTGGGATGATGTAGTCTGCTGCTAAATGAGCTCCTCAGTGCATCCAGTATGTCCTGCATAGGGTGGAACTCGGACTCCAGCAGAGATGACAGTTTAGCTACCGTCCTTCTCTCTCCTATCTCCTCCATCGGATCAAGGCGCTGCCCCAGGACAGAGCTAGCTTTCTTAATCAGTTTGTTCAGTCTCTTCCTATCGGCTGCAGTAATGCCACTGCCCCAGCAGACCACTCCAAAAGTGATGGCTGATGCCACCACCGTGTCATAGAATGACTTCAGCAGCGCCCCTTGTACACCAAAAGACCTGAGTCTCCTCAGCAGGAACAGCCTGCGCTGTCCCTTCTTGTAGAGTGCGTCAGTATTGTGTGACCAGTCTAGTTTATTGTTCAGATGAATACCCAGGTACTTATAGGATGTCACCATCTCGATGTCTGTTCCCTGTATATTTACTGGTGCTGTGAGGGGCTGCCCATGCCTGCGGCAGTCCACTACCAGCTCCTTAGTTTTCCTCGCGTTGATCTGGAGGCAGTTCCGATGGCACCAGTCCACAAAGTCCTGGATAAGCCCTCTGTACTCAGCTTCATCTCCGTTGGAGATGAGACCAACGATCGCAGAGTCATCAGAGAACTTCTGTAGATGGCAATGTGTTGTGTTGTGTGAGAAGTCCGCAGTATAAAGAGTGAACAGGAAGGGAGCCAGCACCGTTCCCTGGGGGGCCCCCGTGCTACTGATGATCGTGTCGGAAACACAGTCCCAGGTTCTCACAAACTGAGGCCGGTTCGTGAGGTAGTCCAGGATCCATGATGACAGGTGCTGGTCCACCCCTGCGCGCAGCAGCTTGTCCTTCAGGATCATCGGTTGGATGGTGTTGAAAGCACTGGAGAAGTCAAAGAACATGATCCTCACCATATTCCCGGGCTTCTCCAGGTGGGACAGAGAACGGTGAAGGAGGAAGATCACCGCATCCTCCACCCCAATGCCATGCTGGTAGGCGAACTGGAGTGGATCCATCGCTGGTTCCACCAGGGGGCGGAGATGAGCAAGGAGCAGTCTCTCCAGGGTCTTCATCAAGTGGGACGTCAAGGCCACCGGTCTGTAGCTGTTCAGGTCTTTGGGGTGGGAAGTTTTTGGTACAGGTACCACAAAAGATGTTTTCCACAGCTGTGGTACCCTCCCCAGTTTCAGGCTCATGTTGAAGATATACGTCACAATCCCACACAGCTGGTCTGCACAGGACTTGAGGAGCTTTGCGCTGATGCCGTCCGGTCCCGACGCCTTCCTCGCCTTGATCTTCCTCAGCTCCGTCCTCACCTAGGTCTTGGTCAGGGTCAGGATGGGGGGCTGTGTGTTGGGAGTGGGGGGGGGGTGTCGGTGGAGTGGGGAGTGGGCAGCAGGACTTGATTTCTTAGAGGCAGCAGTGGTTGTTGTGTAGACAGGGGGGAGGGCGGTTGGTCAAATCTATTGAAAAACAGATTCAGGTTGTTCGCCCACTCCCTGCCCCCCGTGGCCTGGGGGGAGGTATTCTGGAGCCCCGAGATGGTTTTGAGGTTTCTCCAGACCCCGCTGATGTCGCTCTGTTGCAGCTTGTCCTCCATCTTCTTCCTGAAGCTGTCCTTGCCTTCTCTGATCTTTCTCCTCAGCTCCCTCTGTACGGACTTCAGCATCTCCCTGTTCCCCGACCTGAAGATCCTCTTCTTCTCTCTCAGAAGTGTTTTTATCTCAGGGTTGATCCAGGGTTTGTTGTTTGAGTGACGCCGAATGGTCTTGGTGGGAACGGATTTGTCCACACAGAAGCTGAGGTAGCCCGTGAAGGTGTGAATGAGGCCATCGATGTCCTCACCATGTGGATCGCAGAGCTGCTTCCAGGCAGTGGCTTCAAAACAGTCCTTTAGAGTGTACATTGTCTCCTCAGACCATAACTCCACAGTGTGCATGGCTGGAGGTTGTCTGTGCACTAGGGGTTTGTACACCGGTCGGAGATGAACCAAGTTGTGATCCGATCTCCCAAGTGGGGGGAGTTGTGATGAGGTGTACGCCTCCTTAGTGTTTGCGTAGAACAAATCCAGTGTTTTATTGTCTCTAGTGTGGCATGTGACATACTGGGTGAAAGTGGGCAGAATGGGAGACAGTGAAACGTGGTTGAAATCGCCTGAGATGAGGAGAAGAGCATCTGGGTGTTCTGTCTGCAGCCTGCTGGTTACTGAATGGATGACGTCACGCGCTGTCCCAGCGTTCGCCGTCGGATTTGCATAAACAACAATGCAGATCACGTGTGAGTGTTCTCTCGGGAGATATGTAGGCCTTATGCTAACAGCTAGCAACTCAATGTCTTTGCTGCAGTGTCGTTGTTTAACAGTGATACGTCCCGGTCTGCACCAGTTGTTGTTAACATACATTATCACTCCACCGCCCATAGCTTTGCCACTCTCTGGTGTTCGGTCAGCTCGTATCATGTGAAAACCCTCCAGCTCAATGTTAGTATCTGCTGCTAGTTCAGTTAGCCACGTCTCAGTAAACAAAAGGAGAGAACACTCCCGGTAAGTGCTATCATAACGGGAGATAGCCGCTAGCTCATCTAACTTTCCCAGTATCGACCGTACATTTCCCATGACAACAGATGGAAGGGAGGGTCTGTACCTTATATTTTTTGTCCTCCGCCTTACTCCAGCCCGGCAGCCGCGAAGCTTTCGCCTCAATTCTCTCGGTATGTCGAGTTTTTCCAGTGGGACCGGGTGGCGGTTAAATGCTAGCAGCTCTTCCCTGTTGTATCGTATCCTGCTATAAACAGTGGCTCCGTCCACCGGCTCAGGAGACATTTGGGACGATCTGTGTGTCCGTGATATAAGTGGGGTGAAAAAAAAAGTGATCAAAAGAGAGAGGAAGGGAAAAAAAAACTCGGAATCGAGCCGCTTATATAGGCAGCTTACTTACACTTAGAGAGAGGCTGGGTACACCTGGACAGACTGCCAGTCCATCATAGGGCCAACACAAACACACATAACTATTCACACCTACAGACAATCTAGAATTCTCTGTTCATGCCAAATAACCTAATGTGCATGTATTGGGACTATGGGAAGAAGTGGAAGAAACCTAAGAGAAATCATAAAGACACAAGAACATGCAAACTCATTAAGGTGTCACTAAGTAAATTTTTGAAATGGTTAAGATTTGCAAAATCTTTCCACTGTAGCTTCCACTAGTTCCAGCAACTGTGAGCAGAGTGTACGGTCATAGAAATGAAGACAGGTGCCACACTACACGGTGGGGAAAGGGACTAACATATTATACAGTACATCATTTACAGCTAGTACTCATATAAAACGTTTTTCAACATCAGATGACTATGGAAATTAGACACAGATGTAGTCCAAGACAGGTCTTAGTCTGCCTTATTTTATGCTCTGGCTGGTTCTGCTGCTGCTGCTGGCTCTCTAAAGTGCCCTCCACAACTTTCTAAATAAAGTCTTTGTCACGCCGCGCCATTCATCAGCGGCGCCACCTGCTCCCGCACCTGCTCGTCATCAACGGCGAGGGATAAAAGCCGTCTCGCCCTGAGCTTCGGCCTGAAGCCATCAGACTTCGTCCCTCACCGTTGTGAGTCATTTCCAAAACTTCAGCGCAAACATTTGGGTAAGAAGCCCTTACCTTCTTTTTCTCCAGTCTGCTCCCCTGTGCACAGGTGGATTTCCCGGCGGCGGACGACGTCCTACCAACGCCCATTCCTCGCTGCTGCACCGAGCCCTCCAGGTGGCTGTCTCCCGGGTCTCGCCCCTTGCTGTGCCAGCTATCCTGTCCATCCAAGTAAGTCCTTCTCTCGCCATAATTTCCTCTGTGTTGGTGTATGCCCGTCACCCTCTCCCTGTGCTCTTTCCATAGGGTTGCCCGGCTGTACGGTCACCTGCCTCTGTGCCTGAAGCAGACGCCGCCACCAACACATTGACATCCCGCAGACACGCACTCATTCACGCCTGTTGTCAATAAACTATTTGAACTACTCTGAGCCTGTGTGTGTGCGTCTCCTGAGCCGTGCGTTATGTCAGTACGGCTTCAGCAGAGCGGCTCGGCAGACGGCGGGCTCGCACACCGGTTTTCCACTCTCGAGGCTCGAGTGGATCATATAGCCTATCAGCAACAGGTGATTTTTAATCAGTTATTGAATTTAACTAACCGGTTGGGCCGCTTGGATCCTCAACAGCCGTTCCTCCCGGCTCGTCAGGGTGGCGCGGCTCCTGCTGCTCCAGTGGCCATCCAGCAGGCTCCGAGTGCACCGGTTCGGCTCACACCTATTCCAACCCCCGCCCGCTTTAGCGGTAAGCTCGGCGGAGCGCGGGGGTTTATTATGCAGTGTGAGTCCGTCTTCCACCGCGTGCCCAGAGATTTTCCCTCAGATCATAGCCGAATTGGTTATATCGGGAATCTCCTGGAGGGGCGGGCATTAACGTGGGCCTACGCCGTTATGGCGAGACCCAGTTATGCCGCCCTCACATATAACCAATTCGTGAGGCGCTTCCTGGAGGTCTTTGACCATTCTCTAACCGAGACGGTCCAGATCGATCGGCTTCTCGCCCTCCGGCAGGGAAGCCAGTCCGCGGTCGACTTCCGGGTAGCGGCGGAGGAATTAGGCTGGGAGGAACGCTCCCTCTGCAGTCTTTTCCTCTGCAGCCTCAATGACGATCTGAGGGATGAACTGGCTGGACGGGATATTCCTGAGACGCTAGCGGAGCTGACATCCTTAGCGATTAGTTTGGATAACAGGCTGCGCGAGCGCTCCTCGGGGCGGAAGTCGTCTTCTTCTCGCCTTCGTGGAGTCTCGCTGCACCTGTTCCAAGCTCGCCCCCTGGCGGCGCCGCCAGCATCGTGCCCCGAGGAGTCGGAGCCGATGGTGACGGGCTGGACAAAGCTTTCCCCTGCGGAGAAACAACGCCGCCGTGAGTTGGACCTCTGCATGTATTGCGGAGGTGACCAACACACTGTGGAGCTCTGCCCACGGAAAGTCAGTCGGCGGGGTCCGCGAATCGCTGTAGGGGGCCTCGCGGATCTCAACCGGTTAAACACTCATACCCAATTGAAGCTGCCCATCCGTTTCTGCCACAACCCCACTGGGCATCTCACCCACGCACTGGTGGATTCGGGCGCAGAAGGCAGCTTCATTTCACAAAGCCTGGCAACCCGATTGGGCATCCGCTGTCAGGCACTGAGAAACCCCATCTCCCTGGTCAATCTCTCCCGTGCCTCCCTTGGGAGAGTTTCACATCAGACCGTTCCCGTCCCAGTCATCATCTCAGGGAACCACCAGGAGGAGATGGTTTTTTACGTCCTGCCCAACTCTGTGTCGCCCGTCATCCTGGGGTATCCCTGGCTACACCTCCACAACCCTGTCCTGGATTGGAAGTCAGCTGGGGTATCGGCATGGAGCACGTTTTGTATGGGCACCTGCCTTCAGTCCGCTACCTGCTCCCCGTCCGCTTCTTCCCCTGTGGCGGACGCAGCACCTCCGGACCTGTCTCTGGTGCCTCCGGAATTTCACGACCTGGGTATGGTGTTTAGCAAGACGAAAGCTATGTCTCTTCCCCCTCATCGGCCCTATGACTGTGCCATCAACCTCCGCCAGGGGGCTCCCTTACCTTCTGGTCGGCTCTACAGCCTGTCTGCGCCGGAGAAGGAGACAATGAACACCTACCTGAAGGAATCACTGAGCGCTGGGATAATTCGCCCATCGTCGTCACCCGTGGGGGCAGGGTTCTTCTTCGTTGGGAAAAAGGACGGCTCCCTCCGCCCCTGCATAGACTACCATGTGCTCAACGACATCACTGAGAGGGACCGTTACACCCTGCCCCTCATGGACACTGCCTTTCACTCCCTCCAGGGGGCGACCTGTTTTACCAAGCTGGATCTACGCAGCGCTTACCACCTCATCCGGATCCGGGAGGGAGATGAATAGAAGACAGCCTTCCGTACCCCGAACGGCCACTTTGAATACCTGGTCATGCCGTTCGGGTTAACCAACGCTCCTGCCGTCTTTCAGCGCCTCATCAATGACGTCCTCCGGGATTTCATCGGCCTCTTCGTGTTCGTCTACCTGGACGATATCCTTATCTTCTCCAGGTCCAGGGACGAGCACCAGGTCCATGTGAGGCGGGTCCTCCAAAGACTGCTGGAGAATCGGCTCTACGTGAAGGCTGAAAAGTGTGAATTCTACGCTAGGACCACATCCTTCCTGGGATTCATCATCTCTCAAGACCAGGTGCTCCCAGACCCAGAGAAGGTGAAGGCGGTGGTGGAGTGGCCTACTCCCGCATCCCGGAAGCAGGTGCAACAGTTTGTTGGCTTCGCCAATTTCTACCGCCGCTTTGTCCCCAACTTCAGCTCGATCGTCGGACCGCTGACCCGCCTCACGTCCCCGAAGGTCCCTTTCCGGTGGACAGAAGAGGTCGCTGCTGCCTTTAAGGCGCTGAAGGCGGAATTCTCCTCCTCCCGGGTTCTTCGCCAGGTCGACCCCGCGCTGCAGTGCATCGTGGAGGTGGACGCCTCGGACACGGGAGTGGGAGCAGTTCTATCCCAGCGGTCGCCTGACGATGGCGCCAAACGACCCTGCGCCTTCTTCTCCCGGCGCTTGTCCCCGGCGGAGAGGAACTACGATGTGGGGGACAGAGAGCTCCTGGCCATCAAACTCGCCTTACAGGAGTGGCGCCACTGGCTAGAGGGGGCGGACCTGCCGTTCGTGGTCCTGACGGACCACAAGAACTTAGAGTATTTACGATCTGCCAAGCGCCTGAACGCCCGCCAGGCGCGCTGGTCTTTGTTCTTCGCCAGGTTCCGTTTCTCCATCACCTTCAGGCCAGGCTCCAAGAACGGCCTGCCTGACGCCCTCTCTAGGCAGTTCACCCCCGTGGAGGCTGAGGAGACGCCCCACACCATCCTGCCCAGGTCGTGCGTCGTGGGTGCCATCTCTTGGGACATCGAGAGCAAGATCCGGGAGGCGCAGGAGGTGGAACCTGATCCTGGCGGCGGACCGGAGGGAAGACTGTTCGTGCCATCTGCGGTCCGAGGAGAGGTCATCCACTGGCTCCACACCTCCCGGCTCACCTGTCATCCCGGCACCTCCCGGATGATCAACCTCCTCCAACGGTCCTTTTGGTGGCCAGGCCTGCGGAGGGACGCAGCCCGCTACGCCCGGGCTTGCCCAATCTGTGCCACCAGCAAGTCGGGAAATGCCCCTCCAGCGGGTCTGCTCCAGCCCCTGCCCGTTCCTGGCAGGCCCTGGTCGCACATCGCGTTGGATTTCGTCACCGGACTCCCCGTTTCCAACTCCTTTGACACCATCCTGACCATCATGGACCGTTTCTCCAAGGCGGCGCACTTCGTCCCCCTGCGAGGTCTCCCTACTGCCCTGGAGACGGCGGATCTCCTCGTCCAACACGTGGTCAGGCTGCACGGGATTCCGGTGGACGTGGTCTCAGACCAGGGCCCCCAATTTTCATCCGAGGTTTGGAGGTCATTCTGTAACGCCATCGGAGCCAAGGTGAGCCTCTCATCCGGCCATCACCCCCAATCCAACGGGCAGTGTGAGCGGACCAACCAGGAGCTGGAGGCTGCGCTCCGCTGTGTGACCACATCCAAACCTACGTCCTGGAGCAACCATCTCGCCTGGGTTGAGTACGCCCACAACACCGCCCGCTCTTCTGCAACGGGGATGTCCCCCTTTAAGGCGTCCCTGGGTTACGACCCCCCGCTGTTTCCAGCGCAGGAGAGCGAGGTAACTGTCCCCTCAGTTAGGGCGCATCTCAGGCAGTTCCGCTCCATCTGGGCTGCCGCGCGTAGTGCGCTTTTACACACAGCGGAGCGCAACAGGACCGTGGCGGACCGGCACAGAAGACCTGCCCCGGCGTACAGAGTTGGGCAACAAGTTTATGTGTTGACCCAGGACGTTACATTGAAGGGCGAGAGGAGGAAGCTGGCACAGCGGTTCATGGGTCCCTATCCCATCACCCGGATCATCAACCCGGTGGCTGTGCGCGTGGCTATTCCCCCCTCCCTCCGCATACATCCCACCTTCCACGTGTCAAAGGTGAAGCTGGCAGTCACCGACCCCCTTTGCCCCCCTCCTGCTGCGCAACCCGCGCCCCGGATGATTGATGGCCATCCGGCCTGGTCCGTCGCCTCCATCCTGGACTCTCGACACCGGGGTCGTGGGTTGCAGTACTTGGTGGACTGGGAGGGCTATGGGCCCGAGCATCGACAGTGGGTACCCTCGTCGTTTGTGTTGGACCCATCGCTCATCGTGGACTTCCACCGAGCGCACCCAGATAAGCCATCGCCAGGAGGCGCTGCTAGAGGGGGGAGTACTGTCACGCCGCGCCATTCATCAGCGGCGCCACCTGCTCCCGCACCTGCTCGTCATCAACGGCGAGGGATAAAAGCCGTCTCGCCCTGAGCTTCGGCCTGAAGCCGTCAGACTTCGTCCCTCACCGTTGTGAGTCATTTCCAAAACTTCAGTGCAAACATTTGGGTAAGAAGCCCTTACCTTCTTTTTCTCCAGTCTGCTCCCCTGTGCACAGGTGGATTTCCCGGCGGCGGACGACGTCCTACCAACGCCCATTCCTCGCTGCTGCACCGAGCCCTCCAGGTGGCTGTCTCCCGGGTCTCGCCCCTTGCTGTGCCAGCTATCCTGTCCATCCAAGTAAGTCCTTCTCTCGCCATAATTTCCTCTGTGTTGGTGTATGCCCGTCACCCTCTCCCTGTGCTCTTTCCATAGGGTTGCCCGGCTGTACGGTCACCTGCCTCTGTGCCTGAAGCAGACGCCGCCACCAACACATTGACATCCCGCAGACACGCACTCATTCACGCCTGTTGTCAATAAACTATTTGAACTACTCTGAGCCTGTGTGTGTGCATCTCCTGAGCCGTGCGTTATGTCAGTCTTGTGACAGAGGTGTTGGCAGGGCAGGTGGAGGTGGGTTAAAGGTAGCAGGCTGGATGGTGACCACAGGAACACTAGGTGTCTCTGATAAAAACTCCACAGCAGAACTGGTGTTGACAAGTTTTGCTATGTGCTTGACATAGCAGGAAATGTGCATCTTGGATGTGGGGTGCAGCAAACTGTTTGGACCTGTAACAGATTGATGGACCATGTATGCATACAGTGGGGGAAATAATTATTTGATCCCCTGCTGAATTTCTAAGTTTACCCCTTGCAAAGAAATTAACAGTCCATAATTTTTATGGTAGATTTATAGAGAGAGACAGAAGATCAACAAAAAAAAAAAAAAATCCACAAAATACATAAAATAAGGGTTATACAGTAAATTAATTTGCATTTGATTGAGGGAAATAAGTATCTGATCCCCTACCAACCAGCAAGAATTCTGACCCACACTGACTGGTTATGTATCCATGAGGCACATAAATTAGTCCTGTCCCTTTAAGAAAGTCCTCCTAATCTCAACCAGTTATGTGTATAAAAGACTCCTGTCACAGAATCAGTCTCTTCAGTTCAAACCTAACCACCATGGCAAGACCAAAGAGCTGTCAAAGGACGTCAGAGACAAGATTGTATACCAACACAAGGCTGGAATGAACTACAAGACCATCAGCAAGAAACTTGGTGAGAAAGAGACGACTGTTGGTGCCATAATTCAAAAGTGGAAGAAATATAAGATAAAAGTCAGTTGCCCTCGTTCTGAAGCTCCATGTAAGATAAGAATGATTCTGAGAAAGGTGAGGGATCAGCCCAGAATTACATGGGAGGAGCTTGTTAATTATCTCAAGGAAGCTGGGACCACAGTCACCAAGAAAACCACTGGTAACACACTTCACCATAATGGATTGAGATCCTGTAGTGCCCGCAAGGTTAGAGCAGCATCATGGTGCAGTGGTTAACACTGTTGCCTAACAGCTAGAAGGTGTCAGGTTGGAATCTCCAGGCTGGCAGAGGTAGGACCTTTTCTGTGTGGAATTTGCATGTTCTCCCTGTGCTGCGTGGATTTACTCTGGGAGCTCCTGTTTCCTCCCACAATCCAATGATATGCATGTTAGGTTAATAGGCCTTTCTAAATTGTCCCTAGGTATCTGTCTCCTATAGGCCCTTAGAACAGAGGGTTCATGTTAGTGAAGCGCTTTGAGTGTGTCATGTACGCCCCTACAGGGCAGGAAGGCAGACCCAGACGCTGAATTGAGTTTGTGACATTTATTAACAAAAATAACATAAAGTTCAAAAATAGTGCCGACAATACAAAAATGCAACACAAGAATAACTTGCAGAAAGGGTCGCTCCAGAGCCGGCTTAGCTCTGGAGGAAATAAGGAGATAATCTGAGGGGAAACATCCACAGAAGTATCCAATGTTGCCACACTAACACAGTGAATAGGCAGTGCATAAATACACAGAAGAGAATGAGCTGCAGGTGTGAATCACTGAGCGAGCAGGTGACCTAACTGCTCACAGCTGAGCTGAGAGGGAGCAAACTGTAAGCAGTTCAAAGGAGTGTCTGGGAAAGGGGAGGCACAAGTGTAAACAAATCCAAAATATATACAGAAAACTAACAGAATCAAACTAATCAGACATACAATACTTAGGAATAAAGTGAGGGTCTGAGCTCAGTGAAAACATGAGCTCAGGCACATGACAGAGTGGTCTTTGAGACTGGATAAAGCGTGATATAAGTACGGGTCCTTATCCCCCCCAACCCCCTCCCCTGCTCAAGAAGGCACATCTAAAGTTTGTCAGTGAACACCTGAATGATTCAGAGAAGGCTTGGGAGAATGTGGTGTGGTCAGACGAGACCAAAATTGAGCTCTGGAATCAACTCGACTCACTGTGTTCAGAGACAGAGAAATGCTGAATATGACCCCAAGAACACCATCCCCACTGTCAAACATGGAGGTGGAAACATTCTACTTTGGGGCTGTGTCTCTTCTAAGGGTACTGGGAGATTTCACCACATTGAGGGGCCGATGAACAGGGCCATGTACCGTAGAATCTTGGATGAGAACCTCCTGGTCTCAGCCAGAACACTGATGATGGGTCATGGATGGATCTTCCAGTATGACAATGACCCAAAACATATGGCCAAGGCAACAAAGGGGTGGCTCAAGAAGAAACACATTAAGGTCCTGGAGTGGCCTAGCCAGTCTCAGAACCTTAATCCCATAGAAAACCTGTAGAAGGAGCTGAAACTTTGAGTTTCCAAGCAACAGCTTTGAAACCTTCAGGATTTGGAAAGTATCTGTAAAGAGGAGTGGACCAAAATCCCTCCTGAGATGTGTGCAAACCTGGTGACCAACTGCAGGAAGCGTCTGACCTCTGTGATGCTACAAGGGTTTCTCCACCAACTACTAAATCATGTTTGCTTGGAGATCAAATACTTATTTCTCTTGATCAAATGCAAATTAATTTGTAACCCTTATTTAATATTCTTTTCTGGATTTTTTTTGTTCACCTTTTGTCTCTCTCTGTTAAAATAAACCCACCATAAAAATTATGGACTGTTCATTTCTTTGTAAAGGGGTAAACTTACAAATTCAGTAGGGGATCAAATGCTTATTCCCCCACTGTAATTGTGATCTCCAAGCTGTAGGAAATCCTTGTTCCCGTGGTGTTTTTGCAGCAGGCTGTCAATGACCTTTTTCATTGGTGGTGTTCAACGTGTGTGGTCCAACATGAAGATCCTTCCACTTTACTTTATGGGTCACAGGGGCAACGGTACAGCATCAGAGACTTCTGGAAAAAATAATAAAACAAAAAGAGTGCATCAGTTGATCATGCTAATACATGACATTATAATGCAGAATTGTTAGTTCAAAACACCATATTGCTTTACCACCAAGTGTTGGAGGTCCCTGGCTTTCTTCTGATAGCATCTCCTCATTTAGAAATACACCAGCAGAGAAGGTGAAGGTCAGATGGTGCTGGTCCAGGGTCTGCCCTGCTGCAAAATGGTAAAATGTCTTTCATTTAAAAACCTGTCTTTGCTCCTGGTGACGCTCGGGCAGTGGCTGCTGCAGCTGGCATGACAGCTGGTTACAGAGACAAGAGAGAGGTACTGACATCAGATACAGATAGACTTGGCTATAACCAATGCTATCATTTAGTCAGAATGATAAACGTGGACTTACAGCTCTTCACCTGTAGCTTTGCAGCTGAGATGCTCAACATTGCTGCTTCCAGCTGTTGATCCTCGTCCATCCCTGTGAGGAAAAAAGAATTAGAATGTACAAAAAAACAAGAATTAGTAAATCTGATTTAAGGTGAATAAAACATTTTTCACATGTCAGATAGGATGTCTAAAATGTAGATTCATATATCCAGTAAAAAAAAAAAGCAGTAAACTTACATTTTTAATAAATGTTATAATTCATTGGGATAAAAACTTACCAAGGTGCTTCTGAGCGTTGCTTGAGATGTGTCCTGCAGGTGTGGTGGCAGAAGCTGACTGCTGCTTCTTCTCGAGCAGGTGCAGGTGCTGCTGTATGCTGTACATGTGGGTTCCTTCAGTGCAGGTCCTCCTCACCACAAAGTCTGCATAGCCATCTTCTCTGCTTCCCCAGATCTCTTTCTAGGTGCTCTTGGCATGTGAGCCAAAGCCAACCAGCTGATCATCTTCTGGGGATATTTCAGCAACAACACTCGCTCCACTGGCCTCAACGTCCAAAAGAGACTTGATCTCTGGGAAGCTGAAGGCAGAGTCTATCAATGACTGTAGGCTATCCTTACTGTTATCTTCAGCCATGCTAATACCCAAAGCCTCCTCCTTCTGAAGAACCTTGATACGACTCATAATGTACTTAATATCATTTTCCAGCAGCCACCTGAAGGAGTTTCCTTTAAACTTTCCAAACTGGAGGATGTGGTCCATCATGTCTGTCACATCCTCTCTGTCAGACCACAGCAACAGCATTTTACAGAACAAGGTCCTCCCTCATGGGAGCAGATTTGTCCAGCAGGCTGGGGTCATCTTTAATCCACCTAGTATTTAAAAGAGAGAGAGAGAAGGGAAAATTATTTCGCTTTAAAGAATTATCTCATACAAATACTGATATTTCATACATTATTCAGAAAAAAGGGAGACGGGTGAGGTGGCAGGAGAAGTCTTTTAGATATAAGAACAAGTTCAAATATATCAGATTAATTCTGTAGTTATGATTCAGTTTAATCAAAGAATATTCTGCAACTACAAGTATTTTCTCCAAACATCATAAAGCACTCTGTAAAAAAGGCTCATTTATGGTTCAGTCTGCAGTGTTGGTAACAGTTGTTTAACAGTGGAGCTCAGCATAAACCCATTAGCTCTAGCGTTTAACCAGATGGACATTACTGGCAAGTTATTAACACATCATCACCATGCTCATTCATATTTTAGCATGTCATTTCACAGCTACTGAAATATGGCTGCTAGATGGTCTCAATGCGAGTAAGCTTTGCTAAGAGATAAACAGAACAGTATGAAGAATGGACCAACGAAGTTATTTAACATTTCACTACCACAATCATATACATATTCACCCCATTTCAAAACGTAACTGGCAGTGCCTCTAAAAAGCGAAAAAGAAACTTACACAACTGAACTAAATTAATTAAAAGCAATGACTGTATATTTATTTTAAATGTCATATTTTATTTCAAACAACATGCTTTACCTTTAAATGAAAAGGGAGTGTTGAAAGTGTAGCAGTTGATCAGTCTTCTCTCCCTTGCAGAAGTTTTCCAAAAGAAAATTTGAGACTTGCAGTCAACAAAGTGGCAACAGCGCCACAAGGGTAGTAGTGGTGGAAAATATATTACATCCGTAGGGGTTCAGCACTACCATTGAAAATGAATGGGAAACTGTTTAGGGCCGTTTAGTTCTTCAAGAATTCTAGGGTGCAGCGGTAGGGCAGGAGGATTCACATCATGGTGTCATGGGTTCACATCGCGGCCTGGGATACATGTGTATACCTGTGCGCGAAAGAGACTTTGGAGATGTATGTCAGCCTTGTCTAAAGGTGAAAACGACTAGGTCAGTCCACCTTTGCGTAAAGAACGAAACGGACTTGGAGATCCCAGGCTGAATAGGCAATTCCGGCCTTGGCCCAGAAAGTGGGTCATAACAATCTGCATAGTATGTAATGATTGACTCTATTTCATCTGAAGATGCCAAGGAAAAGCGAGTGAAGTGCACTTAAACTAGCACATACAGTAAATGCCCCAAAGCTAAATCACTGTTAGCCACTAACTTCATGTCTGCCCAGCCGTTTTACAGTGAGAATGGATGACAAAATGAACAAACTGAGGCTGGATTTCAGAAGTCGGTCAGAGACTTGTAATCCCTATTTGGTGATAACATAATCATGGCTGCGTAAAGGACTCCCCCAGTGTGGCTAACAGGCTAATTAGCCAGCGCCATGAGTCACATGACCCACAAACCCTAAAGAAGTATGCATATAAACACTGACTTCTGCACTGGACAATATTTAATTTGGTTATGCATGTCAAGTTATTATATTATTATATTATGCTAATTAAGATAAGATCGATAAGCCTTTATTAGTCCCACAATGGGGAAATTCCAGGATTGCAACAGCACAGGGATAGCAACACTCAGAGCAATAATTTAGAAGATAAGAAAATAAGAGCAGTGAATATACATATGTACACATAAATACTGTATATAAATATATATACACAGTGTGGAGCATTGTAGCTAGATGGAATAAACAGCATAACCGTCTATTTAGTTACCTCACATAGTATGAATATGTACCCATACATATTGTCACCCTCCGTAGCGACCGATATTGTCCTAGTTGTACACTGGAGGGGACCATTTTGTGTAAGTCTGTTGCGTCTTTTGTATTCAATTCAATACTATTAGGTCGTCACGTTTTTTTGCTATCTCTGCGAGCAGCCCTGCTTAGGTTATAAAGTCTGACAGCCGTAGGTAGGAAGGACCTGCGAAACCTCTTGGTCGCACACCTAGGATGATGTAGTCTACTGCTAAATGAGCTCCTCAGTGTGTTCAGTATGTCCTGCATAGGGTGGGACTCGGACTCCAGCAGAGATGACAGCTTAGCCACCATCCTTCTCTCTCCTATCAACTCCACTAGGTCAAGGCGCTGCCCAAGGACAGAGCTAGCTTTCTTGATCAGTTTGTTCAGTCTCTTCCTATCGGCTGCTGTGATGCCACTTCTCCAGCAGACCACTCCAAAAGTGATAGCTGATGCCACCACCGAATCGTAGAAGGTCTTCAGGAGCACCCCTTGTACACCAAAAGACCTGAGCCTCCTCAGTAGGAACAGCCTGCGCTGCCTCTTCTTGTAGAGTGCATCGGTATTGTGTGACCAGTCTAGCTTATTGTACAAATGAACACCTAGGTACTTGTAGGATGTCACCATCTCAATGTCTGTTCCCTGGATGTTTACTGGTGCTGTGAGGGGTTGTCCTTGCCTGCGGCAGTCCACCACCAGCTCTTTAGTTTTTGAGATTGAGATTGAGATTCAACTTTATTGTCATTACACATGTATGAATACAAGGTAACGAAACGTGACTTGGCATTTGGGCACGCTCTGCAGAGCGCATCCAAGGCCGGGGCAGCCGCTAGGTGCCAGTCATAAAGAAGAAAGGAAAAAAAAAAAGAAAAGAGAAAGGATATGACACAGTAGGCGAGAGAAAAAAAACATGTTTTATCAAAATGACGCTTAATGAGTAAGCGAAATTTTGATTGCAGGCAAAAAAACCCTCAATGCATATTTAGCAGACATTTAGTAGACAGATCACACAGCAGAGAGAGAGCAGTGTGTGTATATCAGTATGATGATGTCAGTGTGTGTGCAGTGTTGAGTGTATCAGTTACTGGAGTACAACAAATAGTCTCCTAGGCAACGATAGATGTTATAGTTCATGAACGCTGTCCCTGAAGAGTTCTGTTTATTGCACAGCAGCAGTGTTTGGGTTAGCAGAGCCAGTTGACACATCCGCTTATCTCAACTCTGGAGGAGTGAGTTATCCAGGGGCGCCGATCAAGGCCGAATCTGCACAGACAGAGTATAGGATTTTCCTCTTCTCATATTCTGTGCTTACAATTCAAATTAACATTCACTGGCTTTAAATTCATATCATTCCCTGGAGAGCACGAAGCGACTCCAGATGTTTCCCCTTCTAAACACAGATAAACATGTCCGGTAGAGTCCATCTCTCTACAGTGCATGCAGATGGTAAATTCCATGTTGGTCATTTGCCGCTATTTTGTGCACTCCCCATCTGGTCGAATTGTTGAAGAAGCAGCTCCGCCGGGTCCGCATTTTGATTAGCTCTTCCAGTTAAATTTTTGATACACCAGGAGAACTCCAAAGCCCAATCGGCAGAAATCCTGTGATCGTAAAAAAGCCAAAACAGGTAGATGTTTTCCACATCTTCAGTCGAATCACACAGACACATGAGTTCCAATCCATGGGTCTCTCCACATTTGGGCTCCCCCGGGCCCGATTTTCTGTTTGAAAAGGTGGTGTCAATTGCGTTTAAAGCCCAGCTTATATCCATTTTCCGTATTTTCCATTTGGGTTGAGATCAGCAAGATGGTGAGACGGCACAGACACTCACTCAGACGCAGCAAGCTGGGATTAGGTCAGGAAGGCAGGATAGGAGGAGGGAGGAAAAATGCGACTGCTCTCTCTGAAGGCAGCAGGAAGCGTTGATCTGGAGGCAGTTCCGATGGCACCAGTCCACGAAGTCCTCGATAAGTCCTCTGTGTCACGCCGCGCCATTCATCAGCGGCGCCACCTGCTCCCGCACCTGCTCGTCATCAACGGCGAGGGATAAAAGCCGTCTCGCCCTGAGCTTCGGCCTGAAGCCGTCAGACTTCGTTCCTCACCGTTGTGAGTCATTTCCAAAACTTCAGCGCAAAACATTTGGGTAAGAAGCCCTTACCTTCTTTTTCTCCAGTCTGCTCCCCTGTGCACAGGTGGATTTCCCGGCGGCGGACGACGTCCTTCCAATGCCCATTCCTCGCTGCTGCACCGAGCTCTCCAGGTGGCTGTCTCCCGGGTCTCGCCCCTTGCTGTGCCAGCTGTCCTGTCCATCCAAGTAAGTCCTTCTCTCGCCATAATTTCCTCTGTGTTGGTGTATGCCCGTCACCCTCTCCCTGTGCTTTTTCCATAGGGTTGCCCGGCTGTACAGTCACCTGCCTCTGTGCCTGAAGCAGACACCGCCACCAACACATTTACATCCCGCAGACACGCACTCATTCACGCCTGTTGTCAATAAACTATTTGAACTACTCTGAGCCTGTGTGTGTGCGTCTCCTGAGCCGTGCGTTATGTCACTCTGTACTCTGTTTCATTTCCGTTGGAGATGAGGCCGACGATCGCAGAGTCGTCAGAGAACATCTGTAGATGGCAGTATGTTGTGTTGTGTGAGAAGTCCGCAGTATAAAGGGTGAACAGGAAGGGAGCCAAAACCGTTCCCTGGGGGGCCCCCGTGCTGCCGATGATCATGTCGGACACACAATCCTGGGTTCTCACAAACTGTGGCCGGTTTGTGAGGTGGTCCAGGATCCACGATGACAGGTGCTGGTCCACTCCTGCGCACAGCAGCTTGTCCCTCAGGATCATCGGTTGGATGGTGTTGAAAGCACTGGAGAAGTCAAAGAACATGATCCTCACCGCATTCCCAGGGTTCTCCAGGTGGAACAGGAATCAATGAAGGAGGAAGATCACTGCATCATCCACCCCGATGCCATGCTGGTAGGCGAACTGGAGTGGATCCATCGCTCATCCCACCAGGGGGTGAAGGTGAACAAGGAGTAGTCTCTCCAGGGTCTTCATCAGGTGAGATGTCAAGGCCACTGGTCTGTAGCTGTTCAGGTCTTTGGGGTGGGAAGTCTTTGGTACGGGTACCACACAAGATGTTTTCCACTACTGTGGTACCCTCCCCAGCTTCAGGCTCAGGTTGAAGATGTGCTCCACAATCCCACACAGCTGGTCTGCGCAGGACTTGAGGAGCTTCACGCTGATGCAGTCCAGACCCGAGGCCTTCCTCTCCTTGATCTTCCTCGGCTCCGCCCTCACCTGGGTCTTAGTGAGGGTCAAGTTGGGGCTGGGGGGCTGTGTGCTGGGGGTGTTGGTGGAGGGGAGGGTGCACAGCAGGTCTCGATGACTTTAGAGGCAGCAGTGGTTGTTGTGCAGGCTGAGGGGGAGGGCGGTTAGTCAAACCTATTAAAAAACAGGTTCAGATTGTTCGCCCACCACCTGCCCCCCGTGGCCTGGGAGGAGGTATTCTGGAGCCCAGAGATGGTTTTAAGGTTTCTCCAGACCCCGTCGATGTCGCTGCGTTGCAGCTTGTCCTACATCTTCTTCCTGAAGCTGTCCTTGCCTTCTCTGATCTTCCTCCTTAGCTCCCTCTGTACGGACTTCAGCATCTCCCTGTTCCCCGACCTGAAGATCCTCTTCTTCTCTCTCAGTAGTGATTTTATCTCAGGGTTGATCCAGGGTTTGTTGTTCGAGCAACACTGTATGATCTTGGCGGGTATGGTGTTGTCCACACAGAAGTTGATGTAGTCCATGATGGTGTGAGTGAGGCCGTCGATGTCCTCACGATGTGGATCACAGAGCTGCTCCCAGGCAGTGACTTCAAAAAAGTCCTTTAGAGCATCCATTGCATCCTCAGACTATATCTTCACCGTGCACATAACCAGAGGTTGTCTGTGTGCTAGGGTTTTGTACACAGGCAGGAGATGAACCAAGTTGTGATCCGATCTCCCGAGTGGGGGGAGTGGTGATGAGGTGTACGCCTCCTTAGTGTTTACATAGAATAAGTCCAGTGTTTTATTGTCTCTAGTGTGGCATGCGACATACTGGGTGAACGTGGGCAAAATGGGGGACAGTGAGATATTGTTAAAATCACCGGAGATGAGGAGGAGAGCATCTGGGTGTTGTGTCAGTAGCCTGCCAGTTACTGAGTGGATGGCGTCACGCGCTCTGAAGACGCTCTGGTAGCGGGTCATAGCTGCTAGCTCATCTGTCTTATTGAGTAGCGATCGATAATAACGGATGGGAGGACGGGTCTGTACCTTATATTCCTCGCCTGCCGTCTTACTCCAACTCGACATCCATGCTGTTTCCCTGTTATTTTTCCCGGTATGTCGAGTTTTTGCCTTAGCACTGTGGGCCGGTTAAGTGCTAACAGCTGGTCCCTGTTGTACTGTCTCCTGCTATAAACAGTGGCTCCGTCCACCGGCTCGGGAGACATTTGGGGCAATATGTGTGTCCGTGATGGATAAGGTGTCGCCAGATCAGAAAATTTAGCGAGAGAAGCCAGATAGTAAATAAGAAATAGGAAGAAAAACTCAGAATTGAGCCACTGTTGCAAAAAGGCAGCCAACTCGTGTGGCGCCTGAAGTTGAAATTTATTATATTATGCTAATTTATAAGTTTTTATAATATATTATGCTGCGCAAACAATGCACCAAACAACCGTTATCTTCAATTTTCTTCACCAACAGCAGGTCCCTCACCAACAAAATGGATGAGCTACGATCAGAGATCGCCTACAATCGCTACGTCTGGAACTGTTGGATTCTGATTGTGACCGAGTCATGGCTTTACCCATGTATCTCTGATGCCACTGTGGAATTACCCGGCCGAACTACACACCATTTCAACCGCAACACCGATTCTGGTAAGGGCAGGGGTGGTGGGCTTTGTGTTTATGTGCTTTAGACTTGGTGTAATAACAGAAGAATAATTCAAAGCCACTGTTTACCGGATTTAGAGGCCATGTTCTTTCTGTGTAGGCCCTTCTATCTACCCTGCGAGCTAACGACAGTAATTGTAACAGCTGTTTACATCCCTGCAGACACTAGCATTAGCTTAGCACTTAGCCACCTCCAGCACATCATTAGCATTCAACAGAAAGATCACTCCAACGCAGTCCATATTATTGCAGGGGATTTTAACAAAGCATGCTTAAAGACTGTACTTCCCAAATTCTACCACCATGTTAAGTGTCTCACAAGAGGGGGAAGAACACTGGATCATGTTTACAGCAACATTAAGCATGCCTACAGAGTCCCCCCTTCCTCACCTAGGACAATCAGACCATCTCTCCCTGCTTCTAACACCTGCTTACAGGCCCCTGAGGAAGAGTTCCCCCCCCCAACCAAACAAACAATTAAAACCTGGCCTGAAAATGCTCTCCTCCAGCTACAAGATTGCTTTAGCTGCACAGACTGGAACATCTTTGAATAGTAGGACCTGGACTCTTACACCGAGTCTGTCCTTTTCTACATTAAATGCTGTGTAAATAATGTGACAGTTACCAAACACATCCAGGTCTTTCCAAACCAGAAACCTTGGATGACCAGTGAGGTCCAGGCTCTGATCAGAGCCCACAACTTAGCCTTCAGACAGAGGGACAGCTATCTGTACAGCACTGCCAGAGCCAACCTGACAAGAGGCATAAAACTCACTAAAAACTCCTACAGGAAGAAGGTGGAGGGCTTCCTCACAGACAACAACCCCCGACAGATGTGGAGAGGCATACAGGCACTCACCAACTACAGGGGCCAGGGCCCCCCAACACCAGACAGCAGCCTCACACTGGCAGAGGAGCTTAACAGCTTCTTCACCCGGTTTGAGCACACCTCCCCCCAACCGGTCCCCCCCTCCTCCCCCTGCCCCCCCCCCCCCCCTACAGGTGCATGAGGTGAGGAGACAACTGAGACCAGTGAACCCCACAGAGCTGCTGGTCCTGACGGCATCCCAGGAGCAGTGGTCAAAGCATGTGCAGACCAGCTGGCAGAGATCCTCAACAAGCTGTTAAACCGCTCCTTGATCCACGCCACCGTCTCCTCCTGCTTCAAGGCCTCCACCATCATCCCCATCCCCAAAAAGTCTGCAACTGACAGCCTGAATGACTACGGACGCATAGCACTCACATCTGTAGTCATGAAGTGTTTTGAGCGACTGGTATCCTAGCACATCAGGGACTGTCTTCCTCCCTCCTTCAACCCCCACCAGTTCACCTACAGGGTGAACCAGTCTACGGAAAACGCCATCACCACCACTCTCCACAGAGTGCTGAACCACCTGGAGAACCCAAGGAGCTACATGAGGATGCTCTTTGTGGACTACAGCTCAGCTTTCAACACCATCATCCCAGACATCCTGATCAATAAACTGCGCCACCTCCAGATACACACACACACACACACACACACACACACACACACACACACACACACACACCTGCTCCTGGATAAAAAAACTTTCTCACCAACCTCCCACAGTCAGACTTGCCCCCCCCCACTCCTCCACACTGTCTCTCAGCACTGACTCCTCCAGGAGCTGCGTGCTAAGCCCACTACTGTACTCCCTGTACACCTCTGACTGTATTGTAACCTACACAACCACCGTCATCGTGACGTACACGGATGACACCGCCTTGGTTGAGCTCATCACTGAAAACGATGACAAGGCATACAGAGCAGAGCTAGAGAATCTGCTGCTGTGGTGCCAAGCAAACAACTTGAAACTGAATGTCCAAAAAACCAAAGAACCCATACTGGACTTCAGGAAGAACAGACAGGACCCTCCTCCCCTTCCTCATGAATGGTGACTGCGTGGAAACCGTCCCCACCTTCAGGTTCCTGGGCACTCACATCTCCTCTGACCTCTCCTGGACTGTCAACACCAAGGCCCTGGTGAAGAAAGCCCAGCAGCGGCTGCACTTATTCCTAGTCTTGAGGAAGAACAACCTGGACCAGAAGCTGCTGCTGGCCTTCTATCGCTGCTCAGTGGAGAGCATGCTCACCTACTCTCTGGGTGTGTGGTATGCTGGCCATTACAGCATACCAAAATACAGCAATACAGCTGGCCAAAAACAGGAAGGCTGTGCAGAGGGTCATCAACACTGCCCAAAAAAATCATCGGTGGCCCGCTGCTCTCCCTGGAGGACATCTCCAGAACCTTCTGTCTCAGAATGATCAAGGTCAACACAGGAGACCCCTCACATCCCGCCCACCACTTGTTTGACCTGCTCCCCTCTGGATGATGATTCAGATCAATCAGGTCCCACACCTCCAGACTGACAGTTTCTTCCCTTGGGCCATCCGGACTGCAAACAGTTAGAGGCCCCACCACCCTCCCTCTGAATGCTCACATGCACAGAACTGAGGACCTTTTTAATTATCATAATAGCACACCTGTCTTTGCACTCTGTACTTTCATGTGCATTGACCCATCCGTGAAACCACTACCATTCCTGTGTATATTTTCTCTCATCCTTGGGACATTTTATTCATTTGTGTGTTCTGCTCCCTGCACTCTTATGTACATAGTTCCATCCGTGAAGCCACTACCATACCCGTGTATATACCTGTGAGCTATTTTTATTTTTATTTCAGCCATATGTTTAATCGTGTATTCTGTAACTGTGTTTTATTAAATCCTTCTCTCTTACTTTATTGCGCAGTAGCCTGGTGGAGCACCCACAATTTCGTTGTACTATACAACTGTACAACGACAATAAAGCCTATTCTATTCTATTCTTTTTACTACCAAATCACTGCAGGGATATATTCATTGACACCACAGATATTGATTGCTAAATTACGAGCCTTGAAAGTGAACTATAAGGGAGAAGAAAGGAGAAAAAAAATGACAAAAAATAAAACTGACATTAAAGGTGATGAGGTCAAATTGAACAGCCCTCTTTGTAGATGATCTTGTGGTCTTTGCTTCGAGGAGCACCAATCTTCACTAGTGTCTTCTTTATGTTCCTTCGTACAGCTGGGTTAAGCTGTGATTTTATTGTTACAAACTACACTACTGGGAGTGAAATCCCACTACTATTGCTACTGTGATGATGCATGCTATAAAAGAGAAAGAAAGAAAGAAAGAAAGAAAGAAAGAAAGAAAGAAAGATCAACCATTATGAGACAAAAAGACACTAAAATTAAGTGCAGTGAGGACATGAACCTCAGAAATGTTATAAATGTCACACTGAGCTCTAAAAAACTGGCCTGACAATGATCACTGTGACTGGTACACAGGAAGGAAAGAGAACACTAACCCAAAAGAAATCATGGCAACTGCTGTTTCATCTTGCAATCATATTTTAAAACCTTGCTCAAATTTTCATTTATCCCAGCACCGCCCCCTCCTTCTGGAGTTATTAAATCAGCTGGAAGCAGTGCAGCTCTGTCACACACAGTATTAGAATGCCAACCCCCCTCCTATTACCAGGTGCAGCCCTGTGATTTAAAGCTTTGATTCTGTTCAAATGACAACAAAGGTGAGCCCAGAGCTGACGCTCCTAATTCATCATTCTCTGCTTGATAAGAGCGGGATTAATGCTTTTAATGCGACGGTCGCAGGCAATCATCCATTTTAAAGCTGGCTCCCTAGAGGATGAGGCTAAAAAGGGAAAACACCTGAAACACAGGGAATGGAGAAGGCACAATACAGGGCAGTACTGAGCTATGTGAGAGACTGTATAGATCGTGAAGGATCTGGATTCCTGCCCTGTGGCCTTGGCCTGGATCCCGAGAGCAGATGGCAGCAAGACCCGAGGTAAAGTTTAACCCAAATGCTGAAGTCAAAATTCATAAAGCAACAGAATAGTTTTCCTCACAATCCCCCACCTCTTCCTTACTAGATATACAGTAGGCTTTTCATCATCTTTGTCTAAACTACAACCATATTTAAGACATGTTTTTGTGCCTTAACAAGACATTATGTATTCACTCCAGGCTTAATTATCTATCCACTGACTTCTTAACCCCTTGTTCTATGGGTGCTAACTTAAGCAAATACATGATGGGAGTTGGAATGAGACTGATCCATTATGCAAGTGTCTGGGCCGATTGAGCTTTTCTTCTGAGCTGTATTTCTGTGGTGCCTGCTTCCTCCTGTTCTGACTGGCCTCCTAAACTTTTTATGAACTAAAGACAACTGTGGATTTTGACATAAATCTCCAGTTGTTTATTATCTAAAGTCTCCTTTTCAATTCTTTAATGATGCAAACTATAAAACTAGCTGCCTATAGGGAGCATGTGCAATGAACTGTTATCAGATGTTTAATCAAGATCAGAGAAACAGGTCTCTTCCTCATGTCTTTAGCAAGTAACCTTAAAGTGCTGATGATACGTTTTTGACTTCCTCTAATTTTTCAACACATAATACAATATGACAAATTAGGTTGGTCTGTGTAGTTCTAAGTCAAACAGGCTTTTTTCACGCGAATATCCAACGTTTTCATGAGCACCACATCACCAATTACGTCAGTGGCTGGAAAACCCTGCTGCCATGTAGTCACGTCATCGGGAGAACACAGTGCTTAGCTGCTCATTGTACACATAGGATGGAAGCGGTTGAAAACATTGACGATGGTTCCAGCACATGTAGTCTGGAATTGGTTTGTGTTGTCCAGTCTTCAGATGATTGTTGTTCTGAAGAATGGGATGATAATGAAGAATCTGGGGGCATCAGACTGTATAGGTTTGAGCCGTGCCAAGCGGGCATTGTGCCAAGCCAGTCACACTCAGGGAGTGACGGTGGAGAGGCACACATGCCCGCCGCAGCAGCAGCGACAACCACACAGCAGGGGAACACCAGTGTTATTCTTTTGTTACTGTCATCACCCGCGGCTCACGGGCTTCCACCTCAGCTGCGCACACACCTGCTCCTCGTTAGGCTCAGCTATTTATTCCATCCTGCCCTGAGCTGCGGCCTGGAGCCGTCTGTCTCCCTGCGTTAATCTACACAGCAACTTCCCTCTCATCGGGCCAGATGTCTACTCGTCTGACAAGTAAGCTGTCATCTTTACCTTACCTTTCCCGTTCAGACTTCCCCTGTGCACAGGTGGATCCCTTGGCGGCGGACTCACTCTCCTTCGTCACGCTGCTCCTCCACTTGCTGCATCATCCCGGACGCACAGCAGGACGCTGTCTCCCAGGCTTGGGACTTGCCACACCGGCCACCGCGACGCTACAAGTAAGCACAGTAACATCTTCACTCTCCCGTGTGGTTGCCCAGCTAATCCCTGCTCTCCTCTTTTATAGGGTTGCCTGGCCGAACGGCGAACTGCTCTGTCCTGACTACATCCTCCACCACATCACACTCATATCTCACATACACGCATCCATACACAAACACTGTTGCTTAATAAAGCCTTCAAATCTGTCTGAGCCTGCGTGCGTGTTTCCTGGGCCAAATAATATGTCAGTTACAGATATTGCAACAAATTATTTGTTCATAAATATAATTCATGTAAACCCGATTTTTCAATAAAATCATAACAATGTATTCTCTGTGGCTCAGGCATCGGGTTTATTATGGATTATATTTTGAGTTCTTGTTGTTTTTGTTTTGTGCATGTGTTTTATGTGCGTTTTGAGACATTTTCAGGTGGGCACTGTCCAAGATTCGCCAGTCCGAACACACGCGCCCTCTCTCTTTGACAGTCAGCTGTTCATGGTTTGTTTGCATCATCTGCCGTGTTGTCAGCTAGTCAATGTTGCCAGCGCTATCACGACGTGTTGGCCGCTCCACACAGCCGTGGTTCTGTTGCGCCCCTTGAAGCGATGTCGGCCCTGGGGCACAACCGTGGTTGACACGTCTCCTCTCCATGTTCGCTGGGCGATGTCGGCCCCAAACGCCAACTGTGGGTGTTTTTGTTTATTTTTGTGGGTCTTCACCTTTTTGGGAACTGTTGTCATCATTCTTATGTTCAGTACATGTACTGTGTTGAATTCTGGGCGTAAATCCATTCATCATGACCCTCCGTGCGCTCTTACGCAGGGCAGGGAGAGGGAGGATGAAATAACAAGGGTTTGCGTGCAGGGTTCACCACAGCACATTTAATATAGAAAGACAGACAGTTCCCTGAAAGGTGAAGACGTACAAGAAACACAGACACACTTGCTGATGGCGTTCGGGGGCCAGCATCGCCCAACGAACGAATGAGAGGAGACATGTTTGCCACAGGTGCACCCCAGAGCCGACATCGCTTCAAGGATGCACGAGAGCCACAGCGAACATGGAGTGACTAGCGCGTTGTGAGAGTGCTGAAAATACTGGCAGACAAACAGCACAGATGACAATACTATGGACCATCAGTGCATGACTGGCAAACGGCTGCGAAGTACACGCACCGCTGCTGGTGATGGTGTGATTAGAAGCACCTGGGCGAGGACTGGGAAACATGATCAGTGGGAGTTTGAATCAGCTGGTGATAATGAGAGAGGGGACGTGACCGGACCGGCAAGATGTCAGCATGGGACCACAGAAAGTAGGTCAAAGCTGCGCGTAAATCCATTAATCCTTCTCCTCCTCCGCGCTTCCTGCATAAAAGCACATGAGGAGTGCATGAGGAGACTTATAACAGTTGGCGCTGAAGTGTGTGATGTGGTCTTTCACGGTTTGCTGTTTATCTAAGCCTGCGACACAACACAAAGGCACAGCCATAAAATTAAAACAAGAAACCAGAGAAACTGTGAACTACAAAGCTGCTGTCATTCCAGTCAACAACACCGGAGTCCGTTCTCCCGTTTACGTCATGGGGGTGCCGCCCTTAATTCAGTGGGCGGCACCACAGTCCAGTCAGTGGCTGCTGTTTTTTGATGATAACTAGTTTATGCAGGCGCGGTTGTAAATGTTATATTGATCATCAACAATGACCTTTGGGTTTACACAGCATCCTAAAAAATGTCAAAATCATGTCATCAGGCCTTTAAGTGTCATTGAAACACTCAGCAAACCCAAATATCTGATTTAACTTTTACTTGCATTTCTTGTTATTTTCTCAAACATATTAAGAGAGTTAAAGGAATTGTGATGTTTTGAGAATTATCATTTTACATTAAAAAACAAAAGTATAGACACCAGCATTTGATTCTGTTGAAGATGGAATGTAACTGTTTTCTTCTGTAGAAGAGCATGTTTTTGTTTTTGTTAATTTGTCTAGTCCACATTTAATACTGAACAATTAGCTTTCTATTGCTGATGGAGAAGAGCTATAAAGACATGGGGATGACATAGATTGCTGCCAGGGTCCCAGCATGTGTGGACAGCAAGACTAAGGCATGGGACTGGTAGCTGTGTGCTCGCTCTATTAGCAGAGTAGCTCTTCATAATATGCACATGACCACATATTGAAGATGCCTAGATGGTTAATCCTACAATTTTACAGTTAATGAATACTGAAGTGGACTATGATGCTTGCAGATGGCTATTGTGATCTGTAGTAAGAGTGGGGACCAGGTGGAAGAAAACCTGGAGAGGTGGAGGTATGCACTGGAGAGAAGAAGAATAAAAGTCAGTAGAAGCAAGACAGAATACATGTGTATGAATGAGAGGGAGGCAGGTGTAACAGTGAAGATGCAACACAGTAGAGGTAGTGAACGTAGATGAGTTTAAATACCTGGGGTCAACCATCCAAAGCAAGGGATGGTGCACAAGAGAGGTGAAGAAGAGAAGGCAGGCAGGGTGGAGATGAGTGTGAGGGGTGATTTGTGACAGAACGATACCAGTTAGAGTGAAAGTGAAGATTTACAAGATAGTAGTGAGACCTGCTATGATGTATGGTGTGGAGACAGTGGCACTGACAAAAAGACAGGAAGTGGAGCTGGAAGTTGCAGAGATGAAGATGCTGATATTCTCATTGGGAGGGACTAGGAGGGCCAGGATTAGAAATTAGTTTATCAGAGGGATGGTCAGGTACCATCATGACCAGGTACCATCATGACCATGACCAGGTCAGGCATTGGTTTGCTTGCTACCAGATAACCATGAAAACCGGTACTACCTGTCTCATGGGTTGGGCCGTCGGCAACTCAACCGACAATCCTACCCTTCCAAGGGTGTGGAGGGTAAAACTGGGCATCTTGGCAGAACTAAAAACAATATTGGTCACAGGTCTGTGGTGGACCACTCCCAGTTACACGGGGTGAAACTGGACGTCCTGGCAGATAAGCACATCTGTCGCAAGGTCTGTGGTGGACTTTTGCCAGTCAGTGCATCGTGACATGCACTACACAAAGAGCAAAGATAAACAAACCTATCATCTGGTCAGTCACTGCAACAGATACTGGAGTCAGTTTGTCTTGGCCTGTCCTTGCCACTGATAATCCCTCTATGTGCCAAGAATGTGCTGCTAGTCCAGCAAAAGCTAGTGGTATTCAAATACTTTGCAAGCAGTTTCATAAAATGGTCAGTCAGAAAGCAACTCATACCGGCTCGGATGTCGCCCGGGTTAACAAGGTCAGGAGTTCCTGGCAGTGGAGGGCGAAGGACAGAGCTGCGTGGAGGAATCTGATCAGACCTAAATGAAACAGTCATTGTCGCCCCCGATAGACTGCTGTGATGATATCTGAGGGACAGCTCAGGTTGAGCAGTTTGAAGACAAAGAGAGGAAAGGCTGAGATGGTTTAGACATGTGCAGAGGAGGGATAGCGGAAAGACTGGACAAAGGATGTTAAAAATGGAGCTGCCAGGCAGGAGAGAAGATTTATGGATGTAGTGAAGGAGAACATGGAGAGGGTTGGTGTTACAGAAGAAGATGCAAGGGATAGGGTGAGATGGAGGCAGATGATCTGCTGTGGCGACCCTTAAAGGAAGCAGCTGGAAGAAGAAGAAGAAGAAGAAGAAGACTGCAGTGTGGGATATTGGATATAATAAAATGATAATGTGAAAAAGGTGATGCGTTAAAACAAACAGGTGGCTTAATGGCAAATTCATGCGAGGACCCACAACTAACTCACCCCAGGTGTTGGTTGACACTACAGCCCAAAGCCTCCACACTTTGAGTCAGTTATTCTTATTCTGTGCTATATCCCAGATACACTGTATTGAGCATACTGACATGTTTCAAGATGCAAGCAGTGGCATTTAGAATTGCCAGATTAAGGAAGATAAAAAGGAGTCAGGCGATGAAGATGGCTCAATGACTTTGCACAGTTTTGTGTGTAATTGGCCAGCGAGGAAATAGTGACCTTAGACAACTGTGGTAGTTCATGCTCATTCTTACAAATGCCCTCTGAGCTCAGTTCAGGGAAACAGTCTGTACAAGTGGCTAACATGTGATCAACATTTATAAGTAACCTTTGAGCCCATCAACTCCAGCATTAATACTGTTCATCCGAACTTAAAAGACCTAAAAAAGTGAACATTTCAAAGTGTCCCCATCTTGGTAAGCATGTCTAAAAACAACCTACATACTGACTGATTTCATAATCAGGGCTTCAGGCCAATGCATGGTGCTGCAGGCCAAAGCTCTATGAGCTGTGATGCTTCATTATTATCCCCCTTTAGCTACATCGACAACACAGTAGGCTGCTTTAATTACTCTCCATCAGTAGGGAAGTCAAAGCCACTTCAGAGACACACACTAATCCCCCGCCCTTCTTTTTCTCTGCAGGGCACACATTGTCTCCTAAATATCATTTCCCTGAGCTCTATGCACACAATTGGATTAAAATGTGGAAGTTTTGCTTAAGGGGTGAGGAGGTGGGAATGAGGGGTTGGCATTTGGGTATTTGTGCTCAGCCTGAGGACCGAGCTGTCTCTAATAACTGCATTTTAGTTGCATCTGCTCCACAGCCCACAGAGGAGATGCTGACTGCATCACTGCTCATCAGTTAGCCCCACAGACATATATATAGGCCCTTTGTGTACAAATTATTATTATGATTAAACTCTTCATATCTAAAGTCTTCATTCTTAGAAAAAAACTTCACTGTATTCCCAGTGTGGCTGAGTCATATTCATTTATCTGTATTGTATAAAAAAAAAGAACCCACAGATATGAATATGGTAGGCCTATATTTTAGACACTGTCATATGTCTGCTAGACAGGTAGTAACTAGTTACATTTATTCACATACATGTACTCAAATAACTTATTCACAAAACTGTACTTTACTGTGGGATACATTTTACTCAAATTTGTCCCTTTACTCAAGTATCCTTCTAGTATACTCTTTGCACTACTTTTGACTCCACTTATTTGAAAACAGTCAGAAAAGCACTTGCTTGGACTGTCATAATATGTGCTTATCAGAAACTAACGCATCTTTTGTTGTTTGAGTACATTTATTATTTCATTTCACCTAAATCAGTGTTGAAATTTTTGTTCTTCTCTTCTGGTTCAGAAAATATTTTATCTATCACCTGTCTACCATTACTCCATATGAGTTAGCTTATACAGAGTACAGATGAATAGTTCATATTGTATTTTCCCTCGACTAATCAGTGTGGGGGGGGGGGGGCATCCGAGTTGGTGAGAGTGAAATTGCAAGTCTTAAAGAAAAATGCTGCAAATTTACATGACAAGGATACAAATTTACCACAGGGCTGCAAATTTATGAGGAAAAAAATAATAATTCACAAGGCAAAAAGTCACAAATGTAAGAGAAAAACCTCACAAATTGGCAAGAAAAAAGTTGTTGCAACTAAAGCAACTTTTTGATAGATACTCTCCTTGAGTATTGTTAATACTCAACTTAAACTGGAATAATTAATGTCATAATAAAAAAAACAAAACAATTTCTACCTGTAAACCCGGCTCTGCAGCTTGATTAGAAATGTAGAAGGAAATTTGTAAGATTTTTTTTTTTTAATTTAATGCATAAATCTCAACATCAATAGTCACTCAACCTCCATCACTTAGAGCAGGGGTGTCCAACCATGTGCCATGGAGAGCCAAGACCCTGCAGGTTTTCTCTTCTACCCAGTCTCTTCAGCAGGTGTTTTCACTTATCAGCAATCAGTGGGAAGAAGTTCACTGAAATCTGCTGTTGAAGACACTGGTTGGAGGTAAAACCTGCAGGGTCTTGGCTCTCCATGGCACATGGTTGGACACCCCTGACTTAGAGTTTCATAATATGTATTCAATATTACCCTATCTGGTGTTTTATACGTGTATTTTTTTTAACTGAATCACTGTTAAACCTTGTGTGAATTCTGAAAACAGCCATTATAGACAGACAGACAGACAGACAGACAGACAGATAGATAGATAGATAGATAGATAGATAGATAGATAGATAGATAGATAGATAGATGCACAAAGTACACTGAAACTCTGGTTTCCTCCCACGGTCCAAAGACATGCACATTAGGTTAACTGGCATCATCTGGGGATAAATTGTCTTTAGGTATGAATGAGAGAGTGAATGGTTATGTCTCTATGTGTTGGCCCTGTGGTGGACTGGCGATCTGTCCAGGGTGTAAAGATGATAGGATAGGCCGTAGCACCCCGTGACCCATAAACGATTAAGTGGTGAAGGAGATGAATGAATGAATGAATATTCAATATAACTTTTATTTACACAGCACCATTTCACAACAACAGTCATCTCATAGCACTTTCAAACTGTAGGGGAAAACCCCACAATTGCAGAGACCCCAACAATCAGGCGATCCCCTGTGAGCAAGCACTTGGCGATGGTGGAAAGGAAAAACTCCTTTTAGCAGGAAGAAACCTCCAGCAGAACCAGGCTCAGGGAGAGGCAGTCATCTACTGCAAGTCTACTGCTACAGACGTGGACAAAATTGTTGGTACCCCTCTGTTAATGAAAGAAAAACCCACAGTGGTCACAGAAATAACTTGAATCTGACAAAAGTGTTAATAATGACTCCCAGTGGGATTCATCCCAAAGGGATTAATAAAGTTAAGTCTAAGTCTAAATAAAAATTCTATGAAAATTAACCAATGAAAATCAGACAATGCTTTTGAATTGTGGTTCAACACAATTATTTTAAAAAACAAACTCATGAAACGGGCCTGGACAAAAATGATGGTACCCTTAACTTAATATTTTGTTGCACAACCTTTTGAGGCAATCACTGCAATCAAACAATTTCTGTAACTGTCAATGAGACTTCTGCACCTCTCAGCAGGTATTTTGGCCCACTCCTCATGATCAAACTGCTCCAGTTGTCTCAGGTTTGAAGGGTGCCTTCTCCAGACGGCATGTTTCAGCTCCTTCCACAGATGTTCAATAGGATTTAGATCAGGGCTCATAGAAGGCCACTTTAGAATAGTCCAATGTTTCGCTCTTAGCCATTCTTGGGTGTTTTTAGCTGTGTGTTTTGGGTCATTATCCTGTTGCAAGACCCATGACCTGTGACTGAGACCAAGCTGTCTGACACTGGGCAGCACATTTCTCTCTAGAATAGATAGTCTTGAGATTCTTGAGTCTTGATAGTCTTGAGATTTCATTGTACCCTGCACAGATTCAAGACACCCTGTGCCAGATGCAGCAAAGCAGCCCCAGAACATAACAGAACCTCCTCCATGTTTCACAGTAGGGGCAGTGTTCTTTTCTTAGTATGCTTCATTTTTGCGTCTGTGAACATAGAGCTGATGTGCCTTGCCAAAAAGTTCCAGTTTTGTCTCGTCTGTCCATAGGACATTCTCCCAGAAGCTTTGTGGCTTGTCTACATGCAGTTTGGCAAATTCCAGTCCAGCTTTTTTATGATTTGTTTTCAACAGTGGTGTCCTCCTTGGTTGTCTCCCATGAAGTCCACTTTGGCTCAAACAATGACGGATGGTGCGATCTGACATTGATGTACCTTGACCTTGGAGTTCACCATGAGTTTAGAAGTTGTTCTGGGCTCTTTTGTTACCATTCGTATTATCCGTCTCCTCCTGCGGCCACGTCCAGGGAGGTTGGCTACAGTCCCGTGGATCTTAAATTTCTGAATAATATGTACAACTGTAGTCACAGGAACATCAAGCTGCTTGGAGATGGTCTTATACCCTTTACCTTTAACATGCTTGTCTATAATTTTCTTTCTAATCTCCTGAGACAACTCTCTCCTTTGCTTCCTCTGGTCCATGTTTAGTGTGGTACACACCATGTCAACAAACAGCACAGTGACTACTTGTCACCCTTTAGATAGGCCGACTGACTGATTACAAGTTTGTAGACACCTGTAATGTTAATTAGAGGACACATCTTGGTTGAACATGTCCTTATGGTCACATTATTTTCAATCTTTTCTAGGGGTACCATCATTTTTGTCCAGGCCTGTTTCATGAGTTTGTTTTTTAAAATAATTGTGTTGAACCACAATTCAAAAGCATTGTCTGATTTTCATTGGTTAATTTTCATAGAATTTGTATTTATTACCACTTTTGTCAGATTCACGTTATTTCTGTGACCACTGTGGGTTTTTCTTTCATTAACAGAGGGGTGCCAACAATTTTGTCCACGGCTGTACATAGAGAGGTTGCAGGCATGTTGTACTGTCATGGAGGTATGGTGTGGGCATTCTTGTGCCTTCAGAGGGAAGATTTACTAAATCAATACAAAGTTGTTTTGAGCAATTACATTTATCCTCTGGTGAAACATTTCTATTCTGAGTAATCTCTTCCAGGGGTACAGGAGATGCATAGATGTCACAAGAGGCCACAAAATGGTTTGATGAGAATGAGCATTATAATGCATCATAGATGCTTCACAAGCACTGAACCAAATTATACACCTAAAATAGATGTTTTACTTTTGATGGATGTTTTGGATAGAGCTCTCCACCCCATTATCATGAAAATTTCAAACAAGAACATACACTTCAGAATGAAAAAATAAACCTGTTGATCACTCCAGGACATTTTCAGAAACTTGTGTGATCAACAACAGGTTGAATTGAGGCTTTTTTGTGGCACAGAGTAACCCAACAATAAACTAATGTGATACACTTTATTTGTTTCTGTGCTGAACAGAGCATAGTAAAAACATAGTAGAAAATATTCAGACTGAACTTTGAGCTTGCAGATTTTTTCCTCAAACGTGCAAAGATGATCTAAAGAGCTGAAAATGTGATTATCTGGAAACTAATAGCCTTTTTGTTTGAATTTTGTCAGTATTATACTGATTTGACTAGTGAATGTGTTGTATGCTTTTACACCTACTATACAGTCATCAGCAGATACTGGAGTGGTGGCCTAGAGGTAGAGCATCTGCCCAACAGGGGTTGCACAAGCCAGTGTACTCCCTATGCCAGTCCCAAGCCTGGATAAATGGGTAGAGTTGCATCAGGAAGGGCATCTGGCATAAAAAAAAAAAAAATCCTTGCCAAATGGATATGTGAATCATCGCGATATCAGGTTATGATATGTTGTGGCGACACCGAAAGGGAGCAGCTGAAAGACCAAAATAAAAATACAGTCATCAGCAGATATGGAGTACTGTATATTAACCATATGCAGTGGTGTGAAAAAGTGTTTGCCCCCTTCCTGATTTCTCATTTTTTTGTGTTTGTCACACTTAAATATTTCAGATCATCAAACAAATTTAAATATTAGACAAAGATAACAAGTAAACACAAAATGCAGTTTTTAAATGAAGATGCTTATTATTAAGGGGGGGAAAAATCCAAACCTACATGGCCCTGTGTGAAAAAGTGATTGCCCCCTAAACCTAATAACTGGTTGGGCCACCCTTACCAGCAACAACTGCAATCAAGAATTTGCGATAACTGGCAATGAGTCTTTTACAGCGCTGTGGAGGAATTTTGGCCTACACTCATCTTTGCAGAATTGTTGTAATTCAGTCACATTGGAGGGTTTTCGAGCATGAATCGCCTTTTTAAGATCATGCCACAGCATTTGAGTTGGATTCAGGTCAGGACTTTGACTTGGCCTCTCCAAAGTCTTCATTTTGTTTTTCTTAAGCCATTCAGAGGTGGACTTGCTGGTGTGTTTTGGATCATTGTCCTGCTGCAGAACCCAAGTGGGTTTCAGCTTGAGGTCACGAACAGATGGCCGGACATTCCCCTTCAGGATTTGTTGGTAGACAGCAGAATTCATGGTTCTATTTATCACAGCAAGTCTTCCAGGTCCTGAAGCAGCAAAACAACCCCAGACCGTCACGCTACCACCACCATATTTTACTGTTGGTATGATGTTCCTTTTCTGAAATGATGTGTTACGTTTACGCCAGTTGTAATGGGACACACACCTTCCAGAAAGTTCAACTTTTGTCTTGTCAGTCCACAGAGTATTTTCCCAAAAGTCTTGGGGATCATCAAGATGTTTTCTGGCAAAACTGAGACGAGCCTTTATGTTCTTTTTGCTCAGCAGTGGTTTTTGTCTTGGAAGTCTGCCATGCAGGCCATTTTTGCCCAGTCTCTTTCTTATGGTGGAGTCATGAACACTGACCTTAACTGAGGCAAGTGAGGCCTGCATTTCTTTGGATGTTGTTGTGGGGTCTTTTGTGACCTCTTGGATGAGTCGTCGCTGCACTCTTGGGATAATTTTGGTCGGCCGGCCAATCCTGGAAAGGTTCACCACTGTTCCATGTTTTCGCCATTTATGGATAATGGCTCTCACTGTGGTTCGCTGGCATCCCAAAGCTTTAGAAATGGCTTTATAACCTTTTCCAGACTGATAGACCTCAATTACTTCGTTTTTCATTTGTTCCTGAATTTCTTTGGATTCCAGCAAGATATCTAGCTTTTGAGGATCTTTTGGTCTACTTCACTTTTTGTCAGGTCAGGCATTGGCTTGCTTGCTACTGGATAACCATGAAAACCGGTACTACCTGTCTCATGGGTCGGGCCATCGGCGACTCAACCAGCATCCCCGTCCTTCCGAGGGCGTGGAGGGTGAGACAGGGCATCCTGGCAGAACTAAAAACAATATCTGCCACAGGTCTGTGGTGGACCACTCCCAGTTACACAGGGCGAGACTGGACATCCTGGCAGATAAACACATCTGTCGCAAGGTCTGTGGTGGACTGTGCCAGTTGGTGCATTGTGACATGCACTACACAAAGAGCAGAGATAAACAAACCTATCATCTGGTCAGTCACTGCAACAGATACTGGAGTCAGTTTGTCTTGGCTTGTCCTTGCCACTGATAATACCTTTATCTGCCAAGAATGTGCTGCTAGTCCAGCAAAAGCTAGCAGTACTCAAATACTTTGCAAGCAGTTTCATGAAATGGTCAATCAGAAAGCAACTCATACCGGCTTGGACGTCACCCGGCTTACAAGGTCCGCACTGATCTGTTCACACTCCGACAGGCAGCGAAAAGCAAGCTAGGAGCAGAAAAACAAAAGAAGAGGAAAACAGCAGCCTTGTATTCAGCAGAATGGAATGTACGCACTCTGTTGGACAGAACAACATCACAGCGCCCAGAAAGACAGACCGCGCTTGTGGCCCTGGAAATGAACAGGTACAATGTAAACACAACTGCACTTAGTGAAACAAGATTGCCTGGATATGACAGCTTGGAAGACCATGGGTACATCTTCTTTTGGAGTGGGAGATCAACTCAAGAAAGGAGAGAAGCAGGAGTGGGCTTTGCAGTTAGAAAGGAGATAGCAGCAATGCTTGATGAGGAACCGGTGCCAATCAATGACAGGATAATGACTATGAGACTCCCACTACAGCAGAAGATGTATGCCACACTCATCAGTGTATATGCCCCAACAATGACCAACACAGAGGAGGTGAAGGAAGAGTTCTACAATGATTTACGTGAGACTATCAGGCGTGTACCAACTGATGACAGGCTGATACTCGTTGGAGATTTTAATGCCAGAGTTGGTTCGGACACTGAGAAATGGAAAGAAGTGCTAGGCAGTCATGGAGTAGGCAAGTGCAATGCTAATGGAGAACTTCTACATGCACTATGTTCAGAGTACAACCTTGTGATAACCAACACTATTTAAGCACAAGGACACACACAAGAAGACATGGATGCACCCAAGATCCAAGCACTGGCACTTGTTAGACTACATAATAGTCAGGCAGAGAGACATAAGGGATGTACTGGACACCAGAGCAATGAGAGGCACAGACTGTGGTACTGATCATGTTATGCTGAGATCTAGATTTAGGACTTGGAGACAAAAACAGCACTGCAGGACGGGTGCGAAGCCACCACAGAAGCTAAACGCTAGTGCACTGAAAGGCCAAAAGAAGCAGGAAGAACTTACACAGGAAATGGATGAAAACTTGAAAGACTGGGACAGAAACAACTCAGAGAATGACATAGAAGAGAAATGGGCAACACTGAAGGATACGGTGTATCAGACTGCGAGTGATGTATTAGGCCACCCTGAGAGGAAACATCAAGATTGGTTTGATGAGCATGATGAACACCTGAAGAAACTACTAGAAGCGAGGAATACAGCTAGGTAGGAAAACCTGTGATGATGTTCGTCCTTCGTGCTCGAAGATGACCAATGACATCAATTTGACATTGAGCTGCTGCGGTGAGTCCGGAGGTGGCTGGTGAGGCCAATCCGGGCAACGAATCCTCTCCTACAAGTAGGACAGAAGAGGGAAGGGGTTGTGATGTTGGTGCTAGTTGCTCTGCCCTTCCGCATCTGGCGTTTCTGCTCTGCATGCTGTACACGCTGCTCCTCTGCTCTTTGGGCTCCTGTTGTGATAGCACTGCGCCAGGAGGGGCAATCAGCAGAAAGCGTCTCCCAGGACTCTGTGTTAATGGAGAAGTCTTTAAGGTTAATCTTCAGGTTGTCCTTGAAGAGCTTCTTTTGTCCTCCGACTCTGCGTTTCCCTTGGTCGAGTTCTCCTGTTTTGGGATGCAGTCGTCTGACATACGGGAGACGTGGCCTGCCCAGCTCAGCTGAGCCTTGTGCATGGTGGTAATGGCGCTGGGGATGTCTGCCTGCTTCAGCACCTCCGTGTCTGGAACTTTGTCTTGCCAGCGGATGTGGAGGAGGTTGCAAAGACACCTGAGATGGAAGTGGTTGATCTGTTGCTCGTGCCTTCTATATACAGTCCACGTTTCGCAGCCATAGAGTAGTGTGGTTAGGATGACTGCACGGTAGACCTTCAGCTTTGTTGTGAGGCTGGTCCCGCTCCTCTCCCAGACATTTTTTCTGAGTCTCCCAAATGCGCTGCTTGCTTTGGAGATCCTGTTGTTAATCTCAGCGTCAATGGTGGCATTATGGGAGAGGGTGCTACCCAGGTAGGTGAAAGACTCTACCGCCTGAAGGGTCTGTCCATTTACCTGTATCTGTGGCTCGTGGTACTGGTTTCCCGGGGCTGGCTGGAACATCACCTCGGTTTTCTTGGTGCTGATGGTAAGACCAAAGTTGTCACAGGCTGAGGAAAATCTGTCCATCTGCGACTGCATTTCCTGCTCGGCACCAGCATTGAGTGCACAGTCATCAGTGAAGAGGAAATCTCTGATGACAGTCTCCTTCACCTTCGTGATGGCTTGCAGACGCCTAAGGTTGAAAAGTCTTCCGTCACACCTGTACCTGATGTCGATGCCAAGCTCACAGTCTCTGAAAGCATCTGAGAGCATTGCCGAGAACATCATGCTGAACAGTGTCGGGGCCAGAACACAACCCTGCTTGACTCCATTGGTCACTGGAAAGGCTTCGGATGGTTCACCATCATCCAGGACTCTGGCTGTCATTCCATCGGGGAATTGGCGGACGATTGCAATGAACTTGCGGGGGCAGCCAAATTTTTTCATGATTATCCAGAATCCCTCGCGACTGACTGTGTCAAAAGCCTTAGTCAGATTGACAAAGGTTGTGTAGAGGTCGTGGTACTGTTCCATGCATTTCTCTTGGAGCTAGCGGGCGGCAAAGATCATGTCGGTGGTCCCTCGACCTGCACGGAAGCCACATTGACTTTCAGGGAGGAGACCCTGCTCCAGGTGTTCCAGCAAGCGGTTGAGGAGGATGCGGGGCAGGATCTTGCCTGCTATGGACAGAAGGGATATTCCTCGGTGATTGTCACAGGACTGGCGATTTCCTTTCCACTTGTAGATGTGGACAATTGTGGCATCTCTGAGCTCTTGTGGTAGTTGTTCCTTGCTCCACATGGACTGGTACAGGCTGGTGAGCTGTCTAAGGGTGGTTGGGCCGCCTGTCTTGTAGACTTATGCAGGGATGGCATCAGAGCCTGGGGCTTTCCCAGTGGAGGGCTGTTTGATGGCTTTGCTGACCTCATCTTCCGAAGGTGGGATGTCCAGCTTGTAGTTTATTGGCACCTGGGGAAGGCGAGCAATGGCTTTGTGGTTGATCTGTGCAGGCCGATTGAGCACACTACAGAAGTGTTCCGCCCATCTCTCCAGGACCAGCTTCTTTTCTGTCAGCAAGGTAGAACCATCAGTACTGAGAAGAGGGGATGATCCGGAGGACTGAGGTCCATAGACAGCTTTCAGGGCATCATAGAACCTCTTTGTGTCATGCCTGTCAGCAAACATTGAATCTCATCAGCCTTGGCACTGAGCCAGGAGTCCTGCATGTGGCGTAGTTTGGCTTGAATTGCACTACGGATGTTGGTGAAGGCTGCTTTCTTTGCCATACAGGTAGGGTCATTCTGGTGGGCCCGCAGCAGTCGGTGTTTCTGATCTAACAGCTGCTGAATTTCTGTGTTGTTTTCGTTGAACCAGTCCTGGTGATTTCTGGTTGCTGTGCCTAGGCATTCGAGGGCAGCCAAATGAGCGGTGTCCCTGAAGGATGCCCATTGGTCCTCAATGCTTGGCTGGTTGAGCTGGAGATCTGACAGGCGGCTGTGCATGTGATCTTGAAACTCTTGTACCTTCTAGGGGTCTTTGAGTTTCATGACGTTCAGCTTCTTTGTCACTTTCTGGCCTTGTGGTCTCCTTTTGGGCTGGATGTGGAAGTTCATCTTTGAGATGATCAAGCAATGGTCAGTCCAGCAGTCAGCACCACACGGCTTTGGTCACTCTCACGTCCCGCCTGTCCTTTGCCCTGATGATGACATAGTCAATGAGATGCCAGTGCTTAGCACGAGGGTGCATCCAGGATGTCTTGTTCCGTGTAGGTAGGCGAAACATGGCGTTGGTGATGGCTAGGTCATGAGAGGCACACATTCTGAGCAGGAGGTGTCCGTTGCTGTTAGATTTTCCAATGCCTGTTTTCCCAGTACTCTCTGCCAGGCGTGGTGGTCGGCCCCTACTCGAGCATTGAAGTCGCCGAGGATGATGAGCTTCTCAGATTTTGCTGAAGCAATGAGGGAGTCTAGTTCTTCATAAAACTTGTCTTTGGTCTCTTCGGGGTTTGTCATGGTCGGAGCATAAGCACTGATGATGGTTGCATTTGACTTCTTCCCAAGTGGGAGGTGCATTTTCATCAGGCGGTCGTTCAGACCCTCAGGAATGCTTGCTAGTTTCCGCACGTGAATGGATTTAATTGCGAAACCAACACCTGCCTCGCACCTCTCCTCACTGCTGCGCCCACTCCAGAAGAAGGTGTAGCCACCACCGGTTTCTGTCAGCTGGCCTTTGTCTGAAAAACGTGTCTCACTGAGAGCAGCGATGTCGATGTTGTAGCGAGCTAGTTCTCTGGCCACTAGTGCAGTTCGTCTTTCTGGTCTGTTCGCTTTGGCATTGTCGAGCAGAGTCCTTACGTTCCATGATGCTAAGGTGAGTGCCTTTGCTTTATTTCTCTTTGTGTTTCGACCACTATTTGGGGATCCCCGCCAGCCGTGGTGTGCTGACCAGGGTGAGGTGAGACCAGCTATGTTTGGGGCACCTTTTCTAGCCCCATCCTCTTGCTAAGGAGGTGAGCAGAGCGATCCTGAAAAGGGCTGCTCGGTCGCTCAGGGGGCTGCCGAACTTCACTGCTGTCTCGGTTCAGTGGAGAGCGACCACTTGTCCTGAGCCACCTGTGTGCAGGTTTGTGACTACAGCTCCCAGTGTATCCTCACCTGCTGCTTCGCCGCTCCCCCATCGCCACAGGGCTTAAAGTTGGCTAGGTGGAGATGTCATGACTTGCATGGAACTTTGATTAAAGTGAGGGAGACTTAATCAGGATCAGCCTCACTCTCTCGTCCTGAGACACCGGATCCAGTGGCAAGACAGAGTCAAGACCGCTGGGGGCGGATCAGGATGCAGGAGCTGCCGGAAGGTGACAATTATGCCAGTCGACCGCCTTAGGGCTCCACTCCGGATTTTCTGTCAGGGTTTACTCCCTTAGCCTTTGACTTTTCCCAAGACACCCACAAGGCAGTGGGGCTATTTACCCATAGCTAGGACTGAGACAGGTTGTACTGGGTTACAGTATACCAGTAGCAGATAGAATCTGACCTGACATAAAAAACCTGTAGGAAAACCTACGGTGTAACACAAGGTCGAAGAAGAAGAAATACTCAAAGGCTCAGAGTGAGCTACAGAAGTACACCAGAGAGATGAAGTCCAACTGGTGGGCTGCACGGTGGCGCAGTGGTTAGCACTGCGGCAGCACAGTTTACCCTCGGCCGGGGGATCGCGGGGATCATGAGATCGTGGGTTCGATCCCTGCCCCCGGCCAACAGTGATCTGTGTGGAGTTTGCATGTTCTCCCCGTGTTTGCGTGGGTTTACTCCGGGATTTCTCCGGTTTCCTCCCACATGCGAAAAACATGCAGGTTAGGGAGTTAAGGGGCGCTTGCGCAAGCAGCGACCAGCAGCTGGTGGCATGTCACCGGACTGCAAAACAAATCTACCTACGGGTACAAAATAAGTCCAAAAAAAAAAAAAAAAAGCGGAGAAACTTCAAACTGCAGCAGACAGAAAGGACACGAAAACATTCTTCACAGGTTTGAGAGAAATCTACGGCCCTAAACCAAGAGGATTGATCCAACTAAAGGCTATGGATGGTGAAACAGTTTTGCAGGAGAAAGACAAGGTCCTGGACAGATTTGCAGACCACTGTGACCAACTACTAAACAACCCTGGAGATCTCACTGAAGAGGCTAAAGAGGCTAAAGAAGCTCTATGCAGCGAACAGCTGTATCAAGTCTGGATGAACCACCAAATTTTGATGAACTAATGGCAGCTATCAGGACAACACAGGATGGTAAAGCTCCAGGAAGGGATGAAATTCCAGCAGAAGTGTGGAAATTTGGTGGTGTTCAGCTGACCAACTGCCTGCACAAGCTCATCCAAGAGATATGGGATGCCCAGAAAGTACCTCAAGATTGGAAGGATGCAAGTATTGTGCCTTTGTTGAAGAAAGGTGACAGGAAAGATTGTGGAAATTACCGAGGTATATCACTGCTAGCCACTGTTGGTAAGATTCTCTCACATGTACTACTTAACACTTACTTACCACTTACTTGTGGGTTCGATCCCACCCCCTGACCATCGGTGACCCTTCTGTGTGGAGTTTGCATGTTCTCCCTGTGTCTGCGTGGGTTTACTCCGGGTACTCCGGTTTCCTCCCACAGGCCAAAGACATGCAGGTGAGGTTAATTGGCATCAAACTGGGGATTCTAAATTGTCCTTAGGTAAGGATGTGAGAGTGAATGGTTGTCTATCTCTTTGTGTTGGCCCTGCGATGGACTGGCGATCTGTCCAGGGTGTACCCTGCCTCTCGCCCAAGGATGCTGGGATAGGCTCCCGAAAAACCCGAAAAGGATTAAGCGGTAGAAGATGGATGGATGGATGGAAGTGTAATAAGTATAATGAAAAAAAACTTTAAAAATGTATTTAGTGCAAACTCTTTGATTTCAGCTTCATGGGATTGTGCTTTACTGCCTCACTGTCACATCTTCATGGCTTACTTTTTCCTATAGAATATCACTGTTAAAGTTATTATAGCATATGTGCTTTTCCAGCTTTAACAAGTCAAAATGTCTTGAATGTTTTGGAGTTTCTCCAGTGATAACATAATAATAACATGTAAGTGGGACTGATTGGAACTTGCAGTACCTTAAAATAAAGGCATTTGAGCCACTGCAAGACACTTTACAAAAAGGATAACTTACGAGCAGAAGAAAGGGTGGTGAGTGTTCATTAAAGCAGTTTTGAAGGGACAGCTCATATTGTCTTCTTTTATTGCCCACGATAAAGCAGTATTGGAATTCCCACTTCTAAGTCCTGTATGCAGGCGAGGCTCTTTGTTAGGCTGAATGCAGAGCCTATTCATCTCAGAGCACACAATAGAACAGTTATAACACAGATGTGAGGCTTGACTGATGTTAGTGAGGTGCAGGCCTGCTCCTGTAAACGGGGCCAGAGCCGGCATGCGGGCTCCGTCACCCTCTCCTCGTGGGCCTGCTGACCTCTGCTTGGCCCCCACTGCAACCCTAACTCTGCTGGGTCTTAGAAGACCCAACAATAAATGACAGGCTGTTTAATACCAAACCCAGGTTAACCTCCCAGTGCCACTTGGCCCCATGCTCTATGGCTACAAGAAGACGAGGGTTGATGTTTCTTGGAGCCATTTTTCAGAGCTAATGATGTGGAATAATATTGCTATTACAAGTTGTGTGAAGAATCGGCGAATTCATTCTTCCTTGGCAGTGCTGATTGTCACATACAAACAAAGAAATTACAGCTGCCCCAATTCCCCCTCACATGTTCTGCGCCGCTGTGCTTTGTGTTGTATTCTACTGTCTTCTGCTGCATAAATATGATTGTACAACAGCAAGGTAGCAGATGTTGCAAGCATCAAACAATGCAGAATGGGTTAGGAGCTGTCATTACATGGGAACTAGGTCACCATTCAAGCCAACTCGCTTGCATTGACTGCTTCGAGTGACTATTGATTTTCTGACTAAAGCAATGGCTTCATTAATATCACCATTAGTCTGCCATCTGACACAAATGGGTAGCTTGACTGCTCGAGCAGACAATAACTCAAGTGGACATGAATCAGAGATTCCATGAATTAAGCATACAGTACATTTCACAGCAAATCTGCATTAGCCATTGTAAAACTGGAGGTTGTAGAGCTCTTTCGCTCCGTGTTCAAACAAAATTGCCACAAAAGGCGGTGTCGACATTACCTCTGCCTCATTCGTGCACAAACATAAACAGACATTATGAGCAAATTTTCCTTTCATCGTTCAATTTAAACCTCCTCTGTGAAAGATGAGAGGAAAAATCAACAGATCGCTTTTCAGTAGGTTTTCAAAAGAAAAACAACAATGAAAGAAGGATTATTTTCCCTTTAATCCGGGGGCACCAGCTTAGCTAAAACAAAAGCAAGACCATGGGAACACAGAGACAAATGAGAAGGCTCGCTCTACCCACCAAACCCAGATTTTTCAGTGCGCCACAAAAGAAGAACAATGAGGTTGTGTACATGTACGAGGGGAAGGGAGAAAGGGAAACGGGATTTGAGATCTATATTAAAACTGCAAATAGCTTTTAAAGATTAGTGACAGGCACAAGGTGGTGACAGCAACGGGATGTGTGAAAAGTGGATATGCCCCTCCCTACTGAGACTATTTTGATAGCAGAGGGGCTGACAAGCATCGACTTGATTGTGAGAAGGCAATATGTGCTGAAAAGCCTTGACAAGTTTCTTTGAGGCATACGTATCTTTTTGGTGACTGAAAGGAGCACAAATCAGGATTATGTATTACATAGCCATATTCAAACAGCTGGCATTAGGAGCTCTGAAGTGTCTGGCAAGATACTGTTGTTCAAGGATGTGCCTTCCTCCCTCTCTCTCTCTGTGCACTGTAATTACTCAGATCTGGGCTTTTAGAAACCCATTTCCTACAAAGACGTGCAACCATGGCCTGAATACTCAGCACAGCCTATAGCAAATGTTTCAATTACCACTTAGTGATTGAAAATATTCTAAATTTATGACTTTTTAATTCTGGTTTAGGCATTCTTAATTTGTTAATCTATTTTGCAAAATGCTAGGGAGGAGCATGTAGCTTTTTGTGTTGCTAGTGTACACAAGAGTGTGTCCTGCACGCTGCGCTGATTTCAACCAATCACCATGGTCATCACGGGCTGTGTAGTTGCTCTGTTGTCAGAGATGTGTCTCACTCTGCAGCATTTGTCAGGATTAGACAGGAGTAATCCCTAACCAAACTCTAGAGGATGTAATTTGGAGATATGTGCTGGAACTGAAACGGTGTCGACTTACTCCCACAAAACCCCATCTTCCAACCCATCTTGCTCCTTTTTGCCAGCCTTCAAACACATCCACTATTTTGAAATGGTAGGAAATATAAAATACAGAAAAGAAAAGAAAAAACCAGAAGTAGAGCCGAGTGCCCTTCAACTCACTTTTTCCACTTTACTCCTGAACAAACCCCCCTCCAGGCAGGTGAGGTGCTCATGATGTCAGGCCCCATTGCTGATATCCGCTCTAATATCCCTCAACACTTGGCTGTCACATCACCACCCACCATTAAGTCATCGCATGTGTCCAACACTGGGGCCGATCTGTGTGCTCTGGCCCACTCCCAGCCCAATGCCCTTATCATACCCCGACCTCTCGGTGACAGACAGGACTGATCTCCCCTGCAGCAACCATCCACCCTGCCAGTAAAAGGACAGCAGTGGAAAAAGCCCCCCGGGGCCCACTGAGGATGGACTCATGAATCAAACATGTGCCCGAAGCTTCCTTCTTATCACCGAGGTCAGCCCAGGCATTAATACGCCATGGCTCGAGGGAGCTACCTACTGTGACCTCCCCCAGTTTCCCTGAACAGAAGGGCATAGTCCTCAGGAGCCTGGTCCAGTGTGGGAGGGCCTCCCTGCAACACAGTCACTTCACATTAAGTCCACACACTGAGAGAGGGGGCGACAGAGAAAGATAGAAATGAGAGCGAACAAAAAGAGGTGCAGAAATGAAGCATGAAAGGTTAAATAGACAAAGAAGGAGAGAAAAACAATATTCCTTGTTGCAATGCTGGGCAGCCAGTAACACGTGAGTAAAATCGACTGTGTATACAGACCCTTTCAAACACCACCAATCTTCATTGGGCAGACAGGGTGTGATATATGTGACTGTCTGCCAGCGTAAATTAGGCAGTCCAGCCCGCTGTGTGGTAAAGCATGACGGGGCCGGACAGTGCACTAACTCAGGCGGCCCGGTGCCATGCGCACCAGCTTCTCACTGCTTTGCCATGCCATAAATCACCAGCTGGGGGAAATGAATCGCTGTCCGTCCGAGCTGGATGCACCAGCTGGCACCGCCATCACCTGACCAGCAGGAGCCCATGCCGACACTGGAGTGGCTGAAATCAAGAAAAATGAGGCATGGAGGCAGACGGAGCCATACCCCCACGCTCTCTCATTAGTCTCCTCTGGGCTTCCTCCACACTGAGCTCGTCTGAAGCGAAAGGGCACACAAAATATATTTCAATGTGTCACCTGAGGGGAAGCGGAAAAAAAGGAAGAAATGATCACCCCTGGTTTCCTCACAAATCTATGTAGAACTGAACTGGCAGACAGCATTAGTGTTCCTGAACCCAGAGCTGTGAGAGGCAGCGGGAGGGACTGCAGCTCAGGGAAAAGAGGAGGCAGTGTGTGGGGGGACAGCTTTGTGTTCACTCTTATTTAATGGAGTTATTTTACTGAAAGTAATGACTCAACCCTATTGGGGATTCCACTCTGCATTCAGATGTAGTTAACGGAAAAACATGTTGATGAATAGATTTTCACTTTTCAATATTGCTGAGTTGCTGGTGGAGAGCCCACTTAAATGCTGACCGCTGCGATTATGGGAAGCTGTGTGGGCGTCAGAACTGAGGCACTCATCAGGAAAATGGGTTGAAATTACATCAATACAGCCACAGAGAGTGTTGGAGAGATCTAAAATAATATATACTTGATCCTCTACTATGGACATAGGGTTGCTGTTTACCGCTGAGGTGCTGAATAATGGATTCAAAACATTTTGTGCCGTAGTCCTGACATCAAGCTGAGAATTCAACAACTTTGGAATGAAAGTCACAGACAGATATAGCTGCATTACCAAAATAGGGCAATGTAAATGAACAGATTGACATTAAATGTATAGACTGACATTAAATTTGAGGCTTGTGATACAGTACTGGGTTGCAGTGGATGATTGGCAAGGCCAATTTCCTGTGAACCCCCACAGCAGTTTTAGGCTAAATTTCATTGGCCGTGCAGCAATCCTGTGGAGGAGCAAGTCAATCACTGTCTCAGGCACGGCGGATTAGCTCCTCTTTCCTGCTCAGATGAATTTGCCCGTCATGGTGCGGTGATGAATGGCAGGAAGGCAGAGGAAATGTACTGTGGACTCACTGGAGGTAGCAAGGTGAAGTCAGGCCTGGCAGCCAGCCCTAGGCTCAAGTCCCATCATGATCATGACCCCCCCCACACCCCAGATGTCCAGGTGTACACTCACATATCTGCAGCCAGCTCATCAGTCGGCTGGTCAGTCAGTAATAAACCGCAGCATCAGCTTGACATCTGTTTTGACAAGAATCAGATTCCATCAGCGTGTCTCACAGTCCCTGGATACAGCAGATAGCGTCCACAGCTTCTCTCTCATTCTTATGAAAAGGGTATGTTTAAAGGTCAGCAGAGTTTAAGCAACCTGCACCTGTCGTCTGCCTAAAAGCAATAAACCTGATTATATATAGGATAAAGATCTATTAAAATTAAGCTCAGCTCAACTCAATTTTTATGGAAATGTAATTACATCAAGCAAGCTTTCACTACACGCTGGAGCCAGGATATCAGGTCTTTTTCATCAAAACATTCCCATCATGCCTCTGTGGATGTGGCCCAATGGCAACAAAAACAACTGCTCTCCATTTCCTGCCTTCTCTCCTCTGCAGCTGTTGCTGTCACCACCTTCCACCCACAGCTCTACCCTCACTGCACCTCCTCAATTTCAGTCGTAATCATGTAGCCATGCAAATGCCGTGCAGTGAGAGGTTCATGTTGCCCTCTCTGGGACATCATTCCCAGCTGCCTGAGCCTTTGAGATGACCACCCAGGGGAGGGAGGAAAGGAAGTCATTACTGCTATCACAGTCGAGCACGGTCCCTACACTGCCAGACAGCCCCTCCAACTCATAAAGTCCTTGACGACTTCACTAAAACATCCAATTTCAGTCAGACCCATTTATATTGGCAAATAGAAATCAATCACTCTAACCACTGCACACTTCTCCCGAATCTGCCTGCTTATTTGACCGCCCAAAATGTCAGAAAAAAAAGAATCTTTTCCCCCCTACTGCTGGTATCCTATCCACATCTCCGGGATATTCATAATTCATCATCTTCGATTCCTGACATCTGCCACTGATTGTGCCAACGGGTTGGCTGGAATTAGCCACTCCTGGGAGCAGCGTTAATGCGCTGGTAGGCCAGCACATGCACTCAGGCTTGGGAGGGGTTGTGGGTTGGGTGGAGGATTGAGGCTGAAACGGCAGGAGCCTTTCACACTCCTAATGTGTAATTAGGAGCCATTTTGGAGCGCTGCCTTCCTCCACTGAAATTAGCTGCCTTTTATTAATCAGGGAGACCAGTTCAATGGCACGATGGGTCTCTCTATAATCTAACACAAAATGTTGTTCTTAATTACTGAGGGGGAGAGACATTGCAGAGAGGGGCTGCAGCTTCTGCATGATCCCCAAGGGTTCAATTTTTGAGCAACAAAACACATGCAAATTGCTACATAGCAGTGCCCGTGCTGTGTTTTAAATAATTGTCAATATTCTGTTGATCACTCTTCCATCTTAAGCATGGTTGCCTGTATTTGGCATGTTTCAGATAATGTGAATGCACATCATAATATGCATATAAAGTAATAAAACACTGTTACACACAAGGTCCATGAAATCATTTGCATTTGCTGAATGTCATCGCCACTTGAATAAAGGAGGTCATACAATATTGTGTGATTACAAGCACTATCCTCCTTTGGAGAGTTAAGTACCGCGACCCTGACCATCCTCATCAGTGCTGATGCCATCATGACTACAGATGAGGACTAAATACTTCAGTGTCCATTCTCAGTCGCGGTAATTTTTCCCCCTCCTTTTAACTGCACATACAGCTGTGGAAAAAAAAAATAAGAGACCACTGCAAAGTCTTTCCTAAATTAGCATCTCTACATGTATGGCAGCCATTCAACTTGAGTATCTGTTGAATTCCGACACAAGGACACCTCAATCTGTTTAAGGAGGTACTGATTAGGTGATCATCTAAGCATGGTAAAATGCATGAAAGCTGAGAATAAAAATCAGAGTTATTACACAAATATGGATTTCTGAGTTCTTCCCAAGTTAAAACTTAAATATTATAGTGTTTAAGAATTAACATGAACTTGTTTTCTTTGCAATATTTTATCTAAAAGCAACATCTTTTTTTTGTTGTTTTAGCCAGTTGTCATTTTCTGTAAACAAATGCTCTAAATGATGATGTTTTGACTTGGAATTTGGGTGAGTTATTTTCGGTAGGTTAGAGCATAAAACAAAATTGTTCATTTTAGCCTTCATTGCAGCCTGGCCAGCGCCTGTGTGTGTATGGCAGCTCTGCCGCCATCAGTGTGTGAATGTGTGTGTGAATGGGTGGATAGCAGGATCTGTAAAGCACTTTGGTTATCCAGAGATGAGAAAAAAAGTGCTATATAAGTGAACACCATTTACCATTTTACTCAACACATGCATATAAATATTAAAACCGGATAATGTGAAAATTTTGCAGTGCTCTCTTTGGAATCTTAATTTTTCCAGAGCTGTATAATGGAAGTGATGACAAATAAGATGACAGTTGGCAATGACAACAACACAAAAAAAAGGATCACATTTTTGAAAATAAAATGTCTTTATTGATTAACTTGATAAATATGAGTTCTGATTGCAAATTTTAAAAGAATGGGGGATTTGGGCATAAAACAGAAAAGCCTGTGGCCTGTTTGTCACATTACATAGTTCCTGTAACAAGGTAGGAAGACCATGTTAACTGTATATAAAACACAGACAAACCTACAGTGATTTCTTCCAGTATAGTGAACTTGAACTCTGAAGCCTCTCTTGGTTTTCTGACATTAATATTGACCATAAAAGGTGATTAAGACAGGCCTTCCTGTGGTGATCCGAGCGCTGAACTCATCCGCGCTCGAGTTTCTCAGTGTTTCCCCTTTTTTCCTCCCAGATTATTTTGGTTTGCTTATTATTGTTCTCCCAGGGCTTTTATTGTGACAGTGTCGCGGACGGACTTCCGGCTGTCAAAGCCGAGCCGGCGCCGTCACAGCTGATCTTGATTTCGGTAATTATGTTCCCCCTTTCCTGTTTGTTTCTGTTTCTTTTGTTATCAGTATTTAAGGAAGCAGCTGAGGCTCACTCCTCGCTGCAACCTACATCTGTGTACCAGGACTGGAGTCCCTATCCCCGGCTCCGGTCTGCCTTCTACGTTCGATTCATCATCGCTTCATCAGGTGTAAGTGTTTATTCTGTAGTGTCTGGTTCCGCCCTCGCTACGCATTAGCACTGATGTTAGTGTACTTTATTTTGTGTCCTAGTTTAATGTATGTGTTTTGCCCCACGTGGCTCGTTACTTTGTTCCTTCGTGCTTTCTTTAATAAACAAGCAAACTCTCTGCTGGCATCTGGCGCCTCATTAATGCCCTGAAAGGGGCATACATGACACTTCCCAGGGCAGTACTCCTAGCATTTTAAGTATGTACATTTATATTCCTTGTTGTTACCTATAGTAACAATGTGTAACACATACTTGACACAAGATCAAGGGATGAATAATGTTTTATTATCTTATTTTCACTGTTATGATTGATGGAGCACCTCCTATTTCATCCATTTCAGTACACAAGACTGTTCTTAACTCCCAACAAGTATCCTTCTACTGTTTTGTCAGTATAAACACCATTGCACTTACACCATTTTCATGAGAAAATCAATGTGTATCACAAGGTACACTTCATGGAAAAAAAAAAAAAGCATTGAGCCTCACATTGTAATCATTGTGTTTCATTCCAACAAAATCCTAATGCTTCTGCTGACAAGACATTTGGAACAACTGTATGCTTCCCACAATGCTTCCCCTTTCCTGTTCCAGCACGACTGCGCCCCAGTGCACAAGGCAGAGTCCGAACCTCAATCCCATCCAGTGCCTTTGGGATGAAATAGAATGGAGATTGTAAGCCAGGCCCTCTGGTCTAACATCAGTATCTGACCTCACAGTCTGGATGACTGGGTAAAAATTCCCACAGACACACTCCAAAATCTTCTAGCAATCCTTCTCAGCTGTTGTGGGGCCAACTCCATATTAATATGGATTTAAAGATAAGATGTCATAAAAATGTTGGTGGCCTAATCCTTTTATTCATATACACAAATTCAAATTATTGTGCCATTTTTGTTTTTCCTTAACAGTCAATACAATTAAGTTGTTTTCAAAGAGTTTTTTCTCAGTTGCTTTGGTACATTTCCCAGAACAGAACTGAAGTTTGCACAACACTAAGAGCATTTCTCAAAACAAAGTGTGCAAACTGGGGTGCATGGTGGCGCAGTGGTTTAGCACTGTGGCAGCACAGTTTTTACCCTCGGCCGGGGGATCGCGGGGATCATGAGATCGTGGGTTCGATCCCAGCCCCCGACCAACAGTGAGCTGTGTGGAGTTTGCATGTTCTCCCCGTGTTGTGTGGGTTTACTCCGGGATTTCTCCAGTTTCCTCCCGCATACCAAAAACATGTAGGTTTAGGGCGCTTGCGCACGCAGTGACCAGCAGCCGGTGGCTTGTCACCAGACTGCAAACCAAGTCTACCTACGGGTACAAATAAGTAACAAAAAAAAAAAAAAAACTGCAAAAAACAGTAGGTGACCTGCAAAAGTTCGTAATTTGCTCAGAATGTTTAGTTTATGTGTCAAAGGCAAATATTTATGTCAATGAAACTGTCTGTACCATCAGAATGAAGAGTTCTTATGCCATCTTTATGAACAAGACCGTCAAAATGTTCAGCCATGTTGTCAATAGAACAGTTTACACTGTATGTATTTTCTAATGAAAATTGTCATGGCGTTTGGTAACAGTGACTGGAAATGAACAAGGTAACGTTTTTCTGTGTCGTAGAGCAATTTTAAAACTTAAAAGTCACATATTACTGTGAGAGGAATAGACTGAACGACAATGGATATGATTGAAAAGTTTTACTGTACTTTTTTTGCTGAATTATGCATTTTAAAGTTTTACAGTAATGTAACAGAGTCAATAAAAGCATTCCTACGTGGCTTATGAAGTGGGTCAACCCTCTTGGTGACACAGGTAGAGTGCCAGACTCTGGAGTGGGAGGTTGTGAGCTCAAACACCGGATGGGCTTCACTGCTTGTCCACTTGGTCACAACTGGTGTTGTCGGCAGGATTTAGTGGTACATTAGTCCCATTCCCAAGATACTGTTACGGTAAGTATACAGTATTTCTCAATACTTACTGTACTGCATGTTTTTTGGGTTACCTACCTATTCTCCCTGTGAAATGTTTGGATAATCGAGGATACAGTAGTTCTCCCAATATTTGGTTGAATATTTGGTTGAACCCCCCAACCAGCTTCAACCTTTGTATGACCATGACTTAGAACATGATAAACAATTGTGGCCCTAATTTCATCAGAAACAGGCCTATGTTCTTGGCCTATCTTTCTCTTCCTCTTATTCTTCCACGTCACATCCTTACGCCTCTTCTTCAGGCTGTTGACGCTGCTCATTCTCTTGATGTCCTTCCATTTTGTGTCAGAAATGGTAACTGCTCTGTGAAGGCTTTATATATGCTGCCAATTGAAGGTTCATAGGATTCACCTCTGAACTCTTCCAGAGAACTGGAAGGCCATTGGTTGACCCAATTCTTAACCCTCATAAATGAAAGATTCACCTGAGAATAATTAATCAGTTTAATAGATATTTACAAAAAGATTATACAAATGTATATAATCTGCTTGGTGTAATAATAACTAGTTCAACACTTTTGCATGTAATGACTCAAACAATGGACAAATGCCTAAATATTTTGGGGTGAAGGACTAATCAACAGAAACCTGTTTAATGTATTTTGATTGACATGACCATAGTAAAGGAATAATGTAAAAAACAGCAGACAATAGAGAGCCTACGTCACGCCTCATCTACTTCTGCATATGGGACCTTAAATCAGAAAAAAATTCCATTGACGTTTTCATTCATTTCATTTCATTTATTTATTTCCATGTGCCACAAAAGATTAAAAAAAAAATCTATTAATAAAAGAAAAAAATAATGGTCAAGTTAACAGATAGAAAGGGTTTATACTGAAGCTAAAGCTTATATATGTCTAACCCTCTTAATGAACATAAAGAAACACTACAAAACAAACAAAATTACATATTTTCATGTCAATCTAATTTGATTTGAATATCTTCACAGCCACCAAAATTAAATGTATTCACAGCAAATAAAATCAAATATTTTCACAACAATAATTCAGATAATTTTGTAACTTTTAACTAATGTACCTTTTACCAGTCACTTAAACTTGTTAAATGTAGAACATAATTTCAAATCTTCAGCACAGCTGTTCCACAAGCTTACCCCACAAATAGAAAAACTGTGTTTTTTGGGTTTTGTTTTTTTTACATTTATTCTTATTTTTGGTCTTTGAAAAATTAATATTCCTCTTAAATTATAATAATTCTTTCTCAAATTAAACTTGGACACTGGCTGATAAGAAGTTATTTTTTTTATTTTGTACATAATTTGCATGATTTTGAAGTCTCTTAATTCACTGAATTTGAGTATATTTAAATGAATAAACAGTGGGTTTGTTGAATCATGATATTTAGCTCTACATACAATTCTTATTGCCTTCTTTTGAAATACAATCATTGGTTTAGTAGTTGTTTTATATGTGTTTCCCCAGATCTCCACACCATAAGTCAAATACGGAACAATAAGTGAACAATAAAAGAGAGAGCGAGTGTGAGTCACAGGGTCTTTAGCTCTGTATAAAACTGCAATGGATTTAGATATTGAGAACAGCAGTGCAAGTGAATAGCAAGAGACAAATTATCATTTGATCCTGATCAAATTTTGGCACAAGGTACACGTATGATGTTTGTCAATTAAAAAGATAAATTTCCATGTAAATAACAGTGTAGGTTGCTCTCTAACTGTTAAGGTATAAGGTGTGGGGAGCGTGAAATAACAAGGCTGAATTATTTTTAATTCAGGTTTTATTGTTGCGATCACATCCCCAGCTATCTCTCAAGAACAGAAGAGAGAGAGCTGAGTCAAAACCTTCTTATTTATACATCTCAGAACAAAGGAAGAATCATATATCACCGTCAAAACCCCCCATTGACAATAACTCTCCCCCCGCGTCCTTCAGTCCTCCACCTGGCCCCCAGGAGGTCAGGAAGTCTTTTCAGCTCCTTATCGCCGTACCTCCGTCTTCTTGCTGTTATCCACAGGCAGTCCAGACATATTGTTCCATCCAAGACGTGAGGTCAATCCACACATGCAATCTCAAGCATCCCATAGTGCTTATACATATGTAGGTAAAAATACATGAGCTACATAACCCCCCCCCCCCAAATGTCAAAGAATGGACAATATATCAGAGTTCACAAAACATGATAACTTCAACAGTATAGTCTATACAACATGATCATATCAAAAATCAGTGATAACATCAATAGCATAGTCTATACCACATGATCCCATCAAAAATCAGTCTGCGGGCCGATAGATCTGGGTGAGCCAGAAGCGCGGCGTCAGCCAGGGCTTTTTTTACCTCCGCGAATGCGCGCTCCTGCTCCGGGGACCACTCGATAGGATTGGAGGGTTTTTGTTTTTTGAGAGCGGCGTATAATGGTTGCATGAGTTGCGCTGCGTGTGGTAGGAAACGGTTATAAAAATTTACCATTCCTAAAAATTCCTGCAATGATTTGACCGTTTGTGGTCGGGGAAAATCTGCCACTGCACGCACCTTATCTGGTAGCGGGATTGCCCCTTCTGGGGAGACGCGGTGCCCCAAAAAATCGATCTGCGCCACGCCAAACTGGCACTTGGCTGGATTAATTATTAACCCGTGCTCTCCCAACCTCCGAAAAACCACAGTGAGGTGTTTTTCGTGTTCCTCTTCTGAAGTACTGGCGACTAAAATGTCGTCGAGGTAGACGAACACAAAAGGGAGATCGCGTAACACGGCATCCATCATACGTTGGAATGTTTGTGCGGTGCCTTTAAGACCAAACGGCATGCGCAAAAACTCAAAAAGTCCAAAAGGGGTTATTACCACTGTTTTAGGAATGTCCTCAGGCCAGACTGGAACCTGATGGTAGCCGCGAACCAGGTCTATTTTAGAAAATATGCGCGCCCCCGCTAGATGCACTGAAAAATCCTGAATGTGTGGGATTGGGTAGCGGTCATGCGCTGTGGCGTTGTTTAGTCTGCGGTAATCGCCGCAAGGTCTCCAGGAGCCATCAGCTTTAGGGACCATATGCAGTGGCGAAGCCCATGGGCTTTTCGAACGACGAATAATGCCCAGTCTTTCCAGGCTGGCGAACTCCTCGCGCGCTATGGAAAGCTTAGCAGCATCCAAACGGCGAGCTTTCGCGAAGACGGGGGGGCCCGCTGTAGTGATAAAATGCTCCACCCCGTGTTTCACAACTGTTGCCGAAAAAGTAGGAACCGTGAGTGCTGGAAATTGGGTGAGGAGTGTGTTAAACTTACCACCTGCTGTGGCGACGTTGGTCTGCACCGGTGGTGGGGACACTCGAGCTGCACAAGGAATAGAATAAAAAGATAGTGCATTAACTAAGCTTCTGTTGGCAAGATCAACTAACAAACCATGCGAGCATAGAAAATCGGCACCTAACATATTGAAGCTCACTGCCGCTATGATAAAAGTCCATTCATAAGTGCGGCCGTGCAAGGACAAAAACAGAGTCCTTTCTCCGTAGGTGTTGATGCTCGAGCCGTTCGCCGCCGTTGCCCCATCACCACGGGGGCCAGCCAACCGGTCAGCATAGGTCGGGGTGATGAAACTCACTTGGGCTCCAGTGTCTATGAGGAAGTGCCGCCCGGAGCTCGCATCTGTGATGTACAGCAGCTTATTTCTTTCACCGAGAGCCGAAGCTGCTAATGGGTCCCGGTCCTGGAGTTTCCCGAGCTCTTGTAGCTGCACGGCGGCACACACCTGTGTGCCTTCTCTGCGAAACGCCGGTGATAATAACAGAGGCCATCTCCTGCGCTGCGCCGGGGCCGCGTCGCTGCCATTGTTGGTGGGGCTGGCTCCGCTGTCTCTGGCTCTTCGTTGCGTCGGGTCGCCGCACCTAGGTCTGCCGCTGCTGCTGTGGCCGTCTGCTCGCCGCAGGAGTTGAGGAGCCGCTGCGCCTCTCGGGCCAGTGCACGGAAGTCCCGCTGGGTCACACAAGGCATGCCGGAGAGGGTCCCTCTCATGTGCGACGGGAGGTTACTTAGGAAGATGTGCATAAATAGGAAATTATCGTTGTCCGATTCCCTCAGCTGCAGCATGTCTTCCATCAGGGCGACTGGCCTGCGCCCTCCCTGGCCGTGCATAGCCAGGAGCCTCCTAGCCCTCTCTTCGGCTGAGGGTGTGAAACACTCGGTGAGGGCAGCCTTCAACTCGCTGTATTTGTTGTCAGCGGGTGGCTGCTGTACCAGGCTCCGCACGCATCGAGCTGTGCGGTTGTCGAGCCTTGCGATGACGTGGTAAAACTTAGTGTCATCCGCCGTTATTCCTGCGAGCGTGAACTGTGCCTCAGCCTGGAGGAACCACGAGTCCGGGTTGTCCTGCCAGAATTCTGGCAGTTTAATGGAGACGGCGCTCGCTTGGGCAGACTCCGACGAGTCTGCATCAGGAGAATCCCTTCTATGCATTCTCACGTCTCTAGGTCACCAATGTGGGGAGCGTGAAATAACAAGGCTGAATTATTTTTAATTCAGGTTTTATTGTTGCGATCACATCCCCAGCTATCGCTCAAGAACAGAAGAGAAAGAGCTGAGTCAAAACCTTCTTATTTATACATCTCAGAACAAAGGAAGAATCATATATCACCGTCAAAACCCCCTATTGACAATAACTCTCCCCCCGCGTCCTTCAGTCCTCCGCCTGGCCCCCAGGAGGTCAGGAAGTCTTTTCAGCTCCTTATCGCCGTACCTCCGTCTTCTTGCTGTTATCCACAGGCGGTCCAGACATATTGTTCCATCCAAGACGTGAGGTCAATCCACACATGCAATCTCAAGCATCCCATAGTGCTTATACATATGTAGGTAAAAATACATGAGCTACATAAGGCACCAAAACATTACCAGATCCTCCTAAACACTGCATCACAAAGACATGGAAAGTAATTCTAATATGAAAAATATCTCAGTTTAATTCAAAACCTGAAAAGTATACCAAACAAAAATACATTTGGAGTTTGATTTTGTTACTTTAAATAGAATAAATGCAATAAATTGCAAATAATATATATAAGTTGGATATTTACCTTAGTTAGTTAGTTAGTTAGTTAATACCTTCACACCTGAAGGTGTATATGGGCAGCGCCTATCTCCGTTTCTCTGACCCTAGGCCACACAGCTACTGTAAGTAGTGAAAGCTACAGCGGGGGGTCAGTCCTCTGGTAGCTCTGTGTGTAACTTTACTTTCCCCATTCCATTATGCGGTGCACCACGCTAGAAGGCAGAAAGCACCATTTTTATATGGTCTTTGGTATGACCCGGCCGGGATTTGAACCCCTGCCTCCCGGGTGTGGGGCGGATGCTCTACCAACTGAGCCACCATTCCCTTAGAAAATATGAAATATTCACAGGAAAGTGCTTTTCTGAGTATATTACAACTTTTGTTAAAAAAAAAGCAGTTTTGTAAGTTGTGCAAACAGCACCTTCTAGTGGTTGTGAAAATAACTAGTCAACGAAAGTGAGGTAAACAGCGAAAATTAGTGGAAACAGCACCTTGTAGTGGTAAAGTTTTAAGTGTTTTAGTCTTATACATGTACCAGAGTGATGGCCTAGTTGGTAGATCATCCGTCCCACAACTGGGAAGCCAGGGTTCAAATCTTGGCTGGGTCATACCAAAGGCCATATAAAAATGGTACTTTCAGGATAGCCCACCTCTGTAGGCATAGGGCACATATGAAGTGGTGCAGTAGCGGTCTCACTAATAGTGACAAAAGTGAAGGCAGGACACTTCATGTGTAATGGCTACACATTGGAGGGACAAGCCGTAAGAGTTACACGTTGTCATTTTGTGGACCAACATGTCAATTACACACATGACCATGACAACTGATTGCAAATTTGGAACCTTTTAATGATGTTAGTTGGCTGGATGAGCTCATCATGAGAGCATCATGGGCTTTGGCTGGTGTCACAGGAGAACTAACCCAATTGTCTGTCAATCACCAGTCATTTTTTTTTACCAATGCAAATACATTATCAATCACTTTTGAGTTTGTCCTGCCCCCATCTCTCATTAAATTTGAATGTAGTCAGAGAGTCAGAGTGAACCAAATGACCAGTGTTGCCAGGTGTCACGAGAGAAACAAGCAACCAGCTCTATGGAAACTAGCCCAAAAAAGCCCAACAGGCACCCAACCACACTGTGTAAAAGAGAGGCTGCTTGTCAAGAGTATAGATATATAGATTTATTTTTATTTGCAGTGAATTGACAGTAAAAATAGTCAGCAGTGAATAACTGAATTTTAGAAACTCTAATTAAAGGAAAATACATACAGTATCTCACAAAAGTGAGTACACCCCTCAAATTTTTGTAAATATTTTATTATATCTTTTCATGGGACAACATTGAAGATATGACACTTTGATACAATGTAGTCAGTGTACAGCTTGTATAACAGTGGAAATTTGCTGTCCCCTCAAAATAACTCAATACACAGCCATTAATGTCTCAACCGCTGGCAACAAAAGTGAGTACACCCCTAGTGAAAATGTCCAAATTGTGCCCAATTTGCCATTTTCCCTCCCCGGTGTCATGCGACTCGTTAGTGTTACAAGGTCTCAGGTGTGAATGGGGAGCAGGTGTGTTAAATTTGATGTTATCACTCTCACACTCTCTCATACTGGTCACTGGAAGTTCAACATGGCATCTCATGGCAAAGAACTCTCTGAGGATCTGAAAAAAGAATTGTTGCTCTACATAAAGATGGCCTCAGCTATAAGAAGATTGCCAACACCATGAAACTGAGCTGCAGCACGGTGGCCAAGACCATACAGTGGTTTAACAGGATGGGTTCCACTCAGAACAGGCCTCGCCATGGTCAAACAAAGAAGTTGAGTGCACATGCTCAGCGTCATATCCAGAGGCTGTCTTTTGAAAATAGACATATGAGTGCTGCCAGCATTGCTGCAGAGGTTGAAGAGGTGGGGGGGTCAGCCTGTTAGTGTTCAGACCATACGCCACACACTGCATCAAATTTGTCTGCATGGCTGTCGTCCCAGAAGGAAGCCCCTTTTAAAGATGATGCACAAGAAAGCCCGTAAACAGTTTGCTGAAGACAAGCAGACTAAGGACATGGACTACTGGAACCATGTCCTGTGGTCTGATGAGACCAAGATAAAGTTATTTGGTTCAGATGGTGTCAAGCGTGTGTGGCGGAAACCAGGTGAGGAATACAAAAACAAGTGTGTCTTGCCTACAGTCATGCATGGTGGTGGGAGTGTCATGGTTTCTGGCTGCATGAGTGCTGCCGGCACTGGGGAGCTACAGTTCAATGAGGGAACCATGAATGCCAACATGTACTGTGACATACTGAAGCGGAGCATGATCTCCTCCCTTTGGAAACTGGGCTGCAGGGCAGTATTCCAACATGATAACAACCCCAAACACACTTCCAGGACGACCACTGCCTTGCTAAAGAAACTGAGGGTAAAGGTGATGGACTGACCAAGCATGTCTCCAGACCTAAACCCTATTGAACATCTGTGGGTCATCCTCAAACGGAAGGTGGAGGAGCGCAAAGTCTCTAACACCATGATGTCGTCATGGAGTAGTGGAAGAGGATTCTAGGAGCAACCTGTGAAGCTCTAGTGAACTCCATGCCCAAGAGAGTTAAGGCAGTGCTGGAAAATAATGGTGGCCACACAAAATATTGACACTTTGGGCACAATTTGGACATTTTTACTAGGGGTGTACTCACTTTTGTTGCCAGCAGTTTAGACATTAATGACTGTGTGTTGAGCTATTTTGAGGAGACAGCAAGTTTACACTGTTATACAAGCTGGACACTGACTACTTTACATTGTATCAAAGTGTCATATCTTCAGTGTTGTCCCATGAAAAGATATAATAAAATATTTACAAAAATATGAGGGGTGTACTCACTTTTGTGAGATACTGTATGCATTTTGCATAAGCAACAGCAATTTTATAGTAAAAACAACATAACAACTTTTGAATAAGTTAAATTTTTAAACTCTGATCAAAAGAAAAGACATGAGCAATAAGTAACAGCACTAACAGATAAGTAACAGCACTTAACACGATTATGGTTTAATGATGTGGGATGATGGGAGTTGTTGTCCACTAGTCATTTAAACAAAGACTAAATATTACTTTATTATACAACATCCAAATATGGTGTTCTGAAACCACAAGTTTGGTCAGTGTCGGCGTGATGACATGGCCACTCAGTGACGTTATCACAACGAACATATAAATGTAAGGGACGGCCATTTTACAGCCTCTTTCAGCTCTCTCTTTGACTCAGATTCCCAACCAACAGTACTCTGTACCACCATAATTAGAGTTTTGTAATAAAGTTTGTGTTCCCAGCAAACTCCACACTCTGCTGGTCATTCTACGTTTTCCAGGCATAACATTTGGCAACGAGAATAAACTATGGACGTGTGTCTGAGGCCACTACAGCCATTTCTGGAGACCCCTGGTGAGCCGCCCGTCCCGTTGTGCCACTGGTTCGACATGTTTAAAGATTTTGTCGACGCGGCTGGCCTGAGTGACGCTGATGAGAAGCTGAAGAGCGTGCCGGTTCTCCGTCGAGGCGAAGAAAGGCGGCACTCTGGGTCAAGCAGACTCATTCAGCAAATACATGACTCTGATGGAGAAATATTACAACAACACGAGCAACGTTACAGCCCGAAGAATCGTCTTCTTCCGCCGCAAACAACATGCAGGTGAGTCAACTCAATGTTATGCTGCGGTGCTCCGAGTTTTAGTGAGCACATGCGCCTTCGAGCTCTTAGAAGATGAGTTAACCCATGACAAGCTTGCCGAAGAGCACAGCACAGAGAGTGAACACACCACAGAGAGAGAACACAGCATGGAGAGTCAGCACAGACTGAACTCGCCTCAGATCCTCACCCAGCATAAGCCTCAAGGAACCGCTGCAGGAGAGAGAGCCCGCGTATATTGGGAACCCTGGGACACAACAACCCGGCGCAGGTTCTACCAACGGCGACAGCAACACATCACAACAACCAGATTTCCCAGGAGAAGGGGAGAAGAGGCCAGACTCCTTCCGAATCCACACCTGGCATTAGCCTCCAGGAGCCACCGCTGAGTTGCAGGATGAAGGGTCCGCGATCCTGCAAAACACAGTAGAGCCACTGGACGCCTTCCAAATCTATGCCCTGCACCAGCCTTCAGGAGCCGCTGCTGGGTTGTAGGATGAAGAGTCCATGACCCAACAGGATGCAGCAGAACCACCACAACCTGGTGGACGCCCCACAGCAGATGTGAGAGCCATACAATCACAATCACGATGCCAAGTGCAGCCAAACAGAGCACCACTCGCAGTGATGGGCTGGGTTCGGGTCCACAGATCCAACTGCCCAGACCCGCAGTCGGCCTCAACACCGTCACCACCACTGACACCCATGAAGATCGCTGCGCAGCTGAAACCAGCCACCGTCCAGATGGCTGATAGTTCGAGATGGCAAGCCAGCCATCTGTGGAAGGTAAGAACAGCTGTTGCGGCTCAAGATGCAGCGTTGGAGCTGACCCAGCTGGTGTGGGATCCTGGCTAGGACATTGCTGAGGAGCAAGCCATGGCTCCAGCAGGATGGTGCCCAGGTCTGCTGCAGCCAGTGCATCCAGGGGCACGTCCACCACAGGCTTGCCTCACAGCCCCTTGAACTGAACTGCCTTCCTCATTAGAAAAAAAGGACTGTGTTTAGCTGGGAGCGCAGCTGCCAACAGAAGTGGCATAATAAACCACTCAGCTGTATTGGGTCACGTGGTAGTCCACCCGCTGGCCCTAGCTAGTTCTGGGGTTTTACAATTACCAAATTGGGGAAGGTGAATCGATTCTGTTTTTCTGCTTTTTCAAAGGGGAGGGGGTGGAAAATGTGGTGTTCTGAAACCACAAATTTGGTCAGTGTTGGCGTGATGAATGCGGCTGCTCGGTGACTTCATCACGCCGAACATATAAATGTGAGGGACGGCCATTTTACAGCCTCTTTCGGTTCTCTCTTTAACTCGGTTTCCCACCCAACAATACTCTGTACCACCATAATTAGAGTTTTGTAATAAAGTTTGTGTTCCCAGCAAATTCCACTCTCTGTTGGTCATTCCACCTTTTCCAGACATAACATCGGCAACTTTAATTACATGGAAAATTATCTTTTAAATTGACAAACATCATATGTACAACTCGTGGCAAAAATTTGATTGGGATCAAAAGATAATTTTGCTCTTGTCATTCATTTCAATCGAGAATTTTTTTGATAGGCTGCGTGTCCACCAAATGTGTTTTTTGTCACCAGTTCGCCCTGAATTTCATTTTTTTTTACAGCGCTTGTGCGCTGCGCTCTGGGAAAAAAGTCTGTACTCTGTATTCTAGCAACGGCTTGTCACTCACAGCTCAGCACTTCCGCTTTTCCCATCGAGATTTTCTTTTATTTTTTAATAGCAGTCTCTAAATTTGTCGGGCGGGCGAGGAATATAAGGTACAGACCCACCCTCCCATCCGTTATTATGGGGAATGTACGATCGCTACTCAGAAAAACAGATGAGCTAGCGGCTATCTCCCGCTACGAGAGCATATACAGGGAGTGTAGCCTGATGCTATTCATGGAGACATGGCTAACAGAACTAGCAACAGATGCTAACATTGAACTGGAGGGTTTCCACGCAATACGGGCAGACCGAACACCAGACAGTGGGAAGGTAAGGGGCGGAGGAGTGATGATGTATGTCAATAACAACTGGTGCAGACTGGGACATATCACAGTTAAACAACAACACTGCAACAAAGACATGGAGTTGCTAGCTGTTAGCATGCGGCCTACATATCTCCCGAGGGAATACTCAAATGTGATCTGCATTGTTATTTATGCAAATCCGACGGCGAACGCTGGGACAGCGCATGACGTCATCCACTCAGTAACTGGCAGGCTGCAGACAGAACACGCAGATGCTCTTCTCCTCATCTCAGGCGATTTCAACCATATTTCACTGTCTCCCATTCTACCCACGTTCACCCAGTATGTCACATGTCAGACTAGAGACAATAAAACACTGGACTTATTCTACGCAAACACTAAGGAGGCGTACACCTCATCACCACTCCCCCCACTCGGGAGATCGGATCACAACTTGGTTCATCTCCTGCCGGTGTACAAACCCTAGTGCACAGTGAAGTTATGGTCTGAGGAGGCAATGGACGCTCTAAAGGACTGTTTTGAAACCACTGCCTGGGAGCAGCTCTGCGATCCACATGGTGAGGACATCGATGGCCTCACTCACACCATCACGGACTACATCAGCTTCTGTGTGGACAACACCGTACCCACCAAGACCATATGGTGTTGCTCGAACAACAAACCCTGGATCAACCCTGAGATAAAAACACTTCTGAGAGAGAAGAAGAGGATCTTCAGGTCGGGGAACAGGGAGATGCTGAAGTCTGTACAGAGGGAGCTGAGGAGGAAGATCAGAGAAGGCAAGGACAGCTTCAGGAAGAAGATGGAGGACAAGCTGCAACAGAGCGACATCGGTGGGGTCTGGAGAAACCTTAAAACCATCTCTGGGCTCCAGAATACCTCCCCCCAGGCCACGGGGGGCAGGGAATGGGCGAACAATCTGAACCTGTTTTTTAATAGGTTTGACCAACCGCCCTCCCCTCCGACTGCACAACAACCACTGCTGCCTCTAAAGACATCGAGTCCTGCTGCCCACATCCCACTCCACCAACACCTTCCCACTCCCAACACACAGCCCCCCAACATGACCCTCACTAAGACCCAGGTGAGGATGGAGCTGAGGAAGATCAAGGCGAGGAAGGCGTCGGGACCGGACAGCATCAGCGCAAAGCTCCTCAAGTCCTGCACAGACCAGCTGTGTGGGATTGTGGAGCTCATCTTCGACCTAAGCCTGAAGCTGGGGAGGGTACCACAGTTGTGGAAAACATCTTGTGTGGTACCTGTACCAAAGACTTCCTACCCCAAAGACCTGAACAGCTATAGACCAGTGGCCCTGACGTCCCACATGATGAAGACCCTGGAGAGACTGCTCCTTGCTCACCTCCGCCCCCTGGTGGGACCAGCGATGGATCCACTCCAGTTCGCCTACCAGCATGGCATTGGGGTGGAGGATGCAGTGATCTTCCTCCTTCACCGTTCTCTGTCCCACCTGGAGAAGCCCGGGAATGCGGTGAGGATCATGTTCTTTGACATCTCCAGTGCTTGCATGTATAGTTTATTTCTTTTATTTCATTTATTTTATCATGTTTAATGTTGCAGCATTGCACCGAGACAAATTCCTAGTTTGTGTACTACATGAACAATGGCAATAAACCTGATTCTGATTCTGATTCTGATTCTGCTTTCAACACCTTCCAACCGATGATCCTGAAGGACAAGCTACTGTGTGCAGGGGTGGACCAGCACCTGTCATCATGGATCCTGGACTACCTCACTAACCGGCCACAGTTTGTGAGAATCCGGGACTGTGTGTCCAACACGATCATCGGTAGCACGGGGGCCCCCCAGGGAATGGTTTTGGCTCCCTTCCTGTTCACCCTTTATACTGCGGACTTCTCACACAACACAACACACTGCCATCTACAGAAGTTCTCTGACAACTCTGTGATTGTCGGCCTCATCTCCAACGGAGATAAAGCTGAGTACAGAGGACTTATCCAGGACTTCGTGGACTGGTGCCATCGGAACTGCCTCCAGATCAACGCGAGGAAAACTAAGGAGCTGGTGGTGGACTGCCGCAGGCAAGGACAACCCCTCACAGCACCAGTAAATATACAGGGAACAGACATTGAGATGGTGACATCCTGCAAGTACCTTGATGTTCATCTGAACAATAAACTAGACTGGTCACACAATACCGACGCACTCTACAAGAAGGGACAGCGCAGGCTGTTCCTACTGAGGAGACTCAGGTCTTTTGGTGTACAAGGGGCGCTGCTGAAGACATTCTACGACACGGTGGTGGCATCAGCCATCACTTTTGGAGTGGTCTGCTGGGGCAGTGGCATTACAGCAGCTGATTGGAAGAGACTGAACAAACTGATCAAGAAAGCTAGCTCTGTCCTGGGGCAGCGCCTTGACCCAGTGAAGGAGATAGGAGAGAGAAGGATGGTGGCTAAACTGTCATCTCTGCTGGAGTCCAAGTCCCACCCTATGCAGGACATACTGAACACACTGAGGAGCTCATTTAGCAGCAGACTACATCATCCTAGGTGCGCAACCGAGAGGTTTCGCAGGTCCTTCCTACCTACAGCTGTCAGACTGTAAAACCTAAGCAGGGCTGCTCGCAGAGATAGCAAAAAAACGTGACGACCTAATAGTATTGAATGCAAAAGATGCAATAGACTTACACAATGGTCCCCTCCAGTATACAACTAGGACAATATCGGTCGCTACGGAGGGTGACAATATGTATGGGTACATATTCATACTATGTAGGATAACTAAGTAGACGGTTATGCTGTTTATTCCATCTAGCTACAATGCTCCGCACTGTGTGTTTATATATTTATATATTTATATGTACATATGTCCTGTATATTCGCTGCTCTTGTTTTTCTTGTCTTCTTGATTGTTGCTCTGAGTGTTGCTATCCCTGTGCTGTTGCAATCCTGGAATTTCCCCATTGTGGGACTAATAAAGGCTTATCTTATCTTATCTTATCTTATCTTAAATAATGATGGACAGGAAATGTATGCTGGTATTGGTAACAGCTCTGGATACAAAATATGATACAAAAAAGAAAACAAGAGTCTGGGTTCATGACATCAACTGGTTGATAATTTCTTGAATGCAGACTAATTACAGAAAGCCCATCTGCCTTTCTGAGGTGAGTAGAACAGTCCATGGTCAAAATTTCATGTATTTTCACATCTGTTTTCGTAAATCAGCTGAGATATGCTCAACACACAGTTTTCTATACGTTATGTCCACAAATCTGGTAATAATGACGGATGAGGATGCTGTGCTGGAACTGAACTTTATTACAAACTCTCAATACACTGAATACAGTACATGCGCATGAGCATTCGGCTCCTAACTGTGCCCTGAATCAGAGTGCCGGCAGAAGACCCATAACATGGCCAGCTCCCTTATGTATGTCGGCATGATGACGACACCAGTTGGCTACATCATCACGCCGCTCACTGTTATAAATCTACTTTATAACATTCACCTTCCCCTTGGAAAAACACAGAACACTTCAAATTCAGACCCTCCCCAATTTGATATACATCAGAACTCCTGAACTAGGATCAGCGGGTGGACCACCGCTGGACCCGATGTGGCTGAGTGGATTATTCTGCCACTGCCTCAACAGTGCTCCTAATTAAACAGTCACTTGTTTTTTTCTTACAGTCTTCCATGGGGAAGGCTGTTCTGTCAGAGGGACCTTGTAGCGGGCCCGCGATGGACATGCCTTTGGAGATGCTGGGCCCCCAGGACCAGGACCGATCTTCATAATGTTGGGGCCCGGGTCCCACACTGCATCCACTGACTCCCGCAAAGCCTTGCCATCAGCAGCCACCTGGACACGCCAGAGATGGTTTGCGTGCCGAACCGAACCACTCGTCAGTCGAAAGCACGCTGATCCCAGCTGCACCACAATCCTCAGCGGTCCACGGTCTCGTCAGCCGTGACTTGATCAGCCGCTGTCCCGATCTCTTATCGGTGCGGACTCAAACCCAGTCTATGACTTTGAGTGGTGCCTTGCTTGGCCTCATATGCCAGTGTGATCGCGGTGGCACCGCATGTCCATCCATTTCAGGACCTCCGTCGTGCCATAACAATTCTGTCGTTACCGTGTTCGTTATGAACCCTTCACCCAACTCCACCGTTGTTGTTTCTGTATTTCAAAGCTAGTCGTGGGTACTGAAGGCATCCAGCGTCTTTCCCGTGTCGTTTGCCGTTATGGACTCTTCACCCATTGGCTCGGTCGTAACCCCCGTAGACTGATACTGAGCATGGGCACTGAAGCAGTCTGGTTTTTATTCTTCCCCATCTGATGTGCTTTGTTTTTGTTGTTGTTCTGTGTTGTGGATAACATTCGTGCTCGGTTGTTGTGCCCCGAGGTTCTCTGCATGCATGGGCCCATCGCCGGCGCAGATGTTGTAGCCCAGTCGGAAGAAGAGGTCACATCCCATAATGTTTTCACCATACTGCATGTAGCCACTTGAAACTTGAAATCATAAGCAATCTTTGACTTGTAGAAGACCATTAGCTCGACTGTCCCAACGTTGCTAACTCTATGACCATCATATCCATACAGCGCTGCTGGTTTTTTTCTAATCGGGTGGGGAAAAATTTCTTCACCGTGGCCCAATTCAACATTGACTTAACCGCTGCAGTGCTGAGCAGCAGTGGCACAGTCATGTCATCCAATTCAACCAAGCCATATGCGCATGAATTAATTTCAGGGCTTACCGCGTGGATGGCGGTCATGGATGGGCAGCCTTGCTTGTTTGGCGGATCCCATGGTGTCAGCGACTGCACATTTTGGCAAAATGGTTGAACCTCCCACACTTGTGTGGTGTCTGGCCAGATGAGCTTAAGACAAAACACAAAATATATAAAGAGGTTCTTTATTCTGAATGAAAAAACCGAGTTCTTTTAAAATAGACAAATCTTAAAGAAAAACTGTTCACAAATTCAAAAACTTGACATAACATACAAACACTTCATAGATTTAAAATTGATGGGCTACTTACATTTTATTTAAAGCCCAAAAATCTAGGTGGGGAGTTGCCGTTACATCACACTTCCTTGTCGTTTTCACGTGATCGCGATCGGTTCATCTCGGTCACTCTCTGGTATTTCTCAAGATCTTGCGTTATTTTGTATAATTCTCACGTGATCTTGTATTTCAAACTCTGTTCTCATCCATGCCGCTGCAGAACACAAACGGATTTGGTAGGGATAAACACAAGAGTCCATTCGTACTGCATCTGCAACGTACTGCATCCAGAGTCAGTGTAAATCCTGGGTTAGGCTGGGAGAGCTGTCACACAGACAGCAAAGCAAGCCTAAATAAGCAACTACACATTTAAAAGCAAGCCCAGACTACCTTCATACCGCAACCCACAACTGATGAGATTTGCAAGTGACGTTAGAGAAGAACAAGCCCAAAATCACTTATAATAAGCAGACTTGGCAACACTGCAAATGCCCTCCATAGTCATTGGTTTTGTGTTGATAACACAAAAATGATATCCTATCACTAAAGTTCACATACCCTAAAATGCTGTGTTGAAAATATTTATTTTGGAGAGAAAACTGCCAAAACATTTTACAAATTTCCCAACAAAAATCTCCCAAATATACCAGTTTACATTCAAATGAATCTGTTTTACTGTAAGATCACCTTTCCAAAAGCCTGGTGCACATGACAACATTTTCATATCATTTTCTTAGTGAATTAAAACAGAAAATTATCATTATAAAGCTAAAAGCAGCAGTTGGAGTGTTATAATTAGCATTCACTGTGAAAGAAGGATTATGTGACCACTGGCAGAGATTCTAAGTTCTGGCCCAATAGACAGAGAGTAAACTCCACAGGGGACTCCCCGGGGAGCCAGACATGCTGAGTTTGAGAGGGGTTATTGGACTGTGCTGTCTCTCTGACTGTGAGCCACTGGGGACCAGAGCAGAGGTGCCTGATGGTGCACTGAAGCCTGAGTGTGACACCTGGGCTGCCTGTCACGGCCACAAACACTGACAATGTGACACTTGACAGGAGAGAAGTTGAGGCTGCAACAGCAAAAGTCAAGACCCAGCTGACGGTAAGGATGAGAGGCGTGCAGTTCAGCTCAATAATTTCCCAGACACTCCTAAATCTAAGCCTGCATGTCTCCTTTCTCTTTCTTCACCCTTTTGCTGTGTTCATGGCCCTTTAAATAAATCAGGGTCCTGAGGAGGCTGAACCCATCAATTAGAATTGTCTGATGAGACTGCTGTGTATTAATCAACAGCGTGAGGCATGTGACAGGCTGAGAAGAGACAGGATGAAGGGCTGCGCTTCCAGAGAGCTTTAAGGGGAGCTCTGACGAACAGACTCTTAGGATGAATTTCTCAGTCTGTATCACTAAACTAAACTGATATCCAATTATGTTGCCCACATCGACAAGCTAACAGAGCAGCGGTGAGTGGCAAAGACTTGCAGTGTCAGAACTGGCCAGGCGCAAGGCAGAGAAACCCAGGACCTTGAAGGAGATGTCACAAGGAGGCCGGAGTCAGCCGCTTGAGTGAGCGATGGTCCACACGCTTGCCTGAAAGCATGACATTGCCGAAGGGGGAAAAACACCATTTTATCATTCAGTGCGATTCGCACCCTCTCTCCCTGTCAAACATGCCATATGTCCCCGTCACAGGTCGTCTTGCTGGCTTATCGAGTGTGACAGGGCTATTCACACACTGCTCCCAATCAGACACCATCTCCTGAAGAAGAAGAAAAAAATCACCACTATAGCACAGTGACGGGCTGTCAGGCAGAGGGCACCAACATCCACCGGGTCTTGGCTGAGAGTCTGCCCATCAGGGGGAAGGGGGCAAAGGTCAGGGGTTATGAGCACAGTCATACACACATGCGTACAAACTGAGAATGCTCATACTGTTGACACTTTTGTTTCTGAGCTTAAATTGGCATCTATGTTGTCACCTCGTCAAAAAGTATTTTAAAGTGAGGCCATAATTTTGCATCATTATTTTCAGTCAGTGCTGTTACAGTTGTGGATGAAAACGCAGTCTGTATGCACAAGTAATGACCCCAAAGTTCAATTTAGTTCAAAGTTCACACCGTTTCTAAATGCTTAGTTTATGACAGGCTTTCTCTGTCCTTGGATCTCACAGCTCTCAATTTGTAAAAGGCAACCAATCATAGAGAAGCTTTATTTAAAGGGTGAGAAGTTAAATCAGGTTGTTTTAGACAGTAGATAAACTCAGGAACTCTGCCACTAAGATAAAGGTTATTTTGAGCTTCAAAATCAAGCAGAGCTACTCTAATAAATCAGAGAACAAAAACATGGGACTGTAAATGAGCACAGGTGTTCTTCAAGTGTTCAGTGAAAAACATTTGACTTGGCTTTTCACTGGATTATCTGGATCCTGTGACTGTGGAACAGGTTATTTGCCTGGCAGGAAACAAAAGCAGTATGTAAACCTCGTCTGCGACTCTGCACAGGGATGTGGTCACCAGGGCATTTTCCTAACCGCTAGACCATGTAAACCCCATGTGTGTTATGCCAAATTGTGGCTAGATGTCAGGACAACCAGAGGTCAGGAAGATCCGCCTGTACAACATCCATTTTCAGTGCTCTGAAGATTTGCTTATCTTGATGCCCTTCTTAAGTTTGAAAATGTTTTATTTTAATACTAAAGCATCTCAGTGGTACTTAGCCACTTGGCTGCAAACACAATGACTCTGCAGATGCTGAATATATTCACTAAGTGAGCAATCAGTTGCAAAGTGGGCCAAAAATTACACCCTCCTCCCCCCTACATGATGATATGCATAGAGAAATAAATCAGAGACCAAGAGAAGGAGCAGAGGGGCAAGAGAGAGAAGTGGTATCACCTGATCTGTCTTATCTGAAAAAGGAGCAGGATGTGGAAACTCTACTCTTCAGAAAAAAGAGAGAGAACCCTCCTGGCACATTTTTACAAAAAAAAAAAAAAAGATTTCTGTGAAATGATTGCTAATCTATGCAAAAAAGCAATCAGCAACTCATTCATAATGCAGGAGCAACGAGATACCAATTTTGCAACGCTTTCGGATTATTAGATGTTATCGTGGATGCAGCAGATGAAATATGAACACTCTTACCTGGCCCATTGTAATTACATGACTGCAGTGGTCTAAAGATGCAGGGAGAGGGATAAATGTGAAGAAAAGAAACATACAGAGAGACAGACAGATCATCAGATAGAACATCCATTACCATCTGACTGCAGATAGCTTGAGATGGGAATATTTGTTTCTAACAGCTTTATGTAGCCATTTGTGCCGTGATTTATCAACCTAAAAGCTGTGGTTTTAAGTACATCTGGCTGACATTTTAATGGTCCATCAATCACACAGTGTCATGTGATAACATTTTAAGATCATCCTCCACCCTGAGAGAGAGACAGAGAGAGAGAGAGAAATCCAATAAATTGGCTGCAATCCCAGGGAAATGAGAACCTATTTCATATTCAAAGCAAGTTCAAAGTATGAATGTTAGATAAGCTGCTTCTCAAATTAATGCAAATCAAATTTCATTTAGAATGTTTTTGTTCTATATAGACCCTCATGTACTGAATATATCAGTGCCAGTATCTAAGCTGCAGTGTAAAGCTTGACTGAAAAAGTAATTCCCTCTTTGGATTAATGGGTGCAGATTATTTCATGATTTAAAGCGAAAAGTGAACGTTGCACTTGTGAAGGTAGAAAAATAATGCTGATGTTAGATAAGAAAATTACACAAATACACACACTTTTAAAAAATTAAGGGGAAAAACTAACAACTTATAACACGGGCTGTGAAGTACGATGAAATTAAAGGGTATTTTCCATGTACTTTCAGTGAGAGTACTGGTGTAAAGCAGCATTAGTATGAGGTAATATCAGGGGAAGGAATCTTGTTTTTTTTTTTTTTTTTAAATAAAAGTACTTTGTTGTTACCCCATAACTACATGCATACTCTGTAACATATACAGTATACTATACTTATCATACATGTATTTACCATGTCAGTACTCTGTAGTCACCATATAAGAATTTGTATGTAAGTACTCCAAAACTACCCAGCACTTTTTGGGTTCTAATTTCATCTCTACCCTAAAATTACCTGGTACTTACAGGGTTCTGGGCTGTGTTTTACAGGTAGGTATTTGCTAATTTGGGATAATTATTAATAACAAAAATAGCTGTATTACTAGAACCTTGAAAGTACCGGGTAATTTTGGGGTAGTTATGAAATTAGAACGCACAAAGTACTGGGTAAGTTCTAGAGTACTTACACTTAAAGACCCTGACAAGTGAATCAGTAAATGTGTTTTGAGTCTACCAGACAAAATAAAAATGTGTTATTAAATGTCCAGCCAAATTTGAATGTTTTAAAAATATTGCCAATTATGTAAAAACAGTTTTAAAAATCTTGAAAAATCAGCTAGCCCTCTCTGCTCTGAAATGGTGGGGGGTGGGGGGCTGCAGCAGGTGCTGAAGCCACGCCCACTCCTGGAACAGTGTCAAGTGTCAGCTGTCAGTACCTTGTTTATCTTCTTCTTCTTCTTGTTTCAGTTGCTCCCTTTAGGGGTCGCTACAGCGGATCATCTGTCTCCATCTCACCCTATCCCTTGCCTCTTCCTCTGAATCACCAACCCTCTCCATGTCCTCCTTCACTACATCCATGAATCTTCTCTGTGGTCTTCCTCTTTTCCTCCTGCCTGGCAGCTCCATCTTCAACATCCTTTGTCCAGTATATCCACTATCCCTCCTCTGCACGTTTCCAAACCATCTCAGTCTTGCCTGTCTTACTTTGACTCCAAACCGCTCATCCTGAGCTGTCCCTCTGATATATTCATTTCTAATCTTGTCCTTCCTAGTCATTCATTCATTCATTCATCTTCTTCCGTGACAATATGTATGGGTACATATTCATACTATGTAGGATAACTAAGCAGACTGTTATGCTGTTTATTCCATCTAGCTACAATGCTCCGCACTGTGTGTTTATATATTTATATGTACATATGTATATTCGCTGCTCTTGTTTTTCTTGTCTTCTTGATTGTTGCTCTGAGTGTTGCTATCCCTGTGCTGTTGCAATCCTGGAATTTCCCCATTGTGGGACTAATAAAGGCTTATCTTATCTTATCTTATCTTAATCCTTTTCGACCAACAGTGATCTGTGTGGAGTTTGCATGTTCTCCCCGTGTCTGCGTGGGTTTACTCCGGGATTTCTCCGGTTTCCTCCCACATGCCAAAAACATGCAAGTTAGGTTAATTCAGGTTCAGGTTCAGGTTACTTTATTTGTACCCGTAGGCAGATTTGTTTTGCAGTCTGGTGACATCCATATTTACAAGCCACAAATTACATTCAACATAGACACAGACGCAGGCACATATGAAGCTGACTATAAACATGATAAGAATACTCAAGGCTCCATCAATCATGGTATAAAAAGTAACTAACTACTAACTAACCTGCACTTATATAGACAAGACAAGACTCTTTGTCTTAAAAAGACAAAGAGATGGGAGAAAAACCAGAGGTAAGAGAGAAAGGTCATATTAAAAGTTAAAAACTAGTCAAAAAGGTTAAAAACTCAAAGGTCTAAAACCCAATAAAATACTTAGAACCCAAGTGACATCCTACAGAAATAAGTAAATATAAAATGGAGTTAATAAATAGGCACCTAAATTATGTGCAATATATTTTTACAGCTTGTTCAACTCTTTGACAGCAGCAGGGACAAAGCCGTTTTTGTAGTGCTGGGTTCTACTTTTTGGGACAGCAAACCTCCGTCTTGAGGGAAGAAGCTGAAAGTGGCAGTGCAAAGGGTGGGAGTCATCATTTAAAATGGAGGTAGCCATCCTCTGTACCTGTCTGGTGTACAGGGATGTCAGGCTCAGCTGTGACTCACCAAGCAAACGACTGGACCATCTAACTACCTGATCCAAGGATTTCCTCTGTTTCAGTTTTATCTGACCAAACCATGACACTAAAGAAAAGGATAAAACAGATTCAATAAAAGCCCGATAAAACATTGTCATTATGGTTCGGTCAACTTGGAAGCGTGCAAGTTTTCTCAAGCAATGCAAATGTTGCTGACCCTTTTTGCACACCCTTTCACAGTTCTCTTCAAAGTTTAAATTACTATCAATAATCGTCCCAAGATATTTGTAGGATTGTACACATTCGGTGGTCTGGCCTTTTAGTACGGTGACTTTGTGCCTGGGATTTTTCCTCCTAAAGTCAATAATCATGTCTTTAGTTTTTGTCGTATTCAGCTGCATGTAGGAATCCTCACACCAGTGAACAAAATCATCAACTACTGGGCCGTGGCCACTCTCACCATCCTGGAGGAGACTGACAATAACTGAGTCATCAGCATACTTTATAATGTGTCTATTGTCATGTCTGCTCCGACACATGTTTGTGTACAGGATGAAGAGTAGTGGTGACAACACACACCCCTGAGGAGAGCCAGTAAAAGAGCACTTTAGGTCAGACAATGTACCATTGACCCTTACTCTCTGCGTCCTGTTGGTTAAGAAATCCAGAATCCAACCCACCAGATTATTGCTCAAATCAAATTGCTGCAGGAGCCTTTCAACTAAGATATGAGGTTGGATTGTATTAAAGGCGGAGGAAAAGTCCACAAATAAAAGTCTGGCGTGTGTCCCATTAAAATCCAGATGTTTAAAAAGCATGTTAAACAGAGTGACAGTGGCGTCCTCCACTCCTCTGTGAGGCCTATAGGCAAACTGCAGAGGATCCAATGCATGCTCAGTCTGCTTTAGGACCTCACATCCGACCAGTTTTTCAAAAATTTTCATTAAAATTGAAGTCAAAGCAACTGGTCTATGACATAACGCATGGCTCAGGAGACGCGCACACACAGGCTTAGAGTAGTTCAAAGAGTTTATTTACAGCAGGAGTGTATGAGTGTGTGTCTGCGGGATGCAGATGTGTTGGTGGTGGAGTCTGCTTCAGGCACAGAGGCAGATGACCGTTCGGCCGAGCAACCCTATGGAGAGAACACAGGGAGAGGGTGACGGGCATACACCAACACAGGATGAATTATGGCAAGAGAAGATCTTACTTGAGTTGTCAGGATAGCTGGCACAGCAAGGGGAACGTAGCCCGGGAGACAGCCACCTGGAGAGCTCCGTGCAGCAGCGAAGGATGGGCGATGGAGCGGAGACGTCCGCCGCCGGGGAATCCACCTGTGCACAGGGGAGCAGACTGGAAAAGGGGGTAAGGGTTCTTACCCAGAATAGCGATGCTGAAGAAAGGAATGCTCACGACGGTGAGGGAACGAAGTCTGACGGCTTCAGGCCGAGCCTCCGGGCGAGGCGGCTTTTATCCCTCGCCGCTGATGAGGATCAGGTGTGTGAGCAGGTGGCGCCGCTGATGAATGGCGCGGCGTGACAGTCTAAAGTCGTTTACTGTTTTAGGACAGCTGGATTTTGGAACGGAAACAACCACAGCTTCTTTCCAGATCTTAGGCATGTGTTGTGTCTGTAAGGACTTATTGAAAATGTAATGAAATATAGGACTCAGTTCATGTGCACAGGACTTTACCAAGCGCCCACATATATTATCAGGGCCCTGACTTTTGTTCACTTTTACAGCACAGAACTCCCTTTTAACATCCTGCACCTCAATATTAAAGTGCTGATTGTCTTTGAGTTTCTGTTTCAAATCTTGGGTTTCTGTGCTAGAATCAAAAGAGTCAAAACGACCATAAAAACAATTAAGAGCATTAGCCAGCTCTGTGTCTGAATTAAAACCATCTAAAAACACATGATTACTGCGCTCTGTGCTCTGAAGGCCTGCAATAGTTTTCATACTGGCCCAGGCTGAACCAAGTTTCTTTGTTGCCATCTTGCTTTCCAACTCTGATTTATAATTCTGTTTTGCTCTTAAAATTTCGGCCTTCAGCTCCTTTGTGGCAACCTGTAGCTCAGAAACAGACCCCTGTTTAAAGGCAAGTGCTTTCCTCTGTAAGCAGGATTTAACTGATTTTGTAACCCATGGTTTGTTGTTGGGATATATTTTGACACGTTTACGTGGAACAATCTTATTTTTACAGAAAGCCATGTATGAGCATGTGACGTCCACCAAAGAGTCCAAATCATCCCCGCAGGACAGTGTGAACATCTCCCAGTCTGTACAGTTAAAGCATTCCTGGAGGCTGTGCACTGAATCTTCTGTCCACACATCAATGTCTCTCGTCTCCACCTTGCCTCTTCTGAGAGCAGTTTTATATGTGGGCAGCAAATGTACACAGTTGTGATCTGAGGATCCTACAGGAGGAAGGGGGAGTGATTTATAGGCCCTCTCTATGGATCCATAGCACAGGTCCAATGTCTTTTTTCACCTGGTTGGGCAGGAGACATACTGATAAAAGTTTTTAAGTGTCTTCTTTAAAGAAACATGGTTGAAATCCCCAAGAATGAAGTTTGGCGCCTCTGGAGAGATTGATTGCAGCTGCTGGATCACATCAAAGATAGTGCTACAGGCGGAGTCAGCGTCTGCCCTCGGATGAATGTACACAATTGTGATGAAAAGTTGGGGGAACTCGCGAGGCAAATAAAAGGGGCGTAGTGACACAGACAGCAGCTCCACATCGAGTGTACAGATGTGCTCTCTGCCCATGACAGATGTGCAGTACTGCTTATTAATGTATAAACATACGCCGCCCCCCTGACGTTTCCCCGCTACCTCTTCCTGCCGATCCGAGCGCAGCGGGGCTCCAAAGCCGTCAATCCACAGGTCTGCGTCTCGGTCATGCGCATTAAGCCAAGTCTCAGTATAAGCCATGACACAGCAGTTCTTAAAGTCCTTCTGGTAGCGTACATTCCCTTGAATTTCATCCACCTTGTTTCTCAGAGACTGTACGTTCCCAAAAATCATCGAAGGAAGAGGAATGTTACCAAACTGATGTCTTCTCAGGCGCAATTTCACACCTCCACGCCTTCCGCGCTTCCTTCTGCCATCTCTCCCGTCTCTCTTTTCACCGCTATGTCCGTCTCTTAAAATAAAGTCCGGCAGTTGCGGCTTAGGCTCAATCACAGCCGCTGCATCAACCGTGTTTAAATGCAGCAACATGTCCCTGGAATAATGTATTCTGCCTGCCATGATGCCGAACGCGTTTACCTCATAGACAAAGAGCCGGAGGAAAAGTAGCAGCAGTGCAAGAAAGGGAAGGAAGTCCATGTTGTTGGAACCAGGGAGCTCTTCGCCATATAGTCCACAAACACTCCAGGGCAGAAACGACACAGAGGATTTCGTAAAAACATATAAAAGTACATAAAACAGACACACACACGACGGACTTTTTCACCAGCTGCTGGTTGCTGCGTGCGCATGCCCCCGTCCCCATAATTGGCATCAAACTGGGGATTCTAAATTGTCCTTAGGTATGACTGTGAGAGTGAATGGTTGTCTGTCTGTCTGTGTTGGCCCTGCGATGGACTGGCGATCTGTCCAGGGTGTACCCTGCCTCTCGCCCAAAGATGCTGGGATAGGCTCCAGCCACCCCCCCCTTCCTAGTCACTCCCAGTGAAAATCTTAGCATCTTCAACTCTGCCACCTCTAGCTCCATTCCCTGTCTTTTTGTCAGTACCACCGTCTCCAGACCATACATAATTGCAGGTCTCACTACCATCTTGCAAATCTTCCCTTTCACTCTTGCTGCTACGCTTCTGTCACAAATCACCCCTGACACTCATCTCTACCCTGCCTGCAGTCTCTTCTTCACCTCTCTTGTGCATTTTCCATTGCTTTGGATGGGTGACATCAGGTATTTAAACTCATCTACTTTCACTACCTCTACTTCTTCCATCATCACCGTTACAACTGCCTCCCCCTCATTCACACTCATGTATTCTGTCTTGCTTCTACTTACTTTCATTCCTCTTCTCTCCAGAGCATACCTTCACCTCTTCAGGTTCTCTTGCACCTGCTCCCTATTCGCACTACAGATCACAATGTCGTCTGCAAACATCATGGTCCACGGAGATTCCTGCCTGACCTCATCTGTCAGCCTGTCCATCACCATGGCACACAAGAATGGGCTCAGAGCCGATCCCTGATGTAATCCCACCCCCACCTTGAACCCACCTGTCACTCCTACAGCATACCTCACCACCGTCTCGCTGTCCTCATACATGTCCTGCACCACTCTCACATGCTTCTCTGCCACTGCTGACTTTATCATACAGTACCACACTTACCCTCTTGGCACCCTATCATATGCGTTCTCTAGATCCACAGACACAGTGCAACTCCTTCTGACCTTCTCTATACTTCTCCGTCAGCAATGTTAGAGCAAACATTGCATCTTTCGTACTCTTTCTTGGTATGAAACCATACTGCTGCTCACTGATTGTCACCTCTCCTCTTAACCTGGCTTCAACAACTCTTTCCCATATCTTCATACTGTGGCTGATCAATTTTATGCCTCTGCAGTTACTACAGCTCTGAGCATCACCCTTGTTCTTGAAAATTGGTACCAAAACACTTCTCCACTCCTCAGGCATCCTCTCACTCTCCAAGATTGTCTTAAACAATCTGGTTAAAAAGTCCACTGCCATGTCTCCTAAACATCAGCATACCTCCACAGGTATGCCATCTGGACCAACTGCCTTTCCCTTCTTCATCCCCTTCAAAGTTGCCCTTACTTCCACCTTGCTAATCCATGGGACTTTCTTGTTCACCATCTTTCCTTCATTCATCCTCCTCTCTCATTTTGTTCATTCATCAGCTCTTCCAAGTACTCCTTCCACCTTCTCAACACAGTCTTGTCATTTGTTAGTACATTACAATTTCTTTCCTTAATCAGCCTAACCTGCTGCACATCTTTTCCAGCTCGATCTCTCTGTCTAGCCAATCGATATAATTCCTTTCCTCCTTAGTGTCCAGCCTCTCATACAACTCACTATATGCCTTTTTTTTTTTGCCTTTGCCACATTTCTTTGCCATGTGCCTAGATTCCAAATACTCCTGTCTACTTTCTTCATCTCCCTGACTATCCCACTTTTTCTTTGCTAACCTCTTTCTTGGAATACTTTCCTGTACCTCCTCATTCCACCACCAAGTCTCCTTGTCTTCCTTCCTCTGTCCACTGATACATCACATACCTTTCTACCTATTTCCCGCAATACTTTTGCTGTACTCTCCCAGTCATCTGGTAATTCTTCCCTACCACCCAAAGCTTGTATCAACTCCTTCCTGAACTCTGTGCGACCTTCTTCCTTCTGTAGCTTCTCCAACTTATTCTTTGGCTCTGCCTTCACTCTCTTAAGGTGCGTTCACACCAAACACAAACAGGCAAATTTTTTGCGCGGCACGTTTACATTATAACTAAATGTAAACTCGCAAACAGACATGAATTTGCCTTCTTAGTGAGATGCAGACAGGCGAAGTTACCTTTTATAACTTCTGCAGCTATGTTCAACCCGCTGTGGAAATTCCCAAAATAACATCATGCTTAGGTTTACATTATCCGACGAAAGGCTCACCTGAAAAAGTTGTTCCTTCCTCCAAAACTTCACAAGATGATGGGTGTTTCTGTTGCTAGCTTGCTAGCCTTGTTTAGCACATCAGTGGCAGGAATCCGTGGGTAAATAACTCAGAAATCCCGATTCAGCTGAAGAGCTCCTGGTCCTCCTGTCTCCAGGTGAGTGTCTCATTTTCAAACTAGTTTACTCTGCAATGGTGACTGATACTTTTACTCTGGTGACGGCAGAATCTCAAAGCTAGCAGCTAGCTAGCCTTGGACGCGAATGCGCAAATGCACAATTTCGCGTGTACTCGCCTCTTTCCATTAACTTTGTACTGTATGTATTCGCGCCACCCATTCGCATTTGGTCTGAACGCACCTTTACTGTTCTTGCTTTCCAAAGTCATCCTACAGACTACCATCCGATGCTGTCTAGCTACATTCTCCCCTGCCACAACCTTGCAGTCTCCCATCTCTTTCAGATTTCTCCTTCTGCAATATGATGTAGTCCACTAGTGTGCACCTTCCTCCATTCTTGTAAATCACCCTATGTTCCTCCTCTTCTTAAAGTATGTGTTCACCACAGCCATTTCCATCCTTTGAGCAAAATCTACAACCATCTGTCCTTCCACATTTCTCTCCTTAAGACCATACCTACCCAGGACCTCCTCATCACTTCCGTTCCCTTCACCTACATGCCCATTAAAGTCCATTCCAATCACCACTCTCTCCCCCCTGGGAACACTCTCTACCACTTCATTCAACTTACTCCAGAACTCCTTTTTCTCTTCTACCTGACATCCAACTTGTGGGGCATACGCACTGACAACATTCAACATCACACCTTTGACTTCTAGCTTCAAACTCATGATTCTGTCCGACTCCCTCTTTACCTCCTGAACACTCTTCACATACTCTTCCTTCAAGATTACTCCTACTCCATTTCTGTTCCCATCTACACCATGGTAGAACAGTTTAAATCCACCTCCAGTGCTCCTAGCCTTGCTTCCCTTCCATCTAGTTTCTTGAACACACAGTATACTGTATCAGTGTGTTCATCTGTGTAACAGTATCTTGTGGGACTAATAAAGGCTTATCTTATCTACATTTCTTCTCTCCATCATATCAGCCAACTCTACCTTTACCAGTCGTAGTCCCTACATTTAACATCCCTACTCTCACCTCCACATTTCTACCTTTCATTTTCTCTCTCTCTCACCTAACACGCCTTCCCCCTCTCTTCCTCCTCAATCTTCAACCAGCAGTAGCCCAGTTTCCACCAGCACCCTGTCAGTTAACAGCACCAATTTTGGTCAATCGTCATCAATTTCTGCCAGTTTCGCCAATCAAATTTGTCCCTGAGTAGCGCTCAAACGTGTACATCATCAATCTAACCAATCAAATGCGTTCGCTGCACCACGCTCACTTCTGTGTTTACAGTGAGTATAAAAGGAACATAGCTAAAAATAGGGTGCATGATTTAAAAAAAAAAAAAAACTTAATTGTGAGTTTTCCCACATTGTCCCTTCCTCCGTCTCCCCCAGCCTGCTGGTGAACATCTCCTCGAGTCTCTGTGCTGACCGCATGTACGAAGTGCTGGGTTTGTGTTGAAAAAAAAGTCCACCTGCCTGAAAGCACCCCTGTCACAGGAGCAAGGAGAGGCACCATAAAACCACAAACAAACAAGAAAATATAACTGTACAGCCAGTGTTGTAACATTTTATACATCTTTAGTGGTAAAAGTCTCTACTACAGTGGTGTGAAAAAGTGTTTGTGCCCTTCCTGATTTCTCATTTTTCTGTATGTTTGCCACACTTAAATGTTTCAGATCATCGAACAAATTTAAATATCAGGCAAAGATAACACAAGTAAGCACAAAATGCAGTTTTTAAATGAAGGTGTTTATTATTAAGGGTAAAAAAAAATCCAAACCTACATGGCCCTGTGTGAAAATAATTATCCCCCCTCCCGTTAAAACATAAATTAACTATGGTTTATCACATCTTTGGAAAGCTGAGTTCAATTTCTCTAGCCACACCCAGGCCTGATTACTGCCACGCCTGTTCACAATCAAGAAATTACTTAAATAGGACCTGCCTGACAAAGTGAAGTAGACCAAAAGATCCTCAAAAGCTAGACATCATGCTGTCATCCAAAGAAATTCAGGAACAAATGAGAAACAAAGTAATTGAGATCTGTCAGTGTGGAAAAGGTTATAAAGCCATTTCTCAAGCTTTGGGACTCCAGCGAACCACAGTGAGAGCCATTATCCACAAATGGCGAAAACATGAAACAGTGGTGAACCTTCCCAGGAGTGGCCAGCTGACCAAAATTACCCCAAGAGCACAGCGATGACTCATCCAAGAGGTCACAAAAGACCCCACAACAACATCCAAAGAACTGCAGGCCTCACTTGCCTCAGTTAAGGTCAGTGTTCATGACTCCTCCATAAGAAAGAGACTGGACAAAAATGGCCTGCATGGCAGACTTCCAAGATGAAAACCACTGCTGAGCGAAAAGAACATAAAGGCTCATCTCAGTTTTGCCAGAAAACATCTTGATGATGCCCAAGACTTTTGGGAAAATACTCTGTGGACTGACAAGACAAAAGTTGAACTTTTTGGAAGGTGTGTGTCCCATTACATCCGGCACAAAAGTAATACAGCATTTCAGAAAAGGAACATCATACCAACAGTAAAATACGTGTAAACACAACAAAACCATTATCAGTTTATTCCCAGTAATTGGTTTATTGTGACCATGTAACCAGGGTCAGTGATGTGTGTACCAGATCCTCTACTGCATGTGATGAGAGACCACATGTACTGTTCTCAAAATAACTTTGGTATGAATATGAGTCACAAAAATTAACCAAAATATTTGAATTCTATGAATATGTCACACCCACCTGTCATGTAACACCAACACGTCCATGTTGTCATTTCAGAGGTCAAAAACTTCTTTAGAATTAATTTAGTTTAGTGTCTGAGTCATTTAACTATTTCTACACAATATTGCATTCCATTTTACTCTACAGCTTAATCATCATCAAATCACAGTTCCTTCATCATTCCACTTCCAGCTGCCTCACAAACCCTTACTGTGATATCACTGCTCACAATAATGAACACTCCACCAGCCCCGATGGTCACTGCTCCAGTCTCCAACAACCCTCAATCAGCTGAAACTCCAACAGGCTGGTAGTCACTGCTCCAGTCTCCAACCCTCTATCAGCTGCAGAGAAATGACAGGAAAAAAAACACGTCACTGTGCCTTAATACTTGATGATTCCTGCCCAGATAGGAAGGTTTTCCTCACAAATCTGTGCCTTTTCTCTTTTAATTCTACTACTGTTATTTATTCCTCCTAAATTTGAATCATTTTTGCATAAATTTGCTACTTTTGAGATGGTTTTTATATTAAAATAAAAAAATAAGAAAATGTTTTAAAATAACTCATTACTTTTTTCTTATAAATAATTTTTATATTAAATGTGTAACTTTTTCATGCACATTTTTAGTTTTTATGCATACATTGCAGAACTATTTGGAAAACTTTAGATTTTTCTCTGCTCTGATCTGCTCTGTCACAGGTTTTAATGTCATGTCCTATCATGTAATGCTACTACCCATCTCTAATGTCTCTCAGAAACTGTGCCTTCACCCAATAACTGTACAACAGATTTTTGAAATAAGAGCTGACCCGGCTACCTAGTTGAGCCAGCACAGGCTAATAACAGTTGCAACTTTATGAGCTTTTACTGCACTTAAACAAGAAAAAAAATATATATATACAAACACACATACACACCCACATATATATATATACACACACACACACTCACATATATATATATATTTTAAAGAAGAAAAATGCTGAATTCACTTGTCAGGGACTAACTAACCTCCACTTATATAGCGCTTTTCTAGTCACAAAGACCACTCAAAGCGCTTTCACTAGTACTAACCCTCTATTCTAAGGGCCTATAGGAAACGGATATCTAGGGACAATTTAGAACAACCAATTAACCTAACATGCATGTCTTTGGATTGTGGGAGGAAACCAGAGCCCCCAGAGTAAACCCACAGAGAACATGCAAACTCCATACAGAAAGGTTCCAACCCCTGCCAACCTGGGGATTCGAACCAGGAACCTTCTAGCTGTAAGTCAACAGTTCTAACCACTGCACCACCGTGCTGCCTGACTTTTAAGGGACCTTAAAACTCATTTGAACAAATATATTCTTATATAGTGACTTCAGAGCACTAGTACATAGTAAATACAGGCAGGACTTGACATTAACTTTTTTGCTAACTGGCCACTGTGGCTAATGATTTTCCAAAGTTACTAGCCACTCAGCCTTTTCACTAGCCACAATTTTGTGGCTGGAAAATTATGTTTAATATGATCAAATTGGACTATCGCATGCTAAATTTTACTTGAACTAAATTTACAACCTTTTTAAATGTAAATGACCCATATACAGTGGGGCAAAAAAGTATTTAGTCAGCCACCAATTGTGCAAGTTCTCCCACTTAAAAAATGAGAGAGGTCTCCAATTTTCATCATAGGTATACCTCAACTATGAGAGACAAAATGAGAAAAAAAATCCAGAAAATCACATTGTCTGATTTTTAAAGAATTTATTTGCAAATTATGGTGGAAAATAAGTATTTGGTCAATAACAAAAGTTCATCTCAATACTTTGTTATATACCCTTTGTTGGCAATGACAGAGGTCAAACGTTTTCTGTAAGTCTTCACAAGGTTTTCACACACTGTTGCTGGTATTTTGGCCCATTCCTCCATGCAGATCTCCTCTAGAGCAGCGATGTTTTGGGGCTGTCGCTGGGCAACACAGACTTTCAACTCCCTCCAAAGATTTTCTATGGGGTTGAGATCTGGAGACTGGCTAGGCCACTCCAGGACCTTGAAATGCTTCTTACGAAGCCACTCCTTCGTTGCCCAGGTGGTGTGTTTGGGATCATTGTCATGCTGAAAGACCCAGCCACGTTTCATCTTCAATGCCCTTGCTGATGGAAAAAGGTTTTCACTCAAAATCTCACAATACATGGCTCCATTCATTCTTTCCTTTATACGGATCAATCATCCTGGTCCCTTTGCAGAAAAACAGCCCCAAAGCATAATGTTTCCACCCCCATGATTCACTGTAGGTATGGTGTTCTTTGGATGCAACTCAGCATTCTTTCTCCTCCAAACACGACAAGTTGAGTTTTTACCAAAAAGTTCTATTTTGGTTTCATCTGACCATATGACATTCTCCCAATCCTCTTCTGGATCATCCAAATGCTCTCTAGCAAACTTTAGACGGGCCCGGACATGTACTGGCTTAAGCGTCTGGCACTGCAGGATTTGAGTCCCTGGCGGCGTAGTGTGTTACTGATGGTAGCCTTTGTTACTTTGGTCCCAGCTCTCTGCAGGTCATTCACTAGGTTCCCCCGTGTGGTTCTGGGATTTTTGCTCACCGTTCTCATGATCATTTTGACCCCACGGGGTAAGATCTTGCGTGGAGCCCCAGATCGAGGGAGATTATCAGTGGTCTTGTATGTCTTCCATTTTCTAATAATTGCTCCCACAGTTGATTTCTTCACACCAAGCTGCTTACCTATTGCAGATTCAGTCTTCCCAGCCTGGTGCAGGTCTACAATTTTGTTTCTGGTGTCCTTTGACAGCTCTTTGGTCTTGGCCATAGTGGAGTTTGGAGTCTGACTGTTTGAGGTTGTGGACAGGTGTCTTTTATACTGATAACGAGTTCAAACAGGTGCCATTAATACAGGTAACGAGTGGAGGACAGAGGAGCCTCTTAAAGAAGAAGTTACAGGTCTGTGAGAGCCAGAAATCTTGCTTGTTTGTAGGTGACCAAATACTTATTTTCCACCATAATTTGCAAATAAATTCTTTAAAAATCAGACAATGTGATTTTCTGGATTTTTTTTTTCTCATTTTGTCTCTCATATTTGAGGTATACCTATGATGAAAATTGGAGACCTCTCTCATCTTTTAAGTGGGAGAACATGCGCAATCGGTGGCTAACTAAATACTTTTTTGCCCCACTGTACATACATAAAAATAGCAAGAGAAAGGCTGTTTAATTACTAACAGCAGTAAATACTATAACGCAGTCAAGAAAAATATTTGCAATATGAGAATGAAGTACAGGTAGGTTTGGGGTCTGTCCCAATTCTGATTTGTACCTCTTCTCCTTTGCCTACCCCCACCCCTTGGTCCTTGAAATCAAAGGCCAAGGGGTAGGGGTTGAAAATTACCCCATGAATTGGGACACCCGTTCAGGGCTGCACGACATCATTAGAAGTTGCTGATGGATTTAATCTAAATGGACACCTGTTTTTACCAGAAAAAGAAGAAAAAGAAAACTGATGAGAAAAAAAGTCTCATCTTAAGGAGAAAAATGTCTCATATTTACATGAACAATTTTAATAAGTAGAAAAAGTCAGAAATTTACTAGAAAGAAAGCTGTAAATTCAGAGGAAAAACCTGGACCCTCTGGCGGGCCAATTTTTGCCCACAGACCACATGTTTGACACCCCTGAATTAGTACATTAAAAATACATAATTACACGTCTTGCTTCCATGAAACAGCTGCAAATCACAGATATCATAATCACAGATAAACAAAAGTTCACCTCAGAAGAAGCTTCATTTGCTCTTTACAGCAACATAAAGTTTAGTCACTTTTTCTCTCTGTCATATGAAAACTTATATTTTTTAACAACCTTAGTTCTTAGTTCAGATAAGATATAAATATAAATATATATATATAGACACACAGTGCGGAGCATTGTAGCTGGATGGAATAAATATATGAGTATATAAACACACAGTGCGGAGCATTGTAGCTAGATGGAATAAATATGTAGATATATAAACACACACAGTACGGAGCATTGTAGCTAGATGGAATAAATATGTAAATATATAAACACACCCAGTGCGGAGCATTGTAGCTAGATGGAATAAATATGTAAATATATAAACACACACAGTGCGGAGCATTGTTGCTAGATGGGATGAAACAGCACAACCGTCTACTTAGTTATCCTACATGGTATGATTATGTACCCATACATATTCTCACCCTCCATAGCGACCAGTATTTTCCTAGTTGTATACTGGAGGGGACCATTGTATAAGTCTATTGCGTCTTTTGCATTCAAAACTATTAGGTTATCACGTCTTTTTGCTATCTCTGCGAGCAGCCCTGCTTAGGTTGTACAGTCTGACAGCCGTAGGTAGGAAGGACCTGCGAAACCTCTCGGTTGTGCACCTAGGATGATGTAGTCTGCTGCTAAATGAGCTCCTCAGTGCATTCAGTATGTCCTGCATAGGGTGGAACTCGGACTCCAGCAGAGATGACAGTTTAGCCACCATCCTTCTCTCTCCTATCTCCTCCACTGGGTCAAGGCGCTGCCCCAGGACAGAGCTAGCTTTCTTGATCAGTTTGTTCAGTCTCTTCCTATTGGCTGCTGTAATGCCACTGCCCCAGCAGACCACTCCAAAAGTGATGGCTGATGCCACCACCGTGTCATAGAATGTCTTCAGCAGCGCCTCTTGTACACCAAAAGACCTGAGTCTCCTCAGTAGGAACAGCCTGCGCTGTCCCTTCTTGTAGAGTGCGTCAGTATTGTGTGACCAGTCTAGTTTATTGTTCAGATGAATACCCAGGTACTTATAGGATGTCACCATCTCGATGTCTGTTCCCTGTATATTTACTGGTGCTGTGAGGGGTTGTCCTTGCCTGTGGCAGTCCACCACCAGCTCCTTAGTTTTCCTCGCATTGATCTGGAGGCAGTATAATGATAGTCATAGTGTAGTATTTCTCTCCCTCTTAAATTCAACTGGTTTTTCTCAGTGTGTTAGTAAACCAACTCATCATCATAATTACACCCTTGACCTGGTCTTGGCCTATGGCGTAGAAATTGATGAGCTGCTTGTCATTCCTCAAAATCCTACACTGACTGACCACTATTTGATAATGTTCAAATCTGTGCTATCCGATTTCACAGCATCAAGCAGAAACATAGTTACCAGATACTTATCTGATAGTGTCGTGGCTCGCTTTAAAGAATTAATCCCTTCAGCACTTAATCTATTACCATATCTCAATATAGCAGACAGCACTGAGTACTTGAATCCATTAGAATTAGACCTTTTAGTTGGTAGTACTGCAGCCTCACTGCAGTCAACACTTGACTCCATAGCCCCTCTTAAAAAGAAAACTATTAAAAATAGGAGACTAGCTCCATGGTGCAACTCCCACACCCCTAAGTTAAAACAGAAAGTTAGATCTTGTGAAAGGCTTTGGTGTGCAAATAAGACAGAAGAATCTTGTTCAGCCTGGAAAGCCAGCCTTACCACCTATAAGAAATCTCTCCGTAGTGCGGGGCGACAGTACTATCCATCCTTGATAGAAGACAATAAAAACAACCACAGATTTCTCTTTAACACTATGGCTCAGCTAACCAAGAGCCAAAATGCCATAGATCCATACATCCCTCCAACTCTTAGTGCTGAGGACTTTTTGAATTTTTTTAATGATAAAATTGTCAGTATTAGGAATAATATTCCAAAAAATATTCCCCCTAAAAATATCAAGCCTCTACCTAGCATTGCTGTGCCCACAGGCTCAGAACTCCATTTTTCTAAATTTTCTCGAATTAATCATTCTGATCTAGCCCTAATAGTGTCAGCCTCTAAACCAACTACCTGTCTTTTAGACCCAATCCCCGCTAGACTAGTGAAGGAATCGCTATCTCTGATTAGTCCATCTCTTTTGAACATAATTAATATGTCCCTATTGACAGGACATGTACTGCAGTCATTTAAAGTGGCAGTAATTTAACGTCCACTTAAAAAAACCTTCGCTTGATTCTGGGATTTTGGCCAATTACACTGGTCAATACCAAATTTATTGTCTAAGTTTTTTTAGCTGATTTAGGACAATTTTGATGTGCTCAATCCAAAAATCACATTGATTTTGCTCAATCAGGTCAACTTTTTGAACTAGGGCCACATGTTTTTTACGTTTTTGTTTACATGTACGGGTATTTTCGCTTTATATGATGCAATTTTTTTTTTATTTCTTGAAATTCTCTGAATTTTGAACAATGATGACGTAACATTCAATTTACATGTACTTACCTTTATCAGTGTCTACTATTCAATTAACAGTGCAGCTGCTTACAACTTAGCATAAAAACCTGACCTGATCGAGAGAAACGGATGTCATTTTCAGATTCAATTGTCTTAAATCAGTTGAAAAAACACAGACAACTTACAAAAAAAATATTTTTGTTATGTTGTTTTATTGGCATCATACTGGGGATTCTAAATTGTCCTTAGGTATGACTGTGAGAGTGAATGGTTGTCTGTCTCTCTGTGTTGGCCCTGCGATGGACTGGCGATCTGTCCAGGGTGTACCCTGCCTCTCGCCCAAAGATGCTGGGATAGGCTCCAGCCCCACCACCACCACCACGACCCGAAAAGGATTAAGTGGAAGAAGATGGATGGATGGATGGATGTTGTGTTATAGACCAATATCTAACCTCACCTACTTTTTCAAGATCCTCAAAAAAGTAGTCACCAATCAACTATGCACCTTTTTAGAAAAAATATCTATATTTGAGAAATTTCAGTCTGGTTTTAGGAAACATCACAGCACAGAGACAGCCTTAGTGAAAGTTACTGATGATATCCTTATGGCATTTGATAAAGGACTTGTCTCCGTCCTTGTTTTATTGGACCTCAGTGCTGCCTTTGATACCATTGACCACCATATTCTGCTAGAGAGACTTGAACAGCAAATTGGCTTGAATGGAACAACGCTAAGATGGTTCCAGTCTTATCTATCAGACCATTCCCAGTGTGTTCATGTCCATAACAAGTCCTCTACTCAGACCACAGTTAGCTATGGAGTTCCGCAGGGATCAGTACTTGGACCAGTATTGTTTACATTATACATGCTGCCTTTGGGAGTCATTATGAGGAAGCATTCTATTCACTTTCATTGTTACGCTGACGACACTCAGTTGTATTTATCCATCAGTCCAGATGATCCCAGCCAGCTGGGTTCACTCCAGGAGTGTCAAGGATATTAAAACCTGGATGAACTACAACTTTCTATTGCTGAATACAGATAACACTGAAGTCATTGTTCTTGGCCCCAAACATGCTAAAAGTACTTTTAGGAAGATAACAACACTAGATGGCATTGCACTGGCTTCTACATCTTCTGTTAGGAATCTTGGAGTTGTCTTTGACCAAGATGTGTCTTTCAGCTCTCATATACAGCAAACCATTAAGACCGCCTTCTTCCATCTGTGTAATATTTCCAAAATTAGGTCCATCCTGTCTCATAAAGATGCAGAGAAACTTGTCCATGCCTTTATATCACCTCTAGACTTGACTATTGTAACCCACTTTTATCAGGTTGCCCAAATAAGTCCATAAAGTTTCTCAAAGTCATTCAGAATGCAGCTGCACGTATCCTTATGAGAACAGGGAGAAGAGATCACATTACTCCAGTCTTAGCTTCTTTACATTGGCTCTCAATAAAATATAGAATTGAATTTAAGATATTGCTCTTAACCTATAAAGCTCTTAATGGTATAGCTCCTTCTTACCTGCAAGAACTCTTAGTTCCCTATCACCCAACCAGAGCTCTGTGCTCCCAAAAATCCAAACTACTAGTGGTCCCCAAGGTACTGTATCTGGAAGTGGATTGGGAGGTAGAGCTTTCATCTATCAAGCCCCCTTCCTGTGGAACCATCTTCCCAGTTCAGTTCGGGAGGCAGATACTCTCTCTTTATTCAAGAGCAAGTTGAAATCTTTTCTCTTTGATAAGGCCTTTAGTTAGAAATGCTGCCCCTGCCAGGCCTTCGCTCGCATGTGCAGCCTGGCCAGGATTGGTACTGGACTGTTTGGCTTTGAATGTTGTATTTGTATGTTTGTTTTGACTGTAGCTACTCAACCCAGCCGGTTGAGGCAGATGGCCGTCCTCTATGAGCTATGGTTCCGCCCGAGGTTTCTGCCTGTTAAAGGGAAGTTTTTTCTCACCTGTGTCACCGCAGTGCTTGCCCTTAGGGGTCTCTGCTGGGTTCTATAAACTAAGAGTGTGACCTAAGCCCACTCTTTTCTGTAAAGTGCCTTGAGACGACCTGTGTTGTGATTTGGCGCTATATAAATAAAACTGAATTGAATTGAACTGAATTGAATTTGCACAACTAACGGGAGCTTCTTGCTCTAAAAATAACCATATTTAACCACACAGGTAGGAGCCAATGTGGGGGAAGAGCACAGGTTATTCTCACCGCTGGGACAATGGGGGATCAGGGGCAGTTGTCTCGGTGATCACTGAGAGAGGCTGCTGTCTATTCATTGTTGTTTATCCAGACTGGAAATAAAATGAACCAACCTGCGGAGCCAAACTCCATCAGCATCTTCTCCTGTGTACCAGTCGGCAGCTGGCGACAGTGGACCAGTGAGAATACATTGTGTGTGTGCCGATAGTGCTTATGGGAGTTGTAGTTTTTTAGTCTCACTTTGCATTAGGTTTATTATTTAGACGTCCATCCATCCATTCATCTATCCATCTTCTACCGCTTAATGCTTTTCGGGTCGCGAGGGGGCTGGAGCCTATCCCAGCGAGAGGCAGGGTATACTCTGGACAGATCGCCAGCCCATCGCAGGGCCAACACAGAGAGACAGACAACCATTCACTCTCACATTCATACTGAAGGACAACTTAGAATCCCCAGTTAACCAAACCAAACCAAACTTAGATTGCCAGTTAACCAAACCTACATGTCTTTGGCCTGTGGGAGGAAACCAGAGTACCTGGAGTAATAGGTATATTATTTAGATGTCGCTTGAGAAAACTACAACCCGCCAAATTGGCTAGTTAGAGTATCTGTCTTACCCACCACAGCCGAACTCTACCCGCCAGTGGCGTGTGGGCAGGTGCTAATATTAAACCCTGAATACAGGGTACTTAACTGCGTATGACAAGAATGCTTATAGGGTAACAAGCGAGGTGGAGCTTCCACAGAAATTTCAGAAGAAAAAGAGGAGAAATAATTCAAATATTGTGATAATAAATGTATTTTATGTCTATCTACAGTCATGTGAAAAAATTAGGACACCCTGTATAAGCCTGTGTGTTTTTGTAACATATTTGGACATATGGCTATTTAATATCAATGTTAAAAATACTGGGAGATTCATGTAATATAACTAAACAATTAAAAATGAATTAAAGACTTTTTCAAAATTTTCTGTAAAATGTAATTCTAAACAAATAATGAGGAATAAATTAGGACACCCCCACATTCATTCCCACTTAATAAAATGGCTAAAATAAATGCTAAAAAATGCAAATAAAAACAAAAACAAGGTTAAACATAGATATGTGAATATTTCTTAATAAAGAACTGAATATTTAATGGGGTGTCTAATTTTTTCACATGACTATTTATATATATATATATATATATATATATTTATTTTTTTTTTTTTTTAATTTATTTATTTATTTTTTTCCTTTTTCCGGTTCCAGTTCCGCCGGACTGGCGGCGCCACACAAGTTGGCTGCCGTTTGCAACTGCCCTTTTCTTATCTTCCTTCTTCTTTCTACACCTTTCACTCTATATATATATATATCACGGACACACAGATCGCCCCAAGGGTCTCCCGAGTCGGCGGACGGAGCCACTGTTCGCAGCGGGGGACGAATACAGCAGGAAAGAGCTAGCTGGCTAGCTAGCTCCGACCGCCACCCGGTGTAACGGAGAAGCTCGACATGCTGAGGAACTGTGGCGAAAACGACGCGGGTGCCGGGCTGGAGTTTAGGCGGCGTGCAAGAAATGTAGGACAGAGTAATAAAGAGCGATGGCAAGAGCCGGGCAGACCGCCCGTGGATCTGCTGGAGGAAAATGCCCCCCAGGAGGCAGCTGGCCACCAAGGCTGCTCGAAAAAAGCGCTCCGGCCACTGGCGGAGTGAAGAGGCCTCGCCGTTGCAGGCCCGGTGCCGTGGCTCTGGGGTCCACGGAGCTGCTCGTCCGTGGGCTGCCCTCCCGGCGCCTGGTGAGGGAGATCGCTCAGGACTTCAGGACCGACCTGCGCTTCCAGAGCTCCGCCGTCATGGCTCTGCAGGAGACCAGCGAGGCCTGCCTGGTGGGTCTCTTCGAGGACGCCAACCTGTGCGCCATCCACGCCAAGAGGGTCACCATCATGCCCAAAGACATCCAGCTGGCCCGCCGCACCCGCGGAGGGAGAGAGAGCTTAGACTTTCTGCTGCACATCCACCAACCATAATGCTCTGCACTGTGTGTATATATATATAGTAATATGTACATGTGTATACTAGCTGTTCTTGTTTTTTTTTCTTGCCTTCTGATTGTTGCTCTGAGTGTTGCTATCCCTGTGCTGTTGCAATCCTGGAATTTCCCCATTGTGGGACTAATTATTTATTTAGCGAATGCAAAGTCCTTAAGCCAAGCAGTTGCCTCCTGGTTTGCTGTATGGAGGGTGTGTAATCCTCCTTCCAGTCTTTGGAGCGGGCAAGCCTCTATGATGTGTTCCATTGTTTGCTCCTCTCCACATGCGCACAGTGGGCTAGGGCTACTGCCCCATCTGTAAAGGCTGGCCAAGCAGGGGCCATGTCCAGTCCTGAAGCGATTGAGTGTAGACCACTGTCTCCTTGGGAGGTTGGTGCCCGGGACCTGTTGGTTGGGGTTTATCACCAGCTGTTTGTGTGGGACTAATAAAGGCTTATCTTATCTTATCTTATCTTATATATCCATAGTCTCTTCTTCACAGTTTTCCATGGCAAGGGAGGGTCTGCCAGCGGGGCCCTGCGGCAGCCCCACCGTGAACGCGCCCCTGGAGACAACAGGCCCCCAGGACCAGGGCCAATTGTCAAAACACTGGAGATTGGGTCTCCCACCACCTTCGCCGACTCCTGCGTAGCCCCGTCAGTCAAAACGTCCACCTGGACACGCCACAGCTGGTTTGCATATCAGATTGAGCCGTCTGCCAGTTGGAAACACGCCGCTCCTACTTTTGCCACAATCACCAACGGCGCCCGATGTCCCACCGGCTGCGATCCAGTCAGTCGTCGCCCCGGTCTCTCCTTGGCATGAACCCGAACGCAGTCCATGACCTGGAGCGTCTCCTTGCTCAGTTTGATGCGCTGCTGCAGTTCCAGCAGCTCCGCGTCCTTCACCCATGTTGTGTCGCCATGACACCGCGGCGGCACAGCAGCCAGCGTTGTTGCAGTGGACTCCTCATCCGTCGCCATCCAAAGCTTGACTTTGGCACTGAAAACGTCCGATGTCTCCCTGGTGACACCCGTCGGAACGGACCCTCCGCTCACTAACTCGGTTGCTCCCAAAATAGCTGGGCGAGCGCAGCCACTGGAGTCATCCGGTTCCTCCACTGAGCAGTTGTCTTCCTGGGTATCAGAAACGTGTGCTTCGGTGTACCGCCAGCGGGTATCTCATCCCACACCACAACGTCATCCACCGGGTCTGGCGATCTCCACCGTCCACATCCGGGCACTGCTATACAGTGTGGGGTTGTCTGGGCAAGAGGAAGCCAAAATGGTGGACGCCCTATTTATAGGGCGGTGTGGTGGTGCACCCAGAAGGTAGCGTCATCACACCGTACTTCACAATAAAACCCACCATCACAAAATCAACACTATAAATGACAAAAAACACAAGTAATAGTGTTCCGTATGAAAGCTCAGTCAACTGAATTTAAGTTTTTTACCTCCGCCAAGGAGGTTATGTAATTGAGGTGGTTTGCCTCCCAGCCAGCCTGCCCAGTGGGTCCCACTGTGGGTTTGATCTGGGCTGTCTTGTGGGCCTCATGTGGGTTTGTCCACGGGTTCCACATTGGTCCCATGTGTGTTTGCCCACATGGAGTTTATCTGTGGTGCCAGTGTTACTGAAACCTGCTCATCCGCATTAAACCCATATGGGGCCCAGTTGGTTTAAGGAGGGAAAGTAGATTAAATGCTTACCTCTACTGCAGGTGGGGTCCGCGTGGGCGGGCGCAGATGGGGCCAGTGTGGAGCTCACAGACGGGCCAGCATGGGGCCCATGATGCTCCCCGGTTTGGACCTGTGGTGGGGCCCACATGGGCATGCTGGCTCTGTTTGTCTGTCCATCCGTCTATTTGTCTGTCTGTTAGCAACAGTACGCAAAAACTACTGTATGGATTTTGGTGAGATTTTCACCACAGGTAGCCCTTGGGCCAAGGATGAACCCATTAAATTTTGGTGATGAGAGTGCATACCTCCACCAAGGACCTTGTATTTGTGCAGCAGAATTACACAAAAACTACTAGATGGATTTGGATGAAATTTTCACCAGAGGTGGTCTTTGGGCCAGAGAGGAACCCAATACATTTTGGTGAGGATCCAAGAATGCATACCTCCACCAAGGCTCTTATTTTCTCACAGTATGTTAGCAAGAATTCTCCAAAGCTACTGGATATACTTTGATGCAATTTTCACCAGAACTGGCTCCTGGCCTACACACAAACCTATTACATTTTGGAGTTGATCCATGAGGGAGGGAAGGAGCCTTGACAGAGGTTTGCTCTTTCTGGGTGCTTTTCTAGTTATCATACGTATTCTCCTGGTCCTCGGTTTATTTAGCCATTTTGCCTGGATCAAGTCCTGTCAAGTGCAAGTAGAACAATGTATTACAGTGATCCCTCGCTACTTCGCGCCTCACCTTTCGCGCCCTCAGTGCATCGCGGATTTTTCAAAAATATTCATCAAAAATTCAAAATTGAGAAAAAATGGGCGGGCGCTAGCAGAAGGCAGGGAGACTACATTAGAACATCAGGTATCAACACGGAGAGCCCGCACAACTCAAAATCCACCTCTCTGTTCGCTGTTCTCGTGTTGGCTCGGCTCGGGAATCTCGCAAGCTGATTGGCCGAGACGTTTTACCCAGCTTCTCTCCCTGCCGAGCGCCCATACCCAGCGAAGGAAGACCGCATTCATTGTTCTTTATCGCTCGTGTTGCTTAGTCTCGCTGCGTGGAACTTTTCGCTGTTCTCTTGTGCCTTTTTGTGCGAAATAGTCTTCCCGTCGAGCCACTACGCCGCCTCCTGCAGCTTCTCCAGCTCTATCGGAAGCTGCCCTCGACGATGCTGCGCCTCTAGCACCTGACGATGAGGCGTCACCTGAGGAGCAGTAAAGCTCTCATTAACCTGTGCAGTAAATCATCTTCATCTTGAGTTACGTATCTTGTTATAAGAATAAAAGAGTTCTAAAAACATATTTATGTACACTTTATTTACATCTACGTATGTATGTACACTTACACACACACACACGTATCATATGAGAGAGAGAGTGAGAGAATGAACGTACGTATTATTTATGGGTGACGTCATTAGGGGTGACGCTACTTCGCGGTTTTTCCACTTTTCGCAGTCGGTTCTGGAACCCATTAACCGCGATAAGTGAGGGATCACTGTAATACTTGATTTATTCTAACATGACATTCATGTCAGGTCAGGCGTTGGTTTGCTTGCTACCGGATAACCATGAAAACCAGTAGTACCTGTCTCATGGGTCGGGCCGTCAGCAGCTGAACTGGCAATCCCACCCTTCCAAGGGTGTGCAGGGTGAAACTGGGCATCCTGGCAGAACTAAAAATATCTGTCACAGGTCTGTGGTGGACCACTCCCAGTTACACGGGGTGAGAGTGGACATCCTGGCAGATAAGCACATCTGTCGTAAGGTCTGTGGTGGACTTTTGCCAGTCGGTGCATCATGACATGCACTACACAAAGAGCAGAGATAAACAAACCTATCATCTGGTCAGTCACTGCAACAGATACTGGAGTCAGTTTGTCTTGGCCTATCCTTGCCACTGATAATACCTCTATGTGCCAAGAATGTGCCGTTAGTCCAGCAAAAGCTAGTGGTACACAAATACTTTGCAAGCAGTTTCATGAAATGGTCAGTCAGAAAGCAACTCATACTGGCTCGGACGTCGCCCAGGTTAACACGGCCAGGAGTTCCTGGCAGCAGAGGGCGAAGGACAGAGCTGTGTGGAGGACTCTGATCAGACCTAAATGAAACAGTCATTGTCGCCCCTGACAGACTGCTGTGTTATACACACACACACACACACACACACACACACACACACACACACACATATATACATTGTAGGGAACCCACGCTGGGATAATCATCTCAGACTGGAAGCAGAGGGGAGGGGAATATTCCCTCTGCCGGCAGAGCGTGGGGGATTTAATGGAGGACAGTACAGTACGTATTGTAATGGGAGAAGTTATGGTAATGCAGCAGGAAGGAGTAGCTGCGGGGACAGTAAGGGGTGGATGTGTGAATGTATTGTGATGCAAGATTTCAGGCAACAGGGGGAAGGAATGGAGTGATATAAAAGGAGAGACCCTGGTGTATTGAGGAAGGTCTTTTTCTGTGTATGAATGAAGTGAGAGAGAGAAATAAAGTCGTCTGTTGGTCTGTTGTGTAAGTCTGGTTCCTTTATTTGCACTCTCCACAACATACATATATATGTGTGTGTGTGTGTGTGTGTGTGTGTGTGTGTGTGTGTGTGTGTGTGTGTGTGTGTGTGTAAGGGATTCTGCAGTGTGGGTATGTATGTATGTACAGTGGGGAAAAAGTATTGAACACGTCAACATTTTTATCATTAAACATATTTCTGATGGAGCCATTGACCTGAGGTTTTCACCAGATATCAGTAACAGCCCAAGTAATCCATACATACAAAGAAATCAAGGCAGCTGTGTTCACAAAACAAGTTATATTTAATAAAGTGGAATGACACAGGGAATAAGTATTGAACACACTTGGTGAAATTCATTTAATCTTTAGTAGAAAAGCCTTTGTTGGTAATAACAGCTTCCAGGCACCTCCTGTATGGAGAAACTAGGCACAGGCATTGCTCAGCAGAGATTTTTGCCCATTTTTCCACACAAACTGTCTTCAGATCTTGAAGGTTCTGTGGTGTCTTCTATAAACTCTGATCTTCTGTTCGTTCCATAGATTTTCAACTGGATTCAGGTCTGGTGACTGACTCGGCCATTCTAGCAGCTTTATTTTCCTTCTGTGGAGCCAGTTGAGAGCTTCTTTGGCTGTGTCTTTGGGATCATTGTCTTGTTGAGATGTCCACCCTCATTTCATCTTCAACATCTTGGCAAATGCCAACAACTTCTTATCAAGGATGTCTCTGTACATTTGTCCATTCATCTTTCCTTCAATTATATGAAGTGTGCCTGAACCATATGCTGAAAAACACCCCCACACCATGATGGGGTGTGCAGTGCCATTTCTCCTCCAAACATGCCGTGTGTTGTGGCATCCAAAAAGTTCAATTTTGGTCTCATCTGACCAGACTATATTCTCCCAGTATTTTACTGGCTTGCCCAAATGTTATGCAGCAAACTTCAAACAAGCTTCAACATGCTTTTCCTTCAGCAATGGAGTCTTGCGATGTGAGCGGGTATTGAGCCCATGTCGGCTGAGTGCATTACTTATTGTTTTCTTTGAAACAGCAGTACCTGCTAACTCCAGGTCTTTCTGGAGCTCTCCACGAGTGGTCTTTGGCTCTCAGAAACTCTTCTGATAATTCTTTTGACTTCTCTGTCAGAAATCTTGCGAGGAGCTCCAGGTCGTGGCTGATTTATGATTAAATGATGTTCTTTCCACTTCCGTATGACGGCTCCAACAGTGCTCACTGGAACATTCGGCAGTTTAGAAATGCGTCTGTAACCAATGCCATTGTTATGTTTTGCAACAATAAGGTTGTGAAGGTCTAGAGAGAGCTCTTTGCTTCTACCCATCATGAGTTCTTTGTGGTGTGACAATCTGATACTCACAGACCTTTTCAACGGCTATCTGTCAGGACTTAACTAGCTGAAATTGATTTGCAATGATGGGGGATGGGATGGTTTCCTAAATTCTGGTGGATTTCAGGTAGTTTCTTGGCTTTCTATGCCTTTTTGCACCTCTTTTTAAATCATAAATTAATTAAATCACCCTTTATTGTCATTTAACTGTACAACCAATCATATACAGTAGAACGAGATTGTGTTTTACCTATCCTAATCGCGATTATGGCGGCGCACACAGTTGCAGCGGCTCAGTGGTTCACCATTCGGAGCGGTATTTGGATGTGTTTTTTGTTTTACGTGTTTGTTTTGTGCACATTCTGCCAAGCGAATATCACCTATAGCCGGCATGATATTCTGAAGATCGGAATATGCTACAAGGGGAAAGTCACAAGTGAGTTTCTCCGCTCACACAAGATCCCGGTGGAAGTAGCGAGGAGTCCTGGCTCTCTGGATTACAATCCCAGCAGGGAGGAGGCGCAGGTGGCAGAGGTTGAGGAAGCAGAAGCGGGGCTGTAGGGCCGGTGTGCTAGTAAGGCTACGGAAGCAGCCATTCAAACCACCGCTTCCCAGCCTTTTCCTCTCAAACGCCAGATCTCTCGTGAACAAGATGGAGGAGCAAAGGTTACAGATTAAGGTAAACAACTGTGCCAGGGATGTATGCATTCTTCTTATCACCGAGACCTGGCTTCAACCATTTATCCCGGACTCGGCTATCGAGCTAGCGGGGTACGCTACACAGCGCTATGACCGAACAGCAGATTCCGGTAAGAGCAGAGGAGGGGGGCTCTGTGTGTACGTAAATAATAGCTGGTGTACTAACTCAGTGATTATGGAAAGTCACTGTTCATTGGACATAGAGTATCTGACTGTTAAGTGCAGACCTATTTACCTCCCTAGGGAGTTTATTGTAGTTTTGGTAACGGCTGTCTACATTCCACCGGATGCTAATGCTAACTCAGCTATCGGATTGCTACATGCTAGCATTAGCTATACACAGAGTATTTACCCTGACGCTGTGCAAGTTATAGCGGGGGATTTCAATCATGCAGACTTAAAGGCAGCACTCCCTAAATTCCATCAGCATGTCAAGTGTGCTACTAGGGGAGTGAATACTCTGGACAAGGTCTATTCAAACATCAAACTGGGCTATAGGGCTAGACCATTACCACATCTGGGCCAGTCTGACCATCTGTCCATGCTATTAATTCCTGCATATGCCTCCCTCAGAAAAACTGCTCCCATCATCTCTAAGACTGCTGCCACATGGCTGGAGGATGCTTCCCAGCAGCTGCAGGATTGCTTCGACTGGGAAGTCTTCGAACATCAGGACCTGGAGCTGTTCACAGATAGTGTGCTGTGCTATATCAAGAACTGCATAGACACTATCACAGTGAACAAACGGATCCATATCTTCCCTAACCAGAAGCCCTGGATGAACCGGGAGGTCCAGCAACTGCTGAGGGAGAGAAATATCGCCTTCAGGTCTGGTAACAGTGAATTCTACAGCACAGCTCGGGCCAACCTGAAGAGGGGCATCAGAGAGGCTAAGGCAGACTATAGGAGGAGGATTGAGGACCATCTGGATAGCAATAATAGCCGGCAGGTGTGGCAGGGTATCCAGCACCTGGCCAACTATCGAACTAATCCGGGAACCACGGTAGGTGACCTCACGCTGGCGGAGGAGCTGAATATCTTCTTTGCCCGCTTTGAGGTCGCTGCACCTGTCTCAGCCAACCTACACCAGGCCCACAGCAGTACGTTCCTCACTTTGAAGGAACATGAGGTGAGGCGCACCCTGCGGTCCATCGACCCAAGAAAAGCAGTGGGTCCAGACGGTGTCCCAGGACGTGTGCTGAGGGACTGTGCAGATCAGCTGGCTGGAGTCTTTACTAAGATTTTCAACCAATCCCTGGCACAGTCCATTGTCCCATCCTGCCTGAAGTCCTCCACCATAGTCCCCTTACCCAAGAAACCTCACATCTCCAGCCTCAACGACTACAGACCAGTCATATCATAGCAGCACTGCCCCGCAGTCTTGACCCCCACCAGTTTGCTTACAGAGCGAATTAATCCACAGAAGATGCGGTGGCCACAGCACTCCATGCCACTCTAGCCCACCTGGAGCGGCAGGGGAGCTATGTGCGGATGCTCTTCGTGGATTACCACTCTGCATTTAACACCATTCTTCCACACAAACTGGTGGTCAAGCTTCCTCAGACCATATGTATGTGGATCAGCAGCTTCCTCTCTGATCGCAGACAGAGAGTCAGGGTGGGCCATCATACACCTTCGGCCCTAAGCCTCAGTACCGGATCCCCCCAGGGCTGTGTGCTGAGTCACTTGCTCTACTGTCTGTATACACACGACTGCACCCCCGCCCATCACAATAACACCATCGTGAAGTTTGCAGACGATACTACAGTGGTGGGTCTCATTTCGGCGGGGGGGGGGGGGGGGGATGAGTCTGCCTACAGAGATGAGGTGGTGCGGCTGTCGTCATGGTGTAAAGACAATAACCTTCTCCTGAACACCTCTAAGACCAAAGAGTTGATAATAGACTACAGGAGGAAGAAGACAGAGATTCCCCCTCTCATCATCAGCGGGGACTGTGTAGAGAGGGTAGCTGACTTCCGTTTCCTGGGAGTCCACATGGAGGAGAACCTGTCCTGGAGTGTGAACACCTCTGAGCTGGTGAAAAAGGCCCAGCAGAGACTGTACTTCCTGAGGATTCTCAGGAAAGAGAACATCACACAGAGACTGCTGGTGTCCTTTTATCGAGCTTCCATTGAGAGCATATTAACATACTGTATATGCATCTGGTACAGTAGCATATACCACTGGAGTGGTGGCTCAGTTGGTAAAGCATCCGCCCCACACCCGGGAGGCAGGGGTTCAAATCCCGGCCGGGTCATGCCGAAGACCATATAAAAGTGGAACTTCCTGCCATCCAGCTTGGTGCTCAGCAATAATGGAATGGAGGAGGGATCTCTGTGGCGGCACCTTGCATGGCAGCGGCCCTCTGATTCTACACTTGGGGTGTGTGTGATTTGCACTGTAGATAGGTTCTGCTGTACATGATTACACAATCTTGTTCTGCTGTACATGATTGGTTGTACGGTTGAATGACAATAAGGGTGATTTAATTTTAATTTTAATTTTTAGTTGTACAGTAGCTCAGAGGAAAGCACTCCAGAGGGTCATTGACACCACCCAGAAGATCATTGGCTGTCCTCTCCTCACGCTGGAAGACCTACACTGCTCTCGTTGCCAGAAGAAAGCCCAAAATATTTTAAAGGATACTTCACATCCTGGGCACTCACTGTTTGAACTACTGCCATCTGGGAAACGATATAGACAAATGAGCACAAGGACAGACTCAAACACAGCTTCTATCCAACAGCAACAACCATTCTGAATAAAACGAGGAAGTAATGTGCTAAATGGACATGATTATATGTTGTTGAATGTTCTTTGCAATGACTGTGTGTGCATGATGTCCTGTGTTGATGTCTGTGTGAATGTGGCTAATTATTTATTCTTTTAATTATTATTTTTAACTGGTTTTTAGTAATTTTAGGTCTATATTTTTTATAATGGGGCAATGTTTTTATAAATGGGGCACTGACTGGAGAGCACTTTGAATTTCGTTGTACCTGTGACAATGACAATTAAAGATCTATCTATCTATCTATCTACTGTGTTAATCACACACACCCCAAGTGTAGAATCAGAGGGCCGCTGCCATGCAAGGCACCGCCACAAATTTCCCTCCTCCATTCCGTTTTTGCTGAGCACCAAGCTGGACGGCAGGAAGTTCCACTTTTTATATGGTCTTTGGCATGACCCGGCCGGGATTTGAACCCCTGCCTCCCAGGTGTGGGGCGGATGCTCTACCAACTGAGCCACCACTCCGGTTGGTTTTCTTCATGTATTCAGTACTTATTCCCTGTGTCATTCCACTTTATTAAATATAACTTGTTTTGTGAACACGGTTGCCTTGATTTCCTTGTATGTATGGATTACTTGGGTTGTTACTGATATCTGGTGAAAATCTCAGATCAGTGGCTCCATCAGAAATATGTTTAATAATAAAAAATGTTGACGTGTTCAATACTTATTTTCCCTGCTGTATATAGCCAAAACTTGCTTCCTATTTGCTATTGTAGTTTCATTTGGACTAAACTCTGCATGCCACATTCAACTGGTATCGTTGCTAGTTATATGTATGTTATTGTGTAACATGTAGTCAGAATACTGTCAGAAGTCCACAGGAGGGATAATGGGCTTGCCACTCTGGGAACATTAATCAGCCAATCAGAAATTAGTTTGTTTTTGTTGGTATGTAAATGTAAGGAGGTGAGTATGCGTTCTGAAATTATTTAGCCAATCAGAAATCAGTTTATATGTGTTGCTATGGGAAACTCACTATCTCCTTGTATTGAAGGGGGAAAAAAGGAAGGAGGCAAACCTCTAACCAATCACAGTCCATGTTTTGACAACATCACCATATAGACGCATTTCAACGTGCTGATTACTACCGAAGCACAGAGAGGATATCCTGCAGTATTTACTTGCTAACAAGTTTAGGAAACTACAATTTGAACACCAGCTTCAGATAAAAAACAGTCCAAGGCCTTCCCCTAAACTGGATCCTATAAGGAAGTCAGGATGCGGTAGGATGGTGCTCAGGATATCTGGATGAGTGGGGTCGCTAACCAGCTTAGCAACGCTAGCCTTGGCCTTGCATTTTGCAACCATTACATTACTGGATTTGATGACATGAAGAATTTATCCAGATCCATGTAAAGACATGGTAACTTATGAGTTAAAATCTATGTCTCTCTTGTATGCGTCTATGCCTGTATGCTGTTTTACTTTTAACTCTGTATGATTGTGAAAAATAGTTTTCATTGGTGATCAGTTTGACAAAATAACAAACAGCACCCAACAGAACCAAACAGGACACCAAATGTCAAGATAATGAATGAACCCATTTTTATGGGACACCAAAAGCCCACCAAGCGCCCCCAAAAATCAGTTAAATCATTTTTATCATCTTAATATTTAACGACAAATAGCCATTCTAGTAGTAACTAATGAGACACACAACTCCTAAATAATGCATGAAATCATACCTAATGGGACCAAGTGACATCAAGTCAACAAATGGGACACTTTTGCAAATACTTGTGACACTTTTACAAATACTTGCAATGCATCTCGTTTAATTTAATTATTTTAGAGTTTTTGTGTCCCGTTTGGTCCCGATCATTGTTGGTGCTGGGGTCAGGATGTGTCATCAACTTTTCTTGGTCAGATTTTATCATGCTGAGTGAGGCTGGTGTAGTGTTGTCTTGAACAGTGTGTTGGTCAGCATAGTGATGTTTTCTTGGGGCTTTGCAAGAGCTGCATTTAATATCTAGAGCTCAAGACTCAGGGTCCTATTAAGTATAGGTATGTGTCTGTTCATGAGTAATTTGCCTCCTCAGTGAGATCACCAATGAGCTGCAACTGGTACTAACACTGTTTTACACAAGCACTTTCACTAAAAGTACGTGGAAAGTAGGGGTGGGGCAAAAAAAAATTGATGTATCACAATACTTTGTGGTGGTGATATGATTTAGATTCAAAGACTTAATTTGTCAATACTACTATACATACAGGACATACAGGAGAATTGAAATGGTGTTTCTCTCTCTCTTCAGTGGTTTGCACAATATAAAAAAAGAAAAAGGAATAAGGCTGGAAAAACAACAACAGCAGTCTATGTACAGTAATGCTACCCATAGTGCAAATGGTGACAAAAGATAGACCTAGACCTCCCGCAGTGCAAATAAAGATAAACGTAAATGATGATGAAACCCAGCAATCCTATGCACAGAAAAGTAAAGCTGTAATACCCGTAGTTGCCACTTAGATGTTGTAGTGTAGGTGCAGACAGTGACAGATAGGACTGCACATGATCAGTATTGCAATGACAGACAGCAGCAGATACGTGTGGTATTTGTGCAAATGGTTGCAGTAAAGTGCAGAAACATACAGCAGCAAATGTATTACTGTTGGTGTGCCAGTCTTTCTGTGAAAACATCCATCCATCCATCCATCTTCTTCCACTTAATCCTTTCGGGTCACGGGGGAAAACAGCTAAAGTAATTAGTTTGCGGGTGAGTGTGTTACGGCCCAGGGGTGGTGGAGGGAGTAGACAGAGTTCAAGGTCCTGATGGCCTGATGAACAAAGCTGTTTAGCAGTCTTGTGGAGTGGGCCAGGAGGCTCCGGTACCTTTTCCCCGAGGGCAGGGGGTTGAAGAGGGAGTGTGAGGGGTGGGAGGTTTCGCCTGTAATGTTGATGGCTCTGTGGGTTAGGTGGGTGAGGTAGATGTCCGAGAGGGGGGGGCAGAGGGGCACCAATGATCTTGCTGGCTGCTTTCACTGTGCGTTGTAGTGTCTTCCGGCAGGAGGCGGTGCAGCTTCCATACCACACCATGATGCAGCAGGTGAGGATGCTCTCAATGGTGCCCTGGTAGAATGAGCACATGATGGGGGTGGGACTTGTGCTCTCCTTAGTTTGCAGAGGAAATGGAGGTGAGTTTGAGCCTTCTTGGCCAGTGGTATGGTGTTGTTGGACCAGGAGAGGTCCTCAGAGATGTGCACCCCCAGGAACGTGGTGCTGCTCACCCTCTCCACAACTGCACCATCAATGATCAGAGGGGGGTGCTGTGTGTGTCCCCTCCTGAAGTTGACCACAATCTCCTTGGTTTTTCCCATATTCAGGAAGAGATTATTGTCCTTACACCACTGGACCAGTTGGCTCACCTCATTTCTGTAGTTGGCCTCCTCGTTGTTGGTGATGAGGCTCACCACCGTCATGTCATCCACAAACTTGTTGATGTGGTTGGTGTTGTAGGCTGGTACACAGTCATGGGTCAGCAGGGTGAAGAGCAGTGGGCTGAGCATGCACCCTTGTGGGGCCCCTGTGCTCAGTGTGATGATCTTGGATGTGTTGCTGCCAACCCGCATATTCTGTGGCTTCCCTGTGAGAAAGTCCAGCACCCAGTTACAGAGAGAGATTTTGAGTCTCAAGTGTCTGAGTTTTTGTATTAGGTGCTGGGGGATGATTGTGTTGAATGCTGAACTGAAGTCCAAGAACAGCATTTGCGCATAGGAGTTCTTTGAGTCCAAATGGGTGAGGGCTGGATGGAGAGCAGTAGCGATGTGGATCTGTTTGACCTGTATGCAAACTGAGATGGGTCGTGGGAGGGAGGGAGGATAGACTTCATGTTCTGCATGACCAGCCACTCAAAGCACTTCATTATGATGGGGGTCAGTGCTACGGGCCGGTAATTGTTGTAGCTGGATGGGACAGGCTTCTTTGGGACTGGTATTATGGTGGCAGTTTTGAAACATGTGGGGGCAACAGCTTGAGTCAGAGAGATGTTGAAGATGTCGGTCAGGACATTCTTGAGCTCCTCTGCACAGTCCTTCAGGACACGACCCGATATGCTGTCTGGTCCAGCTGCCTTGCATGGGTTGATCCTGCAGAGGGTCCTCTTCACGCTAGCCAGATCCAGACTTATGGCCTGCTCATCTGGAGGAGGAGTGGTCTTCTGTGCTGATGTGCTGTTTTGTGCTTCAGAGAGGCCAAAGAAGTCATTTAGGTTGTTGAGCAGTGTAGTGTCACTCGCACAGGTCTGAGGTGGGGGTTTGTAGTTGGTGAGGGTCTTTATGCCACGCCAGAGGGAATGTGCATCTCTGGTGTTACTGAAGTGTTCAGATATTTTCTTGCTGTACTTTCGTTTTGCCTCCTTGATGCCATGGGACAGGTTGGCCCTAGCTGTTATTAGTCCTGCAGTGTCGCTGGCCCTAAAGGCTGCATCCCAAGCCCTCAGGAGCACGTGGACCTCTGCTGTCATCCATGGCTTTTGGTTGGCACAAACAGTCATGGTTTTCAAGTGAGTGACATCATCAATGCATTTAGTTATGTATGCTACAACAACCTCAGTGTACTCCTCTAGGTTTGTGTGTCCATTGTAAGTGGCTGCGTGCTTGAAAGTGTCCCAGTCTGTAGTGCTGAAGCAGTCTTTCAGAGCATCAGAGGCCCCCTCTGGCCACACATGTACCAAAATCCATGATTTTGTTGATCTGATTGTTGTCACTCTGGGTTTATATGCCAGCCTTAACAAGATGGTGATGTGATCAGAGAGACCCAGGTGGGGAATGGGGGAGGCTCTGTATGCTTTCTTGTGAGTTGTGTACACCAGGTCCAGCACATTGTCTCCTCTTGTTGGAAAGTCTACAAGTTGGTGTAGATTTGGTAGGAGAGCCTTTAAATCTGCATGGATGAAGTCTCCTGCTGTGATGAGGAATCCATCTGGATGCGCTGTTTGTGTCTCACTGATGGCCTGATAGAGTTCTTTTAGTGCTTTACTCCTCTTGCCGATGCCAGTGGGTGGGGTATACACTGCGACTAGTAGGACAGATGAAAATTCTCTACGAATGTAAAAGGGTTGGCACTTGATGATCATGAATTCCACCGATGGAGAACAGTGTTTGTGCACAACAGTTGCATCATGGCACCAAGCGTCACTGATGTACACACACACCCCTCCCATGCGGGTTTTCCCTCCTTCTGTGAACACTCTGTCACTGCGGTAGGATGTTAGCTCTGCTAACTGAATGGCAGAGTCGGATATATTGTCATTTAACCACGTTTCCTTAAAGATAAAAACAGCAGTTCCACGCATCACATTGCGTAGTTCTCAGGAGCTGTATGTGGTCTATTTTGTTGTCTAGTGAGCGTACGTTGGCCAGAATGAGGGAAGGAATCGGCAGTCTGTGTGGGCTAGTGGTTAGCTTCATTTGGATACCTCCACGTTTACCTCTCTTTTGTCGCCGCTCATACAGTCTACGGCATCTCCATTTGGGATGAGACACTTCAGTGGAGTCCGGGGGTGTGGAGGTCTGGTGGAGAAGTCCTAGGCCACGGAGTTCCTCTGTAACACTCTGGTCCAGGACGTAATGTTTGGTCATATTCCTTATCTCCAGAAGGCTGTGGTGACTGTAGCTTGTCGCGCAGCATCATATACAAACATTAAACACATGAATTTACACTTAGACATAATTTAAACAACACTAAGTGGCACAAAACACGAAGAGAGAAGAAAGGCAGCTGCGTGTTCACATGCCACCTAATGAAAAATGCGAGACACCAGTATTGTGATACTTTATTAAAAATAATTAATGTTGCAAATACAAATGTACCTATTTAGGTACAAGAGTAATAAAAACCAGTTGACTTTTTAATCCACTAGATGATGCTAAATGCTTACTGTCTGGTTAAGTCAGCAGAGGAATGGAGAAACTCCTGAGATCTAACTGGGAGTTGAACAAGACAAAGATCAGGATGGGAAATCACAACACTCAGCTAGGGGTGGGAATCTTTAGGCACCCAATGATTTGAGCCGATTATGATTCAGGGGACTCTGATTCGAGCCGATTACAATTCTCGATGCATTTTGTTTCATTTTTTTCCTATTCAGGATTTTTTTTTCCTCCCACTATGTGACAACTTCGTACTTTTAAAGCATTTGCAATGGCCCATGAATTTACTTCCAATATCTTTTAATGTTTCAAAAAACCAACATGAAAAGTGCAACTGCAGCAGCACATTTGCTGCTATAACACAGACTTCAGAGTATACTGAATTTTAACAAATAATACATATAACAAACATTCTGTTATGTGCAACAAGTAACTGAGTCCTTCAGTCAAAAATACTCAGATCTTCTAACAGAAATGTTAACCTTCTAATGAAAGTTCTCCTGTTAAGTGCAACAAGTAACTGCGTCCTTCAATCCAAAAAAACTGAACATTTTGCTGTATCAAAATCGTATTTACTTTTTATACAAAAATGTGCAGTCACTGCTACAAATGATTCGGTGGCAATGGATGTCCATGCATCATACATGATAGCAATCCTACCTGCTGTCGTCAATGATTGCATGATTTCAGCTCTGGCCTCGTTGTAGAGAGTGTGGATGGCTGTGTCGGGAGCAGGTCAAGTGGACCCCAGGATCCAATCTGTACAAGTACATTTTCAATCCAGTGATTTACAAACTGATTCATAATTTTCTAAAGCCTCATTTAGAACATTATAGTCCCACATACCTATTCTGTGGATTTTCATCTAGGGGCAGCCAGCGGTAACGAGCAGCAGCGGTGGAGATATATATATATTTTACACTTGTTGGTGACCGGGAAAAGTCTTTCCAGCAGCTTTACACAAAATATTAAGATGTTGTACAGTACCTTGGCTCTACAGTGCGCATCATAGCACGAAAGCCCTGGTTCTTGATGATGAAATACAGGTGTAAATCATTGGCAATAAAAGCAGCAATAGATTTTGTAATTTGCGTTGCCCTTTCCGAGTTGTGTGGAAGTTTTGACATTGCTTACTCAATGGTCCTCTGGTCGGTGGTAGCAGCCACAACTGTTTTTTCTCTCCAGCCACCAGATGGAAACGTGCAATATGGTTTTGCATGTTTGTTGTGTTTCCAAAATATTTTAGTTTAGTCTGACAGGGCTTACATATGGTGTGGGTCTTGTCCAAGTCTTTTTCCCTTCAACTTCATAAAAGCTGAAGTACTACAATATGTTTGCTTTTAATGAAGAGGGTGCCGATTGTATACTCCGCTCCGCCATTTTGTTTCTTTTGTCTCACGCCACAAAGAGTCTGGGCAGGTCCGGCAGCAGACTTTTCTTTCCGACCAAATTAATTACATTTTTTATAATATTTAATAATAGGAATCTTGACATTTGTGCATCGATTCAGAATCGTTCACATCCGCATCGAGATGCATTGGAAAAACGATTATTTCGCCCACCCCTACACTCAGCGTATCGTAACATCTTGATAATATCCCATTGCTGCCCAAGTATCGTGATAATATTGTATCATGGGGCTTCTGGTGAGTCCCACCCGAAAATAATTTCATAAATTTAAATCACCCTTTATTGTCATTCAACCAATCATGTACAGTAGAATGAAATTGTGTTTTTCCTATCTACAGTGTTAATCACACACACCCCATATATAGAATCAGAGGGCCGCTGCCATGCAAGGCGCCGCCAAAGATTTCCCTCCTCCATTCCATTATTGCTGAGCGCCAAGCTGGATGGCAGGAAGTTCCGCTTTTATATGGTCTTCGGCATGACCCGGCCGGAATTTGAACCCCTACCTCCCGGGTGTGGGGCGGATGCTCTACCAACTGAGCCACCACTCCGGTGGTTATAGACTGTGTTATAAAGTGTTAGTGAATTTTTTCCAGTCAGATCAAAGTCTTTCAATCTCACATTCAGGCAGTCTCATATAAAGCACAAACTGGCATAATGCAACACAACCTTCTTTTTCCTTTTGTTTAAAAATCTAAAACAAAATTTTAAAAAATAGACAAGAGTGCTTTTTTTAAACAAGTGTTGAAGTGTTTGGATAGCATCTGGAAACCTTGTGAAAACCACTGACAGATTTCATACTTTTACATTCTGGGCAACTTCGACACAAGGGATTTGCTCTTAAAATGGAGTACACCAAGGATGAAGGGTGGTGTAAAAATCAATGAGGCTTTTCAAAGGTAACATGAAAAAGCAGCACCTTAGCCTGCAATTAAACAGGAACGCTGCTGGCACTGATGGATGACAAGAGTGTTACAGGTGCCCTGGACTTCGCACAATCAATTATAGGATCAATACTAAGACATGATACAATTCTATGATGGAGACTCCGTGAAGAAGACTGCGACTTGCACTGGAGTTGGGTTGTTTCATGTCTTTCAGGTGTTTACAATAATACAGCTCAAGCAGGCCTAAGCACACAGTTGTAGACCAAACAGATTCTCGAGGTGGAAACCTCCTTTGAAATATTTTGTCTAACCAAAGAAAATAATTAGAACAGTTCCCAAACCTTGAGTTTGGCAGGATCTCAAGGAGTTTACAGAATCAATTTAAGGGGTCATGAGCAGTGGTGGGGCCAGGAAATTTTCAGTGAGGTGACCGGGATGGATATGTGATCCGTTTGGGGTGGCCTAGAAGCTGGTATTACCAGAACACAATGCTTCTTGCAAAATAAGGGGTGAAATAAACTCGTTAGTACTGCATTTACTGTATATATTCATACTGGCAATTACATTCTGTGTGTAGAGTTGTATATGAACACAAATACTTTATTATCATAAGACATAGGGACATAACATTTTAAAAACTAGAAAGCACTCAGAGAGTGCAGACCTCTGCCAAGGCTCCTTCCGTCCCTCATGGATCACCTCCAAAGCGTACTGGGTTTGTGTGTAGGCCCAGAGCCATTTCTGGTGAAAATTACATCAAAGTCTGTTCATTAGTTTTGGAGTATTGTTGCTAACACACTGTGAAAGATAAGAGCCTTGGCTGAGGTATGCATTCTCAGATCATGACCAAAATGTAATGGATTCGTCTGTAGCCCAAGAACCACCTCTGTTGAAAATTTTGTCCAAATCCATCCAGTAGTTTTGGAGTATTGTTGCCAACACTCTGTGAGAAGATAAGAGCCTTGGCGGAGGTATGCATTTTGAGATCATCACCAAAATCTGTTTTTTGATCAAATATTTGACATTTTCAAAAACAAACAAAAAGAACACAAGCATATATCAGCATAAACCAGCCTAAAACCAGGACTAACATGCACAAAAAGGGACAAAAAAAACAAACAAATTCAAAATAAAATTTTAAATAAATAAATAAAGCAATCTCATGACAACAAACCCTTTAAATTGTCCACCGTCTGGCCTCAAAGTCTAACTGAGTCCTCCTTGGCTCCATGTATTCAACCAGTTGGCATTTCCAGATAGGCAATATCTATAAACAAGAGAGTCCACTGTCTCTGAGTCAATGCATGGGGAGGCTTCCACCTGAGTGTGATCATCTTTTTGGCAGCTGTCAAGCCAGCCAAAAATACACATTCCTGGTGTCTCCAAAGTTGCTGTTGTGAGAGACTGTCAAGAAGGAACAGCGCAGGGGACAAAGGAATGCAAATATGCAACAAAGCAGACAAATTATCCCTCACCATCTCCCAAAAACTCAATACACCCGGGCATTCCCAAACCAAATGAAAAACATTACCAGTTGATCCTGGTAAACAAAAATCACAGTAGGGGTCAGATTTAAACATCATAACATGGAGTCTACGTGGAGTCAGATAGGGCTGTGCAATATGACCAAAATTTCATATCACGATATAAGTAATCTTATTTGACAATAACGATATACTGTATATCACAATATACATTTTCTGTAAATTCTATAGTTTATATATGATAACCTTTTTCTACATTTTAAATTACATACTGAAAAAAATCTATTGTACAAATTCTTCTGTTTTCCCCTCTTAATTTTGTAGTGTTGTTATAAAATTGTTTTTAATGTGCATGATGCAGATGACTTCAACTTTATTATTTATCACTACTGGACTAATTAAAAATGATTAGAAATCAAGTTGCATGAAGAGTCAGTTTGCTCCTCCAACATGTTTTAATTTATTCATTTAGTGTGCATGTTGCCGTTGTCAAGCACTTGCGGCTTCAGTAATGTTTTTTCAGACAAAATTAAGAAACTCGGCAGTGATTTAAACCACAACGATGGTCTGATACACTAGAATGTTTCCTATTAGCGACAAGTTAGCATTGTCATTTAGCATTTGCCGTCTTATAATTATAGAGAGACTAGTGCATGCCCGTAGAAAGTTACTGTTACCATGGCAGCAGTAACCATGGTGATACCTGCCTTTGATCTTTGACATGGTACCCATGCATGCTCGTAGAAACCAAGTATAAGCAACTACTACTATTTCTGCTGCATGCCTGCCTTTGATCTTTGACATGGTTACCATGGAAACAGTAACCATGGTGATGCCTGCCTTTGATGTTTGACATGATTACCATGGCAACAGTAACCATGGTGAAACCTGCCTTTGATCTTTGACATCACCGCTCATTCAGTGATGCCTGCTTTTAATCTTCGACATCACCACTCGTTCAGTAATGGTTGCCTTTGATCTTTGATGATGTCACAGCAAGTCCTATGATCGTGACACACACAAAGTCCTATGATCGTAACTTTGATGATGTCATAGCAAGTCCTATGATCGTGACACACACACACACACAGTCCTATGATCATGACACTCAGAGAGATTTCTTGAATTATATATAGAGTGATGGTGTTAGCATGACTTGCCTCCAATTAAAACGAGGTTAGAGTACTATCCTCTCTGACACAGCACAGTGGGGAAAAAGTCCAACATTCCTGGCTGGCACAGAAATAGCGGCTCCACAGAAGTAACGGCAAAACATTAGCTTACAGTTAGCTGCTGTGGCGCACCTGCCACTGGAGCACTGCGGGGGAGAGGCAGCAGGACAAGTATTACTTCTTCATCTTTGTACGGTGGTAAAAAACCATATGTGCATGACGGTGACACATAGAAATTTAGATTAGATTAGATTAGATTCAACTTTATTGTCATTACACATGTATGAATACAAGGTAACGAAACACAGTTTAGCATCCAATCAGAAGCGCAAAGGACAGCAGTGCAGTATAAATGGGTATAGCTTTTAAATCCCAATATAAACAATAGTGTTATATGAAACGGTAGACGTTTTTTGTCGTGTCACTGATATATACCGTCATATCACACAGCCCTAGTCCTGTGTATGAAGTTCAGATGACCCTCAGGTCACTAGGGTCAGGCCTACTATCTGTGCCCAGAGTTAGAACCAAACATGGTGAGGCAGCATTCAATTTTTATGCCCCTCACATATGGAACAAACTCCCAGAAAGCATCAGAGGAGCTGAAACTCTCAGCTGCTTCAAATCGTAGTTAAAAACTTTCCTATTTGCAACAGCCTTTCAATAGAACAATTGTTAATCTCCCACAATGTACTGTAACTTTTGTTTTTTGCACATTTTGTTTTATTCTATTTTAACTTGTTTTTGTTTCTCTTTACACCGCATTCAAAATTATTATGCAAATGATATTTGTCTCTGATTTTCCTAAATAGTCAATGCAAATGACAGTCAGTATAATTTTCAAGTCATCAACCATTAAGATAAGATAAGATAAGATAAGCCTTTATTAGTCCCACAATGGGGAAATTCCAGGATTGCAACAGCATAGGGATAGCAACACTCAGAGCAACAATCAGAAGGCAAGAAAAAACAACATCTAGTAAACATATGTCCATATTACTATAAATGTATATATATATAGACACACAGTGCAGAGCATTATGGTTGGTTGGTGAATGTGCAGCAGAAAGTCTAAGCTCTCTCTCCGCGGATGCAGCGGGCCAGCTGGAAGTCTTTGGGCATGATGGTGACCCCCTTAGCGAAGAAGAGACCACCAGGTGGGCCTCGCTGGTCTCCTGCAGAGCCATGACGGCGAAGCTCAGGAAACGCAGGACGGTCTTGAAGTCCTGAGCGATCTCCCTCACCAGGCGCTGGACGGGCAGCTTACGGATGAGCAGCTCCGTGGATTTCTGGCAGCGACAGATCTCTCTCAGAGCCACGGGCCTGTGATGGCGAGGCCTCTTCACTCTGCCGGTGGCCAGAGCGCCTCTCCGAGCAGCCCTGGTGGCTAGCTGTCTCCTGGGGGGGGGGGGGGGGGGGGGGGCTTCTTCCTCCAGTAGATTTTACGGGCGGTCTGCTTGGTTCTTGCCATCGCTCTTTATTATTCTGTCTTATATTTCTTTCACGCCGCCTAAACTCCAGCACGGTACCCGCGTCATTTTTCGCTACAGCTCCCGGTATGTCGAGTTTCCCATTAGCACCGGGCGGCGGCCAAGTGCTAGCTAGCACTAGCTCCTCCCCGCTGTAACGTCTCCCGCTGCAAACCGTGGCTCCGTCCGCCGACCCGGGAGACCCCCGGGGTGATCCGTGCGTCCGTGATATATATACAGAGTGAAAGGTGTAGAAAGAAGAAGAAAGATAAAAAAAAAAAAAGGCTGTTGCAACAGGCAGCCGACTCGTGTGGCGCCGCCGGTCCGGCGGAACCGGAACCGGGTTCCGGTTCCGTAATTCAAGTTTATTCAAGTAATTCAAGCGTAATTCAAGTTTTATTGAACAAATCTCCCAATGATTAGAAATTTTTTGCAAAAATAATAATAAAAAAAAAACTCAAAATGCACTGTTCCAAATTATTATGCACAAGAGAGTTTCAAAACATTTTATTGGTTGTAAAGAATGGTCATTTGTTGAATTGGCAGCATTCATATTTACTGAAATCAAAAGCTATTTCAATCAAAGACATCTTAACAGGCCAAGTTACATGTTAACATAGGACCCCTTCTTTCATATAAGCTTCACAATTCTTGCATCCATTGAACTTGTGAGTTTTTGGAGAGTTTCTGCTTGAATTTCTTTTCAAGATGTCAGAATAGCCTTCCACAACTGCTGTTTTGATGTGAATTGCCTCCCACCCTCATAGGTCTTTTGCTTGAGGATGCTCCAAAGGTTCTCAATAGGGTTGAGGTCAGGGGGGAATGGGGGTTACACCCTCCTTTTGTGCTCATAGCAGCCAATGAGGCAGAGGTATTCTTTGCAACATGAGATGGTGCATTGTCATGCATGAAGATAATTTTGCTACGAAAGGCACAGTTCTTCTTTTTGTACCATGGAAGAAAGTGGTCAGTCAGAAACTCTATATACTTTGCTGAGGTCATTTTCACACCTTCAGGGACCCTAAAGGGGCCTACCAGCTCTCTCCCTATGATTCTGGCCCAAAACGTGACTCCGACACCAACTTGCTGATGTCGCAGCCTTGTGTACCATCCACCAACCATCCACTACTCCATCCAGCTGGACCATCCAGGGTTGCACAGCACTCATCAGTAAACAAGACTGTTTGAAAATTAGTCTTGATGTATATCTGGGCCCACTGCAACCGTTTCTGCTTGTGAGCATTGGTTAGGGGTGGCCAAATAGTAGGTTTATGCACCACTGCAAGCCTCTGGAGGATCCTACACCTTAAGGTTCGTAGGACTCCAAAGGCACCAGCAGCTTCAAATACCTGTTTGCTGATTTGTAATGACATTTTAGCAGCTACTCTCTTAATGCAATGAATTTTTCTGACAGAAACCTTCCTCATTATGTCTTTATCTGCACGAACCCATCTGTGCTCTGAATCAGCCACAAATTTCTTCACAGTACGATGATCACGCTTAAGTTTTCGTGAAATATCTAATGTTTTCATATCTTGTCCAAGGCACTGCACTATTTGACCCGTTTCAGCAGCAGAGAGATCCGTTTTCTTTCCCATATTGCTTGAAATCTGTGGCATGCTTAATAATGTGGAACATCCTTCATAAGTAGTTTTCCTTTAAGTGGGCTCACCTGGCAAACTAATTATGACAGGTGTCTGAGATTGTTATCAGTGATCCAAAGAACCCTGAGACACAATACCATCCATGAGTTTAATTGAAAAACAAAAAACTGAATGTTTATGACACTAAAATCCTATTTTCATAATTTGGAACGTGGTGTAATTTATTTTAGTTTGTTTTTAAATTCTTAGGTATTCATTTTGCAACTTCCTGTAATGCTTTAATGTTTTTATGTAAAGCACTTTTAATTGTCTTGTACACAAAATGTGCTGTACAAATAAACTTGCCTTGCAAGCTTACTGTCGGTTGAGACATACTGCAATCTTGAGAAGCGCTTGAAAACAGCAACAAAACTCTGACAAAGCTAGTGCTAAGTAATGGCTAGCTATGCTAACAACACCGTGTTAATGGATCTACGCTATGTGAACAGCCACAGCTGGATGTAAAGTGGAAATACCCTCGTCTCAACAGCCACGGCTGGATTTCAAGCACAGGTATGCATCTGGACAGTCTGTGACCCAGCAAGAATTAAACCGACTGATTGCCAGATACGTCATTACAGACTGAAGACGTGAAAACAGTCACTTTCCATCAGACAGTTGAGACTGTGATCCAATGAAGTTAAAACACATTTACTTGCTACCTGGATAAAGATTATTCAAAACTTGATTTTGATCTCCAGAAGGAAGGGACTGGATCATGTCTCTGTCACAGCAGATATTTGGACTGTGGATAATGAACATTTTCTTTGGATCACTGCACATCAGCTTAAATCCATATCATAAAGATAAGATAAACATGGACAGCTTTATGCAGTGTTGCCAACTCTCACTCCAAAATGAGGAAATTATTGATAATATCATGTTGATTTTCTTCAGATTTTTCCCACAATCAGAGCTCTCAAGGCAGGATAAAGCAGACTGAACATGTGCTAAAACCTCTGTCTGAATGTGTCTGTTTTCAGCCTGACATTAATAAGCCTAATGTAATCCATTAATTAAATTATCTTGCTACATGTGCAAGGTGATTTAAGTATGCATTTAAAAGTAACGTGAAAATTACTTTTCCAAGTAGCTAGTTATTTTAATCATGCAGTAATTGGTAAAGTAACTCAATTACTTTTGAAAAGAAGTAACTAGTAACTAATTAGTTACTATTTTTTAGTAACTTGCCCAACACTGGTGTATTAATGTGAAACGTTAGCTCACTTAACCGTTAATATTATGACAGACACTGTGCATAAAATGTGAGTTTGATACATCTTTCCAGTTTTCCTACCAGTGAGTTGCTGTTGCTGAGATTTTATCTTCGTTAAATTACATAAACAACCAAATGACTTAACACTAATGAAGGCATATCAACGTGATTTCCCCTCTGATATTATAACTTACCCTGCAGCTGCTCTGTTTTGAAATGTGACCACCGGCTACTGGATGTGTGTGTGCATCTGTGAGGTCCTATTGGGGAACGTAACCATAAACAAAGGTTCCGTTCGAGGAAAATGCAGCTCCGGCTGCTGTAGTTGATAAAGTAAGTGGCAAAGATTATGCCAAGGGTGGCCATGGCTACCCCTGGCCACCCCCAAGCCCCACCACTGGTCATGAGATTTACAGTAAATGGGAAAGAAATGCTGCTTTTTTTCCCCAACAAAATATAGCAGTACAGTGTGTATTGCTTGTATTGTGGCCGACACACATTGTGGGCTCACACTGCCACAGAGACAGGACTGAATGTGTATTGTGGGGTGTCACGTCTGCAAGGACTGAGGACTCGAATCTACAGGAGGTAACAAGGAAGTGTGAGATTTGTCTCTTTGTCCCACAGAAGACGCCCCGGAGGGTATTCCGGTTCATCAGGAAATGAGAGACAATGGTGAAGCTTCAAGGGGATGCTTTGTAACTGTATGTTGACTGAAGACACCATGTGACTTGAATTCTGACACTGGAAATGTATAAAAGGGTGTTGAAGTATGATTCTTTCTCTTTCCTGCTTTGAGAATGCTAGAAGCTGCGTTCTGTCAAATAAAGCTGGTTTTATGACTGAAACTCAGCCTCGTTATTTGAGCATGCTTCTACACTGGTGACCTACGACGGAAAATGAGCAGACAGAATTCTCCTGAGCGGGGCTCGGTGGAAGCCAGCCTGATGGCCGCCTCCACGATCCGGCTGCCCGATTTCTGGCAGCACAGCCCGCGCTCATGGTTTAGCGCAATCGAGGCGCAGTTCAACCTCCGGAGAATCTCCAACGATGACACAAGATTCTACCACGTGGTAGCGAAGCTGGACAGCGACACGGTCCAGAGAGTGGAAGATCTGGTTAATCATCCACCAGACAGCGACAAGTACAGTGCATTGAAGGACGCGCTGATCAGCCATTTCACCCCCTCAATCCAACAAAGAGCAGGTGGGCTCCTGGCGCTGACGGAGGCCGAAAGCGATAGACCTGCGGACCTGATGGTGAAGATGCTGCAGCTCAAAGCCTCTGAGGATGGCGAATTCATTTTCGCCCACCTTTTCCTTCGAACCCTACCACCAGCAGTGAGAGTGGCCCTGGCAGAGTCACCCCGATTGGCCAGGCGAGACTACCATGGGTTGAGCAAGGAGGCGCAGAGGTTGGTCGACGCCCACAAGCGGAACGCGGTCTCGGCCGCGGCGGCCAGTCCGGGACCGGCGTCCGGAGACAGTGAGGGTCCAGCGGCCGCGGCGCCAGATGCACCAACGACGGCGGCGACAGGAGCCAGACGACGCGGAGCGGAGAACGGCTCGTGCTTCTACCACCGCCGTTTTGCAGAGAGAGCGCACAGGTGCGTCCCACCGTGCAATTTTAAGCACCAGGGAAACGCCAAGACCGAGGGCCGGTAGCAGCCGCGACCCTCGGCAACGAGAACAGGCTGCTTTACCTGACGGATGCACGCTCGGGGAAACAGTTCCTCGTGGACACGGGCTCTCAGCTGAGCTTCGTCACACCCACCTACGCGGAACGGCTGTCGCCTTCTAAAGCCCCCTGGGTGTCAGTGTCAGCAGCGAACGGCTCCACGATTAAAACGTTTGGTGAGAGGACCATGCTTCTGTCCTTACAGGGCCGTTCATTTGAGTGGACATTTATTGTAGCAGCAGTCAGTTTCAACATGTTAGGGGCTGATTTTTTGTGCTCACATGGTTTATTGGTTGACCTTGCTAACAGACGTCTGATTAATGCACTGTCCTTTCATTCTATTCCCTGCACAGCTCGGGTGGCCCCGCCAACTGCACATGCCAGCGTCTCAGCTGCGGGTGGTAAGTTTCACACTCTGCTTGCTCAGTTTCCAGCACTCACAGTCCCCACGTTTTCAGCAACGGTGGCCAAACATGGAGTAGAACATTTCATAACAACCACAGGCCCTCCCATTTTTGCAAAGGCTCGGCGCTTGGACCCAGCTAAACTGGCCATCGCGCGCGAGGAGTTCACTAATCTGGAAAAACTGGGCATTGTTAGACGTTCCAAGAGCTCTTGGGCTTCGCCGTTACACATGGTCCCAAAAACTGGCGGCTCGTGGCGACCTTGCGGCGATTTCCGCAGGTTGAACAACGTTTCAGCTCATGACCGCTACCCGATTCCGCACATTCAGGATTTTTCTGTTCATTTGGCGGGGGCGCGCATTTTTTCTAAAATAGACTTGGTGCGCGGCTATCACCAGGTGCCAGTGCGCGCGCAGGATGTACCCAAAACAGCGGTCATAACGCCTTTCGGCCTTTTTGAGTTCTTGCGCATGCCTTTTGGCCTCAAGGGGGCCGCGCAGACTTTCCAACGCATGATGGATGCAGTTTTACGCGACCTGCCTTTCGTGTTCGTTTATTTGGACGATATTTTGGTAGCCAGCGCGTCCGAAGGCGAACATGAAAAACACCTCACAGCAGTTTTCCAGAGGTTGGCAGAGCACGGGTTAATAGTTAACCCAGCGAAGTGTCAGTTTGGGGTGGCGCAGATTGATTTTTTGGGACATCGCATTTCGGCAGAGGGAGCAGTTCCCCTTCCAAATAAAGTGCGTGCCATAACGGATTTTCCGCAACCTCAAACGGTCAAGGCACTTCAGGAGTTTCTAGGGATGGTTAATTTTTACAACCGTTTCCTCCCAAGCCATTGTACACCGCGTTAAAAAAACAAAAGCCCGCAAATAAAGTTGAATGGTCTCCGGAGCGGGAGCGCGCTTTTGCCCAGGTCAAATCAGCCCTGGCAAACGCAGTTTTGTTAGCGCACCCAGTTCCAACGGCCCGCATGGCACTCACCACTGACGCTTCCGATGTAGTGGTGGGGGCGGTAGTTGAACAGTTTGTGGCAGGTACCTGGCAACCCCTCGCGTTTTTCAGCAGGACCTTGCGCGATAGTGAACGGAAATACAGCGCGTTTGACAGGGAGCTTTTGGCCCTACACTTGGCCATCCGTCATTTTCAGTTCTGGTTAGAGGGGCGACGTTTCACCGCTTTTGTGGATCATAAACCGCTAACGTTTGCGATGGCCAAAATTTCAGAACCCTGGTCAGGCCGGCAACAAAGGCAACTAGCCGCAATATCGGAGTTCACTACTGATATTCAGCATGTCACGGGTAAACACAATGTTGTAGCAGACTGCCTCTCGCGTGCAGTAGCACCGCCAAGCCCCATAGGGGCAGACTCTGTAGCCATGGCCGCGGGCCCGGGCAGCGATGCGGGAGCGCGCGCAGCCCCGGTCTGTGTTGGGTTAGATTATGCAGCTATGGCTGCGGAGCAGGTTAACGACGCGGACGTGCGCACGCTCCAGTCTGGACCAACAGGGTTAAGGCTGGAGCACAGGGTGCAACAAAACGGTATGCCCCCGCTAATCTGCGATGTCTCCACGGGACGGCCCCGCCCTGTGGTGCCAACCGCGTGGCGTCGCCATGTTTTTGACTTGGTCCATTCTCTCGCGCACCCGGGGGTGCGCGCATCGATTAAGTTGGTGGGGGAGAAATTTGTTTGGCCCGGGTTGCGCAAACAGGTCAAGGAATGGGCAGCAGCCTGCGTAGCGTGTCAGCGAGCTAAAATACACAGACACACTAAGGCCCCGTTAGAACCTTTCCACATCCCCACTAAGCGTTTTGATCACGTGCATATTGACCTGGTCGGCCCGCTTCCGTTATCACACGGGCACACACATCTTTTGACGATGGTAGACCGCACCACGCGCTGGCCAGAGGCGGTTCCTCTGACATCAACCACAGCGGAAGAAGTTGCGCGAGCATTTTTAGCAGCATGGGTTGCGCGTTTTGGTGTACCATCAGACATAACGTCCGACAGGGGTCCCCAATTTATTTCCGAGCTGTGGTCATCGACGGCCCGCAGCTTGGGGGTGAAGATTCATCGCACCACTGCGTATAACCCCCAGGCTAATGGTTTATGCGAACGCTTTCACAGGTCATTGAAAGCAGCCCTCAGAGCGTCACTAACGGATACAAATTGGGTAGACAAACTTCCATGGGTTTTATTAGGGTTGCGTTCTGCACCTAAGGAAGATTTTAGTTTTCGCTCAACCGCTTCGTTTGCCCGGGGAATTTCTTCCTGATAATCCCGCACCTAATGGCCCCCCCACTCAGCCGTGGCAGAGCGGCTCAGGAGCAAACACGCTTCCTGGCCCAGTCCATCACAGTTTCCCACACGTTTTTGTGCCCAAGGCTTTAAAAAATGCAGAGTTTGTTTTTGTTAAACATGACGCCCAGCGTCCAAGTTTGCGGCCGTTTTACGACGGACCGTTTCGAGTGCTGGAGACCGGGCAGAAGCATTTTCTGCTAGATTTAGGGGGCAGACGGGAGCTGATTTGCATTAACAGACTCAAACCCGCTTTTGTTCTGGCTGACGAAGAGGTGCAGCTCGCGAGGCCCCCCCGCCGGGGCAGGCCGCTGAGGAGACATTCTCCAAAGTCTTCACAGAGAGGTGCTAACGGCTTTAATCCACAGGTGCAGAGAGATGTTGCAGGTGCAGCCAAGCCAGGTTGCAGCAGATTCGGCAGAAGATTAAAACCTAGGCAGTTGGTGGATTGATTAGCGATGTATGGAGTGCTTTGTGTTTTTCTTTTTGTTATGCCATTTAGATTTTGCCTTACTAGACGTTTGGGGGGGGTAGTGTGGCCGACACACATTGTGGGCTCACGCTGCCACAGAGACAGGACTGAATGTGTATTGTGGGGTGTCACGTCTGCAAGGACTGAGGACTCGAATCTACAGGAGGTAACAAGGAAGTGTGAGATTTGTCTCTTTGTCCCACAGAAGACGCCCCGGAGGGTTTTCCGGTTCATCAGGAAATGAGAGACAATGGTGAAGCTTCAAGGGGATGCTTTGTAACTGTATGTTGACTGAAGACACCATGTGACTTGAATTCTGATGCTGGAAATGTATAAAAGGGTGTTGAAGTATGATTCTTTCTCTTTCCTGCTTTGAGAATGCTAGAAGCTGCGTTCTGTCAAATAAAGCTGGTTTTATGACTGAAACTCAGCCTCGTTATTTGAGCATGCTTCTACAGTATGTCCTTTTATTTTTTTAAAGCCTTTTTTCAGTAATTTACTAGTTTTTTTCTGAAATTACTACCGTTTCAGGTGCTGTAATGCTTGATAAATGTAGGCATGTCAAGCTAAAGCATGGTAACGCAAGCTAAAAGTCAGATTCACTGTGGCTAAGTTAAGATTTTTAATATTAGGTTCAAAACAACAAAATATAAAATCATATGATTCAAACGCTACAAAAAAAAAAAAAAAAAAAAAAAAGAAAAAAAAGAGCAACACCCAAACCTTATTTTGGCTTCTGGAGTTATACCATCTCCTCTTGGAGCCTTATGGGGCCTGGTGCTCCTGTTAGTTCCCCTGGAGGTCTATAGAAATCTGGATAAGAGGTGCAGGCATCTTTATTTATAGATGAGGGAGCTCCAGGGAGCTAATACATGAGTTAAACAGTGACTTTTGGTATACAGAAAATAAATTTTTAAAAAAGCAATAGCTAGTGTTGTGCCTGCTGGGCTTTTAACCAAGGGACTTCCGGGGTTCACCTCCGACCTGACGAACCTAAAGGCTTGAATAGACTCCACAAGAACAGAGAAATTTATTCTTTTTCTTAAGGTGGCAAGAACAAGAACAAAGTTCTTTCTGGCTGGGACATTTCATACTTCACAAGAAACTCAAGTGCAGAACTCTTGGGAAATTCAAATTTCTGACCAATCACACAATAGTTGTCGAGCACTACACAAGAAACAAGTTCTGCCCAGATGATGTGTCAAGGACAAGCAGCAAGAATTTCAAACCAGGGCTGCAAGGAAAAAAAGGATGTAATTTTCTTCTTGCAGCCCTGGGGAAGAGGACAAATTTCTCTTTTCTTGTGGAGTAGGCCTTCATCGAGTAAGGCCAGGGATCTGCAACCTGCAGCACTGGAGCCAACAGCGCCTGCCTGTGAATCTGACTAAAAAAACCTTAAAGGGGTTATTCACTGAAAACTTATGTTTTTGTAGGTTTTAACCTTCTGAAATATGTTTTTAAAAACACACACACACACAGACTGTATATTGTTTCTATCTGATGATCCATTTTAACTCTTCCAGGCTTTGCTATGGAATGTGATAAACATGGTGGGTAAACCCAACCTTGATACCCACTGCTCTGTTATTCGCCAGCCTAATGTTGTGGAGACACTGCGCACTCAAGTTAATAATGCTACTAGGGTGTTAGCTTACCAAGCACAGTTTATATTATTTTCTTTAAATTTCAGTCACCCGAATAGACATCCATGTTTGCACCTGGTTCATTAAACCACAGTTGATAATATATCATGTCATTTTACATCAAACCATTAGTATTAGCTAGGCTAATACTAGCCTGTCTTGTTTTATACTTTTTTAGCTGTATTTTATTGTCTTATTTATTTTTATGTCTTACATGTCTTTCACATTTTATTTATTCCTGATGTACAGCACTTTGTGTCAGCTGTAGCTGTTTTTAAAGTGCTTTAGAAACAAAGATGAATTGGATAGGAGCTAGGCGGTCGGAGTGAGTTAGTCTAAAGGTTGGTTTATGCTCCTTTCTGCTCTGGTGCACCAACATTTTGGACAAGGCAGGCATGCATGCAGCTGTACAGTATATGCTTCATTTTTTGCATCTACTATGCCAAGCGTCATTTTGAACGGGAGATTATATCTTGTGCATGCTTGGTCACCGCGCACAGGCAACACAGTCACAAAATTTGGGCTGCACGTGCTCAATTGCAGAGGCGCCTTGCAACTGAAGACGATGATGAAATTTATGTCACACAAGCCCCGTGCTTTGGCAGATGTGCAGAGTGGAGGTGAAGCATAAAGCCAACCTAAACGCATTAGAGCTAGTCTCTCTTGCCATTTACTTCAATGGAGATTTTTTTCCGATTTAAGGTTTCATATGTGGAAGTAGAGGGGCTGTGACTTAAGCTGTCAATAGGGGTGAATAGAATTGATAGAAAATAGCAATCAAAACCGACCGGATCGACAGTTAAGCTAACGCCATGTCCTGTCTGTCAGCCCTTCCCCGCTAGGGTTGCCAACTTTCTCACAGCCAAATAAGGGGTAGAGGATTTTAACTATTGCTCGATGCCACGATGTTATGGATATTAGTGTTGTCATAATACTGGGATTTTTTTTACCTTGATAATACCTTAAAAAAATACTGGTATTCAATGTCATGTTCAATACTACAAAAAAAAAAACAATACCACACTGTGTATCTAGATATTTCAGATCTTACAGAATACAGAATCTCGTGTTCAAAATGTATTATAGTTATGTTTTTAATAATGGATTGTATTTATATAGCACTTTTCATGATACCCAAAGACACTTTACAATGAGTCCATCATTCATTCACTCCACAGACAATGATAGTGGTAAGCTACCTCTGTAGCCACAGCTGCCCTGGGGCAGACTGATGGAAACATGGCTGCCAATCCATGTCAACGGCCTCTCCGACCACCACGAACAGTTATTCACATTCATACATCAATGTCATGAACCATGAACACACTGGAGGCAAGGTGGGTAAAGTGTCTTGCCCAAGGACACAACAACAAGGTGAGGGGAGTGGGATTTGAACCGCCAACCCTCCAGTTATTGGGTTACCTGCTCTATCTCCTGAGTCACTACGGCCTCATTTTTGTCTCTCTTTGAGAAATAATGCAACTTTGAGCTAGAAAACACAGCTACACTGTAAAAAGTCAAATATACTGTAAGTAAAATTAAATTAAGGCTGTTTATGCTTGTTTTTTTTTGTCTGATATTTATTCTTGTTGTGCAGTTTATGTGCATGAAAATTTTACATGCTTTCCAATAGTTTTAACTTGTTTTATGCAATTTGATAAGTCACATTTTCTTGCTCTGTTGGCAGATAATTTTACTTAAAATTAATTAAAAATCTGGCAATCAATAATTTTAGTTAAAATTATAAAAAAATATGCCAACAAAGTAAGATTGAATTGCTTAAAACAAGTAAAAACTTTCATAAAGCAAGTAAAATCTTACAGAAAACTGCACAACAAAAAATTCTTGTCAAAATTATCTTGCGAGAGAAAAACAAGCATAAAGCCTTGATTTAGGATATTTTATCTTACTGAAATTGGCCTTTTTACAGTGTGACAGATACTGCCTTCGGCATAAAATTACATCAGTGAAGTATTCCTGATTCAAACAATGCACATGTGGCTGGAAAGCACTGCAAATAGAATGTCTTACCTTTTTAGAAGTGTTTCCTTCTGGCCTTCTTTAGAGAAAAATCCTTCATTATGACCTTTATGTCCAGCTTACGAATATCATCATACTCTATGGATGCATGCTTGATCCAGTCTACTTTTTTTCAAAGCCAGAGTCCACTGTCCCACTCCCAGCTGTCTGATGTAAGCAATCATAAGCTTTCTTCTCCCTTCGCCCTTCTCCTCCAGGTGAATGCTTTAACGGCCCACCTGTCTCCTCCATGCAGTAGCAGCCTCCTCCACTCGATGCTCCAGCTTAGAAAAATCCTTTACGCTTTGGGATTTTTTTTGAAGAATTCATTTTCTTTGAGCTCTTTTCCTCAATAATTTTATGAGTGCCACTTTCAAACTTTTTTCTGGACACTTTGACCAAGCTAATTACTTCTTACCTCTCACTGGCACTTGCATAATCACATGTCAAAACAATTCCTCTGATAGGCTATTGTTATGTGGTACCCACATGAGGCACTTGTAAATTAGACCAATCAGCAGCCACACATGAATATCAAGTGATGGACATAGAATTTGACCAGTTAACAACAATGTGGTCTTTTTCATTGGCTCATGATAGGTCCTGATCTTCATAGGCCCCTGGGCTTCAACCCAGCCTAGCCCGTTCATTAAGGCGGCCTTGAATATATGGGACAACCCACATCCCGCTTGGGACAAACATATTTATTCCAATAAAGAGGACGTCCTGGCTAAAACGGGACAGTTGGCAACTCTGCTCCCTGTTGAGGTGAGCTCTAATGCATTTAGGGTGGATATATGCATCACCTCTGCTCTGCATGTCTGCTCAAGCACGGGGTTTGTGTGATGTAAATTTCATCATCGTCTCCAGTTGCGGGGCCCCTCCGCAGCTGAGCATGTGCAACCCAGATTTTGTGACTGCGTTGACTGTGCGCAGTGACTAAACATGCACAAGATATAACTTCCCATTTAAAATGATGCTTGGCATAGTAGATGCATGCCCTTTGGCCTCAGCGCTGCCCCCAGCTGCTTGCAGCATCTGTCATCAAGTTTGTGGGGTTCCGCCTGTCCACAGATGGCCTGAGCCCACTCCATTCAAACATCGGATGCTGTGCTGCGCCTGCCTGAACTCTCACTTCCCCACGCAGCTATCATCACTCCTGGGGATGACTGCCTATTATCTGTGCTTCCTCTCCCACTACTCTGACGCCACTGCACCGCTGCGCACCCTCCTCAAGCAGGACGCGCCCTGGTCCTGGACCTCTGCATGCTCTGCTGCAGTCCGCCAGCTCAAATCACAGCTCACCTCCTTGCCTGTACTTGCCCACTTTGACCTGCAGAGCCACACGTTTGTAACCTGCGACGCATCCAACACTGCAGTCGGCGCGGTCTTTCGCAACTCCAGCAAGGGGCTGAATGCCCTGTAGCATTTGCTTCAAGGTCATCCACCTCAGCCGAGCAGAAGTACTCAGTGGAGGAGAGCGAGGCCCTGGCCTGTGTCTGGGCATGCAAGTGGTGGCACCTGTATCTGTATGGGCAGCATTTTACACTGTGGACGGACCATCAGGCCCTCACAGCCCTGCTGGCGACAATGGGCTCAGGACACAAGCCACTGTTTCTTTACTGGTGGTCTGAGAGATTGCAGGCGTATAACTTTGCCACACAGTTTGCGCCCGGCAGAGAGAACGTTGTGGCAGACCTGCTTTCCAAAGCCACATCCAGCCCTGCGCCAGATGCTGCCCAAGACTCCTCAGAGCCGGAACTAGTCCTAATGCGGCACACATCCCTCCAGGCAGCTGTCTCCCTGCCTGACCTTCAAGCAGTATCTGCACAGGACCCCATATTAACCCATCTCTACACTTTCATCTGAGAGGGCTGGCCTGCCAGAGTTCCAGAGGAACTAGCACCTTTTCACCGGGTCAAGGATGACCTCTCCTGCTGGAATGACGTTTGCATAACAAGAGGGCTGTGCACAGTGGTCCCGACCGCCCTGAGGGAACGCATCCTGGCCATGGTTTCATGAAGACTACCTAGGCATTGTGAAGGTCAAGAAACACTGCAGAGGCCTGGTCTGATGGCCAGGTATCACCAAAGATGTAGAAACAATGGTGAAACACTGTGCAGCCTGCCTCACCAGCGGTAAGACTGGCCCTCCCCCACCCCCACCCTTACAGCCTCTGCCGTGGCCTAACACACCATGGACCCACATCCAGGTGGACATCTGTGGTGAACTCCATGGCATCCCGCAGCACCAGCACTTCCTCCTAGTGGCTTACGACCTCCACTCCAAATGGCCTGAGGTGCTGCCCGCTGGGTCAGTTACTACCAAGGTGGTCGTCAACTTCCTCACTTCCATTTGCCTGGTGGGGTGTGCCCGACACCATCATCACTGATAACGGGCCCCAGTTCATCTCAGCTGACTTTGCTGCTTTCCTTGACGGGAGGGGAATAAAACACATCAGAACCGCCTTGTACCACCCTCAGGTCAATGGCGGCATGGAGAGGTTTAACCAGACTCTCAAGAGCGGGCTCAGAGCACACATGGCACAAGGCCTACCGTTCTCATCAGCACTGCAGAGCACCTTCCTTCATCACAGAGCAACACCACAAGCCATGACTGGCAGTTCTCCAGCCCTCCCGATGTTGGGCCGAGAGCAGCAGCTTCCCCTGAACTGTCTACGCCCTCCAGTGGGAGACACTCCAGCAGAGACACCCTTCCTGGGTGATGGAGTAGCAGAGCGGCAGAGCGGCAAAGCAGCATGAAGCAGTGGCTTGACAGCAAACGGTGTGTAAAATGCCCTGCACTCACAGTGTTGGACTGGGTCCAGTTTCGTCAACCCAGTCACTCTCACAAGCTGCTCTCATTCTGGTCTGAGCCACAGCAGATTACACAGCTGGGACCAGCTACCTTTCGCCTGGCTGACAGTTCATGTTGGCATGCTAGTCACCTTAGATGGGTGACGCCACCGCCCACCTTAGATCAGGCAATTGCGGCTAATCCACGCCACACAGATGGGGCTGGGACTTCCCAGATGCACAGCCTGGAACTGTGACTGGGCGTTTCCCTGAACCAGATGCAGCGGCCGAACCTCTGCAGCCTGGGTCCCATCCTGCCCAGGTCCACCAGAGGCCTTCTTTCCTCAGAGACTATGTTACGGACTTTTAAACTAGTCGCCTGCCGTGTGGCGGAATAACCCACAAGGCTGTGCGGGTAACCTGGCAGTCTACCCAGTTTATCCAGTCAAGTTGGCCCTGTTCAGGCCTAATAATTTTCTGTGCACTAATTTGTCTCAAGCCTAATTGCACTTGTTCAGAGGTTTTATAAAGGGGGATAAATGTAGCATACCACCATAAGTTATGACAGTGTGATGTCACGGCCGTAAAGTGCTAAGCTAGAAAAAGAGCTCTGAAGTCTACACATGAACAGGTTGGCTAATAAAGCTCTGTTAAACACGCAGTCGTTGTCCGTGCCCTACTGGACACAACATTTAGCATGCAACACAGACCTTACAAACACGTTCGGTGCACACTGCTCCCTCTGCATCTCTGTTGCTCCCTCACTCTTGCTCTCTCGCTTGACCACTTGTACACCTAGTGGCACCTAGGTTTCGATTAGATCTTCCTCTGCTGGTGGACTCTGATTGCCTTTAAGAATGCAGTTCCAAACGTGATATAAATAAATAATTGATTTTTGGAAATGGACTGGTAGGCTGCAGTGGATAAGGGTGTGGACTGCCAGTTTCCCATCCCTGATCTATACCCATGTGCCATCAAAATTTCATAAAAACTTTTCCAGCTTCTTGGCAGTTTGGCAGTAGGGGCGTGACCAAGTTTGGGGTATCGCCATAACCCTTCCAATGGCTATAACTCTGGTACACATTGTCTGCTTTCAATGAAATTTTGTGCAAAAAGGTAGCCAATACTGAACATTTCCATAATAAACAATGACACATACTGTAGCTACAGCACCCCCTACCACCAATTGACAGGAAGTTGTCATAACTCACACATACGTACATGGTCCAAATGGACCCAAACTTGATATACCATGCATCCGGGGAGTATTCACAGCGCTTCACTTTTTCCACATTTTGTTATGTTACAGCCTTATTCCAAAATTAATTAAATTCATTTTTTTCCTCAAAATTCTACACACAATACCCCATAATGACAACATGAAAAAAAGTTTTTTTGAGATCCTGTTTCCACTGATCATCCTTGAGATGTTTCTACAGCTCAATTGGAATCCACACACACACACACACACACACACACACACACACACACACACACACACACACACACACTTGTCCTTCCTAGAACAGATTTACTATATATGACTATACCACATACAGCCTCCCTATGTCACAGAGCCTCTCGACCCACAGGGCAAAATGGGAGGTCTCTCTCTTCCCAGCTGGCACCAAAGTCAAACAGACTTGGTTAAGTGAGCAGTTGCACTTAAGCATAAAACTGTTCCACTCACTGGCACACAAAATAAAGGGAAACATTCCCCTGATGTAAATTTAATAAAGGGCAGTTTTTGACCCATTATAAAACCTCACTCAGCCACATTAGAGCCTTCAACTTGTCTTTTAGACCCTAATCCTACCAGGTTATTTAAAGAAGTCTTCCCATTTATTGGTAGCTCTATTCTTCAGATAATCAATTCTTCATTAACATTAGGCCATGCACCGCAGGCTTTTTAAAACTGCTGTAATTAAACCCTTAATTAAAAACCCAACACCAGATCCAGGAGTTTTAGCTAACTATAGACCAATCTCTAATCTGCCTTTCATTTCAAAAATCTTAGAGTTGTTGCTACGCAATTATTTGACCACTTGCAGGGAAATGGTTTACTTGAAGAGTTTCAATCTGGGTATAGAATCCATCATAGTACTGAAACAGCTTTAGTGAAGGTCACTAATGACCTCCTTATCGCATCTGATAATGGACTTGTGTCTGTACTTGTCCTTTTAGACCTTAGTGCAGCTTTTGATGCTGTCGATCATAATATTCTACTTGATAGATTAGAACACCATGTTGGACTTAATGGAACTTCGTTGCAGTGGTTTAGATCTTATTTATCTGATAGGTCCCAGTTTGTTCATGTCAATAATGAGCTTTCTTCCAACTCAAAGCTCAGTCACAGAGTTCCACAGGGATCTGTGCAAGGCCCTACTCTTTTTAGTTGCTTCCACTAGGCAACATTACTAGAAAGCACTGTATACATTTTCATTGTTATGCAGATGACACACAATTATTCCTGTCAATGAAGCCAGATGATGGTAATCAATTAGCCAAATCAGAGGTCTGTCTTAAGGAAATCAAAGCTTGGATGACTTGTAATTTCCTGCTATTAAATTCAGATAAGACTGAAGTCATTCTAGTTGGTCCAAAAAAAACCTTAGAAATACCTTACCAAATCAAACTCTTAGTTTGGATGCGGTCACTCTTTCTCTTAATAGTTCTGTGAGGAACCTTGGAGTTATTTTTGATCAAGATCTGTTTTTTAATTCACATATTAAACTTGTTTCTAAGACTGTCTTCTGTCATTTGCGTAGTATTGCCAAGATTAGGAGCATCTTGTCTCAGAGTGATGCTGAGAAACTAATCCACGCTTTTGTTAGCTCTAGATTATATTATTGTGACTCTTTATTATCAGGTTCTCCTAAAACATGTTTAAAAAGTCTTCAGCTGATCCAAAATGCTGCAGCAAGATTTTTAACAGGTACTAGAAAGAGAGCTCATATCTCTCCAGTTCTGACCTCCCTTCACTGGCTTCCCATAGAGTTTAGAATTAAGTTTAAAATCCTTCGTCTTACTTACAGTGCTCTAAATAATCAGGCCCCTTTTTATTTAAAAGATCTGATACTACCCTATTATCCTAACAGAGCACTACGCTCCCAAAATGCAGGATTACTTGTAATACCTAGAATCTCCAAAAAGTACAATGGGAGGCAGAGCCTTCAGTTATCAAGCTCCTCTCCTGTGGAACCAGCTGCCAATCTGGATTCGGGAGTCAGACTCGATCTCTGTTTTTAAGAATAGGGTTAAAACCTTCCTTTTTGATATAGCCTACAATTAGGGAGGGATCATGTGCCCCTGAACCCTCCCTTAGTTATGATGCTAATAGGCTTAGACAGCCGGAGGACCTCCAACAGTGCACTGGGCTTCACTCCTTTCTTCACTCTCAATGAAATATTTTTGCTGGTTATTAACATTTGTTTGTTCTCTCCCATAGATTGAGTCCCTGTCATGCTGTTTGCTCTCCACATGTCTGTTCTTCTCTTCTTCTTCTTCTTTATCCCCTCACCCCCCAGCCAGTCACAGCAGATGACTGCCCCTCCCTGAGCCTGGTTCTGCTGGAGGTTTCTTCCTGTTAAAAGGGAGTTTTTCCTTTCCACCGTCGCCAAGTGCTTGCTCACAGGGGATCGCCTGATTGCTGGGGTCTTTCTGCATTTGTGGGGGTTACCCCTACAGTTGAAAGTGCTAAGAAATGACTGTTGTTGTGAAATGGCGCTATATAAATAAAGTTGAATTGAATTGAGGGGATCAGTCCGCCAAGGTCTCCGCCTTTGACTGCCACCTAATCCACATAGCACCGGACTTCCATGATCCCTCCTGCAGGTGGTGAACCTACTGGAGGGCGAACCCATGTAACTCCTTCGGGCTGAGCCCGGCCGGGTCCCATGGGTGGAAACCCGGCCACCAGACGCTAGCCTTCGAGCCCCTCCTCCAGGCCTGGCTCCAGGGTGGGGCCCCGGTAACCCCATACCGGGCGGGGTACACTGAATCCTTGATATACAATTTATCATGAGAGTCTGTTGGATCGTTCTTCGTCTGGCCCTTCACCCAGGACCAGTTTGTCTTGGGAGACCCTATCAGAGGCAAATTGCCCCGGACAACATAGCTCCTGGGATCACTGGGGCACGCAAACCCCCCCACCACGAGGTGTTTCAGGCACGTCCCACTGGGAGGAGACCCCGGGGCAGACCCAGGACTCGGTGGAGAGACTATGTCTCCCAGCTAGTCTGGGAACGCCTTGGTATCCCCTCTGAAGAGCTGGAGCAGGTGGCTGGGGAGAGGGAAGTCTGGGCTTCTCTGCTTGAACTGCTGCCTCCGCGACCCGGACCTCCGGAAAAGCGGTAGAAGATGGATGGATGGATGGATGGATGAATTGAGGGGGAAAAAAAAATCACATCGTGTTCGGAACATCACTCTTTCAGGCCCAAGTCATCCAGCAGAGGGCGCCCTTGGCCAGCAAATGCCCATACTCGGCAGTCTTTCCTCAGGGAGGCGAAGTGGTGAGCATGCGCGGCGCCCCAGTGGGTGATGGGAATTGTAGTCAATGACTAGTTTCCAATTCAAAAGGCGCCCACCTACGTTCAGAGGCATTACAACGTCAATTATACTGCCAGCTTCCACTCCAGTTATGAGAGAGGAGATTCAGTCTCTCTTGGAGAAACAAGCAATAAGAGTTGTACCTCTAAGCGACACCCACAGAGGTTTCCATAGTTGATACTTTGTCATTGCAAAGAGAGATGGGGTCTCCGTCCCATTTTGGATTTGAGCAAATGCCTGACGTCATTCAAATTCAGAATGCTTACAATGAGTCAGGTCATTCAGGCGTTACAGCTAAAAGTGGGGTTCACAACAGTGAACCTAAAGGATGCTTATTTCCACATCCCAATCCGGCTCAAGCACAGACAGTTTCCGTGCTTTGCACACGAGGGGGTAACATTTGAGCACCAGGTACTTCCCTTTGGCCTGTCACTTGCCCCTCAGGTGTTCACCAAATGTCTGGCGGTGGCTTTAAGGCCCCTCAGAAGACGAGGCATTCAGGTCCTTAATTACCTGGATGATTTATTAATTCTGGCAAACTCCACTCATCAGGCCAGAGCACACAGTGCTCCAGGTGACGCACCTACAGTCCTTAGGCTTTGCCATAAACAGAGAAAAGAGTCTCCTCACACCTGTACAGAAAAATCTGCTTTCCAGGGCTGGAGTTGGATTCAGTGCAAAACCAGGCTCAGTTATTCAAGCACAGGATAACAACCTTTTAGCAATGGTTTTCACGCTTCCAGATGGACCGCGCTGCATCTCTATGCCAGTGCCAGCGTCTGCTGGACTACATGGCTTCTATGATAGTAGTGGTCCCGTTAGGCCTACTTTTAATGAGGGATTTTCAGAGATGGTTTCTCTTGAAACAGAAATGCTCCCCGAACCCAACAGGTCTGGTTCAGGTCTCCCCAGGTTGTGTGCACACACTGCTCCCCTGGACAGATGCAGCATGTCTCTGTTCTGGGATGCCCATGGAGCGAGTCTCATCACGCATAACGGTCACCACAGATGCCTCGAAATGGGGCTGGGGTGGCATTTGCAACAACATGCACACGAATGGGGTGTGGTCAGACGAGCAAAGACAGTGGCACATCAACCTGCTGGAACTGCTATCAGTTTTTCTCTCGCTGAAACATTTCTACAGTGTGGGTCTTCTAGCCCACAAGCATGTTCTGGTGTACTACAACAATGCATGTGTGGTAGCCCATATAAACAGGCAGGGGGGAACATGTTCTCTTCCCCTTTTGTCCCTCACTCACAGAATGTTGGAGTGGTGCGGCCCCCGGTTGCGGTTACTCAGGGCGACACATGTCCCGGGGGCTCTGAACCACGGAGCAGATCTGCTCTCCAAGGGTTTTCCCTTGGAGAGCAGATCTCCAATGATCTATGGATCTCCATAGATCTCCTATGTTCTTCTCTCTACAGGACGAGAGCGCACCACTAGGTCTGGACGCGCTGTCCAACATCTGGCTATGGACACACTTGTACGCATTTCCCCAGGTGGTGCTAATAGGAGCCATGCCGGAGCAGGTGTGTGTGGCAGGACACTTATTGATTCTGATCACACCTCAGTTGGCCCAAGAAGACATGGTTTGCGGAAACAATTTCACTGTTGGATGGACAGCTATGGCATCTCCTGGCGCATGAAGACCTGCTGATCCAGGTGCAAGGCCAGATATGGCACCCGTGCTCTGAGATCTGGGATCTGTGGGCCTGGCCCCTGAAAGGGAGAGGCTCATGTCCACTGGATTAATAGATAATGTTATTGATACCATCCAAAGTGCCAAAGCTGCATCTACTCAGAGCATTTACATGCTTAAGTGGTGTGTTTTTGAGCACTGGTGTCAAAGGAGAGGGGTGATTCCTTTCCAAAGCTCTTTAATAGAGATATTGACCTTCCTGCAGAAACTGCTGGATAAAGGCCATGCTTTCTCTACTCTTAAGGTCTGCTTGTCTGGTATTTCGGCATGTCATGTGGGATGGGACGGGAAATCTCCTGGTTCTCACCCTCTTGTTAGGCACTTTATGAATGGCATCCTCCGAAAAAGACCTCCATCTAAGGAGATAGTTCCCCCTTGGGACTTAGCCCTGGTCCTGGATGCTCTATGTGAAGCACCTTTTGAACCGATCCAAGTCTATCGGCTCTGATATGCTTCCATATAAAACCACGCTTCTGTTGGCTCTATGCTCGGCCAAGCGTGTGGGCGACATTCATGCGCTCTCGTTTCACCCTTCATGCATCCAATTCTTCCCGGACGGCTCCAAGGTAGTCCTGCGCACAAACCCCGCATATGTACCCAAGGTTCCAGCTGCATATAAATCCATGCCATTCAAACTGATAGAATTGTTGCCTCCCCCCCTTCACATCGCCGGCACAACAGCGATCGAATTGTCTCTGCCCAGTGCACACTTTATGCATGTACACTGACCGGACCCAAGCGATGCAGAAAACAGATCAACTGTTTGCTTCGCGAACCCGGTGGTGGGGAATGTCCTGTCAAAGCACTGGATTGTAGAAGCATGTCAACCCCCTTATTGGTGCCAGAGTGCGGGCCCACTCTACCCAGAGCATGGTTGCATCTTGGGTGCTGTTTAAAGGGGTTCCTGTCAGGGGAGATATGCTCAGCGGCCACCTGGACTTTCCCCAATATGTTTGTGAAATTTTACTTCATGGATGTGACAGCGCAGAGCCTAACCCTGGCGGTGTTGTCAGCATAAATTTGATGTTCTCATCATACCCATCGCTGCTGCGCCATGGCCACATTTCCTTGCTCTATCTGCACTAGCGGCTCAGGGTGTGTTCCATGTCCCAATACTGATGTGTTGTACCGAGTGAACTGACCAAAAGGGAACAGAAGGCTAGTTACATAGCCCTGGGGAAGGAAAATAAGGTACAACACAAATTGGCCCCTCACCGTCTAAGTGCTCGGTGAAGTGCAGTTTAGAATGAGGATATAAGACTGGACGGCATAATTTATACCCTTAGAGGAGGGCGCCGCTCCCCGGGTATGCCGCAGTCTCATTGTCCTTGACAGGCATATTGATAAATACTTTTCGGGTTGGTTAACGTGAGGGGAGCAATCCCCATACTGATGTGTTGTACCTCGTTTCCCTTCCTTAGGGAACACTGGCTATGTAAGTAGTCTTCCGGTTTTACCACCACCCAGTGTCTTCAACAGCAGATTTCACTGAATTACTTCCCACTGATAGCTCATCAGTGAAAACACTTGCTGAAGACCAGCTGAAGACACTGGGTGGAAGTAAAACATGCAGGGTCTTGGCCCTCCATGGAATGAGTTTGACACCCCTGCTTTAAGGTTTCGGGCAGGGGTGTCTAATCATGTGCCATGGAGGGCCAAGACCCCGCAGCTTTTCTCTTCTACCCAGTCTCTTCAGCAGGTGTCTTCACTTATCACCAATCAGTGGGAAGAAATTCAATGAAATCTGCTGTTGAAGACACTGGTTGGAGGTAAAGCCTGCAGGGTCTTGGCCAGTGGTGGACTTACCACTAGGCAAAGGTAGGCAACTGCCTTAGGCCCCAGTCTGCTAAGGGCCCCAATCTACTAAAGTTAGTTAATTCCCTTCACACCATGTTGGTGTATGGGGCGGCGCCTATCTCCGTTTCTCTGACCCTAGGCCACACAGCTACTGTAAGTAGTGAAAGCTACAGCGGGGGATCAGTCCTCTGGTAGCTCTGTGCGTAACTTTACTTTCCCCGTTCCATTATGCGGAGCACCACGCTAGAAGGCAGAAAGTACCATTTTTATATGGTCTTTGGCATCACCCAGCCGGGATTTGAACCCCTGCCTCCCGGGTGTGGGGTGGATGCTCTACCAACTGAGCCACCACTCCGGTAAATCTACTAAAGAGCCCCATATATATTTTTTCAATGTTTAGCATATTTAACATGATGTCTGACAAAATAAAGAAACACGAGTATTTACAAAAACGGCAAATCAAATCAAGAACCTAAAGTCCTCCCCCATTCTCCTCAGACTATTGGACTCTTCCATGTTGTCTCTGAGCCATGTGCATATCTTTGGTTACATTATAAATAAACTGTACAGCATGTAGAATAGCGGCAAAATGAAACAAAGTTATCCGAGCAGTGCAGAGAAATGGAGAAAAAGGGAAGAGCACAGAATTTTTTTAAATCAAACAACCTTTTTCACTTCAACCAATGAGGAGACTAACCTCTCGAGGAGCAGCTAGAGAGCAACGCTGCTTGTACGAGCACACGTGTTCCTGATGCTAATGACAAGCACCTGTTGTTAATGAGGAGGCAGCGGAGACGCCTGCTGCTGACAGTACAGGTAAACAACTTAATGTTTCATTATTTTTTCTAATTGCAAGTTTTGCAGAGGCCAAGGCTCACAAGGTTAAATTTAAATATGACCAACTGTGCTCGCATGCACAGGATATCTGCAGTCTCACAGCAGATGACATTACATGAGATTAAATATAGTAATTCTGAGTATCCACGAAAGAGTTCAACCACTGTTTTGTTCATCCTGTTCATTATTGAAGCAACTGCCCAGTGTAGTCTCTGAATGTTCCTCATTATCCTCTATAGCTTCTTTACTGGTGAGAGAATGTAAAATAAACTTGATCAACAGATAATCTGGGGAGGAGCACAATAGATCCACTGCAAAATGGACCAGTCAGCAAACCATAAACAGGACCCTGCTGGCAAATGTGGGCAAGTCAGTCCTTCCAGGATTTCACAGAATGTTTTTATGATTGTTGCGGCCCAAAAAGCCTGAATTTGCAGGAGCTTTTTAAAAAAGTTGCGATAAAAGTTGTGATGTTTTGAGAGGGTTTTTTTTCACTAAAAGTTGTGGGAAGAATTCCAAATTTTAAAGCACATGTTTTTTTCCATAGTTTAATCGGCGGCCTCCGTCGGTCTATGATGACCATGGAAGAGAATCCTAAACGTCTACTCTGTTGGAACAGCGCCGCCTGTGGCTGAACAGGCCGATGCACACCGGTGTTCTACCTTCCAGCGTTGGGCGTTCGTAGGACTCAAGCCTGGGCAGGAAGATATGGAGGACAAGATGTTACCCATGCAGCATGTCCCCCCTCTCCACGTCACTGATGAATCCAAAGGAACAGCAGGGCTGCTATAGTTTGGCACCAGCGCCGTCACAGGAGCTGCCAGAACGATGTTGAGCACAACAGGGAACTGCCTTAGGGGCTCCGACTCCAGATTTTTCCTCAGGGTTGACTCCCGAAGCCTTTCCCGTGACCAGGTGTGCCGCAAGGCAGCGGAGGTTTGAAATCAGGGTTTACCTTCCCCTAGATGGGCTACCTTCCCAGGTTGACGAGCCACCATCTGCCCGAAGCATCTGGTTTTAAGGCGCCAGAGATCCGCCCCCGCCCCTTCTCCTATTAGTAAAAGCAGTTCCGCCGGGCTTAGAGACTAAACCACACGGGCAGGCTAGGAGTTGGACTTAGTTGTCAGAGGCTTTTCAAGACGCACGCCGTAAGGAGCATTTTATGAGCACTGGGAGCTTAACCCCAGTGCCGCTCCTGGCTATGACAACCTTGGAACCATAGTTTACTGCAATGGTATTCTATATAACACAAGAAAAGCACAGGATTGTTAAAAATTCCCTATTAAACAGTGATTTGTAAATTAAGCAGAAACTTCTGCTATACAGAACAACTCTATTGTGCAACAGCAAATACAGACTTAAACACAATTAAGTGAGAATGAAGTAGCTACTCAAATTTGTCATAAAAATGATTAACACTGTTGGCTACTCTTGCTGAGAACTTGAATAAAAAGGATAAAAAAAATATCCATTACAACAGCTAAATTGCATTGAATGCATGCTAAAGAGAATAGAATTGGAAATCGTGGCAGCATCTTCATTTGACAACTCCCTAACCACAGCGGTCTTCAGCCACTTGGTACAAAGTGCAGAAAAAAAAATTCTCTTGCTCTGTATTATCTATTGAAGTCTGTGTTTTTCTGAAAAAAATTACAAAAAATTCTCTCTCTCCACGCCTGACTCCTACCTGTATGTCTATCTGCTGCATGTCTTGACACACACCTCTCTCATCAGATACTCATCTTTCCTTTACCGGGAGTTTTACCAGGAGGAGGGGCTCTCCTTGGGTGTTTGCTGGGGGCACGCGTTGGTCCATGTCCAGACCAGAGATTTACAGCTTTAAAGGTCATTGACAAGATGTAGTAATGATTTTACCTCTAAAAATGTATAGAATGTTCAAACACTGGCTATAGTGTTAGATTTGCTCACTTGTTTGTGGTTTTATGGTGTCTCTCCTCATGCATGCTCCCGCATCGGGGTGCTTTTCAGGCAGGCAGACTTTCCCCCCCCCCCCCAACACAAACCCAGCACTTCGTACATGCAGTCAAGACAGAGACGTGGGGAGACGTCCACCAGCAAGCCGGGGGAGATGGGGGAAGGGACAGTATGGGAAAACTCGCGGGTGAGTGTTTTTGTTTTTGTTTTTTTAAAATCACACACACTGTTTTTTTAATAATGTGTTCCATTAATACTCATGGTAAACACAGAAGTGAGCATAGTGCAGCGACGCATTTAATTGGTTAGACTAAGCATTTGAGCACTACTCAGGGACAAATTTGATTGGCGAAACTGGTGGAAGTTGACGAGGATTGGCCAAAATTGCGGAAAAGTTACAGTGATTGGACAAAATTGCAAGGTCGCACAAAAGATCACCAATCACTGATTTTGCCTGAATTAATGCAATCATAATATCGTGAAATCCTGGAGGGACTGGTAAGTGTGAACAAACAACAGATCTTCCATGTGAATTGTTGTTTTTTTTTTTTTATATATATATATATATAGTAGACAAGAGTCTACATTCAATTTGTTAAACTTCTTTGTTTTTCCCTGCTGGAAAAACCAGCATGGACCAGCATGCTGGTCACCAGCATGATTTGTTGTGTTTTGAAGCTGGATACCAGCATATTATGCTGGTTTGGTGTTTGTTTAGCTGGTGGACCAGCATAGACCAGCATTTGCGTTTTTTTTCAGCAGTAATTCCTGATGCCTGAATGATATCATTTGAAGACTTCTGAGGACAATAAGTTTCAGGTAGGATTTTGATAAGGCCTGAAAAGAAAGTGTACAACCAAGAAAAAGAAGGCCCCCATTTCTGTCTTTGCCTTGGGCCCCAAATGTACCAATTCCGCCCCTGGTCTTGGCCCTCCTCGGCACATGATTGGACACCCCTGGTCTAGGGTATGCTACAAGCTAATATGCATCACATTGTGAACTAATACTTTATTTAACTTTTATTTATACAGGGTAGTTCCAATGAGAGGCAACCTCTACCTGGAAACTGTCCAGTACAACCACAGACTGACCTGTGGCCGCTGAAGCAGTTGCTCAAGGGCACCACAGTTGGGTTAACAAGGGTTGGACAAACACTGCTATGTTATCTGCCCCACCCAGATCTGATCCTGCGGGTCCAGGGATCGAACCAGTGACCCTCCGCTCGCCAGTCCACATCCCTAACCATTAGGCCACCACTGCCCCATAATACAATAGCTAATGCTACCCAGCTAACACTAGGCAAAACGGACAAAACATTTTTCTGCAAAGAGTTTCAAAACTTTCCACTTTCGTGCACCCCATGATTTAAGGCAGGTTCTACCAACTTTTTGCAATGGGAAAATAAAACCATCTTGAAATTTCCTTTCTTTTGAGAGTTTTTGCCCTCACATCACTTAGAAAGAAGCAGTAACTAGCAGTTTTATAGAGAGCCTAGGTCACGCTCCCTCCACTTCCGCATATGGGACCTTCAATCAGAAAAATTCTACATTGAAATGAATGGCAAGAGACAGAGCGAAATTATCTTTTGATCCTGATAGAATTTTGCCTTGAGTTACACGACGTTTGTCAACTTAAAAGATAATTTTCCACGTAAACAATGACGTAGGTTGTTGTCTAACTGTTAAGGTATAAGGTTATGAAAATATGTAAATTACAAAAACTACAAACACAGATGAATGGAGCTTACGTCATCTTTTCAAAGTGTGCCCAGGGTGAAGTAACTAACAGTCGCCTGGATCAGCTGCAGCTCTCACAATACCATTGTGTTGTTTTTCTCCTCTTTGGACCCTTCTTTCATCGGTCAGGGAACAGGAGGGAAGGTTTTAGTAATTTCACGCCATGATCGTGTTTAGTGATGTGGGATGATGGGAGTTGTTGTCCGCTAATTGTTTAAACAAAAGCTAAATATTACTCTGTTATTATATGACAGCTGACAACTTTAATTACGTGGAAAATTATCTTTTAAACTGACAAACATTATATGTGTAACTCATGGCAAAATTTGATCAGGATCAAAAGATAATTTCGCTCTTGCCATTCATTTCAATGGAGAATTGTTTTTGATTTAAGATCCCATATGCAGAAGTAGAGGGAGCATGACTAGTCTCTCTATTGGTCCTAAAACAAAGGCAAACTGCAGTATCTGACATTCTTCATGGTGAATCCAAGGCAAACTGCAGTTAAGTGCAGTTACTGCACTCTGCCTTGGTTTCTCAGTACATTTTTGCAGATACTGTAAAAAAAAATAAATACCAATAATGCCGGGATATTTAGCAGGAGCCCTACAAAACACTAACTGATTTAAAAGCAGATACTGCACTTCTGACGGGTGCAGAAAAAGTGCCGATACTGCACCTTGCCTTTGTAGGGAGAACTGTAGGGGATGCCCAAGAGCAATTACTACATAGTGTTACTTTAAAGATACACATGGTCACTTGTGAATCAAGTTCATAACATACAGTACAGAACATACAGAAATTTGTCTATGTGGGAACAGTTGTTGATGCGATATTGCAATATCTCAACACCAGTAACTACTAGTATTTTTTTCAGGAGGTAAAATAGATGGTTTAAATGTTGCGTAGATTACAGTATCTGAATTAGATTTGACCACTGTGCTGCTTACCCTTTTGAGTTTGTTTTTGTCAGCACCCGTGTTCCCTGCTGTCCTAAAACAGACCCCTGCTACCAACCCCGGCCACCAACCCCCACTTAGCAAAAGGGCTAACACCCCCAGGAGGACCATACAGCTCAGCATGACGGAGGGGAGCTCATGATGCCGATGCTGCCTCTGTCATTGTGCGAGTGTGATTGCCGAGAGAGGATGGCTGCGCAAATTGGCCTGCTGTGGCCAAATCCACATCTCCTTTCATCACAGAAAAAGGCTTTTTTTTTAAAAAAAAAAGGAAAGAAAAAATTCTCCATTATAAAAGCAAATTGGGACTCAGGAGTCCGTGTGTGAATGTAAATGATCGCTAAATCTCCATTAGCAAAACTGGTGGACATCAACATGATATCTTGTCAGTGGGGTCTAATTCTGTATTCAACCTTAATGGCTCCTGACAAGCATTTCACCAGTCGACAGAGGACCAGAGGGAATGTGCCACAGTGAGCATGACCACTCAGCAAATTCACATTTTGCATTTCATTCCTCCTGCTTGGACAGAATGAATTATTCATCCTCCATTCCCTCACATTGATCCGCACAGACAAAACTCCCTGAAACCCCAACATGTTAAATGTTAAATGATTTGTACACCTCCCTCCCCTCTGCAGGGACGGCACAGTCTTCACTGTAAACCTCTAATTCTGACAGTCTCCCTCCATCCTCGGCCCCCTTTCCTCGCTCCCTCTGTTATTCGAAATAATCTCGGGCCCTCCTTAGATTCTATTCATCAGAGCAGAAAGAAGCAGGCGCTGACACTGATATAAAAAAAAATACCATCTGTGCCTTGCAGGGGTAAAAGGAGTGAGACAGAATGAGACAGAAAAGAAAGAAGAGGGGCTTCAAATAAAACTGGCTCTGTTGTCTAGTTCATGTCCCCCTCCCCACCCGCCCCGTCAATGCCATTTCAATTGAATAGCGCGGCGGTAATTAAATTCCAGCAGGGGTTTAGGGGCAACTGTGCGGCACGTTGACAGGGGGCTGCCCTGACATAGATGACACAATTCAAGGGGACAGAGGGGGGTGCCAGGCAGAAAGGGGAGGGAGGGTGACAAATGTCGTTTATTCACGTAAGCCACTAGATTTGTACTCCTCAATCTTTGTGACATTTAAGGGGGGGGGGGGGGAAATTGAAAATGAAAGATATTCAAACTCGAATGACCTTTTCCCTAAATCAGGAATGTTCTAAACAAATCCTTCTTCTGGATCTGTGGCATTTGCAGAATATTTTGTAATGCGATTAGTTGGAGAAGGAATTTGGAAAAGCCGGTGTGTGGATGTGTCGGGCACAGCCGCGCCACTCTGGAGGACCCTGGCTGTCACTGATTGACATTATAGCGGTGCTAATCAGGAGGCTCCAGAGACGACGCACGCTCCTGTTGTCCTTTTTTCCTCACCCCCCCTTTAACAACAGAAATTAACAGAGCACAATACAGACTTCAGAGAACAATAAATAATAATTAAAAAAAATCACATTTTTGCACATTTTATGCAGCTAAATTAAAGAGCAATACAGCAGTAAACAGTGGGGTGCTTAGGTAATGTCTGATATGTCACTGACTGAGCACGTTTGTGAAATTATGAATCGTTTCCTGAAATTTTCCTTGGAAGTAAAACAAATCCAACTGGGTGACAATGACCCCAATTATAATTAAAATACGATGGCTCACATCAGTTAATTCTAAAGAGAGCCCCTCTGCACCCCCCCACCCCACAAAGGAAACCGTGTGTAAAGCCAGTCTTTTTTTAAACTATTTCTAAAGCCCTGGTGCCATCTAGTGGACAAAGAGCTCAGTACATGCAATTGGCTCCAAGACTGTTAGTCCAGTTTTTCAATTTTGTTGTTACAAGTAAGATCTGTCCAGCTCCACTATCAGTTCAGTGATCATCCTGTGTTAAGTTACCAATACACATAGTCCACCATTATGTTTATTCTCTTCTTCAGCTGCAGATGAGTCTCAGTATCTATTCAAAATCTCCAAAATCTCTTCCTTAACAGAGAGTGGGGAGTGCTGTTGGACACCCAGTCCGCCAATACTTGTTTCCCAGCAGTCAAATCCACAGTCTCTCAAGTCTTGCACTGTGCTCTGGACAATGAAGGAATCCGTTTCTAAAAAAAAAAAAAAAAAAAAGTAAATGTGCACAGTGAAGGCATGGTAGAATATTTCATGTCAGGATGAGCAGGAACAAAAAACAGTATCATCCTATCATATGCTTGATACACAGAGTGCCACTAAATTCCTGTTTGTTTCAAAGTAAATGACTTAAAACCAGAGGGGGATACAGCACCAACGCTACAGCAAGGCTGCAGCAACACACTCACTTAAAAAACAAAGCTTCAGATGCAAGAGTGGCTTTTAAAAGCAAGATCAAAATAACCTGAATAAGCGCTTTCCTCTTTAAATCAAAGATTTCTACTATAAATTCTTTCTGGGGGCATTTACAGAAGACAGATATAAGACAATCTACTTGAAAGTAGCTGCAATCCACTCCAGAGAGAAATGTTCGTTAAGAAAACAAATAAAGGAAATCTATTCAGAGGATGCAAACCTATTAAAATTCAGTCTGCTACAGGCTGCAGGCATAAACAAAGATTGAACTTGCAGGTTCTTTGCTTGTTTGCTTTGTCAAAAAGAGGATGATACAAACAAATTGTAAGGTAACACCCGCATTCCAAAGGCCCCGTCTTGTGCAGCCTTCTCAGCATTTCCTGCCAATCAAATTGTTCTTTCAAAGTCTAAGAGTGAGTGAGTGTTTGAGGAAAACAGAACAGTTGCTGCCAGCAGGAGTCTGACAGTTTGGCTCACCAGTTTTCTTCTCATCCAGCTGAATGCATTACAAGATAAATAAGTTGAGGATACAGTATAGCCTTGACAAAATGAGATCTGCTGAATTATGTGCATCATCTATACTGAAGAGACAATTACAACAGCAGATGTTACCTCTTTACTTTACTCTTCATACAACCAGTTAAATGCAGGAGGCTATGAGAATCACAATAAAATAAGGGGCCAACATCACCTGGTCTCAGAAGTGTGATGCCACAACCGCCTCCCCCTGCACCTGTCAGCTTGCTGTGGAGTCCTTTGGCCAATGTGACCCTGCACAGTGTGTCCAAGGCAGGGTGGCCCACACCCATTACGTTCAGATGGTGCTGGTTGATATCTATAAGCTCCTATAAATAGAAGACAAAAAAGCTTTCATCAATTGATATTAATATAAAGGACAAAATGAGACTGACTTATTGAAGATGAGATTAGATCAATTTTACTGCTGCCGAGGAGAAATTTGCAGTAATAGTGAAAAATAAAACGGTTTAACAACACAGTAACACAAGAGCACTCTTAGGCGCATGTAATATCCCCCACCTCCGTTTTCTTTGAAGATCCCAATACTTACTGACAGAGAGCAGTTTTCAACTTTTCAATATAATTACTGTGGCAGAACCAAATTATGATAAACCCATCATCCACAAATATACAACAAAGTATACAACCCATAGTTGCAGGGCAGGATCCCAAGGTGAACCTGTGTAGCAAGTATGGTGACCCTAGAGAGCTTTACACGTTCTATAGTATGAGAGCATAGGGAGTGTCAACCTTGACCTTTGACCTTTTGACTCCAAACCTGTAGTCAGAGGTCACAGTCTCAAAGTGAACCTGTGTACCAAGTTTGGTGACCCTAACTTTACTTGTACAGTAATAAGGCATAGAGAATGTTAATGTTAACCTTTGACCTTTTGACTCCAAACCCACAGTTTGGGTGTAAATCATACAAAATGTACATTTGCTACAACCTTTGTATCAATTTGAAAAGTCTACATCATTCCTTTCAGTAGTTACTGTGTTTAGATTTAGGGAAAATATGACCTCTGGCCTTTAACTTCAAGGTCATCCGATGACAGAGAAATTGCAATATGCGCATCATCAGTGTATATCGAACCATGGTACCAAGTTTCAAAACAATCAGAACAAAAGTGCAGAAGCAGTTGATTTCACAAGACAGTTACTGTCTATGAAGTGAGGTAAAATAGGAGGTCATAGGTCAGGGGCTACAATTCCTGCAAAAATCATCCGATCAAAACCAAATTGCAATATGCACATCATCAATGTATATCAAATCCTGATACCAAGTTTTAAAGTAATCGGAACAAAACTGTAGGAGGAGTTGAGTTCACAAAAGTGGGACAGACGGACAGACTGATCCATAGCATAATCCCCCTTCAGCTCTTCGACCCCTTTGGGCTTCGTCTGGCGGGGGATAAAAGACAGCATGGAGCTGACAGCATACAGACAAAAGTGTTGTCTTTAGACACAGGAAACTGGATATAAAAGAATTATAAAATATGTCCACTATAAATGGTTTGAATTAAAACAAAATGCAAAGCATTATCCTTCAGGTTCAGGCAGCATGAGGCTGTTTTTATTTTTTTTTTCTTTTGTTCAAAGGTGACACTGAGGAGGGAAGAAAAGAGAAATTTAACAAGAAGGTAATATTGTATGTGAGGGATATTTTTTTAAATCTGATTACAGATTTCAATTAAAACAGAACCATAGTGCATGTATATGTATAAAGTATGTTTCATTATGATGGGTCAAATCTAAAAACTGACCTAGCTTGATTACACTGCCCAAGTCATAATATTGGCAAAAAAGCCATTTATGATAATGCCAATCTGGAAGAAAATCTTAGCATCTAGCATTGCTATTAGATGCCAACATTTAGACTATAGACAAAAAAAGACAGCTTTATCTAGTGAAGGCCACTAGATCTAACATGATAGCAGTGTTTCTCCTAAAAATGCCAACTACAGCTAGCTTTATTGTAGATGAATTACAAGCTACTGCACTTGATCTAAAACAGTACTGTCTTGCATGTCTAAGTTTCAAGTATCATATGTGTAACTTGTGGCAAAATTCAACTGGGATCAAAAGATAATTTTGCTCTTGCCATTCATTTCAATGGAGAATTTTTTTCCAATTTAAGGTTCCATATGCAGTAGTAGAGGAGGCATGACTTAGGCTCTCTATACATGGTCTTGCGAGTCATAACTTGCAATTATCATCACTGACAATATGATGGTTTGTTGGTTGACTCGCTCCATGATATGTGAAACTATTTTAGATATTGTGTGTGTACAGCAATGTTGTTGTTGATGTGAAGGGGATCAGTTCTGAGATGCCAGTGTTGCAGCTGAGCCACATGGAGGTGTCCTGGGCCTAACACTGCATTTCTCCAGTCAGAAAGGTTCACTGCCAGCTGAAAGCCAGACATGCTGTTAAAATAAAATACTCCCAGAAACCGAGACGGATCCCCCTATGAAAGCCTCTCTTGTTCCAGCTCTTGCAGAATACAAACAGACACAGAGACAATCCGATGAGTCCATCCACAACAATGAGGAGGAAGCAATAAAGTTCCAAAGGTACTGTATATATTTATCTATACAAGACTCTCTTTCCCTCCACACTAGATCTAATCCACTGTGAAAAGGCATTTTAATTCTTACAATTTAAAAATAATATATAATCTGCACTCCAAAATAATTACTTTTTCTTATGTTCTATTGCACAAGGCAGGGGACCAGTTTGCTTTACTGACTAGCCACTGCTAGCAACACCCACTGGGTTAAGCATTCCACAGCAATTTGCATATAAAAAACCCAATATCGACATGTTCAGAGATAGAAGTTTAGCTGTACTGTGTGTATGAGCCACTAGAAGAGGCATATAAAAACAGAAGTACTTATAAATAGTACCTTTTACACTACTGTTCACACACTTAGTCACCGATAGGCTTGCCCAGCTTCATAAGCTGAGAAACTGACTTCACTGCAGGATGTATTCGAAGGACTAAACCCAGCTTTCTCAGAGACAGGGAATGCACTATAAGTTTAACAATTGTGAAGCACGACCTAGTCCATTACTGACACTTCGTGTTTGTAAAAGAAAGCTGTGCATAATGGCGCTGACAAGCATAAATGTACCTCTAGAATATTGTAATGCTCCCCGGTGATGGGCTCACACGTCATCTCTGACAGAACTTTCTCACAAGTGCAAGAAATGGCATCAACCGAGTCCAGCACAGGGGTCATGATGGAGGGAAACTACGGCAGCGGGGGAAAAAAAAATGTTTTAATAAAACAAATCAACATTTTGAACATCCCAAGTGCAAAACATTTGTTGATACCAAAATGTGCATGTTTTAAAAAAATCCTGGCAGTTTTAATTAGCTGTTTATAAATACAAATTGTAAGATGACAGATCTCACTTTGGTTGTGCTCCAGCAGGATCACAACACTGCCACAACACCATTCAGACCCATCTCTGACTGAGGCACAAATCTGAACACCTGCTGGTATCACCAAGGCAACAGCACACATGGGTGCCGGATAAGAGTTTAATTTTAATATTTTATGAAGGCACTCAACACCATGCTCCGGAGTACATGCCAAGCAAAAGCACCGCCTATTATATTAATTACAGTGTCGGAAAGTAATACACGGGGGAGGGAGAGACCATTTAGTACCTTGTTAATTTTGTCCTTCACCCTGGCAACAAGTACCTTGGTGCTACGTGGTACTTTGGTGTTAGTGAGGAGGATTCTTAATAACGGCACCCTGGAAGTAGAGCAGACAGATAAGAGAGTTCAAACAAATGCATTATTCTAGTGCTCTGCCCGAAGCACCGCTTTCACCCACACAACCAGCGTGTTAACTGACCTTTTAAATGAAATCAAATTAAAAGTTTTAAACAAGCTCCAGTACCTGCTCAGTGGTATTATCTTCCCAGCCAAGAATCTCAGCATACCACCTGCACAAACCAAACCAGAACTGCATGATAATCATCAGCGGTGGTGCAATGCCCTGATGTGTTTAGGAAAGACAATTGTGGGCAAACGGAGGGGGAGGGAGCATCACATAAACTGGGTGCAGATGGGATCGTTTTCATGCCTCACCCCACGTTCCTACAGCGTTGTCCACTCCTGAAGGATTACCGTGGATGATCATCTCCCCTTGGAAAGCCCAACTGTTGATCAGCTCCAGGTCTTCTTGACACCACCTGTAACCGTTATATTGAAAAGAAACATGACTGCCTTTCCTAACTACTGTTAAAAAATAAAAGAATCGCTACATGAGAAGCTATTTATAATGTATATAATGTATGTGTAGTGGTGATTAGTAGCGAGTTACATGTACTCAAGTAACTTTTTCACAAAACTGTACTTTATTGAGTAGATTTATTGCAGTATTCTTACTTTTGAGCATATTTCTTCCTCTCAGCCCCTCAGATCCTCTGGTCAGCTTTTATTAGAGGTACCTCGGACTTATTTTAAATCACGCGGTGACTGAGCTTTTCAAGCCGTAGCACCAAAATTGTGGAACTCTCTACCCCCTTCAGTCCATCTGGCCGACTCTGAGGTTATTTTTAGGAAACAAATGAACACACTGTAGTTTAGACAGGCCTTTAGGTAGGGGGAAGGAGGTCGTTATTTGCTGGTTTTATTTGTTTTATTTTGCAATATTTGTTGTCATCTACTTGTGTTTTATTTTGTCACTGTAAATTTTACTATTAATTTGCGCATCTTTGTCATTTAACCTCTTGTTTCTGTGTTTTATTTCATGCAAAGCACTTTGTGACTTGTCTGTGAAAAGTGCTGTACAAATAAAGTTAAAGGGGTCATTGATTAAAAAATGGTGTTTGTAGGTTTTAACTGTCTCAAATGTGTTAACTGGTCACATAATTAGCCCAAAAATTTTCCAAACAGTCAATGATCTGAAAAAAGCACACTGCCTCTCTCTCGTTTTTCGCTCAAAGAAACTCGCCAAAACGTTTTGACTCTTCCAGGTAAGTTTCCTACATCAAAGTTTTGAAAAAGCCCACCCACTGCCGTCCTAAAGACCCACCCACTGCTCTATTATTGGCCCGCTTAGCTGTCCGTCAAGTAGATCGAAGTGGTGGCTAAAGGTAGCCCGTTAGCCCACGAGCTTACACTGGTACCAGGACACTGACTGTAAGCACAGCTTACATTGTTATTTTCTCCAGATCTTAGTCACCCTAATAGCCATCCCTGTTGCCACCTGGTTCAATCCAGCCCATCTCTGAGTGGTTTCATCATGATTCCGTGGCAGATTGCTTGCCCTGGCACACCAGTCGTTTTTAAGGCCCGGGACCAGGGCTACTGGCCGCTGTTATGCCAAGAACTCCCCCAGATTGGTGGGGGAGTTTTCGGCATAACACCGGTACGTGCAATCTGCCGTGGAATCAGGACAAAACCACAGAGAAGGGCTGCAGTGACGCGAGGCACACCATTCGGCGGTGATAATACCAGATGATAACAGGGATAGCTATTGGGGTGACTAAGATCTGAAAAAAATAACAATATAAGCCACACTTAAAGCCAGTGTCCTAGTACCAGTGTTAGCTCGTGGGCTAGGAGCTCAGGGGCTAATAGGCGACCTTTAGCCTTTAGCTGGCTGTGCAAGCCACAAGCTGGTACAGGGCAGGCAATCTGCCGTAGAATCACGACGAAGCCTCCGGCTTGCTGCAATCAAAATGCCCCAGGACCAGATGCTGCTGGCTGGAGGCTGCTGGCTCCCCCACCATCCTCCGTGGATCTGCACTGCTCTTGCACGCAGCCTAATCGCTCCAGCTTTCAGCTGGCTGTGAAGGCAGACTGAAGTCCCACAGCGCCACACTGCCCTATGAGATCCCTTGGCTTGGTACTTTGCCTCAGATCAAGGGCCAGGTTGCTGCAACCGGAGGAGCTGTCAGTGCGTGGTGCTAGTGATTTGTTGTGGAATCACGACAAAATTATTGGGAGACAGGTCAGACTGATGTGAGATGCACCATCAAGTGTGGATCAGTGAACCAGAGCACTGCTCATCTGAGCTGGGAGGCTAGAAGCTAGTCAGCTACAGTGGGGCAAAAAAGTATTTAGTCAGCCACCAATTGTGCAAGTTCTCCCACTTAAAAGATGAGAGAGGTCTCCAATTTTCATCATAGGTATACCTCAACTATGAGAGACAAAATGAGAAAAAAAAATAATCCAGAAAATCACATTGAAGGATTTTTAATGAATTAATTGGTAAATTCCTCAGTAAAATAAGTATTTGGTCACCTACAAACAAGCAAGATTTCTGGCTCTCACAGACCTGTAACTTCTTCTTTAAGAGGCTCCTCTGTCCTCCACTCGTTACCTGTATTAATGGCACCTGTTTGAACTCGTTATCAGTATAAAAGACACCTGTCCCCAACCTCAAACAGTCAGACTCCAAACTCCACTATGGCCAAGACCAAAGAGCTGTCAAAGGACACCAGAAACAAAATTGTAGACCTGCACCAGGCTGGGAAGACTGAATCTGCAATAGGTAAGCAACTTGGTGTGAAGAAATCAACTGTGGGAGCAATTATTAGAAAATGGAAGACATACAAGACCACTGATAATCTCCCTCGATCTGGAGCTCCACGCAAGATCTCACCCCCGTGGGGTCAAAATTATCACGAGAACGGTGAGCAAAAATCCCAGAACCACATGGGGGGACCTAGTGAATGACCTGCAGAGAGCTGGGACCAAAGTAACAAAGGCTACATCAGTAACACATTAAGCCGCCAGGAACTCAAATCCTGTAGTGCCAGACATGTCCCCCTGCTTAAGCCAGTACATGTCCAGGCCCGTCTGAAGTTTGCTAGAGAGCATTTGGATGATCCAGAAGAGGACTGGGAGAATGTCATATGGTCAGATGAAACCAAAATAGAACTTTTTGGTAAAAACTCAACTTGTCGTGTTTGGAGGAGAAAGAACACCATACCTACTGTGAAGCATGGGGGTGAAAATATCATACTTTGGGGCTGTTTTTCTGCAAAGGGACCAGGACGACTGATCCGTGTGAAGGAAAGAATGAATGGGGCCATGTATCATGGGATTTTGAGTGAAAACCTCCTTCCACCAGCAAGGGCATTGAAGATGAAACGTGGCTGGGTCTTTCAGCATGACAATGATCCCAAACACACTGCCCGGGCAACGAAGGAGGGGCTTCGTAAGAAGCATTTCAAGGTCCTGGAGTGGCCTAGCCAGTCTCCAGATCTCAACCCCATAGAAAATCTTTGGAGGGAGTTGAAAGTCTGTGTTGCCCAGTGACGGCCCCAAAACATCACTGCTCTAGAGGAGATCTGCATGGAGGAATGGGCCAAAATACCAGCAACAGTGTGTGAAAACCTTGTGAAAACTTACAGAAAATGTTTGACCTCTGTCATTGCCAACAAAGGGTATATAACAAAGTATTGAGATGAACTTTTGTTATTGACCAAATACTTATTTTAGTGAGGAATTTACCAATTAATTCATTAAAAATCGTTCAATGTGATTTTCTGGATTTTTTTTTTCTTATTTTGTCTCTCATAGCTGAGGTATACCTATGATGAAAATTGGAGACCTCTCTCATCTTTTAAGTGGGAGAACTTGCACAATTGGTGGCTGACTAAATACTTTTTTACCCCACTGTATAATGGCTAACTGACGTAAGATGGAGGCCAGCGCTGAAACTGAAGGATAGTTCTTAAAATGGCAGGCTTTAAATCAGAGCGTTTATAGAAAGACAGGAAAAATAAAAAACACACTCGCTTCAATAATTTAAAAAAAAAAATACAAAAAATGTGAACAAAATATGCCACAAACATTTCATAAAGACGTGCGTTATTAAAATGTGGAAAAAGTGCAGTCAATGACCCCTTTAAGTTATTATTTTTGATGAAAACCCCAAAGTTTTGAGTTACTTTTGATTTCACTGATTGTACCTGAATACCAATCATGTTTTTGTTTTTTTTTCTTTTAGTTCTATCAGATTTTAAATCACTGTTTGTTTATTTAGGCTCAGGAAATATTTATCACATCTACTCTTTCTTTATATGATATGATTTGGATTATATTACATGCAGCTAGTTTATAGTTGATTTGCCTCAGACTAACACTTATGAGAAAAAACTCACAAACTGCTAAAGTAGCAAATTTATATGAAAATTGTTGCAAAGTTGCAAAGATAAAGTTGAAAATTTATGACAACAGAAGTAAAAAATTGATTTTAGAAAAAGTTGCAAATTTATGAGTAACTAGAATTATACTCAACAGAGATGCAGACTCACACCCTGCAGCCATATCCTACGTAATTGAGGTGGAAGTCAATGGTAAATTCTAAGTATTTAACTTCCTATTGTAATGGGAATATCCAGATTAACTGAAATCAGACCCTACTAGTCTTCATGGTCAAAGGCAGGGTTTAAGTCATTTCATATTTGGATGTTGTATGACATTACAGCTTAGATTCAAATTCTGCTAGCACTAAACCTGATAATAAAGGCACCATAAGGCAAGTTTAAAGCATAGGATGTGAATTTACCCATCATATGGAGTATGAGTGGTAACAATACCACTGTTATCCCAAGAGATGGTAGCAAAAGACAGTGTCTGAATTTACACTTTTTTGGACCCACTGGAGGGTCTGTGGGGCTTAAGAGGTTTCAATACGGACTTATCTTTTAGACAGTTGATTTTAGTGCCTTTTCAGAGCAGTGCCATATATTCTAGTAATTCTGTCACAACAGACATTGATGCCAACAGTTCATGATGGAAAACATAACGTTACCTGGCGGAGTGATCCCACTCTTTGAGGGGAGCTGGGATGGCACCACTTGCACAGAGCAGAGCTGCAGCTAAACACACAGAGTAAGCGGCACTTGATCCCAGCCCTGCTCCAGTTGGCAGCTCGGACCAAACAGACACCGTCAAACTTGGCAGCTCCCTGACAAAGTTGTCATTAAAAAGTTAAATACCATATTATTTATACACACACACACACACACGCACACAAATACACATGTACAGTATCTCACAAAAGTGAGTACACCCCTCACATTTTTGTAAATATTTTATTGTATCTTTTCATGGGACAACAATGAAGATATGACACTTTGATACAATGTAAAGTAGTCAGCGTACAGCTTGTTTAACAGCGTAAATTTGCTGTCCCCTCAAAATAAATCAACACACAGCCATTAATGTCTAAACCGCTGGCAACAAAAGTGAGAACACCCTTAAGTGAAAATTTCCAAATTGTGCCCAAAGTGTCACCATTTTGTGTGGCCACCATTATTTTCCAGCACTGCCTTAACTCTCTTGGGCATGGAGTTCACTAGAGCTTCTCAGGTTGCCACTGGAATCCTCTTCCACTCCTCCATGATGACATCATGGTGTTAGAGACCTTGCACTCCTCCACCTTCCATTTGAGGATGACCCACAGATGTTCAGTAGGGTTTAGGTCTGGAGACATGCTTGGCCAGTCCATCACCTTTACCCTCAATTTCTTTATCAAGGCAGTGGCCGTCTTGGAGGTGTGTTTGGGGTTGTTATCATGTTGGAATATTGCCTTGCAGCCCAGTTTCCGAAGGGAGGGGATCATGCTCTGCTTCAGTATGTCACAGTACATGATGGCATTCATGGTTCCCTCAATGAACTGTAGCTCCCCAGTGCCAGCAGCATTCATGCAGCCCCAAACCATGACACTCCCACCACCATGCTTGACTGCAGGTAAGACACACTTATCTTTGTACTCCTCACCTGGTTGCCACCACACACGCTTGACACCATCTGAACTGAATAAGTTCATGTTGATCTCATCAGACCACAGGACATGGTTCCAGTAGTCCATGTCCTTAGTCTGCTTGTCTTCAGCAAACTGTTTGCAGGCTTTCTTGTGCATCATCTTTAAAAGGGGCTTCCTTCTGGGATGACAGCCATGCAGACAAATTTGATGCAGGGTGCGGCGTATGGTCTGAGCACTGACAGGCTGACCCCCCCACCCCTTCAACCTCAGCAGCAATGCTGGCAGCACTCATATGTCTATTTTCAAAAGACAACCTCTGAATATGACGCTGAGCACGTGCAGTCATCTTCTTTGATCGACCATGGCCAGGCCTGTTCTGAGTGGAACCTGGCCTGTTAAACTGCTGTATGGTCTCGGCCACTGTGCTGCAGCTCAGTTTCAGGGTGCTGGAAACCTTCTTATAGCCTAGGCCATCTTTATGTAGAGCAACAATTCTTTTTTTTTTTTTCAGATCCTCAGAGAGTTCTTTGCCAGGAGATGCCATGTTGAACTTCCAGTGACCAGTATGAGCGAGTGTGAGAGCGATAACACCAAATTTAACACAACTGCTCCCCATTCACACCTGATACCTTGTAACACTAACGAGTCACATAACACCAGGGAGGGAAAATGGCTGGGCACAATTTGGGCATTTCACTTAGGGATGTACTCACTTTTATTGCCAGTGGTTTAGACATTAACGGCTGTGTGTTGAGTTATTTTGAGGGGACAGCAAATTTACACTGTTATACAAGCTGTACATTGACTACTTTACATTGTCAAAGTGTCATATCTTTAGTGTTGTCCCATGAAAAGATATAAAATATTTACAAAAATGTGAGGGGTGTACTCACTTTTGTGAGATACTATATATCTCATGGCTGAAGTTTCCTGCTGTGCCTATTACAATTAGTGGTGTCAGGCGATCAAAAATTTTTTAATTGTGATAAATTGCTTGAAGTGGTGACTTAATCACGATTAATAATGCGATTAATCACATTCCCCCCCCCCCATTCAAATACAGTGTACCTTAAGTTGGTAATTTTCCAAGTTTCTCATACTGTTATAAACATGGAAGTGGACAAATATGCTTTCTTTCTTCACCTGCAGGTTTATTAAAGCTCTCAACATAACCAAAATGACAAAAACTATGCAGAATATTCTCCAAAAAATCCTCAAACGTACTACTGCATGTGCAAACAACAGAATAGCAGGGCTCAATAACGTCACTGCAACATTATTTACAATACTGACAACTCAGTAACCATCTCCACTCCCACAGCAAATATCCACCACTTTGAAGCAGCTGAACACAAAACAATGGACCTTGTGTGTCACAACAGACACAATTTCTCTTTTAGTAGAAAAATTGTAAACATAAACAACTGTCTCACCACAGTGACGTCACCAACCGCACCACAAAAACAGGGCGTGGGAGTGAGTGGACATTATGAACAAAGCTTGAGAATTAATGAATTTTAGACTGCTATTCACCTGCAGACAGTTGGACCTGAAGCTATGAGGAGGAAACAGGTGGACTGTTTGTCCGTGTCGGCTGCTAGCAGCTGGCTACATCCATAGCACGTAGCTGTCTATACTGCTAGCCAGCTTCCAAAGAAGGAGAACAACCGATATCCAGGCGAAGTTTTGGAAGAGGCTGTGACAGTTATCCAGGTGAGAACTCTGACAGATAACATTGTAAACTTAAACATGACAGCGTTTTGGGGATTTCCACAGCTGTGATCCAGCTTGTTTGACTTCGCAAGGTCTGTACAGTGGTGTGAAAAAGTGTTTGCCCCCTTCCTGATTTCTCATTTTTTTGTATGTTTGTCACACATAAATGTTTCAGATCATCAAACAAATTTAATATTAGACAAAGGTAATACAAGTAAACACAAAATGCAGTTTTTAAATGAAGGTGTTTATTATTAAGGGGAAAAAAATCCAAACCTACATGGCCCTGTGTGAAAAAGTGATTGCTCCATAACGTAATAACTGGTTGGGCCACCCTTAGCAGCAACAACTGCAGTCAAGCATTTGCAATAACTGGCAAGGATTCCTTTACAGCACTGTGGAGGAATTTTGGCCCACTTATCTTTGCAGAATTGTTGTAATTCAGCCACATTGGAGGGTTTTTGAGCATGAACCACCCTTTTAAGGTCATGCCACAGCATCTCAATCAGATTCATGTCAGGACTTTGACAAGGCCACTCCAAAGTCTTCATTTTGTTTTTCTTAATCCATTCAGAGGTGGACTTGCTGGTGTGTTTTGGATCATTGTCCTGCTGCAGAACCCAAGTGCGCTTTGGCTTGAGGTCACGAACAGATGGCCGGACATTGTCCTTCAGGATTTTTTGGTAGACAGCAGAATTCGAGTTCCATTTACCACAGCAAGTCTTCCAGGTCCTAAAGCAGCAAAACAGCCCCAGACCATCACACTACCACCACCATATTTTACTGCTGTTATGATGTTCCTTTTCTGAAATGCTGTGTTACTTTTACACAGGATGTAATGGGACACACACCTTCTAAAAAGTTCAGCTTTTGTCTCATCAGTCCACAGAGTATTTTCCCAAAAGTCTTGGGCATCATCAAGATGTTTTCTAGCAAAACTGAGACGAGCCTTTATGTTCTTTTGCCTCAGCAGTGGTTTTTGTCTTGGAACTCTGCCATGCAGGCCATTTTTGCCCACTCTCTTTCTTATGGTGGCGTTTGGAGTGAGGCCTGCAGTTCTTTGGATGATATTGTCGAGTCTTTTGTGACCTTTTGGATGAGTTGTCGCTGCGCTCTTGGGGTAATTTTGGTTGGCCGGCCAATCCAGGGAAGGTTCACCACTGTTCCATGTTTTCGCCATTTGTAGATAATGGCTCTCACTGTGGTTTGCCGGAGTCCCAAAGCTTTAGAAATGGCTTTATAACCTTTTCCAGACTGATAGATCTCAATTACTTTGTTTCTCATTTGTGTCTGAATTTCTTTGGATCACAGCATGATGTCTAGCTTCTGAGGATCTTTTGGTCTACTTCACTTTGTCAGGCAGGTCCTATTTAAGTGATTTCTTGATTGAGAACAGGTGTGGCAGTAATCACGCCTGGGTGTGGCTAGAGAAATTGAACTCAGCTTTCCAAAGATGTGATAAACCACAGTTAATTTATGTTTTAACATGGGGGGGAATCACTTTTTCCACACAGGGCCATGTAGGTTTGATTTTTTAGGGTTTTTTTACCCTTAATAATCAACACCTTCATTTAATTCAATTCAACTTTATTTTTATAGCGCCATTTCACAACAACAGTCATCTCATAGCACTTTCAACTGTAGGGGAACCCCCCACAGTTGCAGGAAAAACCCCAGCAATCAGGTGATCCCCTGTGAGCAAGCGCTTAGCGACGGTGGAGAGGAAAAACTCCCTTTTAACAGGAAGAAACCTCCAGGTGAACCAGGCTCAGGGAGGGGCAGTCATCTGCTGCTACTGGCTGGGGGGTGAGGGGACAGAGGAGATGAAAAGAACAGACATGTAGAGAGCAAACAGCACGATGGGGACTCAATCTATGGGAAAGAACAAACAGATGTTAATGGCCAGCAAAAATAAATATTTCATTGAAAGTGAAGAAAAGAGTGAAGCCCAGTGCATTACTGGAGGTCCCCTGGCTGTCTAAACCTATTAGCAGCATAACTAAGGGAGGGTTCAGAGACACATGATCCCTCCCTAATTGTAGGCTATATCAAAAAGGAAGGTTTTAACCCTGTTCTTAAAAACAGTGATCGAGTCTGATTCCCGAATCCAGATTGGCAGCTGGTTCCACAGGAGAGGAGCTTGATAACTGAAGGCTCTGCCTCCCATTGTACTTTTGGAGATTCTAGGTATTACAAGTATTCCTGCATTTTGGGAGCGTAGTGCTCTGTTAGGATAATATGGTAGGATCAGATCTTTTAAATAAAAAGGGGCCTGATTGTTTAGAGCTTTGTAAGTAAGACATGGCTCTGCAGGAGGCCAGCGAGGCCTACCTGGTGGGTCTCTTCGTGGACACCAACCTGTGCGCCATCCACGCCAAGAGGGTCACCATCATGACCAAAGACATCCAGCTGGCCCGCCGCATCCGCGGAGAGAGAGCTTAGACTTTCTGCTGCACATCCACCAACCACAATGCTCCGCACTGTATATATATACTGTATATATATATATATACAGTATATATATATATATATATATATATATATATATATATATACTGTATATATATAGTAATATGCACATATGTATACTAGCTGTTCTTGTTTTTTCTTGCCTTCTGATTGTTGCTCTGAGTGTTGCTATCCCTGTGCTGTTGCAATCCTGGAATTTCCCCATTGTGGGACTAATAAAGGCTTATCTTATCTTATCTCTTATCTTATCTTAAGACAAAGGATTTTAAACTTAATTCTAAACTCTATGGGAAGCCAATGAAGGGAGGCCAGAACCGGAGAGATATGATCTCTCTTTCTAGTACCTGTTAAAACTCTTGCTGCAGCATTTTGGATCAACTGAAGACTTTTTAAACATGTTTTAGGACAACCTGATAATAAAGAGTCACAATAATCTAATCTAGAGCTAACAAAAGCATGGATCAGTTTCTCAGCATCACTCTGAGACAAGATGCTCCTAATCTTGGCAATATTACACAAATGATAGAAGGCAGTCTTAGAAACAAATTTAATAGCTTTAAAAACTGCATTTTGTGTTTACTTGTGTTATTTTTGTCTAATATTTAAATTTGTTTGATGATCTGAAACATTTAAGTGTGACAAGCATACAAAAAAAATGAGAAATCAGAAAGGGGGCAAACACTTTTTCACACCATTGTATGGCGCAGAGTGGCTTCGGTACAGAGTGCAGCTAGGCCAAAAAAGTACTGTTTGCACTTTCTGCCGTTAACTGTGGTTAATCACGATCACAAAATTTGTCACATTTAACGCGGGCGAAGCGTTAACGGGCAATTAACGCAACAATGCTGATACCACTAATCATAATTAAATGAATATAAAACTGGTAACACAAACTTAAAACTGTATCCATGCACATTAAAATATCAGAAGTGATTTATTTCATCTTTATAACAAGTTGTCATGCCTAATTTACAAAGAATGAATAATTAAGTCAAGTAAATATTAAATCACTGCATCTTTTTCCTATCATACTACCTGTAAAGGTAACAGTAAATGTGTATAACCTAATTTGGCACTGCTGCCAATCTCTGTCAGGGATACTATTTTGGGTCAGAGGGGCGAATACTCTAAACTAATTGTCCTTCTCTTCTCCATCCAAAACAAACACACCTCTGTACTCCAGGGTGCGGAGCGGCCCACTGCCAGGCTCTCATTAGTGGACATCCTGTCAGAACCCATCACCCCGCTCAGACACGCCAGCGCCGTGTCAGTGCCGATAAAAGCTACTGACAGCCGGCAGCTCTAATGTTCCAGAGCATCTACTCTGTTCAGTTACTGGAGCTACTAATATTAACCTTGAATATTTCTGGCTGCCTCTCACTTTTATCTTTATTTTTGGAAAGAAAAAAAAAAAAACTTTGACCCAATCAAACTGAGGTTCTTTTTTTCCAAAATTAAAACTAAATGAGGGGAGAAAGGAATTAAAAAAAAAAATACCAAACCTTCAGAATACAGCAAGTAAGAAAGTACGGACAGTGTAGTCTTTGTGTCTTTTTATATAATATTGTATAACATTTTGGGTTGCCAGGCTTAAGAGAGTTTTTAGAGGGTAAAGAAATTTCATTAACATTAAAAATACACTTTGTCTGCATCATCTGAGAGCAGAAGTAGTAATACAGTATCTGCTACTAAAAAAAATTACTGCAGCAGTCTTTTATCCTTTTTACAGATGTTCTGTGTAGTGCATATCTTCTGAGGTTCAATACTGGTACGATACTGTATACTGCTTAACAATTTAGAACAGAGACTATTCCACACTTCCCATGCATACATAACCTAAACCATTATGTTTTCTTACGGAGTTTAACCACAAAACATGTGTCTTTCATTTCTCCATTTTCCCATTGCGTTCAAAACTGGCATACGAGTATGGTTCTGGAACAGTTAAATGTGCGATGTGTGAAAACGATGCTGCACTGCTGTCACTCAGGATCACACATGTTGTAGTTTGTAGAAATGTGACATCCAGTACAACAGCTGGGCTGGTTTTGGAGTGCCAAAGATTTTTTCCTATAGGTAAAAGCAGCAAATGATCAAAAGAACTACAACATTCACTCACCTTGATCCAAACAGTGACAGGTATAGGTAAAGGCAGGATAAGGTGGCCATGTTAGAAGTATCCAAGTTTCCATTGGTTATACCAACAAATTCACGCAACCTTGTTACAAGTTCTGTATCCAGGCGTTGGACCTCATCCTTTTTACCTGCAGACAAAAAATTAAAATACACAACATAGCAATCCACACTTTGATTTTTTTAATGTAGGAAACATACAGATATGATTCCTTAACATTTATGTAGTGTACAAAATTTGATGAGTTAAGATTTTCTCATGCCACACTGATCACTACAGACTACAAGCACTGGGATTCAAGAAAATATTGCTTTGAAGGTTTATGTTCTCGTTCAAAAAATTGTGTCTTAAATCATCTGAGGAGGTGTTCTATCATTTTTTTACACTGATACTAAGGAATATGGTAAATACAATGTGCTTACAAGCATTTTTCCAAGATAAAAAATAAAATTTGCTTCTTATTTACCCATTCACTTTACCATATAATACAATCAAACTCTCTCAATATTAACAGTTCACTGTACAAGTTGGCCTGTCAACAGTATGTTTTAGGGGCCAGTGATCTCGGGTAAAACATGACTTCATACCGCTGAAATAAGGATCAAGTTTCTTGAGGTCTGAGAGGTCCCAGCACAGATATGTTTCAATATTGGGAAGACTGACGCAAACTTTTCCTGTAGAGGTAGCCTTCAATCGCAAATATGTTCTCAGGTTCAAACTCACAGCAAGAGCCACCTATAATGGAGAAAGATGAAAATAAAGAGAATGAACTCAATAAAAAAAAAAAATCTGCACTGTACTAATGCCATTATTCTTAAAATTTTGTCTTTAAAACTCTATATACAGTGGTGTGAAGACGTGTTTGTCCCCTTCCTGATTTCTCATTTTTTTGTATGTTTGTCGCACTTAAATGTTTTAGATCATCAAACAAATTTAAATATTAGACAAAGATAACACAAGTAAACACAAAATACAGTTTTTAAATGAAGGTGTTTATTATTAAGGGTAAAACAAATTCCAAACCTACATGGCCCTGTGTGAAAAACGGACCCCCCCTCCCCCGTTAAAGCATAAATTAATTGTGGTTTATCACATCTTTGGAAAGCTGAGGTCAATTTCTCTAGCCACACCCAGGCCTGATTACTGCCACACCTGTTCTCAATCAAGAAATCACTTAAATAGGACCTGCTTGACAAAGTGAAGTAGACCAAAAGATCCTCAAAAGCTAGATATCATGCTGCGATCCAAAGAAATTCAGGAACAAATGAGAAACAAAGTAATTGAGATCCATCAGTCTGAAAAAGGTTATAAAGCCATTTCTAAAGCTTTGGGACTCCAGCGAACCACAGTGAGCGCAATTATCCACAAATGGCGAAAACATGGAACAGTGGTGAATCTTCGCAGGAGTGGCCGGCAGACCAAAATTACCCCAAGAGCACAGCGACGACTCATCCAAGAGGTCACAAAAGACACCACAACAACATCCAATGAACGGCAGGCCTCACTTGCCTCAGTGAGGCCTGCCGTTCATTGCCGTTCATTCACTGACTAAGGTCAGTGTTCATGACTCCACCATAAGAAACAGGTTTCGTAAAAATGGCCTGCATGGCAGAGTTCCAAGACAAAAACCACTGCTGAGCAAAAAGAACATAAAGGCTCATCTCAGTTTTGCCAGAAAACATCTTGATTATCCTCAAGAATTTTGGGAAGGGTGTGTGTCCCATTACATCCGGCGTAAAAGTAACACAGCATTTCAGAAAAGGAGCATCATATCAACAGTAAAATATGGTGGTGGTAGTGTGATGGTCTGGGGCTGTTTTGCTGCTTCAGGACCTGGAAGACTTGCTGTGGTAAATGGAACCATGAATTCTGCTGTCTACCAAAAAATCTGGAAGGAGAATGTCCGGCCATCTGTTCGTGACCTCAAGCCGAAGCGCACTTGGGTTCTGCAGTAGGACAATGATCCAAAACACACCAGCAACTCCACCTCTGAATGGCTTAAGAAAAGCAAAATGAAGACTTTGGAGTGGCCTAGTCAAAGTCCTGACCTGAATCCGATTGAGATGCTGTGGCATGACCTTAAAAAGGCAGTTCATGCTCAAAAACCCTCCAATGTGGCTGAATTACAACAATTCTGCAAAGATAAGTGGGCCAAAACTCCTCCACAGTGCTGTAAAAGACTCATTGCCAGTTATCGCAAATGCTTGACTGCAGTTGCTGCTGCTAAGGGTGGCCCAACCAGTTATTAGGTTTAGGGGGCAATCACTTTTTCACACAGGGCCATGTAGGTTTTTCCCCTTAATAATAAACACCTTCATTTAAAAACTGCATTTTGTGTTTAGTACTTGTGTTATCTTTGTCTAATATTTAAATTTGTTTGATGATCTGAAACATTTAAGTGTGACAAACATAAAAAAAAGAGAAATCAGGAAGGGGGCAAACACTTTCTCACACCACTGTGCACAGCACATATATCCTGCTTTTCATTTGCTGTCATCTTTTACCATCAAATACTTCCACACTTCTGACTATTCTGCACTGTTCTACTTACCAGTAGTTTTATTTGGTGCGGGGAGATAGAAAAGGCAATCTAAACATTCTTAGTTTAACTTAAACATGTATGTTGGAAAACCTCTCCTCAACCAGATGTACACATGCTTGCACCTGCTTTATGGCCAACAGAAACAGTCATTTACCAGTCATTCAGCAGTGAAACAGTAATTACTAGATGGTCCTATGACTGTGTGTGCTGTATCTCTCTTAATGTTGTGTAGAAGCAAGGTATTGGTACAGAGTATTGGTGCAAATTTTGGAGTACAAGTACTAATAAGAAGAAAAGCACCAATATCACCAAACCCAATGCCAGTGGATCTCTGGTCTGCTGATGTACAGCGTCATAATGAGGTAGTGAAACAGAATGGAGGGAAACACACAGGAGTGGGGGTTCAGAGGATTATCAGCACAGCGGAGAGTACCACTGGATGCTCTCTCTCCACCCAGTTGGACATGTATAATTCCTGCTACTTCAGCACGAGAAAAAAAAAAACATTCTGAAAATCTCCTCACATCCTGGATTTCACCTGTCTGACCTGTTGCCCTCTGACAGGTGCTACATGTCCATTTGAGAAAGGGAAATCAGATTCAAATGCAGTCTTTTTGCAAGAGCTCCAGCCACATGCAGTGATCTCTACCCCTTTCTTTCACTTTCAAATACACACAAATCACCACCAATCATCGAGTGCCTTGATTCTACATCATGGAATAAATATTAAATGCACAATGATTGCATTTAATAGTGCAATGTTACACTGGTGCTTCTGTTGAATGTATCTTTGCTGTGTAAATCTAAAGTCTGAAAGTTGTGCCCCTTCAAGGTGAACTTATTTTAGCTGTACAAAAAGATACATCTCAAAAAAATTAGAATGTTGTGAGAATATTTTCATTTATTTCTCACAATTCCAAAAGTAAACTTTTATATACATTATATTCTTTACAGGGAAAGGGAACTATTTCAAGCCTTTTTGTTTTAACTTTGATGATTATGACATAGCTTATGAAAATCAGAAATCTAGTATCTAAACTTCTTAGAACACTCCCTAAACTCAATCCAAAATAAGGATTTTCAATACAGAAATGTCCAACTTCTGAAAAGTGTGAATATTTATGCAACTCAGTAATGGCTCCTATACAATGAATTTGGTTTGTGGTATTGCTAAGGTGTTATTGAAGCCTATGCTACTTTGACAGAGGCTTTTGGCTCATCTGTATGGTTGGATTGGGTGCCATTTTTCTCTTGACTGTAGTCCATATCTATGAGGTTCAGGTCAGGCCACTTGGCTGGTCACTCAAACTGTAATATTATGGTCAACAACCCATTTGGTTTTACTTTTGCTGCTGTGAGCTGGTGCCAAATCCTACTAGAAAAGGAAATTGGCATCTCCATAAAGTTTTTAAGCAGATGGAAGCATGTCAGAAATATTGACTTTGGACTTGATAAAACATTGCGAACCAACACCAACAGATGACATGACACCCCAAAATCATCCCAGACTGCAGATACTTCACACCAGACTTTAAACACCTTGGATTCTTTGCTCCACCGCTCTTCATCCAACCTCTAAGACCTTGATTTCCAAATAAAATGCAAACTTTGCTTTCACCAAGAAAAGAGGACTTTGGACCACTGAGCAACAGTCTAGTTCTTTTTATCTTTAGACCCGTTCAGGCAACTCTGGCGTCGTTTCTCGTTCAAGAGTGGCTTAGTATTAGGAACACAACAGTTGTAGTCCCTTTTTACAAAGACATCTGTGTGTAGTGGCTCTTGATGCACTGACACCTGACTCAGTTCACTCCTTGAGAAGCTCCCTCAAGTTCCATTATCAACATTTGTTGACAATTTTCTCAAGGTCCTCTCTGTTGCTTGTGCACTTTTTTCTACAACAATTTTTCTTCCAATCAGCTTTTCATTTATGTACTTTCATACAATGCTGGACAGCCAGACTTTTCAACAATGACCTTCTGTGGTTTTCACTCCTTTGTCTTCTGGACAACTGTGAAGAAAGTCGTCTTTCCCACGACTGGATGCATGTACTGAACCCATCAGAGCATTTATTTTTATTTATACTGTTTTAATAATAACTTACTAAAACAGGAAATAAAACGTTCTAATATTTTGAGATACCAGATTTCTGGTTTTCATAAGCTATTGATCACAATCATCAAAATGAAAACAATAAAAGGCTTGAAATATTTTCCTTGTAAAGACTGCAACATATATGAAGTTTACTTATGGAGTTAAATTCCGAAAAAAATAAAACAAATTTTGGCTACACTTTATTTTTTTAGATGCAGTTGTAGTATAATTCCAGTAAGGCTTTCGGTTCGTTTTAAATGACCATAACGATACACTCAGGTGTCTGTGTTACCTTTCCATGAACAACCGCATGCTCTCCGTGGAGGATCGCCTTCCCAGGAGCAGACACGAGTATGTCCATCACTTGCATTTCGGTCACGGTTCAGCAGCAACTTCTCAATGACCGCGTTAACGTGAGCTAGCTTAGTTGATGGTAATCCGCTGAACCAACAAGGGACACTGAACAGGTTAGTCTTACAGTTCTGCTCCTCTCTCGGCCAGTCGATGAAAATTAAATGTTTCACAAATCAAAGAATGGTGAAAAGGGATGAGGACGTACTCACTACAAAGTCCCCTTTTTCTTAGCGGTGTGATTAGTGTCAAAAATACACAGCTGACACACAAAATAGGGGCAGGGTCCAACGTGTGTTTAACTTCATGGGACCAATCAGCGCGGCAGTCAGTTGAACACACTTTTTTGGACCAATCACCGTGTAGTATTCTGCCACTCACCATGGGAGTTGGCCAATCGTGCGACAAAAGGAAACGCCCCTAAACTACAGCTATCACAGAGGGACAAAAAAGAAGTACCTTCTTCGTTCACCTTTAGCCGCTTCCATGGCTTCGTTTATCAAACCTTCTGTTCTCGGTGGTTTTGTGCGGATATTCAAGCTTATAAGGCAGCATCGAACAGAGAAACCGTTGTGTTGTGGCAGAAGGTAGCTGTGTGTTCCGGCTTCGTCTCAAAGTCCATTAACAAGTGTTTAGCTACTCCAGTTTTCATGTATCGAACTAGCTAAAGGTCTGCTGTTTGCTACAGACATCTGGATATTCCAAGATAAAGAATACAAAGAACTCAGTGAATATACAGTATAACTGTACATTCAATAATTAGTGGCTTTAAACGAAATATAATGACGTCAATACCAGCAATGACTATAATCATGTTGTCTCTTACGTATTGTGTTCCATTTCACTTCTGTCCTTTCAGTTATTCCTCCGGAGGAGACAGCAGGGCGCCCAGAATATACACCAAAACTGGAGACAAAGGTAACTTTGATTTAACCGGATTAATATATATATACAGTATATACTGTATATATATATATATACACAGTATTTTTTTTTTGCCCACCAGACCTCATCAGATTCAACTATTTAGCTTCTAACTTCAGTACATTTATTAAAGAAATGCAGAGCTATCCTAAATATTTTCTGAGTTACAGGCCCATAGAGTACGTGTTTGTCCCCGTTACTCTACTCTTGTATTGTGTCATAAAAATTGCCATATGTAACTTTGGCTTAATTCTATATATCAACACTAGATGGCAGCATTTTGCCAAACAAGTGAATTTTTTGTACGTGGGACCGTCGCCATTCAAGATAAAGTGAAATAAATTCAAAAAAGTGGTACAGCAGGAAGGGACCGCCAAACCTTGAGGGAAAATTTATTATAGATCTCTGTAATGCAGCACATTTGCATATTTGGTAATGTAACAGCGTTTCTAAACACTAATTGTATGCAATTTCAAAAATAAATTTTAAGCAGAAAAACTACATATAACTCCCATAAACTGGTGCAGTTGACTCTCAAAATTACAATATATCCCAATATTTTGATATTCAAACTTGGTTTTAGCTTCAGTTGCAAAACCTGAAGTAGATGTAAAATTTATTTGGTTTATGACAATTTTTTTTCAGTCCAGAGGCTAGTCTGCACTGATCTTTTATATATGAAGTTATGATTCAAAAATAACAGCCACTCCCAAATGTATTTTTGACAGTGACAGCCTGTAATTCAGAAAAGGCAGGCATATGTAATGCAGGGCTTTATTACATATACCATATACAGTATATACCTTCCAGGACCACACTGAAAAAGTGTTTTCACTTTCATATGTCATACTGGATCCTAAATGTTTTACGTATCTATACATTTTTTTTGTATACTATTCATTGCATGTTGATCCAAATAAACTATACCAAAGTTACTACATGCAAAAAAATACAAAAATCAGATTTTTTTATTTTTTTTTTGGGGGGGGGGGGTTCATGTGAGAGGCATTCACGGCATTTTGACACAGTTGAGAGAAATTGCATTATAACAGAATTATCCACTCCTGTTTATCAGAACGGATTTAGTTTGATTTCAAATGGATTTACAGCAGGTATAAAATAGAATCACCCCTCTTTGAAATGATCAGTTTGTTGATTTGCAGCCTGAAATCAAGAGACAAAACATGTATGCTGGGATACAACTCTACCATTTTTGTACATAGTTGCTGTAAGCCTCTTGGTAGCCTACAGCAATTGCTGTAGTCTGCATGGTGGCGCAGTGGTTTAGCACTGTGGCAGCACAGTTTTACCCTCGGCCGGGGGATCGCGGGGATCATGAGATCGTGGGTTCGATCCCAGCCTCCGACCAACAGTGAGCTGTGTGGAGTTTGCATGTTCTCCCCGTGTTGCGTGGGTTTACTCCGGGATTTCTCCGGTTTCCTCCCGCATACCAAAAAAAAAAAAACCACATGTAGGTTTAGGGCGCTCGCGCACGCAGCGACCGGCAGCCGGTGGCTTGTCACCAGACTGCAAACCAAATCTACCTACGGGTACAAATAACAAAAAAAAAACAAACTACCAAGTTGACCAGTTTCCTTCTCACTTTTTCATCCACAGTTGTGCAAAACACCTTCCATTTCTTAATCAACTTCACTGTGCTTCTAGGGATTGATAAAGCCCATTATTTAGTGATCCATCTCCTGATTTGTCTGTTCACAATTTTACCCAGATGTTTTGACAGTGCCACCCCTAGTTTGAAGTTGTGTCCATAGTCTTGTCAGGCTGCAAAGTAAAATGATTATTTGGGACTGGGTGATTCTCTAAACCCATCTACATTCAGTGACAGCCCGAGCCCGATTAACACCAATAATCAAGCTAAGGCTGTGTCATGGAAATGTGAGTGGCTCATACATGTGTATTGTTTGAATATGTAATATTAGCATGTGCATAATTTTCTTAATTCTAGGTTTTTCAAGCACATTTACAGGAGAAAGGAGGCCAAAAGAAGATCAGATTTTCCAAGCCTTGGGGAATACAGATGAGCTGTCATCAGCTATAGGGTGACAATTTGACATTAGCATTGCTAGTTATTACAGAACTTGATCCGTTATGCTTCAGCTTACCTCAGTTGTCTTACAGGTTGGCCAGAGAGTTTTGCCTTGATAAAAGTCACTCATTCACGTACCAGCTCGACAAGGTTTGAGCCCAGAATTCAATAACTATCCTGTGCGGTAATTTTTTTGCCCTCCTGAGATTTGACCATTTGATTTGTCATTGAAGATACAGTGCATTTTACAAGATGTCAGTTCCAACATTGCTACTCCTCTCTCATCCGCCAGAAAAAGTCACATAAGTATGCATTGTTCTGGTTAATTTCACAGATGTAAGTTTTTAAAGTCATGTATCCTATAATTTTTTTTTTTTTTTTTTTTTTTTTTTTAAATAGAGAAAACAAAATTTACTGCACTACCAGTTGCAGACCTGGAAACATGGATTGATAGCTTCACAGAAGAGCTCCCTCCATTGACCAACTTTATTTTACCAGTGAGATCATGTCTGTATATACTTCATTGTCCTAGTCTTCTGTTGGGCTAACTTCTGCTTTGCCATTTATAGTCTGGTGGGAAAAGTAGTGCAGCGTTGCATTTGGCTCGGACAGTCTGCCGTAGAGCAGAACGCAGGTGAGGGCGTGCTCTATGGCTGTAACACCGTCCTCTAGCGATACAAAACAGTTGTCTCGCTTCGCTGTTACAACTGGGTTTGACTGCTCTTTGTTCTTATAGTGTTGCTCCAATTGTGCGATCAGGAGAGGCAGATCCCGATGTTGCCAAGTTTTTGAACAGGTCAGTCTTATAGATGAAGCAGAAAATGTAGTTCAACCAAACAGCTGAAGCATTTCTTTATTTTTCCTCAGACTGAGTGACTACCTGTTCACTGTGGCCAGATATGCAGCCATGAAAGAAGGCGAGGAGGAGAAAATTTACAAGAGGCTTGAGTGACCACTTGTATAAAGGATTTCCATCGTCTTATGTTTGGGATGCAGATTATTTTATTACAAATGTTAATACACAAGATCAAACAGTGCCCCCCCAATCCCCAAATCGGGAAGCACATCAAATTTTAAACTACACAAACCAATTGTCTTTCCACAATCATTTCATCAAAGAAACATTCAGCCAAGTTGAACGACAGTCAAATTGCTGATTGGTTCCACAATACAATAGAAACAGTACTTTTTCTTGTCAGGATAGCTGGTCATGTTCCAGTTATGTCAGACTCCAACACAGTCACAGGATCTGGCACCAGCCCTGGCTCTTCTGTGAAAGGGTACTGGCCCATGCCATCAGAGACAGATTGCGGTCATCATAAGGCGGATAACGCAGATAGGTGACGCATTCAAATCCAGTGCTTCTTAACAGGCATGACTTCTTGTGAGAAAAGTTATTAAAGCTGTAGCAGCCATGGAGGGAACCCATCCCACTGGCACCTGTCAAAAGTGTGTATGTAAATTCAGTTGCAAAGTATTTTCCCCACCATTTTCTGTGATGTCCTGGACTTACCTACTCCACCAAAAGGCAGAGTCACCATCACACTCTGAAGGATACTGTCATTGGCGCAAAAGCTTCCACTAGAGGTCTCACTCATCATTTTGGAAACGATCTGCATCATTAGAAAGGGCAATGCATCAAATACACAATGTCATTCCAGTGAATACAGTCTTAATTTCAGTTTCTGCAGCGTACCTTTTTGTTGCTGGAATAAACGTACACACAGAGTGGTTTTTCATGCCCATTAATGAAGGCAATTGCCTCCTCAACATTAGCAACAGTCAGAATTGGAAGAACTGGGCCAGAAACTTCCTGTTGCATGATGGCGTGCGATTCTGCCACCTCTGATAAAATTGTTGGGGCTTTAGGAGGGACAAGTAGAGCTTTATTAAATCACTTCAATAAAGGATGTGGGTTTTAATCACTGAAAACATTAACAGCCTTACCAATGTATTTCTCTGCTTCTAGCACTTGTCCACCTGCGGCTACCTTGCCAGACTTCCATATTATGTCTCTTGTATGGTTGAAAATCTCCCGATTGACCATGCGCCCCAAGCTGTGGGACTGTTCAGGGGTAGAACCATAGAACTGCGTGATGCAACACTTGAGGGCCTCCACCAGTTGTTCTTTGACATCTGTGTGGCACAAGATGTAGTCAGGAGCCACTAAACTCTGTCCAGCATTGTGGAAACGTGCCCAAGCAATGCGCTGCGCAGTGGCATCAAGGTCACAGTGTTGGTCCACGTAACATGGGTTCTTTCCTCCAATAATCAAGGTGACGGGAGTGAGGGTGCGGGCCGCAGCCCGAGCAATTCTGCTTCCATCTTGTCCATTTCCTAGTAAAAGACAGCATTGTTTGATTTTTAAAGCAAGTCCATAGATCATTTTGAAAGAATGGGGTGCTTACCTGAGAAGAAAACATGATCAAATTTGAGTTCAGCAACTTCAGGCAGGTCACTCATGCTTGCAAGAATTACATGGAAGCATTCCTTGAGGAAGACAAGAGTTTTGCATGAGAATGTACTCACTACAACTCCATCTTTATAGTTCACCTAAATATAGCAGGAATTAAAATGGCAATATCACCGTTTCAGTCTGTTTTGTTACTGATACATTGATCTATAATTCCAGAGTTCAGTGTCTAAGCTCCCAAAACAATGGCTCATTTTGAGCCCATTCCAAAGCCAAAAGGAGCTAATGCGATGACGTGGCGTCAGTCTTATCAGTCCACATTTCACAGGAATCACTACTCTTACTGGACATTTGCCCCGATACTCAAACTTGCTTCAGTGATCTTCAGGTGGGTCTGCATCCAGGTTATGGTCAAGGTCAGGAAATCTGGCCACTTGCATGATTTTTTTGTGGGGGGGCGAGAATCACTGCTCCTAGACAATTACCTTGATTCTCACAAAACTCAAGTCAGTTTGCATCCAGGTTGAGGTCATTGCCGAACGTCAGGGGATCTGGGCAGTTATGATTTCGTGAAAACTTACTTCTAGGCCACTGACCTTTAAGCACATCCTAGATGGGTCTGTATCTAGGCTGTGCTTAAGGTCAGTCAGATCAGAGCAGTCCCAGGGTGATCCTGTTAAGCCGACATGAGCCAAGTCAGTGACGTGAGTCGCTCATTCTGGTGAAGCCAAAAAGGAACCATTGCAGTGACACCGTTCATCACCCAGCTGTCCACATTTCACAGGAATTGCTAGTCCAAGGCATTTGCCCTGATGGGCCCCAAACTCACTTCACAATGATCCTCAGGTGGGTCTGCATCCAGGTTGTGCTCAAGGTCAGGAGATCTGGGCATTTATGATTTCATGAAAATCGTTACCTGGACCTCTGGAAAAGCAGAAGATGGAATTGCTCCTCCTAGGCTACTGACCATGAGCTTAAGCACATGCTAAATGGGTCTGAATCTAGGCTGAGCCTTTTACTTTTTTCCTTAAATTTAAGCTTTATTTTACCAGGAGGAAAAAACCTCATTGGAGATCTTTTAAGAGGATCTTAGCCAAGACAGCAGCAGGTCAACGTCATTGGTCAGGAATGCTGAGCACACTTGGGGTGATTTTGTCAGGCCAGAATGAGCCACTTTGTCTTGGAGGGTCTGGTTAAAGATTTTCTCTGCAGTCCTGTTAATGACTGCAAAGAAAATCCCATTTAATCACTGAAATGACCGACCAAAAACAACTTTTGTCACCCAAAGTTGGAAAGGTAATAATGCAGTCAAAATTAATATCAGCCAAAAAAAAAACAACCACACCTTTGGAGATGTTGGCTGTGTATGACACTTCAGTCTGATTTATGTTAGAATACTTACATTGTCCAGGTAGGATGGAATAAGACGATCCAGGAGCTGTGCTGTGTGTGTAGTGTACACAGAGGGGCTGATGACTGCACAGTTTCCTGCACATAAAACAATCCTCAGTGACTGTCCACCACTATGACCATTTGTGAGAGGTGATTTAAAAAAAAAAAAAGCTGCACCTGCTGCAATGGCCCCAATCAGAGGCACCAGACACATTTGTACAGGACTGCACCAGCTCCCCATGATCAGCACCACCCCCAGAGGCTCACTGATCACCAAACACTGGTCTAGTGAGGTGGACTGCACCAAGCAAAGTAGAACAAGTGAGAACCGGTTGACTTCATTGGAATACAGTCTGAAATTATTCCACTTTCACAGAAAGGGCAAGACAGTTTAATCTGTTTTGTTGGGTGCTACACAATACAATTCTTTGTGGCAGCAAGCTGAAGGTTTCCTCCAAAAGGTCATGATTAATCCCAGTGACATCATCAAGAGGTTTACATGAAAGAGACTTACCAAGTTCTTTTCCACAGACTGCGGCTGCATCCATTTATTAAGGTTCGTCATGGCATAAGTTGCCTCATTCTTGATCAGAATTAGTTCAGACACTATCGTTTCAAATTGTGGCTGGTTGAAACCATGAAAAATGCAGACAAATGGGGAGGGGGGGGGGGACAAGAGATTAAAAATGCCTATAAACATTTATTCATCAGGCACCATTTGTAATGTGAAACATTTAAGTTATATACAACCACTTGCAACATTCTTTTATTCATTTAATAAGCAACCTGTCCTGTTCAGGGTCATAGAAACTTGGAGCCTATCCCAGCATCTTTTGGGATAAAGGCAGGATACACTGAAGACAGACAATTTATAGGTGCATCTCAAAAAAAAAAAAAAAAAAACCCACTTAAAAGGTAATTAAATTCTAAAAGTTAGTCAAATTCATTATAGAGTGATGTTTCAAGTGTTTTAATTTTGATGGTTATGGCTTACAGCTAATGAAAACCCAAAATCAAGTTTCTCAAAAATTAGATTACATTAAAAAAAAAAATTATAGAAATGTTGGCCAACTGAAAAGTATGTGCATGTACACACAATACTTGGTCAGGGCTCCTTTTGCATGAATTACTACATTAATGGTGGCAATCAGCCTGTGAAACTACTGAGGCATTATGGAGGCCCAGGTTGCTTCAATGGCGGCCTTCAGCTCACCTGCATTGTTGGGTCTGGTGTGTCATCTTCCTCTCGGCAATATCTCAGATTTTCTATGAGGTTTAGGTCATGCAAGTTTATTGCCAAGTCAAGCACAGTGATACCATGGTCACTAAACCAGGAATTGGTACTTTTGTCAGTGTGGGCAGGTGCCAAGTCCTGCTGGAAAATGAAATCAACATCTCCATGAAGCTTGTCAGGAGAGGGAAGCATGAAGCGCTTTAAAAATTTCCTGGTAGACTACTGCGCTGACTTTGGACTTGATAAAACACAGTGGCCCAGCACCAGCAAATGACATGGCTCACCAAATCATCACCGACTATGGAAATGTCACACTGGACCTCAAGCAAGTAGGATTCTGTGCCTCTCCACTCTTCCTCCAGTCTCTGGGATCTTGATTTCCACATGACAGGATTTGGCACCTGATTAGAGGAATCTATACAATATGAGGTCAACTTTTTCAAGTGAATTACTGAAATAAATTTTTCAATGATCTCAATTTTTTGAGAAGCACCTGTAGAATAAGGTAGGCTCTTGTACATATTTTTGGACTGTGGGAGGAAACCAGAGCACCCAGAATTCCCCCCCCCCCAAAAAAACACGCATGGCTAGAGCATGCAAACTGACCAGTGGGTTTGAACCCAGTATGGGTAACCCCCACAACAGACTGGGACAAGCAGAGCGCTCAGCTGGAGCAATTACTAGAACAATGATGTGTTTATTGAGATCAATAGGCAGCCACTCTTTGTCTAGCTTCTTCCTGCCAGTTCCACAGTTTATATGCATGACTCAAATGCAAACGTTCATGCTTCCTGCTCCGACTGATGCAAATGTCCCATGCCTTTCATGTATTGTCTGTAACTGGGTATAAAAACTGCATATGCTCTGTAGCTCACTCTCTGACCACTGCTTCTGACGACACGCATTGCCTGCATCTGCCGAGGAGAGCCTCCGGGCTCGCTCTGGCGCGCATGCACGGCGCCGGAGTGAGTTCTTGTGATGGCGGTATGATTAATAAAATCCCTCAAAAACTCAGCTCGCTGCATATTATTCTTCTGCCACACCGGGACCTTTAATTGTAAAGCAGTAGTGCTTACACCATTTCACTTATGTTCTGGAATCCCCCGTCTCTTAATAAAAAAAAAAAAAAAAAAAGCACATTTGGATTTAAACTTAAAAAAAACTTCTGTGGTGACGTTTTACTTATTTTGGTAATACATTCATTTAAGTAATAAGAAATCTGAGGAGCCATTTGGGAGTCAATAAGAACCGGCTCTCAAGAGAATTCCCATCACTAGTTTGAAAGGGAAGGGGCAAGAAGATTTTGACATGAACCTGTAAGATTATGAAAGGGTTTTTGGTAGGAAAAAAGGGCATAAGCCATCATTTTAGACAATACAGATTTGTTTTTATAGGGGATTTAGAGCCACCTGAGTGTCTAACATTTATATAGATTTTTAAAGTTTGAAGATAGTGACAAGTGACTAGGAAAAATGTAATTTGCTTAATGATTATAAATGTGGCAAAATTTGAATTGTAGTTTTATCATATTTCATTTCAGTGACTCACAGCTTTAAGCCTTACCTTATGAAGGTCTTTATCAAGAGCACCAACAAAATCGTTCTGATTACTCTCAATCATCTTCACCACAGCCTCCAGCTGGGTCAGTCTGAAGGTCTCCTTCAGTGTCCGTCCTGCCTGGAAAGCAGCTCTGGACCTCTTGAGCAGGTCCACACACTCCAGTAGAGGACGCTTCGAACATGGTTCTCCCTGCTTGGCCCTGTACATGAATGTTTTAATGAAACAGACTATTCCAGACTCATGGTCCATCAAAAATAAGAAAATAAAAAAATAAAAGACAAACATTTAAAAAGAAAAAAAAAAAAACTTTAGCCCTTGTATTATTGCAGTCACTTCTGGCAAAAACAAAAAAAATGCAGTTTAACCCTGGACCTTTGTGTGCTTTTCATCCATTATTATTTGATCCGTTATTTCCCCACTCAGCTCCTATATCAAGTCTAAAATACACTAAAAGCAATAGTTACTCATATTGTTAAGTGCAAAAAAAAAAAAAAAAAGTGCTACTGAAACCCATTCAAACTGCAATTTTTCATCTCACTTCTATTAAAGCACAATAGAGAACTTAGGTCCCATAAGGAAGTAGAGTCACGCCCCCTCTACTTCCACATAAACTATTAATTGATGGTTGAGTCCCTTATCACATGACTTCTTGCAGATTTCCTCCAACATGGCTGCCATTTGTTTAGTTATGCCATGGAGCGAAAAGTGTGAAAACCTCAAACTTTGAAACTCTTGATAATGACTCCAGACAGTGTTACGATGACAAATTACCTTTAATCAAGAAGCAGGATCCTGACTTGGAAACGAGCAGGATGACACTGCGGTGATGGCGGCGCACTCCCCTGGGTGATGCTACCGCCCGGCGGTGTATGGAGTCTGTTGACTCAGTGTGAACATGACCAAGTGTGTGACCATACCAAGGTCCAAGCATGTTGTGGAGATTATAGGAAGGCAGGGTGAGTGGGTTTTGTCTTTCTGGATGGGGTTGATCAAAGTTATCAGCCAAAGCTTAGCTGTAAAAGTAGCTCAGTGAAACTTGGTCTGAAGATCGTTTTATACAGTTACTGTGGGTTAGACATATCCGGCTGTCCTTCCCATCAGTGTACAACCAATGACAGCATAGTAGTTCACCATATTTACAACACTTTTCTGCTGAATGTAGCAGCTTCACCTTCAACATGGCTGGTGTGTGACGTCTTCTCTCGGTTACTGGCGGATAGCAAACAACTGAAAGGTGCATACCGCCACCTAGTGTACAAGAGTAACATTATGCCATATGAGCCCGACCCCTAAATTCTATGACTTAATCTGGTGTCATTTAAAAAAAAAAAAAAAAAGAGCCCTTCTTCTGATTCTTATTGCCTCTCCATCTGTTCCCAGAATCCCAGTTAAATCCCATTCCCTACCGGCCTCTCAAACTTCATTTTCCATCATCCGTCTTTCATTTCTGCATTTGTGACAGTGTCATAAGATGTGCTCGACATTTTTACTTCACACTCTACATTTGTCACTTTGGCTTTTCCCCATGGTGAATAAAGTGCTGTTAAACCTGTGATCCAGCCCAAGTCTTGCCATAATGATGTCTTCCCTCCTTTTGGTTGTTATGAAATTCTTTATTGCAATAGATTTTTGCATTTTGTAATACGATTTACCTTTATGATCTTCATCCCATCTTTTTTTGCCATAGCTCAGTTTTTCTTGATTACTGCTTTCCCCTTCACCAAGAGCGCTTTTTGCCAATTTGTCTGCACAGTCATTCCCTTTCAACCCTTCATGTGCAGGAACCCAACAAAACTGAACTTCACCACCCCATGTACCCTAAATAAACTGATAGCTCAATCACCAAGTCTTCCCTTGTAGATTTTAGGGTCTGTATGGTTTTTAGTGCTGCAAGTCCGTGCACACAACCACCCAGTCCGGTCTGACCTCCTCCACCCACTGCAAAGCAATAATTGCCACCATCTCTGCTGTAAACCCGATTGTATTGTTGGAGTCTTTTTGCGATGGTCACTTTAAACTCTGGGATGTATACTCCAACAGAGCCCTCTTTATTCTTTGAACCGTCAGTATAGAGCTGTAAGAAGTTAAAGTAATTGTTCCTGAGGTAAATGCTTGTTTTAACACCAACTTCACTCATATGCCAATCCTTTTACCTCATTAGCAGACTAGCGTCTACTTCTATTCCTGGAAACAGCCAAGGGGGAACATTACTCACTGGACTGGTGTTAGCTATATCATTGGTGTGCAGCCCATACATTATGGTCTTTCAGTTGTCCACCCAAACCCGTGTCCCTAGAAATTAGAGTAGTCCAGCAGTCTTGTAGTGTTTTTGAAATATTTGCTTTGTCACTTCCTTTCAGCTTGACCCAGTACGATAATGCGAGTTTCTCTCTTCTCAAATCCATTGGCATTTCTCCTGCTTCTATTAAAACTGCATTGTTTGGTGTTGTTTTGATGGCTCCAATGCACAGGCGAAGCACTCTATGCTGCATTCTGTCTATTTTTTCCAGAGTTGTCTTTGCCGCTGCTCCATAAATCATGCATTTGTAGTCTATTGTCAATCACATTAGTGCTCTGTAAATGTCAATTAATGCCCGTTTATCTGCACCCCATTTGTGTCCAGCTACAGCTTTTATGAGATTAATGACTTTTGCATTTTGTCTCCAGATTTAACATGAACTCCATGTGTATGCACTATCAAACCACAATCTTAGATATTTGAACTCACTGACTCTTGGTTGATTATATAATGTTAATGGTTCTATACCACTTCTGCATTTTTTGTGAAAGTCATAGCAGGTTTTACTCTTTGAAAATTTAAATCTCCAGTCATATGACCACTTTTCCACTTTCTCCATTGCTTTCCTGATGTTTCTGAACAAATTTTTAATTTCTTCCCCTTGTCCATATGGCTTCATCTGCATATAGTGCTTTTGATGGATCCCTCTTGATCTTCAAACATGTCAATTATATTGAATAAAACAGGACTTATCCCATTCCCCTGAGGAACACCATTTTCTGTCAAAGTCATTAGAAACTTCTGATCCTACTTTAACCCTAATTGTCTTGTGTTAAAAAAGCCATTATCCAATTATACATCCTACCACCAATGCCCATTTTATTCAATTTGATAAGTCCATCCCTCCACAGTGAGTCATAAGCCTTTTCAATATCCAGATAAATTATAACCATTACTTCTTTCATTTTCAATATCATCCATTGTGGCTCTTCCTCTTCTAAAACCATTCCGATAGTTTGTTTTTGCTCCAATACATATGACAGCCTGTAAACTAACACCTTCTCCATCCATTTCCCTAAATGTGACGTTAATGCTATTGGCCTGTAGTTGCCTGGATGAGCTGGATCTTTCCCTGGCTTATTAAATGGTAAAATTAAAGCCTTTTTCCACCCACTTGGGATAACCCCCTCCTTCCATATCCTGTTAAACAATTTCAGCACCAGTTGCATTGATTGCATAGGCAACTGCTGGAACATAGCATAGCTTAACTGATCATATCCTGGAGCTGTGTATCCACTATCTTGCAAAGCTCTCTTAAGCTCTGACATTGTGGGCTCAAGGTCTAAGTCATGTCCTCTTTCACTTCATTTTTTTTTTTTTTTTTAAGTTTGCATTTTCTGAGTTTATGCTGCCTTTGCCGTCTATGACTCACCAAGATGGTCTCCTCTCTGCACTGCTGCAAATGCTCTACCTAGGACTTCTGCTTTGTCTGATATAGCCATCTCACTAAAGCTGGAATTTTAACCGATACCCCTTTTCCCACTCTTTAACCATACCCTAGACATTACCTAGTTCTGTCTTCCTAACGAGGGTGGAACAAAATTCTTTCCATGTTGACCTTTTCCTGTTTTTAATAATCCTTCAAGCTACTGCCCTTTTCTTTTTATACCCTATTAAGTTTTCACTATGATGAGTCATTCTTCCTCAGCTCTCTGAATGCCTCGTTTCACTCTTATTGCAATACTACATTCGTCATTCCACCAGGGTACAACCTTCTTCCTACCCTGTGTTGTTTTCTTAGGTATACTTGCTATTGCAGCATTCAGAATATGATTGGTTACCTGACTTGAACACTCTTCTATGCCTCCTTCTAATGTTACCAAATGACAACAGTATTGCCTAAACCCCCCCAAAAAAAAAAATCTGCCTTGTCAAAACATCTTGTAAAACATCTTCCATTTTGTATACATACTTCAGTTTTAATGACTAAGTATTGGGAAGTGATCACTTCCCATAGTTGTCCTGTTCATAACCGTCCATTCACAGGTGCTCATTAAACAATCAAATACCAGAGTCAGGTCAATACATGATAATGTGCCCCTATGCACATCCACCCTGGTGCCTTCACCACTGTTGAGACAAATTAACGTTCATCTAACATGTCTTCCACAACATTTCCATTGTTATCTGTATGTGTGCTTCCCCACAAGCTATTATGGGCATTAAAGTCTCCACACCATACTGCTTTCATATGCCCTTCCCCTGCCATAACACTGAAAATATCTGCTGTTAACTTCCTACATGGGTTGTAAAAATTAATCAGCTTAATATTTGTTCATTTGGCCTACATATTTCAATAATATTACACTATCCTCAGGGGAGGGAGTCACCCTATACGCCAGGCCATCTTTAATGAAAGTGGCACATCCTCCATTTACAGTGTTAGTTTATCCTGTCTGAAGTGTATCCTGGAATCAAAATCTAAGTGAGGTTGAAGCCATGTCGCCTCTACACACACCACCTGTGGAACAACTTCTAGTTTGTAAAGATACTTGAGTTCTTGTCAGTTTGTTATAAGACTCCTTGCATTCCACTGTAGTATGTGTAGTAGTACTGTGGGCACCCAGCACAATGCAGACTGATAATATTCACGCTCAGCAGGGATTGCATACGAACAGAGAGCCCTAGGGGGACAACCAGAACAATGACCATTGTTATTCATCCCTGGAGTAAGGAGGAGTCTGGTGCCAGTTAATCACGCGATTGATATGTATTGTCTGATATGTATATCGATATGTAAATGTGCCATGCATTCTCTTGTCTGTATAAAAGAGCTGACTTTACATGCCTCACTAGCACACACACACAGCGCTGCAGTGCGTTTCATGATGATGGAGGAATAAAACTCAAACCTTCAGCTCGCCGTGTCACGCCTGAACTTTTGTTCCTCCACACTGGTGACCCTTGAAGAATGGAACACAAGGTGAACACCCCGGAGATGACCCGGACGGGAAGCCTCAGAACGTGTCACGGTGCGTCCCTCACCTGATCTTTTACCTCCACACTGATGACCTGGCGAGGGAAAAAGGACTCTCTCCCTCTCACTGCACTGTGGATTCCAGAGACCGGGGATTGTCTACATCCTTCGCACCCACATGGGAGCGCGTGCTCCTTGTCCTTTCTCCACAATGGCGACCTCCAGGGCCGAGAGCGCAGCGCTGGGACCGAGACGCACGATCAGTGACACGAGCAACGCACAGAAACAGCCTGAACAGGGAAGACCATCGGTGCCGACTGTGTTGCTTTCCATCAAGCTCCCTGACCCAACTCGACAACGGACCTTCTGCGCAACTTTCAGCTATGTTGTTACTGTGCCAAGTGCGTGCCACGCACGGGACAAAACCGGCTCCACAGTCTGATACAGCGTCCTCTGCCGCTGCACATGCCCAAGTAAAATGGCCGATCGCCACCCTCGGAACCTTCAGGGCTGCTCGCGCACCTGAAGCAGACGTGCAGCCTGCACAAAAGACTATTAGTTTTCCAGCCACAGCGCACAAGGGGAATTTAGCCGATTGCTTTCCCCGATGACTTTAGGGCTGTTTCTCACACCTAAAGCCAAACTGCCGAGTCCCTGACACAGCTTCAGTTTATCACAGCCACTACGCATCCTCGAGGAATTTGGCTGTTCGCCTTCCCCACATCCTCGCTGGACCAAAACACGAGAAGTCAGATCTATCCCCCCCCCCCCCACAGCCGCTGTGGATCTCCACCATGTTTAATGGGAAAAGTTCCTCACCATCGCAGATCCACACGCAATTTTTGCGCAGCCCAGGCACCTTTGACGTCCCGGGCCGGCACTCGCTTACTCCCACCCCCTCAACCTCCTCCTGCACAGAGCTTTCCCTGCACCTCACTCCCAAAGCCGGCTGATCACCGTCTGGTTCCATTACATACGACGGCACCCCGGCCCGTGCGCCCACGATCCACGGCCGTTCAATGTGCTGGAACTCTGAGTGGAGCACACTGCCCTTTCCACCCCTCCCCCGTCCCCTTCACAGACAGACATGCCCTCCGACAGTTCTACCGGAGCACAACCCCTTCTGACCGTTCTGGTTGGGGGGGGGGAGCAGTGTGGGCACCCAGCACAATGCAGACTGATAATATTCACGCTCAGCAGGGATTGCATACAAACAGAGCCCTAGGGGGACAACCAGAACAATGACTATTGTTATTCATCCCCGGAGTAAGGAGGAGTCTGGTGCCAGTTAATCATGCGATTGATATTTATTGTCTGATATGTACAGTGGGGTAAAAAAAGTATTTAGTCAGCCACCAATTGTGCAAGTTCTCCCACTTAAAAGATGAGGTCTCCATTTTTCATCATAGGTATACCTCAACTATGAGACAAAAAAAAAAAAAAAAAATCCAGAAAATCACATTGAAGGATTTTTAATGAATTAATTGGTAAATTCCTCGTAAAATAAGTATTTGGTCAATAACAAAAGTTCATCTCAATACTTTGTTATATACACCCTTTGTTGGCAATGACAGAGGTCAAACGTTTTCTGTAAATTTTCAGAAGGTTTTCACACACTGTTGCTGGTATTTTGGCCCATTCCTCCATGCAGATCTCCTCTAGAGCAGTGATGTTTTGGGGCTGTCGCTGGGCAACACAGACTTTCAACTCCCTCCAAAGATTTTCTATGGGGTTGAGATCTGGAGACTGGCTAGGCCACTCCAGGACCTTGAAATGCTTCTTACGAAGCCCCTCCTTCGTTGCCCGGGCAGTGTGTTTGGGATCATTGTCATGCTGAAAGACCCAGCCACGTTTCATCTTCAATGCCCTTGCTGGTGGAAGGAGGTTTTCACTCAAAATCTCACGATACATGGCCCCATTCATTCTTTCCTTTACACGGATCAGTCGTCCTGGTCCCTTTGCAGAAAAACAGCCCCAAAGTATGAGGTTTCCAAACCCATGCTTCACAGTAGGTATGGTGTTCTTTCTCCTCCAAACACGACAAGTTGAGTTTTTACCAAAAAGTTCTATTTTGGCTTCATCTGACCATATGACATTCTCCCAATCCTCTTCTGGATCATCCAAATGCTCTCTAGCAAACTTCAGACGGGCCTGGACATGTACTGGCTTAAGCAGGGGGACACGTCTGGCACTGCAGGATTTGAGTCCCTGGCGGCGTAGTGTGTTTCTGATGTAGCCTTTGTTACTTTGGTCCCAGCTCTCTGCAGGTCATTCACTAGGTCCCCCCATGTGGTTCTGGGATTTTTGCTCACCGTTCTCATGATAATTTTGACCCCACGGGGTGAGGTCTTGCGTGGAGCCCCAGATCGAGGGAGATTATCAGTGGTCTTGTATGTCTTCCATTTTCTAATAATTGCTCCCACAGTTGATTTCTTCACACCAAGCTGCTTACCTATTGCAGATTCAGTCTTCCCAGCCTGGTGCTGGTCTACAATTTTGTTTCTGGTGTTCTTTGACAGCTCTTTGGTCTTGGCCATAGTGGAGTTTGGAGTCTGACTGTTCGAGGTTGTGGACAGGTGTCTTTTACACTGATAAAGAGTTCAAACAGGTGCCATTAATACAGGTAACGAGTGGAGGACAGAGGAGCCTCTTAAAGAAGAAGTTACAGGTCTGTGAGATCCAGAAATCTTGCTTGTTTGTTGGTGACCAAATACTTATTTTACTGAGGAATTTACCAATTAATTCATTAAAAATCCTTCAATGTGATTTTCTGGATTTCCCCCCCCCCCCCTCATTTTGTCTCTCATAGTTGAGGTATACCTATGATGAAAATTGGAGACCTCTCATCTTTTAAGTGGGAGAACTTGCACAATTGGTGGCTGACTAAATACTTTTTTGCCCCACTGTATATCAATATGTAAATGTGTTATGCATTCCCTCTCGTCTGTATAAAAGAGCTGACTTTACATGCCTCAGTAGCGCACACAGTGCTGCAGTGTGTCTCATGATGGAGGAATAAAACTCAAACCTTCAGCTCGCCGTGTCATGCCCGAGTTTATTTTGTTCCTCCACAGTACCATAATTAAGGTATTGTTTCAGCATGTGTAGTCTCCCCAGTTTCAGCTTTCAGTAAAGCATGAATCTGGTCATCTGATATCTTTCACATCTAGGAAGCTTCCGGCTGCTTCCACAATGGTTTTGATTCTTTCACTTTTCTTCTTTAGCTGTGCAGCAACAGTCATGGTGTGGCAGATAAAAGCTACAACCGTGGACAAAATTGTTGGTACCCCTCTGTTAATGAAAGAAAAACCCACAATGGTCAGATAACTTGAATCTGACACAAGTGGTAATAAATAAAAATTAACCAATGAAAATCAGACAACGCTGTTGAATTGTGGTTCAACAGAATTATTTAAAAAAAAAAAAAACACCTCATGAAACAGGCCTGGACAAAAATGGTACCCCTAGAAAAGATTGAAAATAATGTGACCATAGGGGCATGTTCAACCAAGATGTGTCCTCTAACATCACAGGTGTCTACAAACTTGTAATCAGTCAGCCTATTTAAAGGGTGACAAGTAGTCACTGTGCTGTTTGGTGACATGGGTGTGTACCACACTAAACATGGACCAGAGGAAGCAAAGGAGGGAGTTGTCTGAGGAGATTAGAAAGAAAACTAGACAAGCATGTTAAAGGTAAAGGCTATAAGACCATCTCCAAGCAGCTTGATGTTCCTGTGACTACGGTTGCACATATTCAGAAATTTAAGATCCACGGGACTGTAGCCAACCTCCCTGGATGTGGCTGCAGGAGGAAACTTGATGAAAAATTGAAGAGATGAATAATACGAATGGTAACAAGAGCCCAGAACAACCTCTAAACACATTCAAGGTGAAATCCAAGGTCAAGGTACATCAGTGTCAGATCGCACCGTCCGTCGTTTGAGCCAAAGTGGACTTCATGGGAGACGACCAAGGAGGACACCACTGTTGAAAACAAATCAAAAAAGCCAGCCTGGAATTTACCAAACTGCATGTTGACAAGCCACAAAGCTTCTGGGAGAATGTCCTATGGACAGACGAGACAAAACGAACTTTTTGGCAAGGCACAAAGGGAGAAATGTTTTGTTTTATAACAAATCTCAGACTGAAGGAAAGAAAAATTAAGTTTAAAATAATTACTTTGATAAAGATTAGTCATCCATGTGGTAAGTGCAGTATATAACATTCACTGTTCTGTAATAACTTTGTACAGATTTCGTGGTTGCAAATTCAGTTCATTATAGTATAAATGATTTTTAAACATGAACGGCATTAACATTGGGGGAAAAAAAATAAAGCCATTTAGTGGTTATAAAAATGTATTCAGATTTAGTTACTGAAGTTGCAGTCACCCAAAATATGACACTAATCTCTCCAACATCAAAGAATAAGCTGCATGTGTGAGAAAATTTCTCGATGCGTGATATTGACCCAATATTTTTTATCATCATAACAAAACCAAGTTTGCAATCTTGCACAGCACTAACAGCCATACCTGTAGAATGTTTGCCAATATGCCTCAAATCCACTTGACCAGTTGGTGTCATGTTACTATGCATGCCGTACCCCAGTTACAAAAATCTACATTCTATTAATGCCATAACTTGTGTGGCAGCAGCAACAGAAATCAGGCATCTTTCAGGATGCTATACAGTGGATGCCAAGTACATACCAGACCGCCGATAGAGTATCAAGAACAGCCTGGATGCAGACCCATCTAGGAAGTGCTTAAAGTCAAGGTCAATGGCCTAGGAGGAGTATAGTTTTTTTGTGAAATCATAAATGCCCAGATCTCCTGACCCTTGACCCCGAGCACAACCTGGCTGCAGACCCACCTGAGGATCTTTGTGAGCAAGTTTGGTGAATACCAAGGCAATTTCCTAGGAGGAGGAGTGATTTTTCTCAAATTGCACAAGTGCCCAGATCTCCTCACCTTTGACCTTGAAACATAGCCAACTTAGGGATCACTAAGACTTGTTAAAGAGATCATACGGCATAAATTAAAATTCTGACTAAGGGCAGTTAATCCCTGGAATAAACTCCCTGAATGCTGTTATTGCACCTTCAGTAAATGCTTTTAAAATAGGTTAGATATGTTATGGTATAACTATCATTATGCAACAATTAGTTCCGACCAAGCAATTTGATTGGACAATAGGAGTTCCAAGAGTTACTATATTCCACGATAATTGCACTCAACGTTAAACTGGATATGCATCATTCTGCTTCACAGGTGTTCTACTAACATTATTAGCAGTAATTTACTGTCAGCTCTCAGTGAGAAATGTAATACTGTGTTGGATACCTTCATTTCCACAGTGAGACACTGAAAAGAAATTTTACCTGACCTGGAAGTCCCACCCTTTTTGGGGGGGGGGGAAACAAAACACTATTCAATTTAGAAAGTCTGCCCTTGTATAAACGTTAAGTTATTTCACGTCTGTTTAAATCTAGACAGTGCTAGATTTATTGTCTCGATTAACAAACCAAAATACCTTTGTGGTGATGGACTCCGTTTCATCTGAAAATGCCAAGAAAAAAAAAAGTGAGCCAAGTGTGCCAAAGCCAAATCACTAGCATGCTCACTAGCCACGTTTTGATCTCAGCCGTTCTGTGCTACTGACTCAACCGGTATGTTTTATAAACACTGATTTTTGCACTTGACAATATTCAGTTTGTTTACATGTGTGAAATGACAATATACTGGTTCATGCTGATTGAGATGTTTAGCAACAGTTACTGACAAGAGCCTTTTCCCCTCCCCTCTACTGTGCAAAATAACTGGTTAAACAAATGATAATACTGTATTTTGTCCAGTATTACTGTCATTTAATTGTGCTTGCAGAACTGTTGTACACTCAAGGTCGTACGGTATTGAATATAATAATGTGTGATATGTCTAATGCCCTCCACCACATGTATCACACCCACAGTTACTATATTCATTGATACCGTACGCACTCTTGTAATATTGCTTAAATAGCCAGACTTCGCCACATTGATATTATGACAGGTGATTAATAACGGTCCAATCTGTTAACAGGCTTTTAGCCTACCATTATTGTTTAACAGAAATATGTATGCATGTATATGCATTTATCAACAACTGAAGGGATAACCCATAACTTTTCATTTTTTTTTTTTAATTAGTATCCATTCATTACCTTTTCAACCTTACCCCTTCCAAAATCTTAAGGTTAACCTCTTAATTTAGGATTCTAAACATCTCCCGTCAAGTAAAATGATGTTCATTTATATAGTGTCCAGGGCTTGGCATCAACTTTTTTGCTCATCGGCCACTGTGGCTAGTGGTTTTTCAAACTTACTAGCCACAATTTTGTTGTTGGAAAGTTATATTCAATATGATCAAATTTGATTATCACATGCCAAATTTTACTTGAACTAAATTTACAACCTTCTTAAATGTAAATGACCCTTATAAATGCATAAAAATAGCAAGAGAAACACCGTTTATTAACAGGAGTAAATGCTGTAAAGCAGTCGAGAAAAATATTTGCAATATGAGAGAAGTGCAGGTAGATTTGGGGTCCGTCCCAGTTCTCATGTGTACCTCTTCCCCTTTGCCTACCCCCACCCTTTAGTCCTTGAAAGCAGAGGCCAAGGGGTAGGGGTTGAAAATGGCCCCTATGAATTGGGACACCCCTTCAGGGCTGCACGATGTCATTAGTAGTTACTGATGGATTTAATCCAAGTCTGCACTACCCGTTTTCACTAGGAAAAAAAGAAAATCAATGAGGAAAAAAAGTCATCTTAAGGAGAAAAGGTCTCAAATTTACATGAACAATTCTAATCACTAGAAAAAGTCAAATTTACTAGAAAGAAAGCTGTAAAATTCAGAAAAATTTGGACCCCATGTTTGACATCCCTGGACCAGCACTTTAAAAATGCAGAGGTTTTACTCCCATGAAATGGCTGCACATCAGATATAGATAATCACAGAAGTTCACCTCGGAAGAATCTTCATTTGCTGTTTACAGCAACAAAGTTTAATCACTTTGTCTCAGTCCTACAAAAACTTAAATTTGCACAACTGCGGACAGTAAAGGGAGGGTCATTCCAGAATTGGAGGACATTTTACGTCCCACCCATCAAATTTTAAATAATCCACATACAAAATACTAAAACATGCAGTTTGAGTAAATTTACTTGTTCTGAGACCAAATCTAAAAAAAAATAAAAAAATAAAAATATAAAAAAAAAAAACTAAGAATGCTTGAAAATAGTTTTAAAGATACCAAATAAGTCTGGAGTACCCCCTAAAATGCCATTTTTTCTCTTGTCCCATCCCCCTAATGACCAAATTGAATCTCAAATAAAACCGTTAAAATGAAATTTAAATTTCATTTTTTTGGTATTATTTGTTTCATTGCCGTCTCTTGTAACTGTGGGAACATTTGTTTTAATAAACATAATCTTTCAAATTATTCATGGAACGTGTGTCCCACAACATGCACGCAACCCCGTTACCATAACCTTTTTAGCATGGTAGAAGAAGAAAGCAGTGAATCACGTGATACGCTGAACTTGACATCAGTTTTCCAAAAGAATGGGTAGAGCAAAGCTATGTCCTCTTTTCTATTTTTCATATTTTTATAACGTAGTTAGCCTTGATTGAATGGCTCACTCAACCTCATGCAACCCTGTTATGCATATGACCAGAATAAGAGTTATTTTTATTTTTTCTTTACTTATTTACATAAGTTTGTCCTCTTGTTCAGCAGTGACAGCTAGCTAAACAGCTAGCTGTTACTGCTGAGAGAAAGCTAACATTGGTCTGGATTTGCAACCCTGTTGCTGTGATCAGAGTGACAGGGTTGCACTACATTAACAGGGTTGCATCTCCTCCAGTTTACTCAGACTTTAGAAACTTATTTGTAATTCAACAATTTACATTATCTGAGATATAATTTAGTTACTCTACATATTGTAAACACATTTCTGAATTTTACATACTGAATCGTTTCCTTTTATTTCCCAGTGGTAGTCCAAATATATTATGGTTGCAGCAACTACCTCGATGGGATGATTAACTTTACATAAATAAAACTGTATTCAAACAATGAGTTACAATTCAATTAAGTTAGATAAATTGTTTTTCATACAGTGTGGCCCACCATTGAGTGCTGCTGAAAAGCAGAGACGCTACCGAGCCAAGCGTGATGCTGATGTACAAAGGAGACAGCAGTACTCAAAGAGAGAAGTGGAAAAAAGATGTAGAAACAGGAAAGCAGTTGCTTCAAAAAGCCCGCAGTGAGAGCACAGCGAGCCCAACAAAAAAAGTGGCAGCAATGTTACTTTACCAAGCTCTGAATGATGGTCAAAGGTGAAATTGTTTTGCATCCAGGAGCAAGATGTAGATGATGCAGTGAAGGAAATGCCGGCTGACCTTCCAGCAGTACCATCCACAATGAGGCTGCACCAGGTACTCACTTCACCATTTCTCCACGATTCTTATTTAGTTAAAGCACTTTGAACTAACTTATGTATGACCGATCTTGCCTTGCCAGGTGATTCCTCTTTCACCTGGAAAAATGCTCTACCGCGACATCAGCTGCATGTGTTCTGCAAATGGGAATCTGGAATGCAATTGCCAGAAAACCAAAAGCTTCAGCTTTAATTCCACAGATGACCACACAGAAGACCTAACGCACAGCACACCAGAAGAAGAGCAGTGGCATACTCCAGAGGTTGTGGGTAAATGGTGTGCCCTGCTGTATGAGGGCCACATCTACCCAGGGATCATCCAAGAGGTGAATGAGACCCACTGCCAGGTGAAATGTATGCACAGAGTGGGGAAAAAATGCTTTTTCTGGCCGTTGAGGAAGGATGTCCATTGGCATCCCTTTGAGGATATGCTGACCATCATTCCACCGCCACAAAATGTTACCTCACGCCACCTGGCCATCGCAGAAGACCAATGAACACTCTGGTTAGCCATGAAGAGTAAAGTGGAATATTAGAAGACCGATGTTCTCAAGCAGATGACAAGTTTTCAGCTAAGTGTTAGAGTGAAATGTTTTCAGCTCAGTGTTAAAGTGAATATGTTGATAGGCTAGGGCAGCCAGCCATCAAAGGTTTCATAGCAATGTTCTGAACCAAAGGGAAAGTTTCAGCAAAGTTTCTTAAATTACTATCATTTCTTCTATTTTTTGGGTGTTATTTGAGGAAAAGTGCATCAGAAGGTATTAAAAGTTATTCAAAGAACCCTTTGGTGTCTTGGGCATTTGTCACTTTTATATGATAATCTATAATCAAAAATCATGTAGCTAGTCATCCATCTTACTTTATGCAACCCTGTTACCATATCATTTTAATTGAAAATGATCCTAAATTACTTTCTCAGCTCAAAAGGGTTTGAGCCATTTTCCTTTAAAGAGTTTATGCAATCACATGCAAAATGTGTTAGAGTAAATATTGTACAATAAATACTGAAATTGACCAGTGTACCCTGCCTCTCGCCCAAAGATGCTGGGATAGGCTCCCTCCCCCCCCCCCACCAAACCCGAAAAGGATTAAGCAGAAGATGAATGAAAAAAAAAAAATACTGAAATTGGTAAAGTGAAACATGTCATTATTGAAAAGTTGGGTGAGAGATTTTGAAAGTTGTTAAAATTAATTTAAATCAAGTCATATGTGAAATCAAATGGTTATTCAGAGAGAATGTTACTTTATTTACTTAATGGAAAAGGAATTATATTTCAGAAATCAATGTACTTTTTCAGGTTTCTCAGTGTTGGCAACAGGGTTGTACCAAGTATTGTAAACACCAAATAAATCCTGTAATAAAAATTGTACCATTGATCTGCAAGCTGAGCTAATCAAGCCTTTGATAGTTTATTACCCATTATTGATGAATATGTAGCAGAAAAATCAGAAAAGTTAAGGTTTATTTTTCAAGAATTTTGAAGCCCAAATGTCCTCCAATTCTGGAATGACCCGGAACTTCTTTCCCTAAAAATAATTTAACCACAGAGGTAGGAGAGCACAGGTCATTTTCACCGCTGGGACAACGGGGGAAAATCGGGGCCAGTTGTCCCCGTGATCTGATCACAGAGCAGCTGCCGTCTGTTCCTGGTCAGTCTCCAGACTGGAAAGAAAATGAGGCGACCTGCTGAGCCAGACTCCTGGGCTGCTGCTGGCTGACAGTGGACCAGTGAGAATACACTGCATGTGCACAGATAGTGCTCATGGGAGTTGTAGTTTTGCAGTCTCACTTTGCTATAGGTTTATTATTAGATGTCATTTGACAAAACTGCAACCTGCCAAAGTAGCTAGTGGGAGTCGCTACCTGCCACAGCTGAAATATACCTGCCAAGGACAGGTGTTACCGTCAAGCCCTGATAGTGCCTTTCTCATCGCTGGGTGACCAAAGCACTTCACAGATTCAGTCATTTACCCATTCACACACACTCATGGCAGCGAGTGCAGGAAGCGAACCACCGACCCTCCGATCAGAGGTAGACCACACTCTTCCCTTACACCACAGCCACCAGCATGAACTGATCTGAAGAGGTTTTGTGGGACTGGCCACTGCTTCCATATCTGTAGACACTTCCTATAGGGATGCAGCTTCCATACCAGTAGACACGCCCAGATTTAAAGGGTCCCTAAGCTTTAAACTTAACTAGTTTTACAGCCTTAAAATCAGTCAATTTAAAACAAAAAAGGAGAAAAACTCAAGGAAATATAGACTTGAGTAAAACTAGTAGAATTGCTCTTCCCCTCATAAGTCAAAACTCAGAAGAGTATAATAAAGTTACTCTGTACAGGCTGATGAAAAAAATTACTGAGTACACACTTTAGAGTAAATGTAACCATCACATAATGTACCTTCTGAATGTCAACCGTCCCTTCCTCTGACAAGGATAGCATGCCCTTACTCTTCCGCTCAACAAATCTCTATTGGCCTTTCTGAATGGCCTAGTGTGTAGTTAAGCCCATGCACAGGGGTAAAAGCCCCACTGGCATCTGCAAAGAATCCTTATTATAGCCAATCAGGTGATGCACATCAAACCAAAATTTGGGAGTTTATGTGTAACTCAGCTGAGGACAGCAGAGGGATCTCATTCAACCCTTCCTAACACTTGACATATTACATTTTAAAAAAGTGAAATTAAATGGAAAAACAAAACAAACAAAAAAAACCCCCACCAAGACAGTTAAGTTATGGGGGGAAAAAAAAAATGCATCTTTACCTGCGCAGGGTTTTGAACCAGCTGGTTGAGGAAGAACCAGAAAACCCTTCCATTGTTGTTCTGCTTCAGAAAGTTGCAATAGTTGCAGCCAGTTTTGAGCATGAAATCCTCACCCTGAACCGTTCACCTTTCACTGAGAGTTGCAGTAAACACAAAAGGGAATTTGCCGTGCGGTACTTAGCTCATAATCCACCATCCATGGTTACCAGCAAGAAAATGCCTAGTGCCTCCTCAGTCTCAGTTATATCTCCACTCTGAGCAGGTGTTTCTAATTAGTCAGCTAATTATTCATTTCTGAGTAGGAAAGGAAGTGCATCAACTGTTTTAAGTAAAAGCTTTATATCATACTTGTGTACATGTTTTAAACATTACAGGAGAAGTTATTTTACACATAAACAACTCTTTCATGTCAGTCTATTTCAGCCACAATTCTCCACCCTGTAGTGCATTCAGGTTCAAAGACACTTAAAAAAAAAAGAAAGAGATGGAAATATTCACAGGAAAGGTGGGAACATTTCCAAGATAATTTCTTTATTTTTTTGCACTAAGAGTTGCCATTATAAGTCAGCATCAGCAGTTCACTGGTATAGTTAAGTCCTAGCCTACTCTTGACATCATTTAAAACAGATGAGGGACCTCATCACAGGAGACAGGCAAGCATTTGAGGTATCGCCCATGTCTCTCTACGGCAGGGGTGTCAAAACTCATTCCATGGAGGGCCAAGACCCTGCAGGTTTTACCTCCTCCCAGTGCGTTCAGCAGTTGGTTTCACTGAATTTCTTCCCACTGATTGCTGATCAGTGAAAACACCTGCTGAAAACAATGGGTGGAGGTAAAACCTGCAGGGTCTTGGCCCTCCATGGAATGAGTTTGACACCCCTGCTCTATGGAAAGCCAATTAGCCAATAACATGTAGTTTACCATCTGTGTTAACGTGTCAAAACTGAATACCTAGGGTGACAGAAAATGCATTGTTAAAGTGTTCATTTTGTTTGTATTATGACATATAAAGTATTAAAGGTGTACTAGATAGCATTTTCATAAAAAAAAAATCAACAAAGGGTTTAGAAAGGCAGGTGCCTATATAGTCTTCAAAAAATAATGTATTGATGAAAAAATACTTTTACATTTTTTTTTATGGATGATGAGAACTACGGTGGCCAGTAAGATCACAGCCAGTCACAGCCAATAACATAACTGGGTTGATGTCACGTGTCTCGGGCAAGCGTTAAGTGTGACACCTACTGGCCAGGAGGTCAGAATGTTGTCTCTATCACCTTTATGTCTTTTATCTGATTGATTAGCATCAATATGCTCACTGTTTTATGATGCAATGCTGTATCATGGGCACCACAAGGATGGTAACTGTAAAGCCACACACAAATGGTACATGAAGCCCGATGTAACCCTGCAGCGCTGCATCATCTTTACTTCTAGGTCACATATGGGTTTCAAGTACCAATGGCATTACTCTTAACAGTTACTTTCACTGTCAAGGCCAGGATTTAGTGCTACTATATTGAAAAAGGGTGAGGTATTGATCCTAACCAATTAGATAAAAGCCCTAAAGTGACACTTTGAACAAAACCAAGTTCTTTTTCCCTCTTGTTAACATGTCTGCAACATTTTTAAATGACTTACAAGACACATCAAGAGCTAAATCACTCTTATGTGTCACATCTGTGTTATTCTGCTGTGAAAGTCTAGTTAAGCCTCCTCCCCTTGGAAAAAGGCAAGTTTAGATTGACCATTTTTGTGATGTCATTATAACAGGTGAACCAATCAGGACTAAGCACTGACTATGGCCTGAGATGAAGAGGGTGGAACTGAAGAGTCAACTTAGCCTCCAGTACCAGTTAACATTTTTTGACCGCTGCTTTAAAAATCTGACCCAAATTAAGATGGGTTTTACCATTAAATTGCTTTTAAGGACCAATGCAGTTTCAGCCATTATCCTGGGGCACGTTGTTCTACTGGTAAGTCTGTATTTTATCACAGGGATGTGGGTGAGTCTACTTTAGAATATTCAGAGTTCCTGTTGTTTGGAGGAAAGGGGGGGGGAAAGGTTTTCACAAGCAGTTATAAGACCATGATTTTTTTATTATTTTTTTTTTGTGGGGCATAAGATACCATTTTAGACAATGTACATTTGTTTTTAAAGGGGATTTATATCCACTGCAGTGCTAAGTCTTTAATAGTTCAAAACATCTTAAAATGAATGAAATAAACACCTTAATGCTTCATTTTCTGTCATCTTAACAAATTCTGTTTTAATGCATTTACAAGGACAGTAGACTAGGCATTATGGGCTACTTGGCTTTCCGTATCTCTCTAAAGCAGGGGTGTCCAATCATGTGCCATGGAGGCCCAAGACCCTGCAGGTTTTCTCTTCTACCCTCTCTCTTCAGCAGGTGTTTTCACTTGTCAGCAACCAGTGGGAAGAAATTCAGTGAAATCTTGGGGGCAAAGCCTGCAGGGTCTTGGCCCTCCGTGGCAAATGATTGGACACCCATCTAAAATTAGATCCTCCACACTGATTTGTCATTGAAAACCTTCTAATCTTAGCAGACAGAATAAATTCGGTACAGCCAGTGTTACCTATACTTTTCTAATTCTTGCACTTCTATTATAAATCTCTTTTTTTTTTATTGTTGTCACGAGTTAGTGGCCATGATATACCTACTTAGAAAATGGTTACTTATTAACAAAAGTCTCTACACCCTTTAATTTCAGAAAATGTTTTTTGCATAATAAAGAACTTGCTAAGTATGTTCTTCCTTTAACGCTTTCTTTGAAAATTGCAGTCCTTTCCCAGTATATAACTAAAAACAAACAAAACAAAAACTCTGCCAAACCTTCTGATGTTAATGAACCCTGTGTAAGGAAATCTTTAAGCTTAGAAGGTACATAGGGTAACACAATCACCCTCAAGTCCCTTTTTTCCTACAGCAAAAATGTGCAACATTTCCATGGGAACATCATCATGTCAGGCAGTCCCGTGTGGTTGGAAAACCAGTCCATGACATCATGTTAAAAAGGTTTTGAAACCTCTTTTCCTCATGGCTTGAAAAGTCCACAGAGATCAGAGAGCACTGCAGTAAAACGCTCCTCAGTCGTGGTAGTACAGCGGTTGGGTTTCAGCTCTGTGTTGTTGGTAGAAGCAGAGGATGACTCTCCCGGACCACAGCTCCCATTTCTATGGCTTGTTTCCAACGTGTGGTTATTGGTATTCAGTTTAAGTACAGTCAGGCATGTGGAAGCGAGGGGTGACTACAGTTCATGAGGCACTCGGCGTTGATCCAAGCTGTAGTGAACAAGATTTAGCATTTCTAGTATTAAGCATATGAAGCATCATAACCAACTTACTTTTCTCTCCTTGCAGTAAAGTGAAACTGTGACATGGAACAGCCGTTTGCTCTACCGGCAGATATAAATACTGATAAAACATTTTAGTTCTGTTTCTCAAAGGTGGCTGATGCTACAGCAAAGACATCTCTTAAAAAACAAACAACATGATCAAATTAGTTTTTAAAGGTTCAACATTGTGCATTTAGGTTTTCACCACAAACTGCTTCTGCATTTTCACAGCTCATCAAAAAAGCTATCTGGGAAGGTCTGTCTGAAGCAGTTGGATTAACTGGGGAGTCAATATAATGAGGCAGTTAGGGTGTGTTTGCTTTACCAATTTATAGAACTGAAGGTGGGGCTTGTTGATTTATGACATTATAAAACCCAGGAAGTATGATACACGCAGTTAGTTTAAGAATTTAACTAAATAAACTCAGTGTGCAAGCCTTTATGAAGCATTTGGATATTTTAACAGTATACATGCAACCCATGGCTGTATTTTATAAAGTAAAACCCATTAAAAACACAATTTTGCATAATATGGGTTCTCTAAATGTTTTGCCACTTCATTAAAATTGAGGCAAATATTTGTTTTGTAAATGTTCTTTAAAAAAATCTGAAGGTTACGATCTCTCAAGTGACTGTAGTGTTTTTACAAGACAAAAAGTGAGAAATATCAACATTTTTCTCAAGAGAGTACATAATTTAGTCAATGTGGGATCACTGTCCTTCAAGGAATTTGAACACAAGACATCATTTTGTCTTCCCCATACAAAAGATGCTTTATGTAAAGCAAAACATTTGAAGACTCATCCCATATCAGCTAAAAGTTGACTGGATAATGGAACCCAAGCTGTTAGCAATGCATCACTTGGTTTTAGTCAAGACCACGTGTCTGATGGCTTGCACCGTTTCTGTATTGCTTTCCAGTTCACTTGAAATGGGAGTGTTAGATCCATGATTCTGTTAAGCCTGAGAAACGGATCCAAGTACAGTGGTGTGAAAAAGTGTTTGGCCCCTTCCTGATTTCTCATTTTTTGTATCTTTGTCACACATAAAAGTTTCAGATCATCAAACAAATTTAAATATTAGACAAAGACAACACAAGTAAACAAAAAATGCAGTTTTTCAATGAAGGTGTTTATTATTAAGGGAAAAAAAAATCCAAACCTACATGGCCCTGTGTGAAAAAGTGATTGCCCCCTAAACCTAATAACTGGTTGGGCCACCCTCAGCAGCAGCAACAACTGCAATCAAGCGTTTGCAATAACTGGCAATGAGTCTTTTACAGCACTGTGGAGGAATTTTGGCCCACTCATCTTTGCAGAATTGTTGTAATTCAGCCACACTGGAGGGTTTTCGAGCATGAGCCGCCTTTTTAAGGTCATGCCACAGCATCTCAATCGGATTCAGGTCAGGACTTTGACTAGGCCACTCCAAAGTCTTTATTTTGTTTTTCCTAAGCCATTCAGAGGTGGACTTGCTGGTGTGTTTTGGATCATTGTCCTACTGCAGAACCCAAGTGTGCTTCAGCTTGAGATCATGAACAGATGGCTGAACATTCTCCTTCAGGATTTTTTGGTAGACAGCAGAATTCATGGTTCCATTTACCACAGCAAGTCTTCCAGGTCCTGAAGCAGCAAAACAGCCCCAGACCATCACACTACCACCACCATATTTTACTGTTGGTATGATGTTCCTTTTCTGAAATGCTGTATTACTTTTGTGCCGGATGTAATGGGACACACACCTTCCAAAAAGTTCAACTTTTGTCTTGTCAGTCCACAGAGTATTTTCCCTAAAGTCTTGGGCATCATCAAGATGTTTTCTGGCAAAACTGAGATGAGCCTTTATGTTCTTTTTGCTCAGCAGTGGTTTTCGTCTTGGAGCTCTGCCATGCAGGCCATTTTTGCCCAGTCTCTTTCTTATGGTGGAGTCATGAACACTGACCTTAACTGAGGCAAGTGAGGCCTGCAGTTCTTTGGATGTTGTTGTGGTTTTTTTTGTGACCTCTTGGATGAGTCGTCGCTGCGCTCTTGGGGTAATTTTGGTTGGCCGGCCACTCCTGGGAAGGGTCACCACCGTTCCATGTTTTTGCCATTTGTAGATAATTGCTCTCACTGTGCTTCGTTGGAGTCCCAAAGCTTTAGAAATGGCTTTATAACCTTTTCCAGACTGATAGATCTCTTATTACTTTGTTTCTCGTTTGTTCCTGAATTTCTTTGAATCGCAGCAAGATTTCTAGCTTTTGAGGATCTTTTCGTCTACTTCACTTTGTTAGGCAGGTCCTATTTAAGTGATTTCTTGATTGTGAACAGGTGTGGCAGTAATCAGGCCTGGGTGCGGCTAGAGAAATTGAACTCAGCTTTCCAAAGATGTGATAAACCACAGTTAATTTATGTTTTAATGGGGGGGGGGGTCACTCTTTTACACAGGACCATGTAGGTTTGGAATTTTTTTTACCCTTAATAAACACCTTCATTTAAAAACTACATTTTGTGTTTACTTGTGTTATCTGTGTCTAATATTTAAATTTGTTTGATGATCTGAAACAGTTAAGTGTGACAAACATACAAAAAATGAGAAATCAGGAAGGGGGCAAACACTTTTTCACACCACTGTATCTGATGCATTAAACTTTTGGAGTGCAGAAGAAGATGTGAAAAATGGATTATGCTGTACAAACAGCATCCATAAGCTAAATTTAATGAGACAGCCAGCTAAAGTAGAACTCATTTTACCAGAGCTGATGCAGTTTTTAAAGGAGACAAAGGGAACAAAGGAAACTTTGTAGAACCTTCAAGAAGACCATTTTGTTCAGGTGATGCCCCACTGAGGTGACAGGCTCCCATCCAGGTAAGCCTTTTTCTTGGTTCAGGCAGCTTAGCGCAACCCTCCTGTGCAGATTGTCTCGAAGTATCCAAGTTAGGAGAGCTCAAAGCCTGTGTTCATACTGATAGCGTAGCGCAGCTTGTCACGGAGGATGCTCTTCTTGCTGTAGTTGGGCAGCTTAAGCAGGTTGAAGCATGTAGATGAAGTTGGAAGTCGACCGCCAGGCTCCTTCTTCCGGATAGTGAAGAAACCCCGTAGGACACTGCCAAGTGTATCGCCAGTGTCCTGCACACAAAAACAGAAATGCATGGCTTTATTTCAGTGCACACTACAAGTAAACACCTTAGGGGCTTCAACATGAAGACATTTCCCCCCATATTTTTACTTCCCACAAGGAGGTTTGGTGATTGTTCTGCATTTTTTCTTCAATCAGTTTGTTCGCAGGATAACTCAGAAACCACAGAACATATTTTAATTACATTTTAACTATCTAGAGGACTTTTTAAGAGAATTCCAATATTGGGAATGTGATGCCTTGTCAAATGTGCTGATGGTCATCAATAGAGGGTGCTGGCTAATGACAGCTAACAGGTTGTTAAGAGTCTCCTGGCATATTAACCCCTTGCACTCCGGTCAATTTCCCTAAAAACACCAAAAAATAACGTGCCCAAAGTAAATTGAAAGCTGTTCTTCAACCCTTTGCAGCATCTTCATGGGGTTGGTCTCATTTAAAAGAAAACACTTTGAATTTTTTGGCAAAAAAAAAACATGATCTCTCTAAGTGCTCCGGCCACTGAGTTACAGTCATCTAAACATAGTGAACTTGAAGAAAATAAATTTGGCCTGGGTGTTTTTTTGGATACAAATGCTTGCAAATAACACACAGCTTCAGAGCCGGGCTGGAAAATGCAACAGAAATGTAGAACCAAGTGTTATCCAGCTGAGGTCCAAATTTTGTAACAATACCACAAAAAATGAATATTTTACACAGCTTTGTTCTCAGGCTGTTCCCAGGCGTTTTGGAACTGTGCCAAATTGTGCCAAATGGCACAGTTTGGAAAAACGTCTGTAACTTTTGAATAATTCAATGTAGAATCTTCATTTTGGGCTCTAATGAAAGGTCACATTCAGGGCTGTGTGTGTGTGTGTGTGGGGGGGGGGTTTGTCCCTCCCCCCACTACAAAGGACGGAGATCGGCCCTCGCTACATGACGGATTACACTCGTTGCATGTTTCCACAGCAACGCTGTCACAGCGGCTCCCCCCCCCCGCTACTGTGTGTGTGTGTGTGTGTGTGGGGGGGGGGGTTGTCCCCCCCCCCCCGCTACAGAGGACGGCCATCGGCCATCGCTACATGACGGAATAGACTCATATGGCGCTGCGCAGTCACTGCGGCTTCCCCCCGTGGACTGGGGGGCGTTCGGACTGTGAACGCCCCCCCACCCCCGCTCCTCTTCTGCAGCGGGGGGGGGGGGGGGGGGCGTTCACGGTCCGAATACGGCAAATGAACCGTTTATCGCGGCGCACGCACTTCGTACGCCGTACAGTTGTAATTTACCGATCGGTCAAAAGTCATTTTTTGATTACAATTTTCAGGGATAAATAATAACTTAGCTTATAACACCTTACCTTTTCACAGCAGCAGAGTCCTGGCGAACTTCTCTTCCCCATTGTCAGACGAATGCGACGCTGGTCCACTCGTGGATCCCGGTCAAAACATAATTCCATTATTGCGGTTTTGGTGAATGATTTATGACCTTTGTCGTCGGCCTCCGTCGATCTATGATGACGGAAGAGAATCCTAAACGTCTATTCTGCTGGAATGAGTGCAGGTCACACTTGTGGGTGTTCTCCATGCTGCTGGATCTGTAGCAGGTTCTTCCAGCGTCCTTTTTTTCATCTGCTGCAACAGTAAATCTCTCTTCACCCAGCCCGAACTTCTGTGCTTCAATTGGCTCCTGCATTCACAGCAGGCGGGTCCTCCTTCCTAGGTTTTCATTCATTGGTTCTTCAAGGTTTCAGAAACCCAATTCAAGGCTCTTATTAGTCGAATGAGAGTTCAATCAGATGAACTAATCTGTTCGCGGCTGTGTCGGCAGCTTTTATTTTCAGTGGTGCTTGGACGCCAACACCACCTACATCACCACCATCAGGACCATGCGTCCGAGGGCGCACGAGAGTGCCCTCGTGCGCACTAGGACGCAGAGACTTGTCCACCCGTGGGACAACGGAGCGCAAGAGGTTAATAAATGTGAGTAGCAACTTTTTAAAGAGAAAACACTGTTACCTTCTGTACAGTAGACACTCACTCTTGCCCCACCATAATGCTGGTTCCCAGGTTGAAACAAATATCCACAAGTCACAGGTATCCGGTACAGTTCACAGAATCTGGCAACCCCTGTGCTTACTGACAAATGATGAAAGGACTTATCAACCTAGTTATGCTATTGGCTCTAAGATCCTTACCGTGGCACCACAGCTCTCATCAGACAACTCCTCAAATGTAAATATTATTTTCATTTTGGACCCATAAATTTTTAAAAAATAATTAATTCACAACTATACTCATTTTTTTTTCCAAGAAAAAATAGACTTTCATTCTGCACCTTTCTAAAAGTTTTGCGGATGTATTATTTTTAGAAAATTATTTGTTCTCATGAAAACTTTGTCGGTATGAGCTAATCTCACCTGATCGTCTGAGACTTCCACACAGCGAATGGAGAAAGGTGGTTTGAGGTAAGCGAAACCTAAAAGAGGAGGCCTTGAGCAGCTGGTAACAAACTGTAAAACGTAAAATTACAGTGTATGGTTAAACTATCTTGTGACAATATGGAAAAAAATATGGTTTTAAAAAAGACAGCATACTTTAAGGAACATTGCTCGCTCTTCTCCATTGAAGTCACTGGACAGAATGTCCCACAGCCAGATAATGACGCGGTGGCTGCTGTGAAAACCCCCATAGTAGACTGTGTGTTTCCTAAAAATGAAGGAGAGGGCAATGATGAAGAGCATATTATTATTATTATTATTATTATTGTAGTGTCTCTACAAAAAGAAAGCCCAAAGGACAAGAAGCAACACAGCTGGCTATGTAGCACATCTGCTGACACTTATTTTGAATGAGTATAAATATGTGCTGACAAAAGAAAGTATTTTTGCTCATGAAACAACAACTGCATCATACAAATGAAAGTATCTGGATTGGATTAAAAATGTTCCATACTTGAGATCATCTAGATCAATCTCAGCATTATCTCCAGAGACAAGACGCTGAACCTCGGGAGTGGAAAACATATGCAGCCACTCGGGATTAATGATGCTGCGGAAACCTCGGATGAAAGCAGAGGTTTGCTCCTTGATCTGTGTGTGCATTCGGAAATGAGCCATGAGGTGGATGTAGCTGATCCTGCAGGAGATGGCATGAGTGAGAGCAGAGATTTAAGGTGATTTCTACAGTCAGGAAAAATATGTTTTAGCGATACAGGTCCTGAATTGCAGCGTTACATACTTGTTTTCATTAGTGACTGGCATGGTTTTCCCTCCAGGTATCAACTCATGACAGACAAGCTGCAACATTAAAAAAAAAAAATAAGTCAGTATTTAATTTTAATATAACTCAAATTAATTTCCATCCTCACCTGTCCCATAACATCCTCATCATAGGATAACGTCAGTCCCAGATCTCCTACATCTCCATCATAGCGCTGAAAAAAAAACCCAACATAAAATGTCCCGTTTGCATTAACAACTGTGAAAATTGTGAGCTGTACACAAAAACTTGCATTTTTTTTTTTGTCACCTTGATAGAAGTGAGGTTCTTATAAAATTCAGAGTCCAGTGAGGGAAGTTCATCGATGGAGCTGTAGAAAGTGCTGTGGTGGTGACCCAAGACTTGGCTGAGGAAGAAGGAGGCAAACGGGACGTCCACAACTATGCCCTGATTACAGAGAAACGATGAAGACCAGTCACGTGCACAGACTGACGTCAAGCGAAGCTGTAAGACTGCCCCTTTGCCCTCTGAAGTGCCCTTTTGGAGACCCTTTTTTTTTTTTAAATAAAGGTATTACAGATTTTAATTTTCCTCCATGGCGACACCAGTTGCAGATCAAATGTGTTTTAATGTCCAATAACTATATTTTGACATCCAAATATTATTCCGTGTGACCTGCGCCTGAGCCCCGAATGCCCCTGCGACTCTCACCCTGCTGCTCCGCTCATCACCTCACCACAGCAGCTGCAGCGTTTCTGTTGCTAGGCAGGAATTTTCACCCTTCCAGTTCTTTGTCTATGCAGCACAACCCGCATGCATTCTGGCGGCTCTCCTTTCCTTCAAGCAGAGTCAGGTTAGTGTTTTAAAACTGCCCTAAGCATTGGCATTTTTTGTTACTGTTGTGAAAGTACAAATAGTTGGTGATTTATTCTTTTAACAAGGGGTACGTGGATGTGTGGGTGTGGGGGGGGGGATTCATAAATTTAGCACATGGTGTAAATATAATTTCAGTACAAAATTTGCAAAAATATGATTAATTTAAAAATTTAAAAGTCACCAAATTACTATAAGCAAACCCCCAATTTGCAAGGAAAAAGTGACATTTTGGTGAGAACCCCCCCCCCCAAAAAAAACAATTTCCAGGAAAGAAGTCATAAATTTACAACAATGAAGTCACACATTTACAAGAAAAATCTGCCAATTTTCTAGAACAGTTTTATGTTTTTTGAGGTTTGTTTTCTCATAAATGTCCAATTTTTTCACCAATTAATGAGGCTTTTCTTAAAAACATTAACATTTTTCTTGGAAAATGATAATTTTTTTTTATAAATTTGTAACTTTTTCCTGGCAAATTTATTATTTTTGTAGTGAATTTGGCACTTTTGTCCCATAAATTTGCAGTTTTGTGATAAACTTGTTACCCCCCCCCCCCACAAAATTTACATCAATATACTCATAAATTTACAACTTTATTTCTACAAAATCTGTAACTTTTTCCTGGAATTTCCATGATTTTTCTTGTACATTTGCATACTATCCTCTCCCTGATAGACCAGGCTGTCCTGTATAAACTATCCTAGCAGTCTTTGTGGGGGTGAAAGGGGGCAGGTTAACACACACGATGCTTTCGAGTCATTTTGCTGATGAAGGGAAAGGCCTTTTTTTTTTTTTTTTTTTTGCAAAGATTTATATACTTGAATGGAGATTTCGTTTTGTGTTGAAATAAAAGCCATTTGCAGATTTTTACAAAGATATATTTATTTTGAACAGGTATTTACTGTTCAATGGAAGCTTCCCACTTCTTGTCCTGTAAATACATAATTAATGCTGAAGGCCATGTTCTCTGTGAGTTGGTAATTTTGTAAAAATCTATGGGGTGTTAAATATCTCCATCATGAGTGTATAAGTATTAAAATTGATATACCAAGTAAGTACACTAACATTTGGGCTACTGCATGTAACTATTTATTTCAGTGTTTAGGAGCGTCCTTTTTTTGGTTGATCACCTGCTCTCCAAAATGTCTGTGCACATCACTGGCGAACACATGGTCATAACTGCCCTGTTATGGTTGTGTGATGTGACCACAAATCTACATTCCAATCAACTGAACATTCTGCCTTGGTCTTGGTTATTATTTTAATCATATTGTGGAGGAGTAAGTTCAGGCGAGGTACGACGAGCTGGGAGGTTGCAGAGTTTTATTTCCTCCTGTGCTCTGCTCTGTCGTGTTATCAGCTCTTTTATACGTCATACAAACAGGGAGAATGTATGGCACATTAGCATATTGATACACATATCAGTCAATACATATGATTAGCATGACCACTGGCGCCCGGACGTCTTCTCCTTAATCCCGGGATGTGTAAACAATAGTCCATTGCTCTGGTTGTCCCCCCAGGGGTTCTCTGTCTGTATGTGAATGGTCCTCTGCTTTTTCCGGACCTTCTGAGTGTGAGAATGAATGTCCCTGTAGATTGTGGTGGGTCACCACAATTTATTAATAATATAAATGCATCAGTCAGAGAGAAAGACACAACTATTGACAATGTTCTCCCATTCAGCGTGAAAGTGCATCTTTTATTTTGAAATTTTCTGTTTCCTACAGACCAGAGCAGCAGTTGGCTCTGCTGCCATAAACTAGTTTTAACTTCATAATATAAAGCTGAATCAACTATCGCTATCTTTCTGCAACTGTGGGGGTCCTCCCTACAGTTGATAGTGCTATGAGATGACTGTTGTTGTGAAATGGCGCTATATAAATAAAGTTGAATTGAATTGAATTGAATTAACACTAAAATCACTCTGTATCTTTATGACGGAGTGTTTTGCATCCTGCACTAGCCGGTTTGTTTTAGCCTGCTGCTAACACGAGGTGAGAGAAGCACAGCTGAAACTGTGGACTACAATAGGTTTTTGAAGGTCACCTTTCCATGGAGACACTCGCTTGAATACCAGCTGATTATTGTTTAAATATACAGAGTCATAAACCACTATTGTTTCCAGGTGGATGCCCTTGAATTTCCCTCTGGGATTAATAAAGTATTTCATAGTGAATTTATAAAAGAGTTTATTTTAGCCGCCACATATACATGTGGAAAGTACAGGAAAGTATTGAAAAAAAATAATAAATAAAACACAACCAGCATTGGCAAGATCACTTTTGGTTGTCTGATTAAGTGCCCAGCCCTACTGTCATCATGACTGTGTGTGAAACATTTATATACTGTAACATTTCCACTGTTCATTTTTGATTAGGGAAATATTTATGTTACATCACTTATTCACATTAAATTTTCATTTTCAAGATTATTACTTTTATTTTGAAGGTTAACTTTGCCTAGAAGTTGCAGCAGTGTCAAGCACTGTCCAATCAAGGTCACACAAGATGGACTTTTGAGAATATTTTGACATTTATGAGAAGTCTCTGAACATTCAAGACTCTAGCCAAACAAGTATTTGCATATCTCCCTCGTTTGCCCTTTTATATTGTACAGTTGGGCCCAAAAATATTTGGTCTGTGACACAAGTTTTGTTATTTTAGCTGTTTACGAAAACATATTCAGGATACAATTATATAATCAATATGGGCTTAAAGTGCAGACTCTCAGCTGTAATTTGAGAGTATTCACATCCAAATTGGAGCAAGGGTTTAGGAATTACAGCTCTTTAATACGTAGCCGCCTCTTTTTCAAGGGACCAAAAGTAATTGGACAATTGACTCAGAAGGCTGCAAAAAAAAAAAAAAAAATAACAAGGCTGCATGGGCTCTTCCCTCATTAACCTGTCATCAGTTAAGCAGTTAAAAGGTCTGGAGTTGATTCCAGGTGTGACGTTTGCATTTGGAAGCTGTTGCTGTGAACACACAACATGCGGTCAAAGGAGCTCTCAATGGAGGTGAAACAGACCATCCTGAGGCTGAAAAAAAAGAAGAAATCCATCAGAGAGATAGCAGAAATGTTAGGAGTGGCCAAATCAACAGTTTGGTACATTCTGAGAAAAAAAGAGTGCACTGGTGAGCTTGGGAACTCAAAAAGGCCTGGATGTCCACGGAAGACAACAGTGGTGGATGATCACAGAATCCTTTCCTGTGAAGAACAACCTCTTCACAACATCCACTCAAGTGAAGAACACTCTCCAGGAAGTAGGTGTATCAGTATCTAAGTCTACCATAAAGAGAAGACTTCATGAGAGTAAATACAAAGGATTCACTACAAGGTGCAAACCATGAATCAGCCTCAAAAATAGAAAGGCCAGAATTGACTTTGCCAAAAAACACCTGAAGAAGCCAGCCCAGTTCTGGAACAGCATTCTTTGGACAGATGAGACTAAGATCAACCTGTACCAGAATGATGGGAAGAAGAAAGTTTGAAGAAGAATTGGAACAACTCATGATCTAAAGCACTACATCTTCTGTAAAACATGGTGGAGGCAGTGTGATGGCATGGGCATGCATGGCTTCCAATGGCACTGGGTCACTTGTGTTTATTGATGATGTGACAAAAGACAGAAGCAGCCGGATGAATTCTGAAGTGTATAGGGATATACTTTCTGCTCAGATTCAGCCAAATGCAGCAAAGTTGATTGGACGGTGCTTCACAGTACAGATGGACAATGATCCAAAACATACTGCAAAAGCAACCTAGGAGTTTTTTAAAGCAAAGAAGTGGAATATTCTGCAATGGCCGAGTCAATCACCAGATCTCAACCCAATCGAGCATGCATTTCACTTGCTCAAGACAAAACTTAAGGCAGAAAGACCCACAAACAAGCAACAACTGAAGACAGCTGCAGTAAAGGCCTGGCAAAGCATCACAAAGGAGGAAATCCAGCGTTTGGTGATGTCCATGGGTTCCAAACTTCAGGCAGTCATTGCCTGCAAAGGATTCTCAACAAAATATTGAAAAGTAACATTTTACTTAGGGTTATGTTTATTTGTCCAATTACTTTTGAGCCCCTGAAATGAGGAGCGTTTGTATAAAAATAGCTACAACTCCTACATGTTTAATCATATATTTTTGTTCAACCCCTTGAATTAAACCTTAAAGTCTGCACTTCAATTCTGTTGTAGTTGTTTCATTTCAAATCCAATGTGGTGGCATGCAGAGCCCAAATCATGAAGATTGTGTCACTGTCCAAATATTTCTGGCCCTAACTGTACATTAGTTTAACATTCTTTCATATGTGGTGTGTGTTATTTTATGTTATCATTTTTTTTTTATTTTTTTTTTTTTAAGTTTCCAAGGTTGATTTGGAGAGAAATCTAAAATTAGCTGCACAAAAACGACATGTGTCTGCTTGTGGATCTGGGGGAAAAAAACTACCTTAAGCATGTGTACAAGAATATTTTCTTCTATCAGAGATGAAACATACCTCATATACAGCTTTTCCAAGCATCTTCCCCACAAACTCAAACAGCTGCAAATGGTTCTCATGGATGTATGATGTGGGTGAAGGGTACAGCCTTTCATTTCCACTTGTAGTCTACAAGAAAGAAAATCTGACATCACATCTTTCAAAAACACAATTTCTTTTTAACTTACGTCCAGCTTGCTTTAGTTACCTTAAACAGGTTGAGAGCAGGATTGAAAACTTTCTTAATTATTTCCTCTAGAAACTCTTTGAAGACACCATCCTGATCAATGCCAGCCTCGTCCACACCCAGGTCATTGACAAACTTAACGCGGATGACACCTTTTATAGAATTCACTGGTAACCTGCGGAGCTGGTCATACCCATCCTTAGCAAAGAGAAACACTCGAGTTATTATGACAGACAAGATTTGCTTTTATACCAGAAAGTACCAGTAGATTCCATACCTCTAACATACGTGAGCGGCGAATTGTGATGTGGGTGACATGTGGTGAGGCAGAGCTCGTTTCCACCAACCCCAAACTTTCCTTTTCCTTTGTTACAATGTTCCTGAACAACAGCACCCTCTAAAATAAAATGAAACGGCAAGTAATTCTATACCTGCAAATTAAAGTCTGCCTTATCTGAAAGAACCCTGTTTACTCACATTTTTATGTGGTATAACATGAGGAATGTACTGCAGCAAAAGCTGAGCTCTTTTCTTGCCTTTCTCCAGCTCTTGGAATAACAGACTAGGCTTTAGGTCCCTAAGAGTAACGATAGAAACATGTAAAGATGAGCTTTAAAATTAAACAACATCTATCTCAAAATAGGGGCTTAACAATCTGTATTTACTTGCGCAGCCAGTGATCGTCAGGGGTGAACCGTCTCCTGCAGTCCCGTTCATAAAGCACCATCAGCCAGCCATGAACACTATGGAACAACTCTAGTTTTTCTCCCTTAGCATTTTCTATTAAACAGAAAAAACATACTTTTTTTCAGTAATACCAAGTTGCAACAAAAAAGTGTCATCATCAGTATTAAATAGATCAACTTACCTAAGGTTCCATCCCATATCATCTTGTACACAAATATGTTTAGAAAAGAGGAGATTGTGATAAGTTCCTCTATCTTGAAGGACGTTTGCTCTTCATACACTTCAATGTCATCCAGAATTCTGCAAATATCATCAGAAGTCATTTTTTTTCCTACTACACTATGGTGGTCACCTTATGCATAGCCCAGTTAAAGGAAATATTCAAAATTACGTGATGAGGTGTCGTGAGCAGTCGCAGAAGAGCATGAGCATAGCCAGGAGCTGCTTGGACTCTTCAGTGTCATTGTTCAGACACTCCATGAAGAGTTTCAGACCTCCCTGAGGACCAAGTTCACAGATGAAGGCCCAAAGTTTGGGCAAGAGGTCGTCAAGATGTGTCAGACCTGCAGAAAAACAAGCAGACATTCTTTTATGCGCTCAAAGTACTGTCTGTATTGTTTGTATAATTGAGAAAACGTTACAATGTGGCACTGACCAGTGAGTATCTGGAGGCGTATCTGCGTCAGTGTAGACAGAGCTGTCTGGTACAGCACACAGACGCTGCACACCTTCTGAACTTCGGCCGAATCAACTCGCTTGCCGCCGACCGGTTTTAGGATGTTGCGCACCGAGGCTGATTTCTGAAAGGCTCGCTTAAACAAGTCTGTATAAAGACAAACGCATCACGTGTGCTCCTAAAAATCAATGAATTCTTAATAATACAAGTAGAGGTGTATGACTTACTTTTAACTGGAAGATTGTTTTGTGATGTGCTGGGTTGAGGAGGTGGGGGCGTGGGCTCCTGACTCTCCAGTTTCTTAGAGAGGACGTCACTGAAAAGTGTTCGAATCACAGACACCCCCCACAGGTGCTGAAGCTGTTTAGTAACCAGCGGCATCGACTCGTTTAGCCTACACACGGGAGACAATGGAGAGACAAACATCAGTTATTTGTCTTTACTGTTTTGTTTCTGAACACAACACATAAGCCGCTTTCAGACTGCAATTGGCAGGCTGCAGTTGTGGGTGGCATTAGCATAAAATAACACTTCAACAACCCTCCATGGCTTTTTCAAACTTCAAAAAGATGCAGGTCTGATTGCCCACAGAAAACGGTGCATTTCTCTAGTCTATCAAAATGTCATGTTCTCACATCACTGATGTCACACAAAAGCACCGGTGAGCCTGGAAGCTGGTGATGCCAGCTGCTACTGATTAGTTGAGTCACCTGTATTTTTACAAGTCTTTTAATTTTGTCGTCCCGTGTCAAACTCAGCACACATTAGTGGTTGATTGGAATTCACAACCTATATAGTTCAATAGTTGATGCTCATCGTCCTCCGTCTTAATGGACAAAGTTTCACAATCCACCAAACATTTTACATGGCTACCGTCATTTTTTCATATTGGCACTGCTGAATAGCTTTCATATTTACAACAGCCAGTGTGTGTGTGTGTGTGCACTTTTATTTGGTGGGGCCATGTGTTTGTATATTGTATTTCTTGTCCAGTGTTACACAAAGCAGGATACTTTTTTGGGGGGGCGGGGGGCGTCATGGGAAAAGGACGAGCAGAGGATCATAGAGTACATATTAATGCTGGATGAACGAGCACAGGATGGAGCTGAACAAGGAGACTTCCCTGCACCAAACTGGGACAGGCTGGTGTCAGCTCCACAGCAGCCGGACAGTCAGAACAACTGCTTGCTCCACAGGAGTGACTGAATATGCTCTTAAGAGAAACTTCTCACTCTCAAAACACTGTGATATTTGTTTAATTGTGGCACACACAGCTGTCTGCTGCAGCTTCAAAATTTACACTAATCTGTCAGAATAATGACAGACAGCCTTCAGATTCTTTTCCTCCTTGTCCATGCTGTGACGTGGTGACGGTGACACCTACTTTATTGCACATTTATTCACGTTGTCCGATTCAAACATCTGCCGAGATGAGGAGAGGTGGGCAGTGACCCACATAGCTTGCAGGGTCATTTAACCCTCATCAAATAGCGTGTGCAACCCTGATCATATTGGGTTTGCCTGGATTGCTGGAGTAGATTGAAAGGGGCTATATGTGTTATTTATGGGCAATCAGTGTTTCCCCTACAATTATATTAGGAGGGCGCCCCACCCTCCTAACAGCATCCCCCACCCCCCCGGAAGGTCAAGTTAATTTTACTTTCTTTATAGTGCCAGATCACAACAAAAGTCATTTCAGGTTACTTTTCCTATAGAACAGTTCTGTACCTTATTCTTTAAACAAACGAAATAACCTTATTTCTGCCTCTACATGGTCGTGTGTTTACATTTCTCCTCTCTCTGCTCTCTGTATCGCACACACGGCAGAGTTCCACCTCGATGCACACTAGTGACGTTGATCATAAACATTCCACGTTGACGAATTTATTTATTTATTCTACGAATTTTACTGTCAATATGGCGTTTCATTCTAAAGTTTATGGGCATGTTCAGTTAACTGTTCCAGCGAAGAAAGAAAGGAGCGCACGACGGAGAAAACGGAGAGAAAATCACAGAGAAAAAGAGGCCAAAGAAGTGAGACTTAACCTTTCCGAAGTATGAGAGCCTCATTTCACCGAACATAAATGGAACAAGTTAAAGGTAGACTCTGTAAAGCAGAGTTATCACATCACAGCGGCACTACAGCGAATACATCCTCCTCTCCGTTCCCCCAGCTCTGGCTGCCTGTCAGCAGGCCTCCACTGCGCTCCATCCCAGTGATGAATGGCTGAATTGGGGCCCAGTTTAAACAACACACTGGTAAGGTTAGTGAATTTTAGCGAGTAAAGTTAAAGCTTTTTATTTTCAAGGACCGACTGTGTGGGCTTTAGAAAACTGACCACACTGTTGGTGTACTGTTTAGGTTAGTTTACCTGTCAGAATCTCTCTTGGATGATGGCTGCTGATGGCTGAGTTGTTTCACTAATGCTGGCTAATGTGTGAGTGCAGTAAATGAGTGAATTACAGGAGTAGCTTACCCTTTTTCATCTTCTACGTTATTGTCACAGTAATATCAGCCTCATTCTGAATATTAGTGCATCTCAGGAAATTAGAATAGCATGATTTGTAATTTAATTAAAAAATAACTATAGCCATAATCATTAAAAATAAATGAAACCGGGTTAATTATTTCACTGTATGTGTGTTAAAGGCTCACATTCCTGTACTGCAATTTAAAGTGTAAAGTGTTATTTTGGACTTGAAGAAGTTCTTTTAATTTTCATCTGAAGCCTAACTGAACTACAAACTTCCAAACCCAGCAAGGTTTCAAATAAGATGAACTAATTTGTTTTTCTTTTTTACTTTTATGGAGTTTAATGTTACTCTACTTTGTTTTGAACAAGCAGCGTTACAACAGACTTCCATGCTGCAGCAGAAGCTGCTATTTGAGTTGTTGCAATTTACGCTTGGAGTTAAAAGTCAGCAATTTAATGTTTGTTTTTTAAATGTGTTGCTAGAAACACTTCTTATTAAGCTGTCAAGTTCAAGTTTCCAACATGTTTCATGGGTCATTATTTTATATAGTTTTGAAAACTTTTTAATATAGGCTATGTTATATTAAGGCAGAGAGTGACAACAAGGTGATTTTCACAGGTGTGCAGGCTTAAACAGGTGAGGTAAAACATGCACTGGAGCCCCGAACAGGAGCCTTGCCAAGAGAAAGCAGAGATGGTGGACATGACAAAAATAATTGTGATTAGTCGACTAATAGCAGTTTATAAGTCGGTGTCCGTTCATCCCCCGCAAAGCTGTAAACCTAGGGGAAACACTGATATGACTATAGCCTACAAAGGCAAGATTTTCCAAATTAACACCCTCTCTTCTGTATATTTGGACCTAAGAAACACAATTTTATTTTCTTTTTCAAAGATTTATTGTGGACATTTTTCCCTTTATTAGACAGATACACTGAAGACAGAGGCAGGAAATATGGTTAAGCATGGTTGTGTCCAATGACGGAACCCTTTCCCCCACCCCTATCAGGGCAATCGCCAAGGAAGACTAGCCATACTTTCAAAATATGGATGGACTGAGGGATAGACTAACAGACACAACACCATGGCATTAGCTAATTCTGCCATCACTGGACAGGGCTAAAAACAGCTAAGTTGATTTTTTTTTTTTTTTTTTTAAAAATGAAATATTTCACTAACCCATAGTCAACAGTCTGGGAGAACCAGCCCAGTACAGGGTGCCAGTGGGTCAAGTTGGACTTCTTTTGTGATACATATCTCTGACAATAGGCCAGCATGTCAGTCAGGTCCTTTACAAAGTGGTTGGCCTCCTCCTCTAGGACTTTCTCATTCAGGTAGCCTAAGTGAATCAGGTTTCCTGACAAACGTGAAGGAAATGGAGTTTCAAAAAGGTCCACAAAAAACAAGCTTGTTTTTTTTTTTTTTTAAAGAAGATTAACTCATTGAAAGTGTAATGCCCTATCTATCCAAAATGCTATACCAAGCAAGCATAGCGTGTGGCTCCCCTCCAGACACACGCAGATGTCCGAACACTGTTCTTCCCGACTGAGAAACAGAATAAACTTCCGTAGCAGGTCATGCGTCTGGATTGAAGTCATACACTGTTGAGACAGAGCAGATTTTAAGACCTACTCTCCTACAACTTAGTTTCAGACACAATCTCAGTGTGCAACAACAAGATAAGACACAGGGCTTTTACCTCTGGAGTAAGCACACTGAGGTGGGATATGATGGCTGGAACTGACATGATGTGAATGAGGAATGATCTTAGCAGGTTATCGGAGAAGTGAGCAGCAATGACTGGCCTGAAAAATATTAGATTTAGTAAATACAGTAGGCAGCATGAAAATTAACTTAAAGCAAATTATAACTAGAATGGGGGGGAAAAGCATTAGTCTCCACCACTTAATTTAACACTAAAAGACTAACTTACCTTAACGACAATGTGAAAATGGCTGTCAGCGTGCCTTTAGAGAGAGAAGGTTTAGAACGAGCCAAGCCATTGGTCAGCAAGATCTGAATCAGACAAGTCAATATATCATGTGAATTGTTTTAATGATGGTTGCAGGATATCGCTGATTATCTTTATAAAATCCAAAAAGTATAAGCTACAACATCAAACCTGCAACACTGAATAAAATCCCTTCTGATTGAGGTGGCCCATTACATTTTCACAGATCCTGGTCAAAGCCGGTCTGAGGGCCTCACCTATAATATTAAGGGAGTATGTTTTTCTTTGTAGACAGCAGATCCTCCAATTTTGTCAACATATGTGCATAGAAAATAGCATAAGCTTGTCCTGAGACTTACCCTTCCCCCTGACTATTCGCCAGGTTGAAGTGTCTGTGAAGGTCACCAGCATGGTGAGGTACAGCGTTACCAACTTGTTGTCCTGAAGTATGTCAGGCTGGGAGTAAAAAAATGGACACTTACAGTAAGATGAAACAATAAATATCAAAAGCAGAAGTTGTTGATTAAAAGCAAATACTAACCTTTAAATTTTTCAGTAGTTGACAGCAGATCCACAACACATCCTTTATCTGTTTCAGCCAGAGAATAGTGAGGTCTTTGGACAGAGCTAAGGAAACGTACCAGACCTGGGGACCAAACATCAAAACGGTCACTACAGCAAAAAAGCAACTATCTTTAAAAAGCTTGACCCATGTGGTGTATAAACACAGGAAAAGCTACCTTAGGTTCATTTTCAGCTTCCATGCTGGACAGGATGGTGCGACAAAGCTTCTCAAACCTCTGATGCACATAATCACATTCAAGTTTATCATCTTTTAAGGTCATGTGAACAGAACACATGGTCCTCAGTTAACACTGTTGACTACTCACCATTTTATCCTCCTTTCGATATATGAATAGTAATTTACGAGTAATTCTGAAAATTGAAAGTGCATTTCTTTTCGTAGGCCCAGTTTCAAAGGTTTCAAAATAGTCATCGACCTCTTTTCTGGTGGGACACAGAATTTACAGAGTAGAAAGGAAAAATGGTTAAGATGCAGATTTTTTTGGTCTAAAATTTGCCCAATTCATAGCTAACTAGTACATCTACAGGAAAAAAAAAAAAAAAAAAAGAGAGAATGGAAGTCACCTAATTTGCTTCTTAAGTCTGCAGCGACAAAGAAATCCTCTGACCAGCGCTTGAATCTGTGTTGCTGCTCTCTCCTTCTCTTTCTGGCCCTTTCTTTCCTCTCTGGCCTGCCTGGCTTTGTCCAAGAATTCGGACTTGGAGCTTTGAGGTACACTGAACATTGTGCACCCTGAAAAAAAGAACGCAAATCATTGGACTGCTGTACAAACTACACTGTAACTGACAATGCACTGTGAATACAGGTCAAGTGGACCGCTGACCAAGTGAGGGCGCCAAGCACACCCCGGGATCCAATCTGTATGCATACATTTTCATCAGTCAAGTGATTTGTAAATGTGAAGAAAGACGACAACAAGAAGAATCTGTGTAAAACTGTTGGAAGCTGACAACTAAGCTGACCCAGAGAAGGTTCTGAGTCTGTTTCTGCTTTCAATAGACTTTTCTTCTCCACTGCTGGCTGCCCCCCAGATGAAAATCCACAGAATAGATATGTGAGACTATAATACTCTGAGTGAGGCTTTACAAAATTATGAATCAGTCTGTAAGTCACTGGATTGAAAATGTACTTATACATGTACAGACTGGATGCCGGAGTCCACCTGGGGTGCTCACTTGGTCAACATACTTGATCCGTTCCCTGCACTGCCAGTACGGTACCCTCAGAACTATGACATCGCACTGTTTTGAGTAGAAACATTACCGAACCTACCTTGGAATTTGAAGATGAGAAGACTTTGTCTGGCCTTGAGGCTCGCTTATTGCTATAGCTCCTCAGTCATTTGGTCGTCTTGGAGATCCAAGTAGGATTACAGAAAAACGAGACAAGAGCACTAACTTGCATCTCTGGGGCGACACAGTAAAAATGGAGCTGGACTCGTTAGCATGCAGAGCTAGTACGCTGCTTGTCGGCTTAATACTGTGTCACAGTATATTTGTTTCTCATCGATCTAGATATATTTATTACCGCTATGGTATTATATTTCGCCCCGTGTCAGTGACAGCCTCGCAAACCCATTGAACATACCGTTTGAGAATGTAAACAATGAGAAGCGATCCGTGCACTGACTGCAGCCATTAATCCCTGGTGTCGCATTAAATCATTCCGGGTGATGTTTGTCTACCCAGATAAACAGAAACACGGGAGAAGTCAACATATTAATAGAGTGGAATTGAAGCTTCCTAAATTGTCTTGTTATGTGATAGAACAATGAAGGCTTTTTATGGATGGCTTTGAAAAACATTTTATCCCGTGTGAGGTTGGGTCGGCGTGTGGTGGGAGGACTGATTTTACGATTACACCACGTAGAGCGGAAATGTGCAGGTTAGTGATCTTCGAGCTGTGGCTGCCAAATCGGTAACCGAAACAAGATCGGTACCCTGCATGCGCAAAAGTACTTTACTCGATGTACACGCATGCGTAACGCTTTTACACCGTGACAAATGTATTTAATTTACAACTGAATAGATATGGTTTTGAATAACTTTCAGGTTTTTATTAAGTACTTGGTCACGTCTTCAATATACAAATGCATAATTTTTAAACAATATTCTGTCTTTGATGCTGGGTTCCGATCTTGTTCCGGGTACCGATAAGACAGTCACGCCCTTCAAATTCTCCATTGAAATGAATAGCAAGAGAGAAATTATCTTTTGATCCCTATCGAATTTTGCCACAAGTTACACATATGATGTTTGTCAATTTAAAAGATAATTTTCTATGTAAAAGGTGATGTAGGTTGTTGTCTAACTCTTAAGGTATAAGGTTGTGAACAATACATAAATTAAAAAACTGCAAACAGATGTGTGACATCGTAATATTGTTGCTTTATTGTGAAGTGTGGTGTAGTTGCGGCCACTTCCTCTTCCACCACTGCACCGCCCTCTAAATACCAGCGGGCATCTCTATTCGGCCTCTTTGCCAATGCCTCTGCCTGGTGGCTGTATTGTGTGTCCGAAGACAATAAAGCTGAGTTTGACTGTGCACCCAGTCTCATCATTGTATCCAGGTATTTTCAGACAGAAGATTTTGGCGATGAGAATAAACTATGGAGGCGTGTATCTCACCTCTTCACCCCTTCCCGGGTGAGCCACCTGTGCCTTGGCCATGTTGGTTCACAGCCTTTCAGAATTATATCACTGCACTTGACCTGGGTGAGCTTGATAAGTTGAAAGTACGTGCACTCTTGGTGCATAATTTGGGGGTTGAGGGCCAGCATGTCCTGCACACACTCAGGACCTCGGTCTCATTTGACCTCAGTCTCATATAAGACCAGGGACTGCCCAGCTATATGGAAGCGCTGTGGCAAGTATGGACACTTGAACCATTACGCCAAGGTGTGCTGTATGTCTGAACCGGCGGAGCCCACGGAGAAAAATCACATCACCTGCCCCAACAACTACCCATGCGGTGTCCCCGAGTGCCAATGGGTACACGTTCTGCAAGGTGACACTGGATGGTGAGGAGGTGCCACGGCTGGCTGACATGGGGACGGAGGGATCGTTATTGAATTGGGCCACGGTGAGGAAATTTTTTTCCCCCACTACAGGATAAGAGGTAACCCAGTGCCACTTTATGGTTATGGAGGTGGCAAGCTGTGCACGGTTGGAACGCTGGAGTTAATGGTTCGGAACAAGTCGGCGATGATGACTGACTTCACATTCCACATGATGGCCCGAGGCGACAACATCATGGGCTGTGACCTGTTTTATTAGCTGGGGTTTGCCATTAAAGACGACGCTGGGGAAGAGTGGTCTGGTTGTGGCCGGTGGAACCATCTGGTTCCGGTGGTGGAGGATGACACTGTGTGGGACGAAGATTAACCGGGCACCACGGCAGTCAAGCAGGACTAGCCTCACTCAAGTTCAACGCAGGAGGGTCTCAGTGTCTGTGTTCGGGGTATGGTAGGAGAGTGTGCCGAGCGTGGTCGTGAGACGCCTGCGTCAGCGAGTGACGCCGATGAGCTAGCCCCAGATTCCTCTGGAGCTTGGCAGCAGAGGGCTGGAGGATCTGCAGCTACAACAGCAACTGCTACAGTGGCTTTAAAAAAGGTCAGGGCAGGACCGACAGGCACGGAGGGACCGCGTGCCAAACAGCACCATTGCAGGCCAAGCAGAGCTCCTCTGAGAGTTACGGACCTGGTCCAGGCTCGAGGAGAGGGACGTCTACAGCGGATGTGGGCCAAACAACAGTCAGAGGAACACCAGGAGCGGCTGTGCATCGTGGCTAAGTGGGGTGCAGCCTACTTCCAGCTGTCGGATGGCTCGTGAAGGCACGCCAACGAGCTGCAGCGTGCCCAAGAGGAGGCTTCTGATGGTGGGTCCGGACAAAAGAGGCAGTCGGTGGTGAGGAGAAGAGGCACTCTCATCTATGAGGTCAGCTGCGACCCTGGGAGCATGCCGCTTCCAGGGGCAGGTCTACTGAGAGGCTGCCCTGGGTCCCCCACAAGCCGGTTCTACCCCTTTCTGCCAGAAGGACAGTAGTGTGGTTTTGAAAAAAGGTTCTAATGTTCATATGTTTGTGTGTGTAAAAAAACAAAAAAACAAACAAACAAAAAACAAACCTAAAATGCTATTGTTCTGGGTGTGTTTATATTTTAGAAACACGCCATTGTTTTAGGTTATTAATGGACTTTTAGTTAGTTACAGGTGGCAGAATAATCCACCTTGCTGTGTGAGGTAGGATGGTAGTCCAGTGGACCACAATTGGACCACAATTGTGGTCCACTATTGGACCACTATTGGACCACAGTGAAGGTGTGTGAAACCCTGCAATGGTGGAAGGGGGCCCACCAAATTCACGTGTATATGGTTGAACCTCCTGCTTGGAATCCGGAAAGGTTCGAAGGGGGCTTTGGTGTGCTTCTGAACCTTAGACCATTGGCACGCAACACAAGCCACCACCCACTCCTTCACATCCTTGCGTAAGCGGGGCCAGACGAATTTGGCTCCCACCAGCTTAACCGAAACCCGTACGCCCGGGTGTGACAGGGAATGGACGGACTTGAAAACGTGGTGGAGCCAAGAGCTCAGAACCCACCAGGCGGGGATGGCCGGTGGAGACATCGCAGAGCAAGGGGGGGGGGGGGCAACCCTCTTGTACCGCCCTGCTCGCCAGTTTTAGTCTGGTGGCCGTGGATCAGAGCGTGCAAATGTCCGCATCCCCTGGTTGGTCGACGGCCATGGCGGAAAAATCGATACCCACGTAGATTTGGGAAACCAGTGCGCATGACAGGCAGTCAGCCATGACACTGAGTTTATCAGCTACATGTTGAATGTCAGTAGTGAACTCCGAAATTGCGGCCACGTGGTGTTGCTGCCGAGCCGACCACGGTTCCGAGACTTTGGACACTGTGAAGGTTAGGGGTTTGTGGTTGACAAACGTGGTAAATTCACGAACCTTGAGCCAGAACTGAAAATTACGCGTGGCCAGGTTGAGGGCCAACAGCTCTTTGTCAAAAGTACTATACTTACACTCATTGCCGCGCAAAGTACAGCCGAAAAAGGCGAGAGGTTGCCACGAACCGGAGACATACTGCTCCACCACGGCTCCTACTGCTACATTGGATGCATCTGTCATGAGCGCTTCTAAGTCGACAGGGATGGGTGGGCAAGAAAAAACGCATTAGCAAGCACCGTTTTGGTGCCTGTAAATGCCTGGACCCGATCAGAAGTCCAGTCAACGCTATACGTGGGTTTCTTTTTCTTGAGTGCACAGTATAGTGGTTGCAGCAGCTGGGCTGCCAGGGGAATGAAACGGTTGTAAAAACTGACCATCCCCAAAAATTCCTGCAATGCCCTCACGGTCTGCGGACACGTGAAATCTGACACCACTCGTACCTCAACCGGCAGTGGAATTGTGCCCTCCAGTGAGATGCGGTAGCCTAAAAAAATCAATCACCGGCAGCCCAAACTGACGCTTTGCTGGATTAACTATCGGCCCATGTGTTTCCAACCGAAGGAAAACTTGCTTCAGATAGGTGAGGTGCTCCTCCTCTGACGCGCTAGCCACCAGAATGTCATCTAAGTAGATGAAAACGAACGGCAAGTCGTGGAGCACCACGTCCATCATCCTCTGAAAAGTCTGGGCTGCATCCTTTAACCCGAACGGCATGCATAAAAACTCGAAGAGGCAGAAAGGTGTTATCACCACTGTTTTGGGGACGTCCTCGGCGCAAACCAGGACCTGGTGGTAACCACGGACCAGGTCCACTTTAGAAAAAATGCGCATCCAGGCCAGGTGCACCAAAAAAGCTTGGATGTGTGGGATGGGGTAGCGGTTATGTTCAGCGACATTGTTCAGGCAATGGAAATCACCGCATGACCACCACAAACCATCAGACTTGGGCACCATGTGCAGGGGTTGCCCAAAGGCTATTGGAGCGCCTAACGATCCCTAGATGTTCCAAGTTGACAAATTCTTCCCGTGCGATGGCTAGCTTAGCCGCGTCTAGGCGGTGCAGACACGCAAAAACCGGCGGGCCCTTAGTAGTGATGAAATGCTCGACCCCGTGCTTGGTCACAGTAGTGGAAAAGATTTGCACCATAAGCACGGAAAACTTTGAAAGCAAACGCTGATACACGTCCCCCGAAGCTAAAAAAATTGCATGTGTTGGTGGCCCAGCTCCCCGAGCCATACAAAGCAGTAAGGCAAAAGACACAGCATCCACTAAACATATGTTAGCAACATCGACAAAGAGACCATAAACACACAGAAAATCAGCACTTAAGATTGGAACTGAACAAGTAGCTACCACAAAGTCCCACTTGTAGTTGCATCCATGCAAGCACACAGTCACCGACCTTTCTTCAAAAGTTTTGATAGGGGATCCACTGGCAGCCGTTAGTGATGGGCCACAGCCTTCCGCCAGCCTATCAGCGCTGACTGGCAAAATGAGACTCTTCTGGGAGCCAGAGTCCACCAAAAACTGTCTCCCGGAACGTGTGTCCTCAATGAAAAGCAGCTTCTCCCTGTTGCTAGCGGTCATAGCCGCTACTGACCACTGGCTGGCCCATTTCTCCGGCATCTTGAAGCGGCACGGTGGGAGACAGCACCGCATGTCGGCACCAAAACATTAATGATAAAAAAAAGGCCTCCCATTCCGGCGTCCTCGAGTGGCTGACCCGGCCACAACCTTTGGCTCCTCAGCCTCGGTGTGCTCCACCGAAGATCCCGGTCTCACCACCTGGACTCTGAAACTCCTGCTCACCAGGATAATGTGATTCGCTTCCCCCGCCAGTGAGCAGTAGTCCCTGGCAGTCAGCAGCGGTGAGTAGGCCAAAATTGTCCGTGCAGAAACCAGCAGTTTCCTCGGGAAGAGATGGGCGAAGAGGAAAGATCCGTCATCTGCATCCAGCAAAGCCAGCATATTCTCCATAAGCTCCACAGCCAATCCGCCCCTTAAGTCCAGGTGGGAGAGGAGCTTCTCTGCTCTCTCTCCGGCGTAGAGGGTGTAACGCCGCAGCAGCAGCTGCTTGAGAGGGTCCTACTTTCCCTGGGCTGGGGGGGCTTGGAGCAGGCTCATGGTGCACTGAGTGGAGCGCTGGTCCAGCGAAGCCACCACATAATGGTACTTCATGTCGTCAGTGGAGACTCCGCAGAGGGCGAACTGAACTTCCATGTGAATGAACCAGGTGGCCGGGTCATGGAGCCAAAAGTCCAGGAGTTTGACCGCTACGGCAAATGCAGCGGAAGGTAACCCTAGTGCGGATGTTCCCATGGAGGTGCTCAGTCCGTCTTCCATTTTCACGTCTCAGGGTCACCAGCATAGAGGATTGACAAGTTGAAACACGAGCATTACAGACACAGACTTTATTCCTCTATCATCAAGTCAGACTGAACTCCAGGAGCAAAACTGAACCTTTTATACAGCTTATACTCTCTTCCTTGGTACCAGGAGTACATACATTACAACAGAGCACATCATAACACAATTCATTCACACCTGGCATCCCAGGTGTGAAGGCACATCTTCACATAGTTTTCTCCCCCCTGGCGCTCTGGCACCTACCTTTGCATCTTCTTTCTTCTCCCACATTTCCATTTCTCATCCCCTTCCCCCTATTCCCCAAGTCACTGGGTGGGAGTAAGACCTCCTGTTGTGCCACCACACAGCCCCCCCCCCCGAACACCCAGAAGGGGTCTTAACCCTCCGGTACCTTGGGCTTGAGCAATCGCCCATAACGGCTGTAACATAGGTATTGTTGCTTTATTGTGAAGTGTGGTGTGGTGGCGGCCACTTCCTCTTCCACCACTGCACCGCCCTATAAATACTAGTGGGCATCTCTATTCGGCTTCTTTGCCGATGCTTCTGCCTGGTGGCTGTATTGTTTGTCCGAGGACAATAAAGCTGAGTTTGACTATGTGCACCCAGTCTTATCATTGTATCCAGGTATTTTCAGACATAACAAGATGGACAAAACAATACCTTTATGTTGTTTTTCTCCTCTTTGGATCCTTTTTTCATCGGTTAGGAATCAGGAGGGGAGGTTCCAGTAATCTCCCACTATGATCGTGTTTAGTGATGTGGGATGATGGGAGTTGTTGTCCGCTAATCATTGAAACAAAAAATAAATATTACTCTGTTATTATTACGACAGCCGACAACTTTAATTACATGGAAAATTATCTTTTAAATTGGCAAACTTCATATGTTTAACTCGTTGCAAAATTTGATCGGGATCAAAAGATAATTTCGCTCTTGCCATTCAGTTCAATGGAGAATTTTTTTTCGATTTAAGGTCCATATGTGGAAGTAGAGGGGGTGTGACTTAGGCTCTCTAGTTCTTATCCACCTTATTCCTAGCCCCAGTGATGCTTTGCATGAATTATGGGCGCAAATTCCGGTACTAGTTTAGAGCGTGTGGTTGTCACTGAATTGGGACACTTCCTTGTTAAAAAACAATGACTTCAGTGTAGAGAGAATGAACCAGAGGAGGACTGACTTGTTCTCTCTAACAAGTTGAATTCACAAGAAGAGCTCCCAGGCCATAGTGCATCTCCCTTTTATACCTTTAATCATTTGCATAGTGGCCTGGGGCTCAGACATCATACATGTTACAAGACAAAGCCCTTACGGTGCATTAACACAACAGTACACAGGTGCCGTACTACTTCCTTCTCCTGGCAGCCAGCGTCTTCACTTCTCCCCGGGGGGTATCCACCTCTGCTGCTCTGTCTGGACCCCAGTCAGCCTCTCTTCTCCTGGGCCATTACTCTCTGGGTGGAGAGTCTAACACCTAGCCCCCCCCACCGAACACCCGAATGGGCCTTAACCCCCCCCCGTCCTTTGGGCTTCAGCCGACATCCATAGCGGCTGTAACGGGGGTCCCCGGCTCTGTGGCGCTGCTCTGCTGATGGGGTACCCCGGGAGGCACATCCGTCTGTGGGAGGGAAAGGGGAGGGGGAGATAACACATCCTCAACAAGAATTCCTGTCCCTGCTGATGAGTCACTAACTTGCGGAGCCCCCAACAGGGGGCGTCCATGCCGGGGAGCTCGGGCCAACACCACCTGTTCATCTGCCAACACAAAAGCAGGCTTGAGCCTGTCACTGCAGACGGTTTCTCTGCGTGCCCCCAAGTCTAACACTAAATGTTTCACCCCAGGTTCCAACACTCTGAACGGCCCGTCATATGGTGGGCACAATGGGGTCCGGTGTGCATCGTGTCTGATGAACACGAACGATGCATTCCGCAAGCTTTTTGAGACGAATGCACAGGGAAAACAGTGGTGGCCCGGGCCCGGTACACTCCCTACCTCTGCACCACGTAGAGAATGCGGGGACGGCTCAGCTTTGGGCGCAGGGTTGTCGGGTAAAACTTCTCCGGGGATCCACAGCGGTTGAGAAAAGAGGAGTTATGCCGGGGAGGCTGCCAAATCCTCCTTTGGTGCAGAACTCAACCCTAAAAGAACCCACAGCAAACGGTCTACCCAGTTTGCATCCGTAAGCAAAGCCCTGAGCGCTGCCTTAAGTGACCTATGAAAACTCTTGCATAACCCGTTGGCCTGGGGATTGTACGCGGCAGTGCGGTGAATGTTGACCCCCAGGCTCCGGGCCATCGCGGACCAGAGGTCGGAAACGAACTGTGGGCCCCTGTCGGATGTGATGTCTGACGGAGTTCTGAAGTGTGCCACCCAAGTTGACAAGAAAGCTCATGCTTCTTCCACGGATGTGGTAGAAGCTAGCGGCACCGCTTCAGGCCAGCGCGTGGTGCGGTCCACGACTGTCAAGAGATGCATAAACCCCTACGATGGCAGAAGGGGCTCCACCAGGTCCACGTGGGCGTGGTCGAACCTCTTAGCCGGGATGTGGAACAGTTCGAGGGGAGCCTTTGTGTACCTGTGCACCTTGGCTCATTGGCACGCAATGCAAGCCGCTGCCTACTCTTTCACCTCTTTACGCAAACACCGCCAGACAAGCTTCGCCCCCACCAGTTTGACTGAAGTGCGCACTCCCGGGGGGGGGGGGGGGGGGGCAAGGGAGTGGACCAACTCCAAAACTCGACAGTGCCAAGCACACAGGACCACCGGGTGCGGGCGGCCTGTGGAGACGTCACAGAGTAGGGGAGGGCCCCCTTCTTGCAGTACCCTGCTCTCCAGCCTTAACCCTGTTGGTCCAGATTGGAGCGCGCAAATGTCTGCATCCCCGGCTTGCTCCATGGCCATGGCGATGTAATCTATTCCCATGTAGACCGGGGCCACCAATGCACGCGAGAGGCAGTCTGCCATCACATTGAGTTTACCGGCCACATGTTAAATGTCGGTCGTAAACTCCAAGATTGCAGCCAGTTGTCGTTGCTGCTGGGCAGACCACGGTTTCCAAAACCTTGGCCATGGCGTACATTAGCGACTTGTGGTCCACAAACGTGGTGAAGTTGCGCCCTTCCAGCCAGAACTGGAAATGGCGTATCGCCAGGTGAAGAGCCAGCAACTCTCTGTCGAATGCGTTGTATTTGTGCTTGTTGTCGTGCAAAGACTTACTGAAAAACACGAGCGGCTGCCAAGAACCTGCAACGCACTGCTCCACTACGGCCCCTATGGCCACGTCCGATGCGTCCGTAGTGAGTGCTATCTGTGCCGATGGATCTGGGTGCGCCAGCAATGCGGCCTTCGCCAGCGCTGTTTTGGCATCTGAAAAAGCCTGACCCCGCTCGGGAGTCCAGTCAATGCTGCCCTCGGGTCTCTTTTCTTTAAGCATGGCGTACAACGGCTGCATCAGCTGAACTGCGCGGGGGAGGGAACGGTTGTAAAAATTAACCATCCCTAAAAACTCCTGAAGTGCCCTTACTGTTTGAGGATGCGGAAAATCTGCCACCGCACGCACCTTGTCTGGTAACGGGATCGTGCCCTCCGGCAAGATGCGATGGCCCGAAAAGTCGATCGCTGTCGCCCTGAATTGGCACTTCACTGGGTTGATTATTAAACTGTGCGCTTCCAACCTCTGGAAAACCGTCCTGAGGTGGGTGACGTTCTCGTCCTCGGACGCGCTGGCCACCAGGATGTCATCCAGTTAGACAAAAACAAAAGGCAGATCGTGCAGCACTACATCCATCATCTGTTGGAAGGTCTGCGCCGCGCCTTTTAACCCAAATGGCATGCACAGAAATTCAAAAAGGCCGAACGGAGTTATCACCGCTGTTTTGGGTACGTCTTCTGTGCACACTGGGACCTGGTGGTAACCGCAGACCAGGTCCACCTTGGAAAAAGCGTGTGCCCTGGCCAAGTGGACAGAAAAATCCTGGATATGGGGGATCGGGTAGCGATCGTGTGCCGTAGCATTGTTTAATCGCCGGAAATCGCCACATGGTCGCCACGACCCCTCGGCTTTAGGCACCATGTGCAGCGGGGACACCCACGGGCTGTTTGAGCGCCTGATGATGCCTAACCTCTCCAAGTTGGCAAACTCCTCGCCCGCGCTGGCCAGTTTAGCTGCGTCCAGGCACCGAGGTCATGCGAAAATGGGCGGTCCCTTGGTGGTAATAAAGTGCTCGACCCCATGCTTGGTTACGGCCACTGAAAATGTCGGAACTGTGAGTGCTGGGAACTGGGCAAGTACCTGCTGGAACTTACCCCCTGGAGCTGTGACGTTGGCAAGTGTTGTCGACCCGGCTGCTCGAGCTGTACAGGGCAGAGAATCAAAAGACACAGCATCAACCAGTCGTCTATTAGCAACATCAACTAATAAATCATGCGCACATAGAAAGTCTGCACCCAAAATGGGGGAGTTACATGCCGCTATGATGAAGGTCCACTGGAAGTTACACCCATGCAAACATATAGTTGGTGTCCTCTCACCAAATGTCTTAATATCAGAGCCGTTGGCAGCTGTCAGCTCGGGACCGCTACTTCCAACCACCCTGTCCGAGTTGAATGGAAGGATGAGGGTCTTCGGGGAGCCGGAGTCCACCAGGAACCGTCTCCCCAAACGTGAGTCCGTGACATAGAGCAACTTTTCTCTCTCACCGGCGGTCGCAGCTGCTACGACTGCCGGTCTTGGCGTTTCCCGACCGCTTGAACTAGCACGGTGGCATGCATCGCCGTGTGTGTGCTCCAAAACGGCGGTGGTAGAAGAAGATCGTGTACTTCCTGTGTTTCCTGGCATCTGCACCGGCCACCATCAGTGGCTCCTCACCCTTGCTGGTCATCTCTCTGGGCTCCTGCGCTGCTGCATTCACGGCGAAGGTTCTGGTTGCCAGGATGATCCGGTCTGCTTCTTGCGCTAGTGCGCGATAGGTCTTTCTCACCAGCAGTGGTGAGTTTGCCAGGATCGCTCTCGCCGCTGCCAGGAGGTTTCTGAGGAACAGGACAGGTGGGCGAACAGGAATGGCTCACCATCTCTGGCCATTAACACCAACATGTTCTCCATCAACTCGACTGTTGACCTGTCCCCTAACTCAGAGTGCGTCAGGAGCCTTTCCGCTCTTTTGCAGTCCAAGAGCGTGTAGCACTGAGTCAGCATCTTCTTGAGTGCCTTGTATTTACCGTGGGCCGACGGCTCTTGAAACAGGCTTGCCACCTGCTGTGTTGTGCGTGCATCCAGCACGGCAACCACGTAGTAATATCTGGTCTCGTCTGCCGTTACCCCGCGGAGAGCAAACTGGGCCTCTGTGTGTAGGAACCACGCTATCAGGTCATGTAGCCAAAAGTCCAGGAGCATGACTGAAATGGCACACTCGGTGCTGGCGCTTCCGCTCTGGCTTGTCTCCGTGGTGCTCGCCTCGTCGTCCATTGCACGTCAAGGGTCACCAGTGTAGAGAGAATGAACCAGACAAGGCAACGAGCTGAATCACCACAGACTTTATTCTCTCTAACAAGTTGAATTCACAAGAAGAGCTCCCAGGCTACAGTGCATCTACCTTTTATACCGTTTATCATTTGCATAGTGGCCTGGGGCTCAGACATCATACATGTTACAAGACAAAGTGCATTAATATAACAGTACATGGGTACACTACTTCCTTCTCCTGGCAGCCAGCATCTCCACTTCTCCCCGAGGGGGTATTCCACCTCTGCTGCTCTGTCTCAAACCCCCCCACCCCACCCCCAAGCCTCTCTTCTCCTGGGCCATCACTCTCTGGGTGGAGAGTCTAACACCTAGCTCCCCCACATCGGCATCAAAAATGTGGGAACATGGCCTTTTGCACCTCAAAAACAGTAATATAATCATACCACTTCCCACAACTATGGAGGGATGGGAAGATGACCTTAAAAAATGCTCATGCTGTTGTCATGCCATGAATGCTTGTTATTTAACTTAACACTTACAGACCTTTTCAGACAATTGCTCAAAATTTTATTGATCTATATTTTGTGGTAATTTAAAAATTAATGCATGCTGAAGGTGCTAATATCAAGTACATATCGTTCCAAGGCAGTGCAACGAATGCAACCCCCCTCTAAAAAACTATTTGATATCTTTCTTAAATCGTGAAGCCTTAGGGAGCAAACTGGTACTATTTTTATTTATTATTTTACTTCATGCAGCCTTGCATCTGGTGACATATATGACGCATAAACGTCAGATCTGTGACATTCATACAAGTGAAAACATGTCTGGTGCTCTTGCATCTGTACCACTGATCACACCAACAGTCTTCGATAGTTTTCAGTGCATGATCTACGCATTGCCGATGAGAAGCCTCCATTTATACAGTCTATGGCACAACCACGAATACCAGCAACAAGTACCAGAACTATGCCAAAACATTCAAAAAATACAAAAACTACAGTGCTAAAATTAGCTACCATTTGAGTGCAAAACACGTATGGGGACTATACATTAAAATGAATTTGAAAAACTTTTTAAAAATGCTATTTTAAATCCCCCACTACTCCACTTTTGCTGACTAATTTAACACTACTTCAGCCGAAACCGGAAGTTTCGCCCATAATCATTTCTACAGCAGCGTCCTCAGAAATAAGGTGGAAACAGTATTTTCTTCTTGATTTAATGTCAAAACTGACTCTCCCGATTAAAAGTAGGGCATTCTCAATTATGTCTAATTTGGAAAACTTTTTTTTGGAAGACTTTTTGACTTTTTTGGAAAACTTTTCAGCAGCAAAATACCACAACAAAAAATATTTTTTTGCATAAATATACAGTACTTTTTTTTTTTTTAGAAATACAGTGCTGCACACTGATATTCTCATATTTACACTTATTTTTATTCTTTTTTCAATATAGCCATGTTATAAATGACAAATGCTCTTTGTGTGATAACATACTGAAAAACTTGTTTATTCTGTATTATACATTACTAGTGCATACTCATGCATGCCCATAGAAAGCAAATGTAAGCAAACATTTCTGCATGACCGTAGAAAGTTACTGTTACCATGGCAACAGCAACCATGGTGAAATCTGCCTTGGATCTTTGACGTCACCACTCGTTCGTCAATGCCTGCCTTGATCTGTGATGCCTGCCTTTGATCTTTGATGATGTCATAGCAAGTTCTATGATTGTGAGTGAAGCCTGCTTTTGATCTCATAGCAAGTCCTATGATCTTTAAGCGAGTCCTATGATCATGACATCATGACAGACAGAGATTTCTTGAATTATATATAGAGTGATATTCCTTGTCTCCAGGGCTTGGGTCCCAGCTCACATCTTCGCTTTAAGTTGGGATTTTCTGTATTTCACCTTATTATTATCCTGGATTGCTATTATTGTTATTATTTTTCTGTCATTCATATTTATTTCTTCATTGGTCTTCCTCTTAGTTTATCAGCATTATTATTATTGTTATCGACATTATCATTATCATTATTGATAAGTAGCCCCGAGTACCTCAAGGCCCTGGATGTTGTTGGGTTGTCATGGTTGACACGCCTCTGCAACATTGCGTGGAGGTCGGGGGCAGTGCCTTTGGCATGGCAAACCGGGGTGGTGGTTCCTCTCTTCAAAAAAGGGGACCGGAGGGTGTGCTCCAACTTTAGAGGGATCACACTCCTCAGCCTCCCTGGGAAGGTCTATGCCAAGGTACTGGAGAGGAGAGTCCGGCCGTTGGTCGAACCTCGGATTCAGGAGGAGCAATGTGGTTTTCGTCCTGGCCGTGGCACATCGGACCAGCTCTTTACCCTCTCGAGAATTCTTGAGGGTTCGTGGGAGTTTGCCCAACCAGTTTACATGTGTTTTGTGGACTTGGAGAAGGCATTTGACCGCGTCCCTCGTGGATTTTTGTGGGGGGTGCTTCGGGAGTATGGGGTATCGGGCTTGTTGTTACGAGCTATTCGGTCTCTGTACGACCGTTGTGAGAGTTTAGTTCGCATTGCCAACACTCGGTCGGAGTCATTCCCAGTGAGAGTTGGACTCCGCCAGGGCTGCCCTTTGTCACCGGTCCTGTTCATAATTTTTATGGACAGGATTTCTAGGCGCAGCCAGGGAATGGAGGGTGTCATGCTTGGTGACCACAGGATCTCATCTCTGTTGTTTGCAGATGATGTTGTCCTGTTGGCTTCATCCAGCAATGACCTACAGCTCTTGCTGGGACGGTTTGCCGCTGAGTGTGAAGCGGCTGGGATGAGAATCAGCACCTCCAAGTCCGAGTCCATGGTCCTCAGCCGGAAAAAGGTGGATTGTCCTCTCCGGGTTGGGGACAGGCTCCTGCCCCAAGTGGAGGAGTTTAAGTATCTTGGGGTCTTGTTCACGAGTGAGGGGAAAATGGAGCGAGAGATCGACAGACGGATTGGAGCAGCATCTGCAGTGATGCGGACGTTGTACCGGTCTGTTGTGGTGAAGAGGGAGCTTAGTTCTAAGGCAAAGCTGTCGATTTACCAGTCAATCTACGTTCCTACTCTCACCTATGGTCACGCTTTGGGTAATGACCGAAAGAACGAGATCGCGGATACAAGCGGCTGAAATGAGCTTTCTCCGTAGGATTGCTGGACTCACCCTCAGAGTTAGGGTGAGGAGCTCAGTCATCCGGGAGAGGCTCAGAGTAGAACCGCTGCTCCTCCACATTGAAAGGAGTCAGTTGAGGTGGTATGGGCATCTGATTAGGATGCCTCCTGGACGCCTCCCACTTGAGGTGTTTCAGGCACGTCCCACTGGGAGGAGACCCCGGGGCAGACCCAGGACTCGGTGGAGAGACTATGTCTCCCAGCTAGTCTGGGAACGCCTTGGTATCCCCTCTGAAGAGCTGGAGCAGGTGGCTGGGGAGAGGGAAGTCTGGGCTTCTCTGCTTGAACTGCTGCCTCCGCGACCCGGACCTCCGGAAAAGCGGTAGAAGATGGATGGATGGATGGATGGATTATTGATAAGTAAGGACATGAGTAAGTCATACCTAAGGACAATCTAAATTGTCCTTAGGTATGACTGTGAGAGTGAATGGTTGTCTGTCTCTCTGTGTTGGCCCTGCGATGGACTGGCGATCTGTCCAGGGTGTACCCTGCCTCTTGCCCAAAAATGCTGGGATAGGCTCCAGCCCCCCCGCGACCCGAAAAAGATTAAGCGGAAGAAGATGAATGAATGAATGAATGAATGAATGAATGAATGAATTATCATTATTGCTTTGGTCTTGTCTCCCCTCTGGTTCCCTGTGTGTGATTATCTGTGCAGCCCCGCCCATCCCGTTTTCTGTAACCATGCCCTGCCCTCTCTGTTTGCACCTGCTTGTTACTTCTTCTCCTGCTTGTTACTGTTCTGTGTTATGTTGATTACCTGTGTCTATAGCAGGTAAGCAGTGGCTCAGGAGGTAGAGCAGGTCGTCTAATAACCCGATGGTTGGCGGTTCAAATCCCGCTCTCCCCAGATATCCTGCCGTTGTGTCCCTGGGCAAGACACTTCACCCGCATTGCCTCCAGTGTCCATAACACTGAGTATGAATGTGTATAAATGTATAAAAATGTTCGGTGGTGGCCGGAAAGGCCGTTGGCGCAGATTGGCTGCCACGTTTCCGTCAGCCTGCCCCAGGGCAGCTGTGGCTGCAGAAGTAGCTTGCCACTACCATTGTATGTCTGGAGTGAATGAATAATGTACCTATTTGTAAAGCGTCTTTGAGTATATATGATAAAGCGCTATATAAAACCGATGCATTATTATTATTATAATTATTATTATTATTATTATTATTATATATGATGTGCTCTATGTGCCGTCATATAGACTTCATATCTTTTCGATGGCATCGCGAATCCTATGATGCCTGAGATCATAGGATCATCATAGGACATCAGGCAGACATCATAGGCCGTCCTATGATGTCTTATAAACATGACAAACACACAGACACACATAGGCCGGGTCATCGTAGGACATTATGCATCATAGGACATCATGCAGACATCATAGGCCGTTCTATGATGTGCTCTGTCTATGTGCTGTCATATAGACATCATATCTTTATGACGGCATCGCGAATATCTTTATGACAGCATCACGAGTCCTATGATGCCTGAGATCATTAGACGGCCTGTGATGCATCATAGGACATCAGGCAGACATCATAGGCCGTCCTATGATGTCCTATAAACGTGACACACAGACACACAGACACACAGACAGACACACAGAGATTTCTTGCTTTACTAGAGTGATATACAGTAGGCCTACATGTGAGAGTGTTTTGGTGACTGTCAGCTTTATTTTAATACATGCATTGGTTGCAAAACTATATCTAAAAAAAAACATGAAAATGTTGGCACGGTGGAGGAGTGGTTAGCACTGCGGCAGCACAGCAACTCACCCTTGGCCGGGGGATCCTGGGTTCGATCCCAGCCCCTGACCAACAGTGATCTGTGTGGAGTTTGCATGCGTGGGTTTACTCCGGGATTTCTCCGGTTTCCTCCCACATGCCAAAAACATGCAAGTTAGGTTAATTGGCATCAAAACTGGGGATTCTAAATTGTCTTTAGATATGACTGTGAGAGTGAATGGTTTTCTGTCTCTCTGTGTTGGCCCTGTGATGGACTGGCGATCTGTCCAGGGTGTACCCTGCCTCTTGCCCAAAGATGCTGGGATAGGCTCCCCCACCCCCCCACCCCCCGTGACCCGAACAGGGTTAAGCGGAAGAAGATGAATGAATGAATGAATGTTGGCATCACATAACCATTCAAAACTACTGATGTTAGACTCCTTGTGTTCCCAGCAATCATTAACAATAATTTTGTAGGATGTGACCTCGTATGCCCCTTCAAGTTGATCCAATATGCCAGCATTAATTTGGTTCTACTTAATCTTAAGGGCATTTTGCCCATTTCCACTTGGATCACTGACACTGGAGATGTTTTAAATGCACCACAACATAACCTAAGAGCCTTTGTCTTCTCTATATCCAGCTGGCTCAGATGACAATCAGCAGCTGACATGAATGCAACACATCCATAGTCTAGCGTAGCTCTCATCAGCCCTCGACACAACCTCAAAAGAGAGACTCTAGAGGCCCCCAGTCCCGTCCTGACAGACATCTCAAAATATTATTTATTTTTTTTACATTTTCCTTTAGTTTTTCTATATGCTGTTTCCAAGTGAGCTTCTCATCAAACAACACACCTAAATACCAAACTACCTTTACTTGCTCTTAATTTTGGCCGTAATGTTTTAAAGCAATTTCTTTGTGACTTTTAGAAAAGCAAATTGTGTTTTTGAAACTGATAATTTAAAAGCCCATCGGTTTGCCCATTGTTCCACCCCGGTCTATTGCTACATTTTCCTTGGAATGTACATAAGATTACGTCCCCTTATTCATAAGGCCCCATGCCCCATCATCTGCATACAAGGCTTTCCCTATTCCACTATTGATTCCTTCAAAAATATCATTAATCATAATATTAAACAAAACTGGGCTACACATGCTGCCTTAGGGGGCACCATTTTCAACTCAATATATTTTGGAATACTCTGTACCAACACTTACCTCAATCGTTCTGTCATACAGGAAATCTAATACTCAATTTGTATAATTTACCTTCAATACCAAGTTGATTTAATTTAATCAGTAACCCCTCATGGATGGTCACCTTACCGTGGTGGGGGGTTTGCGTGCCCTAGAGATCCCAGGAGCTATGTTGTCCGGGGCAATTTGCCTCAGGTCGGGTCACCCAAGACAAACTGGTCCTGGGTGAAGGGCCAGACATAAGAATGATCCAACAGACTCTCATGAAAAATACCAGAACAAGGATTCAGTGTACCCCGCCCGGTACGAGGTTACCGGGGCCCCACCCTGGAGCTAGGCCTGGGGGAGGGGCTCGATGGCCAGCGTCTGGTGGCCAGGTTTCCACCCATGGGACCTGGCCGGGCTCAGCCCGAAGGAGTTACATGGGGGAGGGCGGATCAGTGGGATCAGGTGGTGGTCAAAGGCGGAGAACTTGGCAGTCTGATCCCAGGCTTCCTAAACTGGCTTTTGGGATGTGGAATGTCACCTCTCTGGCGGGGAAGCAGCCTGAGCTGGTGTATGAGGTTGAGAGATAACAGCTACAGTGGGGCAAAAAAGTATTTAGTCAGCCACCAATTGAGCAAGTTCTCCCACCTAAAAGATGAGAGAGGTCTCCAATTTTCATCATAAGTATACCTCAACTATGAGAGACAAAATGAGGAAAAAAAAACCAGAAAATCACATTGAACGATTTTTAAAGAATTTATTTGCAAATTATGGTGGAAAATAAGTATTTGGTCAATAACAAAAGTTCATCTCAATGCTTTGTTATCTACCCTTTGTTGGCAATGACAGAGGTCAAACATTTTCTGTAAGTCTTCACAAGGTTTTCACACACTGTTGCTGATATTTTGGCCCACTCCTCCATGCAGATCTCCTCTAGAGCAGTGATGTTTTGGGGCTGTCGCTGGGCAACATGCACTTTTAACTCCCTCCAAAGATTTTCTAGGGGGTTGAGATCCGGAGACTGGCTAGGCCACTCCAGGACCTTGAAATGCTTCTTACGAAGCCACTCCTTCATTGCCAGGGTGGTGTGTTTGGGATCACTGTCATGCTGAAAGACCCAGCCATGTTTCATCTTCAATGCCCTTGCTGATGGAAGGAGGTTTTCACTCAAAATCTCACGATACATGGCCCCATTCATTCTTTCCTTTACACGGATCAGTCGTCCTGATCCCTTTGCAGAAAAACAGCCCCAAAGCATGATGTTTCCACCCCCATGCTTCACAGTAGGTATGGTGTTCTTTGGACGCAACTCAGCATTCTTTCTCCTCCAAACATGACAAGTTGAGTTTTTACCAAAAAGTTCTATTTTGGTTTCATCTGACCATATGACATTCTCCCAATCCTCTTCTGGATCATCCAAATGCTCTCTAGCAAACTTCAGACGGGCCTGGACATGTACTGGCTTAAGCAGGGGGACATGTCTGGCACTACGGGATTTGAGTCCCTGGCGGTGTAGTGTGTTACTGATGGTAGCCTTTGTTACTTTGGTCCCAGCTCTCTGCAGGTCATTCACTAGGTCCCCCCGTGTGGTTCTGAGATTTTTGCTCACCGTTCTCGTGATCATTTTGACCCCATGGGGTGAGATCTTGCATGGAGCCCCAGATCGAGGGAGATTATCAGTGGTCTTGTATGTCTTTCATTTTCAAATAATTGCTCCCACAGTTGATTTCTTCACACCAAGCTGCTTACCTATTGCAGATTCAGTCTTCCCAGCCTGGTGCAGTTCTACAATTTTGTTTCTGGTGTCCTTTGACAGCTCTTTGGTCTTGGCCATAGTGGAGTTTGGAGTCTGACTGTTTGAGATTGTGGACAGGTGTCTTTTATACTGATAACGAGTTCAAACAGGTGCCATTAATACAGGTAACAAGTGGAGGACAGAGGAGCCTCTTAAAGAAGAAGTTACAGGTCTGTGAGAGCCAGAAATCTTGTTTGTTTGTAGGTGAGCAAATACTTATTTTCCACCATAATTTGCAAATAAATTTTTTAAGAATCAGACAATGTGATTTTCTGGATTTTTTTTTTTTGCCTCATTTTGTCTCTCATAGTTGAGGTATACCTATGATGAAAATTGGAGACCTCTCTCATCTTTTAAGTGGGAGAACTTGCACAATTGATGGCTGACTAAATACTTTTTTGCCCCACTGTAGATATAGTTGGCCTCACCTCAACACGCAGCTCTGGTTCCGGAACCAGTCTCATGGAGAGGGGCTGGAGCTTGGCCTACTCTGGAGTTGCCCCAGGTAAGAGGCGACGAGCAGGGGTGGGTATTCTTGTATCCCCCCACTTTGCTGCATCTATGTTGGAGTTTTTCCCGGTGGACGAAAGGGTTGTTTCCCTGCGCCTTCAGGTTGGGAAATGGGTCTTGACCATCATTTGTGCCTATCCACCAAATGATGGTTGAGAGTACCCACCCTTTTTGGAGTCTCTAACTGGGGTGCTGGAGAGTGCTCCTCTTGGAGACTCCATTGTCCTACTGGGGGACTTCAATGCGCACACTGAAGTCCAACTCTGTTCAACCTCTACATAAACAACCTGCCTACTACAAAATCCCGCAAATTCATCTATGCAGACGACATCTGTTTGGCATTCCAAGCACCAGACTTTGAACCACTGGAACGGGTGCTCACGGAAGATCTTGCCAAACTGGACCAGTTCTGCAAAATCTGGCGCTTAAAACCAAGCCCAGCAAAAACCGTCTCCAGTGTATTCCATCTCCACAATGCAAAAGCTGCCAGAGAACTAAACATCCACCTGAGCGAACTCAAGCTTAAGCATGCCCCAAATCCAACTTATCTTGGAGTGACCCTTGATAGGACCTTATCCTTCAAGGAACATCTAAAGGGGACAGCTGCTAAGGTGAAGGTACGAAACAACCTGCTCTGCAAGCTCGCTGGTGCAAAATGGGGGGCGGCAGTCTCCACCCTGCGCACCTCAGCACTGGCCCTTTCATACTCTGTAGCAGAATATTGTGCCCCTGTCTGGTCCAGGTCATCTTACACACACCATGTAGACACCCAGCTCAACACAACCATGAGAACTATAACTGGAACAATCCGCTCAGCACCACTCCCCTGGCTCTCTGTACTGTCAAACATAGCCCCTCCACACATCCGGCGAGCAGCATTAACTCAAAGGATGCTCCAAAAAGTTAAAGATTCTCCTCACTTACCAATCCATGCAGATATCTACACCCCACCCACTGCCCGACTTTCATCCAGACGGCCGATTTGGAAAAACCCTCCCCCAGCTGACTTTACCATCCAGACAGCTTGGCAAGAGGAATGGGAGACCAAGGAGGTCCCAAACAAACAGCTGGTGATAAACCCCAACCAACAGGTCCCGGGCACCACCCTCCCAAGGAGACAGTGGTCTACACTCAATCGCTTCAGGACTGGACATGGCCCCTGCTTGGCCAGCCTTCACAGATGGGGCAGTAGCCCTAGCCCACTGTGCGCATGTGGAGAGGAGCAAACAATGGAACACATCATAGAGGCTTGCCCGCTCCAAAGACTGGAAGGAGGATTACACACCCTCCATACAGCAAACCAGGAGGCAACTGCTTGGCTTAAGGACTTTGCATTCGCTAAATAAATAAAATGCGCACATGGGCAATGACAATGAAAGCTGGAAGGGGGTGATTGGGAAGAGCAGCCTGCCCGATCTGAACCCAAGTGGTGCTCAGTTAGTGGACTTCTGCACTAACCACAGTTTGTCCATAACGAACATCATGTTCAAGCATAAGGGTGTCCATATGTGCTCCTGGTGCCAGGACACACTAGGTCGCAGGTCGATGATCAATTTTGTTATCATGTCATCAGACCTGCGACCGTATGTCTTGGACACTCGGGTAAAGAGAGGTGCAGAGCTGTCAACTGATCACCACCTGGTGGTGAGTTGGATCCGATGGCAGGGGAGGATGCCATTCAGACCTGGTAGACCCAACCGTATAGTGAGGGTGTGCTGGGAACGTCTGGCTGAGGCCCCTGTCCAGGAGGTCTTCAACTCCCACCTCCGGAAGAACTTCAACCACATTCCAAGGGAGTCTGGAGACATGAAGTCTGAATGGGCCATGTTCTCCACCTCCATTGTTGAAGCAGTGGCCCAAAGCTGCAGCCACAAGGTCATCGGGGCATCTCGTGGTGGCAACGCCCGAACCAAGTGGTGGACACCAGTGGTGAGGGGGGCCATTAAGCTGAAGAAGGAGACCTGTCAAGCTTGGTTGGCTTGTGGGACTCCCGAAGCAGCTGAGGTGTACCGGCAGGCCAAGCGGAGTGCAGCTCTGGTGGTTGCTGAAGCAAAAACTCAGGTATAGGAGGAGTTCGGTAAGGCCATGGAACAAGACTTTCGGTCAACCTCCAAGAGATTCTGGAAAACTGTCCGGTGGCTCAGGAGGGGGAAGCAGCTCCCTGTCCACCCTGTGTATGGTGCGGATGGGACACTGCTGACTTTGACTGGGGATATTGTCGGGCGGTGGAAGGAATACTTTGAGGATCTCCTCAATCCCACTGATACGCCTTCCACAGAGGAAGCGGGGCTTGTGGACGAGGGGGATGACTTGCCTATCACAGAGGCTGAGGTCGCCAAGGCGGTTAAAAATCTCCTTGGTGGGCAGGCCCCGGGGGTGGACAAGATTCGCCCTGAGTACCTCAAGGCCCTGGATGTTGTTGGGCTGTCATGGTTGACACGCCTCTGCAACATTGCGTGGAGGTCGGGGGCAGTGCCCTTGGCATGGCAAACCGGGGTGGTGGTTTCTCTCTTCAAAGAGGGGATCGGAGGGCGTGCTCCAACTTTAGAGGGATTACACTCCTCAGCCTCCCTGGGAAGGTCTATGCCAAGGCACTGGAGAGGAAAGTCTGGCCATTGGTTGAACCTCGGATTCAAGAGGAACAATATGGTTTTCGTCCTGGGCATGGCACATTGGACCAGCTCTTTAACCTCTCAAGAATCCTCAAGGGTTGGTGGGAGTTTGCCCAACCAGTTTACATGTGTTTTGTGGACTTGGAGAAGGCATTCGACTGGGTCCCTCATGGTTTTTTGTGGGGGGTGCTTCGGGAGTATGGGGTATCGGGCTTGTTGGTACAAGCTATTTGGTCTCTCTATGACCGTTGTGAGAGTTTGGTTCGTATTGCCAACACTCGGTCAGACTCATTCCCAGTGAGAGTTGGACTCCGCCAGGGCTGCCCTTTGTCACCGATCCTGTTCATAATTTTTATGGACAGGATTTCTAGGTGCAGCTAGGGAACAGAGGGTGTCATGCTTGGTGACCACAGGATCTCATCTCTGTTGTTTGCAGATGATGTTGTCCTGCTGGCTTCATCCAGCAATGACCTACAGGTCTTACTGGGATGGTTTGCCACTGAGTGTGAAGCGGCTGGGATGAGAATCAGCACCTCCAAGTCCGAGTCCATGGTCCTCAGCTGGAAAAGGGTGGATTGCCTTCTCTGGGTTGGGGACAGGCTCCTGCCCCAAGTGGAGGAGTTTAAGTATCTTGGGGTCTTATTCACGAGTGAGGGGAGAATGGAGCGAGAAATTGACAGACGGATCAGCGCAGCATCTGCAGTGATGCGGACATTGTACCGGTCTGTTGTGGTGAAGAGGGAGCTGAGCTCTAAGGCAAAGCTGTTGATTTACCAGTCAATCTACGTTCCTACCCTCACCTATGGTCACGAGCTTTGGGTAATGACCGAAAGAATGGGATCGCGGATACAAGCGGCTAAAATGAGCTTTCTTCGTAGGATTGCTGGACTCACTCTTAGAGATAGGGTGAGGAGCTCAGTCATCTGGGAGAGGCTCAGAGTAGAACCGCTGCTCCTCCACATTTAAAAGAGCCAGTTGAGGTGGTTTGGGCATCTGATCAGGATGCCTCCTGGACGACTCCCTCTTGAGCTGTTTCGGGCACGTCCCACTGGGAGGAGACCCCTGGGCAGACCCAGGACTCGCTGGAGAGACTACGTCTCCCACCTGGTCTGGGAACGCCTTGGTATCCTCTCTGAAGAGCTGGAGCAGGTGGCTGGGGAGAGGGAAGTCTGGACTTCTCTGCTTGAACTGCTGCCTCCACGACCCGGACCACCGGAAAAGCGGTAGAAGATGGATGGATGGATGGAGTAACCCTTCTTTCCACAGTATGTCATAGGCTTTTTCTACATCAAAGAAGGCAGCTATCACAATTTTCCCATTTACTTGGGTTTTTCTAATTTCTGATTCCAAGTGCATAAATATTAGATTTGCTTTCATAGATATTTTATAATATAAATTTGTTATCATCAGAGCCTCGAATCAGTCTTTGATTACGTCACTACGGTTACGTCACTTTTAAAAGTGCGCAGTCGAGCACCGGAAGGAAGTGGCTGTTAGCTGACTGCTGTTAACAAGCTACGATCCCGAAGTCTGCCTTGGATTCTATGGTAAATATACCCCTTTTTAAAAAATCGTATCTCGATCATAAACACGTTAGTAAATGTATAGGAAAGGTTGTTTGTTGTAATATTCAGTGTCATAACGAATTTTATTTCTCCGGGTGTGGAAACTGTTGGTTTAGTTAAAGCTAGCTGGCTAGCTACGTCGTTATGATCGCAAAAATTAAATAACCCATTGAGTGTGTTTAAAGTTTTCCACACAAAACAAAACACCTACCCAACACTAAGCATCAATAAACATAATTATCTCCCATAATTATCGTTTTGTTCTTAAATTCAACGCGAATTACCGGACAGTTGAATAAATAAACTAATGCAGGAACATTTGTAATGTATTCGACTTTTTTGTACAACTACACAAACCGAAACATACGTTCTCTCTTTTTCCAAGCAATCGGGAATTCAAAGTAAAAAAAAATAAAAATAAAAAATGAGTCCATAAAATGCCCCCAAGCCAACAACGGCGTTGTAAAGTAGTAAATTGTAATAAGGCAGTGGCTGTGGATACGTAATCATATCCATAGAATTCTTCTTTTGGCCAGTACGTTCTATTAATGTGTATCTTAAAAGCAGCAGGCTACATGTACGGAAATCTGAGGCATTTATTTGTTTCAAAATTTTAATTAATATCTAGTTACCCACTCCCAAATCCTATGGCTAACCTTAGCCAGTGTAAATTTCATCTCATATGAAGTAAAATGGTTGGGACAAGGTGCTGAAAGCAGGACCAGAGTGTTGTGTTGTAGTTTGGGGACCTTTATTTATGAGACATGGGTGGTGGCTCCACCTGTCCGGTTCCGCCACCACCCAGGGTATAAGAGAGCAGTGAGCAGGAGGGGCGGTCTCTTAGCCACCTCTCTGCCTGGCAGGTACGCTGTTGTGTAAGCGACTTTCGCATCTCGGCTCACGCAAAGCATCATGGGAACGTGGCTACCAAACATGCTCTATCGATTGAGATACATTTAATTTATGGAAAGTTCCTGATCTACGAGCATATTGTATGCGTAGGGGTCTTCCCGGTTGTACCTGCAAACGCCAGGATAAACTAGTTGCGCTTGCATTCGCGGCCACGTTGCAGAAATTGGCCAAAATGGCCCCCCTGTATGTACGCTGACATAGCAGATTTTTTGTTGTCAGAGGACCAAGCACCCTTACTTGCGAGACTCCGAAACGACTACAAAGAAGGTAAGCGAGTGGTTTGACAGCTCAAATTTGGTTTTGTCATTTTGAGTAAATTTCACTAGAACAGGGGTGTCCAACCATGTGCCATGGAGGGCCAAGATCCTGCAGGTTTTCTCTTCTACCCAGTCTCTTCAGCAGGTGTTTTCACTTATCAGCAATCAGTGGGAAGAAGTTCACTGAAATCTGCTGTTGAAGACACTGGTTGGAGGTAAAACCTGCAGGGTCTTGGCTCTCCATGGCACATGGTTGGACACCCCTGCACTAGAAGGCATAGCCTGCTTACTTAGATCTATAGGTCGATACTACTATAGTTTAAGTACCACACGTTTTCAACGATTTGCAATTTTATTTTATACCAGCCTACTTATCAATGGCCTTAATTACATGTGTGTAGATCAAGCTTCATTACCAATATACAAAGAACTATATCCTAGATCCAGGCCTGCCTGTCCGTACCTACTACTTCAGGGTTTAGACTCGTGTCAATTAGGCTAGAACTTGAACAATACACAACACTATTTAATTATGTTATAATATAGACTTACTGCTTTAATCCAACAATTACGTCCGTCTGGATCCTTCAGCTCCGTGGGGAATGTATATAACGTGAATGGCGGCAGACATGTGCACACGCTGGTCCCGAAATTACACGCATGTATGCTGCAAGTTTTCTTTTTCCACCGCTCTAGATGATACATGCCATTCCACACTTCACTACGGCACAGTGTGCACCTGGCATAACGGCGATTTAAAGCTTGAAGCAGACTTTAAACAGCAGTTGTTCAGGTGTGACAGTACTGTCTCTTTACAAAAGCAAGGTGGCTAGCAGAATGTTTGGTAGTCGTGAACTTTGAACTCACAAAGTCCACACACACGCACTCGTAATGCAAAAGTCGCTTATTGTGGAAGGTCTCCTGATAAACCTGTGTTCAGCTCAACACCTGGCCTCGTCCTTGGCTGCTATCACCGACATAACGTAGGGATGTGATTTTTCTGCTAATTCGCGGAATTCCGCTTTTTTTTTTATCTTCCAGGAAGATAAAGTACATTAAGTACGTTAGCGGCTTGTGGTCCACAAACGCAGTGAAGGTGCGCCCTTTCAGCCAGAACTGGAAGTGGTGTATGGCCAGTTGGAGAGCCATTAACTCTCTGTCGAACACGCTGTATTTACGCTCACTGTCGTGCAAAGACCTGCTAAAAAAGGTGAGCTGCTGCCAAGAATCGGCAACGCACTGCTCCACGACGGCCGCTATGCCCATGTCCGAGGCGTCGGTAGTGAGCGCTATCCGAGCCGCCGGGTCTGGGTGCGCCAGTAGTGCAGCATTCGCCAGAGCTGTTTTAACCTCAGAGAATGCCTTTGACTCTGTCCGCCGGTTTCCATTTCTTGAGTGCGGCGTACAACGGCTGTATGAGCTGGGCTGCGCGGGGGAGGAAACGGTTCTAAAAGTTAACCATCCCCCAAAACTCCCACAGTGCCCTGACATTGATGTTGAGGAGAAAAAAATAGCAAAACAATTTAGTTAGATTACTTTTATGATTCCAAACAGTTTGAAATTGACAGTGCACAGTGGATATTGACTCATAACTTTTGAATATTTCTAAGACTTGGCTACATCAGTTATTGTGCAAAATGAACTGCTCAAGACTCAATGGAGATTGAAACTGGTGATCTGAAATGAATGCTGAAACTATAAAAAGTAATGGTATGAATGAATTTTATTTCTATTATGGAATAGATAAAATTAACTGATTTTGATTTGATCAAGTGTTAAAGCATGTGATGGATAATGCTTGTTGGAATATTTTAGGAATGCTATCTTCTTGGAACATAAGTCAATATTATACAGTAATAAGTGGCATTCAGCTGTTTGTTTTATGTCATTTAAGCACAGTTCTGGTACTTGAAAATCATAAAAACCCAGGAGCTTCGGGGGGCTTTGCCCCCCTTGCCCCCCCACCAGGGCTCTGCCCTGGACCCCGCTAGGGGACTGCGTCCCTCAGACCCCCTGCTGAATTTTCAGATAATTTCCCCAACCCCAAATCACATCCCTAATAACATTTGGTGATGAGGATAAAAGGCATGGACACGTGTGTGACATCCATCCGGCCATTTTCTGGAGCTTCCCGGTGAGCTGCCCGTCCCTTGGACGAGATGATTTGCCACGTTTCAGACGTACTTGGTGGCGCTGGACCTTGGGAGACTGGAGAAATTGAGAGCATGTGCACTGTTGGTTCATAATTTGCGAATGGAACGACAGCGTATTTTGAGTACTTTGGCCGAATGTGATAGCTTTGAGGAAGTAGTGGGGCTAATGCCGTAACATTTTCGCGCCCTAGAAAACGTCATCGTTCATAGGATTCAGTTTCGACAGCGCCACCAGCGGGTCGGCGAGTCGGTGCAGCGGTATGTGGCAGACCTGCGTCAACTGGCCAGGGACTGTCAGTTTGGATCACTGGAAGAAGAGATCATTTGCGACCAGCTGGTGGAACATACTATCTGCCCTGCTACAACATCGAAGCTGCTTATGTTCTTGGGTGAACTGACGTTAGCCACAGTCATCGATTTAGCTCAACAGTTCGAGGCGGCAGGCAAGCTATCACAGGAGCTCAGTGAGAGTGTGTTACACCGACAGCCTGTTCCACAGTCGACGGTGCAGACAGTGGTCACACTACACCTGCGCCACAGCTGCCCCCCGAAAGGGTTTTATCAGATTGTCAACTCTTACATACCAATAGAAATTTCATATAAGATACAGCTTCCATATCCATAGTCATTGCTGTGTAATAAATTCTTCTTTTGATTTGGTTGGTTTGGTTTGGCTTTGAAAAAATACCAAAATTGCTGTTTATTAGCTCCAGTGCGTAGCCAAAGAGGGATATATAACTACAAAAGTGCTGAGAACAATAAGTACAGTATTCCTGGAAACATTTATATGAATATCCACAAGATGTGTTGCAGCTATTTTAATACAGGTTAATTGGAAATGTAAAATAATGTTAATAAACTGGTTTTGCAATGTCCTTACCATTTATGCAAACCATATTGGTTCTTAAATATATTTTCTGTGTACATATATTTCTAATACAAGTTTTAAGTATGTTCTTGTATTTTCCCTTTTAAATTGGTAATCTGAAGGTCTTTAAAAGACCCAAATTTAACTAAATAATGATCTTTGGCATCTACTAGCCCCACTTATGATCATGTAATTCTACAAAGATCCAATCTCAACAAGGAAGACATTTGGTTTTAGTACTTATGTTTTATATATGCATTCTTTGCCATTATTTTAACATGATACAAACTCTGTCTTCTGTCTTACTGATTTTGTAGTTTGAAAGCTTTTGTTAACTTTTGTGCAGACCATGAAATATACCTCATGGTTTGTGCATTTTTTTCCTCATAGTAAAAGATGAAAAGATGATGTTTTAGCTGTTTCTTAACCACATACATATAGATACTGTCCCTCAACCTCTTACCACCATCCTACTGTGCTACAAATGCGAGTATTTTAAAATTTGATATTGATCCTCAGTGCATAAATGCTGAGTTACAGGGTTAGCAACATTGTACCCTCATATGTGGAACATTTTGCAAATTGGGTCTTGTAGTCTACAGGGGCCAGCCTTCTTCTGTGCTTAAATGAATTTTCTTTGGGTACTTAGGTTTCCTCCCACTGTCCCAAATACATTCTGGTTGGGTTTGGTGTGGTTGTGGGCAAGAGTGGTTTCTGGTCTCTTTGTTGACCCTGTGATAGACTGGTGATCTGTCCAGTATGTACTCTGTCTGCCACCCTAGGCTCCAGCACCCAAATGACCCTCTGTTTGTCCTAATTCACCCCTTCACCCTACCCCTCTGTTTTGCACATTCACCATGAATGCTCAAAATGGAGGGGCGAAGGAGTGAATTGTGACTCACCCCCTGAATTGGACAAATAGTCAAGGTAATAGATGGGTAAAGCAGTAAAATCCAGATCTGTCATTAAGTTTTATCAACTGTTGTTTCAGGAAGAGATGTCAGGTGAGAGCGTGGTGAGCTCGGCAGTGCCGGCAGCTACAACCAGGACGACCTCTTTCAAAGGCTCCAGCCCTAGCTCTAAGTATGTGAAGCTAAATGTCGGTGGAGCGCTGTACTACACTACAATGCAGACACTAACCAAACAGGACACGATGCTCAAAGCTATGTTCAGTGGGAGAATGGAGGTCCTGACAGATAGCGAAGGTAATCTCTTGTCTAAAATGTAGAAATTATCCTCACTGCATTTGTCCAATGTCATAACATAATCTCACTCCCATAGGCTGGATCCTGATTGATCGCTGTGGGAAGCATTTTGGAACAATCCTTAACTACCTTCGAGATGGTGCGGTCCCACTTCCAGACAGTCGCCGGGAAACTGAGGAGTTGCTTGCTGAGGCAAAATATTATCTGGTCCAAGGCCTCGCTGATGAATGTACAGCTGCCTTGCAGGTACAGTCGTACTGCTGGACCTCTGTAAATAATTATGAAGTGGCTTCAACCTAAAATCTTGTGTTTTTTTTTAAATTTTATATATTCTAAATTGTCCTTAGGTATGACTGTGAGAGTGAATGGTTGTCTGTCTCTCTGTGTTGGCCCTGCAACGGACTGGCGATCTGTCCAGGGTGTACCCTGCCTCTCACCCAAAAGATGCTAGGATAGGCTCCAGCCCCCCTGCGACCCGAAAAGGATTAAGTGGAAGAAGATGGATGGATTTATATATCACAAAAAGTTAGGGATATTTGGCTTTTGGGTGAAATTTATGGAAAATGTAAAAAGTCACGCTACAGAGGTTACGAGCCTCTACATGGCGACTCAGCTGATCCCATAGGTTTTCTATGGGATTCAGGTCTGGAGAAAGTGCAGGCCACTCGATTTGAGGTACACCAGCCTCCAGCAGCCATTCCCTAATGATATGACCTCGATGAGCTGGAGCGTTGTCGTCCATGAAGATGAAATTAGGCCTGTGTTGTTCATGCAGGGCCACGATGACTGGATTAATGATGTTTTCAGGTAGTATCGGATTGTCACTGTACCATTTACAAGGTGTAGGGCAGTTCTGTATTGACTAGACACGCCTGCCCAGACTGTAACATGGTGACAACAGTGGCTGATGCATAGCACTCTCCTTGACATCTCCAACATCATTGGCAGCCATCATTTCTGCTCACCGTGAATCGACTTTCATCAGAGAACAGCAATGAGCCCACTGGTCCCTTGCCCAGCATAAATGCTCCCTGGCCCATGCAAGTGATGACGCCTGCTGGTGTGGTCAGGTACCCTTGCAGGTCATGTAGCACACAGACCATGCTGATGTAAACAGTTTTGAATGGTTTGGCGTGACATTTGGGTGTCTCTCACCTCCCTTAAATGTGCCTGGAGTTGAGTGGTGTTCATCATCTGTTTCTGCAGGACACTGTTCACAATGAAGCAGCCATCAGTGTGGGATGTGGCCAAAGGACGTCCACTTCTATGCCTTTCTGAGACTCTTCCAGTCTCTCTGTATCTCTGTTGCAACCTGCTGATGACACTCTGTGACACTCTTAAGTTCAGTGGCCACTCCCCTCTGAGAACATCTGTTTGAAGCCTCGCAGTGACGAGGTACTGTTGATCAATTGTTAGGTGTCGTCTTGGTCTCAGGATGTCAAAATGTGAACCGCATGATGAAGATTAAATACCAATTCTAATTGAATCAGAAAATTTATTGGTCGATTCATGGATCAAACACCTGTTGTGAATTTTGCCATTAAGCACATTGTTGGAGAACAGCAAGTTATGCAAAAAGCACTGAAACACTGAACAGTTGGAAACGTGCATTCAGAAGGTTAGAGAAGGTCAAATTAAGGGTGCTTTCACACCTACAGGCTTTAGTTCATTTCAGTCAAATTCGAGTTCGTTTTCTCCATTAGTGCAGTTTGTTTTGTCTGGTGAGAACATGGTAATCGCACTCAGGTGCGCACCAAAACAACCGTACCATGGTCTTGATTCAAATCAAATGGTGAACTCTGGTGTGATCCTGCAGGTGAGAAAGCGACCGCATTAAAACAGGACCAGCGGAAAACGGTAAAACATTTTATGTCAATCAATCAAACTTTATTTCCGAAGCACTTTAAAAACAACTACAGCTGATACACAGTGCTGTACATCAGGAATAGATAAAATGAGAAGGACATGTAAGACATAAAAATAAACAAAAGACAATAAAATGCAACTAAAAAGGTATAGAACAAAACAAGTAAAAATGACAATCATATAATAAAAGCAATAAAACAAGTAAAATCAAAGTCTCATACTGGGTTGAAGGCCAAGGAGTAAAAATGAGTTTTAAGATAAGTTTTAAAAATGGACAGTGAAGGAGCCTGTCTAATAGGCAAAGGAAGACTGTTCCATAGTTTAGGAGCAGTGACAGAAAAAGCTAAAGTGCACAGGCAGCCAGTGGAGGGAAGCTAAAATAGGTGTGATGTGGTCCCTCTTACGTGTTCCAGTTAAAAGATGTGCAGCAACATTCTGAACCAGCTGGACACGTGAGAGGGAAGGTTGGCTGACTCCAAAATAAAGTGCATTACAGTAATCCAGCCGAGATGTGATGAAGGCATGGATTACTGTCTCAAAAAGTGCTGTTTAGAGAGAGTGGGTTTAACCTTTGCCACTTGCCTTAAATGAAAAAAGCTGCACTTCACTAATGCAGCAATTTGACGATCTAGTTTAAAATTGCTGTCCATCTTAAAACCCAGATTAGTAACAGTAGGTTGGACAAACCCTGTCAAGGGGCCCAGGTCAACGGGGGGGGGGGGGGGGGGGGGAATCACAGGAGCCACTAGGTCCAAACACAATCACTTCTGTCTTCTTTTCATTAAAACTTAAGTTCACTGCCATCCAATCTTTAATGTCGTTAAGGCGTTCAAGAAGTGATTTGATTGACAAAGCCTCCTGCCTTATTGGAACATAAACCTGACAGTCATCAGCATAACAGTGGAAGGAGATGCCATGCTTTCTAAGAATTGAACCCAGTGGAAGCAGATAAAGTGAAAAGAGCAGAGGCCCTAAATTTGAGCTCTGTGGGACCCCACATGACAGGGAAGCAGAGGAGGATTCAGAGCCAGCAAGGCTTACACACGTGGTTCTATCAGTTAAATAGGACTTGAACTATTCCAGTGCAGTACCAGAAATATCCACAAGATGCTGCATGCAAGAAATTAAAATGTCATGTCACTGTCCTGATAGATCTTTGAAAATATTTGTGGCTGAGCACGTCATGGTTCTGGACGATTAATGAACGTTAACATGTTTTTTCCCATCCGTAACAGCGCTTCATTTTCAAACTGTACGATTTGCTGAAAGTGGTATATGCACGCATGTAATAAACAATAACCAGGGCGATGAACCCCCCCCCTCCAGATTACGCTACGATTTGTATTATTTTCTCCCCAGAAATGAATAAATACACAGTAGTCATCTACTTCCTGTATTTACCTTTCCTGTTCTTGTGGCAAAAAAATCTGACCAATAAGAACAGAGAACATTCTGACGTAAGTCTCGTGGGATTTAACGTGATGCAGTTTGGTCTGCTTGAATTTTGCCTGTGTGAAAGGGAACTGAACCAAGGAGAAAATGATACAAAGTAACAAACTTGTCAACTGATTCGGACCAAATTAAGGTATGAAAACACCCAACATTCACCTGTAAAGGTTACAGTGCATTTTAGGGGCATCCTGAAATTTCACCCGAAAGTTGAATATCCCTAACTTTTTGTGAGTAGTGTGTGTGTGTGTGTATATATAAAATGAAGTTACTAAGTTAATTCGGTTACTTTTAATCCATACCACACTGCCCATACAAAAAATATAAAGTCACACACTCCAGTATATAAGGTTGTATTTTAGCCTTTAGTTTTGAGTACAGCACACATTTGCCATGACATTGTTTCAATAAGCTTATACAATGTACAAGATTTATTTTCATCCAGAGTGTAATTAAACTTTTTTCCACGATCCTGTATTGTAGATGATGGTTCACTACAGTCCTTCCTTATTTTTTTTTTTAATAACGCATTGGGCAGCTTTAAACTCAGTTGTAGTCATTTGAGCAATCTCTTGTAGTTGTTTTATTTTCTTGGTGCAGGTCAGTAATTTGAGCCTTTTGAAACAAATAGCATCATTTCCACAGCCACTGGCTGTGGATTCAGATGTGGTTAAAGAAGTGAGAAACTACTGCTACAGTTGGGGTTAAATAACTTGTTGAAGCTGAAACCTATTGATTACTGTAGTAAGTACACACTGGATGACTGAACTATTTGCTTAGTCAAATTCAGCTGAATCATGGATGTATTTGTTTTTGCTTTTTTTTAAGAGATTCAATTTGTCTCTTTGGATTGAAGATTACATTATTTTTTTAAACAATTAAATCAAATTACACATTTAAGATATTAATTCTTTGATAGCTTAGAAACCTTTTAAAAAAAATTTTTAAATTATTATAAATGGAGCGACTGTTTGGCTAGGGTGTAGACCATTTGGTTCACAGAAAGCAGAAGGTCCTGCTTTGATTTCAGCTGAGCTGGATGTGTCCTGCATGTCAGTCCCTTGTTCTCAACAGTCTTTTTTGCCTCTGTATCTGCTTGTACCCAATAAAGACAACAAAGAAGAAAAAAAAAAAGAAAAGAAAACTGACACCACCATGCACAAAAATGACAAATCATTTGAAATTTTTTTGACCAATTAAGAAGTAAAATTAGACAATTTTCCATGGAACCCTGAATGCTCTGGGGAACCCTGATTAAAAAACAAAATGTTAAGTATTTCAGTTGTTTTTATTGAGGGAGGAACTTGTCTTACAGAACAAAGAAACATATGAACCCCTTTGTAAAGTGCCTCTGATGACATCATCCAAGGAAGAACAGAGACTGATTGCAACATCAAATAAGGTATGTTATATCTCTAATATTATGTACTCTAAGGTCAATTTTTTCCATTTCGATGTGTTACTCAAAACCAAAATTGATTCTCTTCACAGCCGACTGTCAAACTGCTGTATAACAGAAGCAACAACAAATATTCATATACCAGGTGAGTTCTCAGAGGGGGATTTTGTGTGTAGAATAAAAGAAGGTTATGGTTCCAATTGTTTTAAAAAGTGACCATTATTCAACTCTTGCTTTCTCCTCAGCAACTCTGATGACAACATGCTGAAAAATATTGAGCTGTTTGACAAACTGTCATTGCGGTTCAATGGTCGAGTGCTGTTCCTCAAAGATGTGATTGGAGATGAGATCTGTTGTTGGTCGTTTTATGGCCAGGGCCGTAAGATTGCTGAAGTGTGTTGCACTTCCATTGTTTATGCCACAGAAAAGAAGCAGACTAAGGTGAATATGTATTTTCTGTAGATCCATTCTGTTATAAGCATAAAACAGTCATTTTATATCTTTATTTATTGTAAAGATATTTTTCCAATGATTTTTGTGAAATGTTAACTTTCCTCCTAGGTTGAGTTCCCTGAGGCACGAATCTATGAGGAGACCCTCAACATCCTTCTCTACGAGTCCCACGATGGTAGAGGTCCAGACAATGCCCTGCTGGAGGCCACGGGGGGCGCTGCAGGACGGTCTAGTCATCTGGACGAGGATGAGGAGCGTGAACGAATTGAGCGAGTTCGAAGAATCCACATCAAGCGGCCTGATGACCGCACACATCACCACCAGTGACCTCTCTCTCACCCATGACCTGTCAACCTGTTTCTCCAACACTGGACAGTCTTTGCACCATGCTTGTGCCTTAATACTCCCAGCACCTCTTTGTTTCACTTTTCTTATTTCACCAGCTTACTCCAGGAGACAACTTGTGAGAGGAGTGTCATGCATACAGCAGTGTGTAGTGAAGTAATTGTGTTTTTTGTGTCCACTTGTCATCTTTGTGTGTGTGTAGGGGGGCTGTCTTGTAGTGTGTTCTCTGTTGACCTCTTACTGTTTTTATGCTATTATGCAAGAAGCTCATAGATGTTTGCGTTTAGTATTATCGGTGACAACAGTTTCGCTAAGATGTATGGGGAGGGAAAAAGAAAAGCTTATAGTCAGTATTAATCTGTTTTTGGGGGACCTGACTGCATTACATCAGAGAACAATAATTATACCATGCAAGCAGTTAAACACAGATGTGCATTCATATAATGGATCTTTACTATGGTTCTGATAATTGATGACCACATGGTGTTATACACAATATGGCCACTCAGTGGCACTATTTCACTGTTAGTAGATATTACCAAGGCTGTTCTAAAGTCTTGACTATAAATGCAATTAAACCTTTCTAAACTGTAATGATTATTAATACATTCATGATATCAACAGAAGAATTCAACATTTCATTTTAGCACTTATTTTATATTTTGCTTTAACATGCATTTCCCCTTTCTCTCCACTAAACAAATCATTATTTTCAGTGACGATAACTCGAGCTGTGACCTGAGGTGTTAAATGTACTGGGTTGATTGATTGATGGTCGCTGAGGTTGGAGTGAATGGCTGTAACTGGAGCGCTCCCTGGCAGGAAGGAAACCCTGTCTACAAGCTTATAACAGGGAGAGAAATTAGAGCTGTCCTTCATCGCTGCATTCACCAGAGAATGTACTGTTTGCACACTATGGGTTTTAGCTGAAATATGTTTAACTATCACAGTATCTGTAGGTCTCTTTGTACAGAAGTGAACAAATGTATGTTTTATATTTATACATACTTTATCACAAATAAATTTCTACAAATAGTTTTGTTGTCTTGTTTAATGTACATTAGTGAACATACAAAATTATGATACATATGGCTTCATTGCTAGAAATCGAAGTGACATCTTTGAAGCATAAGGAGTGTTAAGTTTTGTAATTGGTGTCTCATCCTTAAGGACAAACATACGTTTAAAGGTTCCTGTGACAGCCCCCTCCATCGGAAATTAGTCAGTGGTGCAGGTCATGACACCATTAGGGTATACCTCCATTCCTAGCCAAGTTGCTAGGGAGGAATTCCTCTTTGGAGCAGTGGTAGAGTAAGAGGTTTTGGTGTCACGGGTTTGAGACTCAGCCTGGGATATTAGGTGTGTGTCTACCTTGCCAGAGGGTGAAAGTGACATACTGTAGGTGTGTTCACCTTGGCTGGGGAGTCAAAATGTGATTTGTGATCCCAGGCTGAGATAGGCAGTTCTGGCCTTGGCCCAGAAAGTGGGTCGTAACAGTCCTATATTGTGCAAAATATTACATGAGTTGTATTCAAATGGGTGGGTAGAGGACCCACAAAGTATGCTCAAGTGAAAGTGCTACTTTGTTAAAAAAGTTAGTCAAGTAAAATTACAGTAATCATTAAAGAAATTACTTGAATAAAAGTAGGACAGTATCAGGAAAAAAGCCACTTAAGTAGTGAGTAATGACTGTTCTCTCCAAGTTGTGTTCTAATACATTTCTTGAAAATGCATAATTTTTTTCTTACAAATTTGAGTTTTTATTAAATTTATTATTTCTCATAAATTTTATCACATTTGTGACTTTAATAGCAAATTAGTTATTTTGTCTAATAAATGCAACATTTTTGTTTTACCCCCCACATACAATTGCATCTATTTATTGTTCCTTTACAACTGCACTAGAATAGAAGAAAAAATATTTTAACACTGGAATGATGGAAAATATATATATATAAAAAAAAAGACTAAGTCAGTTAAATCAGTGAAATCAAAAGTGACTCAGTATGACCAAATGTATTTGAATAAAAGTACAGTGTTTTCTTCATAAATGTACTCAAGTAAAAGTACATTGTACTCGATAGTAAAACTACTAAGTACAATTTTGTGAATGGGTTACTTGAGTATATGTGCATAAGTAAATGTAACTAGTTACCAACATCCTTTGGATTTATTCTTATAAAATATGGCCATGGGTCACATTTATAAAACTAAAATATTTAAAGACACTGCCTTTGTTTAGTTTAACTGAACGAAATAAGCAGGTTGCACTTCCTGGATTTTATGACATCACAAATCACCAAGCCCCACCTTCAGTTCTCTAAGTTAGCAAAACAAATGCACCCTGACTGCTTCCTTACTTGTCATAGGTCCACTAAAAAAAAACAACTTTACTGACTCAATTTAGGATCTTCTGAGCAGGCTGGCTGACTGAAAATCAGCTGTTTCAGAAGAGTGTTGAAGACAGCCTTTTTTAATGAGCTCTATAAAAAAGAAATTGCTGGTCTTTAATAATACATATGGATATATTTGAGGATGTTAAATCTTAAAATTAATCACTGGAAAATGCATAATATGGGACCTTTCATACAATTTCCATATTCTGAGGAAGAATAGTACTTTCCATCATTGATTGCAGTGTTTTTCTGTGCCACAGATAAACTCATACAGGGTGGCTGAGCTGTATCTGTTTCTGGTCAAGTAACCTTCCAAAAGAAATTTCGATCCTCTCCTTAGGGGTCTCCTGATAAAATATGCAAAGACTTCTTGTGTGTCTCCTCGGCCCCACACGTTACCGTGTTCTAACCCGAGTGGCAACCTGCAATAACAAACACAAAAAATGCTGTCTTTGTTCAGCAACAGATTTTAATCTAAAGCTAAAAGCAGCACACCACTCTATACATTATGAGCGTACAAGACCTCACTCACCACCATGAGGTGTCCATTCTTGGCTTTGTATACCATGGGCTCTGGCCCAGTGCTAAAGTCCACTGCATTTTCTTTGCCTGTCTGGATTTCAACCTTAATACTGTGAATTAATGCAAATACTTTAATTATATATCAGATAGGACCTGCAAATTAAGAAAGAAAGTAAAACTTACCTGCCCTGAACCACTTTGATAGCATTTTGTTTGTTAGCAATAACACTGATTTTAGTCAAAAGCTCAAACAAGTGCTCACACTGTATTACAAGATCCCCCTAAAACAACAAGAGTACAATCAGACAAAATACATTTTACACAAAAACACTGGACTTAAGGTCCTTCTCCATTCTGTTAATTTGTATGAGGGTGGCTCATTAAAGATTTCCCCTGACCCACTTCCTGTTTTTGTAGAAGACTGAAATTGCACATGCATGTAATGCATATGCATTATTATACATATATATTATTTATTTTTATATATTATGCATTGGTATTACATAGGTCATGCAGTAATTTGCAGCTCTGAAGTCCTAAGAATTTCTCTTTTACAGGTGCTAAGGTGGAGTAAGGTGTGATAACGGAGCCAGTCGAATGCAGGGCGGTCATCGGTTTCCTGTACTTGAGAGGCCCCATTCTATGACGTAGTCAAGCACTGGCATTGACAGTTCAAGTGTGGTGGACATCAGTAGAACTGGCCACCATAGTAAGCAAATTATGAAGACACCATTCAGCAAGTGGAGGCCACCATCTGGAGGATTGTCGCATAACCTGCGACAATCTGGGGCTGCACGGTGGCGCAGTGGTTAGCACCGCGGCAGCACAGTTTTACCCTCGGCCCGGGGGATCGCGGGGATCATGAGATCGTGGGTTCGATCCCTGCCCCCGACCAACAGTGATCTGTGTGGAGTTTGCATGTTCTCCCCGTGTTTGCGTGGGTTTACTCCGGGATTTCTCCAGTTTCCTCCCACATGCCAAAACATGCAGGTTAGGGAGTTAAGGGGTGCTTGCGCACGCAGCGACCGGCAGCTGGTGGCTTGTCACCGGACTGCAGAACAAATCTACCTACGAGTACAAAATAAGTAAAAAAAAATAAATAAATAAATAACCGTTCACCAACTAGCCCAAGATGTTGAGATCAGAGTGGAGTCTGGGGGAAAAAAATCATCCATGACCAATTGCACATGTGGAAGTTGTCTGCATGATGGATTCCCCAGTTGTACACACCTTTTCAGAAGCAGAAACAAGTCACATGCTTCCAGCTCTTTTGGCCATGTGCCAAGAAAACCAGGAGGACTTCTTCAACAGGCTAATCATGCTGGGCGAAACATGGGTCCATCACTTGATCCAGAGACTACAGCCCAGTTGAAGTAATGGAAGCATTATGACTCACCATCTCCAAAGAAGGCACGAGTCCGACCCTTGGCAGGCAAGCTCATGCATGGAGTATTGATGGATTTCCTGGCAAAGAGTACCACAATTACCAGGATGTACTATGCTTCACTGCTACAGAAACTGCAGAAGATCATCAAAACCAAGAGGCATGGTGTCATGATCCTGTCATGTGAAGGGTATTTAAAGGGCACGACAACCTTCCTCATTGTCATGCCCTACTGTGACATCCTCAGATTTCAAGAAAGTGTCTGAGTGAATTGTCTTCCATAACCGTCCAGGAGAGTGTGTTGAGCTCTGCCCAGGTACCGTCCTTTCCCCAATTCCCTCTGCCGTGAGCCCCGCTGCTTCCCGGGTGTGCTCTGGCTGAAACTGTCTCAGGTTCCCCAGCGTCTCCAAGTGCCTCAGCCACAGTGTTTCCGGGCTGTTCTGTCTCCCCTGGTCGTGAGCTCCGCCCTCCTCCGGTACGTGTATTTTTCCGTCTTGTTATCAGTTTGTTTCTTGTTCATGTGTTTTTACTTTAATAAATGTGCAAACTCACAGAGCGCGTTTAGTGTCCCTGTGTATGCCCTTGAAAAAGGTTTTTTATGACACATGGCATGCTGACCAAAGGTGTCTGTGTCCTGAAAGACAACACCCCAGTTCACAACTCGCATGTTGGACAGACGGAAGCATCATCCTGTGGCTATGAAATCCTCCCTCACCCCCCTAACTGTCCCAACCTCACACCATCTGACTTCCACCTCTTTCCAACCATGAAGTAATTTTTGAAGGGCAAGCACACCAAAGATGATGAAATGCTGATTTCCGAGGTCAAGTTGTGGCTTCTGATGCAACCTGCAGACTTCTACAGGTGAGGTCTCCATAGCTGCATAAAGCGATGGGAGAAGTGTGTGAACCTTGGTCGTACCTACGTAGAGAAAGACTGTAAAGTGCTTTGGTGTCATGAAAAGCACTATATACATGCAGTCCATTATAATTATTATTATTATTAATAATAATAATAACTGTGCTAAGTTTGGTTCCTTTCAGTCCATGGGAAATGAGTCAAGGGAAATCTTTAATGAATGCCTGTCAGAGTCGCAATAATAAAATCAAGTAAAAATGTTTATTTCAGAAGAACACCATATTTCACCAGTTAGATTAAATAAACTTTGTGCCACTGCTGTGAGATTATTTTACAACAAGCTCCACTTACCTTTTGTTTAGGGTCTTCACATGTTATGTGAAATACAATAACTGTATCACTCAAGTTACTGACTGAAATACCTGCAGTGTTGAGAAAGACAATTCTGAGACCCAGTAAAGGGAGCATCCCTGATAGCCAGAATTGTATGAATCATCATATTCATGCTGACCTTTGAGAGAGGGGTACAGTATTCTTTGTTTGATCTTGGCTTCTTCTATCACATAAGCAGCTGTTTGGGTGAGGATGAGCTGTCGAGGTCTTGGTTTGAAGCCATTCCTGTCATATTTTATCACTGGGAGACTGTACTGTAGGAACACAGAATACAGAAGAATGAGCTGGTCTGAATTACCTCGACATATGTTTAGATTCTACTACCTTTATGCGCTCATTTCGAATCATCTGGAGAACTCTCATGTTTATGTCTTGCTCATCTAAAGAAGGAAAAAAGATAAATGAATTATGATGATTAAGTGTTGAAAAATGCATTGTTTTACTGTATGTGAGTTTTACTGATTCTGGTGTCGACAAAAGGTTGAGCGACACTCTGTGGATAGCTGTCCTTCTTGCCCTTGAAGATGGAGCTGGTTAAAAACTTTAGCTGAAACTATAGGCACAGAAATTTTGCAAAGATATATTTTGATTAAATTATTATTGGATTATATAAAAGATTTTATCATCTTTGATTATATATTTGATTATATAAAAGACAGCATAATTGTCAAATTTGTTATTTTTCTGTAATCGTGTCTTACTTGTGTCTTCTTTTGCGGGGTGATTCCTCTCACATACTTCCGCACCATAAGACGGTAATGAAGCTTGCGCAATATCTCAGATGCCTAACAAAGAAAAAAAGCCAAGCACAAGGTCAAAATGAAACTAGTATTATGTGATATTTTGCATTTTAGGCCTTGTGCTGTAAATTGCTCATAAAAGTGAAAGTGTGTTTCCTCCCTTTTTTTTTTTTTTTACTTATTACATTACTGATTCTTTTAATTTGTAATTAATGCAAGTATCTAAACAGCCAATCACATAGCAGCAGCTCAATGCATTTAGACATGTAGACATGGTCAAGATGAGCTGTACAGTTTAATGCCAAAAAAAGAGTACTACATATGCAATGTTTGCTTTAAGAGTGTTGATGGGGAAGTATAGAGAAGGTCAGAAGGAGGTGTCATTGTGGCTCTGTAGAGGATTTGCACCAACGCAACCAAATCACACAACGCTCTGTCTACACCCCTTAATGCTAGGCAAGCAACGTATTTCTGTCAATACATTTGTGCTAGATTAGAGCACTTTTTTATACTTTTACTCACATTTTTATACAGTCAATGGATTACAGTAGCATAAATTTCAACTCTGACTATGGTCACTACATGCATGGTGGAAGGTTGTCATAATAGGCAAGATAAAGCCGCAGGAAAGCCTTTCCATCAGATCTAGTTCAGAGAGCCAATTGTGCACCCAGATGGAGGGTTGCCAACCTTCCACCACCACTGCAGCAATCATTTTATCAAGGGTAAGTACATGTATGAATGATGACCTAAGAACAGCGATGGTGGGTCTCAGATTTGTATTTGGTGCTTTATTACACTGGTCAACTCCAAGTTTATTGTCCGTTTTTTTTTAGCTGATTTAGGACAATTTTGATGTGCTGAATCCAAAAATCACATTGGTTTTGCTCAATCAGGTCAACTTTTTGAATTATGGCCACATGTTGTTTTATACGTTTTGTTTACATGTACGGGTATTTTCACTTTATAGGATGCAAATTTTTTTTTATGTCCTGAAATTCTCTGAATTTTGAACAATGATGACATAACATTCAATTTACATGTACTTACCTTTATATAAAGGTAAGCCTTTATATAAACTTACCTTTATATAAAGGTAAGTACAAGGTAAGAAGGGATAGTGGATATATTGGACAAAGGATGTTGAAAATGGAGCTGCCAGGCAGGAGGAAAAGAGGAAGACCACAGAGAAGATTCATGGATGTAGTGAAAGAGGACATGGAGAGGGTTGGTATTACAGAGGAAGATGCAAGGGATAGGCTGAGATGAAGGCAGATGATCCACTGTGGTGACCTCTAAAGGGAGCAGCCGAAAGAAGAAGAAGAAGAAGATGATCATAATCCCTACTACGTTCCCTCGTTTAAACATACAGATTCACCTCAAAAAAGAAACACAAGAATGGCCCTCAATATTTTTCATATAGGCACATCAGCAAAATGGAGGAGCTGAGCACCAAACTAGAAGGCAGGAAGTACCATTTTATATGGGCATTGGTGTGACCCAGTTAGGCTTGAACCCATGACCTCCCAGCTGTGGGCTGGATGCACTACCACTAGGCTGCTGCCACTTCAGCATACATCAGGGATCTGCTCTGAGCCCCTTCTTGTTTGAAATGGTGATGGGCAGGCTAGGAGATAGGACTCTTCACGAACTATGATGTTAGCAGATGACATTGTGATCTGTAGTAGCAGTAAGGAGCAGGTGGAGGTATGTACTGAAAAGTCAGTAGAAGAAAGACAGAGTGTGCGTGTGTGTGTGTGTGTGTGTGTGTGCATGCAAATTAGAGGGCAGCAGGTAGTGAAGGTATATGAGTAAAAATACTGGGGTCAACCATCCAGAGCAATGGATAGTGTACAAGAGAGGTAAATAAGAGGGTAGAGGCAGGGTGAAGTGGGTGGAGATGAGTGTCAGGTTTGATTTGTGACAGAAGGTTACCAACAAGAGTAAAAGACAAGATGGTAGTGAGACCTGCTAAGATGTATTGTTTGGAGATGGTGGCACTGACAAAAAAGCAGTACGTAGAGCTGGAGGTGGTAGAGTTGAAGACGCTAAGATTTTCACCGGGAGTGACTAGGAGGGACAGGATTAGAAATTAGTATATCAGAGGGACTTGAATACAAAGTAAGAGAGGAAATGCTGAGATGGTTTGGACACGTGCAGAATAGTGGATACATTTTATAAGGTGAAATGGAGGCAGATGATCCACTGCGGTGACTCTTAAAGGCAGCCAGAAGAACAAGAAGTTATACTACCTCTGCCAGTACAGCGGGTGGAGTTAACCAGGTGGTTTTATCCAAAACAGTCTTTGGCAGGTTTTCTTTAAGTCTGTTCAGATAATTTTGTCTCACAAAAGCCAGATACTCAGAGTTGTCGGTGTTTTTTGCTTGTCCCCTGGTCATGTAGCCTTTGATAAATCTGAAATTGGTTTGAAAACACTGGATCAGTAAAATGAAACCGGAATGGTGCATTGACAATTTGTGGCTTTTGTCTTTTTTCTTACTTTTTGATGACCTTTACCGCCCATGCTCTTTTCTCTTTCTCCTTTCTGGCCTGAGTTCCCCTCCAGCAAGCTTCAATTTTAGTGGCTGAAGATGTAAAAATGCCATAGAGGATATGTCTCTTTTTTAAATCACACACATTAAAAATCTATCCGGCATTATTAACATATTATATCATGCGTAGGGGCATTTACCTGCTTCTTTCTGTTTTCTGTATTCTCCCTTTGCCCTGTACCCTTTGTATTTGGCCTGGAGTCTTGTTGCTACAGACGCAGAAAGGAACACTTGATCCCTGCAGCTAATGATGCCTGATAACGGTTTTAACATTTGAGTACTACTCACCTAGTTCATGTTTGCATCTCTCATAAGCATCCTCTGTTGCAAATAATGTCCTGGGATGGCGGATAAATATTTTAGTTCTGTGGAAAAGATAAGTAAGTTATTCTTGGCTCAAAGTAAATGCGCTCAGTAGAATTAGAAATATAGCCTCACCGCCCCATTTTATATTCATCAGGTAGGTAACCCAAATGCTGAACCAGCACCTCCACACCATCAGCAGTCAGTCCTCTCCAGTGTGGCCAGGTGGCAGGGCACAGGGGTTTATACCTGTGTGAAAATGAGCCGAAAAGAAAAAACAAAACAAATAGCACCATCTTTTATAAGTTCTGGACGAATTACTGAATTTAAAAAAATCAAGCAAACCTCTATGGTCCTCATACCTCTTTAAAAAGTCCTCATATTTGCGTCTGTAGGCAAAACCAGCTCGTCTGACTCTGAGGTGCTCCATCAGGCCCAGGTACTTCACCTGGTGTCTGATCAGGGCTTCATCAAACTGCCCTGTTTATAAATGTGTTACTGACAGTAGGATGATTTAGTCAAATTTAAACATTTCCACCATGTTAACTTTTTGACCGATTAATGTACCTGGCTGCTTGGACTCATTAGATTTCAGACAGCGTATGTACCAGGCCTCTTTAGCCATGAGGATCTCCGTCAGTTTCTGCAGGCTGCTCTTAAACTGGGTTGCCACCTGCAGACACAGCATGAGGGTCATAATTCCCAACAGCACCTCTGTCAGAAGCATATGGTTTAGACGTGGGTAGCAACAAATAACACCTACTCAAGTGCATGTACTCAAGTAGTTTTTCCACAAACTTGTACTTTCATGGGTTGCCTTATTGGAACATACTTTCTTCTATTACTTGAATACATATATTTTTTTTAAAGAAAACACCTGCACTTTTACTCAAGTACATTTATTCACACTCTGAATTACTTCTGATTCCACTGATTTAAAGTGAATGGGATTAAACTTAGAGGGCTTGTATTTTATTTTCCACATACTAAAGAGAAAAACCTCACAGATTAGTGAGAGTAAACTGGCAAATGTATAAGGAAAAAAGTCACAAATTAAAAAAAAAAAAATTATGAAGAAAAAGTTGCAAAGATAGAAGAAAAAGCTGTAAATTCATGGGTAAAAAGTTGTAAATTCATTAGACAAAGATGTTGCAAAAAGGAAACTTTATGAGGGGAAAAATGTCAAATTTGCAAGAATATTTAAAATTTGCCAAAAAATTACAAATTGATGAGAAAATTAGAGATTTATAAGGAAAAAGTCCCACATTTAAAAGAAAAAGTAATAAATTACAAGAAAGTGTCAATGATTAAAAAAATATATGTTTGTGGGAAGAGACACGTTTAAGAGCAAAAAAACACAAAAAAAAGTAAATTTGTTAATCACAACTTAAGCAACTTTTATACTAAATACCATTTTTACCCTTATGTAAGTAATTTATTTGGTGGCTATTACTTATTATATATTTATATGACTAATTAATATCATACGGTTACTGGCTACTGTAACCACCTCTTTTTAGACTACTGGTGACACATTGGAGAATTGAGGAAAAAAAAGAAGCAAAATCAGACATGAATTTTTAAGCATAAATAATGTTTAACTTACTGTTTCTGGTCTTTTCTTGCTGTCTGAATCCATGAGTGAAAAGCAGTCATAGATTATGGTGTTTTTGGACTGAGACATTAGCTTTGAGAGGGTGGGACAACACACAACCACACATCAACAGAGACATGTTAAAATATTAATTTTTCAGATATCAAGTGTTGTCCTATTTTACTGGATATAATAAAACAAAGAACTCTCCTATCCATCACATATTCCTAGTCTCATCTTATATTAAGCACAAAATTGTAGACTTACATCTTTTATGTTTCTGTATAACAGGTCATTATTTTTGTCCAAGAAACCTAGAATTACAGAAAAAAAAATGTTTTGGCATCCTAGGGTTGCCAGTTCCAAAATAAAAAGGTTTTAAATATTTGAGTAAACAGTGACTGAGAGTGTGGTTCCTTTTACCCACAACACAGTAGGTGACCTCCCCGGCATAATGCAAGAGACGGAAATCTCCCCTCTCCAGAGTCTTACGTGTCATTTTGTCAGCCAGTTTGTGCCTGCAGTCAAAGGAGTGGAGAGAGACAGGAGGATGGAGCTTTAGAGTGGAATCCTGATCCCTCATCTCTATCAGCTCACTGTCACCTCACTCACAGGGCACTGGTCAGCAGATCACTGATGAAAGGAACCAGGCCTTCAGATTTTAAATGTGCAGCAGGTGTACATTCTATATGAATAAGTGAACTGATTACAAAATGTCTGGCTCAAAATGAATTGCAAATCAACACAGCAAGGGTTTTATAAATAAGAATGTATGAAAATCTAGAGCCTGTTTGTTTTGGTTTTTTATAAATAAATGTGCATCAAAAACAGATTTTTTTTCACCATTGTTTTTCTGGTAGTTCAAGCCTTTATACTACAAGGGTGGTGGTGGGGGGGGGGGCTGAAAAATCCATACACTGAAAATTTCATAGTGGTCAAATTTAACCAAATGTGGTTAATTTTTCAACCACAGGGATCCAAGCGCTGCAACACTGATGGAAGAAGTGTGCGGACCGAAGGGGAGACTATGTCGAAAAATAAACCACATTTGGTCAAATTTGACCACTATGAACTTTTCACCCCCACCCCCACCCCACAGTGAAATATGTTGCTAATCACATCAGCAAAGACTAAGAGACTTACTGTGGCCCCACATATGTGACCTACTTTGTGACTGATGTAAGGCCTCACATTTTAGATCAGAACAAAGACAGAGCTTCCTTGGAGATAACAGGAAGCTGCAAGGATGTTAGCTTTGGTATGCAGGGCTTGAGACTGTGGGGGTGATATTAGAGGATTAAAGAGGAGATGCATTGTTACTGGCGGTTATAATGCAATGTGACCTGTGATGCAATGAGACTTGTGAACTGTGAGAGTCCTGGTATTTAAGGACGAGAGTTCCCTGTAATGTCCTCTTTCTTCTTTGAGATGTTGGCGAATGTGAATAAAGCAGCCTTGAGAGAAATCTGTCTCATCATTTTCACATTCCCACACTGGTGACCCAAGACGTAGCATGCAGCGACTGGAGAATTCCCCGGAGCCAGCCTCGTCAGGAGCCCCCAGCCAAGCGAATGCCGCTACGGTCCAGCTACCGGACTTTTGGCAGAACAATCCACGCTCCTGGTTCCATGCGGTTGAGGCACAATTCAACCTCCGGGGGATATCGGTAGACGACACAAAATTCTACCATGTGGTCGCAAAACTGGACAACCACACGGCTCAGCATGTGGAGAGCCTTATCGAGCAGCCGCCAGACAGCGACAAATATGGCGCGTTGTAGGCTGCACTCATCCAGCACTTCACCCCCTCCGTTGAGGAGCGAGCAGAGAGACTCCTGGCACTGACTGAGTTGGGAGATGACACGCCCGTTAATCTTATGGAGAAGAGATGAGATTGAAAGGCTCAGACGACAACCACTTCATCTTCACCCACCTCTTCCTCAGGTCCCTACCGTCAGCGACGAGAGCGACCCTGACCAGTTTGCCGTTGTTGGCCCAGCGGGACTACCGCGCGCTGGCCCGGAAGGTGCAGCGAATTGTCAACGCCAGCAGACAGCGCTCGGCCACGGCCGCAGCAGCGGAACTCGGTGCGACGACCGGAGATGACAGGGGGCCAGGGGCAGCAGTAGCAGACCCACGGACGACGGTGGCGGCGGGAGCCAGGGAACGCGGAGGAGACGTCCTTTGTTTCTACCATTGCCGCTTCGCAGAGAGGGCACGCAAATGTGTACCACCGTGCCAGTTCAAGCGTTCGGGAAACGCCAAGACCGGGGGTTGGTAGCAGCCGCGGCCCTCGGGGAGGAGAACAAGCTGCTCTACTTGTTGGACGCACGCTCGGGGAGGCATTTCCTCGTGGACACAGGCTCCCAGTTGAGTTTCATCACACCTTCCTACGCGGACAGGCTAGCAGGTTCCAGAGGTCCCGGGGTGGCAGCAGCGAACGACTCGGAGATTAAGACCTTTGGTGAGAAGACTCTGCTTCTGTCTCTACACGGCCGTACATTTGAGTGGACTTTTGTTATAGCAGCAGTGAATTTCAATATGTTGGGGGCTGATTTTTTGTGCTCACATGGTTTGTTGGTTGATCTCGCTAACAGGCGCCTGGTTAATGCATTTTCTTTTGATTCTATTCCCTGTACAGCGCGAGTGGCCCCACCAACAGCACAAGTCAACGTCACAGCTGCAAGCGGTAAGTTCCACACACTGCTCACTCAGTTCCCAGCACTCACGGTCCCCACATTTTCAGCAACCGTCGCTAGACACGGGGTGGAACATTTTATTACCACTACCGGACCGGCCGTTTTTGCAAAAGCTCGGCGCTTGGACGCAGCTAAACTGGCCATAGCGTGCGAGGAGTTCGCCAACCTGGAGAGGCTGGGCATTATCAGGCGTTCAAACAGTCCATGGGCTTCTCCGCTACACATGGTCCCGAAGGCTGACGGATCATGGCGACCTTGCGGGGATTTCCGCAGGTTAAACAACGCTACAGCGCACGACCGCTACCCAATCCCACATATCCAAGATTTTTCCATTCATTTGGCAGGGGCTCGTGTTTTTTCTAAGATAGATTTGGTCTGCGGTTACCACCAAGTCCCAGTGCGCGCTGAGGACATACCCAAAACAGCGGTAATAACTCCATTTGCACTGTGTGTGTTTATATATTTACATATTTATTCCATCTAGCTACAATGCTCAGCACTGGGTGTGTTCATATTTATATATCTATATATTTATTCCATCTAGCTACAATGCTCCGCACTGTGTTTTTATATATCTATATATTTATTCCATCTAGCTACAATGCTCCGCACTGTGTGTGTTTATATACTTACATATTTATTCCACCTAGCTGCAATGCTCCGTACTGTGGGTGTTTATATATTTACATATTTATTCCATCTAGCTACAATGCTCTGCACTGTGTGTCTGTGTGTGTGTATATATATATTTTATAGTAATATGTACATATGTATATTAGCTGCTCTTGCTTGCTTGTTTTTTTTGTTTGTTTTTTTTCTTGCCTTCTGATTGTTGCTCTGAGTGTTGCTATCCCTGTGCTGTTGCAATCCTGGAATTTCCCCGTTGTGGGACTAATAAAGGCTTATCTTATCTTATCTTATCTTATCTTATTTGGCCTATTCGAGTTTTTGCACATGCCATTCGGGCTCAAAGGGGCTGCACAGACGTTCCAACGCATGATGGATGCGGTGCTTTGCGATCTCCCTTTCGTGTTCGTCTACTTGGACGATATTTTGGTAGCCAGCGCGTCCGAAGACGAACACGAAAACCACCTGGCCACAGTTTTCCAGAGGTTGGGAGATCACGGGTTAATAATCAACCCAGCGAAGTGTCAGTTCGGGGTGGCGCAGATTGATTTTTTAGGACACCGCGTCTCCCCCGAAGGAGCGGTTCCGCTTCCTGACAAAGTGCGCGCAGTAGCAGATTTTCCCCGGCCGTAGACGGTCAGGGTGTTACAGGAGTTTTTGGGAATGGTGAATTTTTATAACCTCTTTCTCCCCCGCGCGGCGCAACTCATGCAGCCGCTGTATGCCACGCTCAAAAAACAGAAACCCGCGGATAAGGTCGAGTGGTCCCTGGAGCGGGACCAAGCGTTCTCGGAGGTAAAAGCAGCCTTAGCAAAGGCTGCGTTGTTGGCACACCCAGACCCAACGGCCCGCATAGCGCTCACTACTGACGCGTCAGATGTGGCCATAGGGGCGGTCGTGGAGCAGCATGTAGCCGGGGTTTGGCAGCCCCTCGCTTTTTTCAGCAGGACCTTGCGCGATAGCGAACGTAAATACAGCGCGTTCGACAGGGAGCTGCTGGCTCTCCATTTGGCCATCCGCCACTTTCAGTTCTGGCTGGAAGGATGCCGTTTCACCATGTTCGTTGACCACAAGCCGCTAACATTCGCGATGGCCAAGGTTTCCGAACCGTGGTCAGGCTGGCAGCAGAGACAGCTGGCCGCGATCTCAGAGTTTACCACTGATATTCAGCATGTGGCGGGTAAACTGAATGTAGTGGCAGATTGCCTCTCGCACGCCGTGGCGGCCCCAGTCAGCGTAGGAATAGATTACGCAGCCATGGCCATGGAGCAGGTTAGTGACGCGGATGTGCACGCGCTCCAGTCTGGACCAACAGGGTTAAGGCTGGAGAACAGGGTGCTGCAAGACGGTATGCCCCCCCCAATCTGCGATGTCTCCACTGGACGGCCGCGTCCAGTAGTACCGGCCGCGTGGCGCCGCCGCGTTTTTGACTCGATTCATTCTTTGGCGCACCCGGGAGTGCGCGCGTCGGTCAAAATGGTAGGAGAGAAATTTGTGTGGCCGAGTCTTCGCAAACAAGTTAAAGAGTGGGCAGCAGCCTGCACGGCGTGTCAATGAGCCAAAGTACACAGGCACACGAGGGCTCCTTTGGAGCCGTTTCACATTCCGGCCAAGAGGTTCGATCACGTTCATGTGGACCTCGTGGGACCCCTCCCGCCGTCACAGGGGTGCACACACCTTCTGACAATGGTGGACCGCACCACGCGCTGGCCTGAAGTGGTTCCGCTGGCATCAACCACGGCAGAGGAGGTAGCGCACGCGTTTTTAACAGCTTGGGTGGTGCGTTTCGGAGTTCCGTCGGACATTACGTCCGATAGAGGCCCTCAATTTGTGTCCGAACTTTGGTCGACAATGGCCCGCAGCCTGGGTGTCACAATTCACCGCACAACCACGTACAATCCGCAGGCTAACGGGTTATGCGAACATTTTCATAGGTCATTGAAAGCAGCTCTCAGAGCGTCACTGACGGATGCAAATTGGGTAGACAAGTTACCGTGGATTTTATTGGGGTTGCGTTCTGTGCCTAAAGAGGACTTAGAAGCCTCCCCAGCGGAGCTCGTGTTTGCGCAACCACTTCGGCTGCCTGGGGAGTTTCTCCCAGATAACCCGGCGCCAGACACCTCCCCGTCTCAGCTGTTGCGGAGTAACATAGAATCAAGCACGCTGCCCGGCCCCGTGCACCACAGTTTTCCGCTCGTTTTTGTGCCTAAAGCTTTGAAGAACGCAGAGTTTGTTTTTGTCAGACACGATGCCCATCGACCCCCGCTGCGACCACCTTATGACGGACCCTTCAGAGTGCTGGAAACAGGGGACAAGCAGTTTTTGCTAGATTTGGGGGGGTTGGAAAGAAAAAGTTGGCATAAACAGACTCAAACCCGCTTTTGTGGTGGCGGATGAGCAAGTGCTGTTGGCAAGGGCCCCGCGGCGAGGTAGACCCCCACGGGGGGCTTCACAGAGTAATGTTTCCCCAGAACACTCGCAGGTACTGACAAAAGGTTTCCACCCCCAGACGGCAAGCCCCCAGCGTGACAGCGCTGCGGAGACGTCAAATCCCAGCTACAGCAGATACGGCAGGAGACTGAAGCCTAGACAGCATGCGGACTGATGTGTATTGATTCTATCACGACATGCATGCTATTATTCTCTTGTTTGTTCTAAAATGTTTGGGGGGGGTGGCCCCACATATGTGACCTAATTTGTGACTGATGTAAGGCCTCACATTTTAGATCAGAACAAAGACAGAGCTTCCTTGGAGATAACAGGAAGCTGCGAGGATGTTAGCTTTGGTAAGCAGGGCTTGAGACTGTGGGGGTGATATTAGAGGATTAGAGAGGAGATGCATTGTTACTGGCGATTATAATGCAATGTGACCTGTGATGCAATGAGACTTGTGAACTGTGAGAGTCCTGGTATTTAAGGACGAGAGTTCCCTGTAATGTCCTCTTTCTTCTTTGAGATGTTGGCGAATGTGAATAAAGCAGCCTTGAGAGAAATCTGTCTCATCATTTTCACATTCCCACATTACACCCTTAACCTGTAATCACTACAGTACAGGTTATCTATGTTTAATAATTAATAATGATTATTAAATAAAGTTTTTTAAAAAGGAATTTATGCAGACAAAAAGATTATCAAGGATCCTTGGACTGAGTAATTACCGTCCAACAGAAACCACACGATATGGCTGTGGGGTTTTTCTTTTCCAGCAGAGATTATCACCCTTATTGACATTATGTGACCTCCAGTGGTCGTGTCAAAAATGCATGAGCATTGGAGTTGGATTTAAACTGTTCCACCATGGTGTAGATAGGAAGAGAAATGTAGTAGGCGTAATCTTGAAGGAAGAGTATGTGAAGAATGTTCAGGAGGTAAAGAGGGAGTCAGACAGAATCATGAGTTTGAAGCTAGAAGTCAAAGGTGTGATGTTGAATGTTGTCAGTGCGTATGCCCCACAAGTTGGATGTCAGGTAGAAGAGAAAGAGGAATTCTGGAGTAAGTTGGATGAAGTGGTAGAGAGTGTTCCCAGGGGGGAGAGAGTGGTGATTGGAGCGGACTTTAATGGACATGTAGGTGAAGGGAACAGAGGTGATGAGGAGGTCCTGGGTAGGTATGATCTTAAGGAGAGAAATGTGGAAGAACAGATGGTTGTGGGTTTTGTTAAAAGGATGGAAATGATTGTAGAATAACCCACACAGCCATGCAGGTTAAACCGGCAGTCTACCCAGCTACCCAGGTTGTAGACAAAATTTTTTTTTTCTGATGTCATGTTTGGAAATAAGCCTTGGTTGTTCTTACAATGGCCCAGTCAAGTATATGTATATTGTTTCACATGAGCCAATATGCTAATGCAATATTGACCAAGCCATATGTGTGCGTTTCATATATCACCAGCTTTTCTTACGCTAACCCACATTATGTGTACATACGACCAACTATATGCTAGCTGATATGCCAATTTTTGTGTTTACTTGCTGCCCTTGGTAAGGCTAACTAGATATATTTCTAAGCTTTTCTGGGGGGGGGGGGGGGGTTAAATGTGATATATGGAAACGGCACGATGCACCACTCTGCGGTCGCATGTAGGCGTGCATGATATCATCACGCTACAGGTACGTATAATAGCCGGCTACCCAAGGCTAGCCGGTCTCTTGCTCTCCATCTTTGGTGTACCACCTTCCAAGTTCAGCTCACTGTGTGCTCCTTCCTAGCAAGTGGGCAGTGGTGGCCTAATGGTTAGGGATGTGGACTGGTCAGCGGAGGGTCGTGGGTTTGATCCCTGGACTGGCAGGATTAGATCTGGGTGGGACAGATAACATAGCAGTTTTTGCCCCACCCTCCTCAACCCCACTGTGGTGCCCTTGAGCAAGGCCCTTAATGCCAACTGCTCCAGTGGAGCTGCTCAGTGGCCACAGGTCAGTCCGTGGTTGTACTGGGCATCTTCCTGGTGTGAGTGTGAACAGGGCGTCCTTGAAAAAGAGAGGTTGCCTCTCAATGGAACTACCCTGTATAAATAAAGCTTAAATAAATAAAATAAATAAAGTTCTGCTAACGTTTGATAAAATTAACCTCAACAAGTGGACCTGTCTGCAGCCCATTATTTCCAAACACAACAGGCATCCCATCAGAATTGAAGTAGAAAGTCAACTAGGGATTTTCCCTCTTATGACATTCCAGCAGGGATAGGGCTGTGAGGAGTGGGTCTGCATCTCTGCTGAGTGTAATTCTAGCTCTGAACTGACTATAGATATTCGTATCTGTAGCTCTTAGAAAAGAGAGCTCTTAAAAACCTTGTTGAAAATAGAAACCAGCAGGCAAGATGAAAGGGCATATTACAACTTTGCACCACAGTTCCATAGTTTAAATGGGCAGTGTGTTAACATCTGCGTGTATGTCAAGAACAAAAGTTCTTTTTGATTAGGAAAATAAAAGAGATTTAGTGTGCAGGTGAGTCGGTCCAGCCATATGTCGCCGGCCTCCGCTGTTTGGTCAGCACGTGTAGGCTTGCACAACTGGAAGACGAGATGGTGTGGGACACAGTTAGCGGAGCACACCACCAACCCAAAGCTGCGGGAGAAGCTGGTAATGGCGCCGGACAACCTGCTGCTCTCCAGCGTGATGGAGCTGGCATCCCAGCTAGAGGCCATGGCTCGGCTAAACACCCAGCTAGGAGCCTCCAGCCTGCGCTCCCCACATTTCGCTCCGCTAGCACAAGCTGTTACCCCGGCTGCGGAGCCTGCCGACCCCACGTCCTCCCAGGAGGACCCTGAAGTTAACATCGTGAGACGACAGGACACTACATCATGCCAACCATGTTTTAACAGTGGCTCTCCCTTGCACTGGACATGCGCACCTGCCTACCCCACCAAAGGACACAAGTGCCAATGCTGCGGTAAGCTGAACCATTTTGCCAAAGTGTGCCGCTCAGCCCGGCAAGCCCGCCTTCTAGCTTGCTCAGTTGGCCCAGTCCAACCACCATACATTCAGTGGACTCCAGTAACACACCGTACAAGTGGTGCACAGTGGAACTGGATGGCGTCGGTCTACCACTGCTGCTGGACACTGCTGCCACAAGGTCCCTGATGGACAATGCCACGGTGAAGACTTTCTTCCCCCTGCATCCAATCGAGCCAGATGCATTGGAGCTGTTTGGGCATGGACACACAAAAATCAGCATGGTAGGAACCATCACTCTACCGGTTCACTACGGGTCAAGAGTCCTCCCAGTGTTCACGTTTGAAGTGACGCGCATCAGTGACAACATCCTGGGATGTGATCTTTTCTATGAGCTGGGTTTTTCCATCACTGATCACATGGGATTCTGTCTGACTGCTGATGGCCCGAGTCCACTTCACCCAGACATAGGCATAGCCGCTCCTTATTTCACACCGCACGTTGACCAAAGCAAAGTAGACTGGGGACTGATCCTCACACGGCATAAGCCTCTCAGAACAGCCGCCTCGCTGCCGGAGTTTCAGTCTGTGACAACGCAAGACCTGGAAGATCGTGGGGTCCATCCAGTCACCAATGAGACCACTTCTCCTCCACAACCGCTGACAACCCAAACACGTCTTCCATTAAACGGTGCCCCAGCAACGACGCTATTCACCAACCACGTGATGAGAGAGCAGCAGCACACCTTGAAGCAGAAACCACCATCGCTCACAGTGCATGACTGGGTCCGGATCCGCCGATCCAACCTCCTGCGTCAGCTGCAGATGTTCCATTCACCACAGCCACCAATGCAGATCGCTGCTCAACTTGCACCAGCCACCTTCCAGATTGCTGATGGGTCTCGATGGCGTGTTAGTCATCTGAGAAACGTAACACCACCACCTGCCCCAGACCAAGTAACAGCAATCAAGCCGACCCAGCCAGTGTGGGATCCGGAGTGGGACTTAGCTGTTGAGCCAGCCACAATTCCACCGAGGAGGCCCCCAGATTCGGTGGAAACAGCGCTACCAGGGCCACGCCCACCCCAGGCTTGACAGAGGCCTTGGTGAGCTCTGAACTGTTACTGACTCTAACGTTCTTATTTACATGTTCAGTCAGCGCACGGTCCGTTCAGTGTGGCAGAATAACCCACATGACCATTTGGGTTAAACTGGCAGTCTACCCAGCTACCCTGGTTGTAGACAAAAAATAATCATTTTTTTTCTGATGTCATGTTTGGAAATAAGCCTTGATGGTTCTTACAATGGTCCAGTCAAGTATATGTATATTGTTTCACATTAGCTAATATGCTAATGCAATATCAGTCAAGCCATATGCGTACATTTCATATATTACAGGTTTTTCTCAAGCTAACCCACATTATGTGTGCATACGACCAACTGTATGCTAGCCAATATGACAGTTTTTACGTTTACTTGCTGCCCTGCTAAGGCTAACTAGATATGTTTCTAAGCTTTTCCAAGGGAAGGGGGATGTAAATATGGAAAACGGCACTAGGCACCACTCTGCGTTCACACGTACGCATGCATGACATCATCACACCACAGATATAATAGCCAGCTACCCAGGGCTAGCTGGTCTCTTGCTCTCCACCTTTGGTGTACCACCTTCCCAGTTCACCTCACTGTGTGCTTCCTCCTAGCAAGTTCTGCTAACATTTAATAAAGTTAACCTCAACATGTGGACCTGTCTGCAGCCCATTATTTCCAAACACAACAGGCATCCCATCAGAATTGAAGTAGAAAGTTAACTACGGATTTTCACTTTATATGACATTCCAACAGGGATAGGGCTGTAAGGTGTGGGTCTGCATCTCTGCTGAGTGCAATTCTAGTTCTGAACTGGCCATAGATATATCTGTAGCACTTAGAAAAGAGAGCGCTAAAAACCTTGCTGAAAACCAGCAGGCAAGATGAAAGGGCAGATTACAACTTTGCACCACAGTTCCATAGTTTAAACGGGCAGTGTGTTAACATCTGCTTGTACAGTGGTGTGAACAAGTGTTTGCCCCACTTCCTGATTTCCCATTTTTTTGTACGTTTGTCACACTTAAATATTTCAGATCATCAAACAAATGTAAATATTAGACAAAGATAACACAAGTAAACACAAAATGCAGTTTGTAAATGAAGGTGTTTATTATTAAGGGTAAAATCAATCCAAACTTACATGGCCCTGTGTGAAAAACTGACCCCCCCCCCCCTTCCTTGTTAAAACATTTGGTGGTTTATCCCATTTTTGGGAAGCTGAGTTCAATATCTCTAGCCACACCCAGGCCTGATTACTGCCACACCTGTTCTCAATCAAGAAATCAATTAAATAGGAGATGCCTGACAAAGTGAAGTAGACAAAAAGATCCTCAAAAGCTAAACATCATGGTGCAATCCAAAGAAATTCAGGAACAAATGAGAAACAAAGTAATTGAGCTCTATCAGTCTGGAAAAGGCTATAAAGCCATTTCTAAAGCTTTGGGACTCCAGTGAACCACAGTGAGAGCCATTAATCACAAATGGCGAAAATATGGAACAGTGGCGACCCTTCCCAGGAGTGACCGGACAACCAAAATTACCAAAATTAGGTCACAAAAGACCCCACAACAACATCCAAAGAACTGCAGGCCTCACTTGTCTCAGTTAAGGTCAGTGATCATGACTCCACCATAAGAAAGAGACCGGACAAAAATGACCTGCATGGCTGAGCTCCAAGATGAAAACCACTGCTGAGCAAAAAGAACATAAAGGCTTGTCTTAGTTTTGCCAGAAAACATCTTGATGATCCCCAAGACTTTTGGGAAAATACTCTGTGGACTGACGAGACAAAAGCTGAACTTTTTGGAAAGGGTGTATCCCATTACATCTGGCGTAAAAGTAACACGGCATTTCAGAAAAGGAACATCATACCATTAGTAAAATATGGTGGTGGTAGTATGATGGTCTGTGGCTGTTTTGCTGCTTCAGGACCTGGAAGACTTGCTGTGGTAAATGGAACCATGAATTCTGCTGTCTACCAAAAAATCCTGAAGGAGAATGTCCGGCCATCTGTTCATGACCTCAAGCTGAATGTCACCTGGGTTCTGTAGCAGGACAATGATCCAAAACACACCAGCAAGTCCACCTCTGAATGGCTTAAGAAAAACAAAATGAAAACTTTGGAGTGGCCTAGTCAAAGTCCTGACCTGAATCCGATAGAGATGCTGTGGCATGATCTTAAAAAGGCGATTCATACTCGAAAACCCTCCAGTGTGGCTGAATTACAACAATTCTGCAAAGATGAGTGGTCTAAAATTTCTCCACAGCGCTGTAAAAGACTCATTGCCAGTTATCACAAACGCTTGATTGCAGTTGTTGCTGCTAAGGGTGGCCCAACCAGTTATTAGATTTAGGAGGCAATCACTTTTTCACACAGGACCATGTAGGTTTGGATTTTCTTTCTCCTTAATAATAAACACCATTTAAAAACTGCATTTTGTGTTTACTTGTGTTATCTTTGTCTAATATTTAAATTAGTTTGATGATCTGAAACATTTAAGTGTGACAAACACAAAAAAATGAGAAATCAGGAAGGGGGCAAACACTTTTTCACACCACTGTAAGCAAGAAGAAAAGTTCTTCTTGATTAGGAACATAAAACAAATTTAGAACAACTGTAAGGCCCTTAATCACATGTCTATAAGACATGCCTGAATCAAAGGTTGCACAAATAAGCAGGCAACTGTTTTATTTTTTTAACTTACGTGACAAAGTGAGGGTGATTTCCCATCTTGTCTTCCAGCCTCTCCAGAAAGGTGAGATCTGTGGCATCTCCTGGTCTCAAACACTCTTCATCCTGCATATGCATGAATAAGCATGTGATAATTCTCAAGCATCAGTAACATCAGATGTTAATTTCAATAACTGGCTGTACACACCAGTATGGATATGATTCCTCTGTGTTTCTCCTCAACCAGATCACAGATGATCTTGTTGTTGAAGAACTGAACAGGCTCCCACTGGGTGGGGAAAATAACATGGAAATGTGAAGTGCGAAGGGATAGCAACACTTACTTAATTTAGATTTTTATAAAAACAGGGTACCTCAATATTTTCTGCTTCATATTCTTCCTGTTCAGATTTGAGAGTCAGCTGGATAAACAGCTGCTGCAGCTTCTCATTGCAGTAGTTAATGCAGAATTGCTCAAAACTAAGAGAGGCAAAAAGAAGCTCAGGAAAGAGTGAAATTATCAGCTATTATTACGATATAGCAAGCTTCAGACTGACACAGAGCATAAGATCACCACTTGCCTGTTTACATAGAAAACCTCAAATCCATAAATGTCTAAAAGCCCAATAACTGCCTTCCGTGAGGAGTCCTAATGAAATCAAGGCAAAAATGCATATGAAATAATAATTTTCAGTGCCTGGGACTTGTCATTTGTACCAGACCTTTGTAGTCACCTTGTTCTCCATGGACTCGTTGATTCTGTTGACCAGCCATGTGAACGTCTGTCCATAGATGGCTTTGGCCAGAGCATCTCTCACATAGATGGCGTGATCAACTGTGAATGGACTGAGGACCTTTAAAGTAAAACAACACAGATCATAGACAACGTCATAACTATGTTTCAAACACCACATGCAGAGTAAAAATAAGTGCTCATCTGAAACAAAAAAAAGATTGCCCAGTGATGTTAACCAGTTCTGTTTTGGCTTCAATCCTCCTGAAAGTTAGTCCCTCTTGGAGAGTCTGACCATCCACTCCTAGCAGCTGTGAAGAAAAACAAAAGAACAAATGAAGACATAGGCATATTTCTGAAGTTGTTATATAGCTTAGCTTAATTATTCTCTTTTCTTACATTTGAGACCCAGTGCAGCTCTGCTTTGTTGTTCATCAGGGCATGGCCTTTACTGTCACAGTCAAACTGAACATTCCCCAGGTGAAGAACACTTGCAACAATCCTAAGCAACTCCTGCACAGAATTATAACTATAATAGTCCTGTAAAACTTCATGGATATACAACGGGGAAAATAAGTATTGAACATGTCAACATTTTTCTCATTAAACATATTTCTGATGGAGCCACTGACCTGAGATTTTCACCAGATATCAGTAAAGGTGGGTTCACACTATAACGTTTGGACCGACTTTTACTGACGTTTTGAAAAATCAGAGAAATCAGTCCAAACGTTGGTGAAATTATGTTTACAGACTTTTATGAACTTTTGCTAGCATTTCCCAGCATTGCATTCAGTATTGTCAAACTTTTGCCAACTTAGACTAGCATAAGTGTAGATCAGATCTTGTGATACGTCAGATACGTCAGATCTTGTGTGCAGGTAGATTCCCTCTGTTGCTGTGCTGAAGGCATGCCTCAGGAGCATAGCAAAGAAAATCCCAAAGAGGGTTGGCGCAAGTACACAGCCCTATTTCACTCCGCTGCGTATGTTGAATGGCTCTGAGACGTTGCCATCGTGCTGCACTATCCCCTGCATGTTGGTGTGAAACGATTCGATGAGGCTTTGCAACTTTGGTGGGCATCCTATCTTTGGCAGGATCTTGAAAAGGCCCTCTCTGCTGACCAGATCGAACGCTTTGGTGAGGTCGATGAAGGCGACGTACAGAGGCATGTTCTGTTCTCTGCATTTCTCCTGGAGTTGGCGGATGGAGAATATCATGTCTACCGTCGATCGCTCAGCGCGGAAGCCACACTGAGACTCGGGGTAGACACGTTCGGCAAGCTTCTGTAGACGAACGAGAACAACTCGTGCGTAGACTTTGCCAACAACGCTGTGGAGGGAAATGCCCCTGTAGTTGTTGCAGTCGCTTCTCTCCCCTTTGTTTTTGTAGAGGGTGATGATCTTGGCGTCCCTCATGTCCTGTGGTACGGCACCTTCCTTCCAGCACTGGCAGAGGACGTCATGCAATGGCAGCAGTAGGGCGGTCTTGCAGTGCTTGATCAGGTCAGGGGGTATGCCGTCGTTGCCGGGTGCCTTGCCAGCGGCCAAGCTATCAATGGCCTTACTGAGTTCGTCGATGGTTGGCTCGGCGTCAAGTTCGTCCATGGATGGCAGGCAGTCGATGGCATCAAGGGCTGACGGTGTCACGGTGTTCTGTCTAGAGTAGAGGTCGGAGTAGTGTTCCACCCATCTCTCCATCTGCTTGTTCTTCTCTGTGATCATCTCCCCAATGGAAGATTTGAGGGGGGCCGTCTTGCTCTGAGCCGGACCAAGTGCTTTCTTGATGCCATCGTACATACCACGGATGTTCCCTGTTATGGCAGCGGTTTGAATGTCTTGGCTGAGCTGAGTCCAGTACTCGTTGGCACAGCGCCGAGCAGTCTGCTGAACTTTGCTTCTCGCAGCCCTGAGAATCTGGAGATTCTTCTTGTTTGGGTACTTCTTGTACTCAGCAAGTGCTGAGCGCTTGGCTTCAATGACGGGGGTCATCTCGGTCAACTTGGCATCAAACCAGTCCTGTGACTTCGAGGTCTTCCTCCCAAAGGTAGCCAAGGCTGTGTGGTAGATGGTGTTTCGCAGCTCTTCCCACTTCTGCTTTGCAGATTCTCCTCCTTGTGGTACACCAAGTTCCTTCTCAAAGGTGGAGGCAAACTGCTCAACAAGTTCTGGTTGGGCCATCTTGCTGGTGTCAATCCGTGCCTTTCCAGGTTGTCTAGCACGATGGAATTTCTTCAGCTGCAGCTTGACCTTGCAACACACCAATGAATGGTCTGTGTCGCAATCTGCACTCTGGAACGAACGGGTGATTAGCACGTTCTTCAGTGAGGTGCGCCTGGTCAGGATCAAGTCTAGCTGGTGCCAGTGCTTTGAGCGCGGATGTTGCCAGGAAACCTTGTGTTGGGGCTTGGTCTTGAAGAACGAGTTTGTGATGCACAGATCGTGATATGTGCAGAACTCGAGCAGCCGCTGTCCGTTGTCGTTCATTCTGCCCACGCCAAAAGGTCCAAGACAGGAGGGCCAGGAGTCGTGGTCAGCACCCACTCTGGCATTGAAGTCTCCAAGGAGAATGAGTTGTTCAGAGTTGGGGATGATCCTGACAGTTGTTGCGAGATTCTCGTAGAACTCGTCTTTTGCCTCTGGTGTGGCTGTCTGTGTTGGGGCATACACACTGACGAGGGTGACTGAGCCTTCAGTGGTGTTCAGGCGGAGGGTGAGGAGTCGTGCAGAGCCAGTGCTGCCCGGTTCCACCATCTTCAGCAAAGTGTTCTTCACTGCGAAGCCCACTCCGTGTTCCCTGTGTTCGTCACTGCTCTTTCCCTGCCAGTAGAACGTGTAGTCCTTCTCTCTCAGTGTGCCTGCATCAGCTAACCGTGTTTCCTGGAGAGTGGCGATATCCACTCCCAGTCTCTTCAGCTCATTATTGATGATGGCAGTCTTCCTGGTGTCGTTGATGTCCTTTAGGTTAGCAGCGAGTCCTGTCATCATAGTGCGGACGTTCCAAGTTCCCAGTTTTAGAGTTGGTCTCTTTTGTTTTATTGTCTTGCCTGGTGCGAAGGTTCTCAGCCTGCTGTTTGGATTTCTCCTTATCCCCATGCACCCAATGAGGAAAGCAAGCTGTGGCGGGACAACACCTTATTGGCTGGGGGCTGCCCAGCTTGAGGCGGGCGGTAGCTGTCCAGTGAGATCTGATGATCCCTCCCACCATTGGGAACAACCCCTGGCGCCACGCTCTACGCCAATTGAGCAGTGGCTTATAACCGGTAACTGTCATTCCCCGTGTTTTGTCTACGCCAAAGGCGAAGCTGGAGTGTCCTCTCCAGTGATCCGGTGTTCTACCTTCCAGTGTTGGGCGTTGGTAGGATTCAAGCCTGGGCAGGAAGATATGGAGGACAAGATGTTGCCCATGCAGCATGTCCCCCCTCTCCACGTCACTGATGAATCCAAAGGAACAGCAGGGCTGCTACAGTTTGGCACCAGCGCCGTTGCAGGAGCTGCCAGAACAATGTTGAGCACAACATAGAACTGCCTTAGGGGCTCCGACTCCGGATTTTTCCTCAGGGTTGACTCCCGAAGCCTTTCCCGTGACCGGGTATGCCGCAAGGCAGCAGAGGTTTGAAATCAGGGTTTACCTTCCCCTAGATGGGCTACCTTCCCAGGTTGACGAGCCACCATCTACCCGAAGCATCTGGTTTTAAGGCGCCAGAGATCCGCCCTCGCCCCTTCTCCTATTAGTAAAAGCAGTTCCGCCGGGCTTAGAGACTAAACCACACGGGCAGGCTAGGAGTTGGACTTAGTTGTCAGAGGCTTTTCGAGACGCACGCCATAAGGAGCATTTTATGAGCACTGGGAGCTTAACCCCAGTGCCGCTCCTGGCTATGTAAGAGGACAATGTACAGTAATAACAAGGTGATAACAAGGTTTGTATGACGTTTTTTTAAAAAAAAATTAATCTGCGGGATAATATATATATTACAGGCATTTGATTAGTTTTGAGTTGTTTGTGGGTTCGTTTGCTCCAGGTGATGGGTGTGGTCTGGCGAGTGGCTTGGGATTTTCTGTTTTTGCAGCATTATTTTTCTACCACTAGGCTGTGCTGTTGCACAAATGTGTCTTTTGCCAGTACAATTACTGGTTGCCTTCAAAACAACAGCCATTGGAGATGTTGATCTTTTTTTTTTTTTTTTTGCTGTCTGAAAAAACATTTTCTTGGTACATGGAATAAAGTTTTTTTCATGAAATTTTCAGTCAGAGTCTGTCTACTCTCTGCCTGCAATATATACAATATATATGATCTCCCAAAAATGTGATAGTCTAAAAGAAAAAAAAACCCCTCCTCATTGAGAAGTTTACTCTTCTTAATTTTCTGCTCCATGGTTCTCCGGGATTTATTGGTTCGGCTTCCATTGTGGGGAATCAAACAGCGCTGATGTGGTGTCAAAAAGTAAATGATGGACTTCCGGGAAGATGGCGGAGAGACATAATGCTTAAACAGAGAGCTCTCCCTAGTCGGATTTAAAATCTTTGATAAATGGCCAACTCGACATAAATGGAACAATAAACCAAGGGATGAAAACACGAAGAAGCCGGGCACACGGACAAAAGCAGGGTAAAACTAAAGAATCCCTCTTCAACAACGCAGGAGAAATCACTAAACACAAGGCCCAAAAAAACGAGGTGACTACAGCAGAGAAAATGGAGGACGTCAAACTCGATATTATGAACACTGGCTTCACCAATATAAGTAAAGACATAAAAGACTTCAAGCGACAACTCCAACAGGATTTAACGGCTCTTAAGGAAGATCTGAAAAAAGAGATGAAGGAGGAAATTATGGGCCTCCGAAAAGAAATGGAACGCAAGCTAGCTGAAAACATGGAGGAACTGAGCACTCAACGGGCGTGTTTGGCAGAAGCACAGGCTCGAATATCAGAGTTGGAAGACTGGAGGACCGAGGCAAGCGAGTGGCTGCAGACCCTGACGGCACAAACACAGAGGATGCAGGAAAAAATAACCGACCTGGAGAGCAGGTCCAGACGGAGCAATATACGCATCTTCGGGATTCCGGAGGGCATCGAAGGCAACTCGATGATGAAATTCATGGATCAATTCTTAAAAAAAGACCTTGAGCTGCCCGATGAAACGGACCTGCAGATCCAACGAGCACACAGAGCCTTGGCACAGAACCCGAATCCAAACTCTACACCCAGGTCAGTTGTGGTAAACTTTCTAAAATACGACGTAAAGGAAAGAATCCTGACACAAGCGTGGAAAAAAAAGATACGAGTCGGCGACAGACAGATATTCTTTGACCATGACTACCCGACAGAAATTGTGCAGCAGCAAAAGAAATATGCCAACATTAAAAAAAACGCTGAAAGAGAAAAAAATTAGATTCCAAACGCCGCTAACAAAGATGAGAATTCATTGGGAGGACGGCGTGAAAACCTACAACACGGCCAGAGAGGCAGCGCGGGACATGAAGGAGCGAGGCTTTGTGGTGAGCATACCGGAGGAAGCGGCTGGAGCAGCGGCGGCACGGAATGCATCGTGACAGCCGGAGTGGAGGCGAGTGAGCGGCAGAAGGCGGGAAACAGACGTGCCGCACCGGGCCCAAGAAAAACTGCAAGGTTTTCAACGGAAAGCCTAGATTATAACAAAGATTAAGAAGGACACAGGAGAAATGAAGGCCAAGAAGACAAGGTAAAAGAGAAACAAACGGCTAGGAGAGGTTTAAGTGATTTTAGTTGGACATTTCTAGACTAATGACTATTACTTGGATAGTAACTAGAGGTCTAGGGAGGGCCCCTCACTCGGTGAGGACATTCCCTCCACCCTCCAACAGGGACCAGTGGGCAGAAGAAAGGCCCAAAGTACGGAGGTCGAGATTCGTTAATGTGTTTTTGTACAAATCCGTGTTAGTTTTGTTGTTAAAGGGGTTAGGCGCACAAGTTAAAAAAATGGAAAAACATGAATATGGTTAAAAATCTTAAGATAATGACATTAAGCGTGAATGGTCTGAACTCACCTGTTAAAAGGGAAAGAATAATTAGAAAATTCAAGAAGGAAAAAGCCGAAATTATATTTATACAAGAGACACATTTGAACAGGACAGAACATGAGAAACTAAAGAGATTTGGCTATAAGAACTCCTACTACAGCTCATTTAAGGGAGGAACTAAAAGGGGGGTTATGATATTAATTTCAAATAAAATACAATTTGAATGTGAACAAGAAATCCAGGATAAAGAAGGCAGATATGTAATAATAAAGGGAAGAATAGATGGTATGCAGATCACATTAGTGAACATCTATGCCCCACCAGAAAGTGACAAGGGTTTTTTTCAACAACTGTTTGATCTCATAGCAACACACAGTGATGGAGTCCTAATTTGTGGAGGAGACTTAAATGCCGTCATGGATCATGAAGTTGACACAACAAGTGTTAAGAAGACAAAAAAACATGTAACAAAATTCATAAGAACCTCACTGGCAGAAATGGGTATGGTAGACATATGGAGGGACCTGCACCCACTCAAAAAAGACTATACACATTATTCAGCAGTCCATAAAGTACACTCTAGAATAGATTACTTCCTTATGAATGAAGGTGACAGACACAGGGTGAGAAATTGTCGGACTGGAGGGGCAGAAATATCGGCTCATAATCCTATATACATGGAAATATACAGTATTTAAACAATAGAAAACGACAAACAACATGGAAACTTAATGTAGGACTGTTAAATGATGAGAAAATGAAAGAAAGAATAAAGGTAAACATAAATGAGTATATCGAGGAGAATGATAATGGAGAAGTGGACCCAACAATACTATGGGATGCACTAAAAGCCGTGTTAAGAGGTAAATTAATTGTTGAATCAGGAAAAGCAAAAAAGTCTAAACTGGAATCATATGAACAAAGATGTGAGAGACTGAGGGAATTAGAACGTAAACATCAAAACACAAATGACCCAAAAATATATCAAGAAATTAAGGAAGAAAAAATAAAGATAAAAGAAATACAAATAGATGAAATCAAAAGGAAAAATAGATATTTAAAACAAAAATATTATGAAACGGGGCCAAAGGCCACAAAACTGCTGGCAAAACGGTTAAGAAAACAACAAACAGTGAATAATGTATATAAGATTAAAGACCCCATCACAAATAAAACCACAGTTACCCCAGAAAACATCGAAGAAATATTCCATAAATTCTATCAAGAACTATACTCGCAACCTGAAGAGACAAATGTTAAGGATATTAAAAAATTTCTATGCACATTGGACTTGCCGTCAATAGGAAACCAACAAAATGAAAAGCTAACAGCAGAAATAACAACACAAGAAATTAAAGATGTGATTAAGTCACTTAAAAACGGTAAATCACCAGGTAGTGATGGATACCCATCTGAGTTTTATAAACTGTTTATAGAAGAACTCACACCACAGCTCCTAAAGTCATTTAATTGGACATTAAACAGCAACAAAATACCTCCATCATGGAACGAAGCCATTATTTCAGTTATTTTAAAGCCAGGGAAAGATAGGGAACAATGCAGAAACTATAGGCCAATCTCTTTATTAAATGTGGATAATAAAATATATACATCAATTATCTGTAAACGAATAAAGACATTCTTGATGGAATTGATAGAGGATGATCAGACTGGTTTCATAGAGGGACGCCAAACACATGACAATATCAGGAGAACATTACGCATAATTAATCAAATACATAAAGAAAAGAAAAGCGCAGTAATAATGAGTTTAGACGCAGAAAAAGCATTTGATAGGGTTAATTGGATGTTCCTATATAATGTGCTGGAACGCTTTGGATTTAACGAAAAGTCAGTGCAATGCATAAAGACACTGTATCAAAAACCTGTGGCAAGAATCAAGATAAACGGTAGCTTAACAGACAAAGTAAATATACAAAGATCAACTAGGCAGGGATGCTGCTTATCGCCCACCTTGTTTGCTCTGTTCATAGAGCCACTGGCTCAAGCGATGCGACAAAATAAGAAATTAAAAGGTGTAACAATAAAGGGAGCGGAACACAAGATTGTGTCAGGGTGGCCCTCACGGACCACCAGAACATGCCACAGTCACCAGTGAGTTTTGCAGTGATGTTTATTTATAGTGAGGGATGGACAAGCACAGGATACATACAAGGAGAAGGTGACGTCTGAGCCGGGGGGCACCCGATGCGCCAGATGGAATAATAATGAAGGTTAAGTCTCACAGAACGTACCTTATAAGACGATAACCGGGAACGTTAATCGATGGGTTTACAGGAGATTCCCGAGTCGGCTAACAGTGGACTACGGAGGTAAACAGAGACTGCCGCATCGGGGAGCATTCAGCATCTGCTTTTATCTCTGGCAGCTAACGACCCCGATGCAGCACAGCTGCTCCGTTGACAGCAGCGCAGCAGCTGACTTTGACAGCAGGGAGCTCCCCCGGGCGCTTTCACAATAAGAGTCCGAGGAGCTAGAAGGAATCCTCTGCTGCCAAAGCCAGGGAAATATGATACAAGACCCGAGTGTGGACAGAACCGACACTCGGGCTATGACAGATTGGGCTATTTGCAGACGATATTATAGTTTACTTTGAACAACCAGATGAATCAATAATGGAAATGATGGACTTGATAGAAAATTTTGGAAAATTATCAGGATACAAGATAAACATAACAAAAACACAAATACTGACATTCCACTATAACCCTTTAAACCAGATAACTGATAAGATCAAACTAAACTGGAAACAAAAAGAAATAAAATACCTTGGAGTGAGCATACCTAAAGATCTAAGCAAAATCTATAAAGCAAACTATGATAGGTTAGAACAAGAAATAAAAAAAAGATATTGATAGATGGTCAATCTTAAATATGGATCTGAATTCAAAAATTAAGACAGTCAAAATCAGCATACAACCTAGATTACTTTACCTCTTCCAGGCTCTACCAACAGAGATTCCTGGTGCCCAGTTCTCAAAGTGGGACAGGATGATATCGAGATTTGTTTGGGGAGGTAAAAAGCCAAGAGTGAAATATAAAACTCTCCAGTTACCAAAAGAGAAAGGAGACATGGGTCTACCGAGTCTGAAGGAATATTACTACTCAGCACAAATAAGATATATCATATGTTGGTGCGACGGAGGATATGAGGCAAAATGGAAAGAAATGGAAAAGGAAATTGAGGGACTCCCAGTACAAAGCATAATAGGAGATAAGGATGCATATAAGCAAATCAAACAAATAGACCCAATCACTAAATTTACTTTGGAACTGTGGTATAAAATAGTACAAAAGTATAATATAAAGGAAGACATAAAACTATTGAAATGGGTAGCATCTGACAGTCAGTTTGAACCGGCAAAGCAAGATAGGGGATACAAAAATCTGGTGAACAAGGGAATCATAGCATGGGACAATATCGGAAAAAAAGATTTCGGGAGTTTTGTAAACATGAGAAGAAAATTTAAACTAGAAAAATCTGAATTCTTCAGATATCTGCAGATGAGAGATTATTATATGAGGAAGATTAGGCATAACCTCCACACAGATGTGAGCGAGATTATACAATTCATTTTAAGCTCGTATGCAGGAAATAAAATAAGAATTATTTCAAAGCTATATCAGAAACTTACGGCAAACAAACATTCAAGTAACTATATAAAGGAGAAATGGGAGAAAGAGCTAAATTTAAACATAACAGAAGAAAACTGGCAAGAAATATGGAAAACACAGCACACATCAACAAGTTCAAGGACATGGAGGGAATTTGGATGGAAAAACCTGATTCGCTATTTCATTACACCACAGATCCAAAGAAAATATACAAATACCCAATCTATATGCTGGAGGGGCTGTGGGGCTCAAAATGCAGACCACTCACATATGTTTTGGAAATGCTGCAAAATCTTATCATTCTGGAAATCTATACATGTGACAATACAGAGGATATTAGGATATAATATACCAATGAACTGTAACTTGATGTATTTATGTGATCTTAAAAGAGACAATGTAATACAGGCTGAGGACAGATATCTAGTTAAAATATTGCTGATTGCATGTAAAAAAACAATCACAAGAAAATGGCGATCAGAAGTTCTTCCTGACCAAGAGCAATGGACTGACACTGTTGAGGATATACGTTTAATGGAAAAACTAACATATCGACAAAGAATGCAAGAAGGACAACATGAAAAAAAATGGTGGAAATGGACACACTACAAAGTGCAACAACGAGACAGAAATTGAAAGAATAACCAAAGACACTGAAAAACCAGAAGAATTAAGAGATGGAAACTAAAAACTTGATGCTCCAACATTTGTTCCCCCCCCCCCCTTTTTCTTTTTTTTTTCTTCCTCTAGCTCCTTTTTTTTAAATATAGAGACTGTGATCTGAATGTAATATGTATGATGAAAAATGAATAAAAATCAAAGTTACAAAAAAAAAAGTAAATGACATTTAACGGGAGTTTAAGTTATTTTAATGGAGAAAGTTGTAACAGTCAAAATATAATCACCCGTCATTTTATTTATATGATGATTCATTAAATAGTTTTTTTTATTCCAACCACATTCACATTTTAATTGCAGACTTAGTGTTGAATTCTATGCATTATTTTATTATTATTTTATATGAATGAATGAATGAATGTATGAACAGGGGAAAATGGTATGGAGAAGTAACTACATAGGAATATAAAAAGAAAATAAATACTGAAACATATGCCCAAAGGAGATGTCCATCCATCCATCTTCTTCCGTTTAATCCTTTTTGGGTCGCAGGGGGGCTGGAGCCTATCCCAGCATCTTTGGGCGAGAGGCAGGGTACACCCTGGACAGATCGCCAGTCCATCGCAGGGCCAATACAGAGAGACAGACAACCATTCACTCTCACAGTCATACCTAAGGACAATTTAGAATCCCCAGTTTGATACCAATTAACCTAACCTGCATGTTTCTGGCATGTGGGAGGAAACCGGAGAACTCTCAGAGTAAACCCACGCAGACATGGGGAGAACTTGCAAACTCCACACAGATCACTGTTGGTCGGAGGCTGGGATAGAACCCAGGATCCCCCGGCCAAGGGTGAGTTGCTGTGCTGCCGAGGTGCTAACCACTCCGCCATCGCACTGCCCCCAAAAGAGATGTGTTCACTCCAAAAGCAGGTCCAGAATGGCAGGAAGCCTCCACAAATGCATATGAGCATCGACTAACGCTGATGTCAGCTGACCTGCGCTGACTATTTCTCTGATTTTTCAAAATGTCTATAAAAGTCGGTCCAAACACTATAGTGTGAACCCAGCTTACTTAGGCTGACTTAGGTGAACTCTGCATAACTTAGCCCAGCGCTCAAGAACTTTTACAAACTGAGCACAACTTCCATCAACGTGTATTCCCAAACATCAGCAAATTTTCAGCAGGCTGACAATTTTCAAAGATCACAACTTTCGCCAGTATTTGCCAACAAACACTATCTATCATTAACTTTTGCCAGCAGAGCCAGACATTTGCCAAAATGTCACTAAAAGTTGGTCCAAATGTTGTAGTGTGAATCCATCTTAACAACCCAAGTACAGTAATCCATACATACAAAGAAATTAAGGCAACTGTGTTCACAAAACGTTATATTTAACAAAGTGGAATGCCACAGGGAATAAGTATTAACACGTGAAGAAAAAGAGGTGCAAAAAAGCATAGAAAGCTAAGAAATCAGCTGAAATCCATCAGAATTTTGGAAGCCATCTCATCCCCCATCAGTGCAAATTAATTTCAGCTGGTCAAGTCCTGACTGATAGCCTTTAAAAAGGTCTGTGAATATTAGATTGTCATACCACAAAGAACTCATGATGGGTAGAAGCAAAGAGCTCTCTCTAGCTCTACGCAACCTTACCCAGGATTTACACTGACTCCGGATGCAGTCCATTGCAGATGCAGTGCGGATGGCCCCTTGCGTTCATCCCTACCAGCTCCGTTTGTGTTTTGCAGCAGCATGGATGAGAACAGAGTTGGAAATACAAGATCACGCGAGAATTATACAAAATAACGCAAGATTTCAAGAAAGACCCGAGATGAACCAATCGCGGTCACGTGATAACAACAAGGAAGTGTGATGTAGTGGCTCCCCACCTGGATTTCTGGGCTCTAAATAAAATGTAAGTAGTCCGTTAATTTCTATGAAGCATTTGTATGTTAAGTCAAGTTTTGACCTTCTCTGACACAGTGGTGGAGAAGTATACCTCAGAAAATAACGGACGATTCTTAAATTGTTTTTAATGAACAAACGGCTATTAAACACCATGAGATACCGCAGGATTTCCTTGCAGATTGGATCCAGCATCTGTCAAAAATAGAGTTGTTGCATTTCTTTAGCGAACCAAATCTGACAAGACGGATTGATTCCGCAGTGGTCTGGACCACGTGGGGATTAGAAAATTGATGAGAATGGGAACTATTTGTTACAGAGGTCAGATCACAGCCAGAGTGTACTGCATCTGGAGTCAGTGTAAATCCTGGGTTATTGCTGCCAAACATAATGATGGCATTGGTTTCAGATGCATTTCTAAACTGCTGAATGTTCCAGTGAGCACTGTTGGAGCCATCATTCGGAAGTGGAAAGAATATCATTTTACCAAAAACCGGCCACGACTAGGAGCTCTTCTCAAGATTTCTGGCAGGAGTCAAAAGAATAATCAGAAGAGTTATCCAAGAGCCAAAGACCACTTGTGGAGAGCTCTAGAAAGACCTGGAGTTAGCAGGTACTGCTGTTTCAAAGAAAACAATAAGTAATGCATTCAACTGACATGGGCTTTATGCCTGCTCACCTCGCAAGGCTCCATTGCTGAAGAAAAAGCACGTTGAAGCTCGTTTAAAGTTTGCTGCACAACATTTGGGCAAGCCAGTAAAATACTGGGAGAATATCGTCTGGTCAGATGAGACCAAAATTGAACTTTTTAGATGCCACAACACACAGCATGTTTGGAGGAGAAATAGCACTGCACATTCCATCATGGTGTGGCGGTGTTTTTCAGCACATGGGACAGGCAGACTTCATATAATTGAAAGAAAGATGAATGGACAAATGTAAAGAGACATCCTTGATAAGAACCTGTTGCCATCTGCCAAGATGCTGAAGATGAAATGAGGGTGGACATTTCAGCAAAACAATGATCCCAAACACACAGCCAAGAAAACTCTCAGCTGGCTCCAGAGAAGGAAAATAAAGCTGCTAGAATGGCCGAGTCAGTCACCTGACCTAAATCCAATTGAAAATCTATGGAACAAATTGAAGATCAGAGTCCAGAGAAGGCACCCATGGAACGTTCAAGATTTGAAGACAGTTTGTGTAGAAGAATGGGCCAAAATCACTCCTGAGCAATGCCTGTGCCTAGTTTCTCCATACAGGAGGCGTCTGGATGCTGTTATAACCAACAAAGGTTTTTCTACTAAATATTAAATTAATTTCACCAAGCATGTTCAATACTTATTCCCTTTGTCATTCAACTTTATTAAATATAACTTGTTTTGTGAACACAGTTGCCTTGACTTCTTTGTATGTATGGATTACTTGGGTTGTTACTGATATCTGGTGAAAATCTCAGGTCAATAGCTCCATCAAAAAATGTTGACATGTTGGGGGTGTAGTGTGGGGGTTTCTCTACCAAGAGAAGGCAGGGGGAAGGGGAGAACAATGGACCAAAGGAGGAGGTGTCACCGGGGGTATCAGATGGGACTGTTGGGTCTATGCACCCCCTGGGGACAGTAAGAGCTGCTGGAGTCATTGAGAGAAGAAGGGTGTTGGAGCGGCGCCAGCATTATGTCATGCTAATGTGCCACACATTGCTTTGTTCAAACAACAATGTATTATGGTCGGAAGTTCCAGGTCTCGATGCATGGAAATAAAGATATAAAAGAGGAATGCACAGAGACCCGGGATTCTCTTTTGCTGTAAGTTATGTTGGAGAAGGAATAAAGTTTCTGTGTCGGCCAGCTCGTTGCCTCGCCTGCCTCCTTTCTCCACATTGGTGCCCCTAAGACGTGCCATGGAAAGCGAGCCAAGCACCGCCCCAGAGACTGCCTGGAAGGAGAGTACCCGCGCCGCGTGCATGGTCTCAGTCGAGCTCCCAGACTTCTGGCTTCACAACCCGACCGCATGGTTCTTGCATGTAGAAGCCCATTTCGCACTCCACGGGATAATAAGGGACGATACCAGGTATTACTATGTGGTCGCTGCGCTGGATGTGCGCGCCATGCAACAGGTGATGAGCATGATCCAGGAGCCGCCGGCCCAAGGAAAATATGAAGCGCTCAAGAGGATGCTTCTCCAGCACTACACCATTTCTGACAGTGAGAGGGCAGAGAGACTCCTAACCCGTTCAGAGTTACTGGACAAATCAGCCGTGGAGCTCATGGAGAGCATGGTGGCGCTGACTGGGAAGGATGACGAATCTTTCCTGTTCACCCACTTGTTCCTCAGGAACCTACCGGCTACAGCGAGGGCGATCCTGGCCAACTCGCTGCGGCTGGTTGCAAAGGCCTACCGCACACTGCCGCAGGAAGCAGACCGCATCATTTTGGCAACAAGAATTCTCAGCATGCAGACAGTGGCACTGGCATCCATGAGGGACTCCAGCGAGGTCAAGGAGCCGTTAGTGGTAGCTGGGACAGACACCAGAAGACGAAGGAACAGTGCAATCTGTTTTTATCATCGCCGTTTTGGCTCGAATGCCCAACGCTGCCTGTCGCCAATTCAAGAAGCCAGGAAGACGGCACATTCGGAATTCAGTGGCAGTTGCAACCAATGGCGACAGGAACAGAGTGCTTTATGTCACGGACACACGTTTGGGGAGACGGTTCTTGGTGGACTCCGGCTCCCAGAAGAGCCTCATCCTGCCGGTCAATGCAAACAGGGTGGCAGGATGCAGCAGTCCCGAGCTCACGGCCGCCAACGGATCCACCATCAGGACATTTAGCGAGTGGACACTGACAACATGCTGCACGGTGGCGCAGTGGTTTAGCACTGTGGCAGCACAGTTTTACCCTTGGCCGGGGGATCGCGGGGATCATGAGATCGTGGGTTCGATTCCAGCCCCCGACCAACAGTGAGCTGTGTGGAGTTTGCATGTTCTCCCCGTGTTGCGTGGGTTTACTCCGGGATTTCTCCGGTTTCCTCCCGCATACCAAAAACATGTAGGTTTAGGGCGCTCGCGCACGCAGCGACCAGCAGCCGGTGGCTTGTCACCAGACTGCAAACCAAGTCTACCTACGGGTACAAATAAGTAACAAAAAAAAAAAAAAAAAAAAACATGCTTACACGGACGCAACTTTCAGTGGGACTTTGTGATAGCTGCATGTTCCAGCCCCATTTTATGAGCAGATTTTTTTATGTGCTTATGGGTTGTTAGTCGATGTTGCTAATAGGAAATTAGTGGATGCTGTCTCTTTTACCTCACTGCCCTGTACAGCTCGGGGGAGCTGGGTCAACAACACTGGCTAACGTTATAGCTCCAGGGGGTAAGTACCAACATTTTCTCGCACAGTTCCCAGCACTCATGGGCCCGACTTTTTCGGCTACGGTAACGAAACACAGGGTTGAGCATTTTATAACTACAAAAGGCCTGCCGGTGTTCGTGTGTCCTCGGCGTTGGGACACAGCTAAACTGGCACGCGAGAGGAGTTTGCCAACTTAGAGCAGTTGGGCATCATCAGGCGCTCCAACAGCCTGTGGACATCCCCGCTACACATGGTGCCTAAAGCCGACGGATCGTGGTGACCGTGCAGTGATTTCCGGTGCTTGAATAACGCCGCGGAACACGATCGTTATCTCATTCCGCACATCCAGGATTTTCCCGTGCACCTGGGCAGGGCGCGTGTTTTTTTGAAAGTGGATATGGTCCGCGGATACCATCAGGTCCCGGTGCACACGGAAGACATTCCAAAAACAGCGGTAATAACTCCTTTTGGCCTTTTCGAGTTTTTACGCATGCCGTTCAGATTAAAAGGCACAGTGCAGACCTTCCAGAGGATGATGGACTCAGTGCTTTGTGACTTGTCCTTTGTTTTTGTCTACTTAGACGACATTCTGGTAGCTAGCGCGTCCGAGGAGGAGCACATCGCCCATCTCAAGACAGTTTTCCAGAGGATGGAGGTGCACAGGCTGATAGTTAAACTGGCGAAGTGCCAGTTCAGCATGCCAGAGATTGATTTTTTTGGGCCACCGCATTTCGCTGGAGGGTGCGATTCCGCTAACGGATAAGGTGTGCGCTGTGTTGGACTTGCTGCACCCGCAGACCGTGAGAGCACTACAGGAGTTTTTGGGAATAGTTAATTTTTATAACCATTTCCCTCTCCGGGCAGCCCAGCTGATGCAGCTGTTGTGTGCCGTGCTTAAAAAAAGAAGCCTACGGAAGCCATCGACTGGACTCTCGAGCGAGTCCAGGCTTTTACTAACGTCAAAACAGCGCTTGCAGATGCCGCGTTGTTAGCCCACCTGGATCTGTCTGCAGGGATAGCGCTCACTACGGATGTGTCTGATGTTGCCATAGGGGCAGTGGTGGAGCAGTGCGTCTCAGGTTCGTGGCAGCCGCTCGCATTTTTCAGCCTCACTTTGCGCGACAACGAACGCAAGTACAGCACATTCAATAGAGAATTGCTGGCTCTCCACCTGGCAACGTGCCATTTCTAGTTCTGGCTGGAGGAGCGCGAGTTCACCGCGTTTGCTGACCATAAGCCGCTGATGTACGCGATGTCCAAGGTCTCAGAATCGTGGTCAGCCCGGCAGCAATGGCATTTGACCACGATTTTGGAGTTTATTATCAACATCCAACACATTGCCGGTAAACTCAACATCGTGGCTGATTGCCTGTCGCACGTGTTAATCGCCCCAGTCTACATGGGAATAGATTTCTCCACCATGGCTGTGGAGCAAGCCAGGGACGCGGACATTTCCGCGCTCCAGTCTGCACCAACTGGGTTAAGGTTGGAGAGCAGGATGGTGCAAGAAGGGTGCCCTCCCTTGCTCTGCAACGTCTCCACCGGCCGTCCGTGCCCAGTGGCTCAAGCTCTTGGCGCCGGTGCGTTTTCGAGTCGGTCCACTCCCTTTTGCATCCGGGAATGCGTGCTTCAGTGAAGCTAGTGGGGGTGAAATTCATCTGGCCACGCTTGTGCAAGGACGTGAAAGAGTGGGCTGCAGCTTGCGTCACGTGCCAGCGGGCCAAAGTGCACAAGCACACCAGAGCCCCTCTCGAGCCGTTCCAAATCCTGGCTAGGAAGTTCAACCACATTCATGTGGATTCAGTGGGACACCTCCCACCATCGCAAGGTTTCACGCACCTTTTGACAGTCATGGACTGCACCATGCGTTGGCCTGAAGTGGTCCCGCTGGCTTCTACCACATCCGTGGAAGTGGCGCTTGCTTTATTGTCGGCTTGGGTTGCACGTTTTGGCTCTCCATCGGACATCACGTCTGACAGGGGTCCACAATTCATTTCAGAACTCTGGTCCGTGATGGCCCAGAGCCTGGGGATCAAACTTCACCACACTACCACGTACAACCCCCAGGCTAACGGATTATGCAAGCGTTTTCATAGGTCACTTAAAGCAGCGCTCAGAGCTTCGCTCACGGACACAAATTGGGTTGACCGCCTGCCCTGGGTTCTTTTAGGGTTGCACTCCGCGCCTGAGGAGGATTTGGCAGCCTCCCCAGCAGAACTTGTTTTTTCTCAGCCGCTGCGGATCCCCGGAGAGTTTTTACCGGAAAACCGCGCGCCCGAGGCTGATCCGCCCGTGCAATTTTTACACAGTATGGAGGCTGTGAGTGTACCGGGCCCAGCCCACCATTATTTTCCCCACACATTCGTCCCAAAAAGCTTGCAGAATGTCAGTTTTGTTTTTGTCAGGCATGATGTGCACCGGACCCCGCTGCGCGCGCCATACGACAGACCATTCAGGGTGTTGGAACCTGGGGTGAAGCATTTTGTGTTAGACTTGGGGAGGGGGGCATAGGGAGACTGTCTGCATCGGCAGGCTGAAGCCCGCTTTTGTGGTGGCCAATGAGCAGGTGGTGTTGGCCCAAGCTCCCCGGCGCGGACGCCCACCGTTGGTGGCTCCGCAAGGTGGCGATCCCTCAGCAGAGACCTGCACTCGCGAAGCTAATGTATTTTCCCCTCCTCCCTCTTTCCCTCCACAGACTGACATGCCCTCCGGTACACCTCACCAGCAGGGCGGTTCGACTGGATCTGCGACCCCCTGCTACAGCCGCTATGGGAACCGGCTCAAGCCCAAAGGACGGGGTAGTTAGTGCTCCTTTTGGGTGTTCTGGGGGGGGCTGTATGGGAGCATAGTGTGGGGGTTTCTCCACCCAGAGAAGGCAGGGGGAAGGGGAGAACAATGGACCGAAGGAGGAGGTGTCACTGGGGGTATCAGACGGGACTGTTGGGTCTATGTGCCCCCCGGGGACAGTAATAGCTGTCGGAGTCACTCAGAGAAGAAGGGTGTTGGAGCAGTGCCAGCGTTATGTCATGTTAATGTTCCACACATTGCTTTGTTCAAATAACAATGTATTATGGTCGGAAGTTCCGGGTCTCGATGCATGGAAATAAAGATATAAAAGAGGAATGCACAGAGACCCGGGATTCTCTTTTGCTGTAAGTTATGTTGGAGAAGGAATAAAGTTTCTGTGTTGTCCAGCTTGTTGCCTCGCCTGCCTCCTTTCTCCACAACGTGTTCAATACTTATTTTCCCCACTGTATATGCATATATACTGTACATAAACCAAGAATGATATAACTTACATCAGTGTTAGTCTCATCAAAGTTGATGATTTGCAGTGCATTTTTGACTGTTTTCCAGTCAGTTTTGTCATTAATGGAAGGCACAATGGCACACTCCCCCTGTTACAAACAGTAAACAAAGACACACATCACCACAGGGTTTTATTTTTTTTTATAATTACTAAATTAAAGGGACTCTCCTACCTGTGTTAAATAGCTGTAATGCTGGCAGTCTCTCTCCAAGCCCAACTGGTGCAGCAGGTCATCTGATCCCCCCTCCACCAGCTGATAAAAGATGTGAAAGTTCCTCTCTCCATGATTCTGGTGCACAACCCTCGACTTTTCCAGCAAGTAGTTTAGAATATGGCCTCCAACAGCATCCCCCTATGATAATCAGTATCTTAGAAATCAAGCAGTCCTTAAATATGGTTGTACCTATTTGTTTTTGTGAGCAAAGGGGGGTACAGTATCCAGAATTTGTGCTCAAGTAAAAGCAGTGACAACTTATATTAATCACTCAAGTATAGGTAAATGTCTTCACTAAATACAGTATAATTACTTGAGTAAGAAAGTCCATCCATCCATCCATCTTCTACCGCTTTTCCGGAGGTCCAGGTCACGGAGGCAGCAGTTCAAGCAGAGAGGCCCAGACTTCCCTCTCCCCAGCCACCTGCTCCAGCTCTTCAGAGAGGATACCAAGGCGTTCCCAGACCAGCTGGGAGACATAGTCTCTCCACCGAGTCCTGGGTCTGCCCCGGGGTCTCCTCCCAGTGGGACGTGCCCAAAACACCTCAAGTGGGAGGCGTCCAGGAGGCATCCTAATCAGATGCCCATACCACCTCAACTGACTCCTTTCAATGTGGAGGAGCAGCGGTACTACTCTGAGCCTCTCCCGGATGACTGAGCTCCTCACCCTATCTCTGAGGGTGAGTCCAGCAATCCTACGGAGAAAGCTCATTTCAGCTGCTTGTATCCGCAATCTCGTTCTTTCGGTCATTACCCAAAGCTCGTGACCATAGGTGAGAGTAGGAACGTAGATTGACTGGTAAATCGACAGCTTTGCCTTAGAACTCAGCTCCCTCTTCACCACAACAGACTGGTACAACGTCCACATCACTGCAGATGCTGCTCCGATCCATCTGTCAATCTCTCGCTCCATTCTCCCCTCACTCGTGAATAAGACCCCAAGATACTTAAACTCCTCCACTTGGGGCAGGAGCCTGTCCCCAACCCAAAGAGGATGAAATGTTACTTGAGTAATGAGTAACTGCTCCACATTTAGTGGCTCATAAATTTGCTGGACATTTTCTATTACAAATTTATGGGGTTTTTTTCTCTGTAAATCCTAAATGTTTTTTTGCAAAAAATGTTAAGCTTTACTCATAAATTTGAAGCCTTTTTCTTCTAAATTTGTGACTTTTTCCATGTACTTAAATGTATCATGTTATAACATGACATAAAGCCTTTTATTTTTTTATTTATTTATTTTTTGGTTTGGCAGCAATATGTTTCCGTACATTTAAGATGTTATTGTCAAAAAAAATTTATTTTGTTTTTTTGTGATTCTCAAGAGTTTTTTTTCTTATGCTATTTTGTGATAAATTTGTGATGTTTTTAAGTAAAATTGCAATTTTACTCTATAAGCTTGTAGCTTTTTTTCTTGTAAAGCTGAGTTTAATCTCTTCAGTTTGGGAGAGTCTTATTATCTCATTATTATATAAATAACAGTGAACAGCAATTAAAAAAAAAAAAAATAAATCCTGATCTTGCACAGAAGAATGATAATTCCAACACTAATTTTAATTAAATAAAATTATATGTTTACTAAAGCAACTAAAGATGGTAAAAACAAATTTTACAAGGTAAACAAGCACATTTCAACCAGATTTCTAATAAGTGAAACTGAAAGTAACTCAAGTTGTACCACCAAATGTACTTTTACAAGGCTTCTTTTACTTATACAGTCATGTGAAAAAATTACGACACCCTGTATAAGCCTGTGTGTTTGTTTGTTTTTTACATATTTGGACATATGGATATTTAATATCAACGTTAAAAATTCTAGAAGACTCACGTAATATAACTAAACAATTAAAAATGAATTAAAGACTTTTTAAAAAATTTTCTGTAAATTGTAGTTCCAAACAAATAGTGAGGAATAAATTAGGACACCCCCCCATCTTTTTTAGGACACCCCCACATTCATTCCCACTTAAATGGCTAAAATAAATGTTAAAAAATGCAAATAAAAACAAAAACAAGGTTAGACATAGATATGTGAACATTTCAATAAAGAACTGAATATTTAAAGGGGTGTCCAAATTTTTTCACGTCTGTATGTAAATTTAACCAAACAGGAATAAGAAATACCCTGCATTACCACTACTCAGTGAAGTATAATTTTGTGAAATTTGTTAAATACTTAAGTACATGTACTTGATTAAATGTAACTAGTTACTCCTTTGTTCATGAATTTCAGGATGAGGTTCAGCTGAATTAACTTAATGCTGAACCAGCTTTTAAAGTTACTCTTTTCAAGCTAATCATACCACAAGAAGTGTGTGTAGGAGAAGTTCTGTTGAACATATTAAATAACTTTAAAGCAGTACTATGTCACTTTATTTTACTGGGTAGAAACATTGAAAAGTGTCATGAACCTGGGTTTGACGGTCCCAAACCCAGTTCTGACCCGTGGTTATTTTGGCCCGCTTCTCCATTTATTTTCCATCAGGCGCTTCAGGGAGTCCTTTGGGTCCTCACTCCCTGACAGCTCGGGCATGCCCCCTCCTCCTGTCAGTATCACCAGCTGATCCTCATTATTGGGTGTTCCCAAACATACACGCACACACTTCATTCATTCTCATTCACACACTCATACACTCACTCATGCACACGTTTTCAATTATGTCCAGCCTACGCATTCTCACACCGGCGGTCTCTTCCCTCATTAGTATTATGACTACTTTAACACTGTGAGAGTTGAGAGAGACCGCCGGAGCATTGTATGAGCTTCATACACAGCAATGTGTACCTCCGTGTATGCAATTCACCACTACCTACATTACGCTGTCAGCCTGCCTTATCCTCATCCACTGAACTGCACGGACTGCCCCGGATCACTCCTGCATCGTAAGTCTATGTTTGCCTTTCACCCTGTGCCGACAGCAGCCCTGTGGCACTAGGCATTCCCTTCCCCGGGCAGTAGAGCTTCCAGGAGGCATCCTTGTATGTCTGGTGGCCTTAAGCCAATCTAACCAACGTTCTGTGTTATCATGACTGTTTGCTGGACTTATGGTTTTGGGGTTGCGTATGTTCAATAAATTGCACGAATCTACTCCTGCGATTGGGTTTTTCATTCTGTCCTCCGTGCACCGCGTAATGGCGCACAAGAATTCATAACAGAATGCTCCGGCCAGCAAGAAAAAACCCAGCGGAGTAGACATGCGTTTTTCTTTTTCTTTTTACCTTTTTCACCCTTTTCTCCTGAGTATCAACATGGTGGTTCGGATGGAGAGGGAGCTGGAGAGGGAGCTGCGCTCGCTGTGCCTCTTGGAGGAGATTTTTTCGTGGACACAGAAGCCCTGTTCCTCCCAGGCCATTCGACAGGCTCAGGACACAGGGATGAGAGTAATGGAGAGAGACAGCCTCTGGAATCATCCCGAGGCAATGGAGATTCTCCGGGACATCTTAGCTGTGCCATGCGAGGGGTCAGATGAGGATCTCCCAGCGTTCGAGCCCCTCGTGGCCACTCTGCTCTCTTCCTCGGGGGATACGGAGCTTCTCCGCATGGGTGACTTGCTGCCCAGCGCGGCGCTTCGTATCCCGGATTATCTGGTGCCCGAGCCGTCTGTGAAGAAGAAAAGGAAGAACTCCCGCTGGAAGAAGCTTCCAGCCTCGCCGACGACAGCCCTGCCTCCTCGTCCCGAGCCGTGTCCCGTTCTGTCCCCGGAGGAGCTGGAGGAACGCATACTGGCTCTTCAGGCGGAGACGGACCTCATCTTGGAGGTGAAGCCGTGGCTCCTCCCAGAGATGGCCAAGAGATTGGAGGAATTTTCCCCGAGGGAAGGGGAGCTGCAGCCCGAGAAGGAGCGTGCTCTACCCATGGAGTCTCCACACCTCCCTGACCCCGAGACAACAGCTGACGTCATCACTTCTCAGCAATTCAGGCAAGTGCTTATTCAGTCTCTTTTATTGTCAACTGAAACTGCCTGCCTGATTCCTGATGAACTGTCAGCTGACGATCGTGTTTCCCCTCTTTCTCCCGTGCCATTGTCTATGCCAGGAGATGAGTCTCAGACGCAGGAGAGGCTGTCACCGGGGAGAGTGGAGCTCCCGCTGCCTGTCTCCTTTCGTCACCGCCATTCCCGGAGGGCCCGCCACAAGAGTCCTGCTGACCTGCCGCCTGTCTCATCTACCTCCATCACCATGGAGATGGCTCTTCCACTCTCCACGAGGGGGCCTGAATCCAATTTGGGCACGGAGAGAGACGATTGGCGCCCATCTGCAGCTGTGGACATCAGAGACCGGGAGGACAGGCAAATGTTTTGTCTTTTGTCGCCATCTAATTATGATAAGCCTTGTCTGTCTCCTGAGGGGGAGGTCCAGTCTCCGCAGTCCACTGGGTCCTCTCCTCCCGCTGCAAAGATTGACTCTGTTCCTACTCTCTCCGTGTCTCCCCCATTTTTCCCTGAGTTTCCGCCGGCCTCTGAATTTAGATACTGGACGATGGAAGAGGCTGTGGCCCTGGAGGAGTTCAGACCAGCGCCAGCACGGAGTGAGCCCCCTGCTTCCCTATTGGATCAGTCTCCAGCATTGGAGTCCTTGTCTGGGGGCACCTGGACTGCCACCACCACCAGACCAGCTATTGAGGTTGGCACAGCGGAGAAGGAACCTGAGCCAGACCACCTTGAGGTCGGGCCAGTGTCGTCGTCAGGATCGACGGAGTCCTGGACGGCGGTGGAGCTCGAGCCCAGACAAGTGCTCTCGTTTGTTTCTCTCTCTTCTGAATTAGAGCAACCTTGTCTGGCTCTTGGCGAGGACAGCCGGATGCAGCCACCCGCTGCACCTGGTCTCGCATCGCCAAGCTCTGCTGCCCCCCGGTGAGCCACGTCCCAGACCGGGACCATCACGGGTGCAGTCACGTCCCAGACCTGGACCATTGCGGGTGCAGTCACGTCCCAGACCGGGACCATCACGGGTGCAGCCATGTCCCAGACCAGGACCATCGCGGCTGCTACAGTCCCCCTGCTCCAAGCTTCGGAGGGCAAAGGGGCTCCCATCCCTCGGTTTGGCCACCGAGGTTCCCCAGTGGGTAGGCTGCCTCTCTGCCTTCCCCTCCGGTCCTGGTGGCTCCACCACACTGGGCGGCCACCTGAAAGACTTGGCCTTCGGATCGGGTGGCCCACTGACTCAGGCAGGCTGCCGGACGCTGTTCAACGGGCCGCCTGCTGGACGTGGGCCTTCGGTAGGCCACCTGATCAGTCACCCCTCGCCATGCCTGGGGCCTGGACTCTGGTCAACCCCCTGAACTTTGGACACCTGGGGAGGGGGGTTAGTGTCCTGGGGGGGGGGGGGGTTGTTAGGAGGGTCACTGTATTATATTTGCATATTATTTTTTTTTAGTATTATTCACCGGTTGCTTCCCTCCTAACCTGTTTTCCCCCACCTCACACCCGGGGTAATTGTTTGTCTCTGGAGGGGGGGTTCCCTAGCGGTGTGTTTTGTGTTTCAGCTGGTGGTACAGGGGTGTCTAGTATCCACCCTTGGGGGGGGGCTGTCATGAACCTGGGTTTGAGAGAGACCACCGGAGCATTGTATGAGCTTCATACACAGCAGTGTGTACCTCCATGTATGTAAATCACCACTACCTACATTACGCTGTCAGCCTACCTTATCCTCATCCGCTGGACTGCACGGACTGCCCCGAATCACTCCTGCACCGTAAGTCTATGTTTGCCTTTCAGCAGCCCTGCAGCACTAGGCATTCCCTTCAGTAGAGCATCCAGGAGGCGTCCTTGTATGTCTGGTGGCCTTAAGCCAATCTAACCAACGTTCTGTGTTTTCATGATTGTTTGCTGGACTTGTGGTTTTGGGGTTATGTTCAATAAATTGCACGAATCTATTCCTGCAATTGGGTTTTTCATTCTGTCCTCTGTGCGCCGCATAATGGCGCATGAGGATTCATAACTGAAAAGACTACAACTGTGGTGACTATGACCTCAATTCCAACAGCCAATCACAGGGTGCTTAGTTATTGGTGGATAAAGTTATGCCCTGCGATTAGCTACTGGGAGTGAGGCCATAGCCGCCATAGTTGCAGTCCTTTCAGTGTTCCTAGCTAGAATAGAGCTGTTGCAGGCAATGCTGACCCACTCAGGCTATAAATTCACCTGGTCAGAGGTTTATGTACCATCAAAACAATTTTGGAAACATTATTCTAAGGTGAAAGTCTTACAAGGTGTTACTTTAAAAATTAATTTCATTACCTGGATGTCAAACTGAATGTCCATGTACTTCCCAAACCGACTGGAGTTGTCATTTTTCAGTGTTTTGGCATTACCAAAAGCCTGTTGGAAAATTAATAATATTAGGGGAAAATAGTTGTTTTTTTTTGTATCATTAAACTATTATAATGTTAACCATCAGACCTCTAGGACAGGATTGGACATGAGCATTTTGTCTCTGACAGTGTTTAGTAGAGTTGTGCTTGGACAACTGACAGCATAATACTGCAGAATCTTTTTGGAGGCCTCTGTTTTCCCTGCTCCACTCTCACCAGAGATGAGGATGAAGTGGTTGTTAAACTCTGTTAGCATGGTGTGATAAGCATTATCTGCTAAGGCATAGCTGCAGGGACACAGGACAGTTACAGTAATTTTGTCAGGCTTGTCCTTGGCAATTTACATTTATAACTGTGAATCATTTTTTATACAGATTACTGATATTTACTCACATGTGTGGTGGGAGCTCAAAAAAGTTGACACCCATGTAAATTTCCATCTGTTTCTTACTGTAGATGTCCAGATCTTTATAGGGATTGACTGACACTAACAATGTGCCAATGTAAGTCTAAAGGGTGGATAAAAAAAGTAATTGAATGTATTGCAAAAATGCACATTTTTGTTGAAAGATTTCAACAATCCTTTCCCAGACCCACATAAATAAGATCCTTGGAGAAGCGTTTTTTGAGGTTACTGACAACAGCAGGTTCAGTAGTTTCATCCAGAAGGACAAAGTCCTGGATTCCTACTCGGTCCCTCGCAATCAGGGCGCCTTCCATGTCAAGATGACCCTGTGAAGCAAGCTGTAACAAGAAGGTAAATGTATGAGTCTAAACCAATGCCATTACAAATGTTGTTCTCAACCCTACAAACTATATACAGCGGGTAAAATAAGTATTGAACACGTCAACATTTTTCTCATTAAACATATTTCTGATGGAGTCAGTGACCTGAGATTTTCACCAGATATCAGTAACAACCCAAGTAATCCATACCTACAAAGAAATCAAGGCAACTGTGTTCACAAAACAAGTTATATTAAATAAAGTGGAATGACACAGGGAATAAGTATTGAACACAATTGGTGAAATTCATTTAATATTTAGTAGAAAAGCCTTTGTTGGTAATAGCAGCTTCCATATGCCTCCTGTATGGAGAAACTAGGTGCAGGCATTTCTCAGGAGGGATTTTAGCCCATTCTTCTACACAAACTGTCTTCAAATCTTGAAAGCTCTGTAGGTGTCTTCCATGAACTCTGATCTTCAGTTTGTTCCATAGATTTTCAGTTGGATTCAGGTCAGGTACTGACTCGGCCATTCTAGCAGCTTTATTTTCCTTCTCTGGAGCCAGTTGAGAGTTTTCTTGGCTGTGTCTGGGATCATTGTCTTGCTGAAATGTCCACCCTCATTTCATCTTCAGCATCTTAGCAGATGGCAACAGGTTCTTATCAAGGATGTCTCTGTACATTTGTCCATTCATCTTTCTTTCAATTATATGAAGTCTGCCTGTACCATATGCTAAAAAACACCCCCACACCATGATGCTCCTACCTCCAAACTTCACTGTTGGTATGGTGTTTTTGGGCTGATGTGCAGTGTCATTTCTCCTCCAAACATGCTGTGTGTTGTGGCATCCAAAAAGTTAAATTTTGGTCTCATCTGACTAGACTATATTCTCCCAGTATTTTACTGGCTTGCCCAAATGTTGTGCAGCAAACTTTGAGGCTGCATTCACACCAGGATAGTCCGGGGGTCTCAGTTCAATTGGGCGGGGAATGCCGAGAATTTTTGCACCTTCTTTTGGTTTGGTTTGCATTCACACTACAGCGGGCCAAACTTCCTGAACAATGTCACACAGTTACAACAGGTTCTCGTTTGGGGCGCTGTAGCCAAAACCACTACTGACGAGGAAGAAAAAATCTCGGCAAAGAAGAAAAATCCAGCTCATCCATTGGCCAGGACCAAAAATGGAAATCCGTCCCCTTCAGCCGGGTTGTTTGTCCATCACAAACGAGACATTTTTTAACTTTTCTCCTCAGCATTCTCCGGTAAAAGGATTTTTCGGATTCGCGCGGTTGTCTTTATTGTTATTTTCTACACAAAATACACTACAGTAAAGGTTCAGGTTCAGGTTCAGGTTACTTTATTTGTACCCGTAGGTAGATTTGTTTTGCAGTCTGGTGACATCCATATATACAAGCCACTAATTACATTCAACATAGACACAAACACAGGCACACATGAAGCTGACTATAAACATGATAAAAATACTCAAGGCTCCATCAATCAGGGTATAAAAAGACAAAGAGATGAGGGAGAAACCAGAGGTAAGAGAGAAGGGTCATATTAAAAGTTAAAAACTAGTCAAAGAGGTTAAAAAACTCAAAGGTCTAAAACCCAATAAAATATTTAGAACCCAAGTGACATCCTACAAAAATAAGTAAATATAAAATGAAGTTAATAAATAGGTACGTAAATTATGTACAATATATTTTTACAGCTTGTTCAACTCTTTGACAGCAGCAGGGACAAAGCTGTTTTTGTAGCGCTGGGTTCTACTTTTTGGGACAGCAAACCTCCGTCTTGAGGGAAGAAGCTGAAAGTTGCAGTGCAAAGGGTGGGAGTCATCATTTAAAATGGAGGTAGCCATCCTCTGTACTTGTCTGGTGTACAGGGATGTCAGGCTCAGCTGTGACTCACCAAGCAAATGACTGGACCATCTAACTACCTGATCCAAGGATTTCCTCTGTTTCAGTTTTATCTGACCAAACCATGACACTAAAGAAAAGGATAAAACAGATTCAATAAAAGCCCGATAAAACATTGTCATTATGGTTCGGTCAACTTGGAAGTGTGCAAGTTTTCTCAAGCAATGCAAATGTTGCTGACCCTTTTTGCACACCTTTTCACAGTTCACTTCAAAGTTTAAATTACTATCAATAATCATCCCAAGATATTCGTACGATTGTACACATTCGGTGGTCTGGCCTTTTAGTATGGTGACTTTGTGCCTGGGATTTTTCCTCCTAAAGTCAATAATCATATCTTTAGTTTTTGTTGTATTCAGCTGCAGGTAGGAATCCTCACACCAGTGAACAAAATCATCAACTACTGGGCGGTGGCCACTCTCACCATCCTGGAGGAGACTGACAATAACTGAGTCTGTCATGCGGTGGCCCTCGCGAGCCACCTATAAGACGCACAGAGTCACCAGTGAGTTTTCAGTGAGTTTATTTACGGTGAAAAAGGTGTTAACACAAGCTGCTGAGATAATGACAGGAGTCTTCACAGAACAGGAAGCATAGGGCTATACAGCACACTATAGGTCCAGAGCAGGAGACAGTCACACACAGTCAGGCTTGGTAATAATAGCACACTGGCTGCTAAGGCAGGGACTTACAGATCATTATACGCCGGGAGGAATAAGGCTAATGTAGCACACTTACTGGTACCGGTGAAAGACGGTCAAGCCCAAGGCAGCCGAGGTGTGAATACAGTCCAGGCATCCGCAACGTGACGGTGGGTGAACAGTTAAACGACCAGGTTGGCGATCAGTTAGCGATCAGATTAGCGATCAGACACTGCTGCGTCCTAACGACGCCAGTGCTCAGCTTAAATAGACAAGATACTAATGACAATGATGACACACAGCTGGCCGACCGTTGACAGGCGGAAGCCCCACCGAGCCACTTTCACAATAAGAGCCCGGAGAGGCCAGAATACCGCCCGCAGCTGTCAAGGCCGGCAGCGAGACATAACTTTAACCCGAGCGCGATCAGAACCGACGCTCGGGTCATAACAGTACCCTCCCTCCACGGGCGGACTCCGAACGCCCCAAGGAACCAACCTGCGCCCCCCCCCGCCCCCCCAGGGTGGGAGGTTGGGGGACAGGTGCGGAGGGAGAGAAACCAACCCAAGAACAAGACAAAGACCAGACAAGAAAACCATACAAGAAATACATACAAACACATGACTCTGGGAAAAAAAAAATTAAAGGAAAGAAATACATGACTGGAACCATGGACACAAAAGAAATACGTGCTAAACACGACGACTATGAAAAAACAAACACACAAGACCAAAAATACAATTAAACCCCTGGAAACTAAGAACAAAAACCTCCATTCTATAACCCCTCAAGAAGGAGTGGAGAACAAAACAACAAGGACAAAATGACCCAACTTGGCTATGACAAGACTGTGGCTCTCCCAGAAAAACAAAAAACAAAACAAAAAAAAACATGAGGCAATCCAAAATTGCTCTGACTTGGCTAAACCTAAACTATGGCCTTCAAAAAAACAAGAGGCAAACAAAAAAAAATTGCTCCGACTTGACTAAGACAATGACTGTGGCTCACAAGAAAAAAGAAACAAGAGACAATCTAAAATTGCTCAAACTTGACTATGACTAAGACTTTGGCTTACAAGGAAAAAAAAAACAAGAGGCAATTTAAAAATTGCTCGAACTTGACTAAGACTATGACTTACAAGGAAACAAGAGGCAATCAAAAATTGCTCGGACTTGACTAAGACTATGACTTAGATAAACAACAAAAAATTGCTAGACGTACAAAACATGATTTGGCACCATATGGGCCCACAGAAAATCCCACAGTACATGATAAGTCAGGTGGCCTGCCCCAGTCCCATGCCCCCAGAAATAAGTCCTCTGGTGGCCGAACCAGGTCACCCCGTAACACACACAGTTTATTGGGTGGCCAACCCAAGATGCCGAACGCTCCAAGCAGTTCCTCGGGTGGCCGACCCGCATCCCACAACCAACAGGACCGTGGAGGGATTGCATGCAGCCGCTCACCTGAAAACGACAAAACAGGAGAGCGCCGATCTGCCAAACAAAACCCACTAATGGCCCCCAGCTGGTGGCTCCTGAGAGGGGGACAACCAAAAACCTGGACCCCCTCGAATCCTGATTGGGTCGCAGCCGCACCTGCGCTGGACCCCCACTGGACCTCGACGAACCCGATTGGATTACAGCCACACCTGAGTCGGAACCCGACTGAACCTCGTCGGACCCCGATTGGGTAATCGCTGCACCCACGTTGGACCCCGACTGGGTCAGGACGGGTCCCGATTGGGTCACCGCTGCACCCACGTTGGACCCCGACTGGGTCTCCTCGGCCCACGTGTCAGACCCCGACCGGGTCTCCTCGGCCCACACGTCGGACCCCGACCGGGTCTCCTCGGCCCACGCGTCGGACCCCGACCGGGTCACCTCGGCCCACACGTCGGACCCCGACCGGGTCAGGACTGCTCCGGCGACGACCTCCATCTCCGAACCTGGAACCCCCGGTCCCGTGACCTTGACTGGCTCCGGACCGGTAACGCTGTGGAGGTGCTCAGAACACAAGAGAGGACCGGGATCAGTTCCACCGGCAGCGCCAGAGCCCAGCGAGACGAGCTCGGGTGCAGCGGCCGGCTGCCCCTCACTCGCCTCCCCATGAGGCAGGCAAAAATGCTCTAACACACCATACAGGAAAACAAGAAAGAGCACTTGCCTGCACTCGGGCTCTGGAGCCGTCCAGGACTTCGCCGATCCAGGTTCAAGAAGAAACTCGTCGTCGGGCTCCCACTCGGCTGTGTCGGGTTCCACAGCCGGCCTGATGGTCTCTGCAGCTGGATCCTCACGCGCTGGCGTCCACGCCAATAACCCGTATGGCGTGGGGGCAGAGGACCCTGGACCTGCTGACTCGGGCTGCATCCCTGAGGAACCCTGGGGACGCTCTCTCGTCGGCTCTGGCTCCTCACTGCAGTCCGTTCTGCTCTGTCCAAAGCAAGGCTGCAGGACCGGGATATCTCCCAGAGCTGCAGGCCTCCCCCTCGTTCGACGGCGTGGGACTGACGCCGAGGACCGCTCCGCAGGAGGAGACACAGAGGCAGCAGGTTTAATACAAAGGGCTACAGCTGGGGAAAGAAACTCAGGGAGCTGCGAACCCTGAGCTTCACCCCCAGGAGTCAGACAAGACAGATCACTATTACTACTAGGAAAGTGAACTTGGACTTGCCTGTCTCCCGGGGGGAGGATGTTGTCAGCTGTAGCGGACGTTGCTCCTTCCCTCGCTCGCTGGATGGTAAAGGATCCAAGAACGGAGCCCACCGGCACAGGACTCAGCTCACTCTCAGCAGCTGGCTGGTTGAGGGGGTCATCCCGGTGGCCCGGAACTGGATCCGGAGCAGGAGCTTGCCGAAGATGTGCCCGGCCGTGACGCCGACGCCTTCGCCGGCCCCCAGATGGTGCGAACTCCCGAAATGGATCGAAGGCAGGATCAGGATCCATAGGCGAAGAGCAGGAGTACCTCTTCACCTGCTCCATGCCGCGTTCCTCCTCCATCATCAGGAATAATTCGCGTTGTGCGGCGATGTCCTCCCTCCTCGCGTCAACTTCCGGGTGGTTGGTGTAGCGGGGAGAGAGATTACAGAGAACATCTTCGGCGGCGTCCAGGTACCAATGTATGCCGTGGTCATAGTCCAACAGGGAAGCGGAGATGAGCAGCTCATCCACGGCTTCCAAAACACTCGTCAGCACGTGGCTCTTCGGTGACGGCATTCCTCACATACACAGGACCCAGACAGGGAAAAGCAACGTCCAAAACTCAAACTCACTGGTGAATAGCGTCTCAGGTTGGCGTCACCGTAAACGCTGTTTGGGCAGCAGTGTACTGTCATGCGGTGGCCCTCGCGAGCCACCTATAAGACGCACAGAGTCACCAGTGAGTTTTCAGTGAGTTTATTTATGGTGAAAAAGGTGTTAACACAAGCTGCTGAGATAATGACAGGAGTCTTCACAGAACAGGAAGCATAGGGCTATACAGCACACTATAGGTCCAGAGCAGGAGACAGTCACACACAGTCAGGCTTGGTAATAATAGCACACTGGCTGCTAAGGCAGGGACTTACAGATCATTATACGCCGGGAGGAATAAGGCTAATGTAGCACACTTACTGGTACCGGTGAAAGACGGTCAAGCCCAAGGCAGCCGAGGTGTGAATACAGTCCAGGCATCCGCAACGTGACGGTGGGTGAACAGTTAAACGACCAGGTTGGCGATCAGTTAACGATCAGATTAGCGATCAGACACTGCTGCGTCCTAACGACGCCAGTGCTCAGCTTAAATAGACAAGGTACTAATGACAATGATGACACACAGCTGGCCAACCGTTGACAGGCGGAAGCCCCACCGAGCCACTTTCACAATAAGAGCCCGGAGAGGCCAGAATACCGCCCGCAGCTGTCCAGGCCGGCAGCGAGACATAACTTTAACCCGAGCGCGATCAGAACCAACGCTCGGGTCATAACAGAGTCATCAGCATACTTTATAATGTGTCTGTTGTCTTGTCTGCTCCGACACATGTTTGTGTACAGCAGGGGTGTCCAATCATGTACCATGGAGGGCCAAGACCCTGCAGGTTTACGCTTCTACCCAGTCTCTTCAGCAGGTGTTTTCACTTATCAGCAATCAGTGGGAAGAAATTCAGTGGAATCTGCTGTTGAAGACACTGGTTGGAGGTAAAGCCTGCAGGGTCTTGGCCCTCCATGGCACATGATTGGACACCCCTGGTGTACAGGATGAAGAGTAGTGGTGACAACACACACCCCTGAGGAGAGCCAGTAGAAGAGGACTTTAGGTCAGACAATGTACCATTGACCCTTACTCTCTGCGTCCTGTTGGTTAAGAAATCCAGAATCCAACCCACCAGATTATTACTCAAGTCAAATTGTTGAAGGAGCCTTTCAACTAAGATATGAGGTTGGATTGTATCAAAGGCGGAAGAAAAGTCCACAAATAGAAACACCACTTCCTCTTCTCAGACTGCGTGTTGCTATGGTTACACAAACGCTGAGGGGCACTTCCACCCTTTGGTCTGCTGGATAGTGCATTTGCATTCACACTGCAAGCAAAGTGGTCTCGGTTCACTTGCAAGTGAACCGAGACCCCATTTTAAGGCGTGCCAGAGTGTGCTTGTTTGGTGTCCACCAGAATTCGAATGCGCATTTAGACAGCACCAAATTAATCAAACTATCCGCAGACAGTCCTTTGGTCCGGACCAAACAGTGGCCGTGTGAATGCGCTCTAAACAAGCTTCAACATGCTTTTTCTTCAGCAATTGAGTCTTGCGAGGTGAGCAGGCATAGAGCCCATGTTGGTTGAGTGCATTACTTATTGTTTTCTTTGAAACAGCAGTGCCTGCTCTCTCCAAGTCTTTCTAGAGCTCTCCATGAGTGGTCTTTGGCTCTTGGACAACTCTTCTGATAATTCTTTTGACTCCTCTTGTCAGAAATCTTGCGAGGAGCTCCTGGTCATGGCCAGTTTATGGTAAAATGATGTTTTTTCCACTTCTGAATGATGGCTCCAACAGTGCTCACTGGAACATTCAGCAGTTTAGGAATGCACCTGTAACCAATGCCATCATTATGTTTTGCAAGAATAAGGTTGCGAAGGTCTACACTGTAAGAAAAAAGTTGTCTCAACTTAAAAAAGCTAGTGTTTGAGCTGCCTTAAAATTTTAAGTTGACTGAACTTGAGTTTATGTGTTTTATGTGTCTTTACCACTAATCTTTTGAAGTCTCTTGAGTAAAGTATCTTTTTTTTAAAAATAGAACCCTTATTATTTTTTACAGTGTGGAGAGAGCTTTTTGCTTCTACCCATCATGGGTTCTTTGTGGTGTGGCAATCTGATATTCACAGACCTTTTTAAAGGCTATCAGGTCAGGACTTAAGCTGAAATTAATCTGCACTGATGAGGGATGAGATGGCTTCCTAAATTCTGATGGATTTCAGCTGGTTTCTTAGCTTTCTATGCCTTTTTGCACCTCTTTTCTTCATGTGTTTCATACTTATTCCCTGTGTCATTCCACTTTATTAAATATAACTTGTTTTGTGAACACAGTTGCCTTGATTTCTTTGTATGTATGGATTGCTTGGGTTGTTACTGATTTCTGGTGAAAATCTCAGGTCAATGGCTCCATCAGAAATATATTTAATGAGAAAAATGTTGACGTGTTCTATACTTATTTTCTCCACTGTAAATATTACTGTATATGATTAATCTTGAAGATAATTGGAAGCATATTCAGACTTTCACTTAGGATTGCATAACAATGATTTTCAACTGTGCAATTTGACAACTCCAGCTGGATGTATGAATGTTTGAATAAAGGGCTATGTGGGAGGGGTGAAGATGAAAAAAGCACCAAAAAAAGCACAAATGTGGTGTCTATTATTTCTATTGAAAAAAAGAGGTCTAAAGGTCCCATGTGTCTTTGAAGCAAAGATTTGTGCTTGTGCAGATGAATAGAGAGAAGATAATGATTGCAACACAGCATACAGGGACCTTGGCTGGAGGCCCACCGTTCACTTGAGCTGACACACCAGCCAGTGCACAACACACTGTGCAAATGGACTCGGGGAGCCCAAAACAGCGGCACATTTAAGAAGCATAGTGGGAAAAATTCCACCACTCTGTTTTGCATTCGCAGCACCAACACTTGGACCAAAGGTTTTCACAGCTTTTGTTGGTTTTGTATTTTATTCTCTCTCCTTTGGAAGCAGAAATCCTTTGATTCTCAACTCTCTCCCTCTCTCTCTGTAAAAACATTAAAAAAAAAGATAATCCATTGGATCTAATTGACACAAAGTCCTCCTTCCCCCTCCCGCCCTCCCTCCATCCTTCGCCTATGGCCCTCATTTCTTCTGAGAAAGGCCGAGTGTTTTTGTCCTGTAAATACCACGGAGCAGAGACAAAAAAGACGTCTTTAAAATGCAGTCTACAATCCATTACACATATTCCCCCTGCATATCCATTCAGTAATTATTCATTAGAAAACATTTAACGTCACAGTGAATTTCACACTAGGCAGTCGAAACACAATGGAGGAGATTTGGCCTATTTGGGGTGAGGAGTTGGGGAGGGGTTCGCTGTACAGAGGAAGGGTGAAGGCAAAGGAGGGGGAGGAGAGGAGCAGTATTTGTCTGATCTGAGAACCTCTGAAACAGGGCCGTCTTGAGACAACAGCACAGACTAAATAGTGCAGTAACGGTCTGTGCCCCGCTGCTTGCTGTGACACTCTTAGTGTGCTTTAGTGTGCCCCGAGGGCAAACAATAGAGGCTTGTTCTTAGCAATCCTGTGCTGTAATTTGGACTTCATTACTTTGCTCCTATGAGGCCCCATAGAAAGATAGAGGAGGGTAGTCAGATGAGAGTGTTTTTCCCCACCTGTCAACCCCGCACCCTTCTCCTCAACAATACCCCTCACCCCATGTCCCTCGCCAATAACCCTCACCCAACCCCCTCACCACAGCCCCCCCCCCCCCCACCCACCCAATTTAAGCCAATGAGACAGGTGAACAATATCATTGAAGGAACTCTTTTTTGGACGTCAGAATCAATCTGGCGATGTGATGGTAGTGGTGCTGGTGTGGGGTATCTGTGACACCCCCTTCTTTCATGGGAACAAACTTCTCTCTGGGCAGCGTGAGCAGACAATGTGCTGGGACAGCGTGACTTAGGGATCTGCCATACAGTATTACAAGTAATAACATGAACAGATAAGCTCCTGTCAAGAGAAGGATTAATAAATTCAGCCTCAATGATGATGCTAATGTTTTAGGTTTTCAGGCTAAATCTAAAGCTCCACTGTTTTCCATTCAGCCTTCTTTTGGTGTCCTGCAGGTATTTCTTTTTTTTTTTTTTTTTAAGAAAGCTGTCTGTAGCCAGCAGAAGCGTTTCTAATGGCATGATACTAGAAAGACTGAACACTGAATGAGCATGAAAATTGTGAGCTAAAGAAACCACCTGTCTATTGAAAAAAGATCTCAGGCATGTGTGATTTGTCAATTTTGGTGATAGGAGTGTTTGTTACTCTGAAATATGAAAACTTTCTCTTACCTTTTGTCTCAAAAATTTTCTACTTTTATATATACACTACCGTTCAAAAGTTTGGGGTCACTTAAAAATTTCCTTATTTTTGAAAGAAAAGCACTTTTTTTCAATGAAGATAACTTTAAACTAATCAGAAATGCACTCTATACATTGCTAATGAGGTAAATGACTATTCTAGCTGCAAATGTCTGGTTTTTGGTGCAATATCTACATAGGTGTATAGAGACCCATTTCCAGCAACTATCACTCCAGTGTTCTAATGGTACAATGTGTTTGCTCATTGTGTCAGAAGGCTAATGGATGATTAGAAAACCCTTGTGCAATCATGTTATGTCTGCAATGCTGTAATTGCTGCAAATGGAGGATTCTTTGACGAAAGCAAAGTTTGAAGGGAAAAATTATTATTTCAAATACAAATCATTATTTCTAACCTTGTCAATGTCTTGACTATATTTTCTATTCATTTTACAACTCATGGTGGTAACTAAGTGTGACTTTTCATGGAAAACACAAAATAATTGTCTGGGTGACCCCAAACTTTTGAACGGTAGTGTATATGTATAGTATCTCACAAAAGTGAGTACACCCCTCACATTTTTATAAATATTTTATTGTATCTTTTCATGGGACAACACTGAAGATATGACACTTTGATACAATGTAAAGTAGTCAGTGTACAGCTTGTATAACAGTGTAAATTTGCTGTCCCCTCAAAATAAATCAACACACAGTCATTCATGTCTAAACCGCTGGCAACAAAAGTGAGTACACCCCTAGTGAAAATGTCCAAATTGGGCCCAAAGTGTCAATATTTGTGTGGCCACCATTATTTTCAAGCACTGCCTTAACTCTCTTGGGCGTGGAGTTCAATAGAGCTTCTCAGGTTGCCACTGGAATCCTCTTCCACCCCTCCATGACAACATCATGGTGTTAGAGACCTTGCGTTCCTCCACCTTCCGTTTGAGGATGACCCACAGATGCTCAATAGGATTTAGGACTGGAGACATGATTGGCCAGTCCATTACCTATACCCTCAGTTTCTTTAGCAAGGCAGTGGTCGTCTTGGAGGTATGTTTGGGGTCATTATCATGTTGGAATACTGCCCTGCAGCCCAGTTTCCAAAGGGAAGAGATCATGCACCGCTTCAGTATGTCACAGTACATGTTGACATTCATGGTTCCCTCAATGAACTGTAGCTCCCCAGTGCCAGCAGCACTCATGCAGCCTGAAACCATGACACTCCACCACCATGCATGACTGTAGGCAAGACACACTGGTCTTTGTACTCCTTACCTGGTTGCTGTCACACACATTTGACACCATCTGAACCATATAAGTTTATCTTGGTCTCATCAGACCACAGGACATGGTTCCAGCAATCCATGTCCTTTGTCTGCTTGTCTTCAGCAAACTGTTTGCGGGCTTTCTTGTGCATTATCTTTAAAAGGGGCTTCCTTCTGGGACGACAGCCATGCAGACCAATTTGATGCAGTGTGGCGTATGGTCTGAGCAGCGACAGGCTGACCCCCACCTCTTCAACCTCTGCAGCAATGCTGGCAGCACTCATATGTCTATTTTCAAAAGACAACCTCCAGATATGACGATGAGCACATGCACTCACCTTCTTTGGTCAACCATGGCGAGGCCTGTTCTGAGTGGAACCTATCCTGTTAAATCGCTGTATGGTCTTGGCCACCGTGCTGCAGCTCAGTTTCAGGATGTTGGCAATCTTCTTATAGCCTAGGCCATCTTTATGTAGAGCAACAATTCTTTTTTTCAGATCCTCAGAGAGTTCTTTGCCATGAGATGCCATGTTGAACTTCCAGTGACCAGTATGAGAGAGTGTGCGAGTGATAACACCAAATTTAACACACCTGCTCCCCATTCACACTTGAGACCTTGTAACACTAATGAGTCACATGACACCGGGGAGGGAAAATGGCTAATTTGGCACAATTTGAACATTTTCACTTAGGGGTGTACTAAGTGAAAATGTTGCCGGCGGTTGAGACATTAATTGTTGTGAACTGGGGTGGACTTCCAGCCCAGTTTCATGCCATGGTGGCTGCCCTGCCTTTAGTGTGTTTTGATTTCCTATTATTTTCATCAGGCACCTCCTTGGGAGCCTTGAGGTCTTCCGGCTCTTTGACAGCTCGCAGCCACGCCCCCTCTCCTGCCAGGTTTTGCCAGCTGGCTGTCATTATTGTTTCACGCACACACACACGCACATACATGCACACACACATGTTTTCCCCACATTACGCATACCAGCATTCACTCCTGTCATTATGTGTAGCATTATTTTTAGGCTTGTGGCCATGGGAGCGAATTGCCGGATTATTGTTGGACCTGTGTATTTTTCACAGTGTTTATCCTGTTGTTTAGATGCATGCATGACTAGATGCCCTGCCTGTTTTGGTACTGCTTCCCTCTGCATGACATCTTTGTCCTCTTTTTCTGTTTTCGCAGGCTGGCTCTGGGATTCCCTCCACGGACATCTCCGTATCTGCCTCCAGTGTGTATTCCTGTACCCGCCTCTTCCAGTCCCATCTAGGAGGCTCTCAGGTGCCCAGGCTGCCTTCCTCCCACTGTCCAACTGTCCTGCAGTGCTTTGGTTCCCCTGGGCTTACTCACTGTCAAACTGAGGAGCATTTTGTGAGCTTCCCAGAGCCTCCTCGCCATGTTGGTATTTTCTGTTGTCGCTGGACTGTTTGCCTTTTGTTTTTTGCACAATAAATTGCACACAACGTCTCCTGTCCTCCGTGCACTGCGTAAAAGCGCACGGGGGATCATAACCGAATAATCCGGCTAGTTAAAATCCAGCGGAGACGTTGTGTGTGTGTGTGTGTGCCTTTTTTTTTTTTTTGTGCCTTTTGCACCCACCTGCTTTGAGGAGCCATTATGCCTCGAGCAGGTGAAGCAGTGAGGAGGAGGCAGTAGAGCCGGGAGGACCTTAAGCTCGTCGCTGTGATTGAAGATTTGGCAGCCGGTGCATGCAGCTGTACCTCCTGGAGGGACGAAATGGACTGCTTGGGCGCTGTAACCAACTTAGTGGTGTGGAGACCGTATATACGCCTTCATCCCCGGGTAATTGCACTTTCACTCCCTCCACTACCGCCTCTGCCTCCACCCATCTCCTCACCGTGTGTTTCAAGGCTGGCTTCCGCACGGAGAAGAGCTCGGTGAGAGAAGCCCTGTCTTGTCTCCTGCATGCCGGATCCTGTTCCACCAGCTTTGCCCACTCCATGGCACCACAACCCAGTTACGGACCATAGGAGGGACGCCTCCGTTTCTCAGTCAGCTGACTCCTGTTCGTCATGTCTGGGAGGAACTCCCATAGCTCCAGCCCCCTGGGACTCTTGGCCGGCTGTCACATCAGCCCTCCTCCCCGGGGCCGTCGCAGCTGAAGTTCCTTCTTCCACGGCACCTTCATCGACAGCTGGGAGTGCAGCTGGTCCTCCCTTGGCCCCACCCGCCATCAAGTTTGCAGGGGTGGCTCCCTCAGGTTTTTCTAAGGGGCCCAAGCTCACCGCAGACATAAGGATGGAAAAAGCTGGGCGTCCTGCAGTGGAGACCATCACACCTGGAATGAGCAGGCAAGTGCTTTTTCATACATTTCACTTATTTGATAAATTACCTTGCCTGGCTCCCGGGAGTGAGGCCCAGTTCATGCAGTCCACTGGGTCCTCATCACCCGTTGCAGCAGTAATAAACCCACCTACCCTCTCCATATCTCCTTCTTATTCCCCTGAGTGTCCATCAGCCCTGGAAATCGATCACCAGAGGAGGGAGGGGTTCGCGGTGCTGGAGGATTCCACCCCAGCTCCACAGAAATCAGAGGTCAGAGGGAGAGCGCTGGGACCAATCTGAAGCCTGCGCCGACGGAAGAGTGTCCCCTGGCTTCAGTCTCCCAGGGTTCAGCGTAACGTGGGACTCCTCCTCCAGAATCCTTGCCAGAAGAGTCGCCGGCTTTGGAGAGTCCTCTGGGGGAGATTAGGACTGCAGTTACCATCTCACCTGCTGCGGAGGCCGCCGCAGCAGAGTCAGCGCCTGAACCATCATCCACAGCAGGATTGACAAGAGTCCTGGATGGCGGTGGAGCTCGAGTTCAGGCGAGTGATCTCTTTTATTTTTCTTTACTCAGCATGGGAGAAATCTTGCCTGGCTCTTGGTGAGGAGACCTGAGCTCACCTCACCAGGCTCCCCTGACCTCCCTTCTTTGTGTCCTCTGTTCGAGCCTTCTTTCAGGGTCGCCGGAGAGGATCCAACACCACCGGAGGGTTCCATGATTCCATCATTGTCTGGTGTTCCACTGGTGGGCTGCTTCCTGGGTGTGGTGCTCGCCTTGGATCGACCAAGGATGCATACCTCCCAGATGCATGACTAGATACCCTGCCTGTTTTGGTCCCACTTCCCTCTGCATGACATCTTTGTCCTCTTTTTCTGTTTTCGCAGGCTGGCTCTGGGATTCCCTCCATGGACGTATCCAGCTCCGGCTCCAGTGAGTATTCCTGTACCCGCCTCTTCCAGTCCCGTCTAGGAAGCACTCGGGTGCCCAGGCTGCCTTCCTCCCGCTGTTCAGCTGTCCTGCAGCACTTTGGGTCCCTTGGGCTTACTCACTGTCGAGCTGGGGAGCGTTTCGTGAGCTTCCCAGAGCCTCCTCGCCATTTTGGTATTTTTTGTTGTCGCTGGATTGTTTGCCTTTTGTTTTTTGCACAATAAATTGCACACAACGTCTCCTGCATGTGGATTTGTCTCTCTCATCCGTGCGCTGTGTAAAAGCGCATGGGGATTCATAACATTAATGGATGTGTGTTGAGTTATTTTAAGGAGACAGCAAATTTACACTGTTATACGAGCAGTACACTGACTACTTTACAAGGTATCAAAGTGTCATATCTTCAGTGTTGTCCCATGAAAAGAATATAATAAAATATTTACAAAAATGTGAGGGGTGTACTCACTTTTGTGAGATACTGTATGTATATATATATATGTGTGTGTGTGTGTATGTATGTATGTATATATATATATATATATATATCAATTATAATTAAACGACACATTGCCCAATCTGACGTGCAGCGGAAAGGATTATGTAATGAATCCCTACAGCCAGTGTCAGATCGGGTAAATTACCTTGCTGCCACAGAGCACTACTGATTGTATTTTAATTAAGAGATGGTACCTCATCTGAGTCTAGAGTGTCAGTGTTGCCTGAGACAGTGACCTCATCTGTGTAAGAAGTGGCGGTATCTTTAGATGAATCAAGTGAGGTGGAGGGCTGGCTGTTAAAGTTCACCCATTTTCCCAAGTGCTAGTCCAAATCAGATTTGAGGGGTAGCAGAAGATTATCCTAGCTGTAAAACTTCAAGGGCTGGAGTGCAGACCCTGGACAGATCTCCAGGCCGTCCCAGGGATGCAGGCACACATCTACACCTTCAGCCAAAGTGGAATCATCAACCAAAGTGACAAATGTGTCATTGAACTGTGGGAGGAAACCTGGTGAAACTCATATAAGCAAAACCCCAAATAGAAAGGCCACGTTACATGAAGGACTGAACCCAGAATATTCCAGCTGTGAGGTAACACTGTTTACTACTATGATGCCCATATGAAAAAAACAATCTTCCTGATTATCTGGCATGCTTTAATAAATACCTTGGTTGGAAATGACTGGATATGCATAGTTCCAACCGAGCGGGTAATAATCTCCTAAAACCATATTGTAGTGGCTGATTCCTTATTTGAATCAATTAATAAAAAAAGTGTTAAATATGAAACTACAATCAGAGTATAAACAGCAGGAAACAAGGGCTCTGGATCAGTAACAAAATCTACCTCGTAACTTCTGCAAACCTCATTAATTAACATTTAATTTGCACTTTACTGTTTAGATTGTAGATTATATGAAGTGCATGTACTGATGTACTACACAAATATAATAAAAGATTAAAGAGTCAAACCTATTATGTTACTTTTATACTGATGGGAATGCCTTGCCTTTAGGTCGCGACCAACATCACTTACAGTACATATTGTAATTAAACCAAACTGTCAAATATCTAGAGCCATTTCTGAAACTTAACTCATTCAGCTCAGCTCCTCTTTTTTTTTTCTCTTGCGCTTTTCATGCATTCATGTGGCCCAAAGTGTTTCACACAACATGGCTAAGAGTGAATACAAAATAAATTGTTCACAAGTTAATAAATACAATATTTTCACACAACAAAATGAAACCCAAACCTGCATTTTTGAAGCTGTCTTGCTCTCTTGACAGGTGAAGAATCTCAGTGAGAATTTTTTCCTCTGGAAAAATTAGATGAAAACAGTGTCTCCTCCTGTATCCGCTTGCATGGAAGCCATCAGTGAACTACTGTACCTGTATAATACTAAGAAAACAACATTTACACTAGATGTTTAGTAGTCCATTCATGCCATTTGCTATGTTTCAATAATGTTGGGATAGTGTGTAGAGGCCAGCACATACACTAACACATGCTTCTCCACATCTTCTTTACCTGTGCCCAGGGTACTGCAGGCCATGTTCTTAATCATTCATGCTGTGGGAGGTGGAGGGATAGGGAGATCTTATTCAGAGCTTACCTGGGTATCTACTGCTCTGCTGAGTGTAACATAACAATGCAGAAACAAGATCCAAACTGCACCAATCCAACCACCCCCCTTTCTGTCTCCCTTTCTTCTGTCTCTTCATCTCTTTCTTCTCTCTCTAAACTCCATTACATCACCACTAATGTAATAATAAAAGGCAGGTCTATGTACTAATCTTTGACTGGGCAGGAACTTTGCAAACTATTCACACCAGCTTTAGTAATAAGAAACTATTGATTTGAGTTGTAGTCTCCAGACTATGTAACGGTTATTTGAACCTCATTTTGCCAAAAGTGAAATCTGTCCCTCAATCCACAATTCACAAGAATAGCTACTCCTACAAGCCAATTGCCCAGATGCTTACCAAGCTTACACACAATGATTCTCGGGTGGATCTGCATCTATGTTGTGCTTAAGGTCAAGGTCAAAGGTCAGAGGGTCTGGACAATTATGGGATTTCACTAGAACCCCTACTTAGGAAATTGCCCAGATGCTCACCAGACTCACACTCAATTCTGAGGTGGGTCTTCAACCAGGTTGTGCACAAATTAAGGTCACAATCTATGATGGGTATCCTCTCAACTTGAGCTATAGCCTAGTTATTTACAGTATTACGTATGTATTGTTTTATATTATATATCTACAGTTCATCCATCCATCCATCCATCCATCCATCCATCTTCTACCGATTATCCAGGGATCTGGGTCGCAGGGTCATCACTCCAGGAAGAGCAGCCCAGACTTTCGCTCGGATCACACGGCACCATGATCCCCATGATTCCTCCTGCAGGTAGTGAGCCCACTGGAGGGCAGACCCATGTGCCTCCTTTGGGTACTGTTATGATCAGGTGAGCGCGCTCCCCCTCCCTTTCTGTGGGAGGTTCTCCATCAGGCTCCCGGCTCCGCAGGTCATCAGCACACCTGTGTGAGTGGACACACCTGCTACCTCTCCTCTGCCAGCTCTTAAAAGGACCTGTTCGTGAATGCTCCAGCGCTGGCTCGTTGGGTATAGCTGCCTCAAATGAGAACTAGAGTTGTATGCATTTTTGGGAACTCAGCTTAACAACTGCATTTTCCTCTTCTCTCCACAGGTTGCTGCCATCTCCACAATGCGTCTCCAGGGTTGTAGTGCGCTCACCTGCTCCATCATCATCTCTCTTATCTTATCATTTCTCTTATCTTATCATGTTTAATGTTGCAGCATTGTACCGAGACAAATTCCTAGTTTGTGTACTACATGAACAATGGCAATAAACCTGATTCTGATTCTGATTCTGATTCTGATCATCTCTGTTCCAGACTGCCATCTCCACCCGGTCAGGCTCTGCTCCCAGCTCCACTCCTCTCCCACTTCTTGCCAGCTCTTCCTCGCTGGTTCCTCTGTTTCTGCCGGGTTCCTCTGCCGGGTTCTCTGCTCACCTACCAAAAGATCTACCCTTGTTTATCCATTGCTCCCAGCCTCCCTCCTTATTCCTAACCCGCTCTCATCTCCCCTCTTCACAGGCTGTGTGTTCCTCTGGTGAGTGACACTTTCTCTACTATTGAGTTTATTTTCAATAAAGTTGTGTTTAACGTTGCCCCTCTGCGTCATGTGCATTCTCTGGTGTTAGCAGCCTGTACGTGAGCTTTTCCTTTTTTGCAATCATGACAGAACAAGCCAGCCATGATTCAAGCTCAGCAGGCACTGCATCAGCGGAGCACTCCGCCCTGTACCGCTTAGACGTCACAGAGCGGCAGGTGATCATGCTCATGGAGCAGCTGCAGATTATTACTCAGCAGCTGAGCACAGTCACGATCATCTTTGCCACATGTCTCGTCCGGGCCCTTCCCCCCACCTGCCGTCCCAGTGCCTACTACCATCCGCCGTACAACTTCCATTCCCTCACTGGCCCCATACACGGGGGAAGTAGGGAAATGCAAGGGGTTTTTGCTCTATGTTCAGCTGTATTTGGAGCAGGTGGGCGGAGAGTACCCAGACGACATTTCCAAGATCCATTTTTTGACCCTCCTGCTGCAAGACCATGCTTTTAGTTGGGCTCAGTCTATTCTCGACAGCCCCAAGGGCCCCAATTACACCTTCGACTGATTCGTTGGTGAGTTTTCCCAGGCTTTTGACAGTTCAGAGAATGAAGAGAACATTATGAGCCATCTTATGTCTCTCCATCAGGGGAGCCGGTCTGCTGCCGACTTCTCTGTGGCGTTCCGGGTCGTTGCGGCAGACTTTGGGTGGAATGATGTTGCCTTACGCAGCACCTTCCTCCAGGGTCTGAACACCAACCTCCGCGACGACCTAGCGGTTCACATGATTCCCTCCTCTCTGGACGGGCTTACTGATCAGGCCGTCAGTTTGGACAACCGGTACCGCAAGCACGCGAAGGAGTGGAAAGGTTTCCTCTGGTCTGCCCGCTTCGCGCAAGGCTCCCTACTGGCGCAGGTGAATCCGGCTCTTCCGCCGAAGCTATGGTCCTTGGCTGAGCCCATTCCACTCCGGAGGAGCACCAGCAACGGAGGAAAGCCAGTGCATGCATGTACTGCGGCTCATTAGAGCATAATCTGTTTAATTGCCACCTTAAGCCAAAAGACGCGGCCCGTCAGTAGCTGTGGGGGGTCTGACAGGTGGGAATTACATTAATCACCATGGTAACTTTTCCATTTCAGCTCTCATCCAGTTACCGGGGGTCGAGAGGAAGGTGTCAGCACTCATTGATTCAGGGGCGGAGAAGAATTTAATTTCCTTGTAGCTCGTGCGGGAGGTAGGCATCCCCACAACTAAATTGCTGGCTTCATTAAACGTTGCGGCATTATCTGGCTGTAGTTTGGCTTCCGTCACCGAACGCACGGTGCCGATCTCCGTCCTTCTTTCTGGGAACCACTGGGAGACTTTGTCATTCTTTATTCTCCCTAGCTCGTCCTCCCCGGTGGTTCTGGGGTACCCTTGGCTCCAGAACCACAACCCTATTATCAATCGGGCACAAAATTCAATCTCTTCCTTGAGCCCCTTTTACTTAGCATCCAGCCTCTGTTCGGCCGTGTGTTCGCCGTCCCTTCCCATCTCCTCCCTCCTGGTGGAGCCGCCAGACCTCAACATTGTACCCGAGGTCTACCAAGACCTTGTGGAGGTCTCTAGCAAGTCGAGAGCACTTTCTTTGCCACCTCACTGCTCTTACGACTGTGCTATCAACCTCCTCCCAGGTGTGCGGCTGCCTTCCAGCCGGCTCTACAGCCTTTCTGGGCCGGAAAGGGAGGTGATGGAGAGCTACATTAAGGACTCACTGAACACTGGCCTCATTCGTCCTTCAGTTCCTCTTGGGGCGGGGTTCTTCTTTGTTGAGAAGAAGGACGGATCTCTACACCCGTGCATTGATTACCGCGAACTAAATGCTATTACAGTTAAGGACAAATACCCTCTGCCTCTGATCATTTCCGTGTTTGAGCTCCTTCAGCGCACACGGGTGTTTACTAAACTGGATTTGCGCAACACGTAGCATCTGGTCTGTATACGCGAGGGGGACAAGTGGAAGACGGCCTTCAAAACACACCTGGGGCATTTTGAATATCTGGTGATGCCGTTTGGCCTCACTAATGCCCCTGCCGTCTTCCAGCGCATGATTAACGATGTGCTCCGCGATATGGTCAACCAATTCATTTTTGTATACCTCGATGACATTTTGATTTTTTCCCGCACGCCAGAGGAGCATGCAGTAAGTACACTTCCGGGCCGTGTTACAGTGGCTCCTGGAAAACCAACTCTTTGTGAAGGCCGAGAAGTGTGAGTTTTTCACCCACTCCACTTCCTTCCTGGGGTTTATTGTTGCTGAGGGGGAACTGAGGGCCGACCCGGCCAAGGTGAAGGCTGTGCTCGATTGGTGTACCCCACAGTCCTGCAAAGAGCTTCAGCGCTTTTTGGCTTTTGCAAATTTTTATTGCAGGTTCATCAGAAAGTACAGCGGGGTTGCACAGCCTCTGACCCAGCTGACCTCGGTCAAGGTGCCTTTTGCCTGGTCTGAGGCAGTGGAGCAGGCTTTCTCCAAATTGAAAGCCCGGTTTTCCAACACACCCATCTTGGCCCAAGTCGACTCTCAGCTCCAGTTCATAGTAGAGGTGGACGCTTCTGATTCGTGGGTGGGCGCTGTCCTTTCACAGCGCTCAGCTTCCGATCAGAAGCTCCACCCATGCACATATTTCTCTCGGCGGCTCACGCCAGCTGGGAAGAACTGCGACATAGGGGACCAAGAGCTTTTGGCAATTAAATTGGCTCTTGAGGAATGGAGTCACTGACTGGAGGGGGCGGTCCATCCCATCATAGTGTGGACCAACCATAAAAATTTAGAGTATCTTAGGTCAACCCGCAGATTAAATGCCAGGCAGGCCCGCTGGGCCCTATTCTTTCTTAGGTTTAATCTCACCATCACCTACTGGCCCAGCTCCCGTAACATCAAGCCGGACGCTCTCTCCCGCCAGTTCACCCCCGACCAATCAGCCTCCTCTTCACTCCCCGAACCCATAGTGCCCTCCTCCTGCATTCTTGGTGTTCTGTCCTGGGAGATCGGGCAGAGGGTCCGGCAGGCCCAGTCTACTGAGCCCAAACCCGAGGGGGGGTCCCAACAATCGCCTGCTTGTCCCGGCCGGCCTCCGCAGTAACGTCATCCGGTGGGGGCACACCAGCCACTTTGCCTGCCACCCGGGAGTTTTTCAAACTATCAACTTGGTCCAGCCAGTGTTCTGGTAGCTCACGCTGTGGACGGACATCCGGGACTACGTCAAGGCCTGTCAAGTGTACGTCAGGAACAAATCTGACTCTTCACCTCCTGCCGGCCTCCTGCATCCCCTGCCGGTTCCCAATCGCCCTTGGTCGCACATTGAACTGGACTTTGTCACAGGTCTTCCCCCCTCCCAGGGCAATACAGTCATCCTCACCATCATTGACCACTTTCATAGGCCATCCATTTGGTGCCCCTCCCCAAGTCGCCCTCCGCCTCCGAGACCGCCAACCTGCTCACTATCCATGTTATCCACCTTCACGGCATTCCTTGGGACACTGTGTCAGACTGGGGTCCATAATTCACCTCCCAAGTTTGGAAGTCCTTCTGTCACTCCCTGGGCACCACAGTCAGCCTCACCTCTGGACACCACTTGCGGAGTAACAGGCAGGCTGAGCGTGTGAACCAATCCCTGGAGGCCACCCTCAGATGCGTGGCATTCTGCAACCCGTCCACTTGGGGCACCCATCTGACCTGGGTGGAGTATGCTCACAACTCCGCCGTCTCCTCATCCACTGGGTTGATGCACTTTGAAGCGTCCATGAGGTATACCCCCACCCCCCACCTCTGCTGCCTACGATGGAGAGGGAAGTAGCCGTGCCATCTGTGGGGGCCCACGCTCGCCGCTGCCGCCACCTTTGGAGGGCCACCCAGGCTGCCCTTCTTCATTCAACAGAGCGGAATCACCAGTATGCGGACCGCAGGTGGGTCCTGGCGCCCAAATATGTAGTCGGTCAGAGCATGTGGCTTTCGGTCAGAGCATGTTCCTTTTACCATCTCCAGGATCATTAATGACGTGATGGTCCGCCTGGAGCTGCCGTGGACACTCTGCATTCACCCTACTTTCTACGTCTTTAAGATCAAGCCCCTCTCCACCAGTCTTCTCTGCCCCCCCACCAAAAGCCACCTCCTCCTCCTCGGATCCTCAATGGCCATACCACAAACACCGTTCAGAGGATTCTAGACGTTCGCTGCCGGGGCCGGGGTTTGCAATACCTGGTCCATTGGAAGGGCTATGGGCCAGAAGAGAGGTCATGGATCCCCAGCTCCTACTTCCATGACAGGGGGATGGTCTGTGACTTTCACCAAGCCCATCCCAAAAGCCCGGTGGGCTGCCAGGCGGCACCCTTTGGGGGAGGGGCACTGTTATGATCAGGTGAGTGCACTCCCCCTCCCTTTCTGTGGGAGGCTCTCCATCAGGCTCCCGGCTCCGCAGGTCATCAGCACATCTGCGTGAGTGGACACACCTGCTGCCTCTTCTCTGCCAGCGCTTAAAAGGACCTGTTCGTGAATGCTCCAGCGGTGGCTCATTGGGTATAGCTGCCTCAAAGGAGAACTAGAGTTGTACGCATTTTTGGGAACTCAGCTTAACACCCTCCTTTTCCTCCTCTCTCCTCAGGTTGCTGTCATCTCCACGGTGCGGCTCCGGGGTTGTAGCGTGCTCACCTGCTCCACCATTGTCTCTGTTCCAGACTGCCTTCTCCACCCAGTTAGACTCTCCTCCCAGCTCCACTCCTCTCTCACTTCCCACCAGCTCTGCTTCGCTGGTTCCTCCGTTTCTGCTGGGTCCCTCTGCCGGGCTCTCTGCTCACCTACCATAAGATCTACCCTTGTTTATCCATTGCTCCCAGCCTCCCTCCTCATTCTTAACCCGCTCTTGTCTCCCTCTCTTCACAGGCTGAGTGTTCCTCTGGTGAGTGACGCTTTCTCTACTATTTTTATTTTCAATAAAGTTGTGTTTAACGTTGCCGCTCTGTATCATGTGCAATCTCTGGTGTTAGCAGCCTGCAAGTGAGCGTTTCCCTTCTTGCAATCATGACAGGTACACTGGGTCCTTGATGTAACTTTTTCATGGAGATCTACTGGATTGCTTTTAGTCTGGCCTTTCAGGACCAGTTTGCCTTAGAAGACCCTACTGGGGGTAAGTTACCCCTGACAGCATAGTTCCTGGGATCATTCAAGCACTCAAACCCTTCCACCATGATAAGGTACACGGGGGGGGGGGGGGGGATATTTATAGTTCATGGATCACCAACTGGCAGACTTCAGTCCAGATCCGGACCCCAAGAGTCCACCATCCAGACTTCAAAGCCTTTTGATACAATTTGGGAAAAAGGGAGACTGTTTTATTTTGGTGGAAAAAAAGCGGAAAACATCAGAATTGAACTGCTGCATTGGCGACTGCCCAGACAGATTATGGCAAGAGCCCTTGGGTGCTCTCCGGCTGCAGACTCCCCTCTTCGCTGTCCCAGGAACGCCACTCTTTGCAGAGCCTCTGCAGCTCCAACCACTCCAGAGAGCATGCTGCAGGTTGCAAAATCACTGCTCGCTGCGGGAACCCCCCCCCCCCCCGACACACACACACACACACAAGGCCAACAGCCAAGACATCCACCCCGGACAGACCCACTTCATTTCAGGTCTGTACCCACAAAAAGAAGCACTATTGTGAAATTCAATGCATTTACCGGGGCACTTCTTCCTCTAATGGAATGGGGGAGTGTGATGGCGGAGTGGTTAGCACTGCGGCAGCACAGCAACTCACCCTTGGCCGGGGAATCCTGGGTTCGATCCCAGCCCCTGACCAACAGTGATCTGAGTGGAGTTTGCATGTTCTCCCCGTGTCTGCTTGGGTTTACTCCGGGATTTCTCCGGTTTCTTCCCACATGCCAGAAACATGCAAGTTAGATTAATTGGAGACTCTAAAGTGGTCCCAAGTGTGAATGTGTGTGTGAATGGTGAAAGCATTGGGCGCCGCACCAGTGGCTGCCTCATTCACTCATGTGGATGCCCTGTAATTTCCCCATTGTGGGACTAATAAAAGATTCTACAAAGTCTAATCTGCCGAGAGTAGTCCATGCTGTGATGCAGAAGTGAGGTTGCTGGTTATGGAGGCCCTCTTCCTAGCCTCCAATATCATGTAAAAACTCCATAAAAGCTTCGTGTGTTACTGAACATGAAAAGTTTCACCTCCCTTCTTCCTGAGTTATAGCTCCATCCACGCTGTAACAGAGTTTACTGTTGAGATTTTTTTTAAAAATGTAAGAGGAATTCTGTAATGTGGAATTATACTTTATGTTAGTTTTTTTCTTACAGTTTGAAACAGTTTTCTTCTGCACTGAAAATACTGTATAGAGGTGGACTTTTTGTTAAATTTAGTTTTTTAGATATCAATCTTTTTTTAAATGCAATACAATTTATTTTGTGATCTCCTGTAAAACATTTTTAGGATTTTAGTTGTAGATTTTAGAATTTTAGACCTATTTATTTGGCGTCAACAAACACATTAAATGTGTTTGTTGACACATTTGTTGACACACCAAGACCTCCTTTTCTGGAGGTCCGGGTCGTGGAGGCAGCAGTTCAAGCAGAGAAGCCCAGACTTCCCTCTCCCCAGCCACCTGCTCCAGCTCTTCAGAGAGGATACCAAGGCGTTTCCAGACCAATTGGGAGACGTAGTCTCTCCAGCAAGTCCTGGGCCTGCCCCGGGGTCTCCTCTCAGCGGGACGTGCCCGAAACACCTCAAGTGGGAGGTGTCCAGGAGGCATCCTGATCAGATGCCGAAACCACCTAAACTGGCTCCTTTAAATGTAGAGGAGCAGCGGTTCTACTCTGAACCTCTCCCAGATGACTGAGCTCCTCACCCTGTCTCTAAGGGTGGATCCAGCAATCCTACGAAGAAAGCTAATTTCAGCCGCTTGTATCCGCCATCTCATTCTTTCGGTCATGACCCAAAGCTCGTGACCATAGGTAGGAACGTAGATTGACCTGTAAATCGATAGTTTTGCCTGAGAGCTTAGCTCCCTCTTCACCACAACAGACCAGTACACCGTCCGCATCACTGCAGATGCTGCTCCAATCTGTCTGTCAATATCTCGCTCCATTCTCCCCTCACTCGTGAATAAGACCCCGAGATACTTAAACTCCTCCACTTGGGGCAGGAGCTTGTCCCCAACCTGGAGAGGACAATCCACCTTTTTCTGGCAGAGGACCATAGACTCGGACTTGGAGGTGCTGATTCTCATCCCAGCTGCTTCACACTCAGTGGCAAACCGTCCCAGTAAGACCTGTAGGGCATTGCTGGATGAAGCTAACAGGACAACATCATCTGCAAACAACAGAGATGAGATCCTGTGGTCACCAAGCATGACACCCTCCGTTCCCTGGCTGCGCCTAGAAATCCTGTCCATAAAAATTATGAACATGATCAGTGACAAAGGGCAGCCCTGGCAGAGTCCAACTCTCACTAGGAATGAGTCCGACTGAGTGTTGGCAATACAAACCAAACTCTCACAACCGTCGTACAGAGACCGAATAGCTCGTAACAACAAGCCCGATACCCCATACTCCCGAAGCACCCCCCACAAAAAACCACGAGGGACGCAGTCGAATGCCTTCTCCAAGTCCACAAAACACATGTAAACTGGTTGGGCAAACTCCCACGAACCCTTGAGGATTCTGAAGAGGGTAAAGAGCTGGTCCGATGTGCCACGGCCAGGACGAAAACCACATTGTTCCTCCTGAATCCAAGGTTCGACCAACGGCCGGACTCTCCTCTCCAGTACCTTGGCATAGACCTTCCCAGGGAGGCTGAGGAGTGTGATCCCTCTAAAGTTGGAGCACATCCTCCGGTCCCCTTTTTTGAAGAGAGGAACCACCACCCCGGTCTGCTATGCTAAAGGCACTGCCCACGACCTCCACGCAATGTCGCAGAGGTGTGTCAACCATAACAGCCCTACAACATCCAGAGCCTTGAGGTACTCAGGGCGAATCTCGTCCACCCCCGGGGCCCGGCCACCAAAGAGATTTTTAACCACCTTGGCGACCTCGGCCCCTGTGGTAGGCGAGTCATCCCCCCCGTCCACAAGCCATGCTTCCTCTGTGGAAGGCGTATCAGTGGGATTGAGGAGATCGTAAAAGTATTCCTTCCACCGCCCGACGATATCCCCAGACGAAGTCAACAGCGCCCCATCCACACCATACAGAGTGTGGACAGGGAGCTGCTTCCGCCTCCTGAGCTACCGGACAGTTTGCCAGAATCTCTTCAAGGCCAACCGAAAGTCTTGTTCCATGGCCTCACCGAACTCCTCCCATACCCGAGTTTTTGCTTCAGCGACCACCCGAGCTGCACTCCGCTTGGCCTGCCGGTACACCTCAGCTGCTTCGGGAGTCCGACAAGCCAACCAAGCTTGATAGGACTCCTTCTTCAGCTTAATGGCCCCCCTCACCACTGGTGTCCATCGCTTGGTTCGGGGGTTGCCACCACGAGATACCCCAATGACCTTTGCGGCCGCAGCTCTGGGCCGCTGCTTCAACAATAGAAGTAGAGATCATGGCCCATTCAGATTCCATGGACTCCCTCGGAATGTGGTTGAAGTTCTTCCGGAGGTGAGAGTTGAAGACCTCCCAGACAGGGGCCTCCGCCAGACGTTCCCAGCACACTCTCACTATACGTTTGGGTCTACCAGGTCTGAATGGCTTCTTCCCCTGCCATCGGATCCAACTCACCACCAGGTGATGGTCAGTTGACAGCTCTGCACCTCTCTTTACCCAAGTGTCCAAGACATACGGTCGCAGGTCTGATGACACGATAACAAAATCGATCATCGACCTGCGACCTAGGGTGTCCTGGTGCCAGGTGTACATATGGACACCCTGATGCTTGAACATGGTGTTCGTTATGGACAAACTGTGGTTAGCACAGAAGTCCAATAACTGAACACCACTCAGGTTCAGATCGGGCAGGCCGTTCCTCCCAATCACCCCCTTCCAGGTTTCACTGTCGTTGCCCACGTGCGCATTGAAGTCCCCCAGTAGGACAATGGAGTCTCCAAGAGGAGCACTCTCTAGCACCCCAGTCAGACTCCAAAAAGGGTGGGTACTCTGAACCATCATTTGGTGCATAGGTACAAATGATGGTCAGGACCCGTTTCCCAACCCGAAGGCGCAGGGAAACAACCCTTTCGTCCACTGAGGAAAACTCCAATATAGAGGTAGCAAAGTGGGGGATACAAGAATACCCACCCCTGCTCGTTGCCTCTCGCCCGGAGCAACTCCAGAGTAGGCCAACCTCCAGCACCTCTCCAGGAGACTGGTTCCGGAACCGGAGCTGTGTGTTGAGGTGAGGCCGACTATATCTAGCCAGTATCTCTCAACCTCATGCACCAGCTCAGGCTCCTTCCCCACCAGAGAGGTGACATTCCACATACCAAAAGCCAGTTTAGGAAGCTTGGGATCAGTCCGCCAAGGTCTCCAGCTTTGACCGCCACCTGATCCACATAGCACCGGACCCCCATGATCCCTCCTGCTGATGGTGAGCCCACTGGAGGGCAGACCCATGTAACTCCTTTGGGCTGAGCCTGGCCGGGTTCCATGGGTGGAAACCCAACCACCAGATGCTAGCTATCAAGCCCCTCCCCCAGGCCTGGCTCCAGGGTGGGGCCCTGGTAACCCCATACTGGACGGGGTACACTGAATCCTTGTTCTAGTATTTATCATCAGAGTCTGTCGGATCGTTCTTAGTCTGGCCCTTCACCCTGGACCAGTTTGTCTTGGGTGACCCTACCAGAGGCAAATTGCCCCGGACAACATAGCTCCTGGCATCACTGGGGCACGCAAACCCCCCACCACGATGAGGTGGCGATCTATGAGGGGCTGTTACAGTTCATCGCAGTGAAATGAGCTACTCCATTAACTGCAGTCTGGTTTATTAAATTATATTGTACTTAGTAAAATGATAAGTAACACCTTCAGCTAAAGCTGATATCTTCTTCTTTCGGCTATTCTCTTTAGTGGTCACCAAAGTGGATCAACCGCCTCCATCTCACCATATCCCTTGCATCCTCTTCTGTAACACCAACCCTCTCCTTCACTACATCAGTGAATCTTTGTTTTTTGTTTTTTTGCTTTACATTATTAATTCCAGAGGGAAATTCAAGGGCATCCACTTGGATGTGGCAGTCCCCATTCACACCAAGGGTCATTTTAGAGTCTTCATTGAACCTTACCTACATGTTTTTTAGAATGCAGAAGGAAACTGGAGCACCAGGAGTAAACCCACACAAGCATGGGGAAAACATGCAAACTCCACACAGGCTTTGCTAGTGGGCGGATTTGAACCCACGACCTTTGTACTGTGAGGCAATAGTGTTAACCACTCCACCACCATGCTGCCCATGGTCTTCCTCTTTTCCTCCTTCCTGGCAGCTCCATCTTCAACATCCTTTTTTTTTTTTTTTTTTTTTTTTGTTACTTATTTGTACCTGTAGGTAGATTTGGTTTGCAGTCTGGTGACAAGCCACCGGCTGCTGGTCGCTGCGTGCGCGAGCGCCCTAAACCTACATGTTTTTGGTATGCGGGAGGAAACCGGAGAAATCCCGGAGTAAACCCACGCAACACGGGGAGAACATGCAAACTCCACACAGCTCACTGTTGGTCGGGGGCTGGGATCGAACCCACGATCTCATGATCCCCACGATCCCCCGGCCGAGGGTAAAACTGTGCTGCCACAGTGCTAAACCACTGCGCCACCGTGCAGCCAATATATATGTCCAATATATCCACTTTCTCTCATCTGCGTATGTCCAGATCATCTCAGCCTTGTCTCTCTTACTTTATCTCCAAACTGTTCAACCTGAGCTGTCCCTCTGATACATTCATTTCTAATCCTGCCCCTCCTAGTCACTCCCAAAGAGAATCCTAGCATTTCAAGTCTGACACCTCCAACTCCTCCTCCTGTCTTTTTGTCAATGCCACTGTCTCCAAACTGTACATCATAACTGTCTTTCACTCTAGCTGCTATCCTTCTGTCACAAATCACCCCTGACACTTATCTCCACTCTCCACCCAATCTGCACTCTCTTCTTCACCTCTCTTGTGCACTGTCCATTGCTTTGGATAGTTGACTGCATGTATTTAAACTCATCTACCTTCACTATCTCAGCTCCTTGCATCTTTACAATAATGCCTGCTTCCCTCTCATAAAGTTGATATATTTTATATCAAGAATTTCATAGACATACTGTTCCTCTGTTAGAGAGTTAAAAGTGCTAAAATGAGACAATGGAGATGAAAGATGACAGTGGGGCAGTGTAAAGATCAAATGCCAGAGCTGATCTACTGATATTGACATCGTTCTTTGACCCAGAGACAAGACACAGACCTCGAATTGATACAATTAGGTTTATTACAGCAAGAATGTGTATGTTGGTGCGTGAGAGTGTAGGCAGGAGCAGCAGGGACAGGGCGGCACACCATACGACCCAGCAACCCTAAAGACACACAGAGAGGGATAGTTAGTGAGCGTCGTAGCTGGAGTTAAACAGTTACACTGTTGCTGACTGTGGGAGCAGATGGAGACAGGCTCAGGTTCAGCATGATGGCTATGACCAGGAAGACAGTGGCCTTCGGTCGGGAGTGCAGCTCCTGCAGGTGAGTGTCTGGGGAGTTTGACGACGAAGGAGGGAAGGGAGAATCCGCCGCCACGGACTCCGCCTGTGCACAGGGGACTAGAAGACAGGGTGTGTTGAGGATTGCGCTTACGTGGATGGCTGGAAGGATTCTCCGGCGAGGAATGAAACAAGCTTTGGATGAGATCACGACAAGTAGAAGGAGTTGGCAATGAAGCTCCTCTGGAGCGCAGTGAGACATCGCCGCACCGCTAGTCAGGGCAGGATGGTATAAATAGGCCAGCCGTAATGGGAACCAGGTGAGTGCGCAGCTGGGGATGATTAGTAGAGCAGGCCATGACAGTACTCCCCTCCAATGAGCGCCTCTTGGCGGTCGTTCCAGCCTACCTGGGTGCGTCCGATGGAACTCCCTGATGAGCTCTTTATCCAGCACACAGGCGGAACGCACCCAGGACCTCGCCTCCGGACCGTAGCCCTCCCAGTCCACCAGACATTGCAGGCCGCGGCCCCAGCGACAGATGTCCAGGATAGCTGTCACACCCCACGCCGGACTGCCGTCGATCATCCTCGGAGGGGGTGGAGACCTAGGAGGAGGACACAGTGGGCTGAAAGACACAGGCTTCACCTGAGACACATGAAAAGTGGGGCATATGCGGAGGGAGGGGAGGAGCTCAAGCCGTACAGACACGGGATTAATGATGCGGGAGATGACAAAGGGACCAATAAAACGTTTCGTCATCTTCCGGCGTTCAGCCTTCAAGTTGATATTTTTAGTTGATAACCAAACCTGCTGGCCCACCTGGTATGACGGCGCTGGGGTCCTGTGGCAGTTAGCCACTGCAGAGTTGCGCTCTGCCGTCCGCCGCAGCGCTTTCCGGGTAGTCTTCCACAGCCGACGACAGCATCTCAGGTGCGCATGGACTGATGGCACGGCGATGTCACCCTCCTCTTTGGGAAACAATGGGGGAGAATACCCAAGTGAAGCCTGGAACAGGGACATACCTGTAGCCGAAGAGACCGTTGAGTTCTGGGCATACTTGATCCACGGCAGGTAAGAACTCCAGGAGGCCGAGTTGTGTGACGTCACACACCGCAGTGCCGCCTCCAACTCCTGGTTGGTCGGCTCACACTGGCCATTCGACTGCGGGTGGTAGCCGGATGACAGGCTCACCGTGGCCCCGAGGGCATTACAAAATGACCTCCACACCCGAGAGACGAACTGGGGACCCCGATCAGACATGATGTCTCGGGGAATCCCGTGCAGTCTCACCACATGTTGAACCAGCAGGTCTGCTGTCTCCTTGGCCGTAGGCAGACCTGGAAGAGGGTCAAAATGAGCCGCCTTGGAGAACCGGTCCACTATGGTGAGCACCGTGGTGTGGTTGTTGGAGGAGGGGAGGCTGGTGACGAAATCCAACGCCACATGGGACCAGGGTCTGTCAGGAGTCGGGAGAGGGTGGAGTAGCCCAGCCAGAGGGGATGATGGGGACTTGCCAGTGGCACATTGAGAGCAGGCACGGACGTATTCCCCGACGTCCTTCTGAAGAGAGGGCCACCAGAACGAATGTTGCAGAAGCTCCTCTGTGCGCAGTCTCCCTGGATGGCAGGCAAACTTAGAGGAGTGAGCCCATTCGATAACGTCACCCCGGACGGCCGATGGGACAAACATCTTACCCGCTGGCCCCCCACCCGGGCCCATTTCCGACTCTTGCACCCTCCTGATCTTCTCCTTGATCCCCCATGAAAGAGCGCCCATGACACAGGAGGCAGGAAGGACGGGATGATCCTCAGGTTCCACGGCATCTGTGGCGAATTGCCTCGAGAGGGCGTCCGGCTTGTTATTTTTGGACCCGGGACGATACGTGATGGTGAAGTTAAATCGCCCAAAAAACAGGGACCAGCGGGCCTGGCGGACATTCAGGCACTTGGCCGTCCTCAGGTACTCCAGGTTCCCGTGGTCCGTCCAGACCACAAACGACTGCGAGGCCCCCTCCAGCCAATGGCGCCACTCCTCTAGAGCCAACTTAACGGCCAGAAGCTCCCTGTCACCGATGCTGTAGTTGCGCTCCGCAGGGGACAGCCGCCGGGAGAAGAAGGCACACGGTCGGACCCGCCCATCCGCTGTGGAGCGCTGAGATGAGACGGCCCTCACTCCAGAATCCGAGGTGTCCACCTCCACCAGACACTGAAGATCAGGATCCACCTGCATCAGAATGGGGGACTTGGAAAACTGCCTCTTGAGGTCTGCAAAGGACGTAGCCGCCTCTTTCGTCCACTGAAAGTGCACTTTGGTGAACATGAGGCGCGTCAGGGGAAGGGCCAGGCTGCTGTAGTTCTTGATGAACCAGCGGTATAAGTTTGCAAACCCCAGGAACTGCTGGAGCTGCTTCCTGGAGGATGGGGTCGGCCATTCCACTAACGCCTTAATTTTCCCAGGGTCCGGGAGGATCTCCTTATGCAAGATGACGACCCCAAAAAGAATGTCTTAGAGGTGTGGAACTCACACTTCTCTGCCTTGACATAAAGTTGGTTCTCCAACAACCGCTGCAGCACTCTCCTTACATGCACCCGATGTTCTTCTAGGGATTTAGAAAAAATCAGAATGTCATCAAGGTAGACAAATACAAAACCCCCCAGAAAATCCCTCAGCATGTCATTAATGAGCCGCTGGAATACAGCAGGCGCATTGGTAAGCCCAAAGGGCATTACTAAGTATTCAAAATGACCACTGGGGGTGCGAAAACCTGTCTTCCACTCATCTCCCTCGCGGATCCGCACCAGATGGTAGGCGTTGCGCAGATCCAGCTTGGAGAACCAGGATGCCCCCTGGAGAGAGTCAAAGGCTGAGTTAAGCAAGGGAATGGTGTATTTGTCCTTAATGGTAATGTTGTTTAGTTCCCTGAAATCAATGCATGGTCTTAAAGAGCCATCCTTCTTGCCAACAAAAAAGAACCCCGCCCCCACTGCTGAAGAAGATGGACGGATTATGCCCGAACTTAGGGACTCCTTGATGTAAGCTTCCATAGCTGCCCGCTCCGGCGGGGAAAGGCTAAACAGCCGGCTAGATGGCAACGGAGCTCCCAGACAGAGGTTAATGGCACAATCATACGGCCAGTGAGGAGCAGGGATAGGGCCTGGGACTTGCTGAAGACAGCTCCGAGGTCATGATGTTCGGAGGGAACTTTGGACAGGTCCGGGGCCGAGGCAGTGGGAGACCCCAGGGGAATAGATGGCAAGCAAGCAGCTGACTGGAGACAGGCGCTGAGGCAGAATGAGCTCCATGACCTAATATTCCCGGAGCTCCAATCAATCGTGGGGTTGTGAAGACGCAGCTAGGGAAACCCAAGGATCACTGGGGACGACGAGATTGGCAACACAAAAAACTGAGGCTCCTTCCGATGATTCCCTGAGATGATGACCGACACTGGGGCAGTTTGGTGAGTCACCATGGCCATGGGGGCTTTACACAGTGCGATCAGTTGTAGTGGGGTTTTGAGGGGAAAACAGTGTAGCCCCAAGCAGGTTGCCAGGTCTCGAGAAATAAAGCTTTGCTCTGCCCCTGAGTCGATTAATGCCTGTGTGGGTATTTCAGTGTGTTTATGAAAGAAACAGATAGGAAGAAGGAGTCTAGATAGGGGGTTAAGCTGAGGCGAGTCCGTGAGTCCCCCTACTGCAACGCATGGACCCCCCCTTTTGGCCGAAATGGGCAAGATGTTACTTCATGCTCCTCGCTCCCGCAATACAGGCACAACCCCAGCTCCTGGCGGCACTGTTTTTCCACCGAAGGCAACCTAGATTGTCCTATAACCATGGGTTCCGGGGTCTCAGAGGAATCAGCTGGTGGCAGGACCAGAAGGGGAGTAGATGGAGCACGGCGGGGCTGTGACCCTGAGCGGCCATGGGATTTCTGCTCCGCCACCCGTTCCCTCAGCCTGTTATCTAGACAGATGACTAGGGATATTAGCTCAGATAGCCTAGCTGGCTTTTCTCGAGGGGCTAACTCATCCTGGAGACTAGGACTAAGGCTCCTAAGGAAAATGCTACACAGAGCGGTGTCCTCCCAACCCACTTCGGTAGCCGCTATCCGGAAGTCCACCCCATAATCAGCTGCAGCCCTAGTCCCCTGCCTCAGGTTCAGCAGCCGAGAGGTAAGCACGCTGTCTCGGTCTGAATGATCAAAAAACTTCTTTGAATTCATCAGTAAACTGACCATAAGTCATGCTAGCGTAATCGGCCCTAGCCATAACAGCGTAAGCCCATGCTAGCGCCCTTTACTCCAGCAAATTAATCACAAAGGCTTACTTTGGTCCGAAGTACCCACTGGAAAACCACCCCGCATTGCATGATGAAGCCCCTGGCGTCACCGAGCATATCGCTAAAGTGATTGGGGGTGGGAACGGGAGTGAGCCGTGCCGGGGACCCCTGTCTGGGCTGGTTAGCTGGTATGCTAGCGGGAGCTGAGGAGTTACTGGGAATAGGTTGGGCCTGTGATAAAGGCTGGGAGTTAGTCAATCGGTCTAACCGATCTGTGGCACGAGCTAATTGGGTGAAGATAGACTGCTGCTGATAAGCCAGTTGATCAATTCGAATTTCCATGTGGTTGATACGGCGCACCAAAGCGCTGTCAGCTGGGTTGTTCTGGCAGAGATGTACTGACATGGTTCTTTGACCCAGAGACAAGACACAGACCTCGAATTGATACAATTAGGTTTATTACAGCAAGAATGTGTATGTTGGTGCGTGAGAGTGTAGGCAGGAGCAGCAGGGACAGAGCGGCACACCGTATGACCCAGCAACCCTAAAGACACACAGAGAGGGATAGTTAGTGAGCGTCGTAGCTGGAGTTAAACAGTTACACTGTTGCTGACTGTGGGAGCAAATGGAGACAGGCTCAGGTTCAGCACAATGGCTACGGCCAGGAAGACAGTGTCCTTTGGTCGGGAGTGCAGCTCCTGCAGGTGAGTGTCTGGGGAGTTTGACGACAAAGGAGGGAAGGGAGAATCCGCCACCACGGACTCCGCCTGTGCACAGGGGACTAGAAGACAGGAGTGAGTTGAGGATTGTGCTTACGTGGATGGCTGGAAGGATTCTCCGGCGAGGAATGAAGCAGGCTTTGGATGAGATTACGATGAAGAGAAGGAGTTGGCGATGAAGCTCCTCTGGAGCGCAATGAGACATCGCCGCACCGCTAGTCAGGGCAGCGCGGTATAAATAGGCCAGCCGTAATGGGAACCAGGTGAGCGCGCAGCTGGGGATGATTAGCAGTGCAGGCCATGACAGATATAACCACATGTACTCACTTGTTTTTTAAAAAAGAAATGTTGGCTTCCGGTCTGGACACCATGGTGGTAGCAGCTTAACGCTGAAGCTCCCAGATCCCATCCGTGAAAATACCATGAAAATCAGATTTAACGGACCTATGGAAGCGTGAAAATCAAAAGACAAAGTCATTATGCCTAAAGGAAAACAGAAGAGATCGACATTTACCAGGCCAAGACACGCATCAGTCGGAGAATCTGACCTCGAAGACAACAACCACTCGGAAATAGAGGAGCAAATTGAGGCTAGTAACACGGCTAGCTTAAAAACGATACTTCAAGAATTAAGAGAATTTCGCCAAGAGTGTTGGGCCGAATTTCGTGAACTTAAAGACAAAATAAAAAGGACAAACAACAGAGTGGACCAGGCTGAGGCCCGAATCATGGAAGCAGAGGAAAGAATAAAAGGGCTGGAAGAAACCACGCTGGAATTACTCAAACGACAGACAAGACTGGAGGCTAAGCTAACCGACCTGGAAGGAAGACTAAGAAGGGACAACATAAGAATTCATGGTCTGAAAGAAGGAGTGAGGATGGTTTCACCACAATGGCTGCATGCGTGGAAACCATACTGAGAGAGAAGTTGGAAATTCCCCAATCCACCGATTTGAAAATAGAAAGGGCGCACCGTTCATTAGCCCCCAAGACCGTCGGCGGAAGCTCCCCCGCGATTGGTGGTGGTGAAGTTTTCCAACTTCAGAACAAAAGAAGAGGTTTTGAGACTGGCTTGGCAGAAAAAAGGATTTATGCACCAAGAAAGAAAAGTTTTTGTGGAGCATGACTACGCCCCGGAGGTCCTTAAAAAGCGCTGGGAATACAATGACGCTAAAAAGGTACTAAGAGAGAAGAAACTGCGCTTTCAAACTCCATTTCCGGCGAAGCTGAGGGATTTTTACGGGGAAGAGACGTGTCTCTACAATTCGGTGGAAGAAGCAACCAGGGATATGGCGAGAAGAGGGCTCCTGGTAACGGTGTATAAACCCGCAGCAGACCCGATTGAAAGAATCAAGGCTCAAACGTGGTGCACACAGAGACCCTCAAAATCCATGGGCCAGCAGCGGAAAACCCAGCGCCAGGGCTATAAGGAAAAACTGGACGCTTTCAGGAGGGAATAACGATATTTTTAGTCAATCTGCGCATCCAACCCTCCTCCTATAAGGTAACAGACATTAAAGGAGATGCAGAATTAGAAAATATGAAGTGGTAAAACATTTCATGGAACAGTCATAATATTAGAAACAAAAAAGTCTTTAAAAAAAACAAAAACTTGTTAAAATAGAAATGTGACAATGAACCACATGAACTCTCCACACTAACAAATACTGTATTAACGTGATTGTTTGCTGTGATGGTGGTGGGAGGTTGCGCACAATTTCATAGGGTATAGGCATAAACAAAAAATCATTACAAGTTCGGATTGGGATCTGAAAATCACGTTAAAAACATGGGACAACTTACAGGGGTAAGAGGGGGCCCTCAACACGTAACAAAGTTTGAGGAATTTCCCTCAGAGCCAACACACCATCAAGGCTCTTCTAAGGTCGCTAAAAAGACCTCAGCTCAGGAAGATCTTTTGACAGGTTTTTTTTTTTATTTAAGTTTTTGTAAAGGGAATACATGTCATTACAGCATTGCATTGTTTACATTTTCATCACATATTCCCTCTTTTTTTGTTTTTTGACAACATTGGAAAAAAATTATTACAACACCCTTTTTTTAAGTGAAAGAAAAAGAGAAATTAAAAAAAAGAACAAAAAAAACAAAAGATAAGATAAGATAAGATAAGATAAGTTGTGGCACACATATTTAAGATGCTTAGACTGCATATGTATAGCACATTGATTGAGATGCTCAGACTGCATATGTATATTGTGTTACCTCACGTCTTAGAAGGAATAATAAGTCTGGACCTCCTGGGGATAACAGCAGAAGGTGGAGGTGCCTTTAGAGATGACTCTGAAAGGACTTCCTGACCTCCAGGGGTCAGGTGGAGGAAGAAGAGACCTGGGGGAGATGTATTGTCTATGGGTGGTTGAATGACAATGTGTTTCTGTACTTTGATGTCCCGGGTATAAAAGGAGGGGATTGGAGAAGTTGGCCCTATTTTCTGTTTGAGAGGACGTTGGAGATGTGAGATCATGAATAAACCTGAATTGAGAAATAAATTCAGCCTCTTCATTTCACGCTGTCCACATTGGTGACCTGAAGACGTACAATGACCAGAGACAATTCCCCCGAACCAGACTCGCCAGGGACCAGCCGAGCAAGTGCGGTCTCAGTCAAGCTAACAGAATTCTGGCAGGACAACCCTGACTCGTGGTTCCTCCTGGCTGAAGCCCAGTTCACGCTCGGGGGAATAACAGCAGATGACACAAAATTCTACCACGTCATCGCCAAATTCGACAGCCGCACAGCTCGACATGTGCGGAGCCTGGTGCAGCACCCGCCCGCTGGCGACAAATACAGCGGGTTGAAAGCTGCCCTCATCCAGCGTTTCACGCCCTCAGCCCAGGAGAGAGCTAGGAGGCTCCTGGCTCTGCACGACTTGGGAGGAAGCACGCCTGTCGACCTGATGGAAGACATGCTGAAGCTGAGAGGCTCAGACAACAACGATTTCCTCTTCACGCACATCTTCCTGAGAACCCTACCATCGCAGACGAGGGCGACCTTGGCGGGCACTAACTTTGTGACCCAGCGGGACTTCCGCGCGCTGGCCCAGGAGGCGCAGCGGATCCTCAACGCCAGCGAAGAACACACGGCCACCGCAGCAGCGGCAGACCTCGGCGCGGTGACCGGGAGCAGCGGTGGGCCAGAGGCGACGGAGGCGGTCCCACCAACAACGGCGGCAGCAAAGCCCCGACACCGCAGAGGAGACGACCTCTGTTTTTACCATCGTCGTTTCGCAGAGAAGGCACGCAAGTGTGTACCGCCGTGCCAGTTCAAGAGCTCGGGAAACGCCAGGAACAAGAGTTGCTAGCAGCTGCGGCCCTCGGCGAACGGAACAAGCTGCTCTACCTGACGGATGCGCACTCTGGGAGGCACTTTCTCGTGGACACGGGCTCCCAAGTGAGTTTCATCACCCCAACCTACGCTGACCGGCTGGCAGGCCCCGGGGGTGACGGAGCAACGGCGGCGAACGGCTCGAGCATTAAGACCTTCGGTGAAAGGACTCTACTTCTGTCCCTGAACGGCCGCACATATGAGTGGACTTTTATTATAGCGGCGGTGAGTTTCAACATGTTAGGTGCTGATTTTCTGTGCTCACGTGGGTTGTTAGTTGATCTTCCCAACAGACGCCTCGTTAATGCACTCTCCTTTTACTGTATTCCTTGTGCAGCTTGAGTGTCCCCGCCACCAGCACAGGCCAATGTCGCCACAGCAGGCGGTAAGTTTCACACACTCCTCACTCAGTTTCCAGCACTCACAGTTCCCACTTTTTCGGCAACAGTTGCGAAACACGGGGTGGAGCACTTTATCACTACCGCTGGCCCCCCCGTCTTTGCAAAAGCTCGGCGCTTGGATGCAGCTAAACTGTCCATAGCGCGCGAGGAGTTCGCCAACCTGGAAAGGTTGGGCATCATCCGTCGTTCGAACAGCCCATGGGCTTCCCCACTGCACATGGTCCCTAAAGCTGACGGCTCGTGGAGACCTTGCGGTGATTTCCGCAGGTTAAACAACGCCACAGCGCATGACTGCTACCCAATCCCACATATTCAGGTACATCTGGCGGGGGCGCGCATTTTTTCTAAAATAGACTTGGTCCGCGGTTATCATCAAGTCCCAGTGCGCGCTGAGGACATTCCCAAAACAGCGGTGATAACCCCGTTTGGACTTTTTGAGGTTTTACGCATGCTGTTTGGGCTTAAAGGCGCCGCGCAAACCTTCCAGCGCATGATGGATGCTGTGTTATGCGATCTCCCTTTTGTGTTCGTCTACCTGGACGACATTTTGGTAGCCAGCACGTCCGAAGAAGAACACGAAAAACACCTCACGGCAGTTTTCCGGAGGTTGGGAGAGCACGGGTTAACAATCAACCCAGCTAAGTGCCAGTTCGGGGTGGCGCAGATTGATTTTTTGGGGCACCGCGTCTCCCCAGAAGGGGCAGTTCCGCTACCGGACAAAGTGCGCGCAGTGGCAGATTTTCCCCGGCCACAAGCGGTCAAAGCACTACAGGAGTTTTTAGGAATGGTGAATTTTTATAACCGTTTCCTCCCCCACGCAGCGCAGCTCATGCAACCATTATATGCCGCGCTTAAAAAACAAAAACCCTCCAATGCAATCGAATGGTCCCCGGAGCGGGAGCGCGCATTCGCGGAGGTAAAAAAAAAGCCCTTGCAGACGCTGCGTTGTTGGCTCATCCAGACCCAACGGCCCGCATAGCGCTCACCACTGATGCGTCGGATTTGGCCATAGGGGCGGTAGTGGAGCAGCAAGTTGCCGGGTTTGGCAGCCGCTGGCCTTTTTCAGCAGATCCTTGCGCGAGGCCGAGCGAAAATACAGCGCGTTTGACAGGGAGCTGTTCGTGCTCCACTTAGCCATTCGCCACTTCCAATTCTGGCTAGAAGGTCGGCGTTTCACCGCGTTTGTCGACCACAAACTGCTCACTTTTGTGATGGCCAAAATTTCGGAACCATGGTCGGGCCGGCAGCAGAGGCAGCTGGCCGCAATTTCGGAGTTTACTACTGATATTCAACATGTAGCGGGTAAACTCAATGTAGTAGCAGACTGCCTCTCTCGCGCGGTTACCGCGCCAGTCCGCGCAGAGGTAGATTATACTACCGCAGCCGCAGAGCCAAATAACAGCGCGGAAGCGCACGCAGCCCCAGTCCCGTGGGGACAGATTATGCAGCCATGGCAGCGGATCAGGGTAGTGATGCGGACGTGTGCGTGCTCCAGTCGGGACCAACAGGGTTAAGGCTGGAGAACAGGAGGCTGCAAAATGGTATGCCCTCCCTAATCTGCGATGTCTCTACCGGACGACCGCGTCCAATAGTGCCGGCCGCATGGCGCTGCCACGTTTTTGACTCGATTCACTCCCTGGCGCACCCAGGGGTGCGTGCGTCGGTAAAAATGGTAGCAGAGAAGTTTGTTTGGCCGAGCCTGCGCAAGCACGTTAAAGATTGGGCAATAACCTGTATGGCTTGCCAGCAGGCCAAAATACACAAGCACACAAAAGCCCCCTTAGAGCCGTTTCACATCCCGGCCAAGAGGTTTGATCATGTGCATGTTGACCTCGTAGGCCTCCTACCGTCGTCGCAAGGGTACATGCATCTTTTGACAATGGTGGACCGAACCACGCGTTGGCCGGAAGTGGTCCCACTGGCATCAACCACAGCTGCAGAGGTGGCCCGCGCGTTTTTAACGGCTTGGGTAGCGCGTTTTGGGGTTCCGTCGGATATTACGTCCGACAGGGGACCTCAATTTGTGTCCGAGCTTTGGTCAGCGATAGCCCACAGCTTAGGTGTGACAATTCACCGCACTACCGCTTACCACCCCCAGGCTAATGGCTTATGCGAGCGTTTTCATAGATCATTGAAAGCAGCCCTCAGAGCGTCGCTTACGGATGCAAATTGGGTAAACAGACTACCATGGGTTTAATTGGGGTTGCGTTCTGCACCTAAAGAGGACTTAAAAGCCTCCCCAGCTGAGTTGGTTTTCGCGCAGCCACTCCGGCTGCCAGGAGAGTTTCTTCCAGATAATCCGGCGCCAGGGCATCCCCCTGCTCAGCGGTCACTAAACGACACGGGAGCGGACGTGCTTCCGGGCCCCGTTCATCACACTTTTCCGCACATTTTTGTGCCCAAATCTTTAAAAAATGCCGAGTTTGTTTTTGTCAGGCACGAGGCTCAGCGCCCAACCCTGCAACCACCTTACGATGGCCCATATAGAGTGCTGGAAACAGGTGATAAGCATTTTTTGCTAGATTTGGGGGATAGGAGGGAAACAATTAGTATAGACAGACTGAAACCTGCTTTTGTGATGGCCGACGAAACTGTGCGAGTGGCGAGAGCTCCTCGACGCAGCAGACCCCCCAAGGAGCATGCCCCAGAGCCCCCGCAGGGATCAACTAACAGTTCTCATCCTCAGATAGCAGATTCACTGCAAGATGGCGCCGCAGGAGCGGCGAAGCCCGCTTACAGCAAGTTTGGAAGGCGGTTGAAGCCCAGACAGCATATGGACTGATGTTGTGGTTTTATCATGTTGTGTGGACTATGTTATATTGTTTCATCTTCGACGTTTGGGGGGGGGATTATGTGGCACACATATTTAAGATGCTTAGACTGCATATGTATAGCACATTGATTGAGATGCTCAGACTGCATACGTATATTGTGTTACCTCACGTCTTAGAAGGAACAATAAGTCTGGACCTCCTGGGGATAACAGCAGGAGGTGGAGGTGCCTTTAGAGATGACTCTGAAAGGACTTCCTGACCTCCAGGGGTCAGGTGGAGGAAGAAGAGACCTGGGGGAGATGTATTGTCTATGGGGGGTTGAATGACAATGTGTTTCTGTACTTTGATGTCCCGGGTATAAAAGGAGGGGATTGGAGAAGTTGGCCCTTTTTTCTGTTTGAGAGGACGTTGGAGATGTGAGATCATGAATAAACCTGAATTGAGAAATAAATTCAGCCTCTTCATTTCACACTCTCCACAAAGCCTTTATTAGTCCCACAATGGGGAAATTCCAGGATTGCAACAGCACAGGGATAGCAACACTCAGAGCAACAATCAGAAGGCAAGAAAAAAAAGCAAGAGCAGCTAATATACATATGTACATATTACTATAAATATATATATTTATATATACACAGACACAGTGCAGAGCATTGTAGCTCGATGGAATAAATATATGAGTATATAAACACACAGTGTGGAGCATTGTAGCTAGGTGGAATAAATATGTAGATATATGAACACCCACAGTACGGAGCATTGCAGCTAGGTGGAATAAATATGTAAATATATAAACACACACAGTGCGGAGCATTGTAGCTAGATGGAATAATATGTAGATATATAAACACACAGTGCGGAGCATTGTAGCTAGATGGAATAAATACATAGATATATAAATGTAAACACACCCAGTGCGGAGCATTGTAGCTAGATGGAATAAATATGTAAATATATAAACACACACAGTGCAGAGCATTGTTGCTAGATGGGATGAAACAGCACAACCGTCTACTTAGTTATCCTACATGGTATGATTATGTGCCCATACATATTCTCACCCTCCATAGCGACCGGTATCTTCCTAGTTGTATGCCGGAGGGGACCATTGTGTAAGTCTATTGCATCTTTTGCATTAAAAAACTATTAGGTTGTTAACGTCTTTTTGCTATCTCTGCGAGCAGCCCTGCTTAGGTTGTACAGTCTGACAGCCGCTGGTAGGAAGGACCTGCGAAACCTCTCGGTTGTGCACCTGGGATGATGTAGTCTGCTGCTAAATAAGCTCCTCAGTGCATTCAGTATGTCCTGCATAGGGTGGAACTCGGACTCCAGCAGAGATGACAGTTTAGCCACCGTCCTTCTCTCTCCTATCTCCTCCACCGGGTCAAGGCACTGCCCCAGGACAGAGCTAGCTTTCTTGATCAGTTTGTTCAGTCTCTTCCTATCGGCTGCGGTAATGCCACTGCCCCAGCAGACCACTCCAAAAGTGATGGCTGATGCCACCACCGTGTCATAGAATGTCTTCAGCAGCGCCCCTTGTACACCAAAAGACCTAAGTCTCCTCAGTAGGAACAGCCTGCACTGTCCCTTCTTGTAGAGTGCGTCAGTATTATGTGACCAGTCTAGTTTATTGTTCAGATGAACACCCAGGTACTTGTAGGATGTCACCATCTCGATGTCTGTTCCCTGTATATTTACTGGTGCTGTGAGGGGTTGTCCATGCCTGCGGCAGTCCACCACCAGCTCCTTAGTTTTCCTCGCATTGATCTGGAGGCAGTTCCGATGGCACCAGTCCACGAAGTCCTGGATAAGCCCTCTGTACTCAGCTTCATCTTCATTGGAGATGAGGCCAACGATCGCAGAGTCGTCAGAGAACTTCTGTAGATGGCAGTGTGTTGTGTTGTGTGAGAAGTCCGCAGTATAAAGAGTGAACAGGAAGGGAGCCAACACCGTTCCCTGGGGGGCCCCCGTGCTACCGATGATCGTGTCGGACACACAGTCCCGGGTTCTCACAAACTGAGGCCGGTTCGTGAGGTAGTCCAGGATCCATGATGACAGGTGCTGGTCCACCCCTGCGCGCAGCAGCTTGTCCTTCAGGATCATCGGTTGGATGGTGTTGAAAGCACTGGAGAAGTCAAAGAACATGATCCTCACCACATTCCCGGGCTTCTCCAGGTGGGACAGAGAACGGTGAAGGAGGAAGATCACCGCATCCTCCACCCCAATGCCATGCTGGTAGGTGAACTGGAGTGGATCCATCGCTGGTCCCACCAGGGGGCGGAGGTGAGCAAGGAGCAGTCTCTCCACGGTCTTCATCAAGTGGGACGTCAAGGCCACCAGTCTGTAGCTGTTCAGGTCTTGGGGTGGGAAGTTTCTGGTACAGGTACCACACAAGATGTTTTCCACAGCTGTGGTACCCTCCCCAGCTTCAGGCTCAGGTTGAAGATGTACGCCACAATCCCACACAGCTGGTCTGCACAGGACTTGAGGAGCTTTGCGCTGATGCCGTCCGGTCCCGACGCCTTCCTCGCCTTGATCTTCCTCAGCTCCGTCCTCACCTGGGTCTTGGTCAGGGTCAGGATGGAAGGCTGTGTGTTGGGAGTGGGGTGGTGTTGGTGGAGTGGGGAGTGGGCAGCAGGACTTGATGTCTTTAGAGGCAGCAGTGGTTGTTGTGCAGTCAGGGGGGAGGGCGGTTGGTCAAACCTATTGAAAAACAGATTCAGATTGTTCGCCCACTCCCTGCCCCCCGTGGCCTGGGGGGAGGTATTCTGGAGCCCAGAGATGGTTTTGAGGTTTCTCCAGACCCCGCTGATGTCGCTCTGTTGCAGCTTGTCCTCCATCTTCTTCCTGAAGCTGTCCTTGCCTTCTCTGATCTTTCTCCTCAGCTCCCTCTGTACAGACTTCAGCATCTCCCTGTTCCCCGACCTGAAGATCCTCTTCTTCTCTCTCAGAAGTGTTTTTATCTCAGGATTGATCCAGGGTTTGTTGTTTGAGCAACACCGTATGGTCTTGGTGGGAACGGATTTGTCCACACAGAAGCTGAGGTAGTCCGTGAAGGTGTGAGTGAGGCCATCAATGTCCTCACCATGTGGATCGCAGAGCTGCTTCCAGGCGGTGGTTTCAAAACAGCCCTTTAGAGTGTCCATTGCCTCCTCAGACCATAACTTCACTGTGCGCATGGCCGGAGGTTGTCTGTGCACTAGGGGTTTGTACACCGGCCGGAGATGAACCAAGTTGTGATCCGATCTCCCGAGTGGGGGGAGTTGTGATGAGGTGTACGCCTCCTTAGTGTTTGCGTAGAATAAGTCCAGTGTTTTATTGTCTCTAGTGTGGCATGTGACATACTGGGTAAATGTGGGCAGAATGGGAGATAGTGAAACATGGTTGAACTCGCCTGAGATGAGGAGAAGAGCATCTGGGTGTTCTGTCTGCAGCCTGCTGGTTACTGAATGGATGACGTCACGCGCTGTCCCAGCGTTCGCCGTCGGATGTGCATAAACAACAATGCAGATCACGTGTGAATATTCTCTAGGGAGATATGTAGGCCGCATGCTAACAGCTAGCAACTCAATGTCTTTGCTGCAGTGTCGTTGTTTAACAGTGATATGTCCCAGTCTGCACCAGTTGTTGTTAACATACATTATCACTCCACCGCCCCTTGCTTTGCCACTGTCTGGTGTTCGGTCTGCCCGTATCGCGTGGAAACCCTCCAGCTCAATGTTAGCATCTGCTGCTAGTTCAGTTAGCCACGTCTCAGAAAACAAAAGGAGAGAGCATTCCCGGTATATGCTATCGTAGCGGGAGATAGCCGCTAGCTCATCTACCTTTCCCAGTAACGACCGTACATTTCCCATGACAATAGATGGAAGCGAGGGTCTGTACCTTATATTTTTTGTCCTCCGCCTTACTCCAGCCCGGCAGCCACGGCGTTTTCGCCTCAGTTCTCTCGGTATGTCGAGTTTTTCCGTTAGCACCGGGTGGTGGTTGAGTGCTAGCAGCTCTTCCCTGCTGTATCGTCTCCTGCTATAAACAGTGGCTCCGTCCACCGGCTCAGGAGACATTTGGGACGATCTGTGTGTCCGTGATATAAATGGAGTGAAAAAAAAACGGATCAAAAAGAGAGAGGGAGGGGAAAAAAAGACTCAGAATTGAGCCGCTGTTGCAAAGGGCGGCCGACTCGTGTGGCGCCGGAAGTAGAAGTATTAGAGTAGAAGTATCTGCAAAAGAGCAGAAAAATAAAAGAGCATCTGAGTAGCGTTGGAACAAAGAGAGGTGCCATTATTGAAATGGTGTCTGTCAAAGATTAGATCTGATGGAGGACACATATGCGTTCCAGGGCTGCCAAAAGTTCAAGAACCCACCCATGTCCTGTCTCAGTGCAAATGTCAACTTTTCCATCAAATAAAAGTCCTGAATCACGTTAATCCAATCTTCAGGTGTAGGACAGTCTTTCAACATCCATTTTTTTTGTTAGAGCTTCTTTACTTGCCAATATTAAAACAGTGAATAAGTATTTTTCTCCTCGTCTTTCCAGTGATTCCGGTAATAAACCCAAATACAAAGTTACAAAAGAAAAGGGAACTCTTACTTTGAATATCTTCCCCAATATTGTCTGTACATTGGTCCAATATTGGTGGATAACTGGGCATGACCAAAACACATGAAAATGATTTGCAGTCTTTTCACCACACAAGCGCCAACAATTCAACCCTTTACGAGTAAATTTGTTTTGTGCAGGTGTTCTGAAAAATCTTACCAAATTTTTCCATCCAAATTCTCTCCACAGCAGGGATGAAGTACTTTTCCATTGTTGTTTATTTAGCTTTTCCCATATTTCCAGTTGTAAAGTGAAATTCCCCTCTTTTTCCCATCTCTCTTTTATATATGATATGTTGTCTCCTTTTAAGTCTTGAAGACCATGGTATATTTTAGAAATGTATCTGATCCCTGGGATTCCTTTATATGCCATTAAGAAAACCTTCAGAACACCTGACTGGGCCCTTTCCAAATCCTCCTTTTTTTTTTTTGCTAACTTTGATTTTTATTCATTTTTCATCATACATATTGCATTCAGATCCCAGTCTCTATATTTAAAAAAAAAGGAGCTAACCATACAGCCAAAAAGAAAGAGAAGAAGAAAAAAAAAAAGGGGAGAAGGGGTGGGGGACAAATGTTGGAGCATCAAGTTTTTAGTTTCCATCTGTAAATTCTTCTGGTTTTTCTAGTGTCTTTGGTTATTCTTTCAATTTCTGTCTCGTTGTTGCACTTTGTAGTGTGTCCATTTCCACCATTTTTTTCATATTGTCCTTCTTGCATTCTTTGTCGATATGTTAGTTTTTCCATTAAACGTATATCCTCAGCAATGTCTGTCCATTGCTCTTGGTCAGGAAGAACTTCTGATTGCCATTTTCTTGTGATTGTTTTTTTTACATGCAATCAGCATGATTTTAACTAAATATCTGTCCTCAGCCTGTATTACATTGTCTCTTTTAAGATCACATAAATACATCAAGTTACAGTTCATTGGTATATTATATCCTAATATCCTCTGTATTGTCACATGTATAGATTTCCAGAATGATGAGATTTTGCAGCATTTCCAAAACATATGCGAGTGGTCTGCATTTTGAGCCCCACAGCCCCTCCAGCATATAGATTTGGTATTTGTATATTTTCTTTGGATATGTGGTGTAATGAAATAGCAAATCAGGTTTTTCCATCCAAATTCCCTCCATGTCCTTGAACTTGTTGATGTGTGTTGTGTTTTCCATATTTCTTGCCAGTTTTCTTCTGTTATGTTTAAATTTAGCTCTTTCTCCCATTTCTCCTTTATATAGTTACTTGAATGTTTGTTTGCCGTAAGTTTCTGATATAGCTTTGAAATAATTCTTATTTTATTTCCTGCATATGAACTTAAAATGAATTGTATAATCTCACTCACATCTGTGTGGAAGTTATGCCTAATCTTTCTCATATAATAATCTCTCATCTGCAGATATCTGAAGAATTCAGATTTTTCTAGTTTAAATTTTCTTCTCATGTTTACAAAACTCCCGAAATCTTTTTTTCCCATATTGCCCTATGCTGTGATTCCCTTGTTCACCAGATTTTTGTATTCCCTATCTTGCTTTGCCGGTTCAAACTGACTGTCAAATGCTACCCATTTCAATAGTTTTATGTCTTCCTTTATATTATACTTTTGTACTATTTTATACCACAGTTCCAAAGTAAATTTAGTGATTGGGTCTATTTGTTTGATTTGGTTATATGCATCCTTATCTCCTATTATGCTTTGCACTGGGAGTCCCTCAATTTCCTTTTCCATTTCTTTCCATTTTGCCTCGTATCCTCCGTCGCACCAACATATGATATATCTTATTTGTGCTGAGTAGTAATATTCCTTTAGACTCGGTAGACCCATGCCTCCTTTCTCTTTTGGTAATTGGAGAGTTTTATATTTCACTCGTGGCTTTTTACCTTCCCAAACAAATCTTGATATCATCCTGTCCCACTTTGAGAACTGGGCACCAGGAATCTCTGTTGGTAGAGCCTGGAAGAGGTAAAGCAGTCTAGGTTGTATGCTGATTTTGACTGTCTTAATTTTTGAATTCAGATCCATGTTTAAGATTGACCATCTATCAATATCTTTTTTTATTTCTTGTTCTAACCTATCATAGTTTGCTTTATAGATTTTGCTTGAATCTTTAGGTATGTTCACTCCAAGGTATTTTATTACCTCCGCCAAGGAGGTAATGTTTTTGCCGGGGTTTGTCTGTCTGTCTGTTTGTCTGTCTGTCTGTCTGTCTGTTGGTTAGCAAGATAACTCAAAAAGTTTTGGACGGATTTCGATGAAACTTTCAGGCGTTGTTGGAAATGGTACAAGGAAGAACTGATTACATTTTGGTGGTGATCTGGATCACCATCCAGAAGAAAACTGCCATTACGGAAAATGCCATTTTCGTGAATAACTACTGAAGCACTAATCCTATCATTGTCAATCCAATTGCTAGTTATATGTTCTCATGGTCAAGGAATCTGAAAACATACACACAAACACTGCATGGGGGGAACTGTGGCCGCCATTACGGAAAATGCCATTTTCCTGAATAACTACTGAACCACTAATCCTATCATTGTCAATCCAATTGCTAGTCATATGTTTTCGTGGTCAAGGAATCTGAAAACATACACACAAACACTGTATGGGGGGAACTGTGGCCGCCATTACGGAAAATGTCATTTTCGTGAATAACTACTGAACCACTAATCCTATCATTGTCAATCCAATTGCTAGTCATATGTTTTCATGGTCACGGAATCTGAAAACATACACACAAACACTGTATGGGGGGAACTGTGGCGCTTGGTGGAGGTCTGCGCTCTCCGAGTGCTTTTCTAGTTTCTTTTTGTTTCCAGTTTAGTTTGATCTTATCAGTTATCTGGTTTAAAGGGTTATAGTGGAATGTCAGTATTTGTGTTTTTGTTATGTTTATCTTGTATCCTGATAATTTTCCAAAATTTTCTATCAAGTCCATCATTTCCATTATTGATTCATCTGGTTGTTCAAGGTAAACTATAATATCGTCTGCAAACAGCCCAATCTTGTGTTCCGCTCCTTTTATTGTTACACCTTTTAATTTCTTATTTTGTCACATCACTTGAGCCAGTGGCTCTATGAACAGAGCAAACAAGGTGGGCGATAGGCAGCATCTCTGCCTAGTTGATCTTTGTATATTTACTTTGTCTGTTAAGCTACCGTTTATCTTGATTCTTGCCACAGGTTTTTGATACAGTGTCTTTATGCATTGCACTGACTTTTCATTAAATCCAAAGCGTTCCAGCACATTATACAGAAACATCCAATTAACCCTATCAAATGCTTTTTCTGCGTCTAAACTCATTACTTCCGCCAAGGAGGTTATGTGATCATCGGCGTTGGTTTGTCTGTCTGTTTGTCTGTTTGTTTGTTTGTTAGCAAGATAACTCAAAAACTTATGGACGGATTTTCATGAAATTTTCACAGATTGTCAGAAATTGGGTATCCTACAGATGATTACATTTTGGTGGTGATCCGGATCACCGTCCAGAAGAAAACCGCCATTACGGAAAATGCCATTTTCGTGAATAACTACTCAACCACAAACACTGTATGGGGGGAACTGTGGCCGTCATTACGGAAAATGCCATTTTCGTGAATAACTGCTGAACCACTAATCCTATCATTGTCAATCCAATTGCTAGTCATGGGGGGAACTGTGGCGCTTGGCGGAGGTCTGCGCTCTCCGAGTGCTTTTCTAGTTATTACTGCGCTTTTCTTTTCTTTATGTATTTGATTAATTATGTGTATTGTTCTCCTGATATTATCATGTGTTTGGCGTCCCTCTATGAAACCGGTTTGATCATCCTCTATCAATTCCGTCAAGAATGTCTTTATTCGTTTACAGATAATTGTTGTATATATTTTATAATCCACATTTAATAAAGAGATTGGCCTATAGTTTCCGCATTGTTCCCCATCTTTCCCTGGCTTTAAAATAACTGAAATAATGGCTTCGTTCCATGATGGAGGTATTTTGTTGTTGTTTAATGTCCAATTAAATGACTTTAGGAGCTGTGGCATGAGTTCTTCTATAAACAGTTTATAAAACTCAGAAGGGTATCCATCACTACCTGGTGATTTACCATTTTTTAGTGACTTAATCACATCTTTAATCTCTTGTGTTGTTATTTCTGCTGTTAGCTTTTCATTTTGTTGGTTTCCTATTGATGGCAAGTCCAATGTGCATAGAAATTTTTTAATATCCTTAACATTTGTCTCTTCAGGTTGCGAGTATAGTTCTTGATAGAATTTATGGAATATTTCTACGATGTTTTCTGGGGTAACTGTGGATTTATTTGTGATGGGGTCCTTAATCTTATATACATTATTCACTGTTTATTGTTTTCTTAACCGTTTTGCGAACAGTTTTGTGGCCTTTGGCCCCGTTTCATAATATTTTTGTTTTAAATATCTATTTTTCCTTTCAATTTCATCTGTTTGTATTTCTTTTATCTTTATTTTTTCTTCCTTAATTTCTTGATATATTTTGGGGTCATTTGTGTTTTGATGTTTACGTTCTAATTCCCTCAGTCTCTCACATCTTTGTTCATATGATTCCAGTTTAGACTTTTTTGCTTTTCCTGATTCAACAATTAATTTACCTCTTAACACGGCTTTTAGTGCGTCCCATAGTATTGTTGGGTCCACTTCTCCATTATCATTCTCCTCGATATACTCATTTATGTTTAACTTTATTCTTTCTTTCATTTTCTCATCATTTAATAGTCCTACATTAAGTTTCCATGTTGTTTGTCGTTTTCTATTGTTTAAATATATTTCCATGTATATAGGATTATGATCTGATATTTCTGCCCCTCCAATCCAACAATTTCTCACCCTGTGTCTGTCACCTTCATTCATAAGGAAGTAATCTATTCTAGAGTGTACTTTATGGACTGCTGAATAATGTGTACAGTCTTTTTCCAGTGGGTGCAGGTCCCTCCATATGTCTACCATACCCATTTCTGCCAGTGAGGTTCTTATGAACTTTGTTACATGTTTTTTTGTCTTCTTAACACTTGTGTCAACTTCATGATCCATGATGGCATTTAAGTCTCCTCCACAAATTAGGACTCCTTCACTGTGTGCTGCTTTGAGATCAAACAGATGTTGAAAAAAGCCCTTGTCACTTTCTGGTGGAGCATAGATGTTCACTAATGTGATCTGCATACCATCTATTCTTCCCTTTACTATTACATATCTGCCTTCTTTATCCTGAATTTCTTGTTCACATTCAAATTGTATTTTATTTGAAATTAGTATCATAACCCCCCTTTTAGTTCCCCCCTTAAATGAGCTGTAGTAGGAGTTCTTATAGCCAAATCTCTTTAGTTTCTCATGTTCTGTCTTGTTCAAATGTGTCTCTTGCATAAATATAATTTCGGCTTTTTCCTTCTTGAATTTTCTTATTATTCTTTCCCTTTTAACAGGTGAGTTCAGACCATTCACGTTTAATGTCATTATCTTAAGATTTTTAACCATATTCATGTTTTTCCATTTTTTTAACTTGCGCTCCTAGCCCCTTTAACAACAAAACTAACACATATATGTACAAAAACACATTAACGAACCTCGACCTCCGCACTTTGGGCCTTTCTTCTGCCCACTGGTCCCTGTTGGAGGGTGGAGGGAATGTCCTCACCGAGTGAGGGGCCCTCCCTAGACCTGTAGTTACTATCCAAGTAATAGTCATTAGTCTAGAAATGTCCAACAAAAATCACTTTAATCACTAGCCATTTGTTTCTCTTTTACCTTGTCTTCTTGGCCTTCATTTCATCTATGCCCTTCTTAATCTTTGTTATAATCTAGGCTTTCCGTTGAAAGCCTTGCAGTTTTTCTTGGGCTCGGTGCGCCGTTCACTCGCCTCCATTCCGGCTGTCTCGGTGCGCTCCGTGCCGCCGCTGCTCCAGCCGCTTCCTCCGGTATGCTCACCACAAAGCCTCGTTCCTTCATGTTCCGCGCTGCCTCTCTGGCCGTGTTGTAGGTTTTCACGCCGTCATCCCAATGAATTCTCATCTTCGTTAGCGGCGTTTGGAATCTAATTTTTTTCTCTTTCAGCATTTTTTTTAATGTTGGCATATTTCTTTCGCTGCTGCACAATTTCTGTCGGGTAGTCATGGTCAAAGAATATCTGTTTGTCGCCGACTCGTATCTTTTTTTTCCACGCTTGTGTCAGGATTCTTTCCTTTACGTCGTATTTTAAAAAGTTTACCACAACTGACCTGGGTGCAGTGTTTGAGTTCGGGTTCTGTGCCAAGGCTCTGTGCGCACGTTGGATCTGCAGGTCTGTTTCATTGGGCAGCTCAAGCTCTTTTTTTGAGAACTGATCTATGAATTTCATCATCGAGTTGCCTTCAGTGCCCTCCGGAATCCCGAAGATGCGTATATTGCTCCGTCTGGACCTGCTCTCCAGGTCAGTTATTTTTTCCTGCATCCTCTGTGTTTGTGCCGTCAGAGTCTGTAGCAGCTCGCTTGCCTCGGTCTCCCAGTCTTCCAACTCTGATATTCGAGCTTGTGCTTCTGCCATACACGCCCGTTGAGTGCGCAGCTCCTCCATGTTTTCTGCTAGCTTGCGGTCCATTTCTTTTCGGAGACCCATAATTTCCTCCTTCATCTCTTTTTTCAGTTCTTCCTTAAGAGCCGTAAAATCCTGTTGGAGTTGTCGCTTGAGGTCTTTTATGTCCTTACTTATATTGGCGAAGCCAGTGTTCATAACATCGAGGTTGGCATCTGTGGCGGTTTGGGAAAACCCCCACAAACAGACTAAGGACAGACAACTCGCTACTCCTGGGTTTTTCCGCTGCATGCAGTGCGGCGGCATGAGATATTTGCATTTGTGAGACACAGACAGGATGCATGAACACAACACATGGGTGGCACATTAACCTCACAGCAGTGAAATGCATAAATGGCTGATTAGATCACAGCATGCAGCGGAAAAACCCAGGAGTAGCGAGTTGTCTGTCCTTAGTCTGTTTGTGGGGGTTTTCCCAAACCGCCACAGCTCCCCCCCAGAGGGCTCGGCAGGTGGTCGAGACCTCGATAGTGCAGCTTGGGCAGCGAGCAGGGAAAAGCTCTGTGCAGGAGGGGGTGGAGGGGGGTGGGGGTAGTAAAAGCCGGCCGGAGACGATGAAAACGTCCAGGCCGCGCAAAAATTGCTTGTGGGTCCGCGATGTCGAAGGGCTGGTCCCGTTGAATGTGCAGAGGTCCACAAGAAGAAAAATTAGTCACTGGCTCCTCTCGCGATTAAGTCCTGCAAGGATTAATGGCGGCCATGAAGAAAAGACGAGGCTGAGTGGCGGCTGTGATGAGGGCAGAGGGACTGGCGTGTTGACTTTAGGTTCAGGCGTAACCCTAAAGCCTCGGGAACCGCAAAACCGCTGAATTCCCTATGTGTGCCGTGGCTGAGACCATTAACAAATCCTTCGAGCATGCTGCGTGCGTGCCTCCAGGTGTGAGAGCAGCCCTGAAGGCTCTGTGTGTAGCGGCGAAGGATGATGGGGGTCTGTAGAGCCGTATGCGTCCCGTGCGTGGTGCGCCGTGCCCGTGACTCCCCGGTGCGTGTGCCGGGGTCCCGTGCGTGGGTGGGCCGCTGGAGAGGAGAACCAGGGTCAGGGAGCTTGCTGGAGATCATCCCTGTTGTCTGTTGGAGCGGTGAAGGAAAGTAGACGCTCTGTCACTCGCTCGGTCATGGTGCGTTCAGGTCCACGTGTGCTCCGTCGGCCATGGGGATCGCCGTCGTGGAGAGGAGACGAGGTGCATGCGCTCTCTTGTGGAGGGGCTGTGAGCGCGGCCGGTCCAGCATGGATGTGCCGATCTAGGCGTGCAGATCTCACCATGAAACATTGCTGCAGCGTTCCCGGTCGTGGGTGGTCTCCGGAGAGTTTCAACCTGGAAACTCTGCGTCAAAATCTCCCTGAAGCAGAAGAGAGCTGTTGCGTTCGCTTGTCATCGGAGAATCACCGCCGGGTGTTGCGTTCGCTGGCAGCGTGTTCTTTGCAGCGTCGGGTCACCAGTGCGGCGGCATGAAATAAAGCGGCGTTGTTGGAGGTTTTAAGTAGAGTTTATTATATCATACCACCGTCACGGGATCCCCTCTCCAGCCCAAGTGTGTGCAGGCCGGAGCGGGATCCTCTGACTCTCAACCTCTGCTGTAGGACACACACGTGTCCGCCTCTCCTCTCCTTCTCTGAGAGCCAGAGGATCCCGCTCCGGCCTGCACACACTTGGGCTGGAGAGGGGATCCCGTGACGGTGGTATGATATAATAAACTCTACTTAAAACCTCCAACAACGCCGCTTTATTTCATGCCGCCGCAGCATCCTCCATTTTCTCTGAAGTCTCCTCGTTTTTGTTGGCCTCGTGTTCAGCGATTTCTCCAGTGTTGTTGAAGAGGGATTCTTTAGTTTTACCCTGCTTTTTTCCGTGTGCCCGGTTTCTTCGTGTTTTCATCCCTTGGTTTATTGACCTATTTATGTCGAGTTTGCCATTTACCAAAGATTTTTAATCCGACTACGGAGAGCTCTCTGTTTCAGCGTTATGCCTCTCCGCCATCTTCCCGGAAGTCCCCGACAGTTTTTTGTTTTAAAGTTTTATATACTATGTTCTTAATGTTTTTTATGTTCTTAATGTTTTTTCAGTTTTTGAGTAGCATAAAAGAGGGCCACTATACTGTTATACTAAATAAAACAATACAATGGAGAAACAGGGTGCAACCAAAATAATCTCATATAATGTAAAAGGGATCCTGAATCCAGTTAAAAGATCCAAGATTCTATGCAAAATGAAAAAAGACAAAGCAGGAATAATATTTTTACAGGAGACCCCCCTAACAGACTTGGAGCACACTAAACTTAATAGACAAGGGTTTAAATTGATCTCTTCATCTTCATATAAGTCAGGGAGGAGGAGGGGGGTAGCGACATTGATCTCAACCAAAATTATATTTGAAAAAATTTCAGAACACAAAGATAAAGAAGGGAGATTTAGTATGGTACTTGGTCGGCTAGAGGGAGAAGATATCACCCTGCTGAATGTATATGCACCTCCAGGGGCTAACTGGAAATTTTATGAAAATGTATTTGACCTAATGGTAACTAAAGCCCAAGGTTTAGTGATATGTGGTGGAGACTTCAGTCTAAGACTGAATCCATACTGGGATGCATCAGGTAATTCTCCACATCAAAATAACACTCAAAGTAGAAAAACTAGGATGCTACTAAATGAATTGGGAATCTGTGACGTGTGGAGGGAATTCAACCCCAGTGTAAAAGACTATACATTTTACTCAGCACCACATTCATCTTACTCAAGGATTGACTATTTTTTAATGTTTAATAGAGACATTGGAAGAGTAAAAACATGTAAAATAGGACTGATGGATCTCTCTGACCACAGTCCAATCAGTATGGACTTAAATATCCAAAAATACACAAATAACACATTTTCTTGGAGGTTAAATTCAAATGTGCTGAAAGGACCACTGAAAGATGAATTGGAATCAGATATTTTCAGATATTTGGAAGAAAATGATAATGGAGAAGTATCTCCTTTAATACTGCGGGACGCATGCAAAGCTGTAATAAGGGGAAAGATTATCACAAAACTGGCACTCCAAAAGAAATTGAGACAAGAAAAACTAATCACATTAGAGTCAGAACTTAAGAAACTAGAAAAAGAGCACAAAGACAACACTCATTCTAATGACTCGCTCAAAATTAAGGAAATAAAAAAAACAAATAAACGAGATCTACACAATAGAAATCCAGAAGAAACTTACATTTCTGAAACAAAAATATTACGAAACAGGTAGCAAATCGGCAAAATTACTAGCCTATAAATTGAGGAAACAACAAACGGAGAGAGCAGTCTACAAAATCAGAGACCCAGTATCAAAGGAAATAAAATTTAGAATTCAGGAAATTCTTAAAAGTTTCAAGAATTACTACAAGAACTTGTACTCCCTCAAAAAACACAAAGACACATCCGAAGCCTTCCTAAATACATTAAATCTTCCCCAACTTACTGAGTCACAAAATAAAAAACTACTGGCAAAAATACAACCTAAAGAATTAGAAAAAGCAATTATGAAACTTAAAGCTAACAAATCCCCAGGAGCAGATGGTTATACAGCAGAGCGGTACAAAACCTTTAAACAGCAACTATCTCCTCTCCTCCTGAAAACATTTAACTCGGTCCTCCACACAGGGGAAATCCCCCCTCCTGGAGAGAAGGGGTCATTGCAGTCATACCTAAACCTGAAAAGGATAAACGAGACTGCTCCAACTACAGACCAATCAGTGTGTTAAATCAGGATTATTGTGGAGTGTGTAAATGACGAGGCAGATTTGTCTCAGGCAGTTTATTACACATCTCACACATGAGCATAGGAGAAAGAGGACATCTCAGACAAAACTCGTCCCTTAAAGGCGTCGGCCGGACGAAAATTCAATATCGCTAAATCATATCTTAAATTTTTGTGTGAGACGAGCTAATTTGAACCGCACATGTTTTGGTGTCAACAAATGTCACATAAGGTGACAATGCGCTCTTTAAGTACGCTGTCCTTGAGAGCTGTCTGACTCATTCAAGCGATCAGCGGCTAAGATGGCCACTGACTGTGTGACGTAATTTCAGGGAGAGACACGCACACGCTCGGCGGACATTGCTTGTTTAAGTTTTAAAATCGGCGATTACGGATATTTCTCGGAGTACTTGTGGATTACAAATAGATTATTTATTAAGATTAGGATTTCAGTAATCAAATTAATTATGGTTTGGCGTTGTGTTGTCTACGGGTGCGACGGTATATCAGAGGAGCATGCGGTGAGTGTTTATGAATTTCCCGTCCCTGGGAAAATCAGAACGGCATGGGTGAAATTCGTTCAGAAAACGCGAAAAAATTGGAATGATGTCGGTAAATCACTCAACATGTGCAGTAGACATTTCGTTGACAGCGATTTCGAGAATAAGATGCAATTTGTGTCACGACTCGTGGCTCCAGCTGCGCGCACACCTGCGCCTCGTCAGCTGCTGACGCCAGCCACCTGCCCCTGCAAGTAAGCAACATTATCACCGATTATCCCTGTCTCGGTGTGGTGCCCGTTACCCTTGTCCTCTGCTTTTTTCCGGCTGAACGGCGCGCTGCTCTGCTGCCTACGCATCAACCAGTACAAAGATGCGAGCACTACATACGATCCCCCAGCTCCTGAGAGACTGCAACCTAACACAAAAAACAGTTTCACACAATGAAACAGTGCATGTATTATATATATATATAAAAATTATCCCATTGATTTTCATCATTTTTGGTGACATATCTCACACCTACAATTTATTTCAGGCACAAAGGGCTGTGAATAAGTTATGATCAACAAAACACGGGTCCTCAGGGATGTGCGAAAGCTGAGTCCAGGGCAGCAAACTTCAAATGTGGAGGCTTTCCACAGTCTGATTATTCATTTTGCACCAAAGAGTGTACACTTCTCATTCCTTGGAATGTTGACAAGGTGGGCTGCACGGTGGCGCAGTGGTTTAGCACTGTGGCAGCACAGTTTTACCCTCGGCCGGGGGATCGCGGGGATCGTGGGTTCGATCCCAGCCCCCGACCAACAGTGAGCTGTGTGGAGTTTGCATGTTCTCCCAGTGTTGCGCGGGTTTACTCCGGGATTTCTCCGGTTTCCTCCCGCATACCAAAAACATGTAGGTTTAGGGCGCTCGCGCACGCAGCGACCAGCAGCCAGTGGCTTGTCACCAGACTGCAAACCAAGTCTACCTACGGGTACAAATAAGTAACAAAACAAAACAAAAAAAAAAAAAAAAAAAAAAGGTGAGGAGATGCAATATGTGACCAAAAATATGAAATGCAATTATAATAACTGACATGTTTCAGGACCCAAGAGACAGACACAGACACATACAAAATAGTTATTCTTTATTGTCAAATGTGAGAGTGTAGTGCAAGTGTGACGCTGGCTTTTAAGAGCTGCTGATTAACACCTGTTGTTCTGTGCGCAGCTGGAGCTGATGAGCGGGATGACGGCCCAGCGGCCGTCATGACAATAACAGTGCCAATTACATAGAGTTTCTGCTGATAGATCACTTATATGTCCAAAAATAAATCATTGTGATAATATTCTAATTACAGACTTTGTTTAGCTGCAATGCACTTTAATGAAAATGCAGGCCGCAAGCATTCAACTTTCACATTTCATAGCTTTTATCAAATTATGTTAATTTGGGTCAAATTTGTATTTCATACTGTAGTCAAATGGATGTCTAATTTTTATTGAATATATTTTTTTTCAGAATATGTGGATGATCTGATGAATACTCTGTTCAACAAAACCTTGGTTGATCCAACCCACTTATGGGAGCAGTGGCACTATGTACAAGCCAGAGTTCCCACCACATTGAGTGCCGAATTGAACCCGAATTTTATACCATAAAATGGTAGAAAAATTATTCAAATGTATATGACATGCGACTTTGATGAATGCTGAAATATTACAATTATAAAATTGACATGAACATTAATAAACTCAATATATGATTTTACAAAACTTTATTTAAATATCATTTTTCACAAATCTAATCTTGGTAGGCAAAATCCCTTGTAGTGATCCGATGGGAATGTTTCTCTGATGAGGCTCACAGCACAGGCAGGCAATATCACCCTCACTTCTTCCTGAGCTGACGTCACTGCTGCCTGCCCCTATCGACAGATGGCGGTACTGCAGCATCACTAAGTGAAAGATGGGCTATTACCAAATAAAGTCATTTATGGAGGCTGGTGACACATATTAAATCGCGGGAATGGCCAGAATGGAATATTTTCATGCAATCAGTTTATTGGTTCAATAAAAAAATGTCACCGTCCGAGGACTTTAAATACTCAGGTCTTCCTACAGCTCAAAAGTCACATTGCATTCACATCAAAGGTCACATTGCATTCACTTCCTTAATCCTTTAACATCCCCCTCTCAGTCTCTGACACACAAAGGATCCTCCTAGCAGTCTCCGACACACAAAGGATCACACTTTCACAACTTCCTGTTATCTCCAAGGAAACTCTGCTCTTTGTTCTTATCTAAGATGCTAGACATTATGTTTTCCCCATGTGTGGCTAAACCACCCCCCCGAGCATATTGGATCAAACAAAAGAATAACAGTCCGTATGCTGTGACAGAACATTAAACATCAATCCACATGCTGCTTGGGCTTCCGTCTTCTCCCATATCTGCTGTAACCAGGATTCACTGCCTCCGCAACGCTGTCATGCTGGGGAGCTGCTGCTTGGGGGTGAAAACCTTTTGTCTGTCCCTGCGGGTGTTCTGGGGAAATTTTACTCTGGGAAGCTCCCCATGGGGGTCTTCCACGCCGAGGGGCCCTCGCCAACAGCACTTGCTCGTCCGCCACCACAAAAGCGGGTTTGAGTCTGTTTATGCCATCCTTTTCCCTCCTACCCCCCAAATCTAGCAAAAAATGCTTGTCCCCTGTTTCCAGCACTCTGAACGGTCCATCATAAGGTGGGCGCAGTGGGGGGCGATGTGCGTCGTGTCTGACAAAAACAAACTCCACGTTTTTCAAAGTTTTAGGCACAAAAACATGCGTAAAACTGTGGTGAACAGGACCCGGCAGCGTGCCTGTGTCCATGCTATGCTGCAACAGCTGAGACGGGGAGCTGCCCGGCGCAGGATTATCTGGGAGAAACTCCCCGGGCAGCCGAAGTGGCTGCGCAAAAACGAGTTCAGCCAGGGAAGCTTCCAAGTCCTCTTTAGGTGCAGAACGTAACCCCAATAAAACCCACGGTAGCTTGTCTACCCAATTTGCATCCGTTAGTGATGCCCTGAGAGCCGCTTTCAATGACCTATGAAAACGTTTGCATAACCCATTAGCCTGTGGATTGTACGCGGTTGTGCGGTGAATTGTGACACCCAGGCTGCGGGCCATTGTTGACCAAAGTTTGGAAACAAATTGAGGGCCTCTGTCGGACGTTATGTCCGACGGGACTCCAAAACGCGCCACCCATGCTGTTAAAAACACGCGCGCCACCTCCTCGGCTGTGGTTGACGCCAGTGGAACCACCTCAGGCCAGCGCGTGGTGCGGTCCACCATTGTCAGAAGGTGCGTGCACCCCTGTGATGGCGGGAGGGGGCCCACGAGGTCCACATGAACATGGTCGAACCTCTTAGCCGGGATGTGAAACGGCTCCAAGGGAGTTCTCGTGTGTCTGTGTACTTTGGCTCGTTGGCACGCCATGCAGGCTGCTGCCCACTCTTTCACTTGTTTGCGAAGGCTCGGCCACACAAATTTCTCTCCTACCATTTTGACCGACGCGCGCACTCCCGGGTGTGCCAAAGAATGAATCGAGTCAAAAATGCGGCAGCGCCACGCGGCCGATACCACGGGACGCGGTCGCCCCGTGGAGACATCACAAATTAGGGGGGGATACCGTCTTGCAGCACCCTGCTCTCCAGTCTTAACCCTGTTGGTCCAGACTGGAGCGCGCGCACGTCCACGTCACTAACCTGTTCCGCGGCCATGGCTGAGTAATCTATCCCCACGCGGACCGGGGCAGCCACGGCGCGCGAGAGGCAGTCTGCCACTTCATTCAGTTTACCCAACACATGCTGAATATCGGTAGTAAACTCTGAGATCGCGGCCAGCTGCCTCTGCTGCCGGCCCAACCACGGTTCTGAAACTTTGGCCATCGCGAATGTTAGTGGCTTGTGGTCCACGAACGCGGTGAAACAGCGCCCTTCCAGCCAGAACTGGAAATGGCGAATGGCCAAGTGGAGAGCCAGCAACTCCCTGTTGAACGCGCTGTATTTACGCTCACTAACGCGCAAAGTCCTGCTGAAAAAGGCAAGCGGCTGCCAAGCCCCGGCTACACGCTGCTCCACGACCGCCCCTATGGCCACATCTGACGCGTCAGTAGTGAGCGCTATGCGGGCCGTTGGGTCTGGATGTGCCAACAATGCAGCGTTTGCCAGGGCTGCCTTGACTTCCGAGAATGCCCGCTCTCACTCCGGGGACCATTCAATCTTATTCGCGGGTTTCTGTTTTTTGAGCGCGGTGTACAGTGGTTGCATGAGCTGCGCTGCGCGGGGGAGGAAACGGTTATAAAAAGTCACCATTCCCAAAAACTCCTGTAACGCCCTGACCGTTTGCGGTCGGGGAAAATCTGCTACCACGCGCATTTTGTCGGGCAGTGGAACCGCTCCTTCGGGAGAGACGCGGTGCCCCAAAAAATTAATCTGCGTCACTCCGAACTGACACTTCGCTGGGTTGATTATTAAACCGTGCTCTCCCAACCTCCGGAAAACCGCCGTGAGGTGGGTTTCGTGTTCGTCTTCGGACGCGCTGGCTACCAAGATATCGTCCAGGTAGACGAATACGAAAGGGAGATCGCGCAGCACCGCATCCATCATGCGTTGGAACGTCTGTGCAGCCCCTTTAAGCCCGAATGGCATGCGCAAAAACTCAAATAGACCAAACAGAGTTATTACCACTGTTTTGGGTATGTCCTCAGCGCGCACTGGGACTTGGTGGTAACCGCGGACCAAGTCTATTTTAGAAAAAACGTGCGCTCCTGCCAAGTGAACGGAAAAATCCTGGATGTGAGGAATTAGGTAGCGGTCGTGCGCTGTGGCGTTGTTCAACCTGCGGAAATCCCCACAAGGTCGCCACGATCCATCAGTTTTAGGGACCATGTGTAGTGGGGAAGCCCACGGGCTGTTTGAACGCCTGATGATGCCCAACCTCTCCAGGTTGGCGAACTCCTCACGCGCTATGGCCAGTTTAGCTGCGTCCAAGCGCCGAGGTTTTGCAAAAATGGGCAGCCCGGTGGCGGTAATAAAATGTTCCACCCCGTGTTTAGCGACGGCTGCCGAAAATGTCGGGACCGTGAGTGCTGGGAACTGAGTGAGCAGTGTGTGGAACTTACCGCCTGCAGCTGTGACGTTGGCTTGTGCCGTTGGCCGGGACGCTCGAGCTGTACAGGGGATAGAATCGAAAGACAGTGCATTAACCAGGCGCCTGTTAGCGACATCAACCAACAAACCCTGTGAGCACAAAAAATCAGCCCCCAATATATTGAAATTCAATGCTGCTATGACAAAAGTCCACTCAAATGCACGGCCGTGTAGCGACAGAAGTAGAGTCCTCTCACCAAAGGTCTTAATCTCTGAGCCGTTTGCTGCTGCCATCTGGGGGCCGCTGGAACCTGCCAGCCGGTTGGCGTAGGACAGCATGATGAAACTCAGCTGGGCGCCGGTGTCCACGAGGAAATGCCTCCCGGAGCGTGCGTCCGTCAAGTAGAGCAGCTTGTTCTCCTCCCCGAGGGTCGCAGCTGCTACCGACCCCTGGTCTTGGCATTTCCCGAGCGCTTGAACTGGCACGGTGGTATACATTTGCGTGCCTTCTCTGCAAAGTGGCGGAGGTAGAAACAAAGGATGTCTCCTCCGCGTTCCTTGGCCCCCGCCGCCGCTGTCGTCGGTGGTTCTACTACCGTCGTCAATGGCTCCTCACCCCCTCCGGCCGTCGCGCTGAGCTCCGTCGCTGCCACCGTGGTCGTGAGCTCTCTGCTGGCCATGATGATCCAGTGTGCTTCCCGGGCCAGCGCACGGTAGTCCCGCTTGTCCAGCAACGGCGAATTGGCCAGGGCCGCTCTCGTCGCTGACGGAAGGTTCCAGAGGAAGAGATGGGTAAAAATGAAGCGGTCGTCATCCGAGCCCTTCAATCTCAGCATCCTCTCCATCAGGTCAATAGCTGTGCAATCTCCTAACCCAGTCCGCGTCAGGAGTCTCTCTGCTCTCTCCTCAACCGAGAGTGTGTAGTGCTGGATGAGTGCGGCCTTCAACGCGTCGTATTTGTCGCTGGTTGGTGGCTGATCCAGCAGGCTCTCCACATGCTGAGTCGTGTGGGTGTCGAGCTTTGCGACCACATGGTAGAATTTCGTGTCATCCACCGAAATCCCCCGGAGGACGAACTGCGCCTCTACCAGGTGGAACCAGGAGCGCGGATTGTGCTGCCAAAAATCCGGTAGCTAGATGGCAACGGCATACGCTTGGCTGGGGGCTCCCAACGAGGCTGGCTCCGGGGAACTCATTTTGTGTTGCATGCTTCATCTTGGGTCACCAGTGTGGAGTGTGTAAATGACGAGGCAGATTTGTCTCGGGCAGTTTATTACACATCTCACACATGAGCATAGTAGAAAGAGGACATCTCAGACAAAACTCGTCCCTCAAATACTCAGGTCTTCCTACAGCTCAAAAGTCACATTGCATTCACATCAAAGGTCACAATGCATTCACTTCCTTAATCCTTTAACATCCCCCTCTCAGTCTCTGACACACAAAGGATCCTCCTAGCAGTCTCCTACACACAAAAGATCACACTTTCACAACTTCCTGTTATCTCCAAGGAAACTCTGCTCTTTGTTTTTATCTAAGATGCTAGACATTATGTTTTCCCCATGTGTGACTAAATTATAAACTTTTTACCGCTATCCTTGCCAAAAGGTTAGAAAATATACTGACAGACTTAAAGGGCCTATATCATGCAAAATCAACTTTTTTGAGCTTTTAAGCATATTATAATGTTAATTCCTCACCAAAAACACCCCCAAAGTGGTATTTTGCTCCATTCATGCATCTCTGAGTATTCCTCCTCAACCCTGCTCTCTGAGCTGCTGCTCCGCCCTGTCCCTGATAATGATTGGGTCCCCACGTTCATACGTATGAACGTGGGTGAGCCGCCCAGTCCAGGAAGTGCCTGTGCTGCCAGCACCGCCCCCAGGCTATCACACACACCCACTTTCTCCGCGCAACTAACAGAGCGGTGATCGGCAAAATTCTTTTACTTTAGCATTGACGCTGTGAAGAAGTAGTTCCTCTCGCACCTAATCTGCTCAGTGACAACAACTGTTTGCTTTTTTATGTAAGAGAATGTCTTCTAAGTGGCGTAAATGTGTCTTTGGCTGTGAGAGATTTAGGAGTTTGTTCAGCCTTCCTAAAGAAGAGCCTACTCGTCAGAAATGGTTGGAGTTTATTATCGTCATGAAATGGGTGGCAGCCACAAGAAGGAGAGGTGGAGCCTCAGAGATCAAGGCATCTTACTTCCGGGTTAGAAAAGTAGCTCGCGAAAATAAGTCATATTTCATGAGAAATTCATTCTCCAGTGTACCAAAGGTAATATACTATCACATACATGCATATAGTTTACTCTGAAAGGCTTAAAATAGCATGATATAGGCCCTTTAATTCATTTAGACCAAACAGGTTTTATAAGACAAAGACAGACACAAGATAACATTAGACGCACTTTACACATAATTCATCATATAAAAAAATATAATTTAAATGCAGCCATACTGGGATTAGACGCTGAAAAAGCATTTGATTCGGTTGACTGGTCTTTCCTATATAGAATCTTATCCAGTTTCAATTTTCATAACAACTTCATTAGAACTATCCAGGCATTATATAAAAAACCAACAGCTAAAATAAGGATTAACGGTAAATTATCATCATCTTTTGAACTGGAAAGAGGATGTCGTCAGGGCTGCCCTTGTCTCCACTGCTCTTTGCAATCTTCATAGAACCTCTGAGCCAATGGATAAGACAGAATCAAAAAATTCAAGGTATTACACTTGGTCAGAAGGAATATAAAATAGCACTCTTTGCTGATGACATTTTAATATGCCTGGGGAAGCCGGACACCTCTTTTCCAGAACTAATCTCAGTTTTTTCAGAGTATGGAGAGTTATCGGGGTACGAATTAAACATGCATAAAACCCAAATTTTAACATTCAACTATAACCCAAATCAATATTTACTAAGCAAATTCAAAACTAACTGGGAGATGGAATCTAGGAAATATCTGGGGGTCAATATCCCGAAACAACTCAACAAAATTATAACACTTAACTATGATCCACTGATGACAAAAGTAAAATCTGATCTAGCAAGATGGAATATGATACCATTCTTGGGTACTGCACAAAGAATTGAAGCAGTCAAAATGAATATACTTCCATGTCTTCTATATCTTTTCCAAACAATACCGGTAGAACCTCCCAAAAAACATGGCAAGAACTGGACAGAAGGATCTCAAGATTCATATGGCAGGGCAAGAGACCAGGAATCAGATATAGAACCCTACAGCTAAACAAAGACAAAGGTGGGCTCGCGCTGCCAAATATCAGGGACTATTTTAAAGCTGCGCAAATTAAAACTTTAGTAGAGATATGTAACCCAGCCTACACTGCACAATGGAAGGAGATAGAATGCCAAATAACAAGTGACATTCCCCTACAGGCGGTAATAGGGAATAATGCCTTATCTAAACTTTTGAATAGCACTAACCCGTGGATAGAGACCCCACTAAAAATTTGGTTTAAGATAGTCAGAGAGAATCAAACTAAAGAACCCTATTAATTATTGCAATGGATTTCCTATGATCAGGATTTTACTCCTAATAAAACAGACACTAGATTTAAAAAGTGGAAAGAGACTGATAAAATATTACGATTTTTTTAAAGGGCAAACTTTAAGAAGTTTCGAAGATTTGAAAAAACAAGGTCTAGTAAATCAAGACCTTTACAGGTTCTTTCAGCTTAGACACCACATAAACAAAATACTTAAAAAGGAGGATTTGGAAAGGGCCCAGTCAGGTGTTCTGAAGGTTTTCTTAATGGCATATAAAGGGATCCCAGGGATCAGATACATTTCTAAAATATACCATGGTCTTCAAGATTTAAAAGGAGACAACGCATCATATATAAAAGAGAAATGGGAAAAAGAGGGGAATTTCACTTTACAACTGGAAATATGGGAAAAGCTAAATAAACAGCAATGGAAAAGTACTTCATCCCTGCTGTGGAGAGAATTTGGATGGAAAAATTTGGTAAGATTTTTCAGAACACCTGCACAAAACAAATTTACTCGTAAAGGGTTGAATTGTTGGCGCTTGTGTGGTGAAAAGACTGCAAATCATTTTCATGTGTTTTGGTCATGCCCAGTTATCCACCAATATTGGACCAATGTACAGACAATATTGGGGAAAATATTCAAGGTAACAGTTCCCTTTTCTTTTGTAACTTTGTATTTTGGTTTACTACCGGAATCACTGGAAAGACGAGGAGAAAAGTACTTATTCGCTGTTTTAATATTGGCAAGTAAAAAAGCTCTAACAAAAAAATGGATGTCGAAAGAGTGTCCTGCACCTCAAGATTGGATTAACGTGATTCAGGACATTTATTTGATGGAAAAGTTGACATTTGCACTGAGATAGGACATGGGTGGGTTCTTGAACTTTTGGCAACCCTGGAACGCATATGTGTCTTCCATCAGATCTAATCTTGCACAAACACCATTTCAATAACGGCACCTCTCTTTGTTCCAATGCTACTCAGATTCTCTTTTATTTTTATTTATTTTTATTTTTATTTTCTTTCACTTAAAAGAAGGGTGTTGTAATATTTTTTTTTCCAATGTTGTAAAAAAAAAAGGGGGGAATATGTGATGAAAATGTAAACATGCATTGCTGTAATGACATGTATACCCTTTACAAAAACTTAAAAAAAAAATGTTGGCATAGGTTCCATTACTGGACTAAAATGTCCAACTTTATTGTTGGTAAAGACAGTTTGTTGTGTATTTAGGTGCCATGCAGAACTCACAGATCTCAGCACAATTAATAATTTCTGCTAAAATTTAACTATAATGCTGAGAAGTATAGGGAACTACCTGTGAGCTACATTTAGTTTAACTGCTTTTTAATAGTAGCTTACTGCTACATTTAGTTTAACTGCTTTTTAATAGTAGCTTACTGCTAGCTAGCTGGTGTAGTTCAGCTATTCATACTGGCATTGTGATTCAAGTAGTTGACTTTTTCTCTCATTTTTTTGAAGCTTATAATTCAAACAGATAATTTCAGATAATTTAGCCTACTTGATCAGCCAAATAATTTAGCATTCAAGTTTCTTCGCTATTTTAAATCATGCCTTACGATTTTCTAACATTTGTTGACTTGTAAAAGTTGGCTCACGTCTTCCTTACTGGTTTGTATTTTCTCTTCATGCTGAAGCGAAGCTGATGGAAGGGCCTCTGTGACATCTGATATCCCAGTGAGTCATAAAGTCATGAATTCAGCATTCAGCATTTCAGCATTAATGATCCTACATACTCCCAAATGTCAAAATAAAATGGAAAACGAGTCAGTGTTTCACGTGGTTAAAAAAAAAAAAAGTTTCCATGGATGACAAATGGATAATCCGTTTTTTGAAGAAACATTTATTTCTTGATGAGGTTTTTGTTTTCACTGGGAGAAAAAGAATTTCAAAGGTGGATTTTCATTCTTATTATTATTATTATTATTGGTATCATTATTAGGTACTTTTTGAAGTGCGACCATACCAAAAGGTGGGTTGCTTGATGATACCTTTTACTGATGTCAATATTTCTGGGGGATATAAAAATTTAAAACGGCAAAGATGTGGAGAAATTTTACATTACTGAGAATAAACTGTGTGTGTTTATATATTCATATATTTATTCCATCTAGCAACAATGCTCCACACTGTGTGTGTTTATATATCTACATATTTATTCCATCTAGCTACAATGCTCCGCACTGTGTGTTTATATATTTATATATTTATTCCATCTAGCTACAATGCTCCGCACTGTGTCTATATATATATATATATATATATACGTATATATATATATATACAGTATATATATATATATATATATATATATATATATATATATATATATATATATATATATATATATATATATATATATATATTTATATGTACATATGTATACTCGCAGCTCTTGTTTTTCTCTTGCCTTCTGATTGTTGCTCTGAGTGTTGCTATCCCTGTGCTGTTGCTATCCTGGAATTTCCCCATTGTGGGACTAATGAAGGCTTATCTTATCTTATCTTATCTTAAAGCAGCACTGTGTAACTTTCTTTTTTGGCATAGGAACGGCTGAAAGGACTACAACTACGTAAACTTATGACCTCAGTCTTTACAGCCAATCACAGGGTGCTTTGTCACTGATAGCTAAAGTTGTGCCCTGTGATTGGCTGCAGGGACTGAGATCATAAGTTTCCATAGTTGTAGCCCTTTCAGTGTTACCAAGAACAGAGCTGTTGCAGGCAACATGGGCCCACTCAAGCTATAAAGAAAGTTGTGATATTGTTTATTATATTAACATGTTGTATTATTATATGATATGGGTGGTGGCTCCACCTTTCCGGTTCCGCCACCACCCGGGGTATAAAAGGCTGATGCGGAAGAGGCACAGCCTCTTTGACCACCTCTCTGCCTAGCGGGAGCATCTGTCTGGATATAGTGTATCATATAATAACGTTCTTTTCACTTCACCTCTCGCCTCATTGTTGTGCCACGCTTTTCATACATAACATTTGGTGACGAGGATAAAGTATAGATGCGGGCGTGTTCTCTTTTCGGCCGTTTTTGGAGACTCCAGGGGAGCCTCCGGTGCCTTGGATGAGGTGGTTCGCTGCCTTTCAGAACTATCTGGTGGCACTAAACATCGGCGAGCTGAAGAAGGTATGAGCAAGGGCAATTTTGGTCCATAATTTGGGTATGGAAGGACAACGTATCCTTTCTACTTTGGGAGCTGGCAATAGCTTTGATGACATGGTTGAGTGAATGGTGCGACATTTTTGCTCGCCTACAAATGTCATCGTCAAGAGGGTCCAGTTTCGGCAGCGCCTCCAGCGGGCCAGCAAGTTGATGCAGCACTACGTTGCAGACCTACGGCAGCTGGCTGGGGACTGCCAGTTTGGGGAGTTGGAGGAAGAAATGGTCTGCGACCAGCTAGCGGAGCACACGCTGTGTTCATCAGCTCGTGCGAGATTGCTTACACACTCCGGCGAATTAACTTTAGCCATGGCTATGGAGATAGCCCGACAGTGTGAAGCGGAGGACAAGTTATCACATGACCTCGGTGAGAGAGCTACACTACGCCGCCATGACTCACAATCGATGACGCAGGTTGTGGATCAGGACAGTGAAGACAGCGAGCAAGAGGAATGCACTGCAGCTGTAAAGATGAGGTCTGCCCCGGGATGACCCAAATGTTTGGGTTGTGGGTCCACTAAGCATCAATACAAGGCTAGAGAGTGTCCGGCAAGAGGTAAACACTGTGCCAAGCGTGGACTCCTGCATCACTTTGCCAGGGCCTGTAATAGGTTTGAGCGAGGGGAATGGCGACACAAAGCAGATACCCCTGCTCCATCTCCCACAGTTATACACACTGTTTCCCCAGACACCGACGGCCGTACGTATTGTATGGTGGAACTGGACGGTGTGGAGGTACCATTATTGGTGGACACGAGCGCAGTGTGGTTGGTGTTGTATTGGCCCACCGTGAGAAGTTTCTTCCCATATCATCAGTTGAGAGGTCAGTTAGAGCTGTTGTGTGGCTATGGAGGACAGAGGCTGCCCGTCGTGGGTTCGGTGAAGCTGATGACCCATTGTAAATCATCGGTGGCCATTAACCTGAAGTTTATTGTGACTGGCGGTGGCGAGAACGTGATGGGCTGCGACCTCTTCTGTGGACTGGAGTTTTCCATCAGTAGCACTGAGGAGGAGTGGTCGGGCTGTGGTTTATGGAACCGACCGATGCCAGCGGTGATGGATGATGTGATATGGGACGAACCTTGGCCTAGTAATCTGGAAAGCGAACAGGACCAATCCCATCCAGGGCCATTGCAGGAGAGTTCCTGTGCCAGAGCCCAAGTTACCTTAGCTGAGGGAAATGGGCGGTGTCGTAGGATGCCCGTGATGGTGGATGGCTGGCCCATTCTGCTTCCGGAGTTCGGCTGGGAGGTTCCAAGAAGCAGGGGGTCACAACGGTTTCACCGGCGTCTAAAATGAAAGCGAGCGGGGCAGGACCGGCTGGGACGGTTAAACAACGGGCCACAGAGGAACACTGGAAGCCGAGCAAGGCTCCTCTGGGGGTCGCTGATTTGGTTCAACCCAGAGAGGAGGCCCAAATGAGAGGAGCCCACAGGAAGCGGAGGAGACAAGAGGACCAGGGGCGGCTATAGGTGGTGGCTGTCCGGGAGGACAGTTACCTGCAGCTGACAGATAGTACAGAAAGACACCCCAACGAGCTGCGGTGTGTTTGTGAGGAAGGTGAGACGCTTCAGTACCGGCATGGGTCATCCCCGCGCACCAAGAAGAGACGACGCTCTGGTCGGGACCCACCTGACAGGTCTACGGGGGGTTGGGCTCTCCATGGAGTGTGACTGATGAGTTAAAAGGGGGCAATATGTTTATGGTGTTATTATTAATTGCCCTTATGGAAAAGAAATAGCGTTTGTCTTAGCATGTTTGGGGGGTTTGTTTTACTGTGCGAATTGCTAAATATTAAGGTGTCGCAGCCCTGAGTAAACAGAGCTGCTCCCTTAAATAGGGCTGACAGACTAATCAGCTGATGAAAGGTCATCAGCTGATAGGAATCCAGCCGTCCTGTGGAGCTTGGCTCTGACAGCCGGAAGCCCCGCCGAGACGCTGTCATAATAAAAGCCTGGAGGCCAAGAGGCGCGCCAGAGGAGAGAACGGGGAACTACTGCACAACACGAGTGCAGACAGAGTCAGCACACGGACCATGACAGTTGCCCCCGTTCACGAGGCGGATTCCAGACGTGGTATAACATCGAGCCCCCCCCACCTGGAAGGTCAACAGGACCGCCCCAGGGAGGGAGGAGGGGAAAAGGCCAGGAGGGCCAGAGTCAAACCTCATCATAGAGGAAGACATAAAAAAAGGCAAAAACAGGCTACAACCATCAGAACAGAGTAAGGACAACAGGGGCCAAAAAATACAGGCACACACCCTGCACCCCCAAAAAAAAACCTATGGGGAGAAGACAGAAAACTCAACTGACTGCAGACAGAACACCATAATCAGTCCAATAGAGTCACAGAAAAAAAAAATCTTCATAATTCACAGAGAAAACAAGGAACTCAAATACATGCACAAAATGCAGCGTACACCCATAATACCAGGGAAGAAAACAAACTCATGCTACAAAGCAGTGATCAATACAACTCACAGTAGTCCAGGTAACGGGCATAGGAAACAAGGCACAACCCTCAGACTATGGAGGAGAGAGGAGAAAAAAAAAACACGCGCTTAGGGGTGGCGAAATACACAGTTCAATAACACTAGCACATCCCTAAAACTACAGAGGAGCAGAAAAAAAAAACCCACAGGGATGACAGCAGGCAAAACACAATAGCATGAAAGCAAATAGTTCGGGGGTCTTCCTGCATCTAGGGTCCAACTCGCTGGCAGGGGAAAAAGGAAAAGTTCGGGTGGCCTACCCCAGTCCCAGGCCAGGAAAAACAGTACCTCTGGCAGCCGGACCAGATCGCCGAACAGAGAGTTAAGTGTGTCAGGTGGCCGACCCAGAATGCCAAATGGGCGAAGCAATCTCCCAGGCGGCCGACCCGCGTCATTCAGCCCCCAGGACCCCAGGGGAGAACTCGGAGACGGCTTCCCTGTTGAGAGGAATAGTGAGGGAGAGCCGAGCTGATAACGGGGAATCCCAGCGGCCCCAGATGGAAGGGAAAAGGGAACGGGAAAAGGGAAAAGGACCAGTCCAGCGTCGATCAGCGAAAGATCTGCAGCTCCTTCTCCGAACCCCACACGGACTGGCACTGCACTCCTGTTGGATCCCCAGCAGGACTGTGCAGCACCCATGACAGACCCCGATTGGGCCGGAACCACTCCCGTGACGGACCCCAACTGGGTCCGCGCAGCACCAGGGATGGCCTCCAAACCCAAACCCGGAACCTCCAGTACAGCGACCGGGATGGACTCCACACCGGTGACCCTGTGAGAAGGCTCAGAAGAAGAAAGAGAACCGGGATCAGGATCACCGGCAGCGACAGATCCCAGCAATACAAGCTCGGATGCAGCGGATGGCTGCACCCGGCTCGTCTCCCCAAGAGACAGGCAAAAATGCTCCAGAATTGATAGGAGAAAGACAAAATAGAGCACTTGCCTGATGTCGAGTTCTGTCACCATCTAGGACTTTGACGATCCGAGTTCAGATGGAAGAAGGTCGTCTTCTGGTTCCCACTTGGCTACGGCAGGCTCCGCAGCCGGCATGATGGTGTCCACAGTCCGGAGATTCCCTGACACTGATGTCCACGCCGAGGGCCCACACGGCTTGGTGGCAGGGGATCCGTGGCCTGCCGGGTCGGACTGTCCCTCCGTGGAGACCCGAGGATGCTTACTTGTTGGCACAGGCTCCAAAATGCAGTCTGCCCTCCTCCTTTGCCCATGACGTGACTGCGGGGCCGGAACCAGGTATTCCAGAGCCACAGGCTCCTTCCTCGTCCGACGGCGTAAACCTGGTGCCAAAGAATGCTCAGGCGAAGGAGACACAAAGGAAGCAGGTTCATAGTTAATTACTGCAGCAGGTGGAGGGAGGTCAGGGGACTGTGAATCCCGAACTCCACCCCCACGGGTCAGACAAGGCAATTCACCCAGTGAAGGACAAGAATGAAAATGCACTTGCCTGTTCTGCTGAGGGCCAATGGAAACTGCTGCAGTGGGCTTGGTTCTTCCCTTCCCCCGCTGGGTGGTGACGGAGACCCCCCCTCCCCGGACAGACGAGGAGGAGCAGTTCAGCCAGGATCGATGGAGGGCTTCGTCAAAGCAGGAGTCGTGAAGCTCACCGCAGCTGGAGAAAGCGTAGAGGAGGAGGAAGTGACAGCAGAGGCGATCCGGGCACGAGAAGCTGACAGGACAGCAGAGACAGATGACCTGGAGGCGGAGGCTGCTGGATTTTCCTCCTGCCGTGACGCAAGAGAAACAGCTGACTGGGAGGCAGAGTTCCTACAGCGACCCGGAACTGGATCTGGACGGGGTTCTCGCTGAGGCTTTACACGGGCTCTGTGACGACGACTACCGACAGAGGGCGAGGTGAAGGTTGGGTCAGGAAACTGCCGGTCCTGGGCTGGACGGGTGACAGGAGCTGGATCCCGAGGCGAGGAGCAGGGATGCCTCACCGTCAGCCTCCTGCCGGAGTTTACCTCCAGTCTGTGGGTCTCCTCCCTCATTGGGACAGCCGTATTCGGGGAAGGAGATGAGGGTTCCTTGGCTGCCTTCATGGCCGCTCTCTCAATCAGTTCTCGTTGTGCCACAATCCATGCCACTCTCTCCTTCCCTTCCAGAAAGGAGGTAAGGTGATATTTTAACAATGTCCTCTGGGAGAGATCCAGGTGCTCGTATGCCGCATAGGTGGGCATGAGGCGACGGGCTTCGGACAGGTAGCCATCAATCTCCTCAACCCACTCGGGGCAATAATCTCGGACGAAAGCAGACATGCTAACGGGCAATAAGAGCACCCAGGGAAGGGGAAAAACACAAGCACCAAAGCAAACTCACAGCGACTGGCGTCTCCCTTTGGCTGAGACCTACTGTTATGGTCCAGTCCTCGCGGACCGCTAATGAGACACTATAGGCCAGCCGATGAGTTTGTACATTTATTAAACAAGGACATAAAGTACAAAATAAGGAGCCTCGTGGGGCAAAACACAAATAAAGGCAAGACACAACACTTACATACAATTTAGCGAGGATAGAACCGAACGCTGGAAAGAACCGGCCTCGGGCGTAGGGAAACCACACTGACAAAGGCGAAGGTCGCAGCCCTGAGTAAACAGAGCTGCTCCCTTAAATAGGACTGACAGACTAATCAGCTGATGAAAGGTCATCAGCTGATAGGAATCCAGCCGTGCTGCGGAGCTTGGCTCTGACAGCGGGAAGCCCCGCCGAGACGCTGTCATAATAAAAGCCTGGAGGCCAAGAGGTGTGCCAGAGGAGAGAATGGGGAACTACCGCACAACCCGAGTGCAGACAGAGTCAGCACATGGACCATGACACAACCAACCGTAAGAAATGCACACTCAGCCAGGGGCCCACAAAGGACAGCAGCAGCAGTAGTAACGGCTGTCTCGGAGCAGGCGTGGAGAGTCCTTTTGGCAACCAGTCTGAATTTATGATGTTTCTGGCCGCAGAATAGACCAAAAACTGAAGGAGGACTTCTCTGTTGGCGTGGATGAGGCCAAAGAAAAGTCCAAAACACAATCTCTGTTCACTTTAAAATAGGAAAATTAAAGGTCCACATGAATGGCATGAAAAGTCAGAAAATCTAAGAAAAATGTTCAGCTAGGATAAGAATGGCTTCTGAGGTGAAGAAAAAAAAGGATTTTGAGAGTTTGACTCTCTTTAAGGCAAGCTTGTAAAGAAAAGATGGTTTCTCCTCAGTAACCAGAAAAACGAGAAAACTAACGCAGGATTTGACAAACTTCACACACAAAAAGGTTTCTTAAAATTCACAGAACAATTTAGACAAAAGAAACTGCAAGGAACTTTGAAGAAGTGAAACAAAAACTTTCCTCTTAGATCTAGATTTCTATTCTGCTTCTTTAATCTTAATCTTAAACTTCTTCTTCTCCTTCTTCTATTCTGCTTCTGATCTTTTTAATCTGTAATCTTTCATTCTTCTGTTCTCTCGTCTATCTTAATCTTCTTATCTATTCCTTCTTCTAGCATGCAGGGCGGCTCCTGCACTTTTTTAACTGAAGTGCGCTGTTGGTCAAAAAAAAAAAACGGGGCCAGTCGCAGACAGGCCAATCAGCTTTCATAAAAAGGAGTTTGAACGGGCCTTTGTCCAAAGCGAAAATATCTCTTTGTTTGGGAACAGCCAATCAAATGAAAAGGGCATTATCCCGTGAAAGGTAGAGAGGAGTGGTTTATCAGGAATGATATCATACAAGGATTAATACCCATTCAGTTCTTATGAAATTAGGTGCTCAATATAAGATATAACTAAATTAAGTGACTCGGCTAATATTCAGTGATCATGCATTTATACCATTACTAATAATATTAACATTCATTTGACTAACACTCATGAACATAAGCCTTCCTAATACATGTTTCTAATATATATGTGTCGTGGTGAACACTCAATGGATCTGTTGGACCGGTTCTGTGACTAGCATTTTAGGTCAGAACAAAGGCAGGAAGCTTAGCCATGTTATGCAAGGCTGGAGACTGTGGGGGGGTCGATTAAAGGATGCGTGGGAAACAGTGGAAGTGATATCATGGAGGGAAATGCATTGTGACTGTCTTTATTATGCCAGGTGGTGAAATGCATTGTGACTTTCTTTATTATGCAAGGTGGTCTGTGGGACATGTGATCTATGAGGTGTGAAGTCCCTGATATTTAAAGACAAGAGTTACTGTTTCATGCTCTCTTTTTCTTCTGCTTTGAAATGATGGAGATGTGAATAAAGTTGACTCTGAGAAAGAACGCTGCCTCGTCATTTTCACATCCTCCACACTGGTGACCCTGAGACGTATCATGGAAGAAAGAAATTCCCCCGGGCCAGCCGCGTCAGGAGCCCCCAGCCAAGCGAACGCCGCTACAGTCCAGCTACCGGACTTCTGGCAGAACAATCCACGCTCCTGGTTCAACGCAGTTGAGGCGCAGTTCAACCTCCGGGGAATATCGGTAGATGTCACGAAATTCTACCACGTAGTCGCAAAGCTGGACAACAACACAGCCCAGCATGTGGAGAGCCTGATCGACCAGCCACCGGAGAGCGACAAATACGGCGCGTTGAAGGCTGCACTCATCCAGCAATTCACCCCCTCAGTGGAGGAGCGAGCAGAGAGGCTCCTGGCGCTGACGGAGGGGGAAAACGACATGCCCGCGAGCCTGATGGAGAAGTTGTTGAGGTTGAAAGACTCTGACGATGATCACTTTGTTTTCACCCACCTCTTCCTCAGGACTCTACCGTCAGCAGCGAGAGCGGCTCTGGCCAGTTCACCACTGTTGGCCCTACGGGACTACCGCGCGCTGGGCCGAGAGGCGCAGCGGATTGTCAACGCCACCAAGCGGAGCGCAGCCACGGCTGCTGCAGCGGAACTCGGCGCAATGACCGCAGACGACAGGAGGCCAGAGACAGCGGTGCCAGACTCACCGACGACGGCGGCGGCAAGGGCCAGGGAGCGTGGACCGGACATCTTTTGTTTCTACCATCGCCGCTTCGCAGAGAGGGCACGCAAGTGTGTACCGCCGAGCCAGTTCGGGTGTTCGGGAAACGCCAAGACCGGGGGTCGGTAGCAGCCGCGGCCCTCGGGGAAGAGAACAAGCTGCTCTACTTGTCAGACGCACGCTCCGGGAGGCAGTTCCTCGTCGACACAGGCTCCCAGTTGAGTTTCATCACTCCTTCCTACGCGGACAGACTGGCAGGTTCCGGAGGTCCCCTGGTGACAGCGGCGAACGGCTCGGAGATTAAGACCTTTGGTGAGAAGACTCTGCTTCTGTTTCTACACGGCCGTGCATATGAGTGGACTTTTGTTGTAGCAACAGTAAATTTCAATATGCTGGGTGCTGATTTTTTGTGCTGACATGGGCTGTTGGTTGATCTCGCTAACAGGCACCTGGTTAATGCATTTTCTTTTGATTCTGTCCCCTGTGCAGCGCGAGTGGCCCCGCCTACAGCACAAGCCAACGTCACAACAGCAGGCGGTAAGTTCCACACACTGCTCACTCAGTTCCCGGCACTTACGGTCCCCACATTTTCGGCAACAGTTGCTAAGCACGGGGTGGAGCATTTTATTACCACTACCAGACCGCCCGTTTTTGCAAAAGCTCGGCGCTTGGACGCAGTTAAACTAGCCATAGCGCGCGAGGAGTTCGCCAACCTGGAGAGGTTGGGCATTATCCAACGTTCAAACAGTCCGTGGGCTTCCCCCCTACATATGGTCCCGAAAGCTGACGGATCATGGCGCCCTTGCGGGGATTTTCGCAGGTTAAACAATGCTACAGCACACGACCGCTACCCAATCCCACATATCCAAGATTTCTCGGTTCATTTGGCAGGGGCCTGCATTTTTTCTAAAATAGACTTGGTCCGCGGTTACCACCAAGTCCCAGTGCGCGCTGAGGACATACCCAAAACAGCGGTAATAACTCCGTTTGGTTTATTCGAGTTTTTACGCATGCCATTCGGACTTAAAGGGGCTGCTCAGACGTTCCAACGCATGATGGATGCGGTGCTTCGCGATCTCCCTTTCGTGTTCGTCTACCTGGACGATATTTTAGTAGCCAGCGCGTCCAAAGACGAACACGAAAAACACCTGGCCACAGTTTTCCGAAGGTTGGGAGATCACGGGTTAATAATCAACCCAGCGAAGTGTCAGTTCGGGGTGGCGCAGATCGATTTTTTAGGACACCGCGTCTCCCCCGAAGGAGCAGTCCCGCTGCCTAACAAAGTGCGCGCTGTGGCAGATTTTCCCCGGCCGCAGACAGTCAGGGCGTTGCAGGAGTTTTTGGGAATGGTGAATTTTTATAACCGTTTTCTCCCCCGCGCAGCGCAGCTTATGCAGCAGCTGTATGCCGCAGCTGTATGCCGCACTCAAAAAAAAGAAACCCGCGGATAAGATCGAGTGGTCCCCGGGGCGGGACCAAGCGTTCTCGGAGGTTAAAGCAGCCTTGGCAAAGGCTGCGTTGTTGGCACACCCAGACCCAACGGCCCGCATAGCGCTCACCACTGACGCGTCAGATGTGGCCATAGGGGCGGTCGTGGAGCAACACGTAGCCGGGGTTTGGCAGCCCCTCGCCTTTTTCAGCAGGACCTTGCGCGATAGCGAACGTAAATACAGCGCGTTCGACAGGGAGCTGCTCGCTCTCCATTTGGCCATCCGCCACTTTCAGTTCTGGCTAGAAGGACGCGCTTTCACCGCGTTCGTTGATCACAAACCGCTAACATTCGCGATGGCCAAGGTCTTGGAACCGTGGTCAGGCCGGCAGCAGAGACAGCTGGCCGCGATATCAGAGTTTACCACTGATATTCAGCATGTGGCGGGCAAACTCAATGTAGTGGCAGATTGCTTCTCGCGCGCCGTGGCAGCCCCAGTCAGCGTAGGGTTAGATTATGCAGCCATGGCCGCAGAACAGGTTAATGACGCGGACGTGCGCGTGCTCCAGTCTGGACCAACAGGGTTAAGGCTGGAGAGCAGGGTGCTGCAAGACGGTATGACCCCCCTAATCTGCCATGTCTCCACTGTACGGCCGCATCCAGTAGTACCGGCCGCGTGGCGCCGCCGCGTTTTTGACTCGGTTCATTCTATGGCGCACCCTGGAGTGCACGCGTCGGTCAAAATGGTGGGAGAGAAATTTGTTTGGCCGAGCCTCCGCAAACAGGTCAAAGAGTGGGCAGCAGCCTGCACGGCGTGTCAACGAGCCAAAGTACACAGGCACACGAGAGCTCCTTTGGAACAGTTTCACATTCCGGCCAAGAGGTTCGATCACATTCATGTGGACCTCGTTGGACCCCTCCCGCTGTCACAGGGGTGCACACATCTCCTGACAATGGTGGACCGCACCACGCGCTGGCCTGAAGTGGTCCCGCTGGCATCAACCACGGCCGAGGAAGTGGCGCGCGCGTTTTTAACAGCTTGGGTGGCGGGTTTCGGCGTTCCGTCGGACATTACGTCCGACAGAGGCCCTCAATTTGTTTCCGAGCTTTGGTCGACAATGGCCCGCAGCCTGGGTGTCACAATTCACCGCACAACCGCGTACAATCCGCAGGCTAACGGGTTATGCGAACGTTTTCATAGGTCATTGAAAGCGGCTCTCAGAGCGTCACTGACGGATACAAATTGGGTTGACAAGTTACCATGGGTGTTATTGGGGTTGCGTTCTGCACCTAAAGAGGATCTAGAAGCCTCCCCAGTGGAGCTCGTGTTTGCGCAGCCACTCCGGCTGCCTGGGGAGTTTCTCCCAGATAACCCTGCGCCAAACGCCTCCCTGTCTCAGCTGTTGCGGAGTAACATAGAATCAAGCACGCTGCCCGGCCCCGCGCACCACAGTTTTCCGCACGTTTTTGTGCCTAAAACTTTGAAGAACGCAGAGTTTGTTTTTGTTAGACACGATGCGCATCGAACCCCGCTGCGACCGCCTTATGACGGACCATTCAGAGTGCTAGAAACAGGGGACAAGCAGTTTTTGCTAGATTTGGGGGGTAGGAAAGAGAAAATTGGCATAGACAGACTTAAACCCGCTTTTGTGGTGGCAGAGGAGGAAGTGCTGTTGGCAAAGTCCCCGCGGCGAGGTAGACCACCACGGAGGGTTTCACACAGTAATGTTTCCCAAAGTAATGTTTCCCCAGAACACCCGCAGAGACTGACAAAGGGTTTCCGCACCCAGACGGCAAATCCCCAGCCGGACAGCGCCGCAGAGACGGTGAACCCCAGCTACAGCAGATTCGGCAGGAGGCTAAAGCCTATCCAGCATGTGGACTGATGTGTATTGATGCTATTACGGCATGCATGTGGTTATTTTCTTGTTGTTCTGTTTTTCTAAAATGCTGGGGGGGCTTGTGTGGTGAACACTCAATGGACCTGTTGGACCGGTTCTGTGACTAGCATTTTAGGTCAGAACAAAGGCAGGAAGCTTAGCCTTGTTATGCAAGGCTGGAGACTGTTGGGGGTCGATTAAAGGATGCGTGGGAAACAGTGGAAGTGATATCATGGAGGGAAATGCATTGTGACTATCTTTATTATGCCAGGTGGTGAAATGCATTGTGACTTTCTTTATTATGCAAGGTGGTCTGTGGGACATGTGATCTATGAGGTGTGAAGTCCCTGATATTTAAAAACGAGAGTTACTGTTTCATTCTCTCTTTTTCTTCTGCTTTGAAATGATGGAGATGTGAATAAAGCTGACTCTGAGAAAGAACGCTGCCTTGTCATTTTTACATCCTCCACAGTGTAACATTTACTAACACCTACTTACTTTAGGTGTAGTACCCTTTTTGGTAGTGTTGTTACCTTAACTTTACTACCTGGACAAAAGGGATAATTGGGCCAGGTCAGGTAGACCTTAGGTTCGTAGGAGCCTGGAGGGCGTAACAACAGATGAGACAACACCAATATATAGAAAACTCACATACACGGTGTATGGAACTTGCAACTATATATATTTCAAAGTTATGTACACATAAGCAAAACACAGCACTGTAACAATAATAAAAAAATAAAAATAAAATACTCCAAATATATTTACAATGTGTACAGTTCTATAGTGTCCATTCCAGGTGATCAGTAGGATCACCTCTAGCAGGCTGTAGGTTCAGGCACTCGGCTCGCCATCCAAACAAAAAAACCTGACCTACAGAATAGGTCAGAACATAGAAAATAAGCTATTGAAATGAACCTTTTTCTAACCATTACAGCTCTGAAAAAAACAACCTCCTCCTGTGCAAAACCTAGCCAGAATTAGCATCGGAGGGTTAGCATGTTAAGCTAGCACAACAATTTACCACAAACTTGCACTTCAAAACACACACAAACCACAGGTTCAACATTCACCACCAAGCAGCAATCAATGGCAAGGGAATTGGGACCTTTGCTAACCGTTACAGCTTTGGAAAATAGCTTTTTCTGATGAAAAAACTAGCCGAAATTAGCATTGGCGGTTAGCATTTCAAGCTAGCGATTAGCATTTCCCATACACACTAAATGGATAGCACTCACCATGCTAATCGACACGTGCGTCATGGGGTTCCCGCGCTCAACGGCGTTAACAGCCTTTGGATCCAAATCTTAAAATTTAACAAACGGGGTATTAGAATTTGATAGTACAGCAATGTCTCATTGCGGGTATTAGTTTAGGCTTACCAATCTCAAGTTTTATCCAAGACAAAGACTGCTATCAGCACGCTAGCTCACCGTCTCCGTAAGGGAACGCGCTCTCTCGGTTGTATCTCGGCAGTGTCTGACAGCGTTCTGCGGATTACACACAGACCGAGCGAGGGAGCGCGTGACCCCATTGGCTGACGTGACCCCATTGGCTGTTGCTGCCCAACAAAAGACGCAGCCATTGGTTGCTCGAAATACCAAATAAAACATTTGGAACTTTATCAAAACTCCCCAGAAAATGTTCCCTACTGTTTTATGAATATATATTTATTTAAATATTCATCTTTAAATTATTTACTCCCATTGTGAAATGGGTGTTTTTCTCCTCAAAAGCGGTATCAGTATTCATATTTTTATTCGCGTTTTTAACACTCGGTTACATATGTACTTACATTTAAATCAAGGATTAATGAATTATTGCAAACCCTGGTCGGTGATCAAAAGGATGATTTTCAGTGTCCTCATCATGGGAAGATGATAGCTGGAAATTAGGAAAACTTAAATGTTTAGTCAAATTAACAGTCAGATTATACAATGAAACATATTCCATAGATATCCACTAGGAGGTACTGTTGAGCTGTAGATAATTTTGTAGGTCTCTGTCACATGAGAGGAAGGAGCCTAAAGAGCTCTGAGATCTGTCTCGGAAATGGAGAAGGCCATATACCTGTCTGGTTAAGAAGTTTATGACCTTTTAAGGGCGTTAGTTTCCTGTAGGGCGGATGCTATCCACATTAACTGTCTACTTTGAGATCTGGACTCCAGAGTTTATAGTCCACTTAAGCCTTTAAAAGCAAATTCTGATCCTTACCATCTCTGCAAGAGGGCACTTGTTTACATCTGGGGTCCTATGGGGGACACAGCATTCTTGGCCAGGCCTTGAGTGGAGGTATTTTAATATGAAGAAAAGTGAGATTCCTGTAGAATGAAGAAAAGTGATCTTCTGGATTAGCCTAAGGGGACGTTGATGCTACAGTTGTATTATTATATGATATGGGTGGTGGCTCCACCTTTCCGGTTCCGCCACCACCCGGGGTATAAAAGGCTGATGCGGAAGAGGCACAGCCTCTTTGACCATCTCTCAGCCTACGAGAGCGTCTGCCTGGATATACTAAGTCATAAAATACAGTCCTGGTCAGTTCACCACTCACCTCATTATTGTGCCATGCTTTTCATACATAACAGAAGTGACATTAATCTGGTCAAAGGTTGATGTAGCATCAAAATTAATTGGGAAACATTATTTTAAGCTGAAAATCTTACATAGTATTGCCTTTCTCATTGGTTTATTGGAGGTTACACCCAAAATACATCTCTGAATAACTAAGAGTTAGGACAACCCTTTTGAGCTTTTTGCTGTCACAAAATCATTTTTTCCCCACTATCCTAATAGTGCATTTAACTTTTTTTTAATATTTAGACCTACTTATCCTTTTTTGTTGTAAAGGATCAGATTTAGCTGATGCTTTTGCCTGAAATATTTGTTTTATAGAAAGTATCGTATTGACTTTTCAATTAATTAACACAATACAAATTGTAAAGGCACATGTTTTTTCATAACTTCAGGCTCTTACTTCTGACTGTGAACAAACAGCAAAATGAAAAAAAAAATTGATGGCAAAAGATTTCTTATCCTGTTTTGGCTCAATTCTGATTTTATTTTGGGAAGGCCAAAACCATGGCTATTTATTCTGTTTTTGTTTCAGAAATTAAACATTGAAAGAATGTAGAGAACACGGATTGAAATGCCCATAAATGAGGTTTGCTCTTTTGAAAATGCACGTTTGACTATCTTGTCATACCAGGGCCCAGAATCTCTGGCCAAGTTGGAAAAAAATGCATTTACAAATTGTGGAGCAATTTCTGAATAATGTTTCTCAGTGTAAAATTACAAAGATTTTTTAATATCCCATCATCTAAAGTATGTAATGTCATCAAAAGATTCAAAGAATCTGGAGACATCCCTGTGCTCAAATGACATAGCTGGAAATCAATTGAAATTTCAATTGGATATTGGATACCCTTCATCTTTGGACCCTCAGGCAGCACTGCATTAAAATCGGCATGATTTTGTCATGGAAATCACTGCAAGGGCTCAGGAACACTTCCAGAAATCACAGTTCATTGTGTCAACCACATACAGTACTTAAGGTTAAAACTCTGTCATGCAACAAAGAAGCTATATGTGAAAAGTGCTGCTATTCTCTATCGGCCGAAGTTTGTTTAAATGGAAAGAAGCAAAGTGGGAAAACTGTTTTGAACTCAAATAAATCAAATTTTTAAATTCTTTTGGCAACCATGGATACTGTATTTTCTGGACTAAAGAGGGAAAAAGACCATCCAGCTTATTATCAGCACTCCTCTCAGTTTAAAAGCCTGCATCTCTGGTGGTATAGAGGTGCATTAGTGCCTATGGAACTGGCAACTTGCACATCTGGAATGGCACAATTAATACTGAAAGGTATACATACCAGGTTTTAGAGCAACATATGACTGCATCCAGATGATGTATTTTATCAGGAAGGCCTTCCGTACTTCAGCAAGGCAACGTTAAAGAACACACTGCATAACTTCATAGTACAAGAGTCCAGCTGGTGGACTGGCTTCCCTGCTGCCCAGAATTTTCACCAGTTGAAAACATTTGGCACATTATAAAACACAAAATTGGACCAAGAAGACCCATGGCTTTTGAGCCGCTAGAACCCTATATCCGACAAGAGTGGAACAACATTCTCACCAAGGTCTAGCAAATGGTCTCCTCAGTTCCCAGACATTTATGGGATGTTGTTAAAAGAAAAGGCAATGCTACACAGTGATAAACATGGCCCCGTCCCACCCTTTTGAGACATGTTGCTGCTATCAAATTCAAAATGAGTTATATTTTTCATGAAATAGTAAAATGTCTCATTTTCAACATCTGAAATATTTTATATGTTCTATTGTAAATGAAACAGTAGTTTTTGAGATAAGAAAATCATTGCATTCTGTTTTTATTTAATTAACAGTGCCCAACCTTTATGGAACTAGAGTTGTGTGTTACTTAAAGGACCTGCAACCTTTCCTGAGAGGTAATAGTTTGGATTAACGGTGTTTGTCTGTGTAACCTAGAAACCATTGTTAGAAACCCCTCTAAGGTAACACAGGTGTCTGTTTTCTCTGGTCTGGTGAAGTAAATGTTTAAAAAAAAGCTAAAGTTTTACTACATTTATGAACTGATTAATGTTTGGAAAGTTGTTCAGTTGGTTGTAACTGGTGACCAATTTAGTGTTCCACATATTGAATTATTCACTCTTGGTTTCAGAAAAGTTGTCAAGGTTGCACTTGCCCCACCTCTCCCTTTGCCCAGCAGACCAGCAATGCTTGTCCAGTCTTAACAAGCTTTGTGCTACCCACTGGGCTCTGATTCAGCACGAGACGAGGCAAATCCAATTACACAGGAGTCAGAGAGGTTGATTTTCCCATTATAGATTCCATGCTGAGAATTAGAGCTGATGATAACACTCATCACACCACTACTGCCCCCTTTCTGTTCTCTTCTTATTTTGTGTCCATTTCACTGTTCTCTCTCTCTCTCTCTCTCTCTCTCTCTCTCTCTCTCTCTCTCTCTCTTCCTATTCCTCCTTTTCCAAATACCTCCTTTCTTCTCCTTGTCCTTTTTTTTGGATTGCTCCCACTTTCATAGTCCATTATTCTAATTTTTCAGAGCAGCGTAACGAAGGCTGGGCCCCGTCATCATTTTGGTCCCAAAGTGCTGGGTCACTGAGGTTACTTCATTGCCCACATTGTGGGTTTTTTTGTTTGTTTTTTGTAAATTGATATTTCTGCCTAAGTTGAGATTAGATATGTTTTTTGTAATTGTGAAATCATTATCTGTCCTAGTTTTTAAATATACTTTAGAATGTCTAACTTTTTTACACTTGATTTGATTTTTCTCTTTTTAATCTCAGCTCATTCAGATAGAGACTATGCCAGCCAGTTTCCTTCCAAAAGATAACAGCAGAAACAAAATGTGCAATAGCTGATATTCTGACTTTTTTTTTTGTAAAATAAATTAATAATTGAATTTTTCAGGGATGACTAAGTGCTTTTAGTCATTGTGGTGAACTGACTTCCTCTGGCTGTCTTTTTGTTGATTCCAGACTCTTGTTGGACACTGTCAGCCAGGTGTCCACTTTTCTATACCCTCCCCTTGAAACTTTTGGCCCACTTCTGTTGCAATGTGACATTAAACCCAGCATGCCACAGAAGCTTATGGGAATAAGTTGGTAAACTGTCCAGCTAATCTGATGTTGACTTGCTAATCATTTACCTATTTCAAAATACCACTGCATAGGCTCTAATGATTATGCAAATCACACCTAAACATAAATCTTTCTCTCAGTTGTTATTTGGCTTATTTTACTATTACCTTAGCTGCACAGTGTCCCATAACTATTATCTGTTACTCCCAAAAGCAACATACACTCAACACTCAATGGGCTCTAATGAACCTGTGAATCACACCAAAATCTTAATTCCAGTTGTGATCTGGCTTATTTTATTACTAATCTCTGTACGCAGCACACACATACCCCTTGGATGGGAGCCAGTTGGATAGTGGGGGTCGGTCTCTGCACCACAGCAAGGCCAGGCTTAGCCTGTTCCCCATCCTAGAGGGGGAGCTGGTTGAACGGTACAAGCAAGCCTCTGCACCACAGTGAACCCATTCCAGGGGCTCATCTGATGGGTGCCTGTCCCGCTCGGCTTGTTGGAGGCCGCACAAGAACCACAGGAGACTTACCGGCTGTGACAGGAGACCGCCTGACCACTTTTTCAAAAATATTTATTGAAATTGATTTTTACTGAAATTGATTTTATTGATTTATTGAAATTGATTTTTATTTATTGATTTTTACACTGGATGCCCTTCCTGATACAACCCTCCCCATTTACCCAGGCTTGGGACCAATACTAGGAGTACGCAGGCTTGCTGACTGTGTGTGAAGAAGAAGGGTGGAAATCAAGAGAAAACATACAGTAGGCTATGCCACCAGTTGGCAACTTGTTTACCACAATGAACCAGAAATACTCTTCTTAATTGTCTTAATGGGGTCCATAACTGATTAATGCATCTTTAGTTTTATTACATGATATGAAAACTAATAGGATAATGGTATAAATTCATCAGGAAAGTATGACAGTACATGAACACTAACATGTGGGTTACCATTGATTTCAAATAAACCAGATGCATTTTTTTTTATCTTTATTGATTATTTCCCTGACTAACTGTCCAACATATTTTGCTTTGAGACCAATGTCACAGATGGAAGCGATAGGCTGTCTGTGGAGATACTGGAGTGTCTGCTGACTGACCACTTAATATTGAAATAAAAAGAGGTGGAACACAAAGGTATGGGTCACTGTTAAGTTTGGTAAAGTATCAGAAAAACAGTATATGGTAGGTTTGACACCCTTTAAAAGCTGCTAATTTTTCTAAAAAAGAAAAAAAAATCTCATGAGAAGGGAAAGTACAATATTTATGTCTGCTCACTGAGCTTTAACAGGGCAGTAAGTCTGACAGCCAGGACACTCTGCTTTATCCATGTTGAGGCTTTATCAGGAAAACCAATCTTTGGCAGGACAGTGATGCTGCCCCTTGGCTAAGCACGGCTGACAGCCACTTCCTTTGTGGCCAGAGGGTCACTCTGGGTAACATGTTCCTCTGGGGAACACCGAGTCTTTGCCTGTGGAGGTGATTAGAGGGGTGAGCTGACCTCATTCTCAGAGGGGCTGGGGTGTTTTGAGTAAACACTTGGTGCAAGACAAAAACACAAGCTACAAACACAAGGCCAACCCTAAGGCGGAGACTCCATTGTTTCTATTTACTCCTGAACAGGCATTAAAAGGAAGAGCCGTCACTTTGTGTCCCCTGAGCTGCAGGGAGTCTTCGTTCACAAAGTGGCCCCAAGTTTAAATGAATGACACTTAAAAAGTGAGGTTTCCCCTTGGGCCACCGACTGGTACTGACATTACCCTAAAGGTTCCATTCACTGCACTTTTCCTACATCTTGACAGCTCCCACAGGTCTTACTGAAATGTTTGTGATATATTTTAGTCACAATGCCATAAAATATTTAATTATGACACATCTTATGACAATTATGATAGTTATCAATTATGACACATTTTTAAATTTCCCAGAGGGAGTCATCCCAATGGGATTAATAAAGTTAAGTCTAAGTCTCTATCATTGTGAATCATCTTTTGCAGCCTTTCTCATAATGGCTGGTTTCAGTGCGTGTCTCTTTAAATTCCCTACGAGCCCCATTTAACTCCACCCTCCCTCTTACATTACTATTGCTAATCTCAGCTGGCTAGCTCCTAGTGTGGAAGTCAGCCTGATCCTTGTAATGTAAATTTGTCTCAAAGAAGGAATAAAATAATGTGTTTATGTATTTATTTAACCAGGAAGCCCCTTTGAGGCTGTCATCTCTTTTTTGACGGACGCCTACCCAAGACAGCACACCAGTACAGTATAAATATGTGTGCTCAAGATTAAAAAAGAAAGAAAGAAAAACTAATTGGGACTATTGTATCCTTCTGAAATGCATCTATTGATCACATGATGCTAAAAAAAAAAAAAAGTCAAAATGGTCCTGTCTATTAAAAACACACACAGTCTTTATATCATTTTTGAAAATCTCTGGTGGATTTGAAAAAGGCAGCTGCAGCACACAAACCCAAGAATATTAGTGAATTGGAGGCCTTTGCCCATAAAGAATGGGCTAACATTCGTCAGGAACGCTGCCAGAAGCTGGTGTCTAGCTATGCATCATGTTTGTAGGAGGTCATAACAGCAAAAGGGTGCACAGTGTTTTTCAACCAGGGTGCCCTGGTACCTTCAGGTTTGAAATTATCTAATTTCATTTCTTAATTGTTCAAAAAATGCAAATAATTTACCATCGTTGTGCATGGGTGCAAAGTCCATGCACAACAACTGCAAATTATTTGCAATTTTTTTTGGCCCAATTAAAAATTGAAATTAGATAATTTCCCACAGAAACCTGAACAGACCAGGGCACCCTGGTTGAAAAACACTGCTCTGCTAAGTAACAAAGATCCTTGTCATGAAGGTGTTGAATAATTCTGAGACTGCAGTAATAATAAAAAGTGGCATTTTATGTTGAATTTGAAGAAACTACTTGTAATATTAGTTGTGTTGAGCTATTTAAATTGTTCTTGTTTGACTAGTTTATTGCAAACAGCTGCTAGTTTGATCAGATTTGATCTAGTTTGATCAGCCATCAGATAAAATGGCTATGGGAAAGTATTAAATGCTGGAATTTGCAATAAGTAAATGCATAAAGAACTCATAAAGAACTCAAAAGCTAACGCCAGACTGTATTTTAAAGCCTTCTTTTGCTATTGAGATATTGCTCAGCTTTCTCTTCAATTCTGTAATAATCACTGTCAACATGAGCAGCAGCAGCAGCAACTTTTAACCTCCAGCATGGTGCTCAGTGTGAGCTGCAGTTGTTTTCCTCTTTCGTGTCACAACCCCGCGGGCATTAGGACCTAATAGGGTCTGTTTTGCGAGGATGGTCTTGTTTTTGTCCGTTACCTTCATGCATGTAATCATTGATTGTGCCTATTGTGACAAGCAGATTTACCATCTGTGGGGTCCCATGGGGGCCCTGATAGGCCCACTGCTGTCACTGCATCCATCCTCCCTGTAGACTTTAAAGAATTCCTGTTTAATTTCCGCCAGCAGACCTCAAACTGATTTCAGATTTAAGCCTTGCAGGAAGCACCATTATTATCTACAGACATGAACGAATGTAAATGGGTAGAAACTATCACCAATGACCTCTGCAGTATAGGCAACAGTCTTTCTGTTTGTGCGTAAAAATGCGCCGTGCAGTGCAGAATAACTTGCAACCAGCAGCACCACATTTGGTTTTTTTTCTAAAGTGAACCTGTTCCTCAGACAAGTGCGAGCTTTTGCCGCCTCCTGCTGCAGTCCTCCGTCCCCCTGCCCTCCCTGCCCGCCTCCCCGGGTCCTTTTCCCACTGGTGAGAGGAGCAGAACGCGGCCACAGCAGCGGGAAGCAAATTAAATACAAGTACTTCCCTAAAAAAAAAAAAAAAAAAAAGTTCACACTCATAAGCACGGTGCCACAAGTGACGACTCACAACGTCTTAAGACCTGAACGAGGGACACAACTTGGAAGACCCTCGCAGGACTGCAGGGATAAAATGGATATTTATTAATTATTCTTACTTTTATGAATTTGTGTGCTTTTTTTCCCTCCAGTTTTTCAGATCCAAATTTGCTCTTTAATTTGCTCAAAGTGTATTTAAAAACACTTTTTTTGTTTTGTTTCATTTTACTTCTGCATCTCTTTGAATTGGATTTGGGCCTTGACATCTATTTTTACGCACTGGCGAGAATTTTCCACTGGAGCACTGCGCGCGCACCAGCCGTGCAGAAAAGCAGCCCGTGCATTTCTCTCTCATGTAAAGTCTCGTCAATTTAACAATCACTCAATGAGAAGAAGACCGCAGCAGCGCCTGCACGGTCCGCGGCTTGACTTTTTAATGCAACAAATGAGCCGCTGTTGGATGTGCGCCACGGAGCCCAGAAGCTGAGAGAACCCCCCACCCCCCTGCCCCAACCACAGGTTTTCGGCTTCATAACCTGGGGAGTGTGGGTGTGGTAGGGGGTGCTGGCTGACAGGTACCGACTGCATCAACAGCTGTCAAACTCGCGCGAGCCTGCCGTCCCCGGGGCCGCTCGTGGGAGCCGCGCTGAGGTCTCCACTGCGCATGTCAGCGCGCTGGACAGCTCCTGAGAGGGAAATTTAAAAAACGGTTTCGGGAGCACAACACGGCGAATTACAGTACACGGGCTCAACGGCTGTCACAGTCTTCAAAAGCAACCAAAACAGGTAAACGCTGGCATATTTTCTCTTTTTCACTATCACTGGCTTAGACAGGTTGCTGGGCCAGAAGTAATTTCAGTTATTATTATATTAATTTTAATACTTTAACACTAATTTCACTGGCTGGCTAAATGAGCCACCTAATAGACTTACAAATGTGAACTACACTATTATGATGACATGCTGAATAAATATCAGCCATAATTTTTTTTTTGTGTTAAAATTCTGCCAAATTAAAGGTAAGGATGGATGGATGGATGGATAAATATACATTACCATCATATTTTGTGTGTGTGTGTGTGTGTGTGTGTGTGTGTGTTTAACAATACATGTGCATTTCTAAAATTATGTGACCGCTCACATTCTGTTTTATGTAGAGTAGGTTATCACACAAATACTATCTTGATTATTTTAAGAATACATTACGTAAATAGGGTAGTATTGCATTCTAACTATTTCTGCCAGGTTTGTTCATTCCTTTATTATAAAGTGTGTGATTCACCCTTTTCTATTTTATTACTTTACGGTAGAGATTACTACATAACACAGGAAATGATAGAAGGTGGGATAACTTGCAGGATGTCAGGAATAATTGAGAATGCTGGGCATCATCCATCTCCACAGGACTACAGGTAGGACTAAAACATCTGTCACACTCCTCCAGCACTGAACAATGCATCTGTTTTGTTGCAAGTTGTCAAAACCACTCAATTTTGAAATGCTTATTTTTTTTTTTAAGATTCAAGTCATTTAAGATGTTTCTCCTAAATGGTCCCGGAGGAAAGGGTCTAACCCTGCTATGTTTAATCTCATGGTGAATAGACAGCTCTTTTTTTTTTTGTGCATGAGGGGCTGTATGAAGAAGCAGAGACAGGGGAGAAAAATCCCAAAGAATAAATGATTTTCAGTCTGAATGGGTCTGTCAGAAACCATCAGCTCTGTTTACACTCCTGCTGTCGGTGCACTGAGAGCCTGAGCCTCTTGGCTCGCCGGCTCAGGGGGAGACAGGGCGCGCCGGGTCACCAGCGTGCACAAGTGTCTCTCAATTAGAAAAGAAGGGAGAAGGGGAGGGGGGTGATGCAATATTTATACCGAACTTCTGGCAAGACTTGGGCGATACTTGGAGACACCAACTTAACATGTTTTGCATCACTGAGCAATTTCTATGGCCTGCTAGTGAGAGAAGGGGGAGGAGGGCATGTCTTAGTCAGTGTGTCGTTTATTCTAGTTAGAAATATTTTCTCTGTTTATAATGCTTAATTGGAAAAAATAAGCAGATTTATCAAGAAAAACTGAGAAAGACCATCTGAAAAAAATGAACATGGTTTTTATACATTTCTATGCATAACAGAATAAGCTGTTTCCATGTTTGCACTTCATGAGTAGTAAAATGGTGGATATGTTTGTGAAAGTAATGGAAAACGAACAACAACAATATTGCAGCTAAGCTGAGTCCGTCTCCCAGAGGTGATCAGTAGAGACAGTGGCGCATCTACAGCATGCATGACGTTTGAGGACGTGTGCTGCTGACTCCTGGCTGTAATGATGTCACCTATTCATTCAGATGGCTAACATAGCCCTGACCTCCAACTATATTTGCACTCCCTCTGGCCTGAGGCGCAGTTGATTTTGCCCATGCGGGGGGTGGGGGGGGTGGGGGTGGGGGTTGGAAGGACGGGGGAGACGGGGGGCACTAAGGCTAGACTGGAAAGGGACAGGGAAGCAGATGGTATCCTATTTGTCCCTCTTATGTGAGGCCTGTCATTCCAGCAGATTAATGCAAGGGCCCGGTAAAGAAAAGAAATGACAGAGACAATCAAGGAAGGGTCTGGGGGAAGACAATAGAGCCACGTGCCACTGGGCAGATTTGTCGTTTGGGACACAATAGGTGATCATTTTTCAATAGACAAGGCCAACTGTTGCAGGCAACATGTGCTGCTGTCCCATGTTTCAAACGATCTCTTGCGCTGTTTACTTTTGATTCAGCCAATGGCTACGGCGCGTCCTTGGTCACCTGACACAGGGTTGATTTTTTTTTATTAGGAGATTTGGTGTGTGCGTCTCTGAAGGGGGTGGGGGGGTGCTCCTGCACTGTCCCCCCCCCCCCCCTCACAAAGTAACTGAATAGTATGTGTTGTCATAGCGACCCCAATTACTGAACCCTTGCTCAGTAAGTGTGTACGTGTCCACAGAAGGCTGAAGAGAATTCAAGAGGATTCCTCTATTCTTTCTTTTCTTTGGCCCTCACCATAAATAAGGACATAACTGAAACTTGACTGGCAGTGGTAGTGCACTGGCTAAGCTGAAATGCTCAATTTAATCCCATTTTTAGCTGCAGATTTATTAAATAATAGGTTGAATAATAAAATTTATCACAATAAGTAATTCAGAAGTGTTTTGTTTCCTTTTTGTACGCTTAGACAAAGAAAGATCAAAGTACATCTCTAAAAACACACATACACAATAAGGTCAGTAAGTTATTCTGTCAGAGTGAAAACCTCATTTATCTCCCCCATTGTTGATTAAAACCATCACCGCTAGATAACACTTGTAGATAATCTTCTTATAGTAGTAAATCCCGGATGGCTAATGCAAAGCTTCAATGGGCAGCTTTCATCCTTGTTTTCCTGCATTCTGTTTAGATTTAAGTTCCACTTGGGATGTTGTGTTCGTGTGTGTGTGTGTGTGTGCATGCGTGCACGCGCGTGCGTCTGAGCTGACAGACGTGTTAACCCATCAACCCCCCCCCCCCCTCCCTCGTAGGCTCCTGACCACAGACCCCTCCCAGCTGAGGGAGGAGGACCTCCCCGGGGACCTGCAGTCTCTGTCATGGCTCACCTCTGTGGATGTGCCCCGTCTGCAGCAGATGGCTGATAGCAGGGGCCACAGCAACGGGCCCTCCCAGGGCAGCCTGCTGGAGCAACAGACAGGTGAGGTGACATTCAGAAAGGTCAACAACTCTCTGACTGGACAAATTATAACCCATTTTATGCACAGATAAAGACTTTTTCAATAGAAATAGAAAATTACCTTTTTTTCCCTCACCAGTGTGAGCACTAAACACTTCAGTTACTCTTAGAGCCAGTCAGTTTTGATAGTTTTAGTTTGATTTACCCAGACTTATTCATAGGTGCACAATCCTCTGTTGCACATTTCCACGTTCACAGTTACCAAAATGCTCTTAACATCATTGATGCACCGTAAACATAATAGCAAATATCAGAGATAAATATTACTCCATATATTACTGTCTAATATATGGAGTAATATTGTTACTGTCCAAACCATCTCAGAGGCAAGGCTGAGATGGTTTGGACACGTGCAGAGGAGGGATAGTGGATATACTGGACAAAGGATGTTGAAGATGGAGCTGCCAGACAGGAGGAAGACCACAGAGAAGATTCATGGATGTAGTGAAGGAGGACACGGAGAGGGTTGGTGTTACAGAGGAAGATGCAAGGGATAGGGTGAGATCGAGGCAGATGATCCGCTGTGGCGACTCCTAAAGGGAGCAGCCGAAAGAAGAAGAAGAAGATATTACTGCCTCTTTTTAATTTTCTAATTAATTTCTTCTTTCTAATTTTCTCCCTTGCTAAAGACCTTTATTGTAGTTCTGCATTATTCTTGGGCAATCTTGCATGCACAGCGCTTAAAATCTACATCCACATATTTTCAGTGATATTTATTTTTGAGGATTGTGAGGGCCATTCTAAAACCTTCAGCTTGTGTCTCTTGAGGTGGTCCATGGTGGATTTCGAAGTATGTTTTAGGGAAGTCTTTTGGTAGGAAAAATGTGAGAAACTCCCAAATACAAGAATTTAAAAACTTTAATCTGGCTACAAAAAAAACTTTTGCAAGATGTGATGTCTGCCAATGTCTTAGTAAGTACTGAGTGTGATGGGTGTCCAAACTTTTGCACATGCCACAACTATGAAGTTAAAAGTGGCTATGCATTAATGTTTGCTGGCTTGCTCTTTTTTCCATACCCTACAGAGGTTTTGCAAGGTTCAAAATGAGCTATAGTTATGGTATAAACTCATTTATTAGTCTTGGGTTGTGATGGAATTGCATTGTCCCTATCACATAAAATTTGAAACTAAGTTAGGTGAAATAAACATGGATTGGTAAACTTTTAGAGAGGATTGTGTTCAGACTGTTCCTCTTTGCAGCTCAGCTGAACAACATGACAATGACAGCGAATCAGAGCTCCATGCTCCACCTCCAGAGTAACATGCAACACAGCCCTCTGGGAATCAGCATCATCAACAACCACAATGGAAATGTGAGTTTGCACAGAAGGACAAGAAAAAGTTTCATTACTGTGAAGGTGCATAATGTGATTAAATGCTCCTGCATCTGTTTCCCAGATGTCCCCGTTCTCCATGAATTCACTGCCTTCTCCAGGATACCAGTGCCCTACCTCGGTCTACCAGCCAACAGTCCAGCAGGTGTACTCTCTAACTCAGACTGGGCAGCAGGTAGTGTTTGCTTCATAAGCTATTACATACACTATTTTCCCAAAAGTATTGGGACACCCTTCCGAATGAATAGGCACTAATGCACAAAGAAAATGATGTTATGGTAAATGCATTCATTTATATAGCGCTTTTTACTGATCTCTGGATGACCAAAGTACTTTACAGATCCTGCTGTCTACCCATTCACACACACATTCACACACTGATGGTGGTGGAGCTGCCATGCGAGGTGCTGGCCTGACCCACCAGGAGCAACTGGAGGATCAGTGTCTTGCTCAAGGACACTTCAACATGCAGACTGCAGACAGAGCAGGAATCAAACCCCTGATCCTTCGATCAGTAGTCGGCCACACTACACCTGTGCTACAGCCGTCCCCAAAGCAAGGTCCATAAAGACATGGATGAGTGAGTTTGGTGTGGAGGAACTTGACTGGCCTGCACAGAGCCCTGACCTCAACCGTATAGAACACCTTTGGGTTGAATTAGTGCGGAGAATGTGAGCCAGGGCTTCTCATCCAATATCGGTGCCTGACCTCACAAAGGCACTTCTGGAGGAATGGTCAAAAATTCCCATAAACACGCTCCTAAACCTTGTAGAAAGACCTTGCTTTATGCATTAGTGCCCATTCATTTGGAGGGATGTCCCAATACTTTTGGCAGTATAGTATAACATTACTGATGGAGCAATATTAGTGGATGAGAACTTTCTTCACTGTTCTTTAATGTTTCTCTCTCTCTCTCTTTCTTTTAGTGTTCTACTGGTGGGCTTTATAATAATGTTTCTTTCAACAACCAAAGTCTATTTACACAACCTCGCCTTGCTCCACAAGAACAAGAGCTGCAGCCCAAGTCTTTCCCCAAACCCATCTATTCCTACAGGTCAGCACACCCATACCGGCCTAAGACTGGATGAACTGTTTCTAATGACCTGCATTCAGCTGCAGTTAAACATTGTTTTTGTTCTCAGCTGTTTGATTGCCATGGCGCTGAAGAACAGTAAAACTGGCAGCCTCCCAGTCAGTGAAATTTATAGCTTTATGAAGGAACACTTTCCTTACTTTAAGGTACATTAATAATTACTTACAGAAAAAAGATGAGCTGTATTCAGTGAATATGGCTGATGATATGTACACTAATTTTTTTGCCTGCAGTCTGCACCTGATGGATGGAAGAATTCAGTCAGACACAACCTCTCCTTAAACAAATGCTTTGAGAAGGTGGAGAACAAGACCAGCAGCTCTTCCCGGAAGGGCTGTCTATGGGCACTGAACCCTGCCAAAATTGACAAGATGGAGGAAGAGATGCAGAAATGGAAACGCAAGGACCTTCCAGCCATTCGTCGCAGCATGGCTAACCCTGGTCAGGAGTCTATTTTTCTAAATATTAAAAGGTTGAAAAAATTGGCAATGGCATGTTTTGCTTTGCTCTGATTTTGCCTTGTCTCCTTCAGATGAGTTGGACAAACTGATCACTGATCGCCCAGAAAACTGCCGGCGAAAGACTGTAGAGCCCGGTATGACCCGGCTTCCCAGCTGTCCTACTGGCCTCCCTCTGCCAATCCCAACCCAGATGCAGCCTCAGCCCATAGTCACCCTGTCCCTGCCATGTTTACCTATGCACCAGCACCACCAGCTCCAGGCCCAGCTCCAGGCTCACACTAGACTGGCGCCCATGTCCCCCGCACCAGCCCAGACACCCCCGCTCCACACAGTCCCTGACCTTTCCCATAGTCCGCTCACCCAGCAGCCCAGCAAGCCCCCAGAAGATTTCTACAGCATGCAAGGAGACACGCACACAGAGGTGGATGCACTGGACCCTAGTATCATGGACTTTGCCCTTCAAGGTAAACACACACTTTTAAAGGGGTCATTGACTGAAAAACGGTGTGCCTGTAGGTTTTAATAGACTCAAATGTGTTAATTGGTCATGTAATTAGCCAAAAGTTTTCCAAACAGTCAGCGATCTGAAAAAGCACACTGCCTTTATCTCCTTTTTCTCTCAGAGAAACTCCCCAAAACATTTTTTGACTCTTCTGGGTAATTTTTCTACGTCAAATCTTGAAAAAGCCCACCCACTGCCATCCTAAAGACCCACCCACTGCTCTATTATTGGCCCGCCTAGCTGTCCGTCATGTAGATGGATGTGGGGGCTAAAGGTAGCCTGTTAGCCCCGAGCTATTAGCCCACGAGCCAACACTGGCTGTAAGTGCAGCTTAAATTGTTATTTTCTTCAGAGCTTAGTCACTCTAACAGCCATCCCTGTTACCACCTGGTTCACTCCGGCCCATTTCAGATTGGTTTCGTCATGATTCTGTGGCAGATCACCTGTATGGCCCAGGACCAGGGTAACTGGCTGGTGTTATGCCGAGAACTCCCCCCGCCCATCCGGGGGATTCTCGGTATAACACCGGTACGGGTGATCCGCCATGGAATCACGACAAAACCACTGAGACATGGGCCGCAGTGATGCGAGGCACACCACCGAACCAGGTGATAGAAAGGATGGCTATTAGGGTGGCTAAGATCTGAAGAAGGTACTCTGGGTGACCCAGAGTACCTCAAGGCCCTGAATGTTGTAGGGTTGTCATGGTTGACACACCTCTGCAACATTGTGTGGAGGTTGGGGACAGTGCCTTTGGCATGGCAAACCGGGGTGGTAGTTCCCCTCATTAAAAAGGGGGACCGGAGGGTGTGCTCCAACTTTAGAGGGTTCACACTCCTCAGCCTCCCTGGGAAGGTCTATGCCAAGGTACTGGAGAGGGAGAGTCCGGCCGTTGGTCAAACCTCAGATTCAGGAGGAGCGATATGGTTTTCATTCTGGCTGTGGCACATTGGACCAACTCTTTACCCTCTCAAGAATCCTCGCAGGTTCGTGGGAGTTTGCCCAACCAGTTTACATGTGTTTTGCGGACTTGGAGGAGGCATTCGACCGCGCCCCTAGTGGTTTTTTGTGGGGGTGCGTTGGGAGTATGGGGTATCGGGCTTGTTATTACTAGCTAACCGGTCTCTATACAACCGTTGTGAGAGTTTGGTTTGTATTACCAACACTCGGTTGGACTCATTCCCAGTGAGAGATGGACTCCACCAGGGATGCCCTTTGTCACCGATCCTGTTCATAATTTTTATGGACAGGATTTCTAGGCGCAGCCAGGGAACAGAGGGTGTCATGCTCGGTGACCACAGGATCTCATCTCTGTTGTTTGCAGACGATGTTGTCCTGTTGGCTTCATCCAGCAATGACCTACAGGTCTTACTGGGATGGTTTGCCGCTCAGTGTGAAATGGCTGGGATGGGAATCAGCACCTCCAAGTCCAAGTCCATGGTCTTCAGCCGGAAAAAGGTGGATTGTCCTATCCGGGTTGGGGACAAGTTCCTGCCCCAAGTGGAGGAGTTTAAGTATCTTGGGGTCTTATTCACGAGTGAAGGGAGACTGGAGCAAGAGATTGACAGACGGATCGGAGCAGCATCTGCAGTGATGCGGATGTTGTACCAGTCTGTTGTGGTGAAGAGGGAGCTAAGCTCTCAGGCAAAACTGTCGATTTACTGGCCAATCTACGTTCCTACCCTCACCTATGGTCATTAGCTTTGGGTAATGACCGAAAGAATAAGATCGCGGATACAAGCGGCTGAAATGAGCTTCCTTCGTAGGATTGCTGGACTTACCCTTAGAGATAGGGTGAGGAGCTCAGTTATCCGAGAGAGGCTCAGAGTAGAACCGCTGCTCCTCCACATTGAAAGGAGCCAGTTGAGGTGGTTTGGGCATCTGATCAGGATGCCTCCTGGACGCCTCCCACTTGAGGTGTTTCGGACACGTCCCACTGGGAGGAGACCCCAGGGTAGACCCAGGACTCGCTGGAGAGACTATGTCTCCCAGCTGGTCTGGGAACGCCTTGGTATCCTCTCTGAAGAGCTGGAGCTGGTGGCTGGGGAGAGGGAAGTCTGGGCTTCTCTGCTTGAACTGCTGCCTCCGCGACCTGGACCTCCAGAAAAGCGATAGAAGGTGGATGGATAGATGGAAGATCTGAAGAAAATAACAATATAAGTTACCCTTACAGCGAGTGTCCTGGTAACAGTGTTAGCTCATGGGCTAAGAGCTCAGGGGATAATAGGCTACCTTCAGCCTTTAGCTGGCCATACAAGCCACAAGCCGGTACAGGCAATTGGCCGCAGAATCACGATGAAGCCTCTGGCTCGCTGCAATCAAAATATCTCGGAACCAGATGTTGCTGACTGGAGGCTGCTGGCTCTCATGCTCAGCAACCCCACCATCCTCCATGGAGCCGCACTGCTCTCACGGGCAGCATAGTCACTCCAGCTTTTAGTCAGCCATGACAGCAAAGTGGAGTCCCATAGAGCCACATTGCCCTTTGAGATCCCTTGGCTTGGTAGTTTGCCTCGGGTCATGGGCCAGGTCTCGGTTGCAGTGATCGTCCAGTGAGCGGTGCTAGCAATTTGTTGTGGAATCATGACAAAATTATTGGGAAACAGGCCACACTGATGCGAGATACACCATTGAGTGAACCAGAGCGCTACTCAACCGAGCTGGGAAGCTAGAAGCTAGTCAGCTATATTGGCTAACTGATGTAAGAGGGAGGGTGGAGTTGAAACTGAAGGATGGTTCTTAAAGTGACAGGCTTTAAATCAGAGTGTTTATAGAAAGCCAGGAAAAATAAAAAACAATTTTGCTTCAATAATTAAGAAGGTTAAAGAAAATGTGAACAGAATATGTCACAAACATTTCATTTAGACATGTGTATTATAATGTGGAAAAAGTGCAGTCAATGACCCCTTTGTGTCAGACTTGTACTTTGTTTAACAGTGGTGTTTTAACATCAGTACACTAACCCTCTCCATCCACTGGCTTAGGTAATCTGTGGGAAGAAATGAAGGACGACAGCTTTAACCTGGATGCATTGGGCACCTTCAGCAACTCACCTCTCCGACTATCAGACTGTGACCTGGGAACAAACAACCTCCCTCCTGGCTCCAGCGGAACAAATCTGCCACTGTCTGACGTGCAGGTGACGGGGCTTTACACCTCCTACACCTCTCAAGATGCCCTGTCTTCCCAGTATATGGGCACATCAGCCAACACCAAGCCCATTGCCCTGCATTGAAACAGCTGAACTGCTTATAAGAGAATCAACGAGCTATGGATATCTATGGAAGGAGCCTGAAATCAAGGTCTGAAGACTTACTGCTTTTTGTGCTGCTGAGAGTAAAATATTTGGGAAGCTGGAGAAAAATGTTTCAAAATCATTGCATATTCAGTCTACAAAAGCGGAACTATTGTGCAAATCCAGCACTTTTTTTTAATTCTTGGACTCTACTACATTAGCTCTGCATAATTTACAGTTTGAGCAATCTTTACTTACTATTCTCTCTGAAACAAGCCATTTTAGCTTCCATTGCTCTCATTTTCGGCCAGCTATGTTCTGATTGGATGCCTTTCATAAACATAAGATTTGAGCAACAGGTGGGTGAGGCTTAGGAAAGAAAGAACTGTTTCAAACTGAGAATTCAGAGCAGTGGGGGCCTGCCTGCGCTTTCAGCTTTTAGGGATGACTTGTAGATAACTTTGGTTGTGTTTTATACAGTCATCAATGTAACTGTATATGTTTCACAAAAATAAGGAAAAATATAATAGGTCACCTTTAAGAACTGAAACTGTTGATGACTTTAGATGGCTGTAAGAAGTTTACAAGTGAATTTCTGGGTAAAGAATTACTCCACCAGTTTGTCTACTGTTCCTTCTGCATCTAAAAAGCCCACCTATAATGTAGCTCCTCTTCACTTGCCTGTTGTATTGTGCTAGATGTTGTTGATGTGATGTTTTATTTATATTTATAAAATGGCAGCTGGAGAAAGCAATGACTCCATCTATCTTTGCATGTGTATATTTTAATGTTTCAAAGTGTTTTCACCTCTGAAAAGCTTTTTCTCTCCACACCACCTGCATTTACCTTCTGATTTCTAAAATGAAAAAGTAAACCATTTTTTTTATATACAAACTAAATCATCTGATGTATTTTATGTTCATTAACCTGGTCATAATAAATAACTAAATGTATAAATCAGAAAAGCATTCTTACATGTTTTCAACATGTCTAGGTCATTTATTAAGGAATCACCCTTGGTAAAACAAACACAAGTCAGTTCATATACATTAAAATGAAAAGCCTTGGTTGGTATTTCTGATGTTACAATCAGAACTGAGGCAAATTAAGATTTTGGCAGTCAAATTTTACACAAAAAAGTTTAGTTTTGTGAGAAGTTACAAATGATTTCAGGGACAAAAATTACCCCAAAACGCTCAGCAGTATCACGTTTTTCCACGTCTGCATGGGTGTACAGCATAGACTGTACCCATTTTAGGATTTTTCAACCCGGTTCGCTAGAACGTTCACGTTTCTGTGGGAAATTTTATAATCTCACTTCTTAATTGGTCCAAAAACATTAAAAATAATTTGCTGTTGTTGTGCATAGGTGCATAGCTGATTACAGAACTTATACAAAACAACGGAAAATTATTTGCCATTTTTTGGGACCAATTAAGATATGAAATTTTAAAATTTCCCAGGAAAACATGAATGTTCCAGGGAACCCTGGTTGAAAAACATTAGGGTACTTTCAACTTGCTCAACGTAGAGCTTTAGTGACACTTTGTGGTCACTAAGTGGACTGCCGGCCAATGAAGACACTGGTAGTCCTCAGAACTGAACGGATGTTGTACAAATCCTTTTTGTGTCACTACCCTTCTAAATGTACAACATGGATCAAAAAAATCCATATCCATTCTCTCTGTTATTTCATGTATGGCTGAGTGTTTCTATAATATATCTTTGAAATAAATTTATTTTTCATTTACTATTCCAAGTACGTAGTAAATATCTTGTTTTTGTTTAGCACAAATCATCATTTTTATTTTCCTTTTTTATGAACAAGCACAGCTTTTGTATTTCAACATCAAGTTTACACACATTGGTTAGAATTTAGGACCCACATGCATTTCCAGGGAAACTGTGAAATGTTCACAGCACAGCTCCCTTTGCACATCTAATACATCTAAGTATTGTTTTTCAATTGTTCTAATTTTACCTTTGAAAATATTTGATGACAAGTGTGAAAGATAACTGCATATTTATGTAACCCATTCAAAGGAACCTCCATTAGTTTGAGTAAACTTGACTTGCCAGTATAATTTTCATCTGCAATAGACTCTTATTTGTCCAGCAGGGGGCAGTAGTGGCTCTGCATAGCGATAACATCTCTTAAGGTGCGTTCACACCAAATGTGAACAGATGGCACGAATCCATATAAAGTGAATGGAAAGACGTGAGTACGTGTGAATTTGTGCAGTCGCGCATTCACTTCCTAGGCTAGCTAGCTGCTAGCTTTGAGATTCTGCTGTCACCGAAATAAAGGTATCACCATTGCAGAGTAAACTAGTTTGAAAATTTGACTCACTCACCTAGAGACAGGAGGACCAGGAACTCTTCAGCTGAATCGGGATTTGGGAGTTATTTACCCCCAGTTTCCTGCCAGCAAGCTAGCAAGCTAGCAACGTAAACACGCATTATCTTGTGACATTTTGAGGTTTGAGACAACATTTTCAGGTGAGCCCCTGGTCGGATAATGTAAACCTAAGCATGACGTTATTTTGGGAATTTCCACAGCAGGTTGAACACAGCTGAAGAAGTTTTAAAGACAACTTCGCCTGTCTGTGTCTCACTATTCATGTCTGTTTGCGTGTTTACACTGAGTTATAATGTAATCATGCTGAGCGAAAAATTTGCCTGGTCACATTTGGTGTGAACACACCTTTAGATGGGAAAAAAAACCAACAGAAGATGACTGAACAGAAAGGCGCAAAGAAAATAAAATATAAAGCTTGTCTAAAGAAAAGGACAAAAGAAGCAGAGCAGCGGTATAAAACATACAAAAATAAGTTAATATATATAATGAGATGTAGTAAAAAAGACAATTACAGTAAAGAACTGGAGAAAAACAGAGATAGCATTAAAAATACGTGGACAATACTTAACGATATTCTTGGGAATAAAAACAGAAATACAAGCTACCCAACCAATCTTTCCAAAAAAAACAAAAAAAACAAAAACGACTCAGAGTGTGAATGCAGTCTCACCTGCAGATGAATTTAATAATTTTTTTGTTAACACTGGTCCTAATCTGGCTCGAGAAACACCCATTATGGCATCTACAGGTGATACAATAAACAAAAACATTGCTATTGTGGAGTGTGTAAATGAAGAGGCTGATTCATGACAGACGATTTACCCCAAGGTCCCAAACTATAAAAGACTCCATTTTCATAAAGAACACAGACAAGAGAGAGGTCATTGAAATTGTTAAATCGTTTAAAAGTAAAATATCTACGGATTGTGATGGTATTGGCATGCTTTTAGTCAAAACTATCATTGAATGCTTAGTGAAGCCACTGACGTACAGTGGGGTAAAAAAGTATTTAGTCAGCCACCAATTGTGCAAGTTCTCCCACTTAAAAGATGAGAGAGGTCTCCAATTTTCATCATAGGTATACCTCAACTATGAGACAAAATAAGAAAAAAAAATCCAGAAAATCACATTGAAGGATTTTTAATGAATTAATTGGTAAATTCCTCGGTAAAATAAGTATTTGGTCAATAACAAAAGTCCATCTCAATACTTTGTTATATACCCTTTGTTGGCAATGACAGAGGTCAAACATTTTCTGTAAGTTTTCACAAGGTTTTCACACACTGTTGCTGGTATTTTGGCCCATTCCTCCATGCAGATCTTCTCTAGAGCAGTGATGTTCTGGGGCTGTAGCTGGGCAACATGGACTTTCAACTCCCTCCAAAGATTTTCTATGGGGTTGAGATCTGGAGACTGGCTAGGCCACTTCAGGACCTTGAAATGCTTCTTACGAAGCCACTCCTTCGTTGCCCGGGCAGTGTGTTTGGGATCATTGTCATGCTGAAAGACCAAGCCAATTTTCATCTTCAATGCCCTTGCTGATGGAAGGAGGTTTTCACTCAAAATCTCACGATACATGGCCCCATTCATTCTTTCCTTTACACGGATCAGTCGTCCTGGTCCCTTTGCAGAAAAACAGCCCCAAAGTATGATGTTTCCACCCACATGCTTCACACTAGGTATGGTGTTCTTTCTCCTCCAAACACGACAAGTTGAGTTTTTACCAAAAAGTTCTATTTTGGTTTCATCTGACCATATGACATTCTCCCAATCCTCTTCTGGATCATCCAAATGCTCTCTAGCAAACTTCAGACGGTCCTTGACATGTACTGGCTTAAGCAGGGGTACACGTCTGGCACTGCAGGATTTGAGTCCCTGGCGGCGTAGTGTGTTTCTGAGGTAGCCTTTGTTACTTTGGTCCCAGCTCTCTGCAGGTCATTCACTAGGTCCCCCCGTGTGGTTCTGGGATTTTTGCTCACCGTTCTCGTGATCATTTTGACCCCACGGGGTGAGATCTTGCGTGGAGCCCCAGATCGAGGGAGATTATCAGTGGTCTTGTATGTCTTCCATTTTCTAATAATTGCTCCCACAGTTGATTTCTTCACACCAAGCTGCTTACCTATTGCAGATTCAGTCTTCCCAGCCTGGTGCAGGTCTGCAATTTTGTTTCTGGTGTCCTTTGACAGCTCTTTGGTCTTGGCCATAGTGGAGTTTGGAGTCTGACTGTTTGAGGTTGTGGACAGGTATCTTTTATACTGATAATGAATTCAAACAGGTGTAGTGGAGCTGAAATAAGGAGGCGGCTTTGAATTAAAAACAGGGTTTTTATTGAATAGCTCCTCTATCAAATCTCAACAGGTGCAGAGCTTAGCAGAAGGCAAGAGAGAGATCTCTGCTTTGCTCGCTGGTTAAATACAAGCATACATGGCACCACTCATTGAAACAGCTGACGTCAGAGTCCACTCATTGAAAAAGGTAAAATCTCCCCGTTATCTAAATCCCCCCATTAGTCCTGTTAACTCCTCCCTTCGCCTTGGGAGGTGATGGGAAGACCTTCTCCTCTCTCAGGGGTGAAAGTGTCGAGTCTGTTGCCATGGCGTCCTGTGACGTCATGGGTCTTCACACGGCGGTGAGATTCCTTTGTTCTTTCAGAGGTGTGAAGTTCCTTTGTATATGTTGTCCCAAACATTTCCACATGCTCTAACCAATGTAGGTATGGAATATCTGAGTGATATATACCACAGGCCCCCCAAACAACTATGAAAGAACACAGAAAGATTCACAGTCTAGGGTAATTACTAAGACATACTACGTGTTACAGCTGTTGCCACAGAAGAAACTTTCAAGCAGCCATGCTCCTAAGAGAGTTCAGTGAAAACATAACGGCATAGTATAATCATAAATCAGTCCTAAACTGTTGCGGCACAATTAGCGAAAATTTGCATAGTGGTGTAATCAGTCCCTGAGTAGTCTGGGTTTCAATCTTCTCCCAAAGCTGCTGTAGGTTGGTTTAGGCGTCCTGCTGGGACCTTGTTGTGAGGAATCTGCAGTGTGGGAAGGAGAGAGATTATCTGTTCCCTGCCTGGGGGCTGAGACTTTCTCCTTGGGGGGTCTACCTCGCCGAGGTGCTCGGGCCAGCTGTGCAGGTCTGTCTCTCAACAAGAAGGCAGGTTTGAGTCTGTCAATGCTGACCGTTTCATTTCTATCCCCATAATCAACCACAAAGTGTTTGTCACCATTTTCCAGCACTCTATACGGGCCATCGTATACTGGGCGTAACGTTGGTTTTAGAGCTTCATGCTTAACAAAAACAAACTCAGCGTTTTTTAAAGTTTGAGGAACAAAAACTCGTGGAAAGGAGTGATGAGCTGGACCGTGGAGAAAGTCCGGACTGTTACTGCCTAAAAACCTTGGGACCGGGAGGTGCCCTGGTTCCGAGTTTTCTGGTAAAAATTCACCTGGTAGTCTGATAGGCTGAGCGAAGACTAATTCTGCAGGGGAAGCGTCTAAATCCTCTTTAGGTGCCGCACGCAACCCCAATAAAACCCAGGGAAGTTTATTTACCCAATTTGTGTCCGTTAATGAGGCCCTGAGGGCGGCCTTTAAGGGCCTGTGGAAACGCTCGCATAACCCATTAGCCTGAGGGTGATAAGCGGTGGTACGGTGAATTGTTGCCCCTAAACTGTTGGACATGGCTGACCAGAGCTCTGAGACAAATTGAGGCCCCCTATCTGACGTGATGTCTGATGGGACGCCGAAACGTGCCACCCAATTTGTTAGAAAAATGCGAGCGACTTCCTCCGCTGTGGTTACTGCTAGCGGGACTGCCTCTGGCCAGCGCGTGGTGCGGTCTATCATTGTTAGCAGGTGTGTGAAACCTTGGGAGGAAGGCAGCGGCCCCACGAGGTTGACATGAATGTGGTCGAACCTTCTAGCAGGGATTGGAAAAGGCTCCAGAGGGGCTTTAGTGTGTTTGTGTACTTTGGCGCGCTGACAAGGAATGCAAGTTTTTGCCCATTCTTTTACGTTTTTGCGTAGGCCTGGCCACACAAACTTTTCGGCAACCATTTTGACCGAGGCGCGCACACCTGGGTGCGCGAGGGAGTGAATTGCGTCGAAAATGCGGGGGCGCCAAGCAGCTGGTACTAACGGGCGAGGTCGGCCGGTTGAAACATCGCATATTAGGGGGGGCACGCCGTCGCGCAACCCTTTTTCCTCCAGCCTTAACCCTGTTGGTCCAGACAGGAGCGCGCGCACGTCCGCATCACTACCTTGCTCTTCCGCCATGGCTGCATAATCTATCCCTTCATGGATAGGTGCTGCATATGTGTTTGCGTTAGAGAAAAGCTCAGCTGCTGAAGCAGTGTAATCTGTCTCCTCGTGCTCTGGCGGTGCCACAGCACGGGAGAGACAGTCAGCTACTACGTTAAGTTTGCCTGCTACGTGTCGAATGTCTGTGGTGAACTCTGAAATCGCAGCTAGCTGTCTTTGCTGTCTGCCTGACCATGGTTCTGAAATTTTAGCCATAGCAAAAGTGAGCGGCTTATGGTCCACAAAAGTCGTGAAACTCCGCCCTTCTAACCAAAACTGGAAGTGGCGGATGGACAAATGAAGCGCCAGCAGCTCTCTGTCAAAAGTGCTGTATTTGCGTTCAGTAGGGTTTAGCGATTTGCTAAAGAATGCTAAAGGTTGCCAGACCCCACTGACAAGTTGTTCTACAACTGCCCCTATAGCCAGGTCTGAAGCATCTGTGGTTAGAGCAATGCGGGCTGAGGAATCTGGGTGGACTAACATTGTGGCGTTAGCTAGGGCGCTTTTTACTTCCGCGAAAGCGCGTTCGCGCTCCGGGGTCCATTCAACCGCGTTGGAAGCTTTCTTTTTTCTGAGCGCGTCATATAGGGGTTGCATGAGCTGAGCTGCGTGGGGGAGGAAACGGTTGTAAAAATTAACCATCCCCAAAAATTCCTGTAGCGACTTAACCGTTTGAGGCCGTGGAAAACTTTCTATCGCACGAACTTTGTCTGGAAGCGAAATTGCCCCTGCCGGGGAGACCCTATGTCCCAAAAAATCAATTTGTGATACGCCGAATTTGCATTTGGCTGGATTGATTATAAGTCCGTGCTCTTCCAGCCTCTGAAAAACGGTAGTGAGGTGCTGTTCGTGTTCTTCCTCGGATGAACTGGCTACAAGCATGTCATCGAGGTAGACAAAAACAAAGGGTAGGCCGCGTAGGACTGCGTCCATCATCCGTTGAAAAGTTTGAGCCGCGCCTTTGAGGCCGAATGGCATTCTTAGAAATTCAAAAAGGCCGAAAGGGGTTATAACCGCTGTTTTAGGAATATCTTCAGCTCGGACTGGGACCTGGTGATAACCGCGGACTAAGTCTATTTTTGAAAAAATGCGCGCACCTGCTAAATGCAATGAAAAATCCTGAATGTGAGGAATGGGGTAGCGGTCATGCGCTGTAGCGTTGTTTAGCCTGCGGTAATCTCCGCACGGTCTCCAAGAACCGTCGGATTTCGGGACCATATGAAGTGGTGAGGCCCAAGGACTCTTTGAACGTCGACAAATGCCTAATTTTTCAAGAGCTGCAAATTCGTCCCTTGCTATGTTGAGCTTGGCCGCGTCTAAGCGGCGAGCTTTGGCAAAAACGGGAGGTCCGTTTGTTGGAATGAAGTGTTTAACCCCGTGTTTGGCTACAGTGGCTGAGAATTTGGGGGTTGTGAGTGCTGGAAATTGGGTGAGGAGTTGCTCAAACTTACCTCCTGCTGTAGTGACGTTGGCCTGCACAGGTGGTGGAGAAACTCGAGCTGAGCATGGAATAGAAGCAAAAGAGAGTGCATTAACCAGGCGCCTATTTGCAAGATCCACTAATAACCCATGTGCACACAGAAAATCTGCGCCTAACAAGTTAAAACTCACCGCTGCTACAACAAATGTCCATCTGTAGCTGCGGCCGTGGATGAGGAGGTGCAGGCTCTTTTCCTCGAACGTGTCGATGTCAGAGCCTTTGGCTGCCACTGCTCCGTTGCCCCGGGTGCCCATGGTTCGCTCTGCGTGGGAGGGCATGACGAAACTCAGCTGAGCTCCCGTGTCGATGAGGAACTGCTTGCCCGTGTATCCATCCGTCACATATAACAGCTTATTCTTCTCGCTGAGAATTGCTGCTGTTAATGGCCCTCGGCTTTGGCGTTTCCCCGACCTCGTAAACTTGCAGGGGGGAACGCATTTGCGGGCTTTCTCCGCGAAGCGGTGGTGATAATAGCAGACGTCGTTCTGCTCGTTGCGCTTGGGCCGCGCCGCTGTCACCGTGGGTTGAGTCTCTCCAAGGCTCGGGGTGTCAGTTCTCAGATCTGCGGATGCCGCTGTGGGTGTCCGTTCTCTGCAGGCGTTGACGAGCCGGTAAGCCTCGTTGGCCAGTGTGCGGAAATCCTGATGGTTATTGCACTTCATCCTGGCGAGTGTCCCTCTCAAATGCGGTGGTAGCGTGCTGAGGAAAATGAATTGGAGAAGGAAATTATCATTATCCTCCTCCTTGAGTTGTAGCAACTCCTCCATGAGGGTCCTTGGATTGCCCCCTCTGTGGCCGTAGACCGCCAGGATTCTCTCGGCTCTTTCCTCCGCTGACGGGACATAATTCGCCACGATGGTCGCCTTGAGTGTCTCATATTTGTCCCGGGTTGGTGGTTGCTGGACCAAGCTCCGCACACACTTCGAAGTTGCGGAGTCGAGCTTGGAGATGATGTGATAAAATTTGGTATCATCTGCTGTGATACCCGCCAGTATAAACTGGGCTTCGGCTTGCTGGAACCAAGATGCAGGGTCTTCTCTCCAGAAGTCTGGCAGCTTGACAGCGACGGCGTTCGTGCACACCATCATTGTCGTGTTCGCCGGGTGAGAGTGCGTTTCTACGGCTCTCGTGGCGGTGTTGGAGCTCGGTTGAGCTCTCTCAGTGCCCTCTGCCGCGGGGAACAGCTGTCTGCTTGTTCCCTCGTCTGCGTCGTCGCTGGCGTGTGCCAGAGCCACCATGGATGAGCAGCTTGAAGAGCGCCTCCGGTCCATATTCTCGCGTAAGGGTCACCAGTGTAGTGGAGCTGAAATAACGAGGCGGCTTTGAATTAAAAACAGGGTTTTTATTGAATAGCTCCTCTATCAAATCTCAACAGGTGCAGAGCTTAGCAGAAGGCAAGAGAGAGATCTCTGCTTTGCTCGCTGGTTAAATACAAGCATACATGGCACCACTCATTGAAACAGCTGACGTCAGAGTCCACTCATTGAAAAAGGTAAAATCTCCCCGTTATCTAAATCCCCCCATTAGTCCTGTTAACTCCTCCCTTCGCCTTGGGAGGTGATGGGAAGACCTTCTCCTCTCTCAGGGGTGAAGGTGTCGAGTCTGTTGCCATGGCGTCCTGTGACGTCATGGGTCTTCACACGGTGAGATTCCTTTGTTCTTTCAGAGGTGTGAAGTTCCTTTGTATATGTTGTCCCAAACATTTCCACATGCTCCAACCAATGTAGATATGGAATATCTGAGTGATATATACCACAGAGTTATTGTTTAATTTGACCTTGTTAGATTTTCTCCCCTTTGTTATATTATTCTGTTCCTTTCTTTTAATCTTTACTTTTAATCTATCCAAAATAAAGATTCATTCATTCATTCATTCAAAAAAGAGCTGTAAATGACACGAGAAAGAAATAGGCCACACAGAAGATACAGAGTAAACAGAGACTTATTACAAATAAAACTTAATTTCTAATTCTGACGAGTGATTCAGCCCAGAAGAGCTGTAGGAAGAGGTCGTTGGAGTTCAACCAAGGAGTTATTGATTTGTGAATTGAATTCTCTGGTGAGTTTTATGGAGTGTTTCATGGATGCTAAGCTAGTTTTTAGCTGTAAGTAGCTACTAAGCTAACTTTTACCATTACACTCCATTATGCTGTGAGAGGGAAATTTTCACGGTGGGAATTTGTATGATTTATATTCTTGTTTTGTGCTGTGGCAAAGTTTGTGAAACAACTACTTAAAACCAATCGGAGAAAGTGAGAAAACTTAAACTTTGAAGTTTAAGCTAATTCAGGAGAAATTCATGGAAATAATGCTGTTCTTATTATTGTTGGTATATTTCTACCAGTTACTTTATTTCAAGTGTTGCAGCGAAAGAATATTAATGAATGCTTATTCTAAGTGTGCTGTAAAATTATAGATAAGTGTTTTAAGTGACTGTACCAGACCTGGTAATGATTGTTTGACGAGTGAGTAAATATTATCCTGCTTATGCAGGTTGTTTTTTTATGCCTGTAATCTACGAGACACGCTTTCTGGACAATTCCGTGGTGGCGCTGAAGACAAGCTGAGGACCCCCAGACCAGAGTGGACAGAGGAGCATCTCCCTAGCCCAGAGGACCCCCTTTTCCCCTCCATAACCTCTCCACTTTGCCCAGATAAGCCCTGAAACATCTGTTTTCACCCTAATAACACAGGGTTAAAAAAAATAATTTTTTAATAAGTTGTCTGTGTTTTTTCAACTGATTTAAGACAATTTTGCACTGCTGAATCTGAAAGTGACATCAGTTTCTCTCGATCAGGTGCTAAGTAAAAACCTGTACTTACTTAGTTCTTACTTAGTACTGTGCATGTATTTACCTTTATATAAAGGTAAGTACATGTAAATTGAATGTTATGTCATCACTGTTCAAAATTCAGAGAATTTCAAGACATAAAAAAGAATTTTTCGTCATATAAAGCGAAAATACCCGTACATGTAAACAAAAACGTATAAAACAACATGTGGCCGTAATTCAAAAAGTTGACCTGATTGAGCAAAACCAATGTGATTTTTGGATTCAGCACATCAAAATTGCCCTAAATCAGCTAAAAAAAACTTAGACAATAAATTTGGTGTTGACCAGTGTAATAGGAGAACACTCACACATACGCTACCTGGGTAGATGAACATTATTTCTTGTTATTTTGGGTTGCTACTTTCTTTTATCAGAGCTCTGAATTTCTTTTCTTTTCTTTGGGATGGACTTTCTATAATTTAAACGAGACACTGGTTAACTAAGAAAACTATTATCTGAAAGGAAATGAAGAAACTTTATTCATGGTAAATAAATGCCGGCTATTGTTATAACTTGAAAGGTGTATTATGTTCTTCATTTCTCACCTCCTCCTCGAAAACAATCTGTACTAATAATTGTACTTGTATGCACAGTGTGCTAAAGGGTTACACGAACGAGAGTGACGAGTTGCCAGCCAGGAAGAGTTGATTTGAATAACATAAATAAGGGATTCAGGTTGTTTTGTCTTTGCCAGCTGAAGTTTTATGCCATAAGTAAAATTCATTTTAACTGTGTTATATTGTGAGTAACCATAGATTATGGTACTGACATGAAAAAGTTGGTGTACATTGAGGGCGTTTCAGCAAATGATACTGTTAGAAAAATACCCGATTCTTTGATTGAAAGATCCAAGAACAAACCGGAGATTTCTTCAATTTAAAGGATGGTACATTTATTTAGAAGTCACATGTAAAGCAAGCAGCGCTGGGTGCAGCGTGACGCAGCTCCCTCTGGAGCTGGTCAGACTGAACCCCGACTTCCGGGTGCACGTTACAGTTATTCTCTCAGGTGGGGCGATCTACTACAATAGGAGGGGCTTATACGCGACCTTCTGATTGGCCAGTTTAAATGTGCTATCAAAAGAGTGTGTGAGAATGCTGTTTTTGGGTGTGTATCTAATGTGAAAGACCTGACTTAAAAGAGAGAGAAAAGACAGAGAGGGCTCTATACCTTTGTCTCATTCCTGTTATCAATATACCATAACATACTTGTTCATAAGCATGCAAACAGAATTTGTATGGAATATGTGTAGAGCATAATGGGAGATCACCTACAGAATTATTATTCTGGCACTAACTATACCTTAACCCTTTCAATACTGATGAACAAATCATCGAATTTTGTCAGTCTTTTGGTTGTGTAAACAAGATACTCCAGGTGAAACAAACAGGACAAGGTAATGGTGTTAACCTGTTGCACTCCGGGATACCGTGGGCGGTCACGTCTCTGCGTCCTAGTGCGTCTCAGTGCGCACTGAAAAAAAAAACAAAACTGCATTTCCATTCTTCCAGTACAGACACAGCCGCGAACAGAAAGCCAAAGGAGTGTTTTGATTGGTTTAGATTTGATTGACCTCTCATTCGACTAATAAGAGCCTTGAATTGGGTTTCTGAAACCTTGAAGAACCAATGACTGAAAACCTAGCAAGAAGGACCTGCCTACCAACGACCGCGAATACAACGAGCCAATTGAAGCAGAGAAGTTCGACGATTGAAACGCGTGCATCCCGTGCATAAAATCTGTTTTATCTAAGCCGCTGGGTGACACACATTGAGACCTGTGTGTAACGGTAGCGTTAGCCAGTCTTTTTTTATTACTACTGTTCTTATTTGTTTTGAAAAATCGTTCGCCAAAACCGCAATCATGGAGGTGGAGATGGTTTGACCGGGTCGCGTGACCAGAACCACAAGTCCGTATCAAGCGGACCAGCTTCATGTTCATCTGACAATGAGGAACAGATGTTCGCCAACGACACTGCTGTTGTGGACAGGTAAGTGTTATAAGCTAAATTATTCTTTATCAATGAAAATAGTAATAAAAATGACTTTAGACCAATCGGTAATTACAACGGTGCGTCATGGCCACATGACGGATCATTTTTTGTGCGCCGAGCTCCTCTGTAGCGGGCGGGGAGGAGTTGTTATCCTCTACATTGCAGATATTTTAGTATAATTTTTATTGCACTGTAGGTTATTTTTTCTTGTAAAAAAAGGCCACACATTTTTTACGTGCCATGCTTCTTTGTGTGTGAGGGGCTTGTTCGTTCATTCATTCATTCATGAATGAATAAACAACCCCCCCCCCCCACACACACACACACACAGCCCTGAGTGTCAACTTTCATTAGAGCCCAAGATGAAGCTTCTATGTTGAAGCATTCAAAAGTTATAGACGTTTTTCCAAACTGTGCCATTTGGCACAATTTGGCACAGTTCAAAAAGGCCTGGGAACAACCTGAGAAAAAAAAAGCTGTGTAATATATTCATTTTTTGTGGTATTGTTACAAAATTTTGACCTCAGCTTGATAACACTTGGTTCTACATTTCTGTTGCATTTTCCAGCCAGTATCTGACAGCTGTGTGTTATTTGCAAGCATTTGTATCTAAAAAAACACCCAGGCGAACTTTATTTTCTTCAGATTCAGTATGTTTAGATAACTGTTACTCAGTGGCAGGAGCACTTAGAGAGATTATGACTGTTTTGCCAAAAAATTCAAAGTGTTTTCTTTTAAATGAGACCAACCCCATGAAGATGCTGCAAAGGGTTGAAGAACAGCTTTTGATTTACTTTGGGTATATTATTTTTAGGCATTTTTAGGGAAATTGACCAGAGTGCAAGGGGTTAAAGCTCTTGTAGCGTTTGAATCCAAAGAATCTGTTACCCAGAAGTCGCCGCGAGGAGGGATGACATTGCCGCGCAACGTGAGATACTCCGTATGGTGGAGGAGGAATACGGCAAGAAGCAGAGGAGGAGGTGTTCACGCTTCTTGCTTTGGGATCCTGTTCCTGTCCTCGATCCACTCCAGGAGTTCGCACCATCCAGGGGTCGTCGTAGACCTTGGCGCCGCGGCCAAGGGCAGCCCCAGCAAGCTCCTGTTCCGGATCCAGTTCCGGGCCGCCGGAGTGACCCAATCAACCAGCCAGCTGCTGTGTGTGACAAGAGTCCTGCTTCAGCGAGCCCCGTCCATGGGTCCTTGAAAGCGGCTCCCCTTGGTCTTTCCGGGGGGCCCTCTATTACCATCCAGCGGGCAAAGGAAGGAGCAATGCTCCCTACAGCTGGCACCACCATCCCTCTGGGAGACAGGCAAGTTCCAGTTCACTCCTCTACTGATAATAGTGATCTGTCTTGTCTGACTCCTGGGGATGGAGTTCGGGGTTTGCAGCCCCCCGAGCTCCCACCACCAGCTGTAGTCATCTTTACTGAACCTGCTGTCTCTGTGTTTTCCTCTGCTGAGCGGTCCTCGGCGTTAGGTCCACGTCGTCGAACGAGGAGGAGGCCTGCAGCTCAGGGAATAATCCCGGCCCCGCAGCCACGTTTTGGACAGAGGAGAAGAGCGGACTGCGGTGTGGAGCCTGAGCCAACGAGGAAGTGTCCCCGGGTCTCCACGGAGGAGCAGCCTGAGCCAGTGGGTCGAGGGTCCCCTGCCGCCACTCTGTGTGGGTTATCGGTGTGGACATCAGCGCAAGAGGATCCGGCTGCAGAGACCATTGTGCCGGCTGCGGAGCCCGACGCAGCTGAGTGGGAGCCCGACGACGAGCTTCTACCCGAACCTGGATTGACGGAGTCCTGGACGGCTCCAGAGCCCGCAAGCTCTGGGGCTGCACGGTGGCGCAGTGGTTTAGCACTGTGGCAGCACAGTTTTACCCTCGGCCGGGGGACCGCGGGGATCATGAGATCGTGGGTTCGATCCCAGCCCCCGACCAACAGTGAGCTGTGTGGAGTTTGCATGTTCTCCCCGTGTTGCGCGGGTTTTCTCCGGGATTTCTCCGGTTTCCTCCCGCATACCAAAAACATGTAGGTTTAGGGCGCTCGCGCACGCAGCGACCAGCAGCCGGTGGCTTGTCACCAGACTGCAAACCAAGTCTACCTACGGGTACAAATAAGTAACAAAAAAAAAAAAAAAAAAAAAAAAAAAAAAAAAAAAAAAGCAGGCAAGTGCTCTTCTTTGTTTTCCTTTGTGGTGTGTTACAGCATTTTTGCCTGCCTCGCGGGGAGGCGAGCGAGGGGCAGCCGTCTGCTGCGCCCAAACTCGTCTCGCTGGGCTCTGGCGCTGCCGGGGATACTGATCCCAGTCCTCTCTGTCCCTCTGAGCCTCTTCACAGTGTCGCCGGCTTGGAATCTGTCGAGGTCGCGGTGCAGGAGGTCCCAAGTTCGGGGGTGGAGGTTGTCGCCGATGCAGTGCCGGCTCAGTCGGGGTCCGACGAGGCCCAGTCGGGGTCCAATGCGGGGGCAGCTGTGACCCAATCGGGGTCCGACGAGGTCCAATCGGGGTCTGACGCAGGTGCTGCTGTGACCCAATCGGGGTCTGACGTGGGTGCAGCTGTGACCCAATCGGGGTCCGACGAGGTCCAGTGGGGGTCTGACGCGGGTGCTGCTGTGACCCAATCGGGGTCCGACACGGGTGCAGCGGTGACCCAATCGGGGTCTGACGAGACCCAGCGGGGTTCCGACACAGGTGCAGCTGTGACCCAATCGGGGTCCGACGAGGTCCAGTCGGGGTCCGACGCGGGTGCTGCTGTGACCCAATCGGGGCCCGATGCGGGTGCAGCTGTGACCCAATCGGGATCCGATGCAGGTGGAGCTTCAACGGTCGCATCGGTGTGGATCGAGGTCAGCGGAGGAGCCGCAGACCCTTCGCTGCCTGATATGATGTGGGCTCATCATAACGATTATTCCCCTCTCAGGACCCACCAGCTGGGGGTCGTCAGCGCTGGGAGCCGTTGGAGGTTTTCTTCCTGCAGGCTGGCACTCCCATGTAGTTTCTTCATCGGGGATCGCGCCGCACGCTGTTTCTCCATGGTTCTGGTGGCTGAGGGATGCGGGTCGGCCGCCCGAGGAGCTGTTTTGCCTGTTTGGCGCCTTGGGCCGGCCATCCGATGAACTGTGTTTGTTACTGGGTGGCCTGGTACAGCCGCCGGAGGACTTGACTCTCGGGGCCTGGGACTGGGTCAGGCCGCCCGACCATGTACTGTTTCCCGTGACCACCCGTCTGCCATTGGACGCAGGGAGACCGCCGGAACTTTGCCTGGGGCGTTTGGGCTCTGCCTGCCATTGTCTGTTTGGACTGTATGGTGTGAGGGTCATTTGGAACAATAAGATTGCCGCATGTGTATGTTGATGAAACAAGAGGACTACCTGGTCCGTTAAATGTAATGCTGTGTTTGTGCAGGACAGCACTGTTCACAGCAGGCACATGTGTATATAGAATGGTCTTGTAAATAATGATGCTGTGTTGATGGTCTTTATTCAACACGCTCCAATGGTAACGTGCGTGTGCGTGCTGTACAGTACATATTAAGTTTGTCTGACTAAACTCAGCCATTTAAGACGTTGTATTTGTTATCACAACAACCTTTTTCTGCCTCTTTCTTCGTTACTGCGGTTGTCACATTGCTTTTGCCTTTGTGTTATGTAAAATTTAATACTACATTGGAATCAAATACCAGTGGCTTGATATATAGTATATTACTTTGTGTTTTCATAGGCGCTCTGGTGTTCGAGGATGATGTTTGTTTTTTGGGGGTTAAACGGTACTTTTGTGAAGAATGCGGAAGAGGTTTCATGCACTTGGGTACTTAGAAGCATAAACTGATCCATTGTGACATTTAGGGGTTTGTGTGGGAACTGCGTGGAAGGACCTTCACTCAGATGAGTTCCTTATGAAAACATGAAGTCATGTATACTGGAGTTAAACAGTTTGTCTGTGGTCACTGTGGGAAAACCTTCTGTGTCTGGTAAATTATGCTGTGTATAGTTGGTGCTCATGTGTTGTAACTCTTGCCCTATTTGATTCATTGTTTTCTGTGGAAATGTGATGGGTATGTCAAGGGATGTGTTTTTTTTTCCTCTGGGGCCTTGTTGGTGTTTGTTTCACTCCCTCCTTGCCTGTTCCTCCATTCATTCGCCCTGTGGGTGGGGGTGGGGGGGGGCTAGGTGTTACAGGGCGTTCGGAGCCCGCCTTTGAGGGAGGGGTACTGTTATGACCCGAGCGCTAATGTTATTTGCGCTCGGGCTATCCCTGTCAGGTCTTGACAGCGGCGTTATTATTCCGGCTCTCCGAGCTCTTATTGTGACAGCGCTCGGGGAGGCTTCTGCTCAGCTGTCAAGACCTGAACAGCTGTTCTGCATTTGCGGTCGTTAGCGGCCGGCTTCTTAAGCCAACGCTAGCGGCTGCATCCTTGCAGCAGTGTCCGTCGCTGATCATCGGAGCGATCGTACTATATGGATTATTCTACATTGCCCGTCTGTGGTGTGACCGTCTTATCCTGTGGACCCATGAGTGAGCTTGTTAGCCTTACGCCTCTCTGTGTGTAGACTTGCTTGTGTCATAGCCTCAGTGGCTTGTATTATTGTGATTTCACCGTTGAATAAAGACACTAACACAACTCTCTGGTGACGGTGTGGCGTCTTATGGTGGCTCGTGAGGGCCACCGCATGACAGACAAATGTCAATTCTTCAGAGCCTCTGTCAGATATCTTGGTCATATTGTATTGAAGAATGGAGTAGAGACAGACCCTTCCAAAATAGCTGCCCTTACTACCTGGCCAAGCCCAAATAACATCAAAGAGCTTAAATCCTACCTTGGATTTGCAGGATATTACAGAAGGTTCATAAAAGACTACTCCAAAATCGCAAAACCTCTCAATGACTTGACTGCAGGTTACCTTCCACCAAAGCGGAAGTCAGCCACCTCAGCCAACAGTGCCAAACCTCTCTCAAATGCCGATTTCATAAAGCCCTTCAATGAGAAATGGACCTCAGTCTGTGAGGATGCATTTACGATTTGCATTCAGAAGCTTACGACAGCTCCAGTTCTTGGGTTTGCTGACCCTAAAAAACAATACATTCTGCACACAGATGCCAGCACACATGGATTGGGTGCGGCATTGTATCAGGAGCAGGAAGGCAGATTATGTATGTGTGATTGCCTATGCAAGTAGGGGACTTTCCCGCTCTGAACAAAGATACCCTACTCACAAGCTTGAATTTCTGTCATTTAAGTGGGCTGTCACAGAAATGTTTTTTGACTACTTCTGTGGGGCCAAATTTACAGTTGTGACAGACAACAATCCACTTACATATGTACTGACTGTGATGGCCTGAGCACTGATCCCATCTGCGCTTGGGTTGTTCAGTATTTTCCCTGTTCTCTCATTTTATTTCAGGACTGGCTATGTGGCCTCCTCCAGGGCTTTTATTGTGACAGCATCACGGCAGGACTTCCGGCTGTCAAAGCCGAGCTGGCGCTGTGACAGCTGTATGTCATTTCATTAATTACATTCCCCTTCTGTGATTGGTTTGTGTTCTACACTTAAGGGAGCAACTGAGGCTCACTCCTCGCTGCGACCTACAACTCCGTGCACCTCCGTGTACGCGACTGAAGTCCCTATCTCCGACTCCAGTCTCCTCTGTGTTTCATCTTCGTTCGTCCTCCCGTAAGTGTTTATTGTACAGTGCCGGCTCCGACCTCGCTGCCATTCATAGTTAATCTTCTCGGTCAGTTATCTTGTGTCTTAGTTTATGTTCGTGTTTTTGCCCCAAGTGGCTGTTTATTTTGTCATTCTAGTCTTTTGTTAATAAACAAGCAGACTCACTGGCTGGTCTCTAGCGTCTCACTAATGCCCTGCAAGGGGCATTCCATAACAGTAGGTCGCAGCCAAAATGAGATGCCGGCCACCATGAGTTTGTTTTTGGGTTTGTAGTTTTTTCCCCTTGTTTTTTGTGCCAGTGTGTTTCGGGAAATGGCATTGCAAAGAACTGGCTATTCCTTGGACTTGGGCTATGAGCTAATTGTGGCTGTAATTGAGGTAGATGGCCTCCTCTCCATCGCTCGTCGCGACGTTACTCCCAATGGCTCACACTGGTACCTGGACCTCGCAGAGGCGGCTATTCAGTGTAATCCTCGCCATGCTGATCACGTTGAGGGGAGAAAGAGGATGGCCAAAATTACGGTACTTCGGAGGAGGATCTGTGGGCCAGAGGGGAGTCCCAGCAGGAAGCCGAAGTCGAAGCCGATGGTGAGGCATCTCCGCTCTTCACCTCGGGATCAGGTTCCTGCCACCCATCCAGCCCCGTGGCCTGCGTCACCGAAGGGCCGTTCCCATCTGCAGCGGAGGAAGAGGACATCCAGGACACCCCGTGAAGAGACACAGTGGGAAGCTGAGCTCATTAGGGGCCATGTGGTGGAAGCACGCTCTTCCTCTCATCCTATCCAGATCCTAAAGCATGTGGTGGTGGCAGTCAGACTGGTGGAGATCCATCCTGAGTTCTGTGATTATCCTGAATACGCCGAGCTGCTGGCCTCCGTTTCTGCACAGCAGCGGCGCTTTCCAGATTTAAACCTAGCCTTACCCTCTGCCGGAAGACGTCGTCACCTCGCCGGTGATCAGCCTCTGCGAGATCCCCGTCCGGATCCTGTTCCGGGCTGCTGAGAGAACTCTGCCTCCCAGCCAGCTGTTGCCCCTGCGTCACGACGGAAGGGAAAGACAGCAGCCTCAGCCTCCGGGTCATCAGTTCCTGCTGTTCTGTCAGCTCCTCATCTCCGGACTGCCTCAGCTGCTCCTCCCTCCTCCTCGGCGCTCTCTCCAGCTGCTGCGAGCTCAGCAAGTCCTGCTCTGGCTCTGCCTGTCTCCGTTCCGGTGAGAGCGGTTCCTCTTCGTCTTCCCGGGGGGCCCTCCGTCACTATCCATAGGGGAAAGGGGAGAACCAAGCCCACTGCTGCAGCCACCATCACTCCCCAGGAGAACAGGCAAGTGTTCTCCTGGGGAGAACACTTGCCTGTACAATGAATTGTACAATGAATTGCCTTCTCTGACTCCTGGGGGTGGAGCTCGGGGTTCACAGTTCCCTGAGCTCCCTCCACCTGCTGCAGCCATAAACATTGAACCTGCAACCTCTGTGTCTCCTTCCCCTCTCTCTGAGCGTCCCCCGGTGCCAGGAGTAGACCGTTGGATGAAGGAGGAGCCTGCGGCCCTGGAGAGTCTGATGCCAGCCCCGCAGCCATGTCATGGGCAGAGGAGGAGGTCGGACTGCCGTTTGGAGCCTGTGCTGACGATTAAGCATCCCTGGGTCTCCGTGGAGGAGCAGTCAGACCCAGCAGGTCATGGATCCCCTGCCACCACGCCGTGCGGGCCGTCGGAGTGGGCTTCAGCACCTGAGGGTTCCCAGACTGTGACGACCATCATGCCGGCTGCGGAGCCGACCGCAGTCTAGCCGGAGCCTGGAATGGACCTCCAGATCATCGAGCCTGGATCGTCGGAGTCCTGGACGGTGGTGGAGCCCGAGATCAGGCAAGTGCTCTATTTTGTCTTCCTATTTTCCGTTCTGGAGCATTCTTGCCTGTCTCTCGGGGAGGGGAGCCGGGTGCAGCCAACCACTGCATCTGAGCTCGTCTCGCCGGGCTCTGCCACTGCCGGTGATCCTGATCCCAGTTCTCTTTGACTGTCTGAGCCTTCTCCCAGGGTCACCGGCGACGAATCAGCTCCGGTTATCATCGTCGGGGCTCCAGGATTGTGGTCGGGGCTCATTGAGGATGCAGCACCGGTCCAGTCGGGGCTCATCGAGGACACAGCGTCGGTCCAGTCGGGGCTCATCGAGGATGCTGCGCCGGTCCAATTGGAGCTCTTCGAGGGTGCAGCGACGGTCCAATCGGGGCTCATCAAGGGTGCTGTGCCGGTCCAGTCGGGGCCCATCGTGGGTGCTGCGCCGGCCCAATCGGGGCCCATCATGGGTGCTGTTCCGGCCCAATCGGGACCCATCGAGGGTGCAGCGCCAGTTCGGTTCGAGGCCGGTGAGGGAGCTGTGGATTCCCTTTGTCCGGACGCCAGGCTGGTTCCTCCTCTTCCATCCTATTTTTCCCCACTGGGTGCTGCGGGGGTCCCCTTATTCAGGTCGGCTCTCCCCCACCGTCCCTCTCGGTAGGGAGGCCACCTCCGAGTTTCCCCCTCCGGTCCTGGTGGTCTAAGGAGGTGGGACGGCCACCTGAAGAACCATCTTGTTGGGTCGGCGACCTGGTTTGGCCGCCCGAGAAACTGTTTCGTTGGTTCTGCGTTCAGGGTCAGCCGCCTGAAGAACTGCTTTGTTGGTTCGGCAACCTGGTTCGGCTGCCTGACAAACTGTCTTGCTGGTTCTGCATTCTGGGTCGGCCACCCGAAGGATTGCTTTATTGGCTCAGCGACCTTGTCTGGCCACCTGAGGTACTGTTTCCCTGGGTCTGGAACTTTGGTAGGCTGCCCGAACTGTTTCTTTTCCCCTTATGGTAGGGGGATTCGAGATGCGGGTCGGTCTCCGAACTGTTTGTGTCTCCCCGTTCTCAGCCTTCTACCTGGCGCCCTTGAAATTGGGTGGGGTTTTTTTGTGTGATTCCATGTATTCTGAAGGACTCTTGGTTCGTTGCCCGAGTTAGTGGTGTTATATTTGGTTTGGGTGGGAATTTGAGTTTCACTTTTTCATGTGTTCTGAGGGTGATTTTTTTTTTTTTAACTTGACCCTGACCTTCCAGGAAGTAAGCTCATTATGATTTGTTGGTGTTTTGGATGACCCAAATATTTGATTGTGATCAAGAGTGCTGAGTATGGTCTCCTCCATTATTTCCATCGTTATTGGACAATTTCAGACCTAATTGCACTTCTTAGTATCGCATGTAAATGTTTTGGGTTTTTTTCCCCCTAGGATTACTTCATGTCAACTCTACGTGCAGTTAACAGCTAAATTGATCATGTTCTTTGTGGGAATTTGTTCTAAAATACTGGATGTCAACATGAGCCATTCTGAACATTTTTGCCCCAGAAGATTTTGCATGTTCAAGTCTTAAATTAATATAAACTGGCAAGTTATTAGTATAACTGCCCTGTCAAACTGTGTAGTAGTAGAGACCGCCTGAACTGCTTTTTTCTTTCTTTCTTTTTTCCTCACTCTCTACCTGCCAGCGTCCCTATAGTTGTGTTGTTCATGTTAAGGGATTGCCGTGTGTACTGTACATATATTTTTGTTTGTCTACTCCGTAAAATTTGAGTATTTTTGAAGGTGAAGTGTACCTGTATTTTTGTTTTCCTTATTCCTTGTTTGAGTATTTCCTAAGGTGAAGTGTACCTGTATTTTTGTTTTCCCTATCCGGTGTACCGAGCGGTACTATACATATATTTTTGTTGCTATTCTGTAGTCCCCGAGTTTTCTTCTGATTGAAGTGTATCGACACTTTTGTTTTCACTTGTTCTTCAAGTTTGGTCATTTCTATATTTAAGCCCCATCATTTTATGTTTGTCTCATGATGTTACCCATTCCTTGTGGGTTTTTGTTTTTTTTGGTTCTCTCCCTCCTGGCCTGTTTCCCCCTTCGCCCTCCCTGGGTCGGTCCTGGTAGCCTTCTGGTTCGGGGGCCATGGGTGTTTTGTCTATGCCTAGAATGCGCCTTTTGAACTGGGGGTACTGTGATGGCCTGAGCACTGATCCCATCCGTGCTCGGGTTGTTCAGTATTTTCCTTGTTCTCTCATTTTATTTCGGAACTGGCTATGTGGCCTCCTCCAGGGCTTTTATTGTGACAGCATCACGGCGGGACGTCTGGCTGTCAAAGCCGAGCCGGCGCTGTGACAGCTGTATGTCATTTCATTAATTACATTCCACTTCTGTGATTGGTTTGTGTTCTACACTTAAGGGAGCAGCTGAGGCTCACTCCTCACTGCGACCTACAACTCCATGCATCTCCGTGTACGCGACTGGAGTCCCTATCCCCGACTCCATTCTCCTCTGTGTTTCATCTTCGTTCGTCCTCCCGTAAGTGTTTATTGTACAGCGCAGGCTCCGACCTCGCTGCCATTCATAATCTTCCGTATCAATTATCTTGTGTCTTAGTTTATGTTCGTGTTTTTGCCCCACGTGGCTGTTTATTTTGTCATTCTAGTCTTTTGTTAATAAACAAGCAAACTCACTGGTTGGTCTCTAGCGTCTCACTAATGCCCTGCAAGGGGCATTTCATAACACTGACATGCCAAACTTGATGCCGCAGTACATCGCTGGCTGGCTGCTCTTTCCAGTTTTGATTTTGACATCCAGTATAGGGCTGGGAAGAAAAATCAAGATGCTGATGGTCTCTCAAGACATCCACACTCATCTGATGAAAGCACAACTGACTTCAGTTCCATAGATGACGAAAGTCGTATTGAAAGGTTCATTGCTCAATTCCTACAGAACAGCAAAGAGTCTGATTTCCCACCTGAAGCTGTAAAAGCAGTTTGTCAGCGACATGAACATTTTCTAACAGCTGATTCAGAGCTAGACCTCCAGTTACCTGTGCCTGTTGAGTGCCTTGCCATTGAAGCTTCTACTATACCTGCAGATTTTGAGCAAAACTGTATGCTTGGTTCCTGTACATTACTCCACATGTCACTTGAGGACTGGGCACATGAGCAGAGGCAGGATGCAAACATAAGGCACTTGATAGACATTGTGAAGACAGGAAAATGTTAGTCATACAAGACCAGGCAACAGGAAACCCGAGAGGTGTAGCTGATGTTGAGGATAATGGACCAGGTAGTCCTAGCTGATGAGGTTCTTTACCAGAAGTGCATCAGTCAAGGACAACCTTCCTATAAACTTGTTCTTCCTAAGAGTACAGGAAACTTGCACTCGAAAGTCTCCATGACTCAGTTGGCCACATGGGTATTGACAGAACCCTGAATTTAGTTTGTGCCCGATTCTGTTGGCCACATGAGAGATGAGATGAGATTCAACTTTATTGTCATTACACATGTATGAATACAAGGTAACGAAACGTGACTTGGCATTTGGGCACGCTCTGCAGAGCGCATCCAAGGCCGGGGCAGCCGCTAGGCGCCAGTCATAAAGAAGAAAGGAAAAACAAAAAAGAAAAAGAGTGGATATCACACAGTAGGCGAGAGAAAAAAACATGTTTTATCAAATTGACGCTTAAGTAAGTAAGCGAAATTTTGATTGCAGGCAAAAAAACCCTCAATGCTTATTAGCAGACATTTAGTAGACAAGTCACACAGCAGGGAGAGAGCAGTGTATGTATATCAGTATGATGATATCAGTGTGTGTGCAGTGTTGAGTGTATCAGTTACTGGAGCACAACAAATAGTCTCCTAGGCAACGATAGATGTTATAGTTCATGAACGCTGTCCCTGAAGAGTTCTGTTTATTGCACAGCAGCGGTGTTTGGGTTAGCGAGCCAGCTGACACATCCGCTTATCTCAACTCTGGAGGAGTGAGTTATCCAGGGGCGCCGATCAAGGCCGAATCTGCTCAGAGTATAGGAGTATAGGATTTCCCTATTGTCATATTCTGAGCTTACAATTCAAATTAACATTCACTGGCTTTAAATTCATATCATTCCCTGGAGAGCACGAAGCGACTCCAGATGTTTCCCCTTCTAAACACAGATGAACATGTCCGATAGAGTCCATCTCTCTAATGCATGAAGATGGTAAATTCCATGTTGGTCATTTGCCGCTATTTCGTGCACTCCCCATCTGGTCGAATTATTGAGAAGCAGCTCCGCCGGGTCCGCATTTTGATTAGCTCCTCCAGTTAAATTTTCGATACACCAGGAGAACTCCAAAGCCCAATCGGCAGAAATCCTGTGATCGTAGCCAAAACAGGTAGATGTTTTTCCACATCCTCAGTCAAATCACACAGACACATGAGTTCCAATCCATGGGTCTCTCCACATTTGGGCTCCCCCGGGCCCAATTTTCTGTTTGAAAAGGTGGTGTCAATTGCGTTTAAAGCCCAGCTTATATCCATTTTCCGTATTTTCCATTTGGGTTGAGATCAGCAAGATGGTGAGACGGCACAGACACTCACTCAGACGCAGCAAGCTGGGATTAGGTCAGGAAGGCAGGATAGGAGGAGGGAGGAAAAAAAAAATGCGACTGCTCTCACTGAAGGCAAAAGGAAGAAGATCTTGCTATTGATGTCAATGAAAAAAATGGACATATGAGCGATGTGTAAAGAGAAAGGCAAAAGTCGAAAAAAGTGCTCTATTAGTCAACATCAAGACAAGTCGTCCTTTAGAGCTAGTCTGCATGGACTACCTTTCACTGGAACCAGATGGGAAAGGAACTAAGAACATCTTGGTGATAACAGACCACTTCACTAAATATGCAGTGGAAGTTCTTACACCTGATCAGAAGGCAAAGACTGTTGCCAAAGCACTATGGAGCAACTTCTTCATTCATTATGGATTTCCAGAGCATTTGCGCAGCAACCAGGGTCATGGTTTCGAGTCTGTTCTGATCAAAGACCTGTGCTCATTGCTTGGTATCAAAAAGACAAGGACTACACCCTATCATCCACGTGGCAATCCCGTGGAGTGATTTAACCATACTCTGCTTGAGATGCTTGAAACACTGGAAGAGGAGGATAAAATGCGGTGGTGTAGAGACTGGGTTAATCATCTCAGACTGGTGGGTTAATCATCCCAGACTGGATGCAGAGGGTAAACAGAGAAGAACAATAGCTATGGAGATTATGGTGAGATAGCAGGAAGAAGGAGTTGGGGGGAGAAGGGATGAATGCATTGTGATGTGAGATGTCATGCAGATGTGAGATGGGTGGTTGGCATAAAAGGAGAACCCATGGTGTATTGTGACATGCTTTTCTGTGTATGACTAATGTGAGAGTGAATAAAATCATCTGCTGCATAAATCAGTCTTGTTATTTACACTCTCCACACTGGTGACCCCTTGACAAATTATGGAACACGAGGCAAGAACCCCGGAGTCGGCCCGGACGGGAAGCCCCAGCAACGCGGCAAGCATCCCAGAGACGGCCCGGACGGGAACCCCCAGCAACATGTGCGCTGTTTCGGTCAAACTACCGGACTTTTGGCTGCACGACCTGCGGTCTTGGGTCCACCACACTGAGGCTCAGTTTGCCCTCTGGGGAATAACGGCAGACAACACCAAATATTATTATGTGGTCGCAGCGCTGGACGCTCGCACGTCTCAGCAAGTGGCGAGCCTGCTCCAACAGCCTCCAGCCCACGACAAATACGGGACTCTCAAGGCCGTGTTGACCCGGCGCTACATGCTCTCGGACTGTGAGAGAGCAGAGAGGCTCCTGAGGCGCTCCGAGTTAGGAGATGGTTCGGCGGTCGAACTGATGGAGAAGATGTTGGCATTAATGGACACGGACGACGGGCATTTTCTGTTTGCCCACCTTTTCCTCCGGAACCTCCCAACAGAAGTGAGAGCGGTTCTTGCCAATTCGCCGTTGCTGGCCGCGCGTGACTACCATGCGCTAGCCCAGGAGGCAGATCGGATCATCCTCACCACCAGAGCCCTCACAGTGAACGCGGCAGCGTCGGAACCCAGCGAGACGACCAGCGGAGGCGAGGAGCCGCCGACGGTAGCGACAGCGGAGGCCAGGAAGCGCCAGAGAGACACGCTCTGCTTCTACCACTCGCCACTTTGGAGAGAACGCACACAGGTGTTCGCCACCGTGCCAATTCAAGCGCTCAGGAAACGCCAAGGCCGGCAGTCGGCAGCAGCTGTGACCGCCGGTGAAGAGAACAAGCTGCTCTATGTGAAGGACTCGCGCTCGGGGAGACGGTTCCTCATAGACACCGGAGCCCAGAAGAGCATCATCCTGCCGTCCTACGCCGACCGGCTAGCAGGACCTAGCGGCCCCGGGCTGGCAGCAGTAAACGGCTCGGGCATTAAGACTTTTGGTGAGAGAACACTGACTTTATCCCTACACGGCCGTATGTACGAGTGGACTTTTGTCATAGCGGCACTGAGTTTCCCAATCCTGGGAGCTGATTTTCTGTGTGCACACGGGTTGCTAGTCGATGTTGCTAACAGGCGCTTGGTTAATGCACTGTCTTTTGATTCTCTCCCCTGTACAGCTTGAGGGGCCGGGCCAATAACACAAGCCAACGTCACAGCTCCAGGCGGTAAGTTCCACACACTGCTCACTCAGTTCCCAGCACTCATGGTCCCGACGTTTTTGGCGGCCATCGCTAAACACGGGGTGGAACACTTTATCACCACCAACGGGCCGCCCGTTTTCGCACGACCTCGGCGCTTGGATGCAGCTAAACTGGCCATAGTGCGGGAGGAGTTTGCCAACCTGGAAAGGCTGGGCATCATCAGGCGATCGAACAACCCATGGGCATCCCCGCTAGACATGGTCCCTAAGGCCGAGGGATTGTGGCAACCGTGCGGAGACTTCCGCAGATTGAATAACACCACAGCGCACGACTGCTACCCGATTCCCCATATTCAGGATTTTTCCGTTCACCTCGCCGGAGCACGCATTTTTTCTAAAATAGATAGCTAGATAGATAGATGTACTTTATTGATCCCAAACTGGGAAATTACAGGGATCAATAAAGTACATCTAAAATAGACCTGGTCCACGGTTACCACCAGGTCCCAGTGCGCGCGGTGGACATACCCAAAACAGCGGTAATAACTCTGTTTGGCTTGTTTGAGTTTTTACGCATGCCCTTTGGATTAAAAGGAGCAGCACAGACATTCCAACGCATGATGGATGTGGTGTTGCGCGATCACCCGTTTGTGTTTGTCTACCTGGATGATATCCTGGTGGCCAGTGCGTCCGAGGACGAACATGTAACCCACCTCAGGACAGTTTTCCGGAGTTGGAGGAGCACGGGTTAATAATCAACCCGGTGAAATGCCAGTTCGGCATGACGGGGATTGATTTTTTGGGGCACCGCGTCTCACCGGAGGGAGCGATACCCTTGCCCGACAAAGTGCGCGCCGTGGCGAATTTTCCCCGGCCTCAAACGGTCAGGGCACTGCAAGAATTTTTGGGGATGGTTAACTTCTATAACCGGTTCCTCCCCCGCGCAGTTCAACTCATGCAGTCATTGTACGCCGCGCTCAAGAAACGGAAACCCGCGGACAGAGTCGAATGGGCTCCGGAGCGAGAGCAGGCATTCTCTGAGGTTAAAACAGCCCTGGCAAATGCCACACTGTTGGCGCACCCGGACCCGGCGGCCCGGATAGCACTCACTACTGACGCCTCGGACGTGGCCATAGGGGCTGTCGTGGAGCAACGTGTTGCCGGTTCATGGCAGCCGCTCGCTTTTTTCAGCAGGGCTTTGCGCGACAGTGAGTGTAAATACAGCACGTTCGACAGAGAGTTGCTGGCTCACCACCTGGCCATACGCCACTTCCAGTTCTGGTTGGAAGGGCGCAGCTTCACTGCGTTCGTGGACCACAAGCCGCTAACATTCACGATGGCCAAGGTTTCGGAACCATGGTCGGGCCGGCAGCAGAGACAGCTGGCCGCGATCTCGGAGTTTACAACCGATATTCAGCATGTGTCGGGTAAACTGAATGTGGTAGCGGACTGCCTCTCGTGCGCAGTAGTGCCCCCGGTCTGCGTGGGGATAGATTATACAGCCATGGCCGCAGAGCAGATTAGCGATACGGATGTGTGCGCGCTCCAGTCTGGACCAACAGGGTTAAGGCTGGAGAGCAGAGTACTGCAAGACGGCAAGCCCCCTCTAATCTGCGACGTCTCCACGGGACGCCCGCGCCCGGTGGTCCCAGTCGCTTGGCGCTGCCACGTGTTTGAGTCAGTTCACGCTCTGGCGCACCCAGGGGTGCGCGCGTCAGTCAAAATGGTGGGAGTGAAGTTTGTGTGGCCAGGCCTGCGGAAACAAGTGAAAGAGTGGGCTGCATCCTGCGTAGCGTGCCAACGAGCCAAAGTACACAGACACACGAAGGCTCCTTTGGAGCCGCTTTGTATACCGGCTAAGAGATTCGACCATGTTCACGTGGACCTCGTGGGCCGCCTCCCGCCATCGCAGGGGTGCACACACCTTCTGACAGTGGTGGACCGCACCACACGCTGGCCAGAAGCAGTCCCGCTGGCGGCAACCACGTCCGTGGAAGTGGCGCGCACTTTTTTGACGACATGGGTGGCACGTTTTGGAATCCCGTCGGACATCACGTCCGATAGGGGCCCTCAGTTTGTTTCCGACCTCTGGTCCGCGATGGCCCGTAGCCTGGGTGTCGCAATTCATCGCACAACCGCGTACAGCCCACAGGCCAATGGGTTATGCAAGCGTTTTCATAGGTCACTGAAAGCAGCGCTCAGGGCTTCGCTGACGGATGCAAATTGGGTAGACCGGTTGCCGTGGGTGTTATTGGGGTTGTGTTCCGCACCTAAAGAGAATTTGGAGGCTTCCCCGGCGGAGCTTGTTTTTCCTCAGCCACTGTGGCTGCCCGGGGAATTTTTGCCAGATAATCCCGCACCGGACAACTGCCCGTCTCAGCGTTTGCAGCATAGTGCAGACACAGGCACGCTGCCGGGCCCGGCCCACCACTGTTTTCCACGCGCTTTTGTGCCAAAAACTTTGAAGAACATGTCGTTCGTGTTTGTCAGACACGATGCCCACCGCCCTCCATTGCGCCCACCCTACGATGGCCCGTTCAGAGTGCTGGAAACAGGGGGCAAACATTTTTTGTTAGACTTGGGGGGTCGTCGGGAGAAAATATGCATAGACAGACTTAAGCCCGCCTTTGTAGTGGCGGACGAACAAGTGATGTTGGCTCAGGCCCCTCGGCATGGAAGACCCCCACTGAGAACTCCCCAGGTAAACGATTCATCAGAGCAGCCACACGGGCAAGTCGAAGGTTCCCCCCCCTCGCCATTGCCCACCTGCAAACAGTCACACCCCCAGGAGCCCCCCGCCGGCACAGCAGCGCCGCGGAGGCGGTAAACCCCCGTTATAGCAGATATGGGAGGAGACTGAAGCCAAAAGGACGTGAAGACTGAAACTGTCTGAGATTCTGGGCGGGGGGGTGGACGTGTAGAGACTGGGTTAATCTCAGACTGGTGGGTTAATCATCCCAGACTGGATGCAGAGGGTAAACAGAGAAGGACAATAGCTATGGAGATTATGGTGAGGTAGCAGGAAGAAGGATTTGGTGGGAGAAGGTATGAATGTATTGTGATGTGAGATGTCATGCAGATGTGAGATGGGCGGTTGGTGGTGTATTGTGACATGCTTTTCTGTGTATGACTGATGTGAGAGTGAATAAAATCGTCTGCTGCATAAATCAGTCTCGTTATTTACACTCTCCACAGTGGAAAGATTTTGTGCAGCCCCTGGTCCATGCATATAACTGCACAAAGAATGACACCACTGGTTTTCCCCCTACCAGTTGATGTTCGGTAGGTAGCCACGACTTACTGTAGACATAGCCTTTGGGTTGAACCTCAGTAGCTACAGTAAACTATCACACTCTGAGTATGTTAAGAAGTTTAGAGAAAGTCTTGCAGAAAGCTACCAGATGGCTACTGAACATAGTCAAAAGAATGTGTAGTACACCCAAATCGTGCACCACATTCGGAAATAATTCAGAGAGACTGTCATTTTATTTTTATTTTAAGAGCATTTAAATATATTTTGAGATTGTGGACGATCAGTAATATTAACATTTGATATGTAGCCCTGTATAAATATTTAAGAGTAAGCAGTGGAACCTTTGGCACTGCGGTCGTCCCACCCCAGGTAAACAATGAGGGTGCGCTTCCGGCCCCCCTTTAGTACTATCTGGAGAAAGACACGAGTGGTCCTGTGTTCTGTCTTTCTAAGACTCTTTCCTTATTTTACAGGTCAGTATTTGGTTAAAAATGCCATAAATAAGAGCCTTAAGCTCCGTGTTACTTCTGTGTTTCGCGGCGAGTAATACTGTGATGTTGGTGTGTCAGTTTGATACGTTTTTGTACAAGTTCAAGCTGCGGCCGGCGCCGGAGATCAAAGGCGAGCCGCATCGCGGTAGCGGTTTCGCGCCAGTCTAGCTTAACCTTGGGAAAGACTGTTAGCTCACATAAAATGTTTTACTTTATACAAGTACATTTTGCCCCGTGTGAATGTAAAAGTCTCCTGGTGTTAATTAATAGTCAGAGTTTGTCCTGTATATATATTTGCCTATTGCCAAGTTTGTGAAGTAATTTGTTAAAGAAAATAAGAGTACTATCTGGAGAAAGACACGAGTGGTCCTGTGTTCTGTCTTTCTAAGACTCTTTCCTTATTTTACAGACCCAAGAGCAGACATGGAGGATCACGTTTTAAGACTTATTTCTTTTTGTTATTGTGGCCACCTCCCCGGGACCCGTAACAAATGCATGGCAGAACAAACAAAGATTTGACAAGAAAGTGAGGGAATCTACCCTAGCAGCAGGTGATTGAGTCCTCGTGAGGAATGTCAGCATCAGAGGCAAACACAAAATTGCTGATCGCAGGAGCAAAACCATATTCACTGTTGTTAAAGAAGTACAAGATTCCCCTGTGTATGTCAGTGTTCCAGAAAACCAAGATGGACCTGAAAGAGTCCTACACAGTGACTTGCTTTTGCCAAGTGGGTTTTTGCTGAAGACAAACATACACAAAAGCCAAAGCCTCAGAAAGAGCCAGATAACTCAAAAGTTCCCGGTGTCCCTGAAGCTGAAGAAGAATTTGATACTGAGGAAGAAATTGACTACTACTCCCCTCACATCTAGCCTCCAAACGAGACAGTATTCATTCAAATTGACTGCAAACAGGACAGTAAAATTTCAAGACAGCACCGGAAATATGGAGGAGCCTTAAGTTGTTGGTTCAGCGGAGAAGGATTTTGTAGAGGGAAATGAGCTTGCAACTGATAATGAGGAAAGTGAGCCTACACTCGAGGTGTCCACCCTAAACCCTGAAGCTCAGATATTTCAACCCAAGGATGTTCAAAACGACAGTCATAGTAAGACAGATCAAAATCAACATTCACCTGGGAGCAGTCTCCCTGATGTTCGAGTGACTGACACAAATAAAGAACAAAGCCCTATGAATGTAACTGAAGGAGTAGTGAAGGATGTGAATGAACCAGAGAATGAAGAACAAAATGAGTCAAACAGTTCTGACCATGAAGAAGAAATGGGGTTGAGAAGATCCTCCAGATTGAGAATGGCTCCTAAAAAACTTACATACCCAACCTTAGGGAACCCCTTATTGGCTGCTATACACTCTATTTTAAGTGGGTCAGATCAAGCATTCTCCGAGTCTCTTTCCATCGATAGCGTTCCTTACATATACCAACTAACACCCTTAACTTCTGAGGTAGTGTAAGGTCCTACATGCAAGGATGCATGCAGATTAAGGGGGGAAGGATGTAACCCACTCAAAGTAACCTCCATTAGTTTGAGTAAACTTGACTTGTCAGTGTACTGTAATTTTCATTTGCAAGAGACTGTTTCTTATTTGTCCCGCAGGGGACAGTAGTGGTGCTGCATAGCGATAGCATCTCATAGATGGGGGAAAAAAATCAGCAGAAGATGACTGAACAGAAAGGTGCAAAGAAAAGAGCTGTGATGACACGAGGAAAAAATAGGCCACACAGAAGATGTACAGAGTAAACAGAGACTTATTACAAATAAAACTTAGTTTCTAGTTCTGACGAGTGATTCAGCCCAGAAGAGCTGTAGGAAGAGGTCGTTAGAGTTCAACCAAGGAGTTATTGATTTGTGAATTGAATTCTCTGGTGAGTTTTATGGAGTGTTTCATGGATGTTAAGCTAGTTTTTAGCTGTAAGTAGCTATTAAGCTAACTTTTACCATTACACTCCATTATGCTGTGAGAGGGAAATTTTCACTGTGGGAATTTGTATGATTTATATTCTTGTTTTGTGCTGTGGCAAAGTTTGTGAAACAACTACTTAAAACCAATCGGAGAAGGTGAGAAAACTTAATCTTTGAAGTTTAAGCTAATTCAGAAGAAATTCATGGAAAAAATGCTGTTCTTATTATTGTTGACAATTTCTGTCAGAGTTATTTTATTTCAAGTGTTGCAGCGAAAGAATATTTATGAATTATTATGAATTAATGAATGCTTATTCTAAGTGTGCTGTAAAATCATAGATAAGTGTTTTAAGTGACTGTACCAGATCTGGTGATGATTATTTGATGAGTGAGTAAATATTATCCTGCTTATGCAGGTTGGGTTTTTTTATGCCTGTGATCTACGAGACACTCCTTATCCAGGACTTTGTGGACTGGTGCATGCGGAACTGCCTCCAGATCAATACGAGGAAAACCAAAGAACTGGTGATGGACTGCCGCAGGCGTGGACAACCCCCGTTAGGTATGAGAGTGTGTGTGTCTGGGATGCCGTGCCCACCCACAGGGTGACGTCAGGCGGGCACGGCCCACTCTGTAAATAAACTCAAGTTCATAATAAAGTTAGTTAGTTGCTGCATGAAGACTCGCCTCCGTCCTGGTCATTTATCAGATATAACATTTGGCGACGAGGAAAATTGGTGTTATTTTGAATAATGGATTACGTGTGCGAGGACCCTGTCACTCTCGTCAGGAGAAGATGCGAATTCCTGAGCCTTAGACAGCGGACGGGTGAGTCCATTACGTTGTTTCTGGTGAGGCTTTGTAGCCAAGTTAAGAAGTGCAGGTTTGGGACTATGGAGGTCGACATGGCGAGGGAAGGGTTGGCCTATGGCACCAGCGACTTTTGGCTGGAGCGCACGTTGAAGAGACCTGAGGTGCCACAGTCGTTTCAGGAGGTTCTGGCTTTGGTGGAGTGGAGGGAGTCCATGATCCAGCGTGAGCTAGCGGCTAAGGCTAGTATGGGGCCGACCGCGTGCAATTTCCCGCCGAGAGCGGAGGTTCGTGAGCTAACTGGGCAGCAAGATGCGGTGGCGGCACAGCAGAGCACCGAGACCGTGGATGCTGTGAGCAGCGGCCAGAAGCCGGGGTCGGAGGACGGGGCTGGTGAGGATGACGTCGTGAGCCCCGGAGGCGTGCAGCAACAGCCGCTTGTAGAAGCAACGCAGCAGGCGAGTAAGGCCAGGCAGGCTGACAGCCCCGGGGAGGAGCAGCAGCCGCAGGACACGGTGACAGTGCAGCGGACCACCGACACTGAGAGCGATGGATGCGGCGGTGAGGAGCCCAGGTCGGTGAGCGGGTCCGACGATGGTGATGGTGCATGTCCCGGAGAGGAGCAGCAGCCGCAGGACACGGTGATAGCGCAGCAGAGCATCAACACCAAGAGCACTGGATGCAGCAGTGAGGAGCCCAGGTCGGTGAGCAGGCCCGACGAGGGTGATGGTGCATGTCCTGGGGAGGAGCAGCAGCCGCAGGACACGGTGACAGCGCAGCGGAGCACCAACACCGAGAGCGCTGGATGCAGCAGTGAGGAGCCCAGGTCGGTGAGCGGGCCTGACGAGGGTGATGGTGCATGTCCCAGAGGTGAGCAGTGGCCAGATATGGAGGCTATGCAGCATGACTCATGGAACGAGGGAGTCGAGAGCTGCGTCAACACACCCGGGTCGGAGAGGGTCGCCGACAAGTGTGAAGCTGAAAGCCCCGGGAGTGAGGAGCGGCAGTTGGACACGGTGGCAGCACAGCGGAGCATCCTGGACAAGGGTGCTGGACGGTACGGCGAGACGTCCGAGGCAGTGAACGGCGCCGACGAGCGGGTTTCCATTTTCACCAGAGTGCGGCCATGGGGGGCTGGACTAGATGGAGCCATGATGGCGGTGCTGAAAGTGGTCGGGAGCGGTCCGAGGGACACGATGGGACGGCGCGCTGGACAACAGCACTGCGCGGCTGGAGGAAAGACAAAGCTTATGGTGGGAAGGGACATCTTCACCAGGGAGAGGGGCTTCGACCCTGGACGTGGACAGAGGCCAGGGGCACATATGCTGTGGGGGTGCCCGGGGCCTCCAAGGCCGTTTTGTGGATGGTGGCTGCCCAGAGACGTTGGCGTTACTTGAATTTTTCTTTGTCCTTGTGTAAATACCTCTGTGTGTGTGTGTGTGTGTGTGTGTGTGTGTGTCATACTGTATATGAGAAAAGGTGTATAGTTTGTATATATTTGATGCTGGTGTGCATGTGAGTGAATGTGAATAATATGGGGTTATGTTGTATTTTTCAAGAGACAAGGTCCAGTTTGATTGTTTTGTGTGAATGTGATAGGATGTTCATGACAGTATATTGTTCTCCCTGTTCTTAGTGTGTGATTTGGGTTTCTAAATTTGGGAGGTTCAATTGTGTGTGTGGTTTCCCAGTTTTGTAAAAGGGGAGGTATGAGAGTGTGTGTGTCTGGGATGCCGTGCCCACCCACAGGGTGGCGTCAGGCGGGCATGGCCCACTCTGTATATAAACTCAAGTTCATAATAAAGTTAGTTAGTTGCTGCATGAAGACTCGCCTCCGTCCTGGTCATTTATCAGATATAACACCCCCCCAACAGCATTGGTAAACATCCAGGGAACAGACATTGAAATGGTGACATCTTACAACTACCTAGGTGTTCACCTAAGCAATAAACTGGACTGGTCACACAACACCAACGTGCTCAACAAGAATGGGCAGCGCAGGCTGTTCCTCCTGAGGAGACTCAGGTCTTTTGGAGTGCAGGGGGCACTCCTGAAGACCGTCTATGATTTGGTGGTGGCATCAGCCATTACGTATGGAGTGGTCTGCTGGGGCAGTGGCATCATGGCAGCCGACAGGAAGAGACTGAACAGGCTGAGGCGACGCCTCAACCAAGTGAGGCCTCAACCTTTTCACTTCCGCCCTCCAAAGAGAGCAGACGCTTTTCTTCCCCGCTCTGGCTCCTTATCTCTCTCTCCCTCCCTAACTGACTGGATCCCAGCTTGCTATCGTCTGTGTCTGCGTGTCTTACTGCTGATTCATCTAACGAAATTATGGATTTAATAAGCTGGGCTTTGAACGCAATTGACACTGTTTTTTCAACGAGGAAATCAGGCCCGGGGGAGCCTATCTGTCCTGCAGGGACTGCTGCTGCGGGTTATTTAAAGGACACAAGCAAATGGAAACTCTTGTGCCTGTGTGATCTTTCTATTGAAGATATTGAAGATTTATATCTTTTCAGAGCAGTGGTCATCGGAATTCTACTGATTGGCTTTGGGATTGTTCTGGTGCACCGCAAATTGAAGAAGATGGACAGAGCTTAACAAAAAGCGGACCCGGCGAAGCCCTGTCATCAAATTGACCAACTGGGCAGGACTCTGACAGCGGCCAATGGAGAACTGTACAGGAAAATGGATTACATCACGATCACGCTGAGAGCTGTTCACGAATCGATTTCAATGCCTGGCCATGATGGAACTGGAGCACTGAATCCGTAAGAGAATAGAAAGTTTTTTCTCTGAAGTCAGTGCTATTCGACCTGTTTTTTTTGGCACCCTCAGCACTCAGTCCTCCTGATAATCAACAGTATAATTGTTTTCATAACATTGGCGGGCAGCATCTGACTCTCAAGGACAGCTGTCTGGCTCAACTATTCCATCTGCCGTGCTCAAGGACACGTGCCTTTGCTTCAGACTTTAGTCATAACATCTGCTGAGGAAGAGACTATTGTTGTCCACCTAACTGATTTGCCACTGATTGCATCCAACTCACACATACTGATCCATTTATACTGATGAAGACATTACTCACTGCTCTCTTTGTGTCATTGTGTTGATTCTATTGTCTGCTAATTGTGCATTGAGAGTTTTTTTTTCTTGTAATCAAAATATCGGTCATATATTCAATTCAATTCAATTCAACTTTATTTATATAGCGCCATTTCACAACAACAGTCATCTCATAGCACTATCAACTGTAGGGGGGACCCCCACAGTTGCAGAAAGACCCCAGCAATCAGGCGATCTCCTGTGAGCAAGCACTTGGCGACGGTGGAGAGGAAAAACTCCCTTTTTTTTTTCCACAATAGCTTTATTGAACCTTTTTTTTTTTTTTAACAAACATGATACAAACAATCAAACACTAACACTAAAGTACTACAAAAAAAAAAAATGCACTAAAAACACCAACAACCACCAACAAAATCAAGTCTTCAACAATGCTCCTCTGTTTAGTCTAGACAATCCAATACATAAGTATACATATTATGTTCACCAGTTTGGAATTTACAAGGTCCACACACATCATTCACCTTCTTCTTCAAGAGTTATGTTTAAATTTTTTACATAATCAATAAAAGGTCTCCATATATTCTCAAACACAATTTCCTTTGATTTTAGTATATATGTTATTCTTTCTAATGGAAGGTTTGTTAACATCTGTCTTAACCACTGAGTCACATCTGGTCTATGAGTCTTTTTCCATAATAGTGCAATACATTTTTTGGCATTAAGCAAACTGAGGTCTATGAATGTTCTTTCACTTTTATTAAAATTATGCTTTTCTGGGTACAGACCCAACAAAAACAGTTTAGGATTCAATATGATTTGTTTTGAGATTATTTTTTCAATTGTTACCCTCACCTCTTCCCAAAACATTCTTATTAATCTACATTCCCATAAACAATGAAATAGGGTTCCTTTACTTTCCATGCATTTTGTGCATGTATCTGGTATATTTTTGTTATATCTATTTAACTCCTCCGGTGTAACATACATCCGCATTAACCATTTGAAATGTATCAATTTAAGGCGTGCATTTATTGATTTGGTTTGAGCTGGAAAAACTCCCTTTTAACAGGAAGAAACCTCCAGCAGAACCAGGCTCAGGGAGGGGCAGTCATCTGCTGCGACTGGCTGGGGGGTGAGGGGATAGAGAAGAAGAAAAGAACAGACATGTAGAGAGCAAACAGCACGATGGGGACTCAATCTATGGGAGAGAACAAACAAATGTTAATGACCAGCAAAAAAAAATATTTCATAGAGAGTGAGGAAAGGAGTGAGGCCCAGTGCATTACTGGAGGTCCCCCGGCTGACTAAACCTATTAGCAGCATAACTAAGGGAGGGTTCAGAAACACATGATCCCTCCCTAATTGTAGGCTATATCAAAAAGGTAGGTTTTAGCCCTAATCTTAAAAACAGAGATCGAGTCTGACTCCCGAATCCAGATTGGCAGCTGATTCCACAGGAGAGGAGCTTGATAACTGAAGGCTCTGCCTCCCATTGTACTTTTGGAGATTCTAGGTATTACAAGTAATCCTGCATTTTGGGAGCGTAGTGCTCTGTTAGGATGATACGGTAGTATCAGATCTTTTAAATAAAAAGGAGCCTGATTGTTTAGAGCTTTGTAAGTAAGAAGAAGGATTTTAAACTTAATTCTAAACTCTATGGGAAGCCAATGAAGGGAGGCCAGAACCGGAGAGATATGATCTCTCTTTCTAGTACCTGTTAAAACTCTTGCTGCAGCATTTTGGATCAGCTGAAGACTTTTTAAAGATGTTTTAGGACAGCCTGATAATAAAGAATTACAATAATCTAATCTCGAGCTAACAAAAGCGTGGATCAGCTTCTCAGCATCACTCTGAGACAAGATGCTCCTAATCTTGGCAATATTACGCAAATGATAGAAGGCAGTCTTAGAAACAAATTTAATATGTGAATTGAAGGACAAATCCTGATCAAAAATAACTCCAAGGTTCCTCACAGAGCTATTAAGAGAAAGAGTAACTGCATCCAAACTGAAAGTTTGATTTGGAAAGGAATTTCTAAGGTTTTTTGGACCAACAAGAATGACTTCAGTCTTATCTGAATTTAATAGCAGGAAATTACAAGTCATCCAAGCTTTGATTTCCTTAAGACAGGCTTCTAACTTGGCTAACTGATTAGTATCATCTGGCTTCATTGACAGGTATAATTGTGTGTCATCTGCATAACAATGAAAATGTATACAGTGCTTTCTAATAATGTTGCCTAACGGAAGCATATATAAACTAAAAAGAGTAGGGCCTAGCACAGATCCCTGTGGAACTCCATGACTAAGCTTTGAGCTGAAAGAAAACTCATCATTTACATGAACAAACTGGAACCTATCAGATAAATAAGATCTAAACCACTGCAACGAAGTTCCATTAAGTCCAACATAGTGTTCTAATCTATCGAGTAGAATATTATGATCAATAGTATCAAAAGCTGCACTAAGATCTAAAAGGACAAGTACAGAAACTAGTCCATTATCAGATGCAATGAGGAGGTCGTTAGTGACCTTCGCTAAGGCTGTTTCAGTACTATGATGGATTCTAAACCCAGATTGAAACTCTTCAAGTAAACCATTTCCCTGCAGGTGGTCAAATAATTGCGTAGCAACAACTCTTTCTAAGATTTTTGAAATGAAAGGGAGATTAGAGATTGGTCTATAGTTAGCTAAAGCTCCTGGATCTAGCGTTGGCTTTTTGAGTAAGGGTTTAATTACAGCCGTTTTAAAAGCCTGCGGTACATGGCCTAAAGTTAATGAAGAATTGATTATATGACGAATAAAGCTACCAATAAGTGGGAAGACTTCTTTAAATAACCTGGTAGGAATAGGGTCTAAAAGACAAGTTGAAGGTTTGGATAAGGAAACTATTTTGTCTAACTCACAAAGGTCGATTGGAGTAAACTCATCAAGACAGACATCAATAGAAGGAGTTGTAGTAGTTACAGTATTTAAGTTAACTGTGGGAAGAATCTGATTGATTTTATCTCTGATGGATGAAATTTTATTATTGAAAAAGTTCATAAAGTCCTGACTAGTAAGCTCTAAGGGGATGCTAGGATTGACAGAGTCCTGACTCTTTGTCAACCTGGCTACAGTACTGAAAAGAAACCTGGGATTATTCTTGTTCTCTTCTATTAATGCAGAGTAATAACTCGTTCTAGCTTTTCTAAGAGATTTTTTATAAATTAAAAGATGATTTCTCCAAGTTAAATAGATTTCATCTAAATTAGTAGAGCGCCATTTTCTTTCTAATTGACGAGTCTTCTGTTTTAAGCTACGAGTTTCTGTGTTGAACCAAGGAGTTAAAAATCTCTGATTAGACTTTTTCTTTTTTAAGGGGGCCACCAAGTCTAGAGCCTGATGCAGAGAAGCTGAAACACTATCCACCATGTTATCAATTACAGAAGGAGCAAGCTGTCTATAGCTTATTTCCGTTGTGTTGACACATGGCATAGAGGAAACAATCTGCATAAATTTGGAAACAGCATCATCTGAGAGGCATCTACTGTGATAATATTTTTCTTTAGGAGCCAAATAGTCAGAAATAGTAAAATCAAAGGTTAACAGACAATGGTCTGACAGTACAGGGTTATGAGGAGACACTACAAGATTTTCTATTTCTATGCCATATGTCAGAACAAGGTCCAATGTATGGTGGAGGTAATGAGTAGAATTTCCTACTTTCTGAGAAAACCCAATCGAGTCTAATATTGAATTAAATGCCACATTAAGGCAGTCACTATCTACATCCACATGTATATTAAAGTCCCCTACTATAATTATTCTATCAGATTTCAGCACTAAATCAGCTAAGAAATCAGCAAATTCGGATAAAAATTCTGAATAGGTTGATGGGGGACGATAAACTATGGCAAATAAAATTGGGTTTAACCTGAAATTGCTAAAGTGCCCAACACTGAGGACCAGGCCCTCAAAGGAATTATAACATGTTTTTTGCTTTACATTAACTAGTAATTTGGAATGGTAAATTGTTGCTACTCCTCCTCCACAACCAGAACTTCTGGGATTTTGACAGTTTAAATAACCAGAGGGAGTTGATTCATTTAAACCAACATAATCCTCTTGTCCTAACCAAGTCTCTATAAGAGAAATTAAATCAATCTGATGATCAATTACCAGATCATGGACTAACAGAGACTTGGGAGTTAGAGACCTAATATTTAATAAACCACATTTAATTTTTAAATTATGAGGAGGAACAGAGGCCAAATCATTCAATTTAGAGGCTTTATGTTTAATTTGAGTTTTACCAATATTTTGCTTTATCACTTTGGGATGCTTATGCATTATATTTTTATTTACTTTGGAGGGAGCAGACAACGATTCTCTGATGGGGAAGACAGGGGCTAAGCTGAGGGGTGGCGGATGAAGAGGAGCTGCAGAGAGGTGTGTAAGACTACGACTCTGCTTCCTGGTCCCAACTCTGAGTAGTCACGGTTTTGGAAATTTGGATTAAAAAGATGCCAGAATGTTAGATAAATGACAAGCACCATCCAAAGTGGGATGAATGCTGTCTCGTCTCATAAGACCAGGTTTTCCCCAAAAAGAGCTCCAATTGTCAATGTAGCCCACGTCATTTTTAGGACACCACACAGACAGCCAGCGGTTCAAGGATGACGAGCGACTAAACATGTCATCACTGGTCAGATTGGGGAGGGGCCCAGAGAATACTACAGTGGCAGACATCGTTTTTGCAAACTCACTCACCGATATATGAACTTTATTCTGATCAACAATGCTTTTTTCTCTCTCCTATTGTGTCTCCCCCCCTCCCCCTCCCCTCATGCCTACTATTCCCTTCCTGCTGACAGGCGCCTCCATGGCTGCCGCGTCATTGAGAAAGTCATTTATGACGTTTTCAGTGTCAAGTCAAATTCCTCGTATATTTACCTGTTATTTACTTGTAAATGTGCTTGGCAATAAATTATTCTGATTCTGATTCTGAAGTGGAGGAGATAGTAGAGAGGAGGACAGTGACTAAGCTGTCATCTCTGCTGGAGTCTGAGTCCCACTCCATGCAGGACACGCTGAACGTACTGAGGAGCTCATTTAACCGTAGGCTGTGCCATCCTAAATGCTCAAGGGAGAAATTATGCAGGTCCTTCTTACCTACGGCTGTCAGACTTTACAATCTAACAGTAAATACCGCTCATAGAGGCTGTATTAAACATCACAACTCTGCACAACAGAGATCATCCTGTCCAATACACAACTAAGACAATTACAATTATTATCAAGGGTGGCGACAACACTGTTCATTCAATGTGATATATATTGTCTGGGTTGATATTTATGCTTTGCCGGGTAATTTAACTAACTGTAATGCTGTTGATACCATCTAACTGCAATGCTCCTGCACTGTGTATATAACTGTGTACATCAGAATCAGAATCAGAATCAGCTTTATTGGCCAAGTATGCACAACACATACAAGGAATTTGACTTTGGCTAAAAACTTGCTCTCATTGTTCAGGTGGAGGATTTAAATAAGGATTCAATGACAACAGAGTATGTACAGTAAATTACAGTCTGTCCACGTTTCTATAAAAGGATGCAAATATATACAGGAATATATGCAGTTATTTACTCAGACTAACCACACTTTGCAGAAATATATGAAAAAATATACAGTCACACAGTATTTCAATGTGAACTCAGATTCAGTGATATAATGTGAATGAAGTAAAAAGCAGTGTGAGAGTTATGTGCAATGTAATAATGGATGAAAAGTCATGAGTACAGCAACAGGTAGGACTAGGTGAATGTTAGGAGTTCATCAGAGTGATGGCTTGAGGAAAGAAACTGTTCCTGTGACGGGTGGTTTTGACCTTCAGTGATCTGTAACGACGACCAGAAGATAGAAGTTCAAACAGTTTGTGGCCGGGGTGTGATGGGTCAGCACAGATGTTTCCCGCCCGTTTCCTGGTTATGGACCGATATAAGTTCTCAATGGAGGGTAGGTCAGTACCAATGATCCTCTCCGCAGACTTAATGATCCGCTGCAGTCTGGTCCTGTCCTGTTTAGTCGCAGATCCAAACCAGACAGTGATGGAAAAGCAGAGGACAGATTGGATGATGGTGGTGTAGAAGACAACCAGCAGCTCCTGAGGCAAATCAAACTTCTTGAGCTGACGCAGAAAAAACAACCTCTGCTGGGCCTTTTTCCGGACAGTGTCTATATGGGAGGACCACTTCAGGTTCCGGGAGATTGTGGTACCCAGAAACTTGAAGGAGTCCACAGTGGACACTGTGCTGTTGAGGATGGTGAGTGGGGGGAATGAAGGGGGGTGTCGCCTGAAATCCACAGTCATCTCCACCGTTTTGGCTGGGTTAAGTTCAAGATGGTTCTGGCTGCACCAGAGGATCAGCTGCTCCACCTCCCGCCTGTATGCAGACTTATCATCATCCCGGATCAAACCGATGACTGTGGTGTCGTCCGCAAACTTCAGGAGCTTCACCGAAGGGTCCTCTGAGGTGCAGTCATTGGAGTAGAGGCCTCTGAGGTGCAGTCATTGGAGTAGAGGGAGAAGAGCAGTGGGGAAAGGACACATCCTTGGGGGGCGCCAGTACTAATTTTTCGGGAGCTGGATGTAAATCTCCCTAGCTTCACCTGTTGCCACCTGTCAGTCAGAAAGCTGGAGATCCACTGGCAGGTGGAGGGGGGCACCTTGAGCTGGAGGAGTTTCTGATGAAGAATGCCTGGGATGATGGTGTTGAACGCTGAGCTGAAGTCGACAAACAGGATCCTGGCGTACGTCCCTGGGGAGTCGAGGTGTTGCAGGATGTAATGTAGTCCCATATTCACTGCATCATCTACTGACCTGTTTGACCGGTAGGCAAACTGCAGTGGGTCCATCAAGGGGCCTGTGATGACCTTCAGGTGGTTCAGCACCAATCTCTCCAAGGATTTCATGACCACAGAGGTCAGGGCAACAGGTCTGTAGTCGTTTAATCCTGTAACAGAGGGTTTCTTGGGAACTGGAATGATGATGGAGCGTTTGAAGCAGGAAGGCACTTCACGCAGCTCCAGTGATCTGTTAAAGATCCGGGTGAAGATGGGGGCCAACTCGTTGGAGCAGACTCTCAGGCAGGACGGAGACACACCATCAGGTCCTGCAGCCTTCTTGATCTTTTGTCTCTGAAAGACCCGGCGCACCTCATCTTCACAGATCGTTAGTGCTGGTGGGAGGTCAGAGTGGAGGAGGGATGGAGTTCCTGGAGCTGCAGATAATCCTTTTGTGTGGGTGGGAGGTGAGAACTGTAGGTTCTTTTCAAACCTGCAGTAAAAGCTGTTTAGGTCGTTAGCCAGCTGGAGGTTTTCCACAGGGTGGGGGGATGGTCTCCTGTAGTTGGTGATATTCTGCAGGCCTCTCCAGACAGAAGCAGAGTTGTTGGCTGAGAAGTTTTTTTGTAACTTCACACTGTAGCTAACTACTAACTAACTACTAACTAACCTGCACTTATATAGCGCTTTTCTAGTCACAAAGACCACTCAAAGCGCTTTCATTAATACTAACCCTCTATTCTAAGGGCCTATAGGAAACAAATATCTAGGGACAATTTAGAACAGCCAATTAACCTAACATGCATGTTTTTGGCATGTGGGAGGAAACCGGAGAAATCCCGGAGTAAACCCACGCAACACGGGGAGAACATGCAAACTCCACACAGATCACTGTTGGTCGGGGGCTGGGATCGAACCCACGATCCCACGATCCCCACAATCCCCCGGCCAAGGGTAAACTGTGCTGCCGCAGTGCTAACCACTGCTCCTCTTAGCAAGCCTGATCTCCTTCGTCAGCATGTTTCTGGCCCGCTTGTACAGAGTCCAGTCACCAGTCCTGTAGGCCTCCTCCTTGGTCTGACGTAGCTGCTTCAGTTTAGGAATGAACCAGGGTTTATTGTTGTTGTATGTGCAGAAGGTCTTGGTCTGCACACACATGTCCTCGCAGAAACAGATGTATGACGTCACAGTGTATACATATACATATACATATACATACATATACATACACATACATACGTCACAGTGTGACATATACATATGTCACACACATATGTATATTTATGTATTTACTGCTTTGGCTGACCTATTCTTATCTTATTTACTATTGCTCTGAGTGCTGCTATCCCTTTGCTGCTGCAATCCTGTAATTTCTCCATTGTGGGACTAATAAAGGCTTATCTTATCTTTTTAAACGTAAATTAACCTGATACATACATAAAATAGCAAGACAAACACTGTTTAATTATTAACAGGAGTAAATACTGTAAAGCAGTGGACAAAAAATATTTGCAATATGAAAGTGAAGTACAGGTAAATTTGGGGTCTGTCCCAATTCTCATTTGTACCTCTTCCCCTTTGCCTACCATTGAAAATTACCCCTATGAATTAGGACACCCCTTCAGGGCTGCATGATGTCATTAGTAATTACCTCCGCCAAGGAGGTAATGTATTCGGGCTGGTCCGTCTGTTTGTTAGCAGAATTACGCAAAAACTACTGGACGGATTTTGATGAACATTTCACCAGAGGTAGCCCTTGGGCCAAGGATGAGCCCATTAAATTTTGCTGATCTGAGTGTGCAGACCTCCACCAAGGACCTTGTTTGAATTTTTGCAGCAGGATTACTCAAAAACTACTGGATGGATTTGGATGAAATTTTCACCAGAGGTGGTCCTTGGGCTTTTCCTTAGGAACTCATAACATTTTAAGATAAGATAAGATAAGATAAGCCTTTATTAGTCCCACAACGGGGAAATTCCAAGATTGCAACAGCACAGGGATAGCAACACTCAGAGCAACAATCAGAAGGCAAGAAAAAAAAAACAAGCAAGCAAGAGCAGCTAATATACATATGTACGTATTACTATAAAATATATATATATACACACACACACAGACACACAGTGCAGAGCATTGTAGCTGGATGGAATAAATATATGAATATATGAACACACAGTGCAGAGCATTGTAGCTAGATGGAATAAATATGTAAATATATAAACACCCACAGTACGGAGCATTGCAGCTCATCATCATTTTGGTGATGATCCGACAATGCATACCTCCGCCAAGGCTCTTATCTTCTCACAGTGTGTTGGCAAGAATCCTCCAAAACTACTGCATAGACTTCACTGCAGTTTTCACCAGAATTGGCTCCAGGTCTGCACACAAACCCATTACATTTTGGAGGTGATCCATGACAGACCGAAGGAGCCTTGGTGGAGGTATGCACTCTCTGAGTGCTTTTCTAGCTACTGATGGATTTAATCTAAATGGACGCTACCTGTTATCACCAAAAAAAAATAGAAAAAGAAAACTGATGAGAGAAAAAAGTCTCATCTTAAGGAGAAAAGTGTCTCAAATCTATCTACAAATGCACAGAATCTGTGTGTGTGTGTGTGTGTGTGTGTGTATCTATCTGTGTGTCTGTTCCACACATATCTCCCAAACCGTTCGTCAGACTGACCTATTTTATACATGTTTTGCTGAGGTTAGGAGGGTGTGCATCCCCGAGTATGGAGTTGTTCAGTCAAAATATGTAATTTTTATCAATAAAAGTTTAGCCATCACTCTCTCCTCATGCTGTGGCTTCTAGAAGTGTGGGCGGGGTTTCAGATTGACTCCGTACTGATTGGATAATACACGGCATCATGGCATCAGTAACCACAGTGCTCCGTGAGCAAAACAAGGAAGTGAAAAGCGACAAATTTGACTAGAAAAAGATAATACTGAAGATTTAATGCTTAAAAAATTACACCATAAAGTTGACGTGATTGCGTAGGTCTAAAGGATAATTCGGCATATGTGGTGAACACGAGGCACGTGAGCAGACTGGGCAGAGTATCAGCGGGGACCAGGGTCTGACAAAGAACACAGGTGTATCTAACACAGATCATGCCGGGAGAAGCAGTGGCCTGACCTGGCAGACCACGGTCCTCCACGGGGAGGCACGCCCAGCCTGCCCAGTCAGTGGTAGACGGGAGTCCTGACTCCTGCTTCACCTGTGTGGTACCACTGTCCTTTGCAGGACCGCGAGTCCCCCCTCCCGCACGAGTATCTAAAAATTAAAAACTTGATAATAATACTGCCATGACTGTGGAGCGGAATGGCCAAACAGGACACAAATAACCCTTGACAAATAACAAAATAAATCATTTTTACCTCCGCCAGGCCGAACGGCCAGGAGGAGGTAATGTTTTTGCCGGGGTTTGTCTGTGTGTTTGTCTGTTTGTCTGTCTGTCTGTCTGTTTGTCTGTTGGTTAGCAAGATAACTCAAAAACTTTTGGACGGATTTCAATGAAACTTTCAGGCATTGTTGGAAATGGTACAAGGAAGAACTGATTAAATTTTGGGGATGATCCGCATCACCATCTGCATACAGGAATTTTTTTTTGTTTTTTAATTTAAGTTTTTGTAAAGGGTATACAGGTCGTTACAGCAGTGCATTGTTTACATTTTCATCACATGTTCCCTTATTTTCTGATATCTGACAACATTGGAAGATTAATTCTTACAACACCCCCTTTTTTTTTTTTAAAGTGAAAGAAAAAGTGAAAGAGAAAAAAAAAGAAACCAAAAAACAAAAAAAAACCCCCAAAAAAACAAAACAAACCAGCAAAAAACAAACAAAAAGAAAAAGTAAGTAAATAAAGGTAAAAGAGCATCTGAGTAGCGTTGGAACAAAGAGCGGAACCATTATTGAAATGGTATTTGTCAAAGATTAGATCTAATGGAAGACACATATGCGATCCAGGGTTGCCAAAAGTTCATGAACCCATCCATGTCCTGTCTCAGTGCGAATGTCAACTTTTCCATCGAGTAAATGTCTTGGATCACGTTAATCCAATCTTCAGGTGTGGGACAGTCCTTCAACATCCATTTTTTAGTTAGAGCTTTTTTGCTTGCCAATATTAAAACATTGAATAGGTATTTTTCTCCTCGTCTTTCCAGTGAGTCCGGTAGTAAACCCAAATACAAAGTTACAAAAGAAAAGGGAACTGTTATTTTGAATATTTTCCCCAATATTGTCTGTACATTGGTCCAATATTGGTGGATAACTGGGCATGACCAAAACACATGAAAATGATTTGCAGTCTTTTCACCACACAAGCGCCAACAGTTCAACCCCTTATGGGTAAATTTGTTTTGTGCAGGTGTTCTGAAAAATCTTACCAAGTTTTTCCATCCAAATTCTCTCCACTGCAGGGATGAGGTACTTTTCCATTGCTGTTTATTTAGCTTTTCCCATATTTCCAGTTGTAAAGTGAAATTCCCCTCTTTTTCCCATCTCTCTTTTATATAAGATGTGTTGTCTCCTTTTAAGTCTTGAAGACCTTGGTATATTTTAGAAATGTATCTGATCCCTGGGATCCCTTTATATGCCATTAAGAAGACCTTCAGAACACCTGACTGGGCCCTTTCCAAATCCTCCTTTTTAAGTATATTGTTTATGTGGTGTCTAAGCTGGAAGAACCTGTAAAGGTCTTGATTTATTAGGCCTTGTTTTTTCAAATCTTCAAAACTTCTTAAGATTTGCCCTTTAAAAAAATCGTAATATTTTATCAGCCCTTTCTCCTTCCACTTTTCAAATCTGGTGTCTGTTTTATTAGGAGTAAAGTCTTGATCATAGGCAATCCATTGCAGAAGTCGATAGGGCTCTTTAGTTTGATTCTCTCTGACTATCTTAAACCAAATTTTTAGCGGGGTCTCTATCCACGGGTTAGTGTTATTCAAAAGTTTAGGTAAGGCATTGTTCCCTATTATCGCCTGTAGGGGGATGTCACTTGTTATTTGGCATTCGATCTCCTTCCATTGTGCAGTGTAGACTGGGTTACATATCTCTACTAAAGTTTTAATTTGTGCGGCTTTAAAGTAGTCCCCGATATTTGGCAGCGCGAGCCCACCTTTGTCTTTGTTTAGCTGTAGGGTTCTATATCTGATTCTAGGTCTCTTGCCCTGCCATATGAATCTAGAGATCCTTCTGTCCAGTTCCTGCCATGTTTTTTTGGGAGGTTCTACCGGTATTGTTTGGAAAAGGTATAGAAGACGTGGAAGTATATTCATTTTGACTGCTTCAATTCTTTGTGCAGTACCCAAGAATGGTATCATATTCCATCTTGTTAGGTCAGATTTTATTTTTGTCACCAGTGGATCATAGTTTAGTGATATAATTTTGTTGAGTTGTTTCGGGATATTGACCCCCAGATATTTCATAGATTCTGACTCCCAGTTAGTTTTGAGTTTGCTTAGTGAATAATGATTTGGGTCATAGTTGAATGTTAAAATTTGGGTTTTATGCATGTTTAATTTGTACCCCGATAAATCTCCATACTTTGAAAAAATTGAGGTTAGTTCTGGTAAAGAAGTGTCCGGCTGCCCTAGGTATATTAAAATGTCATCAGCAAAGAGTGCTATTTTATGTTCCTTCTGACCAAGTGTAATACCTTGAATTTTTTGATTTTGTCTTATCCATTGGCTCAGAGGTTCTATGAAGATTGCAAAGAGCAGTGGAGACAGGGGGCAGCCCTGACGACATCCTCTTTCCAGTTCAAAAGATGATGATAAATTACCGTTAATCCTTATTTTAGCTGTTGGTTTTTTATATAATGCCTGTATAGTTCTAATGAAGTTGTTATGAAAATTGAAACTGGATAAGATTCTATATAGAAAAGACCAGTCAATCGAATCGAATGCTTTTTCAGCATCTAATCCCAATATGACTGCATTTAAGTTATATTTTTTTATATGATGAATTATGTGTAAAGTGCGTCGAATGTTGTCTTGTGTCTGTCTTTGTCTTATAAAACCTGTTTGGTCTAAATGAATTAGGTCTGTCAGTATATTTTCTAACCTTTTGGCAAGGATAATGGTAAAAAGCTTATAATCCTGATTTAGTACACTGATTGGTCTGTAGTTGGAGCACTCTAGTTTATCCTTTTCAGGTTTAGGTATAACTGCAATGACCCCTTCTCTCCAGGAGGGGGGGATTTCCCCTGTGTGGAGGACATAATTAAATGTTTTCAGGAGGAGAGGAGATAGTTGCTGTTTAAAGGTTTTGTACCACTCTGCTGTATAGCCATCAGCTCCTGGGGATTTGTTAGCTTTAAGTTTCATAATTGCTTTTTCCAGTTCTTTAGGATGTATTTCTGACAGTAGTGTTTTATTTTGTGACTCCGTAAGTTGGGGAAGGTTTAATGTGTTTAGGAATGCCTCGGATGCGTTTTTATGTTTTTTGTGGGAGTATAAGTTCTTATAGTAATTCTCGAAGCTTTTAAGAATATCCTGAATTCTATTTCCTTTGATACTGGGTCTCTGATTTTGTAGATTGCTCTTTCTGTTTGATGTTTCCTCAATTTATAGGCTAGCAATTTTGCCGATTTACTGCCTGCTTCATAGTATTTTTGTTTCAAAAATGTAAGTTTCTTCTGGATTTCTATTGTGTAGATCTCATTTATTTGGTTTTTAATTTCCTTAATCTTGAGCGAGTCAGTAGAATGAGTGTTGCCTTTGTGTTCTTTTTCTAGGTTCCTAAGTTCTGACTCTAATGTGGATAGTTTTTCTTGTCTTAGTTTCTTTTGGGTTGCCAGTTTTGCAATAATCTTTCCTCTTATTACAGCTTTGCATGCATCCCACAGTATTAAAGGGGATACTTCTCCATTATCGTTTTCTTCCAAATATCTGAGAATATCTGATTCCAATTCATCTTTCAATGGTCCTTTCAGGACATTTGAATTTAACCTCCAAGAAAATGTATTATTTGTGTATTTTTGGATATTTAAGTCCATGTAGATCGGACTGTGGTCAGAGAGATCCATCAGTCCTATTTTACATGTTTTTACTCTTCCAATGTCTCTATTAAACATAAAAAAAATAGTCAATCCTTGAGTAAGATGAATGTGGAGTTGAGTAAAATGTATAGTCTTTTACACTGGGGTTGAGTTCCCTCCACACGTCACAGATTCCCATTTCTTTTAGTAGCATCCGAGTCTTCCTGTTTTGGGTGTTATTTTGATGTGGAGAATTACCAGAAGCATCCCAGTATGGATTCAGTCTAAGATTGAAGTCCCCACCACATATCACTAAACCTTGAGCTTTAGTTATCATTAGGTCGAATACATTTTTATAAAATTTCCAGTTAGCCCCTGGGGGAGCATACACATTCAGCAGGGTGATATCTTCTCCCTCTAGCCGCCCAGTTACCAAACTGTATCTCCCTTCTTTATCTTTGTGTTCTGATTTTTTTTCAAATGTAATTTTGGTTGATATCAATGTCGCTACTCCCCTCCTCCTCCCTGACTTATATGAAGATGAAGAGATCATTTTAAACCCTTGTCTATTGAGTTTAGTGTGCTCCACGTCTGTTAGGTGGGTTTCTTGTAAAAATATTATTTCTGCTTTGTCTTTTTTCATTTTGCGTAGAATCTTGGATCTTTTAACTGGATTCAGGATCCCTTTTACATTATATGAGGCTATTTTGGTTACACCCTGTTTCTCCATTGTATTTTCTTATTTAGTATAACAGTGTGGTGGCCCTCTTTTTTGCTACTCAGAAACTGAAAGAACATTAAGAACATAAAAAACATTAAGAACATAGTGTACGAGACTTTAAAACAAAAAACTGTCAAAAAAACTTCCTGAGCTGAGGTCTCTTTAAAGACCCTGTAAGAGCCCTGATGGAGTGTAGGCTCTGAGGGAAATTCCTCAAACTCTGTTACGTGTTGAGGGCCCTCTCTTACCCCTGTAAGTTGTCCCATGTTTTTAACGTGAATTTCAGATCCCAATCCGAATTTGTAATGATTTTTTTTATTTTTTTTTTTTTATGCCTATACCCTATGAGATTGTGTGCACCCTCCCACCCCCATCACAGCAAACATTCACTCTAATACAGTATTTGTTAGTGTGGGGAGAACATGTGGGTCATTGTTACATTTCTATTTTAACAAGATTTTTTTTTCCCTTTAAATTAAGAAGACATTTGTTTCTAATGCTATAACTGCTCCATGAAAGGTTCTACCACATGCTGATTCTGCGCCTCCTTTAATGTTTGTTACCTTGTAGGAGGGGGGATGGAAGTGCAGAATGACTGAAAAGAAAAAAAAAAAAAAAGGTCGCTATTCCTTCCTGGAACTGGAAAGCTTATCTTTGTAGCTCTGGGGCTGGGTTTCTCGCTGCTGGCCCGTGGATTTAGAAGGTCTCTGAGTGGACCACGTTTGAGCTCTGATTTTCTCGCTCAGATTCGCTGCGGGTTTAAACACCGTTACCGGGAGTCCTCTTCTCGCCATGTCAATTGTTGCTTCTTCCGCTGAATTGTAGAGACATGACTCTTCACCGTAAAAGACCCTTAACTTCGCCGGAAATGGCGTCTGAAAGCGTAGATTCTTTTCCCGTAGAACCTTTTTGGCGTCGTTATATTCCTGTCGCTTTTTAAGAACCTCAGGGGCGTAATCGTGCTCCACGAAGACTTTTCTTTCTTGATGCATAAATCCTTTTTTCTGCCAAGCCCGTCTTACAACCTCTTGTTTTATTTTGAAATCGGAGAATCTTACCAACACTGAACGCGGGTGCGCTTCTGCTGCTGGCTTTGTGGCTAATGTACGATGGGCCTTTTCTATTTTCAAATCGGTGGTTTGTGGAATATCCAACTTCTCTCTCAATAAGGATTCCACGCATTCCGCCACTGTGTTGAAACTATCTTCAGCTCCTTCTTTCAGACCGTGAATTCTGATGTTATCTCGTCTCTGTCTTCCTTCTTGGTCGGTTAGCTTAGCCTCCAGCCTTGACTGTTTTCTGTGTAAATCCAGCATAGAATCTTCAAGCACTTTTACTCTTTCTTCAGCTTCCAAGATTTGGTTTTCGGCCTGGTCCATTCTGCTGTTCGTCCTTTTTAGTTCCTCTCTGAATTCATGAAATTCGGCCCGAAATCGTCGTAATTCATCATATAGCGATTTCAGGCTAACCTTTTTGTTAGCTAGGCCCAGCTCTTCGTCTCCTGAATGGAGGTCCTCGAGATCAGATTCTGCGGCCGCTGCGCGTCCTGACCTGGGGAATGTCAGTTTCTTCTGTTTTTGGTTAGGCATGGTGTTTTTGTCTTTTGATTTTTATTCTTCCAAAAATCCATTAAGTCTGATTTTAAAGATGTTTTCCTTGGATTGGATCTGGGAGGTTCAGCGTTAAGTTGCTATCACCATGGCGTCCAGACCGGAAGTCCCCTTTAATCTTATTTTGATGAGTACCTGCTTAACAGGAAAAGGAAGTAGTTGACTTTTATTATGAAAGTGAGAGTTGTGAATAAAGAAGCAGATGGCGGAGCAACACAGTTGTTATACCACATCCAACAGCACTGTGCAGCCATTGTTGTTGTTGCCTGATGCGTAAAACCAGTCTCCTGCCGTCTCTTGAGTGGTTATTATAAAAGTTAAGATGAAGGAACATTAAGAACAACTAGAAAGATAGCCACTACAATGGGTTTTTGGCTACTTCACACTCAACCCCCCAAAACTTATAAGGGTCTTTACACACATTAAAACATTTTGATAAAATATAAAACAGAGAATTTATTTCTTTAAAATTTAAAAAGCACAATCAATAATATATTTCAGTAAACATTTCAAGCTAATTAAAATTGCTAAAAGATTTATTACACACAAGCAAAAAATATATATTCATATAACTAAATTACACTTCAAATCTTCTCTAAAAGTCACGATGATGGTCCTTTATTCATAGATGACAGCAACAAATAATCTAAAGCAAATCATTTGCAATCAGGTAGTACATAATGAAGAGTGAAAATATCCAGATTGATGTTTGACATAAGTCGCCTGTTTGGTGGAACATCAGTAACCCGTGTTTTTGATGATGATCTTTTGAGATGCTTCTATTTTAAAATCACCAACACCTGAAGAAACAAAATGTTTTTTAACTAAATGTGCCATTGAAGAGTAACAAAGTGATGTGTTTTTCTGTATGCACATGTCCTCACCCTGACTGAGAGCAGTGCCATCAGAGGAAAGGTGCCAGTATCTGCGGTCACTTTGTCTGGCCCGTTCTCCATTTACCACGCTGAGGAACGGCCCCCACAGACTTAACTCCTTCTCAAACCTGCCACAGCATAATCATCACCATCATTAGATTGCCCACTCTGTAGCTAATCATGCAGATCTCTGATAAGACAGAATGCAGTAGCTCATTATAAAAACTCACGTGAATCCAACATCTTTTCCCTTGAGTAGTTCAAGGGCCTCCAAGAGGGAGCTGCCCTTTGGTACATCTACAGAGTAGTCTGCCGTCGCCCCGCTGAATGTCACCACCTCCACTGTCACAGGCACTTTGGTCTGACTTACTGGAAACACTACAGGATCAGTGGGCTCCAGCACCAGAGTGTCTGTAGGAAGGATACACACCAGTACAACAGTGAGACAGAAGTCACAAACTGAAGCGAACAAAGATGGTGGAGACAATGCTGCATGTACCGTTTTCATTGAGACAATCCTTGCTTTTAACTGACAGGTATGATTTTTTGTAAAGTGCAGGTAGTGTCTGAGATATAGCCATGGGGTTGTGGTACACATTGTTTCTGGCAGCCGTCCTCATGGCCTCCATTGAAGCGGCACAATCTGAAACATCGCTGCCCATCGCCAATAAGGCCTTGAACACAAGAAATCAACACATTTGATTTGAGAACATTCGGATGTGTAAAATTTCATGCAGTAAACTAGACAAATCCTTACTTGGACTGCGAGACCTGTGCTGAACTCATTGCCGATATGACCATCAGCCCGATGGGAATCCAGTAACTTCTGCTTGATGGTGTTAAGGGCTGTGTCTAGCTCAGCAGCATTCTTCACCTGAGTACCAGAGTCCTTCACACACTGGACAGCCATCCCTGCTATGGCATAGGTATCTAGGGAAAGGAATGCAAAACTTGTAACTGGAGAGTTTAAAAACCGCTTTTAATAAAAGAAACCTGAGCTGAACAAAAACAACTCCTGTTCCGTTCAAACAAGAAGCCGTAGAGTTGGGATACAGTATCTCACAAAAGTGAGCAGACCCTTCACATTTTTGTAAATATATGATTATCTCTTTTCATGGGACAACACTGGAGATATGACACTTTGACACCATGTTAAGTAGTCAGTGTACAGCTTGTATAACAGTGTAAATTTGCTGTCCCCTCAAAATAACACACAGCCATTAATGTCTAAACCACTGGCAACAAAAGTGAGTACAAAGTACTAAGTGAAAATTTTCAAATTGTGCCCAGTTAGCCATTTTCCCTCCCCAGTGTCATGTGACTTGTTAGTGTTACAAGGTCTCAGGTGTGAATGGGGAGCAGGTGTGTTAAATTTGGTGTCATCGCTCTCACACCCTCTCATATTGGTCACTGGAAGTTCAACATGGCACCTCATGGCAAAGAACTCTCTGAGGATCTGAAAAAAAAATTGTTGCTCTACATTAAGATGGCCTAGGCTATGAGAAGATTGCCAACACCGGAGTGGTGGCTCAGTTGGTAGAGCATCCGCCCCACACCCGGGAAGCAGGGGTTCAAATCCCGGCCGGGTCATGCCAAAGACCATATAAAAGCAGAACTTCCTCCCGTCCAGCTTGGTGCTCAGCAATAATAGAATGGAGGAGGGAAATCTGTGGTGGCGCCTTGCATGGCAGTGACCCCTCTGATTCTATATGTGGGTGTGTATGTGATTAACACTGTAGATAAGAGAAACACAATTTCATTCTACTGTACATGATTGGCTGTATGGATTGAATGACAATAAAGGGTGGTTTAAGTTTTTAAGTTTAACACCCTGAAACTGAGCTGCAGCAGGGTGGCCAAGACCGTACAGCGGTTTAACAGGACAGGTTCCACTCAGAACAGGCCTCGCCATGGTCAACCAAAGAAGTTGAGTGCATGTGATAAGCATCATATCCAGAGGTTGTCTTTTGAAAATACACGTGTGAGTACTGCCAGCATTGCTGCAGAGGTTGAGGAGGTGGGGGATTGTCAGCCTGTCAGTGCTCAGATCATACGTCGCACACTGCATCAAATTGGCCTGCATGGCTGTCGTCCCAGAAGGAAGCCCCTTTTAAAGATGATGCACAAGAAAGCCCGCAAACAGTTTAATGAAGACAAGCAGACTAAGGACATGGATTATTGGAACCATGTCCTGTGGTCTGATGAGACCAAGATAAACTTATTTGGTTCAGATGGTGTCAAGCGTGTGTGGTGGCAACCAGGTGAGGAGTACAAAGACAAGTGTGTCTTGCCTACAGTCAAGCACGGTGGTGGGAGTGTCATGGTTTGGGGCTGCATGAGTGCTGCTGGCACTGGGGAGCTACAGTTCATTGAGGAAACCATTCAATTCATCCATCCATCCATCCATCCTCTACCGCTTTTCCGGAGGTCCGGGTTGCGGAGGCAGCAGTTCAAGCAAAGAAGCCCAGACTTCCCTCTCCCCAGCCACCTGCTCCAGCTCTCCAGAGAGGATACCAAGGCGTTCCCAAACCAGCTGGGAGACGTAGTCTCTCCACCGAGTCCTGGGTCTGCCCCGGGGTCTCCTCCCAGTGGGACGTGCCCGAAACACCTCAAGTGGGAGGCGTCCAGGAGGCATCCTAATCAGATGCCCATACCACCTCAACTGACTCCTTTCAATGTGGAGGAGCAGTGGTTCTACTCTGAGCCTCTCCCGGATGACTGAGCTCCTCACCCTATCTCTGAGGGTGAGTCCAGCAATCCTATGGAAAAAGCTCATTTCAGCCGCTTGTATCCGTGATCTTGTTCTTTCGGTCATTACCCAAAGCTCGTGACCATAGGTGAGAGTAGGAATGTAGATTGACTGGTAAATCGACAGCTTTGCTTTAGAACTAAGCTCCCTCTTCACCACAACAGACCGGTACAACGTCCGCATCACTGCAGATGCTGCTCCGATCCGTCTGTCAATCTCTCGCTCCATTTTCCCCTCACTCGTGAACAACACCCCAAGATACTTAAACTCCTCCACTTGGGGCAGGAGCCTGTCCCCAACCCAGAGAGGACAATCCACCTTTTTCCGGCTGAGGACCATGGACTCGGACTTGGAGGTGCTGATTCTCATCCCAGCCGCTTCACACTCAGCGGCAAACCGTCCCAGCAAGAGCTGTAGGTCATTGCTGGATGAAGCCAACAGGACAACATCATCTGCAAACAACAGAGATGAGATCCTGTGGTCACCAAGCATGACACCCTCCATTCCCTGGCTGCGCCTAGAAATCCTGTCCATAAAAATTATGAACAGGATCGGTGACAAAGGGCAGCCCTGGCGGAGTCCCACTCTCACTGGGAATGACTCCGACCGAGTGTTGGCAATACGAACCAAACTCTCACAACGGTCGTACAGAGACCGAATAGCTCGTAACAACAAGCCTGATACCCCATACTCTCGAAGCACCCCCCACAAAAAACCACGAGGCACGCGATCAAATGCCTTCTCCAAGTCCACAAAACACATGTAAACTGGTTGGGTTACATGTGTTTTGTGGACATGTAAAACCATTCAATTCAATTCAGCTTTATTTATATAGCACCATATCACAACAGAAGTCATTTCATAGCACTATCAAAAGTAGGGAAAACACCACAATTGCAGAAAGACCCAGCAATTAGACGATCCCCTGTGAGCAAGCACTTAGCGACAGTGGAGAGGAAAAACTCCCATTTAACAGGAAGAAACCTCTAGCAGAGCCAGGCTCAGGAAGGGGCAGTCATCTGCTGCGACTGGCTGGGGGTGACGGGACAGAGAAGAAGAAAAGAACAGACATAAGTCTACTTCCGGCGCCACACGAGTAGGCTGCCTTTTTGCAACAGCGGATCAATTTCTGCCTATTTCTATTTACTATCTGGCTCTTTTGCCATCTTTCTGATCCAGCGACACCTTTATTCCATCCAAACACGTAGACCGCCAAAATGTCTCCTGAGCCAGCGGACGGAGCCACTGTTTCTTGCAGGAGGCAGTACAATAGAGACCAGCTGTTAGCACTTAACCGGCCCACAATGCTAACGAAAAAACTTGACATACCGGGAGAAATAAGACGGAAACGGCGTGGATGTCGAGCTGGAGTAAGACGGCGGGCGAGGAATATAAGATACAGACCCGTCCTCCCATCTGTCATTATGAGGAATGTTCGATCGCTACTCAATAAAACTGATGAGCTATCGGCTATCTCCTGCTACGAGAGCGTGTACAGAGAGAGTGGCCTGTTGTTGTTTACAGAGACGTGGCTAACAGAAATAGCAACAGATGCTAACATCGAACTGGAGGGTTTCCATGCAATACGGGCAGACCGGACACCAGACAGTGGGAAGGCAAGAGGCGGGGGAGTGATAATGTATGTCAATAACAGCTGGTGCAGACCGGGGCATATCACGGTTAAGAAACAGCACTGTAGCAAAGACATCGAGTTGCTAGCTGTTAGCATGCGGCCTACCTATTTCCTGAGGGAATACTCACACGTGATCTGCATTGTTATTTATGCAAATCCGACGGCGAACGCTGGGACAGCGCGTGACGTCATCCACTCAGTAACTGGCAGGCTGCAGACAGAACACCCAGATGCTCTTGTCCTCATCTCAGGTGATTTCAACCATATTTCACTGTCCTCCATTCTACCCACACTCACCCAGTATGTCACATGCAACACTAGAGACAATAAAACACTGGACTTATTCTATGCAAATACTAAGGAGGCGTACACCTCATCACCACTCCCCCCACTCGGGAGATCGGATCACAACTTGGTTCATCTCCGGCCGGTGTACAAACCCCTAGTACACAGACAACCTCCCGTCATGTGCACAGTGGAGTTATGGTCTGAGGAGGCAATGGACGCTCTAAAGGACTGTTTTGAAACCACTGCCTGGGAGCAGCTCTGCGAGCCACATGGTGAGGACATCGACGGCCTCACTCACACCATCACGGACTACATCAGCTTCTGTGTGGACAACACCGTACCCACCAAGACCATACGGTGTTGCTCGAACAACAAACCCTGGATCAACCCTGAGATAAAAACACTTCTTAGAGAGAAGAAGAGCATCTTCAGGTCGGGGAACAGGGAGATGCTGAAGTCCGTACAGAGGGAGCTGAGGAGGAAGATCAGAGAAGGCAGGGACAGCTTCAGGAAGAAGATGGAGGACGAAACCTTAAAACCATCTCTGGGCTCCAGAATACCTCCCCCCAGGCCACGGGGGGCAGGGAGTGGGCGAACAATCTGAACCTGTTTTTTTAATAGGTTTGACCAACCGCCCTCCCCCCCGACTGCACAACAACCACTGCTGCCTCTAAAGTCATTGAGACCTACTGTCCACACCCCACTCCACCAACACCCCCCCCACTCCTAGCACACAGCCCCCCAACCTGACCCTCACTAAGACCCAGGTGAGGACGGAGCTGAGGAAGATCAAGGCGAGGAAGGCCTCGGGACCGGATGGCATCAGCGCAAAGCTCCTCAAGTCCTGTGTAGACCAGCTGTGTGGGATTGTGGAGCACATCTTCAACCTGAGCCTGAAGCTGGGGAGGGTACCACAGTTGTGGAAAACATCTTGTGTGTTACCTGTACCAAAGACGTCCCACCCCAAAGATCTGAACAGCTACAGACCAATGGCCCTGACGTCTCACTTGATGAAGACCCTGGAGAGACTGCTCCTTGCTCACCTCCGCCCCCTGGTGGGACCAGCGATGGATCCACTCCAGTTCGCCTACCAGCATGGCATTGGGGTGGAGGATGCAGTGATCTTCCTCCTTCACCGTTCTCTGTCCCACCTGAAGAAGCCAGGGAATGCGGTGAGGATCATGTTCTTTGACTTCTCCAGTGCTTTCAACACCATCCAACCGATGATCCTGAAGGACAAGCTGCTGTGCGCAGGGATGGACCAGCACCTGTCATCATGGATCCTGGACTACCTCACTAACCGGCCACAGTTTGTGAGAACCCGAGATTGTATGTCCGACACGATCATTGGTAGCACGGGGGCCCCCCAGGGAACGGTTTTGGCTCCCTTCCTGTTCACCCTTTATACTGCGGACTTCTCACAGAACACAACACACTGCCATCTACAGAAGTTCTCTGATGACTCTGCGATCGTCGGCCTCATCTCCAACGGAGATGAAGCTGAGTACAGAGGACTTATCCAGGACTTCGTGGACTGGTGCCATCGGAACTGTCTCCAGATCAATGCGAGAAAAACTAAGGAGCTGGTGGTGGACTGCCGCAGGCAAGGACAACCCCTCACAGCACCAGTAAACATACAGGGAATGGACATTGAGATGGTAACATCCTACAAGTACCTGGGTGTTCATCTGAACAATAAACTAGACTGGTCACACAATACCGACACACTCTACAAGAAGGGACAGCGCAGGCTGTTCCTACTGAGGAGGCTCAGGTCTTTTGGTGTACAAGGGGCGCTACTGAAGACATTCTATGACATGGTGGTGGCATCAGCCATCACTTTTGGAGTGGTCTGCTGGGGCAACAGCATTACAGCAGCCGATAGGAAGAGACTGAACAAACTGATCAAGAAAGCTAGATCTGTCCTGGGGCAACGCCTTGACCCAGTGGAGGAGATGGGAGAGAGAAGGATGGTGGCTAAACTGTCATCTCTGCTGGAGTCCGAGTCCCACCCTATGCAGGACATACTGAATGCACTGAGGAGCTCATTTTGCAGTAGACTACATCATCCTAGGTGCGCAACCGAGAGGTTTCGCAGGTCCTTCCTACCTACGGCTGTCAGACTGTATAACCTAAGCAGGGCTGCTCGCAGAGATAGCAAAAAAAAACGTGATGACCTAATAGTATTGAATGCAAAGGACGCAACAGACTTACACAAATGGTCCCCTCCAGTATACAACTAGGACAATATCAGTCGCTACGGAGGGTGACAATATGTATGGGTACATATTCATACTATGTAGGATAACTAAGTAGACGGTTATGCTGTTTATTCCATCTTGCTACAATGCTCCGCACTTTGTATATACAGTATATTTATGTGTACGTATGTATATTCACTGCTCTTGTTTTTATTTTTCGTATCTTCTTAATTATTGCTCTGAGTGTTGCTATCCCTGTGCTGTTGCAATCCTGGAATTTCCCCATTGTGGGACTAATAAAGGCTTATCTTATCTCACCTTATCTTATCTTATAAAGAGAGCAAACATTAACGGCCAGTCTGTCAGTGCTCAGACCATGAATGCCAACATGTACTGTGACACACTGAAGCAGAGCATGATTCCCCTCCTTTGGAAACTGGGCCGCAGGGCAGTAGTCCAACAAGATAACAACCCCAAACACACCTCCAAGACGACCACTGCCTTGCTAAAGAAACAGAGGGTAAAGGTGATGGACTGGCCAAGCATGTCTCCAGACCTAAACCCTATTGAGCATCTGTGGGGCATCCTTAAAATGGAAGGTGGAGGAGCGCAAGGTCTCCAACATCCACCAGCTCCGTGATGTCGTCATGGAGGAGTGGAAGAGGATTCCAGTGGCAATCTGTGAAGCGCTAGTGAACTCCATGCCCAAGAGAGTTAAGGCACTGCTGGAAAATAATGGTGGCCACACAAAATATTGACACTTTGGGCACAATTGGACATTATCACTTAAGGGTGTACTCACTTTTGTTGTCAGTGGTTTAGACATTAATGGCTGTGTATTGAGTTATTTTGAGGGGACAGCAAATTTACACTGTTATACAAGCTGTACACTGACTACTTTACATTGTATCAAAGTGTCATATACAGTGGGGCAAAAAAGTATTTAGTCAGCCACCAATTGTGCAAGTTCTCCCACTTAAAAGATGAGAGAGGTCTCCAATTTTCATCATAGGTATACCTCAACAATCAGAGACAAAATGAGGGAAAAAAATCCAGAAGGATTTTTAATGAATTAATTGGTAAATTCCTCGGTAAAATAAGTATTTGGTCAATAACAAAAGTTCATCTCAATACTTTGTTATGTACCCTTTTTTGGCAATGACAGAGGTCAAACGTTTTCTGTAAGTCTTCACAAGGTTTTCACACACTGTTGCTGGTATTTTGGCCCATTCCTCCATGCAGATCTCCTCTAGAGCAGTGATGTTTTGGGGCTGTCGCTGGGCAACACGGACTTTCAACTCCCTCCAAAGATTTTCTATGGGGTTGAGATCTAGAGACTGGCTAGGCCACTCCAGGACCTTGAAATGCTTCTTACGAAGCCACTCCTTGGCAGTGTGTTTGGGATCACTGTCATGCTGAAAGACCCAGCCACGTTTCATCTTCAATGCCCTTGCTGATGGAAGGTGGTTTTCACTCAAAATCTCACGATACATGGCCCCATTCATTCTTTCCTTTACACGGATCAGTCGTCCTGGTCCCTTTGCAGAAAAACAGCCCCAAAGCATGATGTTTCCACCCCCATGCTTCACAGTAGGTATGGTGTTCTTTCTCCTCCAAACGCGACAAGTTGAGTTTTTACCAAAAAGTTCTATTTTGGTTTCATCTGACCATATGACATTCTCCCGGTCCTCTTCTGGATCATCCAAATGCTCTCTAGCAAACTTCAGATGGGCCTGGACATGTACTGGTTTAAGCAGGGGGACACGTCTGGCACTGCAGGATTTGAGTCCCTGGTGGCGTAGTGTGTTACTGATAGTAGCCTTTGTTACTTTGATCCCAGCTTTCTGCAGGTCATTCACTAGGTCCCCCCGTGTGGTTCTGGGATTTTTGCTCACCGTTCTCGTGATCATTTTGACCCCACGGGGTGAGATCTCGCGTGGAGCCCCAGATCGAGGGAGATTATCAGTGGTCTTGTATGCCATTTTCTAATAATTGCTCCCACAGTTGATTTCTTCACACCAAGCTGCTTACCTATTGCAGATTCAGTCTTCCCAGCCTGGTGCAGGTCTACAATTTTGTTTCTGGTGTCCTTTGACAGCTCTTTGGTCTTGGCCATAGTGGAGTTTGGAGTCTGACTGTTTGAGGTTGTGGACAGGTGTCTTTTATACTGATAACGAGTTCAAACAGGTGCCATTAATACAGGTAATGAGTGGAGGACAGAGGAGCCTCTTAAAGAAGAAGTTACAGGTCTGTGAGAGCCAGAAATCTTGCTTGTTTGTAGGTGACCAAATACTTATTTTGCCAAAGAATTTACCAATTAATTCATTAAAAATCCTTCAATGTGATTTTCTGGATTTTTTTCCCCCATTTTGTCTCTCATAGTTGAAGTATACCTATGATGAAAATTGGAGAACTCTCTCATCTTTTAAGTGGGAGAACTTGCACAATTGGTGGCCGACTAAATACTTTTTTGCCCCACTGTATTCAGTGTTGTCCCATGAAAAGATATAACAAAATATTTACAAAAATGTGAGGGGCGTACTCACTTTTGTGAGATACTGTATATGGAAGAAATATGAAATTCTGACAGGACTGTCCAAGACGCAATTGCAGAGGGAGATGCAAGACAAAGAAAGGTTCCTGCCGCTGTTAGATCGCATCCTTGGCACCCAACCTGCTACAGCAGAGGATGGGGAATTTTGATGATGATGATGAACACAGTTTAAACTGTTGATGGAGTTTGTAATAAAGCTTCCAATCAGTTCAGTACATAAGGGACAGACTGCCTTTGTTTCCACTCATGGGATGAAAACTGTATGGAGTTCAAGATGCAACATAAGGGCAGTATGCCACACCCTCCTTAACCACACCATGATGCCCTTGAGCAAGGTCCTTAACCCCAGCTGCTCCAGTGGAGCTGCCCAGTGTTCACAGGTTGTACTAGGCAGCTTCCAGGTGTGGGTGTGAACAGGATGTCCTTGAAAAAGAAAGATTTCCTCTCTATGGGCCTTCCCTGTATAAATAAAGGTTAAATTAAATAAATATCTCACTGGGCTTGACAGTTCGCGACTAATTGGAGATTTAAAAAAAAAAACTTGTGACAAATATGCAACAATTTTCCCTTGGAATCGCACTAAAATGGCACTTGTGACACATCTGTAAATGTGGCCTATCTTGTACAGATAATATCAGTGTATTAAATGATGTATAGCATCATATGAGGAAAAAAATCAATAAATGAGGGGAAAAAATCACTTCTTACTCACACTCTCAAGAAGAAAATTATTTGCCTACAGATTTGATTTCTTGACAGATTTAACAATAAGGCAGCTTGTCCACTGAGCACATTTTTTTCCTGCTCTGAGTGTCTATTTTCTGTTCATTTTCTATTAGTCCAGCGCTCATCAGCGGCACACCTATCTAACCAACCAAGCAGAATCAGACTAAAGGTATGTCATGACCAAAATTTGACAGCAAAAGCTTGGAGAGATGCATGTTTCTTACCTGTTTGGTGGGGTTTAATGCAGTTAGTGGTGAGTTTCAGAGCAAAATATGTAAAACTGACAGCAAGCTTTGAGTGACAGGTCAAGCAGTTTCTAGGATACAGGGCAGAGTCTTTTTTAAGAGTGCCTGCACAATATTTCTGCAAACATTTATTTTATCATTTAGAAGTATTTCACTCACCAACACTTTCTGCATCTCCGTGTTTGAACTGCTGGTGTTCCACTGCCTTGATGAGCTTGTTGCTGACATGGTTGTTGACCCTGATCCCACTCACACACAGAGCGAGCACACCAAGAGAGTACTGGTAATAGTTGGTTAAAGGGCGGTGGCTGACTGAGTGAAGAAGAAGAAAATGACATGAAGTTATTGTAAAATATGAACTCGAAACAAAAATTCAAAAGCATTTTTTTTGAAGACCTTTAAGTCTAGAAATGAGTTGATCAGTTCCATCTCATTTGCCTTCCAGTTAAGGTTTCCCCTTCTTTAAAGAAAAAAGTGATTTTGAAAGTTTTTTTACAACCATTGACCTTGAAATGATCAAAGGAAGCCTTACAAGCAATGTGCTCTTTCTCCAGGTCCATCTGCTTCTTTAGGTGTGTCAGCAGTGTCTGACTCTTCTCGCCGACTGTGAGTGTGATCATGTTGAGGTCATAACAGGAGGACTTCAAAGCCAGACTGTACAAGGCCAAGAGGCCAGTCACAGGCTGATTGTTAGAGAGAGAGCTGGGAAAGACATAGGAAACCAAGGTTTAGTTGAGAATGTCGTATGTGATACAGTCAGTGTATTAATGCAAGGTAGACATTACCTTTGAATGTCATTGTGCAAATCGTTTTTCAGCTTGTTGAGATATGTGCTTTCTTTGGCAAGGTTGTGGGAATTAGAAAGGCGTAATGCTAAGTGTACACTGGGATTGGGAAGTCCTTCCTGACTTTCCAGAGAGCGAAGGAGGTTCTTGTTTAGTGACAGTAGCAGCTCACTGTGGGTTTCAGTTTCTGGATTAAAAAAAAAGAATCAAGTTAAAGTAAGACACTCGGAAGTGGGGGAGAAAATCTAAAATTCTCTTCATTAACTGACATTGCTATGAACTTTAGAAAGCACTGCAAAAACCAGAACAACTGCATCAGCACTTTTTACAAAGGCAAAATCTCCCTGATATGTAACTGAGCATTTAGGCCCAGCAATGTGTCAAGTGTTTCAGTAATTGCTCAATTTTGTGAAAACACAGATGACTGCAAAATCTAGGAATGTCCAGACTCATTGGTCAGTTTACTTTCAAACTGGATTGCTTGAGCTTTCATTCAGTCTTCTTCCCAGTTATTATTAATGGATAATAACTGAATTTCTCTATAAATATATACTCACCACATGCTTGGCTGGACGCATAAGCCGCCAGGGCTGTGATTAGGACAAAAGACAACATTCTGGACAAGGAATATAAGCACACAAATATTCTAAATATATGAGAGACAGATTAACATTACAACAAGATCACTACTGAATAATACACATTAAATACCTATGAGGGTTATGTATATACTGGCGTGTAAATATATTTGTTGTAAACAACAGCAGCTTGTTACCTCCAGCTGAAGCAGACCCACACAGAGAATCACAGCAGATGAGGAAATGAAGAGAGACAACAGCTTCTAATGTTTCACTGTCACATGACTCCCTGTTGGAGGAGGTCCCTTTAAAGCAGCTGGATATGATAGGAATACAAATCCATCGGGTAAACGCTGAAGTCTTTCGGTGGAGGGTGGCTAAAGAAATGCATAACACATTTTTAAAATATCATAGATTCAACTAAGATTAAATATATTGACTTTGAAGCCTAATTTTGTGGGAAACCCTCCCTTAACTACATATCCCATAATGCATTGTAGTCGCAAAACGTAGCGTGCGAACTTTATGGAACCTTCACGACTGTTCTTTCTGGCGCAACTCTGCGTTCAGAATAGCAACTCAACTTCAGCTTCAAAGCCAGGGTACTTCGGAGCGTGTTTGCTCCACAGGGGATTTTTTTTTAAAAGAGTATCTCTATTTTTGGAGTTGGAATCTGCCTATTACAAGTGGAGTTTACGGATTTTTTTTTTTGTGTGTGGAAAGGAGAATGCGTCAAATGAAAAACTGAGCTGGACGGAGGCGAGCTAGCTAAACATCTGCTACAACAACAAAAAGAAAGGGGCAGGGCGGTTGCACAGGTTGGTGCTTAATGCCATATGGTCTCGTTAACTTCTGCAAAGTTGTTACTTAATGCAGAATACATTATTTTATGTATTTAATTATAACTGTTGTTGGTTAAAATCGTAGTAATGGTAACGCGGCAGTGGCATCGTAGCTAGCTAGAAGCAATATACACAAACGAATGACTTGTGCGTCATGTAGGTCACAGAGAATATATCTACCAGCATATCAGACTGGTATCATTACTGATCTTTCAGATCAGAACCGCTTTTAGAGTCACTTGTTTGTGTCCTAAAATAATTCAATGGACTGGACCACAATGCGTCGCTCTGCTCACTCAAACAGTGAACTGGGGTGTCTGCCAGCCATGTATTCTTTTACTGGCCCCACAAGCCTTCCCCACTTTGATTTCGGTATTCCTGGTTCATCCAACAACCTACAAGGACCTACAGTCTCCAACAGGTATGTAGCTGTGGGCGATCAACAAATTAACTACAAGCAGTTGTCAAAAACGTTGCGTTTAAGGGTTCAATCACACAGACGTGCATGTATGAATACTTCTATCCACCTTTGTTGTTTGGTGGTATGCTGGAGAGAAACGGTGGTGGGGATGGTGATGCAAGTAATGCGATGGATGGTAAGTGGTGGAAGTGTAGAACTTTTAAGTATTTAAAAATTTCCAGCTACCCATGTTTGTATACAACTGAGGTCTGTATGTGCTACACTTCTACATATTTACATTTATGCATCACAGCATCTACCAACTGCATCCCAACTGTACGGTGGGATAGAGGTATTCATTGTGTACAGGTCCGTGTGACTGGCCCCTAACGTGTTTTCTGTTTGTAACACAATCTACATCTTTTTTTCCACAGCAGCTGGGAGACACGGCGTCTGAGGAAACACAGGAGGAGAGTGGATGATGAGTAAGGAAGAGATGCACTGTAAAACTAGTAGTAATATTTAACAATACCTGAAAACATCCCACTAGTATTAATATGTATTATGGTGTTTTATCAGGGGATGCAGTGCCAAAAAGAGGAGATTAATGTGTGAAGAAGAAGTGGCGACTTCACAGAACTTAAAAACTAGTGCTTTGTGTGACTGGCCCACAGCAAACTCCTGTCCTCCTCTGCCTGATCTGACAACCAACCCTGAAGCGTCACAGCCCTCCACATCATGTCATAGTGCACCTTCGCCCCAGCACTCTTCTGCCCCGTTCCGACCTGAAACGGAGAGCTCCTGCATGGAAATAGAAGCAGCTCAGAGGAAACTACAGGAGATTGAAGACAGGTCTGTAAGATTTATATTTATATAAAACTGCAGAATAAACAAGTCTTAAAAAGCAATGTTACATACCTAGCTGTTGCAGATTTTTTAAACATCTCAAGGTTAGTACATGGTTAACAGCACATCGTAGGCATTGGCATTCTAACATCAAACACAAACATGCCAGTATCTGCCATTGGTGCATTTACACAAACGCACACAACTTGCATGATTCTGTAAGAAAACCTGTTGTGTAGAGTTAAGATCACTTCCTTAAACAGTTAATTGTGAACACAGTTTGTTGCTGCATCCACAAAGCAATTTTGTAGCTCTACAGTAAAAGAAAATAAACAATGTAATCTGTTGCCTTCTTGGAGTCAAGCTCCTTAAAGGTATAATATGCAGTATTTTGTACTTTCAGATATTCCAGAAATACTTAAGAGTCCGTGACAAGATCTTGGAACTATGCGTAAGTATTCAGTATGAATTTATCTTATATCGTCCACATAGTTGGTTCTGTTGAATTAGAACGCTAAATAAGTGGAAAAATATTTCTAAGTGAATTCAAATTTAGCGCCGTGTTGCACTAACGTGATATCCTGAGACGCACCTCGTTTCCGGATATGACGTCATGAGGAGAGTTTCCTCTCGGCTGATCTGTGTGCTGTCAGTGTAAACAAGCTGTTTAGCTTCTACATCAGTGAAAAAATGCCGAAATGTTGCATGGCGGCTGGGTGTTCTAATTGTTCCAGTGAACGTATAAGCCTGTTCTCATTCCCAAAAGATCCAGATCTTCTTAAAAAATGGGCGAAGCAAGTGCAGAGAACAAGGGACAAATGGCAACCAACACCATCTTCTGTACTCTGTAGCGATCATTTCACTGCAGACAGTTTTAAGGAGGCGCCTGCTATACAGGAATCTTTAGGCTTGAAAGTTCATTACAAACAGGTTCTAAAACCGACTGCCTTACCTACGGTTTTCAAACGAAAACCCACAGCTCAAGACGATATCAAGATATCAAAACAACGCAGAGAAGCAACAGTGTTAAAACTCGCCTGGAAAAGAGTTTGTGTAATTTAATTTTTTTTTCCATATAAGGCGGTCGTTATTTAATCGTTTGGTTTACAGAAATTTTGGCTTCAGTTTTTTTTTTTTAATTTCCCCGATTGGGTGGTCGGGGAAATTAAAAAAAAAAAAAATGCTCAGATATTCAGTTTCGGTAGGCAGTGAGATTTATAAAAATGAAAAAAGTAATTTAACGTTTTTTAACACAAAGTCATTCCATTTGGAGTAAAATCAACACTCGGCTTCAAAATTCATAGGGTGTAGAGGGTAAAAGAAAAGGATGTGGAGGTGAGGCACGAGCGTTGGACGGCACAGAATGTACAGCCTATGGGCCCCAGCGTGGGCCGCTGGGGCTGAGTCTGTAGAAGCCTCCCCAGTTTCTCTGCATTCTGCTTTTTTAGCTTTATTAACCACACATAGAAACTGGGGCTGGCACATTATGCATTGGGTATGAACAAAGGAATTGTGTGATGCAATTATCATAACACTTGTTACATACATTAACAATACATCCACCCCCATGCCCTTCATGCTACAGCTTGGTGCAGTGGGGGGCGAAGAGGCATCTTCTTTCTTTCCTGGGGGGGGGGGGGGGGGGGCATAGCTTAACAGTCCAGTCTGATTACCCCCCAGGGGTCTTTCTCCTTAGGTCCATTGTTCTGCCTTCTGGGTGTGAGGGACAATCCCCCACCACTCTATCTTGTGTCCACCACAAGGGGAGGATTTTACTTTTGGCAGAAAAAATAAAATAAAATCGGTGTGCTAATTTGACTTCCTAAATGAAATAATTAATTGTAATGTCCCTGCTTAAGAGTGTGTAATATTGCAGTTAATTATTTCATTTAGGAAGTCTCAGAACTGCTGACAAAAAAGCCAGAAGCGACAATCACTAGTGAAGAATTTCAAGAAGAACATGAAGCAGCAGGCTTATCTTCAAGCGACATTTTTCAGCCTACATATCTGCATATTATGAAGGTAAAGACCTATAAATAATCTCGTATAACATATGATTCAAGACTTTTAACAATAAGGCGATTGTTATTTAATAGTTTGGTTTACAAATCCGCCGATGTGACCAGAATTTCCCAGCCAAGAGAAAAAAAATTAGCACACTTGATTTTATTTTATTTTTTCCGCCAAAAGTAAAATCCTCCCCAATGAATTTTGAAGCCGAGTGTTGACTTTACCCCAAATGGAACAACTTTGTGATAAAAAACATTATATTACTTTTTTCCCCCGACCACCCTATCGGGGAAATTTACAAAAAAAAAAAATTTGAAGCCAAAATTTCTGTAAACCAAACGATTAAATAACAATCGCCTTATGTGGGGGAAAAAAAAAAAAAAAATCAATTACACAAACTCTTTTCCAGGCGAGTTTTAACACTGTTGCTTCTCTGCATTGTTTTGATATCTTGATATCGTCTTGAGCTGTGGGTTTTCGTTTGAAAACTGTAGGTATGGCAGTCGGTTTTAGAACCCGTTTGTAACGAACTTTCAAGCCTAAAGATTCCTGTATAGCAGGCGCCTCCTTAAAACTGTCTGCAGTGAAATGATCGCTACAGAGTACAGAAGATGGTGTTGGTTGCCATTTGTCCCTTGTTCTCTGCACTTGCTTTGCCAATTTTTTAAGAAGATCTGGATCTTTTGGGAATGAGAACAGGCTTATACGTTCACTGGAACAATTAGAACACCCAGCTGCCACGCAACGTTTCAGCATTTCTTCGCAGATATAGAAGCTAAACAGCTGTTTACACTGACAGCACACGGATCAGCCGAGAGGAAACTCTCCTCATGACGTCATATCCTGAAACGAGGTGCGTCTCAGGATATCACGTTAGTGTAGGGGTCGGCAACCCGCGGCTCTGGAGCTGCATGCGGCTCTTTCATCCCTCTGCTGCGGCTCCCTGTGGCTTTGGAAAATAAATAATGAGTATTTTATTAAAATGTATTTTATTTTAGTTCATTAGTTTTTGAAATGTAATTCTAAATTTGAAGATTATGGTGATCTTGTAAAATCTAAAAAAAAAACGTGTTAAAGTTTAATCACCGTCAGTGAAAATCAACACGATTACATAAGCGCTCGGCGCTTCCCCGGAAGTCGTCTCCCGCGATAACCCGGATGTGTTGTGTTCAAGCTACTGCTGTATTGCAGTAGCTTGACAGCCCTGCGATTGGATAGTTGCAAACGATTGGACCAATCAAATGGCTCGTTGTATGCTTTTTCAAAGATTCATGGCGGCGTGTTCTCAGGGATGTGATTTTCTGCTAATTCGCCGAATTCCGCTTTATTTTATCTTCCAGGAAGATAAAGTACGTTAAGTATGTTAGCGGCTTGTGGTCCACGAACGCAGTGAAGCTGCGCCCTTTCAGGCAGGACTGGAAGTGGCGTATGGCCACTTCCGGTGATCGGTATGGCCAGGTGGAGAGTCATTAACTCTCTGTTACTGGCGGCGTACAACGGCTGTATGAGCTGGGCTGCGCGAGGGAGGAAACGGTAATAAAAGTTAACCATCCCCTTTTATGATTCCAAACAGTTTGAAATTGACAGTGCACAGTGGACATTGACTCATAACTTTTGAATATTTCTAAGACTTGGCTACATCAGTGATTGTGCAAAATGAACTGCTCAAGTCTCAATGGAGATTGAAACTGGTGATCTGAAATGAATGCTGAAATTATAAAAAATAATGGTATGTTGGAATTTTATTTCTATTATGGAACAGATAAAATTAACTGATTTTGATTTGATCAAGTGTTAAAGCATGTGATGGATAATGCTTGTTGGAATATTTTAGGAATGCTATCTTCTTGGAATATAAGTCAATATTATACATTAATAAGTGGCATTCAGCTGTTTGTTTTATGTCATTTAAGCACAGTTCTGGTACTTAAAAATCATAAAAACCCAGGAGCTTCGGGGGACTTTGCCCCCCTCCCCCCCTCATGTTGGAATTCTGAGCTTTCGGTATTGTTTTCAGTGGAATTATGAGATTTTTATCGAAGGATCAGGAGTCATCAGTGCTAGAAATAGCACTCTCCTTTCAACCCAATGTCAACCTTCAACCCAATGTCTTTTTTTTTTCGGAGTTCAAAATGTTTTTGTTGCATGCAGAAATGTAATTTTGTTTTCTCTGCAGGAGTTCCCTGATTTCATAAATGCAACACATTATAGTTTGTTTATACATAGCATAAAGGGAAAAAAAGTTATATGCAGTGTTATTTCATTTTAAGTGTCAAAGGGTTTTTGTGGCTCCCAGTGTTTTCTTTTCTGTGGGAAACGGGTCCAAATGGCTCTTTGAGTGGTAAAGGTTGCTGACCCCTGTGTTAGTGCAACACGGCACTAAATTTGAATTCACTTTGAAATATTTTTCCACTTATTTAGTGTTCTAATTCAACAGAACCAACTATGTGGACGATAGAAGATAAATTTATACCGAATACTTATGCATAGTTCCAAGATCTTGTCACAGACTCGTTTAAAAATATCATGAGTGTAAAGAAACATCAGAAACAGCTGAAGAAGTCCTCTCTTGAAAAGCTTTGCTATTTCATAAAAGCGACGGTAAAAAAACATTTGTACATATCATATTCCCATGTCAATATCTCCAAATTGACCAAAATAAAAAAGCTAAGGAAGCAAGCCAGCATTACCCCTTCCACTAATTCCTTTATTGTCTTCTGGTCTGTTTTAGAATTGATTTGAAGATTTTATGGCTGGTTTTGAATTACCTCATGGGTTACCATTGTCTTACCTTTTGGACCTTTTACACCCCTACATTCCATCTAGGTTGCTCAGGACCTCTGACAGATACTTTTCGTTTCTCCTAAATTCAAGCTGAAGATTAATGGGAGCCATTTCTTAGCAGTAGCCACCCCCAAACTCTGAAATATCCTACTGCTCCTTGTTAAATCGGTACCACCATGGTAGACTTTCAAATCACAAATTAAAACCATGTTTTTCTCTCAGATGGATGGATGGATTACTGATATACTTTATTGATCCCCAAACTGGGAAATTACAGACAATACTCTGATCTGTCTAAATATGTCTTGCCCTTTTGTGCTTTATGTTCTTGTCAACCTTGTTATTTTAAGTATGCTCAGAAAATAATCTGACTTGACTTGAGGCCACAAACTCTAGGAGAATTAAAATTTTGTCTCCTGGAAGAACTGTAAAATGTTATTGAGTGCCAGAGACCAGTGTTTAGTTGTATTTTCAGTAGGGCTGGTACTGGGCTCCTTCACCTTTTCAGTTCCGCCCTTCCTCTTACGTCAGTTAGCCATTATAGCTGACTAGCTTCTAGCCTCCCAGCTCGGTTGAGCAGCGCTCTGGTTCACTGAGCCACAGTCGATGGTGCATCTTGTATCAGTTTGGTCTATCTCCCAATAATTTTGCCTTGATTCCGCAATAAATTGCTTTCACCGCACCCTGGACTGCTCCCTCGATCGCCGCAACTCAAGGCGAACTACCAAGCCAAGACATCTCAAAGGGCAGTGCGACTCTGTGGGACTCCACTCTGCTCTCATAGCCAACTGAAAGCTGGAGCAGCTACGCTGCCCATGAGAGCAGCGTGGATCCACGGAGGACGGTGGGGTTGCTGGGCGTGAGACTCAGCAGCATCTGGTCCTGGGACATTTTGATTGCAGGGAGCCTGAGACTTTGTCATGATTCCGCAGCTGATCGCCTGTACTGGCTTGTGGCTCGCATGGCCAGCGAAAGGCTAAAGGTAGCCTATTAGCTCCTGAGCTATTAGTCCACAAGCTAACACTGGTACCAGGATGCTGGCTGTAAGCGCGGTTTATATTGTTATTTTCTTCAGATCTTAGTCACCCTAATAGCCATCCCTGTTATCACCTGGTTCGGCGGTGTGCCTTGTGTCCCTGCAGCCCATCTGTCAGTGGTTTCGTTGTGATTCCGCCCACCCATCCGGGGGAGTCCTTGGCATAACAGCGGCCAGTAGCCCTGGTCCTGGGTCATGAAAGCAACCGGTGTAGGTACCAGATGTACTTGGGTGGGTCATCTGCCACAGAATCACAACAAAACCACTTGGAGAAGGGCTGGAGTGAACCAGGAGGTAACAGGGATGGCTGTTAGGGGGACTAAAATCTGAAGAAAATAACAATATAAGCGTGCTTACAGCCAGCGTCCTAGTACCAGTGTTAGCAAGTGGGCTAATAACTCAGGGGCTAACAGGCTACCTTTAGCCACCACTTCAATCTACATAACGGACAGCTAGGCGGGCCAATAATAGAGCAGTGGGTGGGTCTTTAGGATGGCAGTGGGTGGGCTTTTTCAAGGCTTGACATAGGAAACTTACCCGGAAGTGTCAAAAAAACATTTTTGGGAGTTTCTCTGAGAGAAAAACAAGATAAAAGGCAATGTGCTTTCTTCAGATCGTTGACTATTTGGAAAATTTTTGACTAATTGCGCGAGTTGCTCATTCAAAGTATGAAAAGAGGGAGAGTTTCTGTCAGAGCGAGTGGAGAAAAACGCACTCAAATATAAAGTAAATAAAAGTTTCTACCTCACCATTAAGGCCAGGAGCTCTGGATATTAATTAAGAATTACTCCGTTTGTACTTTTAAGGGTTGAGATAATTAGGAAAGTTACCTTAAGTAGAAGCACTGACTTCCTCTTTGACTTTCAAAATAAAAAAGGAAATGTGACAACATTGTGACAAAATTGTGACATGTGACAACAAAAAATGGTAGTTTTGCAGAGAAATCACCCCCTTTATAATGAACTGAAAAACAATATTACAGATTGCTATTATGTTTTTTTAATTGAATATACATTCATGATTATCAAGTGTTTTATGTTGCTCTAGCAGTATTTTCATTGAATATGAGATTCACAAGTATGTTCCGTGAATGTAAAGGCAATTTAAAGTTGCTAAAGTATACTTCCTTTTCACTGATTATTTTAATCAAGTTTGGCAGTTAATCACAATTACAGAAAAATGTGCAATTAATTAGTTAAAAAATTTTTTAGTTTTCTCATGTCTACTTTTCGTTTGGACAGTAACTCTTCTCATTTTTGTCATTTGATTGAGATTATCCAGTCTTGTATTGCTAACTATTTAATGATAGATCTGGGAGTTAGTTCAGCAGATACTGCACCCTCTTTAAATCAGTATCTTGCCGCTATTCTTCTATGACAGAATAACTTTGGAAGATGATGAAGATGAAGATCTGGATGTGGACCCAGCTCAGAGACGGCCAGTGCTCGTAATTTCTGACAGTTTGAAGGAGGGTCTACAGCGAGGCATCAGTGACATTCTCCCCCACACAGTGGCTCAGTCTGTGTATGTTTTCCTATATTTTTATTGAAACTATTAATTGTAAATTACGTCCCATTGCTTATATTTAATTGGCTTAAATTTCCTCATTACTATGAAGCTTGTGTTTACCAAAATCTTTGAAAAGTCTTACATACACATTTTTTAACACAAACCTAAAAAGAACTACATTGTGATTTCAGTTTGGATAGGTCTTACTTAGAATTTTCAGCCCATAAATGATATAATACAGGAACATCATTATTTTCATGCTTACTTATTTTCATGTATTTTTATGGTTAATGGCAGGATTTTAATGTGTCACCTATGAATGAAGGAATGAATGAATCTTTATTTTGGATAGATTATCTATTCATCTAAATAGTTAAGTCTAAAAAAATAGTTGAAAATACAAAAATGCCTCATTCTCAGACCCAACAGAGACAACTTTTTGCCCTGTTCAAACTGTGTATTCGTCCAAACAATAATCCATGAATGTCAGGCATGAAGAACAGCTGTGTAGCGTGTCAGAATTTTTTGTGCGCGTTGACAGCCCCTGACAATGGTCAAAGACATTTGGTGACAGCTGTGTGCACATTTTTTCCCCTGCTTGAGTGGACCTTCTGTTCACTTGTGGAGAACCTGCTAGCTAGCCAATATTAGCTATATAGGGGCCAATTTTCTTGACAGTTTACCTTGAGTTCTTTTTTTCCCCTCTCCTGTCAAACAGCTAGGTAAGCAGAACAGAAATCTGCTTCCCTTATTGTGCTAAACAGATTTACTTTGCCATAAGGAGCTTTATACAGTACATATACAGTATATGTACTGTATATTATTTATAGATTCCTACTGTAATAACGTTTAACACTTTATTTAAATTGCTTTACCCTTGATGGACCCGACGGGGGGGGGGGGGGAACAAACAGAAAAAACAAACAAACTGACACAACTGAAACAAACAGAAGACAAACTGTTTCATCTTCTCCTCATCTCAGGCGATTTCAACCATGTTTCACTGTCTCCCATTCTACCCACGTTCACCCAGTATGTAGTACTGTAGTATCAACTGTAGTATCAACTGAGTACTGTAGTATCAAGCCCCCTAATGCCAACTGGGATCTGCAGGTCTTACCCACCCTACCCCACCCTGCCATCTATGTGGGGGACTTTAACAGCCATCACCCTGACTGGGGGTACCCAGCAGTGGACAGTGATGGGAAGGCACTTTCAGACTGGGCATCCAGAAATGACCTCGCTTTGATATACGACCCCAAACAAAGAGGAACCTTCCACTCTGCTAGGTGGAAGAAGGACTATTCTCCTGACCTGTGTTGGGTCAGCTCTTTGAATGGGGAGCCATATCCTACACAGATCCTCATTCTTGATGATTTTCCACACAGCCAACACCGGCCCCTGCTTGTACACATTGGCCTACAACTTCCAGTCATATACAGCCCAAGGAAGATGCGCTGGAACTTCCGCAAAGCCAACTGGAAGAAATTCAGTGAAACTCTGGACCGGAGCGTTGTTACCATCCCACTCCACACCATCACTGTAGATGAAGCATACAACCGCTTCTGCAGCGCAATCTTCAAGGCTGCCCATACTGCAATCCCACGAGGCTACCGACCCCTCTATGTCCCATGTTTGGACGGAGAAAGTGCTGCCCTCCTACAATCCTATCAAACATCAGGGGACCCAGAGATAGCAGACCATCTCATTGAATCGCTAAATACAGCTCGGCGAAAGAAATGGGAGGAGACAGTTGCTGACCGGAGCTTTACCCACTCTAGCAGGAAATGTTGGAGCCTCATCCGTCGCCTAGGAGCTGCACAGAAGCCCCCTAGCCAAAGCTGAGCATCCGTCACACCCAACCAAGTTGCATCCCACCTACTGACTATCGCCAAAGCACCCCAAGACAAAGACACCAAAAGAGCAGTTACAACTGAGCTAAAAAAAACACCAAAAAATGCCTGTAGAGGAAACGAACCCTGAACCCTTCGAGGCTGCTGAACTGGAGAAAGTCCTACAGAGCCTGAAATGTGGAAAGGCAGCAGGATACGATAACATCTTCCCAGAATTCATGAAAAATCTTGGCCCCCGAGCCCTAACCTGGTTGACACAATTCTACACAAGGATCACACAAACAAACTCGATCCCAAAGAAATGGCGGACAGCAAAGGTCATTGCCACCCCAAAACCTGGCAAAGACCACAAATTACCAGCAAGCTACCGCCCAATCTCCCTACTCAGCGTTCCTTACAAAATCATGGAGCGCCTAATTCTGCAACGCATTTCCCCAGAGGTAGAGGATATTCTAAGTGTGGATCAAGCAGGTTTCCGCAAGGACCGCAGTACAGGAGAACAAGTACTGGCCCTAACCACCTTCATCGAAAATGGCTTCGAGAGCAGACTGAAGACAGGGGCTGTGTTTCTCGACCTTACAGCCGCCTATGATACGGTCTGGCACAAAGGCCTCCTCCTGAAACTTATAAAGGCGATCCCTGCTTGGGCAACAGCAATTATAAAAACCCTGCTGACCAACCGAAGGTTCAGAGTCCACCTCAGTCAGAAGACAAGTGCATGGAGAATGCAGAAAAACGGACTCCCACAAGGCTCAGTTCTAGCTCCAACTCTGTTCAACCTCTACATAAACGACCTGCCCACTACAAAATCCCGCAAATTCACCTATGCAGACGACATCTGTTTGGCATTCCAAGCACCAGACTTTGAACCACTGGAACGGGTGCTCACGGAAGATCTTGCCAAACTGGACCAGTTCTGCAAAATCTGGCGTCTAAAACCAAGCCCAGCAAAAACCGTCTCCAGTGTATTCCATCTCCACAATGCAAAAGCTGCCAGAGAACTAAACATCCACCTGAGCGGACTCAAGCTTAAGCATGCCCCAAATCCAACTTATCTTGGAGTGACCCTTGATAGGACCTTATCCTTCAAGGAACATCTAAAGGGGACGGCTGCTAAGGTGAAGGTACGAAACAACCTGCTCTGCAAGCTCGCTGGTGCAAAATGGGGGGCGGCAGTCTCCACCCTGCGCACCTCAGCACTGGCCCTTTCATACTCTGTAGCAGAATATTGTGCCCCTGTCTGGTCCAGGTCATCTTACACACACCATGTAGACACCCAGCTCAACACAACCATGAGAACTATAACTGGAACAATCCGCTCAACACCACTCCCCTGGCTCTCTGTACTGTCAAACATAGCCCCTCCACACATCCGGCGAGCAGCATTAACTCAAAGGATGCTCCAAAAAGTTAAAGATTCTCCTCACTTACCAATCCATGCAGATATCTACACTCCACCCACTGCCCGACTTTCATCCAGACGGCCGATTTGGAAAAACCCTCCCCCAGCTGACTTTACCATCCAGACAGCTTGGCAAGAGGAATGGGAGACCAAGGAGGTCCCAAACAAACAGCTGGTGATAAACCCCAACCAACAGGTCCCGGGCACCAACCTCCCAAGGAGACAGTGGTCTACACTCAATCGCTTCAGGACTGGACATGGCCCCTGCTTGGCCAGCCTTTACAGATGGGGCAGTAGCCCTAGCCCTCTGTGCGCATGTGGAGAGGAGCAAACAATGGAACACATCATAGAGGCTTGCCCGCTCCAAAGACTGGAAGGAGGATTACACACCCTCCATACAGCAAACCAGGAGGCAACTGCTTGGCTTAAGGACTTTGCATTCGCTAAATAAAAAAAACTGTCTCCCATTCTACCCACGTTCACCCAGTATGTCACATGCCACACTAGAGACAATAAAACACTGGATTTATTCTACGCAAACACTAAGGAGGCGTACACCTCATCACAACTCCCCCCACTCGGGAGATCGGATCACAACTTGGTTCATCTCCGGCCGGTGTACAAACCCCTAGTGCACAGACAACCTCCGGCCATGCACACTGTGGAGTTATGGTCTGAGGAGACAATGGACACCCTAAAGGGCTGTTTTGAAGCCACCGCCTGGAAGCAGCTCTGCGATCCACATGGTGAGGACATCGATGGCCTCATTCACACCTTCACGGGCTACCTCAGCTTCTGTGTGGACAAATCCGTTCCCACCAAGACCATACGGCGTCACTCAAACAACAAACCCTGGATCAACCCTGAGATAAAAACACTTCTGAGAGAGAAGAAGAGGATCTTCAGGTCTGGGAACAGGGAGATGCTGAAGTCCGTACAGAGGGAGCTGAGGAGAAAGATCAGAGAAGGCAAGGACAGCTTCAGGAAGAAGATGGAGGACAAGCTGCAACAGAGCGACATCAGCGGGGTCTGGAGAAACCTCAAAACCATCTCGGGGCTCCAGAATACCTCCCCCCAGGCCACAGGGGGCAGGGAGTGGGCGAACAACCTGAATCTGTTTTTCAATAGATTTGACCAACCGCCCTCCCCCCTGACTGCACAACAACCACTGCTGCCTCTAAAGAAATCAAGTCCTGCTGCCCACTCCCCACTCCACCAACACCCCCCCACTCCCAACACACAGCCCCCATCCTGACCCTGACCAGGACCCAGGTGAGGACGGAGCTGAGGAAGATCAAGGCGAGGAAGGCGCCGGGACCGGACGGCATCAGCGCAAAGCTCCTCAAGTCCTGTGCAGACCAGCTGTGTGGGATTGTGACGTATATCTTCAACATGAGCCTGAAACTGGGGAGGGTACCACAGCTGTGGAAAACATCTTGTGTGGTACCTGTACCAAAAACTTCCCACCCCAAAGACCTGAACAGCTACAGACCGGTGGCCTTGACGTCCCACTTGATGAAGACCCTGGAGAGACTGCTCCTTGCTCACCTCCGCCCCCTGGTGGAACCAGCGATGGATCCACTCCAGTTCGCCTACCAGCATGGCATTGGGGTGGAGGATGCGGTGATCTTCCTCCTTCACCGTTCTCTGTCCCACCTGGAGAAGCCCGGGAATATGGTGAGGATCATGTTCTTTGACTTCTCCAGTGCTTTCAACACCATCCAACCGATGATCCTGAAGGACAAGCTGCTGCGCGCAGGGGTGGACCAGCACCTGTCATCATGGATCCTGGACTACCTCACGAACCGGCCTCAGTTTGTGAGAACCCGGGACTGTGTGTCCGACACGATCATCAGTAGCACGGGGGCCCCCCAGGGAACGGTGCTGGCTCCCTTCCTGTTCACTCTTTATACTGCGGACTTCTCACACAACACAACACACTGCCATCTACAGAAGTTCTCTGATGACTCTGCGATCGTTGGCCTCATCTCCAATGGAGATGAAGCTGAGTACAGAGGGCTTATCCAGGACTTCGTGGACTGGTGCCATCGGAACTGCCTCCAGATCAACGCGAGGAAAACTAAGGAGCTGGTGGTGGACTGCCGCAGGCATGGGCAGCCCCTCACAGTACCAGTAAATATACAGGGAACAGACATCGAGATGGTGACATCCTATAAGTACCTGGGTATTCATCTGAACAATAAACTAGACTGGTCACACAATACTGATGCACTCTACAAGAAGGGACAGCGCAGGCTGTTCCTGCTGAGGAGACTCAGGTCTTTTGGTGTACAAGGGGCGCTGCTGAAGTCATTCTATGACACGGTGGTGGCATCAGCCATCACTTTTGGAGTGGTCTGCTGGGGCAGTGGCATTACTGCAGCCGATAGGAAGAGACTGAACAAACTGATTAAGAAAGCTAGCTCTGTCCTGGGGCAGCGCCTTGATCCGATGGAGGAGATAGGAGAGAGAAGGACGGTGGCTAAACTGTCATCTCTGCTGGAGTCCGAGTTCCACCCTATGCAGGACATACTGAATGCACTGAGGAGCTCATTTAGCAGCAGACTACATCATCCCAGGTGCACAACCGAGAGGTTTCGTAGGTCCTTCCTACCAACGGCTGTCAGACTGTACAACCTAAGCAGGGCTGCTCGCAGAGATAGCAAAAAGACGTAACAAACTAATAGTTTTTTGAATGCAAAAGATGCAATAGACTTACACAATGGTCCTCTCCGGCATACAACTAGGAACTTACCGGTCGCTATGGAGGGTGAGAATATGTATGGGCACATAATCATACCATGTAGGATAACTAAGTAGACGGTTATGCTGTTTCATTCCATCTAGCAACAATGCTCTGCACTGTGTGTGTTTATATATTTATATATCTACATATTATTCCATCTAGCTACATTGCTCAGCACTGGGTGTGTTTATATATTTATATATCTACATATTATTCCATCTAGCAACAATGCTCTGCACTGTGTGTGTTTATATATTTATATATCTACATATTATTCCATCTAGCTACATTGCTCAGCACTGTGTGTGTTTATATATTTATATATCTACATATTATTCCATCTAGCTACAATGCTCAGCACTGGGTGTGTTTATATATTTATATATCTACATATTATTCCATCTAGCTACATTGCTCCGCACTGTGTGTGTTTATATACTTGCATATTTATTCCACCTAGCTGCAATGCTCCGTACTGTGGGTGTTTATATATTTACATATTTATTCCATCTAGCTACAATGCTCTGCACTGTGTGTTCATATATTCATATATTTATTCCATCCAGCTACAATGCTCTGCACTGTGTGTCTGTGTGTGTGTGTATATATATATATTTTATAGTAATACGTACATATGTATATTAGCTGCTCTTGCTTGCTTGTTTTTTTTTTTTTTCTTGCCTTCTGATTGTTGCTCTGAGTGTTGCTATCCCTGTGCTGTTGCAATCCTGGAATTTCCCCGTTGTGGGACTAATAAAGGCTTATCTTATCTTATCTTATCTTATCTTCTGAAAAAGTCTCATCAGGAGTCTGGTATCTGCACCTGTAAAAGAACAGAGAGACGTGTGTGTGTGTGTGTGTGTGTGTGTGTGTGTGTGTGTGTGTGTGTGTGTGTGTGTATGAGAGCACGTGCAAAGTGAGTGTCTGAGTGGTTTGCCAGGAAACATACAAAGAGGGTGGCAGGTCACAGCAACCCCCCCCCACCCCCCCAGAAACCCTGAGTAAGCAAGATGGCGCCACCAACCCCCACAGAGCACAAATGTCCCAAAGCCAGCAAGCCCCAGGACAGCCAGGCAACAGCCCCAGGAGGGAGGGCTAAGGGAGGCTGTGTTGCCAAGCGGCCGACGCGGCCGACGCGGCACACCCCCACCCCTAGACCGACCTGCCCCCACCACCCCAGCAGGGCCAACGTTAGCCCCTGGGCCCCAGGTGCCAGAAGGCCAACGCCCCACCCTCCACACACACACACAGCGGGCCCGTGCCCATCCCAGCTCCCCCAACCCACACCCCAGGAGCCTCCAGGCCCCCACGCCCAGGGAAGGCAGCAGAAAGGCAAAATCATCTGTGATTGATGTCTTCTTTATTATCAAGCAGCATTGCTGTCGGGTGCATTTTGGCTCACCCAGGGCTTTGGTCAGCGCAAAACTTGTCTTAAACCGTCATGATCACAATTCACTTAAGATAATGTGCCTATTTGCATTAAAGGGATGGGAAGGAGCGCTTAAAATTGAATTATCCAAAATGCACCTCTGAATGATTAGATTGGCCTCTTTTTTTTTTTTTTTTTGTTACTTATTTGTACCCATAGGTAGACTTGGTTTGCAGTCTGGTGACAAGCCACCGGCTGCTGGTCGCTGCGTGCGCGAGCGCCCTAAACCTACATGTTTTTGGTGTGCGGGAGGAAACCGGAGAAATCCCGGAGTAAACCCGCGCAACACGGGGAGAACATGCAAACTCCACACAGCTCACTGTTGGTCGGGGGCTGGGATCGAACCCACGATCTCATGATCCCCGCGGTCCCCCGGCCGAGGGTAAAACTGTGCTGTCACAGTGCTAAACCACTGCGCCACCGTGCAGCCATGTATCTCTTTGTATCATGCGCCAGCAAAAAGTTCATTTTTATGCCGTTGTGATAACGAAATAAACTTGGAAACGCCCATAAATGCGTTCTGCGTCAGTGACAACTGATCAGCCAACCCCATCATTGTAATACGGCCCCATGACTGTTACAAGATCCCAGTGCATGCTGTTTCCTGAGCTCCGGAGCTACGTGATGTCAAAACACGCCACTGAAATATCATTAAACAATGCGCTTCTGACGATAGACCTCCTTTTTCCTGATCAAAAGCGGATTCTCTTGGGATGCACTATAATAGTAACGCGCATTAGATTGCACGCCGCCACACCTCTTTGAAATGAGGCACTTCCTCCAAGCGCATAGCGGGTGCACTGTCTACTGGTAATTTGATGGCGTGACGCAAGGTGTAAAAAACAATGTGCTGACAGAAAATAACAAAAACACTGGTGCACAGCAGAAAGTCTGTCTGAAAAGTGCGCAGATGACCGTCAAAATAGGGCCCCAAGTCTCTTGTCCAGGCTCTTGCACAGCCACTCTCTTGCTTTCTTTTCTCTATTTCCACCAAAAAATATCTTTTTTGATGTGTCTTAACCAGTTCCTCTGGCTTAAAGACCTTGGCGCGGTGGCAATGTATTTTTCTGGATTTAAAAGGGGGGGGTGGGGGCAGAAAACACATGACACTATTTTAACTGGAATATGTTAATTTATACAATTTATTTCTTTTTTTTTAAATTTTGCACAGTAACTTTGCATATGGAACTTGCCATTTGCAGTACTGTACAACCAAGGCTTGAATGTTGGAATATTGGGCCAGTTGGGGTCCCACCCAGACGTCCTGTGTTTTAACTTTTTACTGGTGTCATCCTTCTGTCCTTGGCACATCTGGTCTGTCTTATCTTTCCCTCTCTGAGCTCTGTCTAATTCAGATTCTCTCTCTGTCTATGGTGGTATACAAACAGGTTAGAAAATATCAAGTGTCATGTTTTGTGCTGCAAGATTTTTTTTTTGTCATAGTTTACATAAATGACAAAAATATGCATTTTTTTATTTTAGTGTTTCTTTTTCCATTGAGAAAGAATAGGAAAGAGTGGGGAAAGAAAAACATTGATAATAGTAATTTACTCATGCATACTTAAATTACTGATATGATCAGAGGTGGGTATAGTAGCCAGAAATTCTACTCATGTAAAAGCAGTGCTATGACGTTAATAATTAAAAGTAAAAATTTCTAGTTAAGGGTGTATTAAAAAATATTAAATAGAGACTATTACCAAAAAAGACTGGTTGCAAATGATTTCAAAATACACAAGCAAATATGATTTCAGAGTATGTTGTAATTCAACTCAAAAGGAAAAAAATAAGTTAAATAATTTCTTTGCAGGTTTACCAGTACATAAAATTTTTCTCATCAATAACTAAATATAATTTCTCATTCTCTTACGTGCATATTCTGCCTCCAAACTAGGGCTGCAACTAAAAATTATTTTAGTAGTCGACTAATCTAACAACTGTTTTTTGCAACTAGTCGACTAATCACGTTTATTTTTCTCATCTCCAGTATCTCTTCTTGTTGGGGCTCTAGTCTAGTGCATATTTTACCTCAGCCGCTGTTTAATACCTCTTAACGTTCTGTCTCCCGTGAGCGGGAGGCATTTAAATGCCGTTTTGTCTCAGCTGGACACTATAACTAATAATCAAAATGAGGGCTAATATTAACAAAGATGCAAAAGCGATAGCGACTCCTGTAATTCAGTCATTTACTGCATTCAACACTTTAGTCATGACAGCTCAACCCTCAGCAACCAGAGAGTTTTCAAACAGGTAAACTAAGATTAACAGCACATACTAACAGTATTGTCGTTTTTCTAAAGCTTGAAACAGTTGGCCATTCAAAATAAGCAGCGCTAACTTTCTTTACTCGCTAGAACTTACCCAGCAGACGGGAATACCATGGCTCCCGGGTGCTGTTGTTTCAGATGCTCATGCATCACTGTAGTGCTGCCGTGGTAAGAGAGGTCTGCCTTGCAAAGTCTCCATTTTACTTGTTTTGTTTTTTTTGTCATCTGTAAAATGTTCCCAAACAACAGAAAGTTTGGGTCTGCTTTTTTTTATCCACTTCGACATTCACCATACTTAGAGCCATAAATGTGCTCCTCTTCTTCATTCATCTTCTTCCGCTTAATCCTTTTCGGGTCGCGGGGGGCTGGAGCCTATCCCAGCGTCTTTGGGCGAGAGGCAGGGTACACCCTGGACAGATCGCCAGTCCATCACAGGGCCAACACAGAGAGACAGACAACCATTCACTCTCTCAGTCATACCTAAGGACAATTTAGAATCCCCAGTTTGATGCCAATTAACCCAACTTGCATGTTTTTGGGATGTGGGAGGAAACCGGAGAAATCCCAGAGTAAACCCACGCAAACACGGGGAGAACATGCAAACTCCACACAGATCGCTGCTCCTCTTCTTCTTCACTGGAAATTGTTCACGCATGCCGGACAACAGAGGCGCTACTGCCCTCAGCAGTTCCGGTTGTGTATTGCAATTCCAGTCATGCATTGCAGTTAAGATAAGATGAGCCTTTATTAGTCCCACAATGGGGAAATTCAAGGATTGCAACAGCACAGGGATAGCAACACTCAGAGCAACAATCAGAAGGCAAGAAAAAACAAGAGCAGCAAGTATACATATGTACATATTACTATAAATATATATATATATATATATATATATATATATATATATATATATATAGACACACAGTGTGGAGCATTGTGGTTGGTGGATGTGCAGCAGAAAGTCTAAGCTCTCTCTCCGCGGATGCGGCGGGCCAGCTGGATGTCTTTGGGCATGATGGTGACCCTCTTGGCGTGGATGGCGCACAGGTTGGTGTCCTTGAAGAGACCCACCAGGTAGGCCTCGCTGGCCTCCTGCAGAGCCATGACGGCGGAGCTCTGGAAGCGCAGGTCGGTCTTGAAGTCCTGAGCGATCTCCCTCACCAGGCGCTGGAAGGGCAGCTTACGGATGAGCAGCTCCGTGGATTTCTGGTAGTGACGGATCTCTCTCAGAGCCACGGTACCGGGCCTGTAACGGTGAGGCTTCTTCACTCCGCCGGTGGCTGGAGCGCTTTTCCGAGCAGCCTTGGTGGCTAGCTGCTTCCTGGGGGGCTTTTCCTCCAGTAGATTTACGGGCGGTCTGCTTGGTTCTTGCCATCGCTCTTTATTATTCTGTCTTATATTTCTTGCACGCCGCCTAAACTCCAGCCCGGCACCCGCGTCGTTTTCGCTTCAGTTCCCCGGTATGTCGAGTTTCTCCGTTAGCACCGGGTGGCGGTTGAGTGCTAGCTAGCTCTTCCCTGCTGTATCGTCTCCTGCTGTAAACAGAGGCTCCGTCCGCCGACTCGGGAGACCTTTGGGGCGATCTGTGTGTCCGTGATATATATAGAGTGAAAGTACATGGATATATAAACTGTGTAATTAAACGATTTGATGACAATAAAAATATTTGTCGACATTATCAACAACGTTGACTAATCATTTCAGCCCTACTCTAAACACAAACAAAAAACGCTGGACATGATTAATCGTTACAGAACACACGGTTAATCATGTGTTCTGTAACTGTTTTATTTCAAATTCTTCTCACTTACTGCGCAGTAGCCTGGTGGAGCACCCGCAATTTTGCTGTGCTGTACAACTGTACAATGACAATAAAGCCTATTCTATTCTTAAAAAAACAGTCCATAGCAAAGTCCCCCACAAATCTTCACCAGCAGAGAAGAAAAAAAAAAAACCCTGAGCTCAGGAAAATTGCAGTTCACAAAGGAAGAAAAAAAAGGATCAATCTTACCGGCCTGCAGCCCCGTTGCCCCTCAGTCCCGGGTCTGCAGAGGATTCCTACAATCTCGGCGTCCGGCTTATTGTGGAAAACCAACTTCCATGTTTCTGGAATGGGTAAGCCAACTCCTGCAGGTGTCCCGGAGCCTCCCTGCGAAATGACATTCTTCCAGCCGCTGGAGTCTTCTGACAAATGGCAGAGTTCCGCTTGGCACTCAATACAGCCCAAGAGGAAACAACAGGAAGGACCCCGGTGGAACTGGCCTTGGACAGAAAACTGCAGGGACCACTGGAGAGGCTCATTCACAAACCACCCTCACCTGAACAACAAGCAGCTTATAACGTGGTCTAACGACGGCAGAAGATGGCTGAGGAGGTTAAGCAGAGAATGGCAGTACACTGGGCCAGACAAGCTAAATATTATAATCCCCGCCGAAAAGATGCACCCTTTCAGTAGAGTGACTTAGTTTGGGTCAGATCCCATCCACTCTTCAAAGCCAGGGACAAATTCTCGGCCAAGCTAGCACCTAAAGGGGACGGACCAGCAAGAATTTTCAAAAAGTTGGGGCCTGTCAGTTACAAAGTTGGATGGAGTAACCCACGTGATAAACAGGACAATATAAATGTGGTCAATATAAAAAGATATTATGGTGTCTTACCTTAGAAGCCTCCAGCTGGCGGGGGAGGGTCTGTGTAGCACTGCCACATACAGTGGGGCAAAAAAGTATTTAGTCAGCCACCAATTGTGCAAGTTCTCCCACTTAAAAGATGAGAGAGGTCTCCAATTTTCATCATAGGCATACCTCAACTATGAGAGACAAAATGAGAAAAAAAAATCCAGAAAATCACATTGAAGGATTTTTAAAGAATTTATTTGCAAATTATGGCGGAAAATAAGTATTTGGTCAATAACAAAAGTACATCTCAATACTTTGTTATATACCCTTTGTTGGCAATGACAGAGGTCAAACGTTTTCTGTAAGTCTTCACAAGGTTTTCACATACTGTTGCTGGTATTCTGGCCCATTCCTCCATGCAGATCTCCTCTAAAGCAGTGATGTTTTGGGGCTGTCGCTGGGCAACACGGACTTTCAACTCCCTCCAAAGATTTTCTATGGGGTTGAGATCAGGAGACTGGCTAGCCCACTCCAGGACCTTGAAATGCTTCATACGAAGCCACTCCTTCGTTGCCCAGGCGGTGTGTTTGGGATCATTGTCATGCTGAAAGACCCAGCCACGTTTCATCTTCAATGCCCTTGCTGATGGAAGGAGGTTTTCACTCAAAATCTCACGCTACATGGCCCCATTCATTCTTTCCTTTACACGGATCAGTTGTCCTGGTCCCTTTGCAGAAAAACAGCCCCAAAGCACGATGTTTCCACCCCCATGCTTCACAGTAGGTATGGTGTTCTTTCTCCTCCAAACACGACAAGTTGAGTTTTTACCAGAAAGTTCTATTTTGGTTTCATCTGACCATATGACATTCTCCCACTCCTCTTCTGGATCATCCAAATGCTCTCTAGCAAACTTCAGATGAGCCTGGACATGTACTGGCTTAAGCAGGGGGACACGTCTGGCACTGCAGGATTTGAGTCCCTGGCGGCGTAGTGTGTTACTGATGGTAGCCTTTGTTACTTTGGTCCCAGCTCTCTGCAGGTCATTCACTAGGTCCCCCCGTGTGGTTCTGGGATTTTTCCTCACCGTTCTCATGATCATTTTGACCCCACAGGGTGAGATCTTGCGTGGAGCCCCAGATTGAGGGAGATTATCAGTGGTCTTGTATGTCTTCCATTTTCTAATAATTGCTCCCACAGTTGATTTCTTCACACCAAGCTGCTTACCTATTGCAGATTCAGTCTTCCCAGCCTGGTGCAGGGCTACAGTTTTGTTTCTGGTGTCCTTTGACAGCTCTTTGGTCTTGGCCATAGTGGAGTTTGGAGTCTGACTGTTTGAGGTTGTGGACAGGTGTCTTTTATACTGATAATGAGTTCAAACAGGTGCCATTAATACAGGTAACGAGTGGAGGACAGAGGAGCCTCTTAAAGAAGAAGTTACAGGTCTGTGAGAGCCAGAAATCTTGCTTGTTTGTAGGTGACCAAATACTTATTTTCCACCATAATTTGCAAATAAATTCTTTAAAAATCCTTCAATGTGACTTTCTGGATTTTTTTTTCTCATTTTGTCTCTCATAGTTGAGGTATACCTATGATGAAAATTGGAGACCTCTCTCATCTTTTAAGAGGGAGAACTTGCGCAATTGGTGGCTGACCAAATACTTTTTTGCCCCACTGTATGTTGTTGCCTTGCAGTGTATGAATAAAATGATAACTACATAAAGAATAAGCCTAATTATCATAAACAAAGTGTAATTTTGAAAACGTCATTCATTGTTTGGGGCCCTGTAGCCGTCTAAATTTTATTTGATTTTTGATTTGATTTTGTATACTTTAATGATCCCCAGAGGGGAAATTGAGGGCATCCACCTTCATAGTATTGTTGCATTTATTTATGTTGAGCTGAGCTGTCAATACGTCAGGGGGTCACATGATGTGCAATCAGCTAATTGCCAGCTGCTGGCTGGAGTTTATAAAAGCACAGAAGCTGGGGCATGAGGAAGGCCATTTGTCAGAAGACTCCAGTGGCCGGAGGAACACCATATTGCAGGGAGGCTACGGGAGATGTGAGAGTTGGCTTACTCATTCCAGAAACTTGGAGTTGGCTTTCCACAATAAGCCGGACGCCGAGACTGTAGGAATCCTCTGCACACCCAGGACTGAGGGGAGACGGGACTGTAGCCTGGTGAGATTAATCCTTTTCTTTTTTTTTTCCCCCTTCCTTTACGAATTACAATTTTCCTGAGCTCAGGGTTTTTTCCTTTTGTGCCAGTGAAGATTTATTGGGGACATTGCTATGGACTTATCTGGGGTTTTTTTTTGTTTGCGTTTGGAGGTGGCATATGCGCATGAGACACTGACTGTAATACATTGATGAGAACAATTTTGTGTACCGGTATTTGGATACTTTAATGTATCACTATTTTTTTCCCCCTTTTGAGTTGAATTACAACACACTCTGAAATCATATTTGCTTGTATATTTTGAAGTCATTTGCAACCTGTCTTTTTTTGTAATAGTCTATTTAATAGTTGAATGTTACAAGGGTACAAAGAGCACCCACTTAAAAACTTGAGTGATGACTTAAGTCTTGAAGGTTTGAGGTTTTTCTCCAAAATTTATGTTTTCTTAGTTTTCTACTTTTCTCTGTAAATCTATATAAATTTGCAATCATTTTCCTCATTTGTAATTTCCTCTTGTAAAATTACGACTTTTCTTGTACATTTGAGACTTTATTATAAACGTGTGGATTATTTTATAGCTAATTTTTGTCAATTTTTTTAATATAAAATTACAGTTTTTTAATATAAATTTGAAACGGACTGTGGTAAAATTTTGACTTTTTTTTTCCCTTTTTCAATTTACACTTTGGGCCATAATTTTGCAGAGCCAGAAAAGAACAATAATTTAACTCTGATTTCAAAGAAAAACTGTTAATAAAATTATATTTAATGAAATAAATTAATTTAAATTACCAAAGATGCAGTTATTTCTTTTATAATATTTCTGTATATTTATAGTTTTTTAGAAATCTCATCAACCAGACAGCAGGAAAAACCTCCCTTATTTTGAAATCCAAATGTTGGCACGTTTAGTTTGTCTGAAGGCTGTTGATGGATTAGTCACTGACTTCACCAATATCGGTCATCTTAACTTGCCAGGTACATACAGTAATAATGAACATAAATTAGTTAATATTGTAGTGGCTGGTGAAGTAAATCCTCAGCAATTCATCAGTCACGCTTGCCTTTCCCTACAAATGAAGCCTAACCACACCTGTTTGCTAAGCAACTCTTCATTATTGTTCCCATTACCAGTGGGTTAAAACCATGATGAATGCTTCCACTACTTATATACCTCTTCTGCTTTTTTTCCCCCATGTTTAAACTACTTTAACAAGCTCATGCTTCTCTCGGACAGCAACAGTAGAGAGACACTCTGCCTGCCGACTGGAACAGTCACGTTGGTGGCGCGCTTTGGAACTCCGAAGCATGGATGACTGTCACGCGCATTGTTCATGTGTGCGCTTACGGAACGTCATTCCTTCATTTATTTTTCCTTAGTGTGGCAGCATAGTTTCAAGGGTGGTGGTCTGCCATGTGGAAATGTTACCAGTGGAAACCCTACAAGAATTTCTTACTAGTTTGACATGGAGATGTTCTGAAAGACAGAATGCTGTAGTCTGAACTGGGTTTTGGGCAGTGTTTTTCTTTATCAGGGATGGCAATTTTCCGCCAATCCGCGGATTTCCGCCAATTTATTTTCAAATTGATCATTTCTGTGAATCGTCTAAATTACTAACTAACTAACTAACCTGCACTTATATAGCACTTTTCTAGTCACAAAGACCACTCAAAGCGCTTTCATTAATACTAACCCTCTATTCTAAGGGCCTATAGGAAACAGATATCTAGGGACAATTTAGAACAGCCAATTAACCTAACATGCATGTTTTTGGCATGTGGGAGGAAACCGGAGAAATCCCGGAGTAAACCCACGCAACACGGGGAGAACATGCAAACTCCACACAGATCACTGTTGGTCGGGGGCTGGGATCGAACCCACGATCCCACGATCCCCACAATCCCCCGGCCAAGGGTAAACTGTGCTGCCGCAGTGCTAACCACTGCGCCACCGTGCAGCCCAATCCGTTGAGAAAATTTTAGGGGGTAAGGTACCTTATTGTTACCGATTTTAGCGAAAATCAACACGATTACATAAGCGCTCGGTGCTTCCCCGGGTCAAGTCTCCCGCGATAACCCGGATGTGTTGTGTTCAAGCTAATGCTGTATTGTAAAGAGCCCTGCGATTGGATAGTTGCAAACGATTGGACCAGTCAAATGGCTCATTGTATGCTTTGTCAAAAAATTCATGGCGGCGTGTTCTCAGGGATGTGATTTTCCTCTAATTCGCCGAATTCCGCTTTATTTTATCTTCCAGGAAGATAAAGTAAGTTAAGTACGTTAGTGGCTTGTGGTCCACGAACGCAGTGAAGGTGCGCCCTTTCAGCCAGAACTGGAAATGGCGTATGGCCAGGTGGAGAGCCATTAACTCTCTGTCGAACACGCTGTATTTACGCTCACTGTTGTGCAAAGACCTGCTAAAAAAGGTGAGCGGCTGCCAAGAACCGGCAACGCATTGCTCCACGACGGCCGCTATGCCCATGTCCGAGGCGTCGGTAGTGAGCGCTATCCGAGCCGCCGGGCCTGGGTGCGCCAGTAGTGCAGCATTCGCCAGAGCTGTTTTAACCGCAGAACGCCTGCTTCCGCTCAGGAGTCCAGTCGACTCTGTCCGCCGGTTTCCGTTTCTTGAGTGCGGCGTACAACGGCTGTATGAGCTGGGCTGCGCGGGGGAGGAAACGGTAATAAAAGTTAACCATCACCAAAAACTCCTGCAGCGCCCTGACATTGATGTTGAGGAGAAAAAAATAGCAAAACAATTTAGTTACATTACTTTTATGATTCCAAACAGTTTGAAATTGACAGTGCACAGTGGACAATGACTCATAACTTTTGAATATTTCTAAGACTAGGCTACATCAGTGATTGTGCAAAATGAACTGCTGAAGACTCAATGGAGATTGAAACTGGTGATCTGAAATAAATGCTGAAATTATAAAAAATAATGGTATGTTGGAATTTTATTTCTATTATGGAACAGATAAAATTAACTGATTTTGATTTGATCAAGTGTTAAAGCATGTGATGGATAATGCTTGTTGGAATATTTTAGGAATGCTATCTTCTTGGAACATAAGTCAATATTACACAGTAATAAGTGGATTTCAGCTGTTTGTTTTATGTCATTTAACCACAGTTCTGGTACTTAAAAATCATAAAAACCCAGGAGCTTCGGGGGGCTTTGCCCCCCTTGCCCCCCCACCAGGGCTCTCCCCCGGACCCCGCTGGGGGACTGTGTCCCCCAGACCCCCTGCTAAATTTTCAGATAATTTCTCCAACCCCAAATCACATCCCTGGTTCGTGTTGGAATTCTGAGCTTTCGGTATTGTTTTCAGCAGAATTATGAGATTTTTATCGAAGGATCAGGAGTCATCAGTGCTAGAAATAGACAAAAGTGTCAAAAATAAGTTCCGATGGAATTGGCTTGAGAGAGAAGTTACGGTAAAGGTGAAAATTGGCTCAAAGTTCGACGAGGTAACAGAAACACTCGGACAGTTTCTGAAGAAACCAGAAAAGGAGATGAAGTTCAAAGTTCAGAGACTGACACAGCTTGCTGCCAAAAGGAAGAAAGTTTCACATTAGAAGTGACTTGGTGACCAGTGTAAATAGTGTAATAAACTCTTATAGAACTGTTAAATATGTTGGACTAAAGACAGTGAGACAACAGTGAAGAAAAAGTAAGTTAACTTTTCATTAAATTTAATGATTTATCTAAGTCTAGTATTTCATTTTTTTTATCATTTTTTTCAGTCTAAATTACTTCTGTTTTACTGAAAACCTCTCAGCTTCAGGGGGGCTGCGCCCCCCCGGTCCCCCCATAAGTCAATCGACCAATTAGATTTCAGCTGAAATCAGAATTTCCTGTTGCCATCCCTGCTTTATGGTGCTAATTGCTGCCACGCCTCTTTTCTTCATAGGAGTCATTCCTGCATGGAGTTGGTGCTGTGGAGACCACCAGAGGATCCCCTCTGTCAGCGGTTGAAGGGATCATTAACAAAACAGCGTAAACAGCAGACAGTATCTCGGCAACCCCCGACACCGTGTCCCAGTCCCCATCGCTCTTCTAGTCCGCCTGCAGATGCACAGTCTCCTCCTCTGTACTGTTTTTCTGTTGGTCAGAGCTCTGGGGAGGAAGACATGGAAATGTAGACTTTTTCTCTGCAGTGATACCAAAGTGAAAGGCTGGACAACCGGTAGTTCTAAAGGACTGAGACCTACTTCACCTTGGGAAAGTTGGACATTTGGCTTCGTATGAGTATTGTGCCATTTTAGCACTTGGTGCAACATTTGTATTTGCTCCATTCATCTTCAAAATTAAGTCCCAGGTATTTTTTTTAATCTAAACCAAGCTAGCTAAAGTGACATCCTGGGTCTGAAGACACCACTTTACTAAACATTTTACACCGAATGCATTTTCTATGAGGTCTTGCAATGCTGATGTATTGTAAATATGTCTTTTGTTAAACATCAGTGTCAGCACCTGAATTTTCACATAAAATGTTTAGGCATATGCAGTAGGTCACCAGAAGTTGTTGTCGGGCTGAGTCATATATTTAAATGTAACAGTATCCGTTTGAGAACAGTATAAAACTTTTTCTCTGAGTTGGTGTTGCATTCTAAGACATTTCTTCATTATGCCTGCATCTGTATCTTGGCATGGCAAAAAATGGCACAGCTTGTCCCTCCTGCTGTATCTGCTCACACAGTAAGTTTTCTGATAGTGCTGCCTCAGCTATGGAATAACTCTGAAGTGCACATTAAATTACATGTGTGGCAACAGTTGACAGAATTGATTGATTTATGGAAACAGTAGATCAAACGTACCACACTTGACTTCTCCCATTCTGCTGCTCCTTACTGCGACTATTTCCATTTTCACCAGTGCCTAGCAACAGTGACTAACACTTAATACAGAGACTATAGCTTTTTATTTTCACTGATACAATCACCACAGTACCTCCTGCTTTTTTATTCCAGTTTGTCTACATGCAGTAAATCCTGGAATACTTACACTTTATGAAATTACTTACTGCTAACAATCAATTTCCACCCTAGAAATTAAGAATCAAACCCCAAACATCAGCGGAAAAAAAATTAGATTTTGCCTAGAAATAAAATGGGAGTTACACACAACTTTAGCTGTGATCCAAACAAACTTGTTAAAATATGCCAGTACTGTCACCATGGGGTGAGACGCCGGCTCGGCGCTCAGCCCATGCTCCTTTTATCCCTGCCTCTCATTGGGCAGTGCCTCAGCTGGTTCCCAGCTGTCAGTGTCACGAGACGGCTGGGGCCAATTAATCCTCATCAGCTGGGGCGCTGTTAATGAGTATAAAGAGGAGCAGCTTCGATCATTCGGGGCTGCGACATAAGCACTGCTAGGCTGAAGCCCCTTCGTCTGGTGTCAGCCTCAACTCCCCTTGCAGCATTCCGGTGTTTGTATCCCGCTGTGAGTATGCACGTCTTGTTACCCCCATGTCCGGTACGAGCTACCTACCCCTGCGCTGTGCAGCCTGAGAATGTACATCTGTATGAGTGTCTGTGCTCTCCTCATCCCTTATCCCTTACCCAGAATAAAACATCTCGACTCACTGGCTTGTCCCTGGCTCTGATTGCCCGGCTCCCTAGAGCCGGATATGACAGTATGTCGCAGCCAGAAGAGTTGCCGGCGGCCGTGAGTCGCCGTGGAAATGTACCTTTCTGTCCGGGTGTCAGCGCTGCTAGCATGCCGTTTCCCAGGAGTCACTTCCGGCGCCAGGGCGACGAGCTGAGGTCCATCTCGGAGGCTGTCGACGGGACGTTCTTCACCCTGCACGACGCCTCCAACGCGAGACGCTGGCATCCGGGCCGTGCTGAGGAACTCCTGGACTGTCACCCTCACTCTCTGTACCATCTGGAGGACAGTGCCAGGATAGACGCTGCAGGTACACAGCGAGAGAAGCTCCACGGGGTGGATGGAAATCCCGGCAGGGAGTCGAAGTGGGCGACGTCTTTCCCCGCTTCGGAGTCCCGTTCCTGCCGCCATTCCAGTCCGGGAGTTCGCGCCAACCAGAGGACTTCCCCCGACCTGCGCCACGTCACTCGGGATTCCCTTCAAGGAGCCGCAGCTGACAGCAGTTATGTCCGGGGTCGAGTGGCTGTCGCGAGCTCTACTGTGTTTCCTGTCACCACCTTCAGGCATGTGGCGGCGGCAGTGAGATTGATGGTGAGGACTTCAGGGCTACGAAGCTTTCCCGTGCTCGACGCCTTCCTCGTCTCGATCTCCGATCTGGAGCGGCGAATCCTGGGTTTCCCCCTCGCTTCGTCCCCTGGGAGTAGTCGTCATCACATCGCCGAGTCACCTCTGCACGAACCTCGTCCGGATCCAGTTCTGGGTCATCGTCAGGACCGTTCCTCCCACGCAGCTGTCATCCCTTCGCCTCGTCAGTGTGGAGATTCTACAGCCTCGTCCCCTGAGCCTCGTTCCCCCGCTGTCATTCCTGGACATTCGGGCTGGCTCACCCTGGCTGTTTCCCCCTCCTCCTCGACGCGCTTCCTGACCGCTGTGTGCGCCTGGAATCCCGGCCTGGTGAGCTCTCTGCTGGAGACAACGCGAGCGATCCTCAGACGAATTCCCGGGGGGTCCTCCGTTATCGCCGGGCGGGGAGAGGAAGAAGCAGATTCCACTACAGCAGGCGATACTCAACCTCCAGGGGGCAGGCAAGTCATTGTTTTTTCACACCTGCTTAATGATTTGCTCTGTCACATCCCTGGAGGAGAAGTTCAGGGTTCGCAGCTCCCTGAACTCTCCCCACCTGCTGTAACCTGTATTCCTAATCCCGCATCCTCTGTGTCTCTCTCCGCCGAGCGGTCCCCGGCTCCGGGTCAACGTGGTGGGATATGGAGAGGGCCTGTGGTTCCGCAGCTACATTGCGGACGGAGGAGGGGGACTGACTGCTGCGTGGAGTCTACGCCGACGACTGAGCGTCCCTGGGTCTCCACGGAGGAGCGGTTCGGTCCAGCGGGACGAGATTCTTCTGGCTTCACGCCGAGTGGGTCGTCGGCGGGGTTACCTGAGCTGGAGGGATCTCAAGCTGCGCTGACCATCGTACTGGCTGCGGGGCCCGACGCGGCTAGATGGGAGCCTGACAACGACCTCCTGACGACGGATCCTGGATCTTCGCAGTCCTGGACGGCGTCAGAACCCGAGATCAGGCGAGTGCTCTCCTTTCTTTTCTCTCTTTTTATCTTTGAGCACTTCAGCCTATCTCCAGGGGAGACGAGCAGGGTGCAGCCGCCCGCTGCGTCTGAGCTCGTCTCGCCGGGTTCTGGCGCTGCCGGTGATCCTGATCCCGGTTCTGTTTTCTCTTCTGAGCCTTCTTCCAGGGTCACCGGCGAGGAGTTGCTGTTCCTCGTGGTGCTGGAGGGTCCGGGTTCAACGTTGGAGGTCGGTTCTGGTGCAGTGTCCAACGTGGGTTCGCCTGAGGCCCGATCGGGGTCCGACGTGGGTGCTGCCCCAGTGTTGTCTAGGTCCGGTGAGGAGGTGGCCGTTTCCCTGAGGCCCGCCGCCCTCGTCATCGGCTCTCCCCTGAGCCTCTTCCACCGGGATCCGCTCTGACCCTTCGTCCGTCTCAACGGTCCTGGTGGTTGAGTGATGCGGGTCGACGACCCGACCCGCAAAACTTTCGGTTCGGCGATCTGGTTTCCCCCCACTGGTCTGTGTTTGCCTTTGGGCGGCCTGGTTCGGCAGCCGTTGGACTGGATTCCTGGGATCTGGGCCCAGAGTTCGCCGTCCGAACATTTCTCTTCCCCGGGTTGCCAACTGGACAATGGGCGGGGAGATTACCAGAACAATTCCGGCCGTTTTGGACTCTGCCTGCCGTCTCCTCGGGTGTCCTTTACTTCTTTTATTATTATTGAGGTCACTCGGGTGTAGTTTCTTTGTCCATTAGGGGAATGTATGTTTTTGTGCTGTGTGTTTTTTTTATTAACCATACTCAGCATTTTTATCTTATTGTTATCCTGTTACCCTGTCACCTTTTTTTCCTCTTGGTGACTCACCTTATGTATCGCGCTGTGTATTGCATTTTCTTATCTTTACTCAGCGTTTTCTTACCTTAGCCTTGGCCTCGTCGGTGCATCATGGAGTATGTGTGTGGTTTCCTGTTCAACCATACTCTGTGATCACCCCATTTTGTCTTATTATCCTCGTGGGGGGCCTTCCCTAGCCCCGACTTTAACATTGACTGTGTTTGTTATTGTTTGAAGTAATGTGTTTCATTCCCACTTAACCGTACTTCATTATTACCCATTTGTCCTTGTCACCTCTGTTTCTTTAGGTGATCTTTTATATATTCAGTGCTGTGTGTTTTGTTTTCTTTAGTATCCATGCACAGCGTTTTTCATCATTTTTTGTCCTGACCTTTATCTTGTTGGTGCATTATGGAGTAGTGTGTTTTGTTCCCCTTAACTATACTCTGTGATTGCTTTATTCATTCCTGCCACCTTTTTGGTGGGTTTTTGGTTTTCTTTTCTTGCCCCGATCTATACGTTATTTGTATGCTGTCTGTAGTCATATTTGGTATTTTTCCCTACCTGTGTCCTAACTCAGTTTTTTCCCTAACTGTGCTCTGGGTTAATCCTTTTCCCTGTGTTGTAGGGTATTGTATTTGGGTTTTTTTTTTCTCTGCCCTGCTGCCCTACATTGGTCTATTGTTTTTTTTGTCCTTCCCTTTGCATCTTCCCCTCCGGTCCTGCCTCCCTTCCGCCCACCCTAGGTGGGGAGGGGGGGGGGGGCTGGGATGTTCCTGGTCGTTCGGAGCCCGACCGTGAGGGGGAGGCTCTGTCACCATGGGGTGAGACGCCGGCTCGGCGCTCAGCCCATGCTCCTTTTATCCCTGCCTCTCATTGGGCAGTGCCTCAGCTGGTTCCCAGCTGTCAGTGTCACGAGACGGCTGGGGCCAATTAATCCTCATCAGCTGGGGCGCTGTTAATGAGTATAAAGAGGAGCAGCTTCGATCATTCGGGGCTGCGACATAAGCACTGCTAGGCTGAAGCCCCTTCGTCTGGTGTCAGCCTCAACTCCCCTTGCAGCATTCCGGTGTTTGTATCCCGCTGTGAGTATGCACGTCTTGTTACCCCCATGTCCGGTACGAGCTACCTACCCCTGCGCTGTGCAGCCTGAGAATGTACATCTGTATGAGTGTCTGTGCTCTCCTCATCCCTTATCCCTTACCCAGAATAAAACATCTCGACTCACTGGCTTGTCCCTGGCTCTGATTGCCCGGCTCCCTAGAGCCGGATATGACAAGTACCACAAAATAAGGCAAATATAATGAATTGATTCAGCAGTGGATGGACACCTTTTGTGTGTTATGAGGTAAAATAGTTTTTTTTTTTTTCTATTTGCTGCAGTATAGCAATTCCTCATTGGTTGTCTTGCCACACTTCCGTCTCCTGTAGGTAGTAATAATAATAATTGTTTGCATTTATATAGCGCCTTTCAAGAAACCCAAAGCACTTTACAATGAAAATCCATTATTCATTCACTCCACAGACAAGACAATGACAGTGGTAAACTACTACTGTAGCCACAGCTACCCTGGGGCAGACTGACAGAAACGTGTGCCAATCCACGGCAACGGCCTTTCCGACCACTTATACCCAGTGTCATGGGCACTGGAGGCAAGGTAGGTAAAGTGTCTTGCCCAGCGACACAATGGCAGGATGGCTGGGGAGAGCAGGATTTGAACCGCCAACACTGGTTATTGGACGACCTGCTCAACCACCTGAGCCACTGCCACCCACATTTCCCACCTCTGTTCCATTTTTGCTGAGCACCAAGCTGGAAGGCAGGAAGTTCCACTTTTACATGGTCTTTGGTATGACCCGGCCGAGACTCAAACCCCGACCTCCCGGTTGTGGGGCAGATGCTCTACTCCTAGGCCACCACTCCAGTAACTCGGGTAACACTCTGAATGGATCAGAACTCCGTATCCCACTTAAAAATTAATTACAAACACCTGAGTGAAATAAGCTTACTCAATAAAACGATTGGTATGAATTTGTTGAAATGATCCCAGCCCCTGACCAACAGTGATCTGTGTGGAGTTTGCATGTTCTCCCCGTGTCTGCGTGGGTTTACTCCAGGATTTCTCTGGTTTCCTCCCACATGCCAAAAATATGCAAGTTAGGTTAACTGGCATCAAAACTGGGGATTCTAAATTGTCCTTAGGTATGACTGTGAGTAAATGGTTGTCTGTCTCTCTGTGTTGGCACTGCGATGGACTGGCGATCTGTCCAGGGTGTACCCTGCCTCTCGCCCAAAGATGCTGGGCTAGGCTCCAGCCCCCCAGGTTGCGGGGGGCTGGAGCATATATATATATATATATACAGTATATTGATCTCAATCAGTCTTAAGAAAGTTTGCAACATTTCGTTGGGAATTTTTTTGGGGGGATATACCAGATACAGTGGGGAAAAAAGTAGTCAGCCACCAATTGTGCAAGTTCTCCCACTTAAAAGATGAGAGAGGTCTCCAATTTTCATCATAGGTATACCTCAACTATGAGAGACAAAATGGGGAAAAAAAAAATCCAAAAAATCACATTGAAGGATTTTTAATGAATTAATTGGTAAATTCCTTGTTAAAATAAGTATTTGGTCACCTACAAACAAGCAAGATTTCTGGCTCTCACAGACCTGTAACAACTTCTTTAAGAGGCTCATCTGTCCTCCACTCGTTACCTGTATTAATGGCACCTGTTTGAACTCTTTATCAGTATAAAAGACACCTGTCCACAACCTCAAACAGTCAGACTCCAAACTCCACTATGGCCAAGACCAAAGAGCTGTCAAAGGACACCAGAAACAAAATTGTAGACCTGCACCAGGCTGGGAAGACTGAATCTGCAATAGGTAAGCAGCTTGGTGTGAAGAAATCAACTGTGGGAACAATTATTAGAAAATGGAAGACATACAAGACCACTGATAATCTCCCTCGATCTGGGGCTCCACGTAAGATCTCATCCCGTGGGGTCAAAATGATCACGAGAACGGTGAGGAAAAATCCCAGAACCACACGAGGGGACCTAGTGAATGACCTGCAGAGAGCTGGGACCAAAGTAACAAAGGCTACCATCAGTAACACACTACGCCGCCAGGGACTCAAATCCTGCAGTGCCAGACGTGTCCCCCTGCTTAAGCCAGTGCATGTCCAGGCCCGTCTGAAGTTTGCTAGAGAGCATTTGGATGATCCAGAAGAGGATTGGGAGAATGTCATATGGTCAGATGAAACCAAAATAGAACTTTCTGGTAAAAACTCAACTTGTCTAGTTTGGAGGAGAAAGAACACCATACCTACTGTGAAGCATGGGGGTGGAAACATCATGCTTTGGGGCTGTTTTTCTGCAAAGGGACCAGGACGACTGATCCGTGTAAAGGAAAGAATGAATGGGGCCATGTATCGTGAGATTTTGAGTGAAAACCTCCTTCCATCAGCAAGGGCATTGAAGATGAAACGTGGCTGGGGAGGCATTTAAATCCTCCTTAGGTGCAGAACGCAACCCTAATAAAACCCATGGTAGTTTGTTTACCCAATCTGCATCCGTAAGCGACGCTCTGAGGGCTGCCTTCAAAGACCTATGAAAACGCTCGCACAAACCATTAGCCTGAGGGTGATAAGCAGTAGTGCGGTGAATTTTTGCTCCTAAGCTGCTGGCCATCGCTGACCACAGCTCAGAGACAAATTGAGGCCCTCTGTCGGACGTAATATCCGACGGGACCCCGAAACGCGCTACCCAGGCCGTCAAAAAAACGCGAGCCACCTCTGCGGCCGTGGTCGATGCCAGTGGGACCACTTCCGGCCAGCGTGTGGCTCGGTCCACCATTGTCAAAAGATGTGTGAACCCCTGCGACGACGGTAGGGGGCCCACGAGGTCGACGTGCACGTGATCGAATCTCTTGGCCGGAATGTGGAACGGTTCTAAAGGGGCTCTTGTGTGCTTATGAATTTTGGCCCTCTGACAAGCCATGCAGGTCCTTGCCCACTCTTTAACGTGCTTGTGCAGGCACGGCCAAACAAACTTCTCCGCTACCATTTTCACAGAAGCGCGCACCCCTGGGTGTGCCAGGGAGTGAACCGAGTCAAAAACACGGCGGCGCCACACGGCCGGAACTACCGGGTGTGGCCGCCCGGTTGACACATCGCAGATTAGGGGGGGCGTACCGGTTTGCAAACACCTGCTCTCCAGCCTTAACCCTGTTGGTCCAGACTGGAGCGCGTGCACGTCCGCATCTCTGCCCTGCTCCGCTGCCATGGCTGCGTAATGTATCCCCACATGAACTGGGGCCGCGTGCGCTTCCGCACTGCTATTTTGCTTCGCGGCTGCCGTAGTATAATCTGCCCCTGCGCGTGCCGGTGCTGTGGCCGCGTGAGAGAGGCAGTCTGCTACTACGCTGAGTTTACCCGCTACGTGCTGAATATCAGTGGTAAATTCCGAAATTGCGGCCAGCTGCCTCTGCTGCCGGCCCGACCACGGATGTGAAATTTTGGACATCGCGAAAGTGAGCGGCTTATGGTCAACAAAAGCGGTGAAACGCCGACCTTCCAGCCAGAACTGGAAATGGCGGATGGCCAAATGGAGCGCTAACAGCTCTCTGTCAAACGTGCTGTATTGACGCTCAGCTTCGCTCAAGGATTTGCTGAAGAATGCTAGCGGCTGCCAAACACCGGCAACGTGCTGCTCTATAACTGCCCCTATGGCCGAATCTGATGCGTTGGTAGTTAGCGCGATGCGGGCTGATGGGTCCGGATGAGCTAGAAGCGCGGCTTCAGCCAAGGCTTTTTTTTACCTCCGTGAATGCGCGGTCCCGCTCCGGGGACCACTCGATTGTATTGGGAGGGTTTTTGCTTTCTGAGCGCGGCGTATAATGGCTGCATGAGCTGCGCTGCGTGGGGTAGGAAACGGTTATAAAAATTTGCCATTCCTAAAAATTCCTGCAATGATTTGACCGTTTGTGGTCGGGGAAAATCTGCTACTGCGCGCACCTTATCCGGCAGCGGAACTGCCCCTTCTGGGGACACGCGGTGGCCCAAAAAATCAATCTGCGCAACGCCAAACTGGCACTTGGCTGGATTAATTATTAAGCCGTGCTCTCCCAACCTCCGAAAAACCGCAGTGAGGTGTTTTTCGTGTTCTTCCTCTGAAGTACTGGCGACCAAAATGTCGTCGAGGTAAACGAACACAAATGGGAGATCGCGTAACACGGCATCCATCATGCGTTGGAATGTTTGTGCAGCGCCTTTGAGGCCAAACGGCATGCGCAAAAACTCAAAAAGGCCAAAGGGGGTTATAACCACTGTTTTAGGAATGTCCTCCGGCCGGACTGGAACCTGATGGTAGCCACGAACCAGGTCTATTTTAGAAAAAATGCGCGCCCCCGCTAAATGCACTGAAAAATCCTGGATGTGTGGGATGGGGTAGCGATCGTGTGCTGTGGCGTTGTTTAGCCTGCGGTAATCGCCGCAAGGTCTCCAGGAGCCGTCGGCTTTCGGGACCATATGCAGCGGCGAAGCCCATGGGCTTTTCGAACGGCGAATAATGCCCAGCCTCTCTAGGCTGGCGAACTCCTCGCGCGCCATGGAGAGTTTAGCAGCATCCAGGCGCCGAGCTTTCGCGAAGACGGGGGGCCAGTTGTAGTGCGGTTGGACTGAGGATCGTCACTTCCTTGTGGTAACGTAACGTATCGTCACTTCCTGTTTTGCTGTCTGCCTGTGTGGTTGCTCTCCAGCTATTAGCTATGGCTACTAGCTCTCTTTCCTCTCCTCTGGTGTGCTCTCTCTGTCAGATGTTTAGCTACACCTCTGCCTCTTTTAGCGATAACGGTAAATGTAATAAATGTTGTCTTTTTGAGGCGCTCGAGGCGAGGTTGTCTGATTTGGAATCCCGGCTCCGCTGCATTGAAACACCGTCTGCACCAGTTAATCTCGACGGACGCCCATTAGCTGCAGCGGAGCTAGCTAGCTTAGGCCCCCCTGTCAGCGGTTCCCCGGCTCTCCTCAGCAGCGAGGAGACTGGGTGGGTGACGGTGAGAAGGAAGCCTAGTCGCAAAGCCCCGGTACACCACCAACCTGTTCACGTTTCTAATCGTTTTTCCCCGCTCAGCGACACACCCGCTGAGGAAAAAACTCTGATCATTGGCGACTCTGTAGTCAGAAACGTGAACCTAGAGACTCCAGCGGCCATAGTCAAATGTATTCCTGGGGCCAGAGCAGGCGACATCGAGTCAAATCTGAAAATGCTGGCTAAAAGTAACTGTAAATACTCCACAATTGTTATTCACGCCGGCATTAATGACATCCGTCTCCGGCAGTCGGAAGTCACCAAACTTGATGTAGAATCGGTGTGACTTTGCAAAAACGATGTCTGCCACTGTAGTATTCTCTGGGCCCCCCCCCCAATCTGACCAGTGATGACATGTTTAGTCGCTCGTCATCCTTGAACCGCTGGCTGTCTGTGTGGTGTCCTAAAAATGACGTGGGCTACATTGACAATTGGAGCTCTTTTTGGGGAAAACCTGGTCTTATGAGACGAGACAGCATTCATCCCACTTTGGATGGTGCTTCTCATTTATCTAACAATCTGGCATCTTTTTTATCCAAATTTCCAAAACCATGACTACTCAGAGTTGGGACCAGGAAGCAGAGTCGCAGTCTTACACGCCTCTCTGCAGCTTCTCTTCATCCGCCACCCCTCAGCTTAGCCCCTGTCTTCCCTATCAGAGAATCGTTGTCTGCTCCCTCCAAAGTAAATAAAAATATCATGCATAAGCATCCCAAAGTGATAAAGCAAAACATTGGTAAAACTCAAATTAAACATAAAGCCTCTAAATTGAATGATTTGGCCTCTGTTCCTCCTCATAATTTAAAAATTAAATGTGGTTTACTAAATATTAGGTCTCTAACTCCCAAGTCTCTGTTAGTCCATGATCTGTTAATTGATCATCAGATTGATTTAATTTCCCTTACAGAGACTTGGTTAGGGCAAGAGGATTATGTTGGTTTAAATGAATCAACTCCCTCTGGTTATTTAAACTGTCAAAATCCCAGAAGTTCTGGTCGTGGAGGAGGAGTAGCAACAATTTACCATTCCAAATTACTAGTTAATGTAAAGCAAAAAACATGTTATAATTCCTTTGAGGGCCTGGTCCTCAGTATTGGGTACTTTAGCAATTTTAGGTTAAACCCAATTTTATTTGCCATAGTTTATCGTCCCCCATCAACCTACTCAGAATTTTTATCCAAATTTGCTGATTTCTTAGCTGATTTAGTGCTGAAATCTGATAGAATAATTATAGTAGGGGACTTTAATATACATGTGGATGTAGATAGTGACTGCCTTAATGTGGCATTTAATTCAATATTAGACTCGATTGGGTTTTCTCAGAAAGTAGGAAATTCTACTCATTACCTCCACCATACATTGGACCTTGTTCTGACATATGGCATAGAAATAGAAAATCTTGTAGTGTCTCCTCATAACCCTGTACTGTCAGACCATTGTCTGTTAACCTTTGATTTTACCATTTCTGACTATTTGGCTCCTAAAGAAAAATATTATTACAGTAGATGCCTCTCAGATGATGCTGTTTCCAAATTTATGCAGATTGTTTCCTCTATGCCATGTGTCAACACAACGGAAATAAGCTATAGACAGCTTGCTCCTTCTGTAATTGATAACATGGTGGATAGTGTTTCAGCTTCTCTGCATCAGGCTCGAGACTTGGTGGCCCCCTTAAAAAAGAAAAAGTCTAATCAGAGATTTCTAACTCCTTGGTTCAACACAGAAACTCGTAGCTTAAAACAGAAGACTCGTCAATTAGAAAGAAAATGGCGCTCTACTAATTTAGATGAAATCTATTTAGCTTGGAGAAATCATCTTTTAATTTATAAAAAATCTCTTAGAAAAGCTAGAACAAGTTATTACTCTGCATTAATAGAAGAGAACAAGAATAATCCCAGGTTTCTTTTCAGTACTGTAGCCAGGTTGACAAAGAGTCAGGACTCTGTCAATCCTAGCATTCCCTTAGAGCTTACTAGTCAGGACTTTATGAACTTTTTCAATAATAAAATTTCATCCATCAGAGATAAAATCAATCAGATTCTTCCCACAGTTAACTTAAATACTGTAACTACTACAACTCCTTCTTTTGATGTCTGTCTTGATGAGTTTACTCCAATCGACCTTTGTGAGTTAGACAAAATAGTTTCCTCATCCAAACCTTCAACTTGTCTTTTAGACCCTATTCCTACTAGGTTATTTAAAGAAGTCTTCCCACTTATTGGTAGCTTTATTCTTCATATAATCAATTCTTCATTAACTTTAGGCCATGTACCGCAGGCTTTTAAAACAGCTGTAATTAAACCCTTACTCAAAAAGCCAACGCTAGATCCAGGAGCTTTAGCTAACTATAGACCAATCTCTAATCTCCCTTTCATTTCAAAAATCTTAGAGTTGTTGCTACGCAATTATTCGACCACCTGCAGGGAAATGGTTTACTTGAAGAGTTTCAATCTGGGTTTAGAATCCATCATAGTACTGAAACAGCCTTAGCGAAGGTCACTAACGACCTCCTCATTGCATCTGATAATGGACTAGTTTCTGTACTTGTCCTTTTAGACCTTAGTGCAGCTTTTGATACTATCGATCATAATATTCTACTTGATAGATTAGAACACTATGTTGGACTTAATGGAACTTCGTTGCAGTGGTTTAGATCTTATTTATCTGATAGGTTCCAGTTTGTTCATGTAAATAATGAGTTTTCTTTCAACTCAAAGCTTAGTCATGGAGTTCCACAGGGATCTGTGCTAGGCCCTACTCTTTTTAGTTTATATATGCTTCCGTTAGGCAACATTATTAGAAAGCACTGTATACATTTTCATTGTTATGCAGATGACACACAATTATACCTGTCAATGAAGCCAGATGATAGTAATCAATTAGCCAAGTTAGAAGCCTGTCTTAAGGAAATCAAAGCTTGGATGACTTGTAATTTCCTGCTATTAAATTCAGATAAGACTGAAGTCATTCTTGTTGGTCCAAAAAACCTTTGAAATTCCTTTCCAAATCAAACTTTCAGTTTGGATGCAGTTACTCTTTCTCTTAATAACTCTGTGAGGAACCTTGGAGTTATTTTTGATCAGGATTTGTCCTTCAATTCACATATTAAATTTGTTTCTAAGACTGCCTTCTATCATTTGCGTAATATTGCCAAGATTAGGAGCATCTTGTCTCAGAGTGATGCTGAGAAACTGATCCACGCTTTTGTTAGCTCGAGATTAGATTATTGTAATTCTTTATTATCAGGTTGTCCTAAAACATCTTTAAAAAGTCTTCAGCTGATCCAAAATGCTGCAGCAAGAGTTTTAACAGGTACTAGAAAGAGAGATCATATCTCTCCGGTTCTGGCCTCCCTTCATTGGCTTCCCATAGAGTTTAGAATTAAGTTTAAAATCCTTCTTCTTACTTACAAAGCTCTAAACAATCAGGCTCCTTTTTATTTAAAAGATCTGATACTACCGTATTATCCTAACAGAGCACTACGCTCCCAAAATGCAGGACTACTTGTAATACCTAGAATCTCCAAAAGTACAATGGGAGGCAGAGCCTTCAGTTATCAAGCTCCTCTCCTGTGGAATCAGCTGCCAATCTGGATTCGGGAGTCAGACTCGATCTCTGTTTTTAAGAATAGGGCTAAAACCTACCTTTTTGATATAGCCTACAATTAGGGAGGGATCATGTGTTTCTGAACCCTCCCTTAGTTATGCTGCTAATAGGTTTAGTCAGCCGGGGGACCTCCAGTAATGCACTGGGCCTCACTCCTTTCCTCACTCTCTATGAAATATTTTTTTTTGCTGGTCATTAACATTTGTTTGTTCTCTCCCATAGATTGAGTCCCCATCGTGCTGTTTGCTCTCTACATGTCTGTTCTTTTCATCTTCTCTGTCCCCTCACCCCCCAGCCAGTCGCAGCAGATGACTGCCCCTCCCTGAGCCTGGTTCTGCTGGAGGTTTCTTCCTGTTAAAAGGGAGTTTTTCCTCTCCACCGTCGCCAAGTGCTTGCTCACAGGGGATCACCTGATTGCTGGGGTCTTTCTGCAACTGTGGGGGTTCCCCCCTACAGTTGATAGTGCTATGAGATGACTGTTGTTGTGAAATGGCGCTATATAAATAAAGTTGAATTGAATTGAATTGAATTAGTGATAAAATGCTCCACCCCGTGTTTCGCAGCTGTTGCCGAAAATGTGGGAATCGTGAGTGCTGGAAACTGGGTGAGTATTGTGTTAAACTTACCACCTGCTGTGGCGACGTTGGTCTGCACTGGTGGCGGGGACACTCGAGCTGCACAGGGAATAGAGTAAAAAGAGAGTGCATTTGACTTCCGGTTATGGCTGCCACGTGAGAAGGACACGTCTCACTCTGCTCTGCTCCTGGAGAAAAAAAATCGGCAAATAACTCTCTCATTTGGGACAGAACGTATCCCAGCGTTTGAGCGAGGATATGTCGGTGAAGCCTAAGGCTGGAAAACCAGGTAGAGGAAAAAGCGAGCCGCCGAAACAGTCCAAATTAACGGACTTTCAGGTCTGTGACGCAGCAGATAAAGCTCCATATATGGCGGAGGAAGCTAGCAGCGGTGCGGTATCTGCGGGAAACGGCACAGGTGCGGTGCTAGCTGCCATAAGTTCAATGAGAGCAGACTTTTCCTCTAAATTTGATGGGATTATGGCAGCGTTGGAAGGAATGAGAAAGGAATTGGGTGACTGTGTAGAACGAATGGCGCAGGTGGAGCTTTGTGTCTCTAGTGCTGAAGATGACGTCACCTGTCTTCAATTAAAGGTGCGCACTTTGGAAAAAAAAATAAATGTCTGGAAGATAATGTCCTGGATTTGGAGTCCCGGTCGAGACGGAACAACTTGAGGCTGGTGGGTCTACCGGAGGAATCCGAAGGTCGGGACTCATGTTCCTTTCTGGAAAAGTGGATTCCGGAGGCGCTGGGCAGCTTGGAGCTGCAATCAGCAGTGGTTCTGGAAAGCGCACACCGTATTGGCCCACGGAGAGATAAGGGACCACCGAGGACCTTAATTATGAAGTTCCTCAGCAACAGAGACAGGATGAAGATCTTCAACGCTGCACGAGCTAAAGGAGAGATTAAACACCAGGACCAGCAGGTGCAGTTCTACCCAGATTTGGCCACAGGAATCCAACAATTGAGGAAGCAGTTTGATCCCGTACGTAAAGAGCTGCGCAACCTTGGGATTCGTCATGGTGTAATTTATCCTGCGAGACTGTTGACCACGTATGGGGGCAGAACACACATCTTCAAGACCCCAGAGGAGGCGCAGGAGTTCATCAAGAAGATCCAAGAAGAGACTGGTGGGAGCTAAGCATGAACAAAATATAAGGTAGAATATTTAAGCATTTGCACAGGCATCTGACTGACTTGAAGCAAATAGCAAGTTTACAAAATATAGATTGTATTATATATTAAAAAAAACAACAAAAAACACTGCACGGTGGCGCAGTGGTTTAGCACTGTGGCAGCACAGTTTTACCCTCGGCCGGGGGATCGCGGGGATCATGAGATCGTGGGTTCGATCCCAGCCCCCGACCAACAGTGAGCTGTGTGGAGTTTGCATGTTCTCCCCGTGTTGCGCGGGTTTACTCCGGGATTTCTCCGGTTTCCTCCCGCACACCAAAAACATGTAGGTTTAGGGCGCTCGCGCACGCAGCGACCAGCAGCTAGTGACTTGTCACCAGACTGCAAACCAAGTCTACCTACGGGTACAAATAAGTAACAAAAAAAACAAAAAAAAAAAAACTATGATGTACAAAGTTGCTAAAAATTTTGGAGTTAAGTTGGAAAACTACAGAGGAGAGTTAATGTTACGTCATTAAAAGCAGTAGAGTTAGGGTGATTGGGAGGATGAAGAAGGAGTGGCTTTGGCTGTTCCTCGTGGGTGTGGAGCGGTCGATGGCTATATCGGGAGACGGAATTTTTCTTTTGATTTTGGGGGGATCGCCACAAATGTGGGAAGGGGGAATTTGTATGTGTGTAGTTTGTAGGATGAATGTTCAACCACTCATTTTTTTGCTTCTCTGTATGAGCATGTTTACACTGCAAGGTAATCCCAAACTCCCTATTGATCATAAACCAAAGCGTTAATCTTAATTTAATTTCATGGAATTGCAGAGGTCTACAAAATTTAAAAAAACTTAAACAAGTTATGAATAAAATAAAAGACATGGGTTCAAAAATTGTGTTTTTACAAGAAGCTCATCTAATAGAGGAGGATGTAAAAAGAATTAGGAGTAGATGGCAAGGAAGTGTTTTCACCTCATCATTTTCATCCCGAGCCAGGGGAGTTATGACTCTCATACATAAATCAGTCCCATTTCAAGTGAAAAATGTAATTGGAGACAAATTTGGAAGATATGTAATCATTCAAGGATCTTTGCTATTAGAAAATATAAATTTGGTGAACTTATATGGTCCCAATATAGATGATCAAAAGTTCTTTGCTAATTTATTTCTTATCTTATCATCACTTACAGGGCAACATACTGTATAATAGCAGGGGATTTTAATTGTACATTGAATCCCGGTATAGATAGATCAACAGGACTGGACTGTACGCACAATGGATGTAGGATGACCATTAATCATTAATAGTATTATTCCAATACCTACAAGACATTCTCACGTATTGATTATTTTTTGATCTCCACAGAATTGAGGTCCAAGATTCAAAACTGCTTTTATGATAACATCGTGATCTCTGATCATGCACCCTGCTGTCTAATATATGTAGATAAGAAATTGACAAAGGAATCAGGTAGATGGCAATTTCAGCATAAATGGCTTCAGGATGAGGAATTTGTCAAGTACATAGAAAAACAGATGAGTTCTTTGACATCAATACTACACAAACATCAGCATGTGTAAAGTGGGAGGCTTTCAAAGCTTTTATTAGGGGACATATTATTAGTTATACAGGTTCAAAATCTAAGAAGACTCGAGAGGAGAGAGCCCAATTGGAACATAAAATAAAAAGTCTTCAAGAAAAAGTGTATGCAGGAAGTGATCCAAGGTTGGAGAACGAATTACTGATTTTGAGAGCTGAATATGACAAAAAATCAGCAAATAGAGCTGCCTCGAGTCTTCTAAGATTGAAACAATCTTTTTATGAACAAGGTGAAAAATCAGGAAAATTATTGGCATGGCAGATTAAACAATTAGAATTTAAAACACCAATTACCAGTATTATAAGTAACGGACAGGTAGTTATAGATCCTTTAGAAATTAATAGAGCCTTTAGAGATTACTATGAAAAATTATATGATACCAAAAATGAATCTGACTTTACAAAACTAAATGGGTTTTTGAACGAACTATCTATACCGTGTATTCCAAATGAAAACAGGGAGATACTGGAGTCTAAAATTAGTCAAGAAGAAGTTGGGCTAGCCATTGATAATATGAAATCAGGAAAAAGTGCAGGACCAGATGGTCTTCCAGTTGACCTTTATAAGAAATTTAAGAATAAATTAATAAAACCTTTTTTGGAAATGGTTTTAGAAGCATTTCAAAATAGTAATTTACCATCATACATGAATAATGCCTTAATTATACTGTTGCCAAAACCAGGTAAACCCTCTAATAAATGTGAAAATATGAGACCAATAAGCCTATTAAATGCCGACCTTAAGATAATCTGTAAAATTTTAGCAAGACGAATACAAGAAATTTTACCAAATATTATTAATCGAGATCAGAATGGCTTTATAAAGGGAAGACAAGGCTTCCATAATGTAAGAAGACTATTTAATATTATTTATTCTAATAAAGAAGCACCGGATACAGCTCTCCTATCACTGGACACCGAAAAGGCCTTTGATAGAGTCGAATGGCCCTTTCTTTTTGAAGTCTTACAAAGGTTTGGACTTGGAAATAATTTCATAAAATGGGTTCAGATAATATACAATAATGCTACAGCAGAAATCCGAACAAATAACAATATTTCAGAATCAATAAAAATCAATAGAGGATGTCGACAAGGCTGTCCACTTTCACCTTTACTGTTTACTATGGCAATTGAACCTTTAGCGATGGCGATACGTTTGCATTCACAAATATATGGAATTAAAGTTGGACCAACAGAACATAAAATCTCCCTGTACGCCGATGACATAATTTTGTTTATGTCGAATCTTAAAAAATCAATTCCGACCTTGTTGAATTTAATAAAGAATTTTGGGGAAATAACAGGATATAAAATAAATAAAACTAAATCTTCAATATTAATGCTAAATGAGACCCAGAGAAATTACCCAGCCCCTGAGGTAAATCAATTCAACGTTGTAAATCAGTTTAAATATTTAGGAATCCAAATTGTGCCTAAGCTAGAATCAGTCGCCAGTGTCAACTATGAAGCCTTAATGACAGATATCAATGAGTTAATTCAGAGATGGATGTCACTACCAATGTCGATGATCGGGAGAATCAATATACTTAAAAGTAATATTTTACCTAAAATACTTTATTTATTTCAATACATTCCCTTACCGCCACCTTTAGATTTATTCTCAAGAATTAAAAAAAAGTTAGTGGAATTTATATGGAACAACAGGAGGGCTAGATTACGTCTGTCTTTATTATATTTACCATTTGATCGTGGAGGTCTGAAATGTCCAAATTTTATGTTGTATTATTGGTCGGCACAACTGAGGTCTATGACATATTATTTTTCATTAAATGATCTCCCTCACTGGACTGAAATGGAATCATACAATTTACCTTTACCTCTTCCCATATTCATATACTCAGATTCGGCAAAAAAATTACAAAAACAAGTTAAAAATCCATTTGTAAAGCATATGATCAAAATATGGTATGAAACTAAAAACTATTTAAAAGAACCACACTTATTGTCACAATTTAGCCCAATATGGGGAAATCAATATTTTAAACCAGGGAGAGCGGATGCTGTATTTAAAGTATGGAATTTAAAAGGGATTCAAAAGATTCAGGATTTATATTTGCCATGTGCAGATAACATAATGTCTTTTGAAGAGCTGAGGATCAAATTTAATCTTAATAGAACACATTTTTTTAAATATCTTCAACTTAGAAACTTTATTCGATCAAATCAAAATAAAGCTCTCACTCGACCTATTTATTCATCATTGGAAAAAATGTTGATGAAAGATAGTAAAAGAAAGGGTATTATTTCAGAGTTTTATAACTCATGGACACTATCCTCAAGTGAAAACTCACAGAAAAGATTAAACTACTGGAAAGAAGATCTGCAAACTGAAATTTCAGAGGAACAATGGGAATTGGCTTGTACAGAAGCTCAAACCAAATCAATAAATGTACATCTTAAATTGATACATTTTAAATGGTTAATGCGGATGTATGTTACACCGGAGGAGTTAAATAGATATAACAAAAACATATCAGATACGTGCACAAAATGCATGGAAAGTAAAGGAACCCTATTTCATTGTGTATGGGAATGTAGAATAATTAGAATGTTTTGGGAAGAGGTGAGGGTAACAATTGAAAAAAATAATCTCAAAACAAATCATATTGAATCCTAAACTGTTTTTGTTGGGTCTGTACCCAGAAAAGCATAACTTTAATAAAAGTGAAAGAACATTCATAGACCTCAGTTTGCTTAATGCCAAAAAATGTATTGCACTATTATGGAAAAAGACTCATAGACCAGATGTGACTCAGTGGTTAAGACAGATGTTAACAAACCTTCCATTAGAAAGAATAACATACATACTGAAATCAAAGGAAATTGTGTTTGAGAATATATGGAGACCTTTTATTGATTATGTAAAAAATTTAAACATAACTCTTGAAGAAGAAGGTGAATGATGTGTGTGGACCTTGCAAATTCCAAACTGGTGAACATAATATGTATACTTATGTAATGGATTGTCTAGACTAAACAGAGGAGCATTATTGAAGACTTGATTTTGTTGGTGGTTGTGGGTGTTTTTAGTGCATTTTTTTTGTAGTACTTTAGTGTTAGTGTTTGATTGTTTGTGTCATGTTTGTTAAAAAAAAAAAAAAAAGGTTCAATAAAGATATTGTGGAAAAAAAAAAGAGAGTGCATTTACCAGCCGCCTATTGGCAAGATCAACTAACAAACCATGTGAGCACAGAAGATCAGCACCTAACATGTTGAAACTCACCGCCGCTATGACAAAAGTCCATTCATAAGTGCGGCCATGTAAGGACAGAGACAAAGTCCTTTCCCCGTAGGTGTTGATGCTCGAGCCGTTCGCCGCCGTTGCCCCGTTTCCACGGGGGCCAGCCACCCGGTCAGCATAGGTTGGGGTGATGAAACTCACTTGGGCTCCGGTGTCTATAAGGAACTGCCGCCCGGAGCTCGTATCTGTGATGTATAGCAGCTTATTTCTTTCGCCGAGAGCCGAAGCTGCTAACGATTCCCGGTCCTGCCGTTTCCCGACTTCTTGAAGTTGCACGGTGGCACACACCTGTGCGCCCTCTCTGCGAACCGCCAATGATAAAAGCAGAGATCCTCTCCTCCGCTGCGTCGGGGCCGCGCCTCTGCCACTGGGCCATCACCTCTGCCGCGTCGGGGCCGCGCCACTGCCATCGATGGTAGGCTCGGTTGTCTCCGGCTCGTCGCTGCCTCGGGTCACCGCCGCGGTCATCTGCTCGCCGCAGGAGCTGAGGAGCCTCTGCGCCTCTTGGGCCAGGTCACGGAAATCCTGCTGGGTGTCACAACGCATGCTGGACAGCGTTCCTCTCATATGCGTCGGGAGGTTGGTCAGAAAGATGTACTTAAAGAGGAAATCGTCGTCGTCTGACCCCCTCAGCTGCAGCATGTCTTCCATCAGGGCGACTGGCCTGTGATCTCCTTGGTTGAGCATAGCCAGGAGCCTCCTAGCCCTCTCTTCGGCTGAGGGCGTGAAACACTTGGTGAGGGCAGCCTTCAATCTGCCGTATTTGTCTTCGGCGGGTGGCTGCTGTACCAAGCTCCGCACGCATCGAGCTGTGCGGTTGTCGAGTCTAGCGATGACATGGTAGAACTTAGTGTCATCCGCCGTTATGCCTGCGAGCGTGAACTGTGCCTCCGCCTGGAGGAACCACGAGTCTGGGTTGTCCTGCCAGAATTCCGGCAGTTTGACGGCGATGGCGCTCACTAGGGCAGACTCCAATGAGTCCTGATCGTGGAGAGCATTTCCAGGCATTCTCACACGTCGCTGGTCACCAATGTAGGGAGCGTGAAATAACGAAGCTGAATTGGTTCTTAATTCAGGTTTTATTCAAGCACTTCATCCCCAGCCTTCTCTCAGGAACAAAAGAGGAAGAGCTGCATCAGACCTTCACATTTATACCTCTCACACAAAGGAAGAATCACATATCCCTGTCAAAACCCCCTATTGACATTGACTCCCCCTCCAGTCTCTCAGTCCACCACCTGTCTCCCAGGAGGTCGGGAAGTCCTTTCAGTCCCTTGTCGCCGTACCTCCATCCTCTTGTTGTTAACCGCAGGTGGTCCAGACATATTGTTCCATTCAGGACGTGAAGTCAATCCACACATGCAATCTCCAGCGTCCCCTTAATGCTTATGCATATGTAGGCAAAAATACATGGGCTACAGCTGGGTCTTTCAGCATGACAATGATCCCAAACACACCGCCCGGGCAACGAAGGAGTGGCTTCGTAAGAAGCATTTCAAGGTGCTGGAGTGGCCTAGCCAGTCTCCAGATCTCAACCCCATAGAAAATCTTTGGAGGGAGTTGAAAGTCCGTGTTGCCCAGGGACAGCCCCAAAACATCACAGCTCTAGAGTAGATCTGCATGGAGGAAAGGGCCAAAATACCAGCAACAGTGTGTGAAAACCTTGTGAAGACTTACAGAAAACGTTTGACCTCTGTCATTGCCAACAAAGGGTATATAACAAAGTACTGAGATGAACTTTTGTTATTGACCAAATACTTATTTTACCGAGGAATTTACCAATTAATTCATTAAAAATCCTTCAATGTGATTTTCTGGATTTTTTTTTCCCTCATTTTGTCTCTCATAGTTGAGGTATACCTATGATGAAAATTGGAGACCTCTCTCATCCTTTAAGTGGGAGAACTTGCACAATTGGTGGCTGACTAAATACTTTTTTGCCCCACTGTATGGTATGGCACATCTCAGCCAAATTTATATACATTTTGGTTTGTATCACCCAGCCCTGGCTTTTCCTTGGCACTCGACTTGATGTTTGCAGTGTTCCGCTTTGAGAAATCATTTCCTTCCACTGGCACTTTATAAGTAAGCTAAATGTGAGCTTTGACTGTTTTTAAGTTGTGAAAATTCTTATTTTTTTCTGGTTTGATTATATTTGCATATGTACATGAGTGGAACGTGCAACAAGCAACTGAGTGCTATTGCTTTATTGTGGAGAGAGGAATAATCAGGCAGAGCGGTCCAGAGCAGAGCAGCCTTTATTAATCTCTCTCTCACATTCACCAGAATCACAAGCATCAAGAGTCACAGGTCACAGGCACCTCTCCTTTTATAACATACAACTCGCCCAGTGACCTGTGGTGCTACATTAACATAAGTGGAAACATACTGAGTGGATTTGCAACATTATATCTGTTTTTAATAAATGTACATAGGTCATGTGAAAGTTTAGTGACTTTTTTTTGAGGGGGGGTTATTAAAAATAAACCTCTTAGTTCAGGGGTTGGCACCCTATGGCTCTGGAAGCACAAGCAGCTTTTTTACCCATAATAATACCTGAGTAACATAAAAAGTGAAAACAGCATATTTATATATTTATTTTTAATATAAAAAAGATAAAGTGATGAGAAAAATTTCTGATTTATAACAAAGTCACAATTTAACCTAAAATCATGTATTAGAGGAAAAGCAGCATTTCCTCTGTCATATATTGTCAGCCTCATCAACGCTGATTTCAATTTGTGTATTCTGTTGTCATTGTGTTTTAACTGTATGTTTGTTCATGGTTACATGCCAGATATGTTGATGGACTGTTATTATTCCTTTGGTGAAAAACAAGTGTGCCAGTCTTTCTGATATGAACAACTACAGACCTATAGCTATTGCAAATGTTATATCTAAACTGTTAGAGGGTTTATTCCTGAACAGAATTGAGGATTATCTGTGGACAAACGACAATCAGTTTGGTTTCAAATCAGCTCTTTCAACTGACAAGGCTGTTTACCTACTCCATGAATTTGTTGACTACTTCAGAAGCCATTCCACTAGTGTCTATGCTACGTTCCTAGATGCTAGCAAAGCATTTGACAGGATTAACCACTGGTGTTTGTTCAGAAAATTGATCGATCGAGGTATTCCTATTTACATTGTTAGCATCCTGTTATACTGGTACAGAAGGCAGTCTATGGTTGTTAGATGGGGCAATGTCACCTCATCCAAATTTCATGTGACCAACGGTGTTAAACAAGGTGGTATACTGTCACCCTTGTTGTTTAATGTCTATGTTGATGATCTCAGTGTACTGTTGAACGATACTAATGTGGGCGGCTCCTTTAACGGTGCACTGTTAAATCACATTTTCTACGCTGATGACCTCTGTTTGTTAAGTTTGTCTACTGCAGCGATGCAACATCTCCTTTCGGTATGTGAAAAACTTGGTGAAAAAAATGACATCCTGTTCAACTGTACTAAATCTATGTGTATGGCTTTCAAACCAAAGGGTGTCAATACGTCGAATCCTGTTATGCCACTTTGTGGTAATAGCTTGAACTTTGTTGAAAAAGTCAAATACCTAGGTGTGTGGATTGAATCTGATAAGACCAATGTTGATTGTAACAGGCATCTCAGGAAACTGTATGCTCAAACAAATTAACTGTTGCGAAATTTCCATAGATGTTCTCCTGATGCCAAATGTATGTTGTTCAAGACCTTCTGTACCTCAATGTACTGCTCGCCTTTATGGTTTAATAGCAATGTTGCTGTTAGGAACAAAATCCGCATTGCATATAATAACTCCCTAAGAAGGTTGTTAGATGTACCACGAAGGTCGAGTGCAAGCAAGATGTTTGCGTCTGTGAACATTCCGTCTTTTGGCGAATTGATACGTAAGAATGTTTACAGTTTTTTGAGAAGGTTGCTGGCATGTAACAATCATCTTATATCAGCAATTGTCAACTCGTCACTCACACTTCATTCCAGCATTTGGAAGTGGTGGCGTTCCATTTTATACTGAGCCCATTATTGTATGTTACTGTTGTTACAAGAGCGCCGAGTGTCTGCTGATCTGTATATACTTTTATCTATTTATTTATTTATCTATTTTCTACTCGTTTTAGTTTTGCTCTTAATATGAACCCTGAGTTTGAAATAAACGTTTGAATTTGAATATTCTGAATATTGGAATGCCAATCTGTGCCTCAGTTTTAAGGGTTAAATGTTTTGCAGTGTCACGTAATTTTTTGGGTAAAAAATGTTCAAAATGTCTATTTTTCTAGCAGAATTTGCCGATCCCAGACACTAGTGCTTCTAAAAAAAAAAATGTGATTCATGTTTTAAAGATCCAAGTCAATCATCAAGATTTAAACAAAAAGGGTTGAAATAGCCCACTTTGTGTGTGATGAATACAGAAAATATGAAAGTTTAACTTTTTAGCATTGAATTAGTAAGAAGCATTAGTTTTTTGAGATACACTAATAGATAAGCAAAGTAAATGTTTAAACAAGAAGAAAGAGTGACGGTGCATTCACATGTTGACAGTAAAAACCTGCTCTCCCATCCATGGCAGTTTAATTTTGGTGATAAAATGATGGGCAACAATGATAGAGCAGAGCAGCTACTATTGTAATTCAAGATAAAGAATACTGGAGGATTCAATTTCTTATATATATATATATATATATATATATATATATATATATATATATATATATATATACACTACCGTTCAAAAGTTTGGGGTCACTTAGAAATTTCCTTATTTTTGAAAGAAAAGCACTTTTTTTCAATGAAGATAACTTTAAACTAAACAGAAATACACTCTATACATTGCTAATGTGGTAAATGACTACTCTAGCTGCAAATGTCTGGTTTTTGGTGCAATATCTACATAGGTGTATAGAGGCCCACTTCCAGCAACTATCACTCCAGTGTTCTAATGGTACAATGTGTTTGCTCATTGCGTCAGAAGGCTAATGGATGATTAGAAAACCCTTGTGCAATCATGTTAGGTCTGCAATGCTGTAATTGCTGCAAATGGAGGATTCTTTGACGAAAGCAAAGTTTGAAGGAAAAAATTATTATTTCAAATACAAATCATTATTTCTAACCTTGTCAATGTCTTGACTATATTTTCTATTCATTTTACAACTCATGGTGGTAAATAAGTGTGACTTTTCGTGGAAAACACAAAATAATTGTCTGGGTGACCCCAAACTTTTGAACGGTAGTGTATACAGTATACAGTATATATATATACACTACCGTTCAAAAGTTTGGGGTCACTTAGAAATTTCCTTATTTTTGAAAGAAAAGCGCTTTTTTTCAATGAAGATAACTTTAAACTAATCAGAAATACACTCTATACATTGCTAATGTGGTAAATGACTATTCTAGCTGCAAATGTCTGGTTTTCGGTGCAATATCTACATAGGTGTATAGAGGCCCTTTTCCAGCAACTATCACTCCAGTGTTCTAATGGTACAATGTGTTTGCTCATTGCGTCAGAAGGCTAATGGATGATTAGAAAACCCTTGTGCAACCATGTTAGGTCTGCAATGCTGTAATTGCTGCAAATGGAGGATTCTTTGACGAAAGTAAAGTCTGAAGGAAAAAATTATTATTTCAAATACATATTATTTCTAACCTTGTCAATGTCTTGACTATATTTTCTATTCATTTTACAACTCATGGTGGTAAATAAGTGTGACTTTTCATGGAAAACACAAAATAATTGTCTGGGTGACCCCAAACTTTTGAACGGTAGTGTATATATAAAATTTTATAAGATTTCAGTGACTTACCATTTTGTGCAATTGCTTAAAACTGACAGAAAAGGCCGAAAGTTTCATAAATTATTCCAGACTGTTGACACTCACTTTGATTAGAATATCAACATTTAGTTTGTTGTTGCTGCTCAAGTAGACAAAAAGGTTTAAAAATTTCAATGGCAATTTTCTTCAGGACAAGTGGTACTCTACTGTAACCACCGTTTGTAGAGGAATTGTTCATCAGCCTCACATTGAAATGTATGGAACTTTTTACATTTTCCATGTATCATCAACGTAAATGCAGCCAAAGCAGTAAAGCCCCATAGGTAATCCATTCACAAAGCAAATCTAGTCTCCTACAGCCTCACAAATGCGGAGCTGCTGTTGACTGGATGATGTGCACTCCAAAGCAATCTATGGGTTTCTGGCTTGTCTGACATGGCAGCAAAACAACAAACTTTCTATGATATCTAGAAAACAAAACAGGGAAAGGTGTTTCTGATAAGATCTGAGGCAACAAAGAAGCTGTTAAGACCTGGCCCACATTAAAAGATAATGACAGATTTTAAAAATGTGAGAGACCCCACACAATGACAAAAAAAAAGTGAATGAATGAATGAATGAATCTTTATTTCGGATAGATTAAAAGTAAAGATTAAAAAGAAACAGAATAATATAACAAAGGGGGAAAAATCCAACAAGGTCAAATTAAACAATAACTCCTCTGATTATACAGTTCAACATAAGTTATCCGAAATGGGTGATGGCTGAAGCCGCAGCTTATATTGCCCACCCATATTCCATCCAAGAATTCAAAAGAAAAACAAAACAAGAGCGATCACAATTCGGAACAAAGCTAAGACAAAATGTGACAAAAAAAACTAAGCAACAACACAACACAGATTGGATATGACAATCCTTATGTGATTTTACATGTCATCTTGTATATATGTTTGGAGTATTTCTTCCTTTAGTTTTTGTTTAAATTGTCCAAGCGTTGTACATGATTTTAATTCAGGTCCAAAATCGTTCCATAATCTGACTCCTTGCACTGAAACACAGTGTTGCTTGGTGGTAGTTCTCACTGAAGGTTTTTGAAATATACATGTTCCTCTGAAATGATATTGTTTCTCCCTTATTTGGAACAGCTTTTGGACATTTGCGGGCAGTGATAGATTCTTCACTTTAAACATTATTACTGCAGTTTTAAAGTCAACCAGATCTTTCAACTTGAGAGCTTTTAATTTAAGAAAAAGTGGGTTTGTTGGTTCCCTGTAAGCAGCTTTGTTTATTATTCTAATAGCTCTCTTCTGAAGCATACAGATTGGATATATGTTTGTTTTATATGTATTTCCCCATACTTCAGTACAATATGTCATGTATGGGAGTATTAATGAATGATACAAAGTATATAATGTGGGTTGATTCAGCAAATATTTCGCTCTGTGTAGTATTGCGATTGATTTAGATATTTTACCTTTAAAATAATTAATATGTGACTTCCAACACAGTTTATTATCAATTATTACTCCAAGAAATTTAGTTTCAGATACCCTTTCAATCTCTACATCATTTACACTGAGTTTAGGTACTAAGTTGTTGTGATGGTTGTTAAAAACTATAAATTTTGTCTTACTTAAATTGAGCGTTAATTTGTTTGAATCAAACCACAGTTTAAGCTTTCCTAATTCCTTTCCGAGTGTATCCAAAAGTTGTTCCAAATTGCTTCCACTACATAATAGATTAGTGTCATCGGCAAACAATATTAAATCCATTTTTTCCAAGACTTTACATATATCATTTATATACATATTGAATAACAATGGCCCCAAAACTGAACCCTGTGGGACTCCACAAGTAACCTTCAGTAACTGTGAGTTTTTGTTACCAACACATACATACTGATATCTATTCTTTAAGTAACTACTTAACCAGGACAGTGCTACCCCCCTAATACCACAATTTTGTAGTTTCTTTAATAATAAATTGTGATCCACTGTATCAAATGCTTTTTTAAGATCCAGGAATACCCCAACTGAATACTCTTTATTTTCAACGGCAGTTGATAATTTTTCTATAAATTCCATTAGAGCAAATGCAGTTGTCCTCTTGTGTCTGAACCCATATTGCTGCTCACACAATAAATTATTCTTCATTATGAAGTTGTCAATTCTCTCACAGAATATTTTTTCAAGTATCTTGGAAAATTGCGGCAACAGTGAAATTGGTCTATAGTTTGAAAGTTCCCCTCTGTCACCCGTCTTGTATATCAGAATTACTTTAGCTATTTTCATTGCATTGGGAAATATACCTGTTTGGAGAGACATATTACAAATATACGTCAGTGGTTTCACTAAGCATTCGATAATACTTTTGACTAGGAGCATGTCAATATCATCACAGTCCGTAGATGTCTTACTTTTAAACGATTTAACAATTTCAATGACCTCTCTCTCGTCTGTGTTCTTTATAAAAATGGAGTCTTTTATAGCAGTGTTTTTGCTTATTGTATCACCCGTAGGTGCCGTAATGGGTATTTCTCAAGCCAAATTAGGACCAATGTTAACAAAAAAGTTATTAAATTCATCTGCAGGTGAAGCTGCATTCACACTCTGAGTCGTTTTATTATTTTTTGAAAAATTGGTTGGGTAGCTTGTATTTCTGTTTTTATTTCCAAGAATATTGTTAAGTATTGTCCATGTATTTTTAATATTGTCTCTGTTTTTCTCCAGTTCTTCACTGTAATAGTCTCTTTTACTACATCTCATTATATATGTTAACTTATTTTTGTATGTTTTATACCGCTGCTCTGCTTCTTTTGTCCTTTTCTTTAGAAAAGCTTTATATAATAAATTTTTCTTTTTACACGCCTTTTGTAATCCTTTGGTTAACCATGGCTTATCGCCAAATTTATGTTTAAGCTTTTTCTTTACTAATGGACAATTTTTTTCATAAAGAGTGGTTACAATGTTCATAAATGTGTCGTAGGCTTCACTTACATCTGATACATAGACTTTTGTCCAGTCCTGCTTCAGCAAGTCCTCTTTAAAAGAACTGATTGCATTTTGTGATTTGTATCTGAACGATTTTAAAAAATTTTCTGTATTGGCCCCCGTGTGGCCATGGATAAGTGCAAAGGTTGGCAAATGGTCACTTATATCATTTATCAATAATCCACTTTCTATTTTCTTATCAATAATATTAACAAACAGGCTGTCAATAAGTGTAGCAGTGTGAACTGTGATTCTATTGGGATGTGTTATTGTGGGATATAGACTCATGCTGTACATAGAATTCATGAACTCTGTAATTACATTTTGTTGATATGGATTTAGTAAATCAATATTGAAATCCCCACAAATTACTACCATTTTCTTACTAGTAATATTATTGTACAGCTCGACTAATTTATCTCTGAATGTCTCAATGCAAGTTCCCGGCAGTTCTATATATACAACTTATAATTAGATTTTTTGTTTTATCTTGGTCAATCTCAACAGTAACACATTCTAAAATCCCTGGTAGTGCAAAGGACATTCCATTTACAAGTTTACACCTATACAGGTCATCAATATACAGTGCAACACCACCACCCTTTTTTTGAGATCTGTTAATATGAAACATCTGATATCCCTCTATTGCCATCAGGGGAGCCTGCTCCTCATTAAGCCAAGTTTCAGAGACTGCGATGGCTGTAAATTTTCTTTCTAGCTGTTTTGAATAGTCCTGAATCTGTGGAAAGTTTTTGTTAAGACATCTGCTCCTATATTGGATCCTATATTGCTCCTATATTGTGTGAAGTGCTGCAGTGGGAGAAGACAGCACACCATACACAGAATCCATTCACAACCAACCAGAGTCCTGATCAGTGTTGCCAGATTTTACTTGACAAACAAGTGATTATATCCATGAAAGCATGCCCAGACAACAGCACTCATGTACACTTTTAGGGCCCTTATTACCACCAGTCAACAGTGGACTTTTGCGCAGTGCTTCCCACCTTACACAAGTGTTTTGTTAGTTTCTGTCAGCACTTTGTCTCTTTTTTTACACCATCTAATTACCAGTAGACAGTGTGCCGACTTTGCTGTGGGAGGAGGAGGCTCATTTCAAAGAGGTGTATCTCCTCAGTCATCTTCTTTGATTGATCTTTTGCCCGTTTCTGCGGTTCAGGGTAATAAAAAATGCACACCCAACTCAGCTGTTGGTTTTCTGTTAGAAGCATTAACCTCAGGACAGGACAAGACAAGACAATCCTTTATTAGTCCCACAATGGAGTTTTTGCGTAGGCTCGTAAAATTCACGTAACTCGCTGGGGTAAACATAAACACGCCGTAGGTGCCGCCATCTTGGATGGCAAGAGCAGCAGTTGCACTGTGACAACCCAGGCGTAACTTGTACTGTTTAGCGATCAGAATGAGTGAGGAGAACACACAGTCACAATCTGACATAATAACATCCTATCATCCTCTTCAACAACTGACACTATGGCCTCTGACACTGTGTCTGCGATGTCTGTGTCATATTCAGTGGAGTCATTGTCAGCAGTCATAACAGCAGACAAGTGTTTTTAATCTTGCTCCCGTGCGCTCCTCTGGTGTGCCGAAATGCCTCAGTTGAACGGAGGTGGTGGGTGTGGGGTAACAGCTGGAGCAATTAGCAGAACAATGACTGCCAGTAATCTGCTCAGCGGGGATGATTTGGGGGCAAACGATGAGATGATATCTTTCAAAGACGAAGGGGAGCAGGAGGAAAAAATATCGGAAAACGTGTCAGCGGAAAGGGATGTGGATGATGTGAAGTCTTGGCTGGTGAACGAGTCGGAAAACAACAGCAGCTCCTCACTCGGAGGTGAGTGAAGCGCACTGCGTGTTTTTTTTTTTTTTTAAAGGCTCTCCACGGCGCGCCGCGTTAAAACGTACCTGATTTTATGCACATGTACAATAGTTTTTTCCCCTTTCATGTGTGCATCGTAGCAAGCAGAGAGGCGCCCCCAAACCACAAAGTTTTTTTGTTTTTTTTTTTTGTTACTTATTTGTACCCGTAGGTAGATTTGGTTTGCAGTCTGGTGACAAGCCACCGGCCGCTGCGTGCGCGAGCGCCCTAAACCTACATGTTTTTGGTATGCGGGAGGAAACCGGAGAAATCCCGGAGTAAACCCACGCAACACAGGGAGAACATGCAAACTCCACACAGCTCACTGTTGGTCGGGGGCTGGGATCGAGCCCACGGTCTCATGATCCCCGCGATCCCCCGGCCAAGGGTAAAACTGTCAGTGAAGGTAATTATTCAAAAATCCAACTTTTTTTTTTTTTTTTGCATTTCACACCGGCCATTTAATTCCCCGCTTATCCCCTTATCAGGGGGAACAACAGGAGTACACCATTTTGCGGAGTTTGTAGATACACGTGAGCTATGTGGTTTGTTTCACCCTGCTGCTGCCGTTTCTTGCCATCCAATATGGTGGCACACTCTAACGGGCCGGTGCAGCACGCCCCCTGACGTCATATGCAAAAACTCCATAGGGAAATTTACAAGGAGGGAGGAGAGTTGGGTACTCAGGGATGTGTAGCGTGTGGCCAGGGCGAGGCCACCCACACTATGCTTACGGTCGGGGTTTTCGAGCGGCAGGCACCCCAGACTACCAGCCCCCAGCAAGCACCCCGACAGCCACCTGCCAGCCCCTGGGAGGGGCCACCAAGAGCAGGCTTGCTTCATGGCAGGGGTCAGTAGCAGACGGGACACCACATCAGCTTTCTCCTCCCACCCGGAAGGGACTGGGACAGAAAGCCACAAACCTCGGGAGACCCCCACATGAGACGGAGGAGACCTTTGGTCAGTGAAACAACAAGACAGGGAGCCCTCTGGTCCCCCATGGGGCCAGGGGCAACTTCTACGCCACCGTTAATGATATTTCTGCAGGTTCACCTACAGGAGTTAACCAAAGTCAAGCTTGATCGTCTTCTTGGCGCTCCGCCATGGCTGTACGTGACCCTAGTGGAGGGATCCGAGGACCTCACTACACCATCCAATCAATAGTAGCGACGGAGAAAAAAAAAAACGGTGCATGTGTAACCCCCGCCCCCTCGCTACTATCCTTACAGATAGTGCTTGTGACCATATTACAGAATAGAGGCTAATTTCTAATCTAGGCTCAAATAAGGAGCTTGACAGTAATTTGCTTGTCAACTGTTAAGCAGACCTATAACATCCACCCCAAATAACATACATGAAACAGATTGGCGGGATTATTAAAGGTGTATTACAATATCATAATAAGTAGTTGGATTTAGAACTCTAATGTAATGAATGTCATTGGGTTTACACACCTTTTTTGTTAGCCAACCATTAACCAGGTACGGTAAATTAAACCAAAAAAATCTCTGAGATCTCAGGAAAGAAAAAGTATAAAAAAAAGGAAAAAATTCAAATAAAAGAGGAAAGGTAAATGTGGAGAAAGGAAGCAGGCGAGGCAATGAGCTAGACAACACATGAACTTTATTCCTTCTCCAACATTCAGTACAGTAAAAGAACTCCCGGGCCTCTGTGTATTCTCCTTTTATACCTTCAATTCTATGCATTAAGACCCGGAACTTCCGACCATAATACATTGTTTGGAACAAAGACCTGTGTGGCACATTAACATAACATCGCTCCGGCGTTCTCTCCTCTCCCCGAGGGGCGAATAGTCCTTACTGTCCCGGCTGAGACCCCCTGGTGACACTTCCTCCTTCAGTCCATTGTTCCCCCTTTCCCCAGCTGCCTTCTCTGGGTGGAGAATCCGCTCTCCCCCTCCCCCCCGTACCACCACACAGCCCCCCTGAACACCCAGAAGGGGCACTAACCCCTCCGTCCTTTGGGCTTGAGCCAGCACCCATAGCGACTGTAGCGGTGGGTCGCCGATCCAGTCGAAACACCCTGCTGGCGAGGTGTACAGGAGGGTACATCAGTCTGTGGAGGAAAAAAGGGGGGGGGGAACACATCAGCTTCGCGGGCACAGGTCCCTACCGTGGGAATACCAATTTGTGGGGCTGCCAACGGTGGGCATCCACGCCAGGGAGCCTGGTCCATCACCACCTGCTCATCTGCCAACACAAAAGCGGGCTTCAGCCTGTCGATGCAGACAGGTCTCCCTACGCCCCCCCCCCCCCAAGTCTAACACAAATGCTTCGCCCCAGGTTCCAACACCCTGAATGGTCCATCGTACAGTGGACACAGCGGGGTCCGGTGCGCATCGTGCCTGACAAAAAAAAAGCTGGTGTTCTGTAAACTCTTGAAGACAAAAGTGCGGGGAAAACAATAGTGGGCCAGGCCCAGTACGTTAAAAGCCTCCAAACTGTGCAAAAATTGCGCGGGCGGATCGGCCTCAGGCACAGGGTTTTCCAGTAAAAACTCTCCAGGGAGGCTGCCAAATCCTCCTTATGCGCGGAACGCAACCCAAAAGAACTCTTGGCAGCCGGTCGACCCAATTTGTATCCGCAAGCGAAGCTCTGAGTGCTGCCTTGAGCAACCTATGAAAACGCTCACATAACCCGTTAGCTTGGGGGATGTACGCGGTAGTGCAGTGAATTTTGACACCCAGGCTCTGGGCCATCGCGGACCAGAGTTCCGAAATGAATTGCGGGCCCCTGTCGGACATCACTTCCGAACCGTGCAACCGATCCGAACCGTGCAACCCAAGCCGACAAAAAGGCACGAGCTACTTCCGCGGACATGGTAGAAGCCAGCAGAACCACTTCAGGCCAGCGCGTGGTGCAGTCCACGATAGTCAAAAGGTGCGTGAAACCTTGCGACAGTGGGAGGGGTCCCACCAAATCCACGTGGACGTGGTCAAACCTCCTGACTGGGATTTGGAAGGGCTCGAGGGGGGCTCTGGTGTGCTTGTGCACTTTGGCCCGCTGGCACGCGACGCAAGCTGCAACCCACTCTTTTACGTCCTTGCGCAAGTGTGGCCAGATGAATTTCGCCCTCACTAGCTTCACCAAAGCGTGCATGCCCTGATGCAAAAGAGAGTGGAGTGACTCAAAAACACAATGGCGCCAAGAACTCAGAACCACTGGCGCGGGCAACCGATGGCGATGTCGCAGAGCAAGGGAGGGCACCCTTCTGGCAGCACCCTGCTCTCCAGCCTTAACCCAGTAGGTGCCGACTGGAGCGCGCAAATGTCCGCGTCCCTGGCTTGCTCCGCGGCCATAGCAGGGAAATCTAGTCCCATGTATACCGGGGAGACGAACGCACGCGACAGACAATTGGCCACGACGCTGAGCTTACCGGCAACGTGTTGAATGTCGGTCGTCAGCTCCAACATCGCGGCCAAATGTTGTTGCTGCTGGGCTGACCACAGTTCCGAGACCTTGGACATCACGTACAGTGGGGCAAAAAAGTATTTAGTCAGCCACCAATTGTGCAAGTTCTCCCACTTAAAAGATGAGAGAGGTCTCCAATTTTCATCATAGGTATACCTCAACTATGAGAGACAAAATGAGATTTGATTTTTAAAGAATTTATTTGCAAATTATGGTGGAAAATAAGTATTTGGTCACCTACAAACAAGCAAGATTTCTGGCTCTCACAGACCTGTAACAACTTCTTTAAGAGGCTCCTCTGTCCTCCACTCGTTACCTGTATTAATGGCACCTGTTTGAACTAGTTATCAGTATAAAAGACGTCTGTCCACAACCTCAAACAGTCAGACTCCAAACTCCACTATGGCCAAGACCAAAGAGCTGTCAAAGGACACCAGAAACAAAATTGTAGACCTGCACCAGGCTGGGAAGACTGAATCTGCAATAGATAAGCAGCTTGGTGTGAAGAAATCAACTGTGGGAGCAATTATTAGAAAATGGAAGACATACAAGACCACTGATAATCTCCCTCGATCTGGGGCTCCACACAAGATCTCACCCCGTGGGGTCAAAATGATCACGAGAATGGTGAGCAAAAATCCCAGAACCACACGGGGGGACCTAGTGAATGACCTGCAGAGAGCTGGGACCAAAGTAACAAAGGCTACCATCAGTAACACACTACGCCGCCAGGGACTCAAATCCTGCAGTGCCAGATGTGTCCCCCTGCTTAAGCCAGTACATGTCTAGGCCCGTCTGAAGTTTGCTAGAGAGCATTTGGATGATCCAGAAGAGGACTGGGAGAATGTCATATGGTCAGATGAAACCAAAATAAAACTTTTTGGTAAAAACTCAATTTGTCGTGTTTGGAGAAGAAAGGACACCATACCTACTGTGAATCATGGGGGTGGAAACATCATGCTTTGGGGCTGTTTTTCTGCAAAGGGACCAGGACGACTGATCCGTGTAAAGGAAAGAATGAATGGGGCCATGTATCGTGAGATTTTGAGTGAAAATCAGCTCAGATGGAAAATCTTCCATCAGCAAGGGCATTGAAGATGAAACGTGGCTGGGTCTTTCAGCATGACAATGATCCCAAACACACCGCCCGGGCAACGAAGGAGTGGCTTCGTAAGAAGCGTTTCAAGGTCCTGGAGTGGCCTAGCCAGTCTCCAGATCTCAACCCCATAGAAAATCTTTGGAGGGAGTTGAAAGTCCGTGTTGCCCAGCGACAACCCCAAAACATCACAGCTCTAGAGGAGATCTGCATGGAGGAATGGGCCAAAATACCAGCAACAGTGTGTGAAAACCTTGTGAAGACTTACAGAAAATGTTTGACCTCTGTCATTGCCAACAAAGGGTATATAACAAAGTATTGAGATGAACTTTTGTTATTGACCAAATACTTATTTTACCGAGGAATTTACCAATTAATTCATTAAAAATCCTTCAATGTGATTTTCTGGATTTTTTTTTCCTCATTTTGTCTCTCATAGTTGAGGTATACCTATGATGAAAATTGGAGACCTCTCTCATCTTTTAAGTGGAAGAACTTGCACAATTGGTGGCTGACTAAACACTTTTTTACCCCACTGTACGTCAGTGGCTTATGGTCAACGAACGCGGTGAACTCGCGCCCCTCTAGCCAAAATTGGAAATGGTGCGTCGCCAGGTGGAGAGCCAGCAATTCTCTGTCGAACGTGCTGTATTTGCATTCGTTGTCGCGCAAAGTTCAACTGAAAAATGCAAGTGGCTGCTAAGAACCTGAGACATACTGCTCCACCACTGCCCCTATGGCAACATCAGACGCGTCCATAGTGAGTACTATCCGTGCAGACGGATCTGGGTGGGTTAGCAATGCGGCATCCGCCAGCACTGTTTTGGCATTTGTGAAAGCCTGGACTCGCTCGGGAGTCCAGTCAATTTTTTTCCGCAGGCTTCTTTTTTTTTAAGCATGGCATACAACGGCTGCATCAACTGGGCTGCCCAGGGAAGGAAATGGTTATAAAAATTAACTATTCCCAAAAACTCCTGTAGTGCCCTCACGGTCTGCGGATGCAGAAAGTCCGACACAGCACGCACCTTATCTGGTAACAGAATCACGCCCTCCGGCGAAATGCGGTGACCCAAAAAATCAATCACTGGCACACCGAACTGGCACTTCGCCAGGTTAACTATCGGCCCGTGCGCTTCCAACCACTGGAAAACCGTCTTGAGATGGACGATGTGCTCTCCTCGTACGCGCTAGCTACCAGAATGTCATCTAAGTAGACAAAAACGACGGGCAAGTCACGAAGCACTGCATCCATCAATCTCTGAAAAGTCTGTGCCGTGCCTTTTAATCCGAACGGCATGTGTAAAAATTTGAAAAGGTCGAAAGGAGTTATTATCACTGTTTTCCGAACATCTTCCACACGCACCGGGACCTGGTGGTAACCACAGACCAGATCCACTTTTGAAAAAACACACGCCCCGGCCAGGTGCATGGAAAAATCCTGGATGTGTGGGATAGGATACCGATCGTGTTCCGTGGCGTTGTTCAAGCGCCGGAAATCGCCACACGGTCGCCACGACCCGTTGGCCTTAGGCACCATGTGAAGTGGGGATGCCCACGGGCTGTTGGAGCACCTGACAATGCCCAACTGCTCTAAGTTGGCAAACTCCTCACACGTGCTGGCCAGTTTAGCCACGTCCAGGCACCGAGGTCGCACAAACACCGGTGGGTCTTTTGTAGTTATAAAATGTTCGACCCCGTTTTTTGTTATTGTACCCAAAAAAGTCAGGACCATGAGTGCTGGGAACTGTGCGAGTAAATGTTGGTACTTACCCCCTGGAGCTATAACGTTAGCCAGTGTTGTTGACCCAGCTTCCCGAGCTGTGCAGGGCAGTGAGGTAAAAGCGACAGCATCCGCTAATCACCTATTAGCAACATCGACTAACAACCCATAACTACATAAAAAAATCTGCCCCTAAAATGGGGGCAGAACATGCAGCTTCCACAAAGTCCCACAGAAAATTGCGTCCGTGCAAGCATATCGTCAGTGTCTGTTCGCCAAAAGTCCTGATGGTGGATCCGTTTGTGGCCGTGAGCTCGGGACCGCTGCCTCCTGCCACCCTGCCTGCGTTGACCGGCAGGATGAGGCTCTTCTGGGAGCCCGAGTCCACCAAAAACTGTCTCCCCGAACGAGTGTCCATGACATAAAGCAACTTGTTCCTGTCGCCAGCAGTTGCAGCTGCAACTGAGTGCTGAACGTGTCATCTTCCCGGCTTCTTGAACTGGCATGATGGCAGGCAGCGTTGGGCATTTGAACCGAAGCAGCGATGATGGAAACAGATTGCCCCGTTCCTGCGTCTCCTGACGTCTGCTCCAGCTACCACCAACAGCTCCTCGACCTCGCTGGAGTCCCTCATGGACACCGGTGCCGCTGTATTCACGCTACAATTTCTGGTTGCTAAAATGATGCGATCCGCTTCCTGTGCCAGTGCGCAGTAGTCCTTGTTCACCAGCAGTGGCGAGTTGGCCAGGATCGCCCTTGCTGCGGCCGGTAGGTTCCTGAGGAACAAGTGGGTGAACAGGAAAGACTCGTCGTTCTTCCCCATCAGCGCCAACATGCTCTCCACGAACTCCATGGCTGATCTGTCCCCTAACTCTGAACGTGTTAGAAGTCTCTCTGCCCTCTCACTGTCAGAAAGGTTGTAGCGCTGGAGCAGCATCCTCTTGAGCGCTTCATATTTTCCCTGGGCTGGCGGCTCCTGGAGCAGGCTCGTCACCTGTTGTGTGGCGCACGCATCCAATGCAGCAACCACGTAGTAATACTTTGTGTCATCCATTGTTTTCCCGCGGAGTGCAAACTAGGCTTCTATATGCAGAAACCACGCAGTCGGGTTGTGAAGCCAGAACTCTGGGAGCTTGACAGACAGCGCATGCGGCGCTGGTGCTCTCCCTCCAGGTAGTCTCCGGTGTGGTGCTCGGCTCACTCTCCATGGCACGTCTTGGGGTCACCAATGTGGAGAAAGGAAGCAGGCGAGGCAATGAGCTGGACAACACATGAACTTTATTCCCTCTCCAACATTCAGTACAGTAAAAGAACTCCCGGGCCTCTGTGCATTCTCCTTTTATACCTTTAATTCCATGCACTGAGACCTGGAACTTCCAACCATAATACACTGTTTAATTGGAGACTCTAAAGTGGCCCTAGGTGTGAATGTGTGTGTGAATGGTTAAGGGATAGCGCCGTACCGTGGCTGCTTCATCCATCCAGGTGGATGCCCTCAATTTCCCCTCTGGGGATCAATAAAGTACCGGAGTGGTGGCTCAGTTACCGGAATGGTGGCTCAGTTGGTAGAGCATCCGCCCCACACCCGGGAGGCAGGGGTTCAAATCCCAGCTGGGTCATGCTAAAGACCATATAAAAGTGGAACTTCCTGCCGTCTAGCTTGGTGCTCAGCAATAATGGAATGGAGGAGGGAAATCTGTGGCGGCACCTTGCATGGCAGCGGCCCTCTGATTCTATACTTGGGGTGTGTGTGATTAACACTGTAGATAAGTAAAACACAATTTCGTTCTACTGTACATGATTGGTTGTATGGTTGAATGACAATAAAGGGTGATTTAATTTAAGTATACAAAATCAAATCAAAAATCAAAAAAAATTGTATGGAACAAAGTCCTGTGTGGCACATTAAAGGGCCTTTTCCATTAGCCCCGCTTAGCCCAACACGGGACAGCTCAGCACGCTTTGTAACGCTTTCCACTAGCCCCAACACGGTTTAACAGCCGCGATTTTCATCCCCACTCAAGGGCAGGGTACAACCGTGCTGAGTCGTGCCGTGTTGTGACGTCAAAAGACTGGTCGCCGCTGATTGGTCAGGTCGTAACGTCACGAAAGCGACCGTCTTCTGATGAATCTACACACGACCGCCATTTGCAATATTTCACGGACTAACTCAGTCACGGAGTAAATACGATATTAATACAGACAGCGTTGTAGGTTTTGCGGAAATCTACACCATGGTCCAACGAAGAGGTGCGGAGTTTTCTCTGCTTGGTGGCAGATCCACAGTGAGGAGTGACCCGGACCGATACAGATGGCAGCCCAGCATATAGAACCGGACTACGGACAAGCTGAAGACGAACGTGAGAGAACCGTCGATGGTGAGTGATTTGTAATAATGTGCATCTGTTCGCTTATTTATCCTGTTGGTGGTAAGCTCACTTTTTTTGAGCCATACAGCGCTGTTCTGTGCTGGCTAACGAGTGTTAGCTAACGAGTGTTAGCTAGTAGCTAGCTAGTACCAACTGCTGATTCGTGCTCGTTTTCTCCTAAATATTCGCTTGTGAGAGCAAAACGATGAAATATGTTAATCCTGGTTAAAGTCCTGGTTTGTGTTTTGTATTGCACTTTGGTGCTGCGCATTAAATTGTGTGCAATTTAATGCTAGAATGTGTTTCCACATGCCAGGGGTTAGCCTCCCTGTTTATATTGTGATACTGGTGAAATGGACCACAGGAGCCGAAATCTCGTCATATTAAAATTACTTTTTCAAACCAGTGATTTATAAAGTCATTCATATAATTTTCTAAAGCGTCAGAATAGACCCATACACCTATTCTGTGAATCCTGCAGTGCTTGTCAGGGAAACGAAGCATTTTTGTCACATCCCACCACTGACTTTCACAGGTGTATTTCCCTAATACAGGTACATCTCCAAAAATTAGAATGTCATGAAAAACTTCAATATTTTTTGTCACTCATTTCAGAAAGTGAAATCCGTATATTATATAGATTCATTACACAGACAGTGATATATTTCAAGCATTTATTTAATTTTGATGATTATGGCTTACAGCCCCTGAAAACCCCAAATTCAATTTGGCAAAAAATTAGATTACATAAAATTAACTTTAAAAAATAGTTTTTAAATATAAATGTTGGCCGCTGAGGTGTTGGTTAATATGGGCTGTAGCCGTAATCATCAATATTAAAATAAACGCTTGCAATATATCACTGTCCCTGTAATGAATCTATATATGGGTTTCACTTTCTGAAATGAGTGAAAAAAATATTGAATTTTTTTCATGGTATTCTAATTTTTGAGATGTGCCTGTATATGTGTTGAACTTGCTTGAAACTAACCACCATCCATTTCTGTCGTTCATCTAGGCAAGAGGAAATCAGCCACTCCACAACCTACCTCGCCACTGTGGAAAAACTGAAATCCTTTGCTTTTATAGGTAAAGTGTCAAAACCAAAGTAGCACAATTTCCACTTAATATAAAAGGAACTGAACTGAGATTTATTTGATTGTGTGAATATGGCACATCAACTGTAAAATAAACCGATTGTTAATGTATTTATTTTTTTGTCAGATCACTTGTGTGATCCTTTGTGAGTTATGTTCATAACTGTATGCTTTGGCGAATGTGAGATGTTCAGTCGTCAATATAATTTACTTTATATGTGTAGTTTATAGTCTATCATCAATAAACTCATGCAGTTAATAAAACCTTTTTTGGAAATGGTTTTGGAAGCATTTCAAAATAATAATTTACCATCATACATGAATAATGCCTTAATTATACTGCTGCCAAAACCAGGTAAGCTCTCTAATAAATGTGAAAATATGAGACCAATAAGCCTATTAAATGCCGACCTTAAGATAATCTGTAAAATTTTAGCAAGATGAATACAAGAAATTTTACCAAATATTATTAATCGAGATCAGAATGGCTTTATAAAGGGAAGACAAGGCTTCCATAATGTAAGAAGACTATTTAATATTATTTATTTTAATAAAGAAGCACCGGATACAGCTCTCCTATCACTGGATGCCGAAAAGGCCTTTGATAGAGTTGAATGGCCCTTTCTTCTTGAAGTCTTACAAAGGTTTGGACTTGGAAATAATTTCATAAAATGGGTTCAGATAATATACAATAATGCTACAGCAGAAATCCTAACAAATAACAATATTTCAAAACCAATAAAAATCAATAGAGGATGTCGACAAGGCTGTCCACTTTCACCTTTACTGTTTACTATGGCAATTGAACCTTTAGCGATAGCGATACGTTTACATTCACAAATATATGGAATTAAAGTTGGACCAACAGAACATAAAATCTCCCTGTACGCCGATGACATAATTTTGTTTATGTCGAATCTAAAAAAATCAATTCCAACCTTGTTGAATTTAATAAAGAATTTTGGGGAAATATCAGGATATAAAATAAATAAAACTAAATCTTCAATATTAATGCTAAATGAGACCCAGAGAAATTACCCAGACCCTGAGGTAAATCAATTCAATGTTGTAAATCAGTTTAAATATTTAGGAATCCAAATTGTGCCTAAGCTAGAATCAGTCGCCAGTGTCAACTATGAAGCCTTAATGTCAGATATCAATGAGTTAACTCAGAGATGGATGTCACTACCAATGTCGATGATCGGGAGAATCAATATACTTAAAAGTAATATTTTACCTAAAATACTTTATTTATTTCAATACATTCCCTTATCACCACCTTTAGATTTATTCTCAAGAATTAAAAAAAAGTTAGTGGAATTTATATGGAACAACAGGAGGGCTAGATTACGTCTGTCTTTATTATATTTACCATTTGATCGTGGAGGTCTGAAATGTCCAAATTTTATGTTGTATTATTGGTCGGCACAACTGAGGTCTATGACATATTATTTTTCATCAAATGATCTCCCTCACTGGACTGAAATGGAATCATACAATTTACCTTTACCTCTTCCCATATTCATATACTCAGATTCGGCAAAAAAATTACAAAAACAAGTTAAAAATCCATTTGTAAAGCATATGATCAAAATATGGTGTGAAGCTAAAAACTATTTAAAAGAACCACAGTTATTGTCACAATTTAGTCCAATATGGGGTAATCAATATTTTAAACCAGGGAGAGCGGACGCTGTATTTAAAGTATAGAATTTAAAAGGGATACAAAAGATTCAGGATTTATATTTGCCATGTGCAGATAACATAATGTCTTTTGAAGAGCTGAGGATCAAATTTAATCTCAATAGAACACATTTTTTAAAATATCTTCAACTTAGAAACTTTATTCGATCAAATCAAAATAAAGCTCTCACTCGACCTATTTATTCATCCTTGGAAAAAATGTTGATGAAAGATAGTAAAAGAAAGGGTATTATTTCAGAGTTTTATAACTCATTGACGCTATCTTCAAATGAAAATTCACTGAAAAGATTAAACTACTGGAAAGAAGATCTGCAAACTGAAATTTCAGAGGAACAATGGGAATTGGCTTGTACAGAAGCTCAAACCAAATCAATAAATGTACGCCTTAAATTGATACATTTCAAATGGTTAATGCGGATGTATGTTACACCGGAGGAGTTAAATAGATATAACAAAAATATACCAGATACGTGCACAAAATGCATGGAAAGTAAAGGAACCCTATTTCATTGTGTATGGGAATGTAGATTAATAAGAATGTTTTGGGAAGAGGTGAGGGTAACAATTGAAAAAATAATCTCAAAACAAATCATATTGAATCCTAAACTGTTTTTGTTGGGTCTGTACCCAGAAAAGCATAATTTTAATAAAAGTGAAAGAACATTCATAGACCTCAGTTTGCTTAATGCCAAAAAATGTATTGCACTATTATGGAAAAAGACTCATAGACCAGATGTGACTCAGTGGTTAAGACAGATGTTAACAAACCTTCCATTAGAAAGAATAACATATATACTGAAATCAAAGGAAATTGTGTTTGAGAATATATGGAGACCTTTTATTGATTATGTAAAAAATTTAAACATAACTCTTGAAGAAGAAGGTGAATGATGTGTGTGGACCTTGTAAATTCCAAACTGGTGAACATAATATGTATACTTATGTATTGGATTGTCTAGACTAAACAGAGGAGCATTGTTGAAGATTTGATTTTGTTGGTGGTTGTTGGTGTTTTTAGTGCATTTTTTTTTTGTAGTACTTTAGTGTTAGTGTTTGATTGTTTGTATCATGTTTGTTAAAAAAAAAAGGTTCAATAAAGATATTGTGGAAAAAAAAATAAACTCGTGCAGTAACAGGACACATTACAAATATTCGAGACCCATTGTAGTGCTTCCTTTTATATTTTAGCAATGCTAGTACAAAACACCGCCCACACATGAAGCCAGGGCAGCAAGAGACACTTTTACAGACAAGACAAACTTTTATTGATAAAAACTCCATATTTTGACTGAGCGACTCCATACTCGGTGATGCACACCTTCAGTTAAAGTACTAGATTCCATTCAAGTGAATGTATTAATTCATTCTGATTGCTGAGGCAACAGTAAAAACAGATGATTTTAAATGTAACACAGCCTGTAATGTTCTCCTGGAACATGTAATGACGAGGCGCACACACCGGGTGTCAGTTAGGACTTTTACTTGTCACTTCAACTGCAACTCACAACTAACCACACAGTGGCTCTAGTACATCTCCTTTTATAGTCAGGTCATGGCCGGGGTCATACTGCCCTCTAGTGGTGACTCTATAGGAACTTCACATATCAATACATCTCCCTTTTTTTCTAGTAAAGGTCATGTCCAACTATAAACTTTTTCTCAAATTTCAATATACAAAATAAACTCCATTTCTATTTACATTTCTTTCAACCTTGTACACTGAATCACAAGTTCAATTTTTTTTCTCTGTTTACAATTCAACATCAACACATTTTTTCCTCTGTTTACAATTCAACATCAACACATTTTTTTTTTTTTTTTTTCATTTCAGTACTCCTTACATTTCCTCAATCAATCTTTTCGGTTTCACAATTTGCCTTTGTGAGCATCTCCTTTGTGTCACCTCAGTCTGTTCGTTAGTGTCTGTCTCTATGTTCTGGTTCTCAGCCATTTCTGGTTGTTCGGTTTGGCTGGAAATTGGCATGTCGCTTGTTTCACTGTCTGTGACTCTCATTTTTGTTCTGCAGTACTGGCAGCTCTGCTATGGCCCGCACTTTTTCCGGATCTGGTTGCACGCCTGCCCCAGATAATTTCTCTCCCAGGTATGTAATCTCCCGTACCCCGAATTGGCACTTACTCTTATTCAGTTTCATACCTGACTTTTGCGCCTGTGTGAGAACTCTTGCCAACCTTTCGTCGTGCTCCTCTTTTGTCTTTCCCCAGACTACCACATCATCAAGAAAAACTCCCACCCCTTCTATTCCATCAAACAATTGCTGCACAGTTCTATGGAAAATTTCAGGGGCTGAGCTAATCCCGAACGGCATTCGTAGAAAGCAATGCCTTCCGAATGGCGTATTAAATGTGCACAATTTAGCGCTTTCCTCGTCGAGCACTATTTGGTAAAACCCAGATTTGGCATCTAATTTTGTGAAGTAATTTGCTCCACTCATTGTGCTGGTTATGTCAGATTTTGTTGGTAGCCTGTAATGCTCCCGCTGTATTACTTTATTTAGATCTTTCGGATCTATGCACAATCTCAAATCTCCATTTGGCTTCTCCACTATAACTAGTGAGTTAACCCATTCAGTTGGTTCTTCTATTTTTCTGACCACTCCGTCTGCTATCAGTGAGTCTAGTGTTTCTCTCAGCCTCTTTTTAAGAGCTATTGGCACTTTTCTTGCTGCATGTATGACTGGCTCTGCATTCTCTTTCAGCCTAATTTTTTGTTTGCCTGGTAGGCGGCCTATTCCTTTGAACACCTCTTTGTATTCTTTCACCCAGTCAGTGTGTTTGTGCTTACTTGTTATAGCCTCTGTATTTTCTCGTGTTGTCACTTTGTCTGTATCGATGACATTCACCCTTTTGATCAGACCTAGCTGATCGCATGTTTTTAAACCCAAAATTGCTTGTCTATTTCCATCAACAAGTACAAACAATGCATTCACTGTTTTACCTTTGTTTGACAGTGTAACCCTGCACATTCCTTTAGTGGGTATTGGCTTATCGTCATATGTTCTCAGATTAATCTTTTTATCTCTTATTTTCGGTTTGTTTTTCAGTCTTTTAAATTCTTTCATTGGCAGGATGTTTACCTGCGCACCTGTGTCGAGCTTCAGTGACATGTCCGTGCCATTCATCTCCAGGCACACTATCCATTCGTCAGCGCTCGTCTCTCCCTCGATGGCGTCCACGTAAAACTGATCCTCTTCGCTGTCGCTCTTTTTCTCCACGAGTTGCACCCTCCTCTTTGAGAAGCAGGTCTTTGCGAAGTGATTTTTTCCGCCACACTTGCGACATTCCTTCCCGAATGCTGGACACTGTTTCAGCGCATGTTGCATTCCACACCGCTCACAGTTCCCGCGCGCGCGCTCTGGGTTTGCCTCCCTTTTTCTTGCATGCAACGTTCCTTTCGGCTTCGCGCGCCGCACTGCATCGACCTCAGCAGTCTCTTTTTCCTTGCTGCTAAAAGTCTTTAATTGTGCTTTTGTACTCTCAGACGCTTGGCAGATCTGTATCGCTTTCTCCAGCGTTAAGTTAGTCTCTTTCAGTAATTGCATCCGCAATTTGTTGTCTTGGACCCCTATTACAGTTTGGTCCCGTATCATTGACTCATTCAATGTTCCAAAGTTGCATGACTGACATTTCAACCGTAGGTCTGTGACATACAGCTCGATGGACTCTGACTCTTTCTGAAGTCTTTTTCTGAACACATACCTCTCGTACGTTTCATTCTTTCTCGGTGTGCAATAATCGTCAAATTTCTTCATCACGGCGTCGAAGTTGCCTTTTTCTTCTTCCGTGAAGACGAATGTGTTAAACACATTTAGCGCCGCTCGCCCTGCTACTGTTAGCAGTAATGCTATTTTCCTCTCCTCGTCACGGAGACCGATAGCAAGCGAATAAAGTTCAAAACTCTGTTTGAATGCTTTCCAGTTCTCGTTGACGTTACCGGTCAACTTTAACTCGTCCGGCTGTCGAAGAGCGTTCATCTTCGCCGTCGGTTCGTAGTTTTATATCCTGGTATCATGTAATTTACTCCTGGTACCATGTAATGTTCTCCTGGAACATGTAATGACGAGGCGCACACACCGGGTGTCAGTTAGGACTTTTACTTGTCACTTCAACTGCAACTCACAACTAACCACACAGTGGCTCTAGTACATCTCCTTTTATAGTCAGGTCATGGCCGGGGTCATACTGCCCTCTAGTGGTGACTCTATAGGAACTTCACATATCAATACACAGCCCTTGTAAAATCTACTGAAGCGCAGCTACATGAAAATTGTGGTTAAATACAACAACGAAGTACTTTATTGTCACATTCAAATTGTAATCCCTCCTGTTTTGTTTTCTTTTGAATTCTTGGATGAAATATGGGTGGGCAATATAAGCTGCAGCTTCAGCCATCACCCATTTCCGATAACCTATGTTGAACTGTATAATCAGAGGAGTTATTGTTTAATTTGACCTTGTTAGATTTTTTTCCCCTTTGTTATATTATTCTATTTTCTTTTAATCTTTACTTTTAATCAATCCGAAATAAAGATTCATTCATTAATTCACATTCCACCACTGGCTTTTAGCAACAAGTGTATTTCCCAAATATGTTTTAAACTTGCTTTAATTAACCACCACCCATTTATCTTTTGTCTAGGCAAGAGGGAAACTGTCCACCCCAACTGGACCTTGCCTCACTATTTACAGAGATGCAGGCTGAAGATCTGCTGAACCAGGACCAGTACGAGGGGCTGATTCAGTTGCTTCTCAGTGAGGCAGTGTGGCTGCCGTGTGTGACCATTCCAGTTTTTTTTTTACAGTTTGAATTTTGCACATTCTGAATAATCTGGAATTTGCTGCTGATTGTAATAAACAATTTAGTGACTTATGTGTTTGCATCATGATTTTCTATTTTGTCTGTTAAGACACCGGTGGGAAAAGAGTCAACTGTACAAAGGATTTATCAGTGACCTTGAAAATAATGGCTCATTTTTAAGAAAAAAGTAACCAAAACAATTATTTTATTAACTGAAGACTGTATTGTTGGATGTGCCACTGCAGAAGACCCTGCATACTTTAGTGACAATACCAGTATATGGAGGAATTCTGGGTCATATTAGCATCTGCTCTTCATCATAATGGGTTTGGGCGGGGGTGTCTAATCATGTGCCATGGAGGGCCAAGACCCTGCAGGCTTTACCTCCAACCAGTGTCTTCAACAGCAGATTCCACTGAACTTCTTCCACTGACTGATCAGTGAGAACACCTGCTGAAGAGACTGGGTAGAAGAGAGAACCTGCAGGGTCTTGGCCCCCCATGACACATGATTGGAAGCCCCCGGATTAGGTTTAATGGGATTTAACATTTTAACACAAACTGCTTTATGGTTCATAATTCTGTTGACAGACTTACACCAAACCAAAAGTGATTTCTCAAACTGCTGGATTATTCTTAGCTTTTCCAATCTTTCAGTATTTAATTTATGCCACATGGTGGTAACCTTCACATATAAAAAAAGAGACATCTGCAAAAACTTCAGAGGTTTATTGTCAGTGCAATTCCCAGTGCAATACTACATGAATGCATGTCTAGTACATTGTTGATGCAGAGAATATATATTTCTACAGTACATGTATCTAGTAAATCAAGTTCAAGTTCGTTGTTCTTGAAGTCACATGCCATAAAGTTCATCGATTTAGTTAAATTTAAGACAGCACAAGTAATGTACAGGGCAATTAACAATCAACTCCCAACTAATATACAAAAAATATTTAAAAAAAGAGACAATGATCATAATTTGAGAGGAGACTTAAACTTCACAAAACCCAAGATACGTACAACCAAGAAAAGTATGTGCATATCTGTCTGTGGGGTGGATTTGTGGAACAGTCTGGAGCCGGAACTGAAACTATGTACAAACAGAAATCAATTTAAAAAGAGGTATAAGCACCATTTGTTGAAAGGATATATGTTAGAAGGGTAGAATTTATATGTACGATTCATTATGTTCACTCTGGGACATTATGGGACACTATGGAATGGTGGGTGGGACAGCACTGTGTGTATCTGTGTCGTTTGAGACTGGTTTTGAAATATAGACTTCATTGTATGTTAGAATGGACAGGTGTTAATGTTGATCTGTAAAAAATACAGTAAATTGTTTACTTGGGGTATTAAAGGTAGTAATTTGTATAAAATTCACATGGGTGTATCGATGGAAAAGAGGAGTTGGAATTAATAAGTGTTCACTTCTTCCTTCTCCCTTTCGAACAGTGTATACTGTAACTTTATTGCATTTGCTATTTGCTTGTTTTTTGTTATATTTTTTGTGTTTGAAATAAACTATCTATCTATCTATCTATCTATCTAAGTATTTTCCATGTAACCTTGTGACTGCATTATTTTAATTGCTTTATATATGTAATATATAATAAGCATATAATATAAGCATATTATAATATGCTTGAATAGTTCAAAATTATCATGTTTTCTCCATTAGTTTAACCTCATGCTGCAACATACAGTGGGGCAAAAAAGTATTTAGTCAGCCACCAATTGTGCAAGTTCTCCCACTTAAAAGATGAGAGAGGTCTCCAATTTTCATCATAGGTATACCTCAACTATGAGAGACAAAATGAGAAAAAAAAATCCAGAAAATCACATTGTCTGATTTTTAAAGAATTTATTTGCAAATTATGGTGGAAAATAAGTGTTTGGTCACCTACAAACAAGCAAGATTTCTGGCTCTCACAGACCTGTAACAACTTCTTTAAGAGGCTCCTCTGTCCTCCACTCATTACCTGTATTAATGGCACCTGTTTGAACTCGTTATCAGTATAAAAGACACCTGTCCACAACCTCAAACAGTCAGACTCCAAACTCCACTATGGCCAAGACCAAAGAGCTTTCAAAGGACACCAGAAACAAAATTGTAGACCTGCACCAGGCTGGGAAGACTGAATCTGCAATAGGTAAGCAGCTTGGTGTGAAGAAATCAACTGTGGGAACAATTATTAGAAAATGGAAGACAAACAAGACCACTGATAATCTCCCTCGATGTGAGGCTCCACGCAAGATCTCACCCCATGGGGTCAAAATGATCACGAGAACGGTGAGCAAAAATTCCAGAACCACACGGGGGGACCTAGTGAATGACCTGCAGAGAGCTGGGACCAAAGTAACAAAGGCTACCATCAGTAACACACTACGCCCCCAGGAACTCAAATCCTGCAGTGCCAGACGTGTCCCCCTGCTTAAGCAGTACATGTCCAGGCCCGTCTGAAGTTTGCTAGAGAGCATTTGGATGATCCAGAAGAGGATTAGGAGAATGTCATATGGTCAGATGAAACCAAAATAGAACTTTTTGGTAAAAACTCAACTTTTTTTTTTTTTTTTCCGGTTCCGGTTCTGCCGGACCGGCGGTGCCACACGAGTTGGCTGCCTTTTGCAACTGCCTTTTTTTTTTATCTTCCTTCTTCTTTCTACACTCTATATATATCACGGACACACAGATCGCCCCAAAGGTCTCCCGAGTCGGCGGACGGAGCCTCTGTTTACAGCAGGAGACGATACAGCAGGGAAGAGCTAGCTAGCACTCAACCGCCACCCGGTGCTAACGGAGAAACTCGACATACCGAGGAACTGTAGCGAAAACAACGCGGGTGCTGGGCTAGAGTTTAGGCGGCGTGCAAGAAATATAAGACAGAATAATAAAGAGCGATGGCAAGAACCAAGCAGACCGCCCGTAAATCTACTGGAGGAAAAGCCCCCCAGGAAGCAGCTAGCCACCAAGTCTGCTCGGAAAAAGCACTCCGGCCACCGGCGGAGTGAAGAAGCCTCACCGTTACAGGCCCGGTACCGTGGCTCTGAGAGAGATCCGTTGCTACCAGAAATCCACAGAGCTGCTCATCCGTAAGCTGCCCTTCCAGCGCCTGGTGAGGGAGATCGCTCAGGACTTCAAGACCGACCTGCGCTTCCAGAGCTCCGCCGTCATGGCTCTGCAGGAGACCAGCGAGGCCTACCTGGTGGGTCTCTTCGTGGACACCAACCTGTGCGCCATCCACGCCAAGAGGGTCACCATCATGCCCAAAGACATCCAGCTGGCCCGCCGCATCTGCGGAGAGAGAGCTTAGACTTTCTGCTGCACATCCACAACCACAAAGCTCCGCACTGTGTGTCTATATATATATATATATATATATATATATATATATATATATATATATATATATATACACTACCGTTCAAAAGTTTGGGGTCACCCAGACAATTATTTTGTGTTTTTCATGAAAAGTCACACTTATTTACCACCATGAGTTGTAAAATGAATAAAAAATATAGTCAAGACATTGACAAGGTTAGAAATAATGATTTGTATTTGAAATAATAATTTTTTCCTTCAAACTTTGCTTTCGTCAAAGAATCCTCCATTTGCAGCAATTACAGCATTGCAGACCTAACATGATTGCACAAGGGTTTTCTAATCATCCATTAGCCTTCTGATACAATGAGCAAACACATTGTACCATTAGAACACTGGAGTGATAGTTGCTGAAAATGGGCCTCTATACACCTATGTAGATATTGCACCAAAAACCAGACATTTGCAGCTAGAATAGTCATTTACCACATTAGCAATGTATAGAGTGCATTTCTGATTAGTTTAAAGTTATCTTCATTGAAAAAAGTGCTTTTCTTTCAAAAATAAGGAAATTTCTAAGTGACCCCAAACTTTTGAACGGTAGTGTATATATATACAGTATATTTATAGTAATATGTACATATGTATACTAGCTGCTCTTGTTTTTTTTTTGCCTTCTGATTGTTGCTCTGAGTGTTGCTATCCCTGGGCTGTTGCAATCCTGGAATTTCCCCATTGTGGGACTAATAAAGGCTTATCTTATCTTATCTTGTCGTGTTTGGAGGAGAAAGAATGCTGAGTTGCATCCAAAGAACACCATACCTACTGTGAAGCATGGGGGTGGGAACATCATGCTTTGGGGCTGTTTTTCTGCAAAGGGACCAAGACAACTGATCCGTGTAAAGAAAAGAATGAATGGGGCCATGTATCGTGAGATTTTGAGTGAAAACCTCCTCCCATCAGCAAGGGCATTGAAGATGAAACGTGGCTGGGTCTTTCAGCATGACAATGATCCCAAACACACTGCCCGGGCAACAAAGGAGTGGCTTCGTAAGAAGCATTTCAAGGTCCTGGAGTGGCCTAGCCAGTCTCCAGATCTCAACCCCACAGAAAATCTTTGGAGGGAGTTGAAAGTCCGTGTTGCCCAGCGACAGCCCCAAAACATCACTGCTCTAGAGGAGATCTGCATGGAGGAATGGGCCAAAATACCAGCAACAGTGTGTGAAAACCTTGTGAAGACTTACAGAAAACGTTTGACCTCTGTCATTGCCAACAAAGGGTATACAACAAAGTATTGAGATGAACTTTTGTTATTGGCCAAATACGTATTTTCCACCATAATTTGCAAATAAATTCTTTAAAAATCAGACAATGTGATTTTCTGGATTTTTTTTTTCTCATTTTGTCTCTCATAGTTGAGGTATGCCTATGATGAAAATTGGAGACCTCTCTCATCTTTTAAGTGGGAGAACTTGCACAATTGGTGGCTGACTAAATACTTTTTTGCCCCACTGTATATATTATTTTGGCACTTTAAGGTAGTGCAAATGCAGTAAAACAGGACCCAATGCACTCAGATAAAGCTTAGCATCATGGAAAGTCATGCTAGCCTACACACGTGGCCCCAAGTTAGCCAGCACCGAGTGGCTACTGGGCACTTTAAACACAGAAATATGACACTTTAATAATAGCACAGGATCAATAGCACACTTAGCACAGTTATCACATGTTAAAGAACTACTTTTGCCCTCTTTGAGTTTATCCCAACTGGTTTTGTTAAGAGTACAAGGCTCATATTAAAATTTTTTTTCCTTTAACAGTGGGTAACATTTTGCTAATATAGTTAACATGCTAATTTACACACTGAGTAGCAAGTGAAAGTCATCGGAATATCAGTGTACACTTCCAAACAGTTCAAAGCAGTTCTATTCACCATCAGGGGTTCCATTAGTCTGTTGTCTGTCAAAGTTTAGTGTCCAGGTTGTTTTCTGTTTATAAGCTAACTTTTTTTTTTTTTGTTCAGCTCCGTTTTTTCCTCCCCCAACATCTACACAGGCCAAGCAGCATGTATCAGGAAAAAAATGCTCTTGAAGCAAGATGACCACTCTTAGCTCTTTTCTGAGCACAGATGGAGTGTACGTAAAACTACAATTCATTTAAAGAGACAGTAACATTATAGCAGTTAAGGTTTAATTTTTTTGTTTGAAAAAAGAGAATATTTTCAACTATTACCTTTTTACTATCAAAGTTTGATTTCAACTTAAAGAAATTCAAATTTAAGAAATAAAACATTCAGTACAGCTTATTCCTAAAAATGATATGGAGATATCCTAGGGGGGTTAACTACCCTGGTTACACATGAGTTTATAAAAATTTGCACGGGCATTGTCCTCTTTTCCTGAAATTTTAAACCCATTCATGCATGTTGCATCTATGTACACTACATTAAACCATTTAGCTCGATTGTTCAGCCCAGCATTATCTCTTTCCCGTTTGTCCTCTCTAAAATAACTAACTGGGCATCAACTGTGATTGATGCCTGCTTAATACCAAGCAGTGTTGCTATCGCATGCATTTTCACTCATGCATGGCCTTTGGCCAGCATAAAACCCATCTTAAACAAGCCATCATGATCAGAGTTCACTTTAGATAATGCACCTCTGTGCGTTAAAGGGATGGGCAGGAGTGCTTTGGTGTGGATTATCTGAAACACACCTCTGAATAATTAGATCAGCCCTTTTGTGTTTCTTGCAGGCACACAGACCGTTTTCACTGAAGCCCATAACAACAAAATGGACTGGGCCACACCTTTGTGGGGCAGCAGTGGCTCAGTGGGTAGAGTGGGTTGTCCAATAACCAGAGGGTTGGTGGTTCAAATCCCGCTCTCCCCACCCGTCTTGTCCTTGTGTCCCTGGGCAAGACACTTTACCCACCTTGCCTCCAGTGTCCATGACACTGGGTATGTGTATAAATGTTTGGTAGTGGTCGGAGAAGCTGTTGGCGTAGATTAGCAGCCACGTTTCCGTCAGTCTGCCCCAGGGCAGCTGTGGCTACAGAAGTAGCTTACCACTATCAGTGTCTGTCTGTGGAGTGAATGAATAATGTATCCATTATAAAGCATCTTTGAGTGTTCATGAAATGCGCTATAAAAATCTGATGCATTATTATTATAAATGCGCAGTGTGCCTTTGACAGCTGAAGAGTGAATAGACTGTCAAAATACATCCCTTAGTCTCACTCATGCATTAACTCAGTCTCTCTGGTGTGTATTTTTGTTTATTTTTGGCACCTCATGTAAAAAACTGGTCTGGGAAAACTTTTCCTTGTAACTGTTACAAAGGGAGAAAAGGCACCAAAACTAAACTGATCATCTTTATATGAGTGGCTGGCTTTAGTTGTTAAATCTGACATCAATAACTGCTATTTTAAACGTATTTAAGGAGTCACATCAAACACTGCAAAACATTTTTACACAGACAATAAATGAGAAGCGGCAGAACCAAGGATCCAGTGAACATGTGTGCAATGAATGCAAAGCCAGAGTGCACAAGTGGGAAGGTGAACCAGTCATACATTCAATCATTTCAATCAGTCTGAACACAATCATTGGCTGACATTTTTATAGTACTGACTGCCCCAGCTTTAATGGAACTCCATCTAATCTGACAGTAAAAATCATTGAAATCAATTATGTTTTATGAAAGAGCACAAGTGGTTGTGTAATAGCAGATGGGTGACAGCTCATTATTACATTGTTATTACATTTTCCCCCTAAACTGAAAGTGTAATGGCATCATCAAATCTGAACAAACAAATAAAACCTACAGCAATTTTTTTTTCCAATTACACTTTCAGCAGGAATTCCCCAAAGAGCTGCCTGCTTCATGAGGTGACATGACATACAGTAAGTCACATGATCCCCAGTCTCCAGAGAAATGCCAGTTCATCATTTATTCACAGCTCACTGCTGTAAAATTTGACAGCCTTGACACAGAAGAACTTGATGACTGCTGTTTTAGAGATGTTATTTGTCACTGTGACCTGCTCATCAATCTGTTATCTTAAGCAGAGTGAATGAGTCATCACTTTGTCCACAGGGCTGCATAAAATGGCTGTGATGTTCAAGAACAGCACGCTGCTTATGTGCATTCGCTCACACAGTGTGAGGTCTCATGTTGCTCAGAGTCCCGGCTTTGTCTCGATCCTGAATGATCTGTGCAGGAGACACCAGTACCAGCTGGTATTAGACAAGTATAAATGAGACTCAAGTTCTGCAACATTATTTCCCTTGTATCTGATATTTAGTTATTTGTATCTTAAATTGCATTTTTGATGCTCTGATTTCATTTCCTACATGTTTGAATTACATTGATGAATAAGTGCAAAAGAAACAAATGTTTTATCTGAAACTACCTGCCTTATTTTCTTTAAAAAAAAAATGTACTCACTGTTGAAAGATATCTTCCTGATAAATCTGATGGTGAGCTCCACATGTAGGTCTGATTTTCTGCACGGAGCTGCCTCACTCTGCCCTGGAGGTAACGTAAAAGCTTATATGAAGCCATGTCCGAGGGGCTGAGGGGGGCAGCAGAGGCCACAGTCTGGAGGGCAGCAGAGCAAACTGGTTTTGAACTCTCCTGGAGAAACAGACAAATGCACACTGAAGGGGTACAGAAACATTTCCAGTTTCTCACAGAGTGACAGAAAACCAACTTACCATGACACAAAGAATATTCTCTCCTTCAGACCACTCAAGTTTTCCGAGTCTCTCATCTTGAGTCTTTGATACTTTCCTAAAAAACAAACTGAATTTAAACTTGGGTTTTAGAGTGAATAATATGGTGTGTGATTGATGGTTCTATATGGGTCACTGTTGTTATGTCTGGTGTTAGCCCTGAACACATTTACATGCAAACCATATTCTGATTAAGGCTCATATGCTAGTAAAGCAATACTATGAAAGAGGTGTTTGCATGCACAGCAGCTAAAGGAATAATCCTGCTTACATGTTAAGCAGCATATTCCAAATAAACCATTAGTAGAGGGGTTGCCAGATTCTGCTTGACACACAAGGGACTCTGGCCATGAGAACAAGCATATTAAAAAAAACTATGTATTGACAAAGGGTGATAATAAATAATCATGCATAGAGCAAAACATTAAATGAAAACTGCAATCTAATTAAAATGACAATTAATGGAAGGCAGAAAAGAAAACAATGAAATATAAAGGGAAAAATTAAACCACTTCACAAATAAATTAATCTTAAATATGATTCTGCATTAGTAGAATAATTATAAACTAAAACTAATAAACAGTTTCAGAAAGCAAGAAATAATTAAATAGTTAAAAATATAAACGCCTTTAAAAATTATTTTAACTAATTTGATATTTTAAATAAAATTTGATTTATTATTGTATTTTTATATTTCCAGTTTTAAATAATTATTTATTAATTTTATTAAGTCCTTATTAATGTATATATTCATTTAATTTTAGGACCTCTGGCCCTCCATACAAATAAGGCACCTTACCAAAAAAAAACAACCTGCAATTGCTCATATGACTTGATGAAAAAAAAAAAAAAGCCCAAAGTCACCACAAGCAGAACTGACAACCAGGCTAAGCAAGTGTTGGGGGAAAAAAAATGCTGCAATAACTCAGGTAGGAACAACTGTCCAAGTAAGATGATTAGACTAAGATCTAAAAACTCCATCTGGCTAATGCTTACTTCAAAGATGACCTTCATCTAAATCAGAAGATCAGAAGCTGTGTTTTACATGACATTGTCTTATTTGGAGTATGATCTTATTAAGGTTAAAATAGGAGCATCGCTGTGTGAAATCATGCTCACTGGTTAGTATGTCATCTACAGTGGTGTGAAAAAGTGTTTGCCCCCTTCCTGATTTCTCATTTTTTTGTATGTTTGTCACACTTAAATGTTTCAGATCATCAAACAAATTTAAATATTAGGCAAAGATAACACAAGTAAACACAAAATGCAGTTTTTAAATGAAGGTGTTTATTATTAAGGGGAAAAAAAATCCAAACCTACATGGCCCTGTGTGAAAAAGTGATTGCCCCCTTAAACCTAATACAGACGTGGACAAAATTGTTGGTACCCCTCTGTTAATGAAAGAAAAACCCACAATGGTCACAGAAATAACGAATCTGACAAAAGTGGTAATAAATAAAAATTCTATGAAAATTAGCCAATGAAAATCAGACAATGCTTTTGAATTGTGGTTCAACAGAATTATTTTAAAAAACAAACTCATGAAACAGGCCTGGACAAAAATGAACTTAATATTTTGTTGCACAACCTTTTGAGGCAATCACTGCAATCAAACGATTTCTGTAACTGTCAGTGAGACTTCTACACCTCTCAGCAGGTATTTTGGCCCACTCCTCATGAGCAAACTGCCCCAGTTGTCTCAGGTTTGAAGGGTGCCTTCTCCAGACGGCATGTTTCAGCTCCTTCCACAGATATCCAATACGATTTAGATCAGGGCTCATAGAAGGCCACTTTAGAATAGTCCAATGTTTTGCTCTTATCCATTCTTGGGTGTTTTTAGCTGTGTTTTGAGTCATTATCTTGTTGCAAGACCCATGACCTGCGACTGAGACCAAGCTGTCTGACACTGGGCAGCACATTTCTCTCTAGAATACCTTGATAGTCTTGAGATTTCATTGTACCCTGCACAGATTCAAGACACCCTGTGCCAGATGCAGCAAAGCAGCCCCACAACATAACAGAACCTCCTCCATGTTTCACAGTAGGGACAGTGTTCTTTTCTTGGTATGCTTCATTTTTGCATCTGTGAACATAGAGCTGATGTGCCTTGCCAAAAAGTTCCAGTTTTGTCTCGTCTGTCCATAGGACATTCTCCCAGAAGCTTTGTGGCTTGTCAACATGCAGTTTGGCAAATTCCAGTCTGGCTTTTTAATGATTTGTTTTCAACAGTGGTGTCCTCCTTGGTCGTCTCTCATGAAGTCCACTTTGGCTCAAACAATGACGGATGGTGCAGGCTCTTTTGTTACCATTCGTATCGTCTGTCTCCTCCTGCGGCCACGTCCAGGGAGGTTGGCTACAGTCCCGTGGATCTTAAATTTCTGAATAATATGTGCAACTGTAGTCACAGGAACATCAAGCTGCTTGGAGATGGTCTTATAACCTTTACCTTTAACATGCTTGTCTATAATTTTCTTTCTAATCTCCTGAGACAACTCTCTCCTTTGCTTCCTCTGGTCCATGTTTAGTGTTGTACACACCATGTCAACAAACAGCACAGTGACTACTTGTCACCCTTTAAATAGGCCGACTGACTGATTACAAGTTTGTAGACACCTGTGATGTTAATTAGAGGACACATCTTGGTTGAACATGTCCCTATGGTCACATTATTTTCAATCTTTTCTAGGGGTACCATCATTTTTGTCCAGGCCCGTTTCATGAGTTTGTTTTTTAAAATAATTCTGTTGAACCACAATTCAAAAGCATTGTCTGATTTTCGTTGGTTAATTTTCATAGAATTTTTATTTATTACCACTTTTGTCAGATTCATTATTTCTGTGACCATTGTGGGTTTTTCTTTCATTAACAGAGGGGTACCAACAATTTTGTCCACGTCTGTAACTGGTTGGGTCACCCTGAGCAGCAACAACTGAAATCAAGCGTTTGCAGTAACTGGCAATGAGTCTTTTACAATGCTGTGGAGGAATTTTGGCCCACTCATCTTTGCAGAATTGTAATTCAGCCACATTGGAGGGTTTTTGAGCATGAACCACCTTTTTAAGGTCATGCCACAGCATCTCAATCGGATTCAGGTCAGGACTTTGACTAGGCCACTCCAAAGTCTTCATTTTGTTGATCTTAAGCCATTCAGAGGTGGACTTGCTGATGTGTTTTGGATCATTGTCCTGCTGCAGAACCTAAGTGAGCTTCAGCTTGAGGTCACAAACAGATGGCCGGACATTCTCCTTCAGGATTTTTTGGCAGACAGCAGAATTCATGGTTCCATTTACCACAGCAAATCTTCCAGGTCCTGAAGCAGCAAAACAGCCCCGGACCATTACACTACCACCACCATATTTTACTGTTAGTATGATGTTCCTTTTCTGAAATGCTGTGTTACTTTTACGCTCGATGTAATGGGACACACACCTTCCAAAAAGTTCAACTTTTGTCTTGTCAGTCCACAGAGTATTTTCCCAAAAGTCTTGGGGATCATCAAGATGTTTTCTAGCACAACTTAGATGAGCCTTTATGTTCTTTTTGCTCAGCAGTGGTTTTCGTCTTGGAACTGTGCCATGCAGGCCATTTTTGGCCAGTCTCTTTCTTATGGTGGAGTCATGAACACTAACCTTAACTGAGGCAAGTGAGGCCTGCGGTTCTTTGGATGTTGTTGTGAGGTCTTTTGTGACTTCTTGGACGAGTCGTTGCTGCGCTCTTGGGGTAATTTTGGTCGGCCGGCCACTCTTGAGAAGATTCACCACTGTTCCATGTTTTCACCATTTGTGGATAATGGCTCTCGCTGTAGTTCGCTGGAGTCCCAAAGCTTTAGAAATGGCTTTATAACCTTTTCCAGACTAATAGATCTCAATTACTTTGTTTCTCATTTGTTCCTAAATTTCTCTGAGTCGTAGCATGATTTCTAGCTTTTGAGGATCTTTTGGTCTACTTTACTTTGTCAGGCTGGTCCTATTTGTTACGTTTCAGATACAGTATATTGTATATAACTGTCATTTATCAAATGTTTGCTGCACTGTTATCCGCAGGGCTTTTATTGTGAAAGTGAGCAGAAGGTGGGGGAGCGGATGTTTTTTTTCTTCGGGGTTCTCCTGTGACTTTGTGGTCGGCAATAAAGGTGCAAGCAGGCATACCGAGTGTGTTGTTCTTGTCGTCTTTCAATGGTAGCAGAGGATGGTTACCAACTATAGAGTCCCACCGACGTTTGATGAGGGGAAGCCCTATGAAAGTTGGAAAAATGAAGTCACGATTTGGACTCGAGTCACGGAGCTGGAAAAAAAGAAACAAGCGCTCGCTGTGGCTTTGGCACTATCGGGAAGAGCGCGGGAAGTGGCAATGGAGATACCGATAGATGACCTGAATGGAGACACTGGTATGGACACTTTGCTTTTGAATCTTGATAACTTATTCTTGGAAGAAGAAAAAGACAGAGTTTATGAGGCCTACTCCAATTTTGACCGGATAAAGAAAGACAGCGGTGTGTCAATGGCAGACTATATAATAGACTTTGAGCAGCGCTACTCCCACATGCTTAAATATAAGATGGAGCTTCCCGATGCTGTGCTAGCATTTAAGTTGGTAGACACTGCATGCCTGGATGTTAAAGATCGGCAGCTCGCCTTGACTGCGTGTACAGACTTAACTTTTGCCTCGATGAAATCAGCACTCAAGCGAATATTTGGTGAAAATTCATCTGTTTTAACCACGGGCATTAATCAGGAAACGGCCTATATCACAGAACAAAACCGGCAAACAAGAAAGTCTTCCTCCTGGAATAGTAAACAAAAAACACCACAAGCAGGCACCAACCCCCTGGATAGGTATGGCCGGAGATCAAGATGTGCCATCTGCCAAAGCACATTTCACTGGGCTAAAGACTGTCCACACAGAAGTGAACAAGTCAAACTTATAGAAGCGAGTGAAGTAAGTAATAGAGGAGTGTAACTTTACCCTGTTTACTAAAGAGTCACCCAATGAAGCAGAAATCTTTATGACTGAGTGTTTTGATTCTGCAATAATCGACACCACATGCACTCGGACTGTGTGTGGCCAAGAATGGCTCGATAATTACATAACAAGGCTGAGTCTGAGTGAGATAAATAATATGAGAAAAACAGAGAAGCAGAGTAACAAACCACTTAAATTTGGTGATGGAAAAGTGTTTCATTCCACAAAAAGGTTGAAAATACCTGCAAAGATTGGACAGACAAGATGTAGTATTTAAACTGAGGTTGTTCCTGCAAAAATCCCACTTCTTCTGAGCAAAACATCCTTGAAAAGAGCAGGAACAGTGTTGGGCATGGAAAATGATAGTGTAGTTATGTTTCAGCGACCAGTGAAACGACTTTTCCAGCTCTGGTCATTACTGTGTGAACATTATGGACAGAAAAAATAGATACAGTCAGTGTGATGATCAGATTTTGACAGCTGATGATGATGTCACAAAACATGAAAATGGAGATGAGAATCAAGAGCAATGGGATGAGGAGATCCTGACAATCATGGACAATTTGAACGTGGCTGAAAAACACAAAATCCTGGTGAAGCTTCACAAACAGTCTGGCCATGCTTCTGCTGACAAATTGCAGAAGCTGCTCGATAGCTCTGGAAATAAAGACACAGAATGCAACATGATCCTGCAAAAAATCATCAGTGAATGTGACATTTGCCAAAGGTACAGTAAGACCAAACCAAGGCCTGCAGTTGGATTGCCACTAGCATCTCAGTATAATGAAACTGTGGCAGTTGATCTACATGAACTGAAGCCAAGCCTGTGGTATCTTCACATTATTGATCAATTCACAAGATTCAGTGCAGGCAGCATTCTCACTACAAAAAAGGCCTCAGAAATAGTGAAGCACTTCATTCATGTGTGGGTAAGTGTACATGGACCACCACAGAAACTGTTTAGTGACAATGGAGGAGAGTTCAATAATGATGAGGTGAGAGATATGGCAGAGAATTTCAACACAGAAGTTAAGACAACAGCTGCCTACAGCCCGTGGAGCAATGGACTTCTAGAGAGACATAATCAAACACTCACAGAGATCATAATGAAAATAAAAGCCGGTAACTGCTGTAACTGGAACACTGCTCTAGACTGGGCATTCATGGCAAAAAACACTATGCACAATGTTCATGGATACAGCCCATATCAAGTGGTGTTTGGACAGAATCCCAACATGCCCTCTGTGTTAAATGATAAACTCCCAGCCTTAGAGGGCACTACAAAGAGTGAATGGGTTGCAAAACACATCTCTGCTTTGCACGCTGCAAGAAGAGCTTTCACAGAAGCAAAATGTTCTGAAAGAATACGGAGAGCACTACGCAAACAAATCCGTCACACAGATGAACCATATGAAGTGGGTGATAAAGTCTACTATAAAAGAGTGGACTGTCCAGAGTGGAAAGGGCCAGCAGTTGTTATTGGCCAGGATGGTGCAGTGGTGTTTGTTCGACACGGAGGAACCTGCATAAGAGTGCATCATCTCAGACTGAGAAAAGTGAATCCTAAAAGTGGTGAACATCAGATAACAAATGGAAATCCAGAAAATAACACAGACATTGGTGAAAAACAAGGAATGACAGGAACTGCTGAAAACATGGAGAACACAGAAAACAAAATGGAGGTTCAAGAAAACATGCTTCAGCCCCATTGCACCGAAGAAGCTACTGGAGTCCAGAGTGAGACTTCACTTTCCACGAATGGTGACAGAGAGACTCATGGAACACAACCAGAAATGCCTAACAGAGAAACAAACACAGCTGAAACATCCGGTGTTTGTTTGAAAACGGGGCAGGTCCTGAAATACATAGACAAAGACAGTGAGGTTAAACACACAGCCGAAGTTTTGGGGCGTGCAGGCAAAGCAACAGGGAAATATAAAAACTGGTATAACTTGCTTTTTATGGAGCCTCATCGTCTAGATGGTAACACAAAATCTGTTGATCTAACACAGGTACAGAGTCTTGAGATTGAACCCGCTGTCACTGATGTTAACACTAATGAAGATGTGTTCATGGCTAATGATTTATCATTTGATAAAGCCAAACAAGAAGAAATAAAATGCTGGAGAGATAACAGTGTGTTTGTAGAAATGAAGGATGAGGGACAAAAGTGTATTTCAACAAGGTGGGTGTGTACTCGCAAAGAGACCGTCTCAGGACTAGTGCCAAAAGCTCGTCTGGTGGCAAGAGGTTATGAGGAGATGGAGATGTCTGAGCTGCAAAAGGACTCACCCACCTGTGCTTCAGAGTCCTTACGACTACTGACAGCAGTTATTTGTCAAAAACAATGGTCACTTCATTCTATGGACATAAAATCAGCATTTCTTCAGGGAATGGAGGTGTCACGTGACATTTACATTAGACCACCTCCTGAAGCCAACTGTAACGGAATATTATGGAAGCTCAAGGGCTGCACGGTGGCACAGTGGTTTAGCACTGCAGCAGCACAGTTTACCCTTGGCCGGGGGATCGCGGGGATCATGAGATCGTGGGTTCGATCCCAGCCCCCGACCAACAGTGAGCTGTGTGGAGTTTGCATGTTCTCCCGGTGTTGCGTGGGTTTACTCCGGGATTTCTCCGGTTTCCTCCCGCATACCAAAAAACATGTAGGTTTAGGGCGCTCGCGCATGCAGCGACCGGCAGCCGGTGGCTTGTCACCAGACTGCAAACCAAATCTACCTACAGGTACAAATAAGTAACAAAAAAAAAAAAAAAAAAAGCTCAAAAAGTGTGTATATGGCTTAGCAGATGCATCATTGTACTGGTACAACAGAGTCAAAGAAATGGTGCTGAAAGCAGCTGGACAAATGTCAAAGGTCGATCCAGCTGTTTTCTATTGGTTAGATCAAGACTGCACAGTGTCTGGAGTGCTCGCCTGTCATGTAAATGATTTCATATGGGGAGGCACACAAAAATTCCCCACAACAGTCATACCTCACTTGAAATCTATTTTTCAGGTTGGGCGTGAAGCACACAAACACTTTTCTTATGTGGGAGTAGACTTTGACTCTCGTTGGAAAGGTACAAATGCACCAGGAGAAATACATTCAGCACATGCCGCCCATACACATTGACCCATCGCAAGCAGTACAACAAGATTCGCCTCTCTGTGAGGAGGAAAAACATCAACTCAGATCAAAGATTGGTCAGGTTCTCTGGGTTGCCAGGCAGAGTAGACCGGATGTAATGTTTGGTGCTAGTAACCTAGCATCAACACTGAAAGATGCAACTGTAGACACGATCCATGAAGCAAACAGAATAGTGTGCAAGATAAAGTCAAAGAAGGCTGTGTTAAACTTTTCACATTTGGGACAAGACAGTGCACTAAAAATAACTGTGTTTAGTGATGCCTCATTTGGAAACCTGTCTGATGGAGGCACTCAAGGAGGACATTTCATTGTTCTCATGGGAGAAAAGGGAAAGTTTTCACCTCTTTTTTGGCAATCAAAGAGAGTAAAAAGGGTAGTGAGAAGCACACTAGCTGGTGAAACCCTGGCTGTGTCTGAGGGAGTTGACAATGGACTTTTTCTAGCTACACTGTTTTCTGAGTTGACCACAGGAGACACAAAACATGCCCCTCCAATAATCTGTGTAACAGACAACCATTCGCTAACTGATGCACTAAAATCCACAAAGTCAGTTTCTGAGAAAAGACTTCGTTTGGAGATTAGTAGCATCAAAGAGCTTATTCAGATGCAGAAAGTTGAACAAATACTGTGGCAGAACACAAAAGAACAACTCGCAGACTGCCTCACAAAAAGGGGTACATCAGCTCACCAGTTGCTCAAGGCGCTGAGTGAAGGGCAATGGACTGTGGGTTAATAGGGGGTCAGAGTATTGCTAAAAAAAAAAATGAAAACTTGAGAACATACAGTTCTATTCATATTTAAGCTTTATTTAACAGTTATGTTCTGTCTTCAAGCTCAGGGTTTATTTGAGCATGTGTATACGTTTATGTTGTTGGACTTAATGGGTTTGAATATGACTGATTGAAAAAAAAAGACAGGGAGATTGTTAAGTTTCAGATCCAATATATTGTATATAACTATGGCTGTGTAGTTGTGCATGTACATGTTGGGCATATGCATATGTGATTTAACTAGTTGTGCATGTATATGTTGGACATATGCATATGTGATTTAACCTCACGATGAAGGAGCTGCAGAGTCTGAGACCCCTGCGACGCAGAGTCTGAGCCCCCTGCGGAGGACAGCGAGAGAAGACATAGGTGTGGACAGAAGACTTCTTGACCTCTGAGGCTCGAGAGGAGAGAGGGGGGAGTAATGTAAATAAAGGGATGATGAATGTGAATAAAGGGATTATGATGGAGATGTGTGACCTCCTCTGCGAGGGAGATTCCTTTATGTGAGAATGTTTAAAGGTGAGGACTTTGGTGTGTTTCCTCCTCTTTATTCGCTGCTCAAGAATGAGAGCAGACTGTGGGAATGACTGCTTGAAATAAACTTGAATTAAATGCAATTCAGTTTCGTTATTCAAGGCTCCCCACAATTGGTGACCGACGACGTTGAGAATGACCGGAGAAGGTCTCAGGGTCCCGGACCCACAGAGTTCAGTTCTGGCGAGCGCAGTGGCCGTCAAGCTGCCTGATTTCTGGCAGGATAACCCACGGTCGTGGTTCCTACAAGCGGAGTCGCAGTTCGCGCTCGCAGGAGTAACGGTGGATGACACCAAGTTCCACCATGTCATCGCTAAACTGGATAACAGCACAGCTCGGTGTGTGCAGAGCTTGGTGGAGCAGCCACCCGCGTCTGGCAGGTACGACAAGCTGAAATCCACCCTCATTAAGTTTTTCACCCCCTCGGCCGAAGTGAGGGCGAGGAGGATCCTGTCTTTGCTGGACCAAGGAGGACACAGGCCGAGCGCCCTGATGGAGGATATGATACAGCTGAGAGGGTCGGACAACGATGATTTCCTTTTCCAGTTCATCTTCCTCTCCAACCTCCCGACGCATGCGAGAAGCACGCTGGCCGGCAAGAAGTGTCACACCCTGGAGGAGTTCCGGGAGCTGGCCCAGGAGGCAGATGGGATTCTGGACGCCTGCGGCGGGCAAGCAACCACAGCGGCGACCCAAGACAGCGGGGAGCCAGAGGCGGCAGACCCAGGCTGGCCGACGACGGTGGCAGCATGGCCGCGACGAGGTGGAGCCAATGGCCCGGTGGCAGAGGCGCGGCCCCGACACAGCGGAGGAGAGGATCTCTGCTTTTACCATCGGAGGTTCGCTGATAGGGCACGCAGGTGTGTGCCGCCCTGCAACTTCAAGAGTTCGGGAAACGGCAAGACTGGGGGTCGCTAGCAGCTTCGACTCTCGGAGATGGCAACAAGCTGCTCTACATCACGGATGCGAGTTCCGGACGAGAGTTCCTCATAGACACCGGAGCCCAAGTGAGCTTCATCACCCCAACATACGCGGACCGGGTGGCTGGACCCCGCGGTAGCGGAGCTATGGCAGCAAATGGCTTGAGCATCAACACCTACGGGAAAAGGACCTTGCCTTTATGCTTACATGGCCGCACATATGAATGGACTTTTGTAATAGCGGCGGTGAGTTTCAACATGTTGGGCGCGGATTTTTTGTGCTCACACAATCTGTTAGTTGACCTTGCTAATAGACGGCTGGTAAATGCACTCTCTTTTTACTCTCTCCCCTGTGCAGCTCGAGTGTCCCCGCCACCAGTACAGACCCACGTCGCTACAGCAGGTGGTAAGTTTCACACACTCCTCACCCAATTTCCAGCGCTCACTGTGCCCACTTTTTCAGCGACAGTCGCGAAACACGGGGTGAAACATTTTATCCCTACATCTGGTCCTCCCGTGTTTGCAAAAGCTCGGCGCTTGGATGCAGTTAAGCTCGCCATTGCGCGTGAGGAGTTCGCCAGCCTAGAGAGGCTGGGCATCGTTCGTAGGTCAAAAAGCCCGTGGGCTTCGCCACTGCACATGGTACCGAAAGCCGATGGCTCCTGGAGACCATGTGGTGATTACCGCAGGCTAAACAATGCTACGGCGCACGATCGTTATCCCATCCCGCACATTCAGGATTTTTTGGTGCACCTGGCGGGGGCGCGCATTTTTTCAAAGATTGATCTGGTTCGCGGCTATCACCAAGTCCCAGTCCAACCGGAGGACATTCCTAAAACAGCGGTAATAACCCCGTTCGGACTTTTCAAATTTTTACGCATGCCGTTTGGTCTCAAAGGGGCAGCGCAAACGTTTCAGCGGATGATGGATGCCATGTTACGCGATCTCCCTTTCGTGTTTGTGTACCTCGACGACATTTTGGTCGCGAGTACTTCAGAGGACGAACACGAAACGCACCTCACAGCAGTTTTTAGGAGGCTGGGAGAGCACGGCTTAATAATTAACCCAACCAAGTGCCAGTTCGGCGTCGAGCAGATCGATTTTTTGGGTCACCGCGTCTCCCCAGAGGGAGCGGTTCCGTTACCAGATAAAGTACGCGCGGTAGCGGATTTTCCCCAGCCACAAACGGTCAAATCACTGCAGGAATTCTTGGGGATGGTGAATTTTTATAACCGATTCCTGCCCCACGCAGCTCAAATCATGCAACCGTTATATGCCGCGCTCAAAAAGCAAAAACCAACCCAGGCGGTCGAATGGTCCCCGGAGCGGGAGCGCGCGTTCACAGAGGGTAAAAAAGCCTTGGCTGACGCTGCGCTCCTGGCCCACCCAGACCCAGCAGCGCGTATCGCGCTGACGACAGATGCTTCAGATTTAGCCATAGGGGCCGTTATTGAGCAACAGGTCGCCGGGGTTTGGCAGCCGTTGGCTTTCTTTAGCAAATCCTTAAGCGCGGCTGAGCGAAAATACAGCACGTTCGACAGAGAACTGTTGGCGCTGCATTTGGCTATTCGTCATTTCCAGTTCTGGCTGGAAGGACGGCGCTTCACCGCTTATGTGGACCACAAGCCGCTCACATACGCCATGGCCAAAATTTCAGACCCGTGGTCAGGCAGGCAGCAGAGGCAGCTGGCCGCGATCTCGGAATTTACCACTGACATTAGGCACGTTGCGGGCAAATTTAATGTAGTAGCAGATTGTCTCTCGCGCGCGGTCACGACTCCACCATGCGCAGAGGCAGAATGGGCCACCGTGACCGCGCCGCTCTCCTGCGGCGCGCACAGCCCCGGTGCACATGGGTATAGATTACGCAGCCATGGCAGCGGACCAGGGGGCGGACGCAGACGTGCGCGCGCTCCAGTCTGGACCAACAGGGTTAAGGCTGGAGAGCAAGTGTTTACAAACCGGTATGCCCCCCCTGATCTGCGACGTGTCGACGGGGCGCCCGCGTCCGGTGGCTCCGGCTGCGTGGCGCCGCCGTGTTTTTGACTCGGTCCACTCACTGGCGCACCCGGGGGTGCGCGCGTCGGTGAAAATGGTAGCGGAAAAGTTTGTTTGGCCGTGCCTGCGCAAGCACGTGAAGGAATGGGCAAAAACCTGCATTTCCTGTCAACGGGCCAAAATTCACAAGCACACAAGAGCCCCGTTAGAACCGTTTCGCATTCCAGCCAGAAGGTTCGACCACATGCACGTCGACCTCGTGGGCCCCCTACCGGCATCACAGGGGTTCACGCATCTTTTGACAATGGTGGACCGAACCACACGTTGGCCGGAAGTGGTCCCGCTTGCGACGACCACGGCCGCGGAGGTGGCTCGCGTTTTTTTAACGGCTTGGGTGGCGCGCTTTGGGGTTCCGTCGGACATCACGTCCGATAGAGGACCTCAATTCATCTCTGAGCTGTGGTCAGCGATGGCCAACGGCTTGGGAGCCAAAATTCACCGCACTACAGCTTACCACCCTCAGGCTAATGGTTTATGCGAGCGTTTTCATAGGTCTTTGAAGGCAGCACTCAGAGCGTCGCTCACGGATGCAGATTGGGTAAATAAACTAAGATGGGTTTTATTAGGGTTGCGTTCTGCGCCCAAAGAGGACTTAGACGCCTCCCCAGCGGAGCTGGTATTCGCACAACCTCTTAGGCTGCCAGGCGAGTTTTTACCAGAGCACCCGGAGCCCCCACCTCTCCCGGCTCTGGGACCGTTAGTTGGCACGGGAGCAGACACGCTTCCGGGTCCGGTTCATCACGCTTTTCCACGAGTTTTCGTCCCCAAGGCTTTGAAAAATGCCGAGTTCGTTTTTGTCAGGCGCGAAGCCCTAAAAGCAACACTCAAACCACCTTACGAAGGGCCATTTCGAGTGCTGGAGGCAGGTGATAAGCAATTTGTGCTAGATTTTGGAGACAGAAAAGAGACAGTCAGTATTGACAGACTAAAACCTGCTTTTGTCATGAAGGACGGGTCTGTACCGGTCGCAGTGGCGCCTCGACGAGGCAGGCCCCCGCAGGGGGCAAATAATCACTCTCTCCCTCAGTCAACAGAGCCGGAGCGGAAAGGCGCCGCAGGCAAGGCGGGGCCAACTCACAGCAGATTCGGCAGACGGTTGAAGCCCAGGCGGCGCACAGACTGAATGTTGATGTTGATTATACAGTAGTCAGTAAGATGTTATTGAATTTTAGGGAATAGTCCGTTCTTCATCGTTTGGGGGGGGTTATATGGCTGTGTAGTTGTGCATGTACATGTTGGACATATGCATATGTGATTTAACTAGTTGTGCATGTATATGTTGGACATATGTGTAACGGATGCCAACTAGCACTGTTCGGCGTAGAACGTTAGTAAAACCTCCCTCCCGAAAAGCCTCATACAGTATCGGTAGCGCTGAGCTATCGGTCGGACCTTTAGCTCAGCGCGATCGTGCTGTGTCTCCCATGCTCGAACTGTGTAGTTGACTGGTAGGTCGCGGGTTCGTGTCCCGAGTGGGCGAACTGCGCAGGATGACCTCAGTTACAATGGTGCCGTGAACCCGGGATGGGAGTGAGGTTTAAGGGGGAGAGTGTAACGGATGCCAACTAGCACTGTTCGGCGTAGAACGTTAGTAAAACCTCCCTCCCGAAAAGCCTCATACAGTATCGGTAGCGCTGAGCTATCGGTCGGACCTTTAGCTCAGCGCGATCGTGCTGTGTCTCCCATGCTCGAACTGTGTAGTTGACTGGTAGGTCGCGGGTTCGTGTCCCGAGTGGGCGAACTGCGCAGGATGACCTCAGTTACAATGGTGCCGTGAACCCGGGATGGGAGTGAGGTTTAAGGGGGAGAGTGTAACGGATGCCAACTAGCACTGTTCGGCGTAGAACGTTAGTAAAACCTCCCTCCCGAAAAGCCTCATACAGTATCGGTAGCGCTGAGCTATCGGTCGGACCTTTAGCTCAGCGCGATCGTGCTGTTTCTCCCATACTCGAACTGTGTAGTTGACTGGTAGGTCGCGGGTTCGTGTCCCGAGTGGGCGAACTGCGCAGGATGACCTCAGTTACAATGGTGCCGTGAACCCGGGATGGGAGTGAGGTTTAAGGGGGAGAGTGTAACGGATGCCAACTAGCACTGTTCGGCGTAGAACGTTAGTAAAACCTCCCTCCCGAAAAGCCTCATACAGTATCGGTAGCGCTGAGCTATCGGTCGGACCTTTAGCTCAGCGCGATCGTGCTGTTTCTCCCATACTCGAACTGTGTAGTTGACTGGTAGGTCGCGGGTTCGTGTCCCGAGTGGGCGAACTGCGCAGGATGACCTCAGTTACAATGGTGCCGTGAACCCGGGATGGGAGTGAGGTTTAAGGGGGAGAGTGTAACGGATGCCAACTAGCACTGTTCGGCGTAGAACGTTAGTAAAACCTCCCTCCCGAAAAGCCTCATACAGTATCGGTAGCGCTGAGCTATCGGTCGGACCTTTAGCTCAGCGCGATCGTGCTGTTTCTCCCATGCTCGAACTGTGTAGTTGACTGGTAGGTCGCGGGTTCGTGTCCCGAGTGGGCGAACTGCGCAGGATGACCTCAGTTACATATGCATATGTGATTTAACCTCACGATGAAGGAGCCGCAGAGTCTGAGACCCCTGCGACGCAGAGTCTGAGCCCCCTGCGGAGGACAGCGAGAGAAGACATAGGTGTGGACAGAAGACTTCCTGACCTCTGAGGCTCGAGAGGAGAGAGGGGGGAGTAATGTAAATAAAGGGATGATGAATGTGAATAAAGGGATTATGATGGAGATGTGTGACCTCCTCTGCGAGGGAGATTCCTTTATGTGAGAATGTTTAAAGGTGAGGACTTTGGTGTGTTTTCTCCTCTTTGTTAGCTGCTCAAGAATGAGAGCAGACTGTGGGAATGACTGCTTGAATTAAACTTGAATTAAATGCAATTCAGTTTCGTTATTCAAGGCTCCCCACAATAACTGTCATTTATCAAATGTTTGTTGTACTGTTATCCGCAGGGCTTTTATTGTGAAAGTGAGCAGAAGGTGGGGGAGCGGATATGTTTTTCTTCTTCGGGGTTCTCCTGTGACTTTGTGGTCGGCAATAAAGGTGCAAGCAGGCATACCGAGTGTGTTCTTATCGTCTTTCACTATTAAAGTGATTTCTTGATTGAGAACAGGTGGGGCAGCAATCAGGCCTGGGTGTGGCTAGAGAAATTGAACTCCGCTTTCCAAAGATGTGATAAACCACAGTTAATTTATGTTTTGGGTTTTTTTTGGGGGGGGGGATCACTTTTTCACACAGGGCCATGTATGTTTGGATTGTTTTTTACCCTTAACAATAAACACCTTCATTTAAAAACTGCATTTTGTGTTTACTTGTGTTATCTTTGTCCAATATTTAAATTAGTTTGATGATCTGAAACATTTAAGTGTGACAAAATTACAAAAAAAAAAAAAAAAAGGAGAGAAATCAGGAAGGGGGCAAACACTTTTTCATACCACTGTATGTTTCACACATTACCTCCCTCTTAACAACTTTGCTTTACACCTATGGGATGGGAAAAATTGAACAAAGTTTGAACACATGTCAACACATTGCTTATCTGTTGTGTGGATCAATGATACACAAATAAAATTGTTATAGGAACTATTCCACACATGGAACTTCATACAAAAACACAGAAGCGCAAGTTGTATGTTTACATCGACCACGCTACCTTTCCAGTTCAGCTGTCAGCTCCTCTTCAAACCTGCATGCCAGCCGAGCTGTGGTCTGTCCCTTCCACTCAGCCATGCTCCTGTGAATCTGCCGGAGCTCCAGGTCTTTGTCCTTCAACTGCCTCCGAAGAGAAGCTGCCACTCCTCCTCTGTCAGCTCCTCCATCATTCACATGAAGCCACTTCAGACTACTCAGCTCCTCAATGTGTTCCTGCAGAAGCATTTAATGTTGTCAAGCTTTTTTCTTGTACAGACCTGAGATACACAAAGTGTGTGACTTCACACCTGAATGAGACGCTCCTTTACAGAATTCAAGGCCGAATCTCTCTCCACCCTCAGCTGTTGCCTTTGGATGTTCAGTTCTTGCTCCTGAAACAGTATACAGCACATTGATTGATACTGTATGTGTTTATGTATAACTGAATGTTGTATATAAAGTTGAATGTATACCTTTTCTAATCTCAGCTGTTCATTGGTTTGTTTCTGTAAATCTAGTTCCTGGTGTAGATGATTAATAAAGTTCTTTAACTGCTCCCGTAGTGATGCCAGGTTTGTGAGGGCTTCTTCCACTGTAACACTGAACAGAACAAAAGCTTTTTAAAAGCCAACAAACAAGCACACCATATAAACAGTGTTATATGTGGGTTTGGCCCTTGGGGCTTGCCGTAGCCGTCAGATGGAATGACATCAGGTGGGCTGCAGCCACTGTATATATTTGCCTGTTCCTGTAATAAACTTCAGTTCATGGTTTGGCATAAGATGGCTCACGGCTCGCTCATTTCATACATAACATTTGGCGACTGAGGACTAACTCATGGAGGCGTGCGTAACACCACTGCGGCCTTTCCTCAAGCTCCCCGGGGAACCACCAGTTCCATGGCCTCGCTGGTTAGAGGCTTTCGAAACCTACATTACAGCATTGGACCTGGGGAAGCTAGATAAGGTGAGGAAGTGAGCACTGCATGCTTAGCGTGACGGATTCATATGAGGAAGTGGTGGAGTTGCTAGCTTGCTATTTTGCCGTGCTGGACAGCGTGATGGTACGATGGACTTGCTTTCACCAGAGATGACAGAGTCGGTGAGCCAATACAGCAGTTCATTGCTGACCTGAGACAGTTGGCTAGTGTGTGCCATTTTGGGCTGCTGGAAGACGAAATGGTGCGGGACTAATTGGCTGAACACAAAGGATATGCTGGCCTACAAGTTAGGTTACCAACAGCGCCTAATGACCCAACCCTAGCTAAAGCAGTTGAGCTAGCACTCCAGTTAGAATCGGCAGAGAAATTAGCCACAGAGCTAAATGGGCGCCAAACACAGGAGCTAGTCGGACAGTCGACACTAGCTAATGTGGTAGACACGGAGGACGAAGAGTACACGGCAGAAGGGTACGAGGCGTATGCAGTGAGCTGAAGGCCCACTCTGAGAGGCCCCGGGTGCTTGGGTTGTGGTTCCCCGACGCACCGGGATGGAGCATGGGTTTGCCTGGCAAGAGGAAAACGGTGCATCAAGTATGGGGGCCTAAACCATTTTGCCAAGGTATGCCAGTGGCGAGCATCGTGGGACCCATCAAGTGAGCCCACCCACCCACCAACAACGACCATCCACTCGGTGAGTACCAACGCCAATGGTTATTCCTATTGTATGGTGGAATTGGACGGTGTAGCTTTACCGTTCCTGCTCGACATGGTGGCAGTGTGGTCGATGCTAAACTGGGCCACGGTGAAAAAGTTTTCCCCCAACCACAAAATCAAGATGAACCCATCGCTGCTGTGTGGATATGGTGGTCACAGACTGTGCAATGTCGGGACAGTGGAAATGACTGTTTGTTGTAAACCCAAAATTGTGTACGACTTCATGTTCCAGGTGACGGAACATGAAGTCCAGGTGACGGAAGCCCACGCTAGGGTTTTCCCACGCCGTGTTCGCTGAGGCGACCAAACTCCCGGACTTTTGGCTCCACAACCTGGCCGCCTGGGTCATTCATGTGGAAGCGCAGTTTGCGCTCCGCGGAGTCTCGGCTGACGACACAAAGAACCATTACGTGGTGGCTTCGTTGGACCTGCAATCTACTCAGCGCGCCATGAGTTTGCTCCGAACCCCTCCAGCCCAAGGAAAATACAACGTTCTCAAACAGCTGCTGTTGCGGCGTTACACCTTTTCCGCCGGAGAGAGGGCAGAGAAGCTCCTTTTCCACTCAGAGTTAGGAGACCTCTCGGCCGTGGATTTAATGGAAAGTATGCTGGCTTTGCTGGGCGCGGATGACGGATCTTTTCTCTTCACCCATCTCTTCCTGAGGAAACTGCCGGTTTCGGCGCGGACAATTTTGGCCAACTCACCGTGGCTGGCTGCCAGGGACTACCGTATGCTGGTTGGAGGAGGCAGACTGCATTATCCTGGCGAGTAGGTGCTTTGGAGTCAATCTAGCTCTTTCTGCGCAAGATGGTGCCCACAGTGGTCGCCATGGTGCTTCGTTGCGCCCTTTGTTTGTTTTTGTTTGTCAATTGTGTGTCTGCCTGCTCTTATACCCGTGAAGAGCTTCTAAATATCAGGACTTTCACTCCCACGGACCTACTCCCAGTTTTTTTAGCTCCTGCCGCCGATCTGGTTCATTGCTTGGCTCGAAAAGTGAGACGGCGTAAGAGAGGAAGACGAGCGGGTGCTCTCGTTCGGCTCCGCAGGAGAGGCACGCGCACGGCTTTGCCTGGCATATTTCTGTCCAATGCCAATTCTCTCTCTAACAAGGTAGATGAACTAAGATTGCTGATGCGTTTTAAGGACCTCTCTTCCTCGGCTGCCCTCTGTTTTACTGAGACCTGGCTCAGGGAAAATACACCGGACAGCGTGCTGCGCCTCGAGGGATTTCAGCTGTTTCGTGCTGATCGTGACACAGAGCTCTCCGGTAAGACCACAGGAGGAGGAGTCTGCTTTTACATTAACAGCAGCTGGTGCTCTGATGTAACGGTAATTTCCAAACACTGTTCTCCCGCCCTGGAATTTCTTTTTATTAACTGCAAGCCATTTTATTCCCCGCGGGAGTTCGCTTCATTCATCCTCGCCGCTGTGTACGTCCCTCCCGACGCGGACGCGCGCAAAGCTCAGCGCACGCTCGCGGATCACATCCAACATACGGAGCGGACTTTCCCGGACTCTCTGGTTATTGTGGTTGGCTACTTTAACCAGAGCAATCTGAGCCACGATCTCCCCCGCTACAAACAGTTAATTAAATGCCCCACCAGAGGAAAAAACACGTTGGATCACTGTTACACCACAGTGAAGGACGCGTATCGCGCTGTTCCCCGCGCTGCGCTCAGACTATCTGATCACGTGATGGTCCACCTCATTCCCACTTACAGACAGAGACTGAAGCTCACTAAACCTGTTGTGAGCACTACGAAGAAATGGACCAGTGAAGCTGAGGAGAAGCTGGAAACGTGCATGGAAATAACTGATTGGGGCATGTTTAGATAGATAGATAGATTAGTTTATTTGACAGGGACAGTGCAATAAACATAGACAATTAATCAGTGACAATCAATCTGATGTGTTGCACATAGAGTGTATAGCTATTAGCTAATTTGCAACTCTTGTCCCTGGATGGGCTTTAGAAAAGAGAATCAAGTAAAAAAAAGAAAAAGAAAATACACAATAACCACATACATCAATGCAAAAAGATTATAAATACACAATTATAAATATTATAAATACACAAATATAACAACCTGATTCACATTTGCCTATTTCAGGCCTCCCTCCCTTCGTCACTCATTATAAACAAACACATTCATTCCTTCCCTTCATTCACTCTCACTTTGCAGACAATCAATTCATACATGAGTACATTCTTGTTTATTTTTCAGCCAGTTTTTAACCTTTTTAGTGAATGTTTTAAAGTCCGTTATTATTTTAATTACATTTGGCATTGTGTTCCAGATGTGACTGCCCTTTATAGAGAAAGCTGTTTGTCCAAATGTGGTTCTGCGGTGGAATATTTTACAGTTATTGTTAACAGAATTCCTGGTGGCTCTGCTGCTGTCCTGTCTTTGGACGAAACCAGCAAGTGGCCCGGGTGCTGATTTATGGAAACATTTGAACGTTAATTTCAGAAAACAGAGGTCAATGAAACTCTCAAAACTCAATAGGTTGTATTTTTTTAAAACATTACAGTGATGCCACCTAATGGGCTTTTGGTCCAAGATTTTTAGGGTTTGATTATATAATGAACCTATATGTCTTATTGTGGAAGGGGCTGCTTGAGCCCAGACTGTCAAACAGTATGATATATGAGAAAAAACCATAGAATGCATATACAGTACAGCTGCTTCGTAAGGTATGTAATATCTAATTAATTTAAAGCAGTTCAGATTTTTTTTTACTGTTTTTGAAATTTTCTTTATATGAATATTAAATTTGAGTTGAGGATCTAGTACAATGCCAAGGTATTTGAATTCTGTAGCTAAACTGATGTCATGATCATGTATATTAACTTTAAAACGTTGCAGGTTACATTTTTTGATTGAAAAGCACATTGAGACTGTTTTCTGAAGGTTCAACAATAGATGGTTCTGGAGGAGCCACTCTTGGACATCAACCATACTTGTAGACAGTACATCTGCAGCCTGTGCTGGAGTCTTGGCAGCTGTGTAAATAACTGCATCATCTGCATAAAGTTGGCATGTTGCAGCTGAGCAGTGTAACGGCAAGTCATTAATAAAAATGCTGAAAAGTAAAGGACCAAGAATGGACCCTTGTGGGATACCCATGCGGTTGTTTAAAAATGAGGATTTATCCTGGTGAACTTTTACACACTGTTCTCTATTCTGGAGATAAGATGCAAACCATTCTAATGTATCTGGGGAGAAGTTAAAAGATACCATTTTGGATAAAAGCAAACTGTGGTTTACAGTATCGAAAGCCTTTTTGAGATCTAGAAAAACAGCTCCTACCACATTACCCCTGTCCAAGGACTGTTTGACGTTTTCAATAAGGCAACAATTTGCTGTTTCTGTTGAGTATCCTGGTCTAAAACCAAATTGATGTGGATGAAGAAGTTGACTGTCTTGTAAGTAGTCTATCAGCTGTGTAGCTACAACTTTTTCAAGAACCTTAGACAGGACTGGTAAAATAGAGATTGGGCGGTAATTGCATATATCGTCTTTACTGCCTGATTTATGAACTGGTATGACGACAGCTTTTTTCCAGCGAGATGGAAATGTACTAGACCTAATGGAGAGATTAATGAGATGAGTCAGTGGTTTGATTAATATTTTGCTGTGCATTTTGAGAAAGGAGGTGCTCATATTGTAGATATCATTAGTTTTTGAGTTTGACAGTGTTTTAACAATACCAGCAATTAACTCCTCATTTACCTCATCGATGTGAAAAGAATCTGTTGGAAGTATGGAATTTGTGTTGTTGAGCACATTTGGCAGCACAAAAATTTTTGTTAAGTCTTCCACAGAGCCCACAAAGTATGAATTAAATTCATTTGCCAAAGTAGCCTTGTCACTGACGGTCTTGCCATTGATTCTAAGTTCCTTTACCCCCTTCTGATCGTTTTTTTTATTAGTTAAGTTATTTAAATGCCTCCATAGGGAACTGTTGTTACCCTTTGCATGATCTATCAGTTTATTGTAATAAGATACTTTTGATTTTCGCAGCTCATGTACCACTTTATTTCTTAAACTTTTGTACACAAGGTGATCATTTTGTAGTTTAGAGGTTAATGATGTTTTCAATGCATAGTCTCGCCTCTTCATAAGTTTTCTTATTTCATTATTTAACCATGGTAGGCTAATCTTCTGTTGTCTGCTTTTAATTTGCTTTGTAAATTTTTCTATAGACTTTGTGATTGTTGCAGTTATAAAATTACAACAATCATCTACTTCATATATTGACATGAGCTGCTCCCAATTTTGATTCTCTAAGTAATGTTCAAACTCCTCATTTTTTGATTTGGGAATAAAAAAATTTGATTTGTCAATATCGACTCCCCCAAAATACTGTAGTCGCTTTTTAGTAAGTTTTCTGACAGCAAGAACCATGTTATGATCTGAGAGACCAGTTACAAGATTATAGGTTCTGGTTATTCGTTCTGGTTTATTAGTAAATACCATGTCAATAAGTGTTCTGGATTGTTTGGTTATCCTGGTGGGTCCTTTGATCATTTGTTGATAATTAAATTTAGTCATGAGGCTTTTCAGTTTCTGTTTGTCCTTTTTATCAGACCAGTTAATATTAAAGTCACCATGAATTATTGTTTCTCTGTTCTTCTCAAGTTGTTTAACCAGATCACTTAATTCATTATAAAAGGAAGAATTGTGTGACGGTGGGTTGTACACTACTGCAATGTTGAAATTCATTACCGGAGAGAGACACACATTAACAGCTAAACATTCGAGTGAAGTATTCAAATCAACCAGTTGACATTTATATTTCTCTTTGATGTAAATTAAAACACCTCCTCCCCTCCCTACCTGCCTGTCTTTTCTAAAACACTGATAGCCCACAATATCAATCATATTAGTGTCTATGTTCCTGTGTAGCCAGCTTTCTGAGAGACAAAGGTAGCCCAGATTTGAGTCCAACAGCAACACCAAAATCTTATCTCTTTTGGGGATTATGCTTCGTATGTTTAAATGTCCGCCTAGGATCCCCTTTGGTTTAGCCTTGGTGTCCCAAAGAACTCGTGCATGATTAACAGTTTGGAAAAATAAATGTTGTTTTTGCTTTTGTACAGCTCGGTTTTGTGCTAACCCAGTGGTCTGCTGTTTAATAGTGGCAGGTCCAGGGTTAAGGTGAATATCTCCTGCCAGAAGTAACAGAAATAACAGTACTTTAACTGCATACCCTCTGCCATATTGTGATTTTTGCTTAACAGCCATGTTTGCCTTATTTTGAAAGCTTTTTCTCAGGGCTTTTGAAGACCACATAGAGTACAGGGTGAGATGTCCATGTCCAAATCCATATAAATAAAACTTTTTAACTTCACCTTTAGTTGAGTTTGCCGGAAAATCCTTCTTGTTGCAGGTCCAGACACACAAAGACAAAATGAAGAGGAAGTAGATAAGCAGAGAAGGCTTAGAAGTGATGCCCATCAGCCCACTTTTTAATCCGGTGGCAGCCATCTTCAGTCTTTCTTGGAAAGAAAAGGAAAAAGAAAATCTGTGGATAGTAAAATAAATTCTGCTTATGTCGCCAGTATCCGATCCAATCGTCCTCGAATCCAGCTGGGCCTCAGCTAGCCAACTAACCCCTTCCGTTGCTGGTCCTGTTGCTCATGGCCGCTGAAACCGAGCTCCTGTCCCGCTCCTCCAACCGAGTCTCGTCGCACACCGCCGCTGCCACCGAGCTCCGCAGGGGTCACGGTAAGTCCTCCGCTGGGCACCGCCGCCTACCGCCGTCTGCCTGGGTGAAATCTCTGCTGAGCCCCGTCAACAAATAGCCGCCTGCCTGGTAGTATCTCCGCTGGGCCTTGCAACTGGGCTCCGATTCAGGCTGGTGTTAGGTAGAATGACTGGCGCCAGCGCTGGAAACGCTGGTCAGTTTACTCACAGTGGCCGGAGAAAGGCGATCAAAGGGGTAATCCAACGGAGGTAGAAATTCAGCCCGTGCGTGTCCGTCACGAGCGCCGATCGCTGTAGGTTAGTTATTTAGAGACTGGCACCAGCATTAAGCTAACTAGCGTTAGCTTAGCAATCGCTTCAGGTAGCATTAAGCTAACTGCGGCGGCATGAAATAAAGCGGCGTTGTTGGAGGTTTTAAGTAGAGTTTTATTATATCATACCACCGTCACGAGCTCCGCTCCCGGCGCCGTGCATGAGCGCCGAGAGCGAGCCCACGGCTCTCAGAGAAGGGACACACAGTCTGTGTCCTGCAGCAGGGTTGAAGTCAGATTGAGAGTGAGAGAGAGTTTGCGTTACAGAGTTGCAGCATATATACTCGACCACAACAATACATCAAAGGGACATACCCCAGCAGTTAGTATGATCAAAGAGATAACAGAACAGGCATAAGACATTTGCATTTGAGAGACATATTGATCTCAGTCCCTAGGTCACAGTGAGGACAGGACGCATGAGTACAATGCATGAAAGGCAACAATTAACATCACAGAGGTGAGCCAGACGAAACGCGTCTGCCTGTAGACATTAATACACATTACACTGTTCTGTTACTTGCTCTAGCCGAGCGCTGTGTTTGACCAGTCTTTTTGTGGAGATTTACCTCAAAGCACATCTACATATGTAAGATGACAAGATGCATGAACACTTTAACTTCACGGCTGTAAACGCAGCATGCAGCGGAAAAACCCAGGAGTGCGAGCTGACTGTCTCTGTGTTCTGTCTGTGTGTTGTGGGGGTTTAATCAAACCGCTACACTGGGTAATCCAACGGAGGTAGAAATTCAGCCCGTGCGTGTCCGTCACGAGCGCCGATCGCTGTAGGTTAGTTATTTAGAGACTGGCGCCAGCATTAAGCTAACTAGCGTTAGCTTAGCAATCGCTTCAGGTAGCATTACGCTAACTAGCGTTAGCTTAGCAATTGCTTCAGGTAAGGCGCATCAGTGAACCACAAAGAAACGCTGGTCGCCGGAGAAAGGCGATTAAAGGGGCAGTCCAGCGGAGGTGGTAATTCAGCCCGTGCGTGTCCGTCACGAGCGCCGATCGCTGTAGGTTAGTTATTTTTAATGGCAAAATCAGTGACTTTGTCTCAGCACTGAAAAAGTGTGACCATCCCGGTCGCCATCTTGGATCCTCACCCAGGGAGCCACGCATGATTTGGATGAGTACACGGACACTGTGAACTCATATATCCACTTTTGTGAGGAGAGCATTCTTCCATCGCGCACCAGGGTGAGGTACTCAAATGACAAGCCCTGGTTCACTGCTAAGCTCAGACAGATCAGGAAGGAGAAGGAAGCAGCGCTGAAAAGTGGAGACAGGGACTGCTAGAGGGAGGTTAAATATCGGTTTAACAGAGAGCTGAGGAGAGCTAAATCTGTGTATTCTGAGAGACTCCAGCAGCAGTTCACTGCTAACGACTCGGCTTCTGTGTGGAGAGGACTGAGGCAAATCACCAATTATCGGCCTCAGGCTCCTAAAGGTCAGGATGACAAAGCCCTTTGTCAAAGACTGTCCCAACACTATGCCCGTTTTGACACCTTGTCAGCTGTGTCCAACCCCCCCCTTCCCTCCAGCTCCACAGCCTCCACGGTCCCTACTTCATCAAAGGCGGCCCCCCCTCCTCCCCCCCTGCCCTTGTCATCAGTGAGCAGGACGTGCTCAAACAGTTCTCCAGACTGAACCCGCGCAAGGCCCCCGGTCCGGATGGCGTGTGTCCCTCCACCCTGAGACACTGTGCGAAAGAGCTGGCTCCTGTCTTCACAGACATTTTTAACACCTCCCATAAGCTATGCCATGTGCCGACCTGCCTCAAATCCTCCACCATCATCCCTGTCCCCAAGAAGCCACGGATCACTGGACTTAACGACTACAGACCTGTAGCGCTCACCTCTGTAGTCATGAAGTCCTTTGAGCGCCTGGTCCTGCCCCACCTCAAGTCCATCACCACTCCCCTCCTGGACCCGCTGCAGTTTGCCTACCGTGCCAACAGGTCTGTAGACGACGCAGTCAACCTGGCCCTCCACTCCATCCTGCAGCACCTGGACTCCCCGGGAACCTACGCCAGGATCCTGTTTGTGGACTTCAGCTCCGGATTCAACACCATCCGCCCCGCTCTGCTCCGGGACAAGCTGTCCCTGCTCAACGTGCCTGACTCCCTCTGCAGGTGGATCACCGACTTCCTGACGGACCGGAGGCAGCATGTGCGGCTGGGAAAGACTGTCTCAGACTCTGTTAGCATCAGCACCGGATCACCCCAGGGCTGTGTACTTTCCCCCCTACTCTTCTCCCTTTATACCAACTCCTGCACCTCCAGCCACCAGTCTGCCAAGCTGATCAAGTTTGCGGACGACACCACCCTCATTGGGCTCATCTCCAACGGCGACGAGTCCGCCTACAGGAGAGAGGTGGCCCAGCTGGTGTCCTGGTGCATCGACAACAACCTGCAGCTGAACGCTCTGAAGACAGTGGAGATGATTGTGGACTTCAGCAAAGTCACAACCCCTCTGCCCCCCCTCACCCTCACAGGCTCTCCCATCACCACTGCTGATTCCTTCCGCTTCCTAGGCACCACCATCACCAGGGACCTCAAGTGGGAGCCGACCATCAGCTCCCTCATCAAAAAGGCCCAGCAGAGGATGTTCTTCCTGCGGCAGCTGAGGAAGCTCAAGCTACCCACCAAGATGTTAGTGCAGTTCTACACAGCCATCATCGAGTCCATCCTCACCACCTCCATAACCGTGTGGTACGCAGGAGCCACTGCCAGGGACAGACTAAGGCTGCAGCGCGTCGTGCGCACTGCTGAGAAGGTGATCGGCTGCAAGCTCCCATCTCTCCAGGATTTGTACATCTCCAGGACCCGGAGGCGTGCTGGCCGGATCATAGCCGATCCTTCACACCCTGGTCACGTACTGTTTGCCCCTCTCCCCTCAGGTAGAAGACTTCGGTCCATTCAGACTAAAACCTCCCGCCACATGAACAGCTTCTTCCCCTCTGCCATCAGACTGCTGAACACTAAAGCCACATTTCCACTATATAGTTCTGCGCTACTCTTTTCTTTTCTTTACTACTTGTTTCTCCCGCGGCTGCGCCTCCATCACAACCGCGGAAAGCCGAGAATTGCTGGGGTGGGTGGGATCGAGGTGGCGCTACACTGCTGACGTATAAAGGACAAGACTGACTCCTCAACAACACAGAAAAAAATAGCGGATTACGAGCGGAGGATTTCCACGGTTTTTAACACAATGAATGTCTTTAATGAGACAAGAGAATTTTACAGGAGAAGACGACGTGGATTGAGACAACACACATTGGAGCAGGAGAGGAGAATAGCGGTTGCCCAGGAGGAATCTGAAGCAGCTGCATATGAAGCAGAGATCATTTCATTTGTTCAGTGTTCATGTGCATACATATGTCAAACGTGTTTTTTTAAATAAAATGTTGTGCACTTTTAAACTATGTCGCCTCTGTTGTTCAAAACGGTTAAATGTTAACAGACGGTTAATTAAATGCTGAAACACCGGGGTAATTTAAAATTATGCAGAAGCTTAATCCTAAACCCCTTTAACTTACCAAATAATTTATAATATTATAAAAAAAAGCCAATCCAAATCTAGACCCATTTTGTATATTGTGTAATAATGATACACTGATGATAAACTGACTTCCCAAAAAAAGCAGCAGCTATACAATGCACTTTTGGTTTGATGGAATTGCCAATTGACCTTGGAATTATATGTGGAAACTTGTTATACTTCCAGTTAACTTTAACTTACAAAATAATTAAAAATATTATAAAAAAAAAGCCAATCCAAATCTAGGCCCATTTTTTGTATTGTGTATCATTTGAGTATCATTGTACAATCTATTGTTATTTATAAGGGTTATCTGTTCAGTGGTGGCTAATTACACACTAAAACAACGTAGAAGATGACTGCAAAGAAAATGCTGCAGCTAGACAACTCACTTTTGGTTTGATGGAATTGCCAATTGACCTTGGAATTATATGTGGAAACTTGTTATACTTCCATTAACTTTAACTTACCAAATAATTGATATTATAAAAAAGCCAATCCAAATCTAGGCCCATTGTGTATCATCTTTCCCATCTATTGTTATTTATAAGGGTTATCTGTTCATTGGTGGCTAATTACACACTAAAACAACATAGAAATGACTCAAAAAAAATATGCTGCAGCTAGACAACTCACTTTTGGTTTGATGGAATTGCCAATGAACCTAGAAATTTTATGATGAAACTTTTTTTAATCCTACTAAATACACTGACATTGTCACACTGCCCAACACCAAATTATAATTTTCTTTTTCAAACCAAAGATCACTATGGATCTATTGAATCACAATAGCATAGGTTTATCATATTCATGTCAACGTTTACAACATGGAAAATGTTATATTTGGGTTTACATGTATGAGTATTTTCGCTTTATATTATACTAGACTGCTTATAATTTATTGGAATTCTCAGAATTTGGAATGCCGATATAACATTCAATTCACATGTACTTACCTTTTACCCAATTCGACTTTTACCTTTATCAGTGTCTACTGCTGAATGTAAATTACACCTGTGCAACTGCTTACAATTTTACTTAAAAACTGTACCCAATGTAGAGCAATGGATACAGCAGTGGTAATATTTATTAAATTTAACAATAACAATTACATTACCATTAAAAATCTTGACACCTTTATGGCTGAACAGCAGGATTAGGGTCATATGAGGCAATGGAATGTGTATGTAATTATTCGCCTTTATCATCCAGTGTTATAATATACAAACCACACTTTTATCCAAAAGACTAACATTTTATTACATTACAAATATTCCCAAAACATGTTAACAAATGGGGAGCTTTCAGTACTTCGACCAGACTGCCAAAATGGTTTCGGAAGGCTCCGTGGAAAGAAGCCGTCTCTGTCAGCTCATCCCTTCTTAATGCGGCTTCCTGCTGCTGGGCTAACTGCAGGTGTCTTTCGCGCTGTTCGAGCATCCTTTCATGGATCCGCATCTCCTCAGCATGATTCTGGGCCATCAGTGATGCAAGGTCTGCAATGTTGCTGCTTTTCAGCTTGCCTATATGAAAGACAGAAGTCATTGTATTTAGATAACACCGGATCAAAACATGTCAGAAAAAATATTATGGAATTAAACTGTTGAAAGCCTGTGGTGGGATGCTTCGTTGCTGTATTTAAGCTCAACTGTCATGTTGTTGCCCCTCAGTAGAGTGGACTATAAGCAACTTCTGTGGTGATGAGGTTAGACCCCCCTTCATTTCAAAAAGGATTAATTGTAAAAAGTATTTTGATTTAATGGGTTATTTTTAAAAGAATGTCTTTGTACTGTGGCCTCATAAATCAGAATGGGTTAATAGTGTTAGCTGACTTGAAGAATTTCAATCAAGCATTTTGATTTGAAGTCGGTACATGTGCTCCTTTTTTTTTTGTGAAAATACAACAGTATTTCACCACCAACACACCTATAACACTGGGCCACTGTGGCTATGAACACCCCTGAATCTAGTATTTTTATAAACGTAGAAAGACATTTTAAATTCCTTGTTATGCGTCTATAGAAAACAATCACATATAAAAACAACCGGGTGGTAATTTTCAGTTTGTTGTGCCTTACCAGCACTTGACCGGGAGATGCTGGGGCAGTCCAGTGAGGCGGACCCAAGGGATTTGAAAACTGTGTATAGAAGGAAAAAAACACACAATAAAGCTCACAAACAAAGTGCAACATGTACCGCAAGCACAAAACTTTTTAACCAGAATACAATAAGCTTCCGTCAGCGTTTTGTTCACGTGAATACTGAAATAAAAGCGCGATTCAGCAGCTTGATGCCAGGTAGCAGCAAGGTACAGAGGTAGCTAGCTATTAGCGGGCTAGCCATCACCACAATTGCCCACAATCAAACAACTTTCTTTATTGCTAAAATAAAGTGCGCTTTTGACTGAAAGGCAAGAAGATGGACAATAACAAAACAACACTCACCGTCACCGTTTTCCAATTCCGTGGCCGTGTCGAGTCCAAATTCTCTGCCAATAATAGCAGGCCGGACACTTCCTGGTATATTTTTTCATTGCAAGTTGCCCCACCAACTCGCTCTGGATGTAGTCATCGGCTACGAGGGACAGAAAAGTCCGCACCTCCTCGTTTGTTCATGGAATAAACTTGCGCGTGGACATCGTTATATGAGAACACAATTGTGAATCCAGTCACCGCAGTTACTCGCTGAAATTACAAATGGCGGACGTGTAGCTTCAACAGAAAACAAAACGGACGCGTTTGGTGACGTTACGCCCTGACCAATCAGCGTTTAGCAGTCGATTGACGTCAATTCACACCTCGCTTTTCGCTCGCCTGTACCCTGCCTCTGAACAGGCACGAAAATCGTAACGGTTAAACCGTGAGGACTTGGGTGGAAATGGCGAAAAACCGAAACAAGTAAAAAAAAGTAAAGCCCAGGTGATACTGGTGGAAATGGGGCTTAATTATTGACTCTCCTGCACTATGTACAGCAGCTCAACCAGACTCATGTCAATCATCACTGTTTTCTTCTTGCATTACCAACTGCACTATATGGTTCTCCACATTATCTGCTGCTCGCTAATATATTTAAACTGCTGACTAGTATTACTCATTCTTATTCTACACTTTATTGCATGTATAGTTTATTTCTTTTATTTTATCATGTTTAATGTTGCAGCATTGCACCGAGACAAATTCCTAGTTTGTGTACTACATGAACAATGGCAATAAATCTGATTCTGATTCTGATTCTGGAGTCCAGGCGGTGAGACCGGGATCTTCGGCAGAGTCCACCGAGGGTGAGGAGCCGAAGGTTGTGGCCAGGACGGCCACTCGGAGACACTGGAACAGAATGGTGTGTGTTTACCATCAGCATTTTGGCGCCGACGTGCAACACTGTATCCTGCTGTGCTGTTTCAAGAGACCGGAGAAACGGGCCAGCCAGCAGACAGTAGTGGCGACAGCTGCTAGCAACAGGGAGAAGCTGCTTTTCATTGAGGACACACGCTCCGGTAGACGGTTTTTGGTGGACTCTGGTTCCCAGAAAAGCCTCATTTTGCCAGGCAGCACGGATAAGCTGGCGGAAGGCTCTGGTCCATCACTAACGGCTGCCAACGGATCCCCCATCAGGACTTTCGGGGAAAGGTCGATGACTGTGTGTTTGCATGGACGCAACTACGAGTGGGACTTTGTGGTAGCTGCATGTTCGGTTCCTCTCTTAGGTGCTGATTTTCTGTGTGCTTATGGTCTCCTTGTCAAAGTTGCTAACAGATGGTTAGTGGATGCTGTGTCTTTTGCTTCACTGCCTTGTATGGCTCAGGGAGTTGGGCCACCAACACATGCAAATTTTTTACCCACGGGAAATGAGTATCAGCGTTTGATTTCCGAGTTTCTCGCGCTTACGGTGCCCACTTTTTCCGCTACCATGACCAAGCATGGGGTCGAGCATTTCATCACGACGAAGGGCCCACCAGTTTTTGCACGTCTGCACCTCCTGGACAACATGCACGAGAAGTTTGTTAACTTGGAACGTCTAGGGATTGTTAGGTGCTCCAATAGCCCTTGGGCGTCCCCGCTGCACATGGTACCCAAGTCCAACAGTTCGTGGTGGCTGTGCCGTGATTTCCATCGCCTGAACAATGTCACTGAACATGACCGTTACCCCATCCCGCATATCCAGTACTTTTCCGTGCACCTGGCCGTGATGCGCATTTTTTTGAAAGTGGATCTGGTCTGCAGTTACCACCAGATCCCGGTTCACGTCGAGTACATCCCAAAAACGGCGCTGAGAACTCCTTTCGGCCTTTTCGAGTTTTTACGCATGCCGTTCAGGTTAAAAGGCGCAGCCCAAACTTTCCAGAGAATGATGGACGCAGTGGTCCGCAACTTGCCGTTTGTTTTCATCTACTTAGATGACATTCTAGTGGCTAGTGCATCAGAGGAGGAGCATCTCGCCCATCTGAAGCAAGTTTTCCATCGGTTGGAAGCACATGGGCTGATAGTTAATCCAGCAAAGTGTCAGTTCGGGCTGCCGGTGATCGATTTTTTGGGCCACCACATCTCGCCGGAGGGCACGGTTCCTCTGCTGGACAAGGTACAAAAGGTGTCAAAGTTCCCACATTCGCAGACAGTAACAGCACTGCAGGAATTTTGGGGGATGGTCAACTTTTACAACCATTTCCTTCCCCGGACAACCAGGCTGCTGTAACCGCTGTACGGCGGGCTCAAAAAAAAGAAACCCGCGGATAGCTTTGACTGGACCCCCGATCGGGTCCAGGCATTCACAGGCACCAAAACGGTGCTCGCTAATGCGGCTTTGCTGGCCCATCCATCCCTGTCGGCACGGACAATGCTCACAACAGACGCGTCTGACGTCGCGGTAGGAACCATGGTAGAACAGTACGTCTCCGGTTTGTGGTAACCTCTCACCTTTTTCAGCCGTACTTTGCGCAACAACGAGCATAAGTATAGTGCTTTTGACAGGGAGCTGTTGGCCCTCCACCTGGCCATGCGTCACTTTCAGTTCTGGCTCGAGGGTCGTGAATTTACAGCATTTGTTGACCACAAGCCCCTAACCTACATGATGGCCAAAGTCTCTGAACTGTGGCCGGCCCAGCAGCAACAGCACCTGGCTGCAATTTCGGAATTCACTACCGACATTCAACATGTAGCCGGTAAACTTAATGTCATGGCTGGCTGCCTGTCACATGCGCTGGTTTCTTCAGTCTACGTCGGTACTGATTTTTCCGCCATGGCCGCCGACCAACCCGGGGACAATTGCACACTCCGATCTGTGGGTACCGGGCTAAAACTGGAAAGCAGGATGGTACAAGAGGGTTGCCCCCCTTGCTGTGTGATGTCCCCACCGGCCGGCCCTGCCTGGTGATTCCGAGCACGTGGCGCCGCCGCGTTTTCGAGTCCGTTCACTCTCTTTCACAACCTGGCACATGGGCTTCGGTTAAGCTGGTGGGGTCTAAATTCATCTGGCCCCGCTTACGCAAGGATGTGAAAGAGTGGGCTGCAGTGTGCGTTGTGTGCCAAGGGGCTAAGGATCAGAGGCACACCAAGGCCCCCCTCGAACCTTTCCGGATTCCAAGCAGGAGGTTCAACCACGTACATGTGGATTTGGTGGGCCCCCTTCCGCCATCGCAGGGGTTCATGCGCCTTTTAACAATAGTGGACTGCAACACACATTGGCCAGAGGCAGTTCCACTGGCTTCCACCACATCCGCCGACGTGGCCTGTGCATTTTTGTCATCCTGGGTCGCACATTTTGGTTCCCCATCGGACATCACTTCCGACAGGCGTCCACAGTTTGTTTCAGAACTCTGGTCCACAATGGCTGAGAGCCTGGTGGTGAAAATCCACCAAACCACCATATACAACCTGCAGGCTAATGGGTTGTGCGAGGGGTTCTACAGGTTGCTTAAAGCCGCACTCAGAGCCTTGTTGATGGATGCAAATTAGGTTGACCGCCTACCTTGGGTCCTACTGGGGTTGCACACCTCACCCAAAGAAGATTTAGCAGCTTCCCCAGTGGAGCTTGTTTTCTGTCAGCTGTTGGAGATCCCAGGTGATTTTTTGCCAGAAAGTCCCTCGCCCGGTGCCGACTCGTCCGCACGCATTCTTCCTGGTGCAGAGGCTAGCAGCGTTCCGGGGCCAGTGCACCATTGTACCGCACTTTTGTTCTGAAGCATTTAGAGAACGCCAAGTTCTACGGGGCGCTTGCGCACGCAGCGACCGGCAGCTGGTGGCTTGTCACCAGACTGCAAAACAAATCTACCTACGGGTACAAAATAAGTAATAAAAAAAAAATTTTTTTTAAAAAGTTTGTTTTCGTTAGGCACAACGCCCACTGAACCCCACTGTGTCCGCCTTACGACAGCCCTTTCAGAGTTTTGGAAATGGGGACGAAAAATTTTGTGTTAGACCTTGGGGGGTGTAAGGAAACCATCTGCATAGACAGGCTGAAGCCCGCTTATGTTTTGGCAGATGAGCAGGTGGTGCTGGCCCAGGCTCCCCGGCGTGGTTGCCCGACCGCGGGGGGTCCACAGGTTTGTTTTCCCCCTTCAGAGAACTGTTTGCAGGAGACCAAAGCTTTCCCCTCTCCACCCTTTCCCCCTACAGAGGACTGTGCACCAGAGACAGACTTTTCTCCCAACCAACCTGGACAGGAAGGTCCTTCGGTTGGCCCGGCGGCTCCACGTTACAGCTGCTATGGGCGATTGCTCAAGCCCAAGGTAACGGACGGTTAAGGCCCCTTCTGGGTGTTCGGGGGGGGGGGGGGGTGGCACAACGGGAGGTCTTGCTCTCACCCAGTGACTTTGGGAATGGGGGAAGGGGCGAGACAGGGAAATGTGGAATAGAGGAGATATAAGATAAGATAAGATAAGCCTTTATTAGTCCCACAACGGGGAAATTCCAGGATTGCAACAGCACAGGGATAGCAACACTCAGAGCAACAATCAGAAGGCAAGAAAAAAAACAAGCAAGCAAGAGCAGCTAATATACATATGTACATATTACTATAAAATATATATATATACACACACACACAGACACACAGTGCAGAGCATTGTAGCTGGATGGAATAAATATATGAATATATGAACACACAGTGCAGAGCATTGTAGCTAGATGGAATAAATATGTAAATATATAAACACCCACAGTACGGAGCATTGCAGCTAGGTGGAATAAATATGCAAGTATATAAACACACACAGTGCGGAGCAATGTAGCTAGATGGAATAATATGTAGATATATAAAAACACAGTGCGGAGCATTGTAGGTAGATGGAATAAATATATAGATATATAAATATAAACACACCCAGTGCTGAGCATTGTAGCTAGATGGAATAAATATGTAAATATATAAACACACACAGTGCAGAGCATTGTTGCTAGGTGGGATGAAACAGCATAACCGTCTATTTAGTTATCCTACATGGTATGATTATGTGCCCATATATATTCTCACCCTCCATAGCGACCGGTATGTTCCTAGTTGTATGCCGGAGAGGACCATTGTGTAAGTCTATTGCATCTTTTGCATTCAAAAAAACTATTAGTTTGTTACGTCTTTTTGCTATCTCTGCGAGCAGCCCTGCTTAGGTTGTACAGTCTGACAGCCGTTGGTAGGAAGGACCTACGAAACTTCTCGGTTGTGCACCTGGGATGATGTAGTCTGCTGCTAAATGAGCTCCTCAGTGCATCCAGTATGTCCTGCATAGGGTGGAACTCGGACTCCAGCAGAGATGACAGTTTAGCCACCGTCCTTCTCTCTCCTATCTCCTCCATCGGATCAAGGCGCTGCCCCAGGACAGAGCTAGCTTTCTTAATCAGTTTGTTCAGTCTCTTCCTATCGGCTGCAGTAATGCCACTGCCCCAGCAGACCACTCCAAAAGTGATGGCTGATGCCACCACCGTGTCATAGAATGACTTCAGCAGCGCCCCTTGTACACCAAAAGACCTGAGTCTCCTCAGCAGGAACAGCCTGCGCTGTCCCTTCTTGTAGAGTGCGTCAGTATTGTGTGACCAGTCTAGTTTATTGTTCAGATGAATACCCAGGTACTTATAGGATGTCACCATCTCGATGTCTATTCCCTGTATATTTACTGGTGCTGTGAGGGGCTGCCCATGCCTGCGGCAGTCCACCACCAGCTCCTTAGTTTTCCTCGCGTTGATCTGGAGGCAGTTCCGATGGCACCAGTCCACAAAGTCCTGGATAAGCCCTCTGTACTCAGCTTCATCTCCGCTGGAGATGAGACCAACGATCGCAGAGTCATCAGAGAACTTCTGTAGATGGCAATGTGTTGTGTTGTGTGAGAAGTCCGCAGTATAAAGAGTGAACAGGAAGGGAGCCAGCACCGTTCCCTGGGGGGCCCCCGTGCTACTGATGATCGTGTCGGAAACACAGTCCCGGGTTCTCACAAACTGAGGCCGGTTCGTGAGGTAGTCCAGGATCCATGATGACAGGTGCTGGTCCACCCCTGCGCGCAGCAGCTTGTCCTTCAGGATCATCGGTTGGATGGTGTTGAAAGCACTGGAGAAGTCAAAGAACATGATCCTCACCATATTCCCGGGCTTCTCCAGGTGGGACAGAGAACGGTGAAGGAGGAAGATCACCGCATCCTCCACCCCAATGCCATGCTGGTAGGCGAACTGGAGTGGATCCATCGCTGGTTCCACCAGGGGGCGGAGATGAGCAAGGAGCAGTCTCTCCAGGGTCTTCATCAAGTGGGACGTCAAGGCCACCGGTCTGTAGCTGTTCAGGTCTTTGGGGTGGGAAGTTTTTGGTACAGGTACCACACAAGATGTTTTCCACAGCTGTGGTACCCTCCCCAGTTTCAGGCTCATGTTGAAGATATACGTCACAATCCCACACAGCTGGTCTGCACAGGACTTGAGGAGCTTTGCGCTGATGCCGTCCGGTCCCGACGCCTTCCTCGCCTTGATCTTCCTCAGCTCCGTCCTCACCTGGGTCTTGGTCAGGGTCAGGATGGGGGGGCTGTGTGTTGGGAGTGGGGGGGGGTGTCGGTGGAGTGGGGAGTGGGCAGCAGGACTTGATTTCTTAGAGGCAGCAGTGGTTGTTGTGCAGACAGGGGGGAGGGCGGTTGGTCAAATCTATTGAAAAACAGATTCAGGTTGTTCGCCCACTCCCTGCCCCCCGTGGCCTGGGGGGAGGTATTCTGGAGCCCCGAGATGGTTTTGAGGTTTCTCCAGACCCCGCTGATGTTGCTCTGTTGCAGCTTGTCCTCCATCTTCTTCCTGAAGCTGTCCTTGCCTTCTCTGATCTTTCTCCTCAGCTCCCTCTGTACGGACTTCAGCATCTCCCTGTTCCCCGACCTGAAGATCCTCTTCTTCTCTCTCAGAAGTGTTTTTATCTCAGGGTTGATCCAGGGTTTGTTGTTTGAGTGACGCCGTATGGTCTTGGTGGGAACGGATTTGTCCACACAGAAGCTGAGGTAGCCCGTGAAGGTGTGAATGAGGCCATCGATGTCCTCACCATGTGGATCGCAGAGCTGCTTCCAGGCAGTGGCTTCAAAACAGTCCTTTAGAGTGTCCATTGTCTCCTCAGACCATAACTCCACAGTGTGCATGGCCGGAGGTTGTCTGTGCACTAGGGGTTTGTACACCGGTCGGAGATGAACCAAGCTGTGATCCGATCTCCCAAGTGGGGGGAGTTGTGATGAGGTGTATGCCTCCTTAGTGTTTGCGTAGAACAAATCCAGTGTTTTATTGTCTCTAGTGTGGCATGTGACATACTGGGTGAAAGTGGGCAGAATGGGAGACAGTGAAACGTGGTTGAAATCGCCTGAGATGAGGAGAAGAGCATCTGGGTGTTCTGTCTGCAGCCTGCTGGTTACTGAATGGATGACGTCACGCGCTGTCCCAGCGTTCGCCGTCGGATTTGCATAAACAACAATGCAGATCACGTGTGAGTGTTCTCTCGGGAGATATGTAGGCCTCATGCTAACAGCTAGCAACTCAATGTCTTATATATTTTATGTCTTATATAGCACCCTGGGGGAGAAAGATGAATACAGGAGATGCAAAGGTAGGCGCCAGAGCGCCAGGGTTGAGAAACAAGGTTAAGAATGTGCCTTCACACCGGGAACTCCAGGTGTGAACCCATTGTGATGTGATGTGCTGTATGGTAATGTTGTGTACTCTGGGTGCCAAAGAAAAGAGGTGTAAACTGTATTAAAGGTTCGCTTTGGCACACGGAGCTCATTCTTGTTTCCGGTTGGAGGAATAAATGTTTGGAGTCTGCACACTTGTGTCTTGTCATTCCTCCACAACATAACAGCTGGCGACGAGAATTTACAAACCATGGAAGTGTGCCTAAGACCGCTGAGGCCTTTCCTCGAGTCCCCAGGTGAGCTGGACGTCCCGTGGCCACATTGTCCGGACGTGTTCGAGACCTACGTTGCAGCATTGGACCTGGGAAAACTGGACAAAGGAAGGATGCGGGCACTGCTTGTCCATAGTTGCCAAGTCTGCTTATTATAAGCGACTTTAGGCTTGTTTTTTTCTAAAATCGCTTGCAAATCTCGTCAGTCGTGGGTTGTGGGTTTTTGGGCTTGTTTTTAAATGTGTAGTTGCTTATTTGGGCATGCTTTCTTGACAGCTCTCCCAGCTCCCCACAAAACACAAGCGCTATAACTAGTTTGTTTACAGGACCCATCCACACCCCTGTTTCCTGGTTACTTCGCCTGTCCCACTGATTTCTATAGAGAAACTAGACGGATCAGCCAGAAGTGAAGCCACCTGACCACCATATTAGTACTTCCAAAACAGTAGTACATCCAAATCAATGCCCGCTAAACAAAATCTTGGGCCTGACATCCCTGTACACCAGACAAGTACAGAGGATGGCCGACTCGATTTTAAATGATGACTCCCACCCTTTGCACTGCAATTTTCAGCTTCTTCCCTCCAGACGGAGGTTTGCTGTCCCAAAAAGTAGAACCCAGCGCTACAAAAACAGCTTTGTCCCTGTTGCTGTCAAAGAGTTGAACAAGCTATAAAAATTATATTGTACATATTTTATATTTACCTATTTTGTAAGATGTGTGCCTGTGTTTGTGTCTATGTTGAATGTAATTAGTGGCTTGTAAATATGGATGTCACCAACTGCAAAACAAATCTACCTACGGGTACAAATAAAGTAACCTGAACCTGAACCTGAACCTGAAATATCAACTGGATTTCTATGGTTCACCGGTTGTGCAAGATTATAAGCTGTGTCGCCATACCAAGAAGTTCAAATCTGTTAATTTTGGGGGAAGTTATTGAGGCAAAACAGGCCGGCCAGGGGCTTCACTTCTGGTGGCCAATGAGCCATCCAGTTTTTCTATAGAGATCAGTGGGCTGCCCGATTCCACTTGGCTCTGTACTCGCTAATGGGGCATGAGCTATCCAGGTTTTTTTATATACAGAACAGTGCATATGGGACCTTAAATCGAAAAAAAAAAAAAAAAAATTCTCCACTGAAATGAATAGCAAGAGCAAAATTATCTATTGATCTCGATCGATCAAATTTTGCCATGAGTTACACATATGATGTTTGTCAATTTAAAAGATAATTTTCCACGTAATAAAAGTTGTCGGCTGTCATATAATAACAGAGTAATATTTAGTTTTTGTTTAAATGACTACAATGACAACAACTCCCATCATCCCACATCATTAAACTGTTATCATGTTTAGTGCTGTTACTTATGCAGAATGTACATGTCCTTTCTTTTGATCAGAGTTTAAAAATTTAATTTAGTCAAAGTTTTTATATTGACTGTGTTTACTATAAATTTGCTGTTGTTTATGCAGAATGCATATGTATTTTCCTTTAATTAGAGTTTATAAAATTCTGTTATTCAGTGCTGACTAACAGACAATTCACTGCAAACAAAAATAAATCTATATATCGATAAATGTTATCAAGCAGCCTCTCTTTTACACAATGTGGTAGGTTGCCTATTGGGCTTTTTTTGGGTTTGTTTCCATAGAGCTGGTTGCTTGTTTCTCTCGTGAAACATGGCAACAGTGTTTGTCCACAACCTGGGCATAGAAGGTCAGAGAATTTTTCGGCACGCTTGGTCCGACGGACTCGTATGGAGATGCTGTGGAACTACAAGCTAGCTACTTTGCTACACCGGACAACGTGCTAGCACGACGAATTCAATTCCGCTAGAGGCGACAAGGAATTGGTGAGTCCACCCAGCAATTCAACGCTGACTTAAGACATCTGGCTAGCATATGCCACTTTGGACTGTTAGAGGACACAATGGTGCGGGACCAGTTGGCAGAGCACAAGAGTAACCTAAGGCTAAGAGCTAAGGTGCTAACGGCACCAAATGACATGACGCTAGCTAGCGCGATAGAGCTAGTGTTTCAGCTTGAATCAGCAGATAGATTAGCATCAGAGCTAGGTGTGCGCCAACAACAGAGGCAGCTTGGACAGATGATGTCAGCCAACGCGGTGGGCATGGAGGAACACAGGGACATGGCAGTGGAATTCAAGACGAATGTTGTGATCCAGAGGACCGCTTTGAGAGGCCCCGCGTGAAGTAACTGTGGTTCCCTGTCGCGCCATGTGAAGACACGTTTTTGCCCAGCAAGAGAACAACGTTGCAGCAAGTGTGGACGTTACAATCATTTCGTCAAAGTGTGCCAGTCGCCAACGCCATGGGGCCCGCCAAGTAAGCAAAACCTCCCGCCAACGACCACCATCCACGCGGTAAGCCCTGAAATTAATGCATACACATATAGCATGGTTGAATTAGATGGCGTGGCTATTCCACTGTTGCTTGACACTGCGACAAGCAACAGTGTCAAGCAATTCTCACTTCCGCCTTCAAAGAGAGCAGACGCCTTTTCTCTTCTCTCTTGCTCCCGACTCATTTCCTCCTCCCCAAACTAACTGGATCCCAGCTTGCTGTCGTCTGTCTGTGTCTTACTGCTGATTATCGAAAGAAAGAAATTATGGAATTAATAAGCTGGGCTTTGAACGCAATTGACACTATCTTTTCAACGAGGAAAAATGCCCCGGGGGAGGTTGTTTGCCCAGCAGGAACGGCTCCAGCGGGCTATTTACGGGAGACAAGTAATTGGAAGCTCTTGTGCCTGACTAATCTTTTTATCGAAGATGTAGAAGATTTGTACGTCTTCGTAGTAATGGTGATTGGGATCGTTCTGATTGGATCTGGGATTGTCCTGGTGTACCGCAAATTGTTGAAGATGGATACAACCTATCAAAATGCTGGCCAGGCGAGGTTCATCCATAAAATTGAAAAAATGGAGAAGACCCTGATAGCGACAAATGGAGAACTGTCTCGGAAGGTGGATTACATCATGATTACGCTTAGGTCTATCCACGATGGACTCAACTCCCAGCAATGAAGGATTAAGTACTGAATCTGTAAGAGAATATAAAGTTTTTCTCTGTGTTCAGTACCATTCGGCTTTAATCTGGCTCCCTCACAAAAATCCTCCTGATCATCTGCAGTCTGTGTTTTTCAAAACATTGAGCTCATGGCCTTCGGACAGGCAGCTGCATGGCCAAGGACAAAAAACTGCCAGCAGTTAGACACAACATCTCCTGCCAAAGAGTCCTTGTTGTTCTTAACTGATACAACACTCACACTTCAACATTACACTCATACTGATCCACACAACTGATGATAAAGATGACTCACACACTGCTCTCTCTGTGTCTTGTGAACTTTTGGTCTGCTGATTGTGCATTGAGGGCTTTTTTTTCCTTTGTAATCATAATATTGATCATATGTGACCACTATTCTGAAATCAATGATTTTTTTGCTCCTTCCTATTGTATTATTCTTATGCCACCTGTACCCTTCTGTTGGCAGGCGCGTTTCAGATGCCACCGCGTCACCGGAAATGCAGGTTCATTTTCTGTGTCAAGTCAAATCCCTCGTATGTTATCAGAATCTGTTAATGTACTTGGCAATAAATTCTTTCTGAGTTCTGAGTTCTGACGGTTAGGTTGATGCTAAATTGGGCCAAGGTGAAGAAATTTTTCCCCAACCACCGAATAAGAAAGAACCCCGCGGAGTTGTATGGATACAGCGGTCACAGACTCAGTGATGTAGGGACAGTTGAGCTAACAGTCTACTACAAGTCAAAGATTGTTTATGACTTCGAGTTCCAAGTGTCTACGCACAGTGACATTATGGGATGTGACCTCTTCTACAGACTGGGCTTCACTATCCGCAACAGCACTAGGTTCACACGGTCCGGTAATGGCAACTGGGACACGACGGACATTTATGATGATGACGAGGTGTGGGATGAAAGTATAAAGGGCGACACCGACATCAATCCAACCGTCCCGTGCGCACAGGAGGAGAGTTGCCTGGGGGGGGGGGGGCAGCAGCAGGACTCACCTCAGATCCTCGCCCAGCCAGAGACTACGAAGGCCGTTGCAGAATTGCAGGAGTGTCACCATGGGTTGAGATGCCGTCTCGGCACTCAGCCCATGTTTTCCCTCATCCCTGCTTCCCATTGAGCAGCGTCTCAGCTGGCCCCCAGCTGGCAGCATTATGGACGGCTGGGGCCAATTAGTCTTCATCAGCTGGGGCGCTGCCAATGAGGATAAATAGGAGCAGCCTCGATGACTCGGGGCTGCGACATAAACATATTGCTAAGCTGAAGCCCCTTCGTCTGGTGTCAGCTTATACTCCTCTTGCAGCATTCCTGTGTTTGTATCCCGCTGTGAGTATGTACGTCTTGTTACCCCCACGTCCGGTACGAGCTGCTTACCTCTGCGCTGTGCAACCTGTGAGTGTACGTCTGCATGAGTATCTGTGCTCTCCTCATCCCTTCCCCTTTTCCTTGAATAAAATATCACGACTCACTGGCTTGCCCCTGGCTCTGATTGCCCGGCTCCCTAGAGCCGGATAGGACAGTATGTCGCAGCCAGAAGAGTTGCCGGCGGCCGTGAGTCGCTGTGGAAATGTACCTTTCTGTCCGGGTGTCAGCGCTGCTAGCATGCCGTTTCCCAGGAGTCACTTCCGGCGCCAGGGCGACGAGCTGAGGTCCATCTCGGAGGCTGTCGACGGGACGTTCTTCACCCTGCACGACGCCTCCAACGCGAGACGCTGGCATCCGGGCTGTGCTGAGGAACTCCTGGACTGTCACCCTCACTCTCTGTACCATCTGGAGGACAGTGCCAGGATAGACGCTGCAGGTACACAGCGAGAGAAGCTCCACGGGGTGGATGGAAATCCCGGCAGGGAGTCGAAGTGGGCGACGTCTTTCCCCGCTTCGGAGTCCCGTTCCTGCCGCCATTCCAGTCCGGGAGTTCGCGCCAACCAGAGGACTTCCCCCGACCTGCGCCACGTCACTCGGGATTCCCTTCAAGGAGCCGCAGCTGACAGCAGTTATGTCCGGGGTCGAGTGGCTGTCGCGAGCTCTACTGTGTTTCCTGTCACCACCTTCAGGCATGTGGCGGCGGCAGTGAGATTGATGGTGAGGACTTCAGGGCTACGAAGCTTTCCCGTGCTCGATGCCTTCCTCGTCTCGATCTCCGATCTGGAGCGGCGAATCCTGGGTTTCCCCCTCGCTTCGTCCCCTGGGAGTAGTCGTCATCACATCGCCGAGTCACCTCTGCACGAACCTCGTCCAGATCCAGTTCTGGGTCATCGTCAGGACCGTTCCTCCCACGCAGCTGTCATCCCTTCGCCTCGTCAGTGTGGAGATTCTACAGCCTCGTCCCCTGAGCCTCGTTCCCCCGCTGTCATTCCTGGACATTCGGGCTGGCTCGCCCCGGCTGTTTCCCCCTCCTCCTCGACGCGCTTCCTGACCGCTGTGTGTGCCTGGAATCCCGGCCTGGTGAGCTCTCTGCTGGAGACAACGCGAGCGACCCTCAGACGAATTCCCGGGGGGTCCTCCGTTATCGCCGGGCGGGGAGAGGAAGAAGCAGATTCCACTACAGCAGGCGATACTCAACCTCCAGGGGGCAGGCAAGTCATTGTTTTTTCACACCTGCTTAATGATTTGCTCTGTCACATCCCTGGAGGAGAAGTTCAGGGTTCGCAGCTCCCTGAACTCTCCCCACCTGCTGTAACCTGTATGCCTAATCCCGCATCCTCTGTGTCTCTCTCCGCCGAGCGGTCCCCGGCTCCGGGTCAACGTGGTGGGATATGGAGAGGGCCTGTGGTTCCGCAGCTACATTGCGGACGGAGGAGGGGGACTGACTGCTGCGTGGAGTCTACGCCGACGACTGAGCGTCCCTGGGTCTCCACGGAGGAGCGGTTCGGTCCGGCGGGACGAGATTCTTCTGGCTTCACGCCGAGTGGATCGTCGGCGGGGTTACCTGAGCTGGAGGGATCTCAAGCTGCGCTGACCATCGTGCTGGCTGCGGGGCCCGACGCGGCTAGATGGGAGCCTGACAACGACCTCCTGACGACGGATCCTGGATCTTCGCAGTCCTGGACGGCGTCAGAACCCGAGATCAGGCGAGTGCTCTCCTTTCTTTTCTCTCTTTTTATCCCCGAGCACTTCAGCCTATCTCCAGGGGAGACGAGCCGGGTGCAGCCGTCCGCTGCGTCTGAGCTCGTCTCGCCGGGTTCTGGCGCTGCCGGTGATCCTGATCCCGGTTCTGTTTTCTCTTCTGAGCCTTCTTCCAGGGTCACCGGCAAGGAGTTGCTGTTCCTCGTGGTGCTGGAGGGTCCGGGTTCAACGTTGGAGGTCGGTTCTGGTGCAGTATTCAACGTGGGTTCGCCCGAGACCCAGTCGGGGTCCAACGTGGGTTCGCCTGAGGCCCGATCGGGGTCCGACGTGGGTGCTGCCCCAGTATTGTCCAGGTCCGGTGAGGAGGTGGCCGTTTTCCTGCGGCCTGACGCCCGCCGCCCTCGTCATCGGCTCTCCCCTGAGCCTCTTCCACCGGGATCCGCTCTGATCCTTCGCCCGTCTCAACGGTCCTGGTGGTTGAGTGATGCGGGTCGACGACCCGACCCACAGAACTTTCGGTTCGGTGATCTGGTTCCCCCCACTGGTCTGTTTCCCTCTGGGCAGCCTGGTTCGGCTGCCGGTGGACTGGATTCCTGGGATCTGGGTCCAGAGTTCGCCGTCCGAACACTTCTCTTCCCCTGATTCGCCAGCTGGACAATGGGCGGGGAGATCTCCGGAGCCATCTCGGCCATTTTTGGACTCTGCCTGCCATGCACCTCGGGTGTCACTTTCTTTTATCGTTATTAAGGTCACTTGGGTGTAGTATTTTTGTCCTGTTGGTGGATTCGTATTTATAGTGCTGTGTGTTTTCCATCGCTCATGCTCAACATTTTACTTTTTGTACTATGTTTTTAGTCCCGTTTTTGCATTGTAGAGTTATGTTTTGTTTTCTGTAACACCATGCTCTGCAGTTATCCATTTATTCCAGTCACTTTCATTTCTTTAGGTGACTGGGTATTTATATATTCGTGTGTGGGGGTTTTTCTTTGCCTGCACTCAGTATTTCTCTTATGTCCTGTTTGTTCATTAGAGTCATGTGCCTTGTTTTTCGTAACACCATGCTCTGTAATTGTCTATTTGTTCCAGTCACCCTCACTTTTCTTGGTGACTGTGTGTATGTACTTAAATTAGCGCTGTGTATAGGTTCCCTTTTATTTAACCGTACTCAGCATTTTTGCCCTGTACCTTTTTGGTGGTTCTTTTTTCCTTGCTCTGGGTCACGCATGGTTGGTACTCTCTGGGTAGTATGTAACTGGCGTGCTGACCCAGTTCTTCTTCCCATCTATACCTGGGTTAATTATTCTGTTTTGTCAGTATTGTATTTGGGTTTTTCTTTCCCGCTACCCTACATTGCCCCATTGGTGTTGTCCTTCCCTTGGCTTCTTCCCCTCCGGTCCGCCTCCCTTCCTCCCACCCTAGGTGGGGGGGGGGCTGGGATGTTCCTGGTCGTTCAGGAGCCCGACCTTGAGGGAGGGGCTCTGTCACCATGGGTTGAGATGCCGTCTCGGCACTCAGCCCATGTTTTCCCTCATCCCTGCTTCCCATTGAGCAGCGTCTCAGCTGGCCCCCAGCTGGCAGCATTATGGACGGCTGGGGCCAATTAGTCTTCATCAGCTGGGGCGCTGCCAATGAGGATAAATAGGAGCAGCCTCGATGACTCGGGGCTGCGACATAAACATATTGCTAAGCTGAAGCCCCTTCGTCTGGTGTCAGCTTATACTCCTCTTGCAGCATTCCTGTGTTTGTATCCCGCTGTGAGTATGTACGTCTTGTTACCCCCACGTCCGGTACGAGCTGCTTACCTCTGCGCTGTGCAACCTGTGAGTGTACGTCTGCATGAGTATCTGTGCTCTCCTCATCCCTTCCCCTTTTCCCTGAATAAAATATCACGACTCACTGGCTTGCCCCTGGCTCTGATTGCCCGGCTCCCTAGAGCCGGATATGACAGAGAGGAAGCCAGTGAACGCAGAGGACCTCAGGACACAACAACCGAGCATGGACACTATCTACGATGCGGCACAACAACAAAGCACATCAGACAGGGAGAAGAAAAACTGGACTGCTTCAGTACCCATGCTCAGTATCAGTCTACAGGGGTTACGACCGAGCCGACAGGTGAAGAGTCCGCAACAGCGAACGACATGGGAGAGACGCCAGACGCATTCAGTACCCACGACCAGCTTTGGACTACAGAAACTACAACGGTGGCAAAGAACTCGGTTCTGCTTCTGGGTCACCAAGGGATGGCAGCATAGAGTGTGGTCTCCCAACCAAAAACAAGAAATTACTTTGAATAAGTCAACCGACAAAAAATAGTCCTAACATCTACAAAGGAGAGGAGATGCCTCCGAAAGTAAGAAATAAATCAACCTCTGTGGCGACATCCACAGAAACGGATGTGCCGCAAGGTCAAGAAACTAATGCTAACTCCACCGCTGCTAACCAGGGAGAAAACGACGCAAGTGAGGATGAAGGAGAGGTGACTAACAGCACAATACTCAAAGAACTGCGTGAATACAGACAAGAGATCATTAGAGAATTTGCCAAGACAAACTCAAGACTGGATGAAGCAGAGAAAAGAATTGTGGGGAACGAGGAAAGGTTACAAGACATGGAAGGAGTGGTTGCAGGAATGCTAAAACTGTAAGAACAACTTCAGGAGAAATTAATGGATCAGGAATGCAGGTCGAGAAGATAAAACATCAGGATTTATGGAATTCCCGAACAAAAAGAAATGGACCTAACGACAATGATTACATTTATAGAGAAAGTGCTTAGAGATAACCTCGGCTGTAAACCTGAACATAGAGAGGGAGCACCGAACACTTGCCCCACAGCCCCCACCTGGAGCCAAGCCGAGCTCTATCCTTGTCAAATTCCAGAGCTTTAGAACGAAAGAAGAAGTAATCCGTTTGGCATGACAGAAGAAAGGCGTTACTCTGGATGGCCATAAGATAAACTTGGATCACGATTATGCTCCGGTAATTCTACACAGATGGAAAGTATATTCCGAGGCGTGACGAGTCCCGAAAGAAAACAAAATACAATTTCAGACTCTCTATCCAGCTTGCCTAAGAGTTCACTATGAAGAAGGGCAGAGAACGTATGGCACAGCGGAAGAGGCGACAGCGGACATGGTCAGCCGTGGCCTGCCGGTGAAAGTGACTGAGCAGCCAGCAACGTTGTGGGAGAGGATTCAGCGAGGAGCCTGGCAGCCAGCGTGGACCAAACGGACCACCGCGGCCAGGAACACGCAGAGCTTCAAGCAAAAGCTGCAAGCATTTAGACGCACAGCAACGGAGGATACAGGTTGAGTTAGTCTTGTTTGATTAAAAATAAGAAATAAATGAGACATGTAGTGGAGCTGAAATAACGAGGCGGCTTTGAATTAAAAACAGGGTTTTTATTGAATAGCTCCTCTATCAAATCTCAACAGGTGCAGAGCTTAGCAGAAGGCAAGAGAGAGATCTCTGCTTTGCTCGCTGGTTAAATACAAGCACACATGGCACCACTCATTGAAACAGCTGACATCAGAGTCCACTCATTGAAAAAGGTAACATCTCCCCGTTATCTAAATCCCCCCCATTAGTCCTGTTAACTCTTCCCTTCGCCTTGGGAGGTGATGGGAAGACCTTCTCCTCTCTCAGGGGTGAAGGTGTCGAGTCTGTTGCCATGGCGTCCTGTGACGTCATGGGTCTTCACAGATTCCTTTGTTCTTTCAGAGGTGTGAAGTTCCTTTGTATATGTTGTCCCAAACATTTCCACATGCTCTAACCAATGTAGGTATGGAATATCTGAGTGATATATACCACAGGCCCCCCAAACAACTATGAAGGAACACAGATAGATTCACAGTCTAGGGTAATTACTAAGACATACTACGTGTTACAGCTGTTGCCACAGAAGAAACTTTCAAGCAGCCATGCTCCTAAGAGAGTTCAGTGAAAACATAACGGCATAGTATAATCATAAATCAGTCCTAAACTGTTGCGGCACAATTAGCGAAAATTTGCATAGTGGTGTAATCAGTCCCTGAGTAGTCTGGGTTTCAATCTTCTCCCAAAGCTGCTGTAGGTTGGTTTAGGCGTCCTGCTGGGACCTTGTTGTGAGGAATCTGCAGTGTGGGAAGGAGAGAGATTATCTGTTCCCTGCCTGGGGGCTGAGACTTTCTCCTTGGGGGGTCTACCTCGCCGAGGTGCTCGGGCCAGCTGTGCAGGTCCTTCTCTCAACAAGAAGGCAGGTTTGAGTCTGTCAATGCTGACCGTTTCATTTCTATCCCCATAATCAACCACAAAGTGTTTGTCACCATTTTCCAGCACTCTATACGGGCCATCGTATACTGGGCGTAACGTTGGTTTTAGAGCTTCATGCTTAACAAAAACAAACTCAGCGTTTTTTAAAGTTTGAGGAACAAAAACTCGTGGAAAGGAGTGATGAGCTGGACCGTGGAGAAAGTCCGGACTGTTACTGCCTAAAAACCTTGGGACCGGGAGGTGCCCTGGTTCCGGGTTTTCTGGCAAAAATTCACCTGGTAGTCTGATAGGCTGAGCGAAGACTAATTCTGCAGGGGAAGCGTCTAAATCCTCTTTAGGTGCCGCACGCAACCCCAATAAAACCCAGGGAAGTTTATTTACCCAATTTGTGTCCGTTAATGAGGCCCTGAGGGCGGCCTTTAAGGACCTGTGGAAACGCTCGCATAACCCATTAGCCTGAGGGTGATAAGCGGTGGTACGGCGAATTGTTGCCCCTAAACTGTTGGACATGGCTGACCAGAGCTCTGAGACAAATTGAGGCCCCCTATCTGACGTGATGTCTGATGGGACGCCGAAACGTGCCACCCAATTTGTTAGAAAAACGCAAGCCTTTTCTTGAGGAATATAGCCTTACAGATCCTTGGCGTTTTTTACATCCTAACGGCAGGGACTATTCTTTTTTCTCTCACGTACACCATACTTATACCAGAATAGATTATTTTTTTGTTGACAATTTATTAATTAATAACCTTTGCTCTTGCAGTTATGATAGCATCTCGGTTTCTGATCATGCCCCTCTTGTACTTAAAATGATCCTCCATGGATGTGACTCCATGAGAAAGCATTGGAGATTGGATCCATTATTACTTACAGATGAAAAATTGGTTGCGAATATTTCTTCTAAAATTAATTTTTTTTTGAAAGAAAATAAAACTCCTGGTATGTCAAATAAAACGATATGGGAGGCCATGAAGGCATTTCTTAGGGGGGAATTTATTTCATTGGCAGCATTTAAAAGACGATCCTTAATACAGGAACAGAAGGTTATTTTAGATCAAATCCTGGACATTGACAGACAATATGCTCAATCTCCATCACCCGCTCTGTACAAGGAACGTATGACATTACAAACTAAATTTAATTTACTTTCTACTCGACAAATTGAAGGTTGTTTAATAAGGAACAAGAGTGAATTTTATGAACATGGCGAAAAAACCAGTAAACTTCTAGCTAATCAACTGCGTGGTATTAGAGCTAAGCAAATTATTACTGGAGTTAGGACAGATAAAGGAGAGGTGACATCTGACCAACAAGCGATTAATGATATTTTCAGGTCATTTTATTCCAAATTATATACCTCAGAATATACAACAAACTTAAAGGATTTGGAAATTTTTTTTGATTCTATTGATATTCCTTTGATTTCTTCAGAATCTCGGCAAATTTTAGAAGCTCCCATCACAAAAGAAGAAATTCAGCTGGCAATATCATCCATGCAATCAGGAAAATCTCCAGGACCTGATGGGTTTTCCGCTGATTTTTTCAAAAAATTCTCTGATGACCTCGCCCCTTTCCTTTGTCAAGTTTTTACAGAGTCGCTTGACTCTGGTACACTTCCTCCTTCATGCTATCAGGCCTGTATCACTGTGTTGCTTAAAAAGGATAAGGATCCTGTTGATTGTGCTTCTTACAGGCCTATTTCCTTGTTAAATACCGATGTTAAAATTTTGTCAAAGTTGTTAGCTTCAAGGTTGGAAAAGATTCTTCCTTTTATAATTTCACAGGACCAAACCGGTTTCATTAAAAATCGCCATTCTTTTTTTAACTTGCGGCGGTTGTTTAATATTATTTATACTCCTCACCACAACATACCTGAATGTCTTATTAGTTTGGACGCTGAAAAGGCATTCGATAGGGTTGAGTGGGAGTATTTGTTTTTTACTTTGGAGAGGTTCGGTTTTGGTCCTTCCTTCTGTTCCTGGATTAAACTTCTCTATGCTAGTCCTTTAGCTTCAGTGTTAACTAATTGTCGCTATTCTGACTATTTTAGACTTTACCGTGGTACGAGGCAAGGCTGTCCTTTGAGCCCGTTGCTCTTTGCCTTGGCAGTTGAGCCGTTAGCTATTGCAATCCGTGGGAGCCGGGACTTTCTAGGCATTCGTAGGGGTGGCATTGAGCATAGGGTTTCACTCTATGCTGATGATCTTTTATTATTTCTCTCCAACCCACTTACTTCATTACCCGCTATACTCAACATTTTGGATAGTTTTAGTAGGTTTTCTGGTTATAAAATTAATCTTAATAAGAGTGAACTGTTTCTGATTAATGAAAAGATTCAAGTTCAGGATTTTGAAAATTTTCCTTTCAAGGTTGTTATTGATCATTTTAATTATCTTGGGATATGTGTCACTAAACAATTTAATTACTTGTTTAAAAATAATTTTCTCCCCTTACTTGACCAGTGCAAGTTAATACTTTCCAAATGGTCCCCATTATCCTCGTCTTTAATTGGCAGAATCAATTCTGTAAAAATGATGTTACTTCCAAAGTTTTTATATTTGTTTCAATGTCTCCCCATTTTTATTCCTAAATCCTTTTTTAAGTCTTTGGACTCTCTGATTACCTCATTTATTTGGAATGGTAAACATCCGAGATTGAGGAAAGTTTTTCTTCAAAGACCCAAATCAGTAGGTGGCATGGCTCTGCCTAACTTTCAATATTACTACTGGGCAGCAAATATCAGGTGCATGTTATATTGGAAACATTTTTATCTGGAACCCAAATCACCTATTTGGATCCTTATGGAGTCACATGTGGACAATCAAACTTCCCTACCGGCAATTTTAGGTTCACCACTTCCTCTTGCTTTGTCTACACTGGGTAATAATAAAGTAGTTCGTCAGTCTCTTAGAATTTGGTCTCAATTCAGGAAAAATTTCGGTCTTCAGTTTTTTTCCATTAGAAGTCCAATTGCCGCAAATCATTTATTTACCCCATCAACTATTGATAGTGCATTTCATATATGGCACAGAAAAGGTTTAAAATCTTTTGCGGATTTATATTTTGATGGTCAATTTGCAAGTTTTTCTCAACTTTCCACCAAATTCGACATCACTTTTACACACTTTTTCCGCTTCCTCCAGGTCAGACATTATGTGCAAACCATGACAAAACAATTCCCTCAAAAACCTTCTGATAATCCTCTAGATGATTTTTTATTAGTTAAACCAACTTCTAAGGGGGTAATGTCAGTTTTATATAATTTAATTTCAAATTTACAATCTTCTTCTCTGGCCGCTATCAAATTGAACTGGGAACAAGATCTTAATTTTACTTTTACTGATGAACTGTGGGACTCTATTCTTGGCCAGGTTCGCACTGTATCAATGTGTGCTCGTCACGCTCTTATTCAATTTAAGATTGTACACCGGATGCACCTGTCCAAGGTTAAGTTAGCACGTATTTACTCGGATATAGACCCAACTTGTGAAAAGTGTGGTAGCGCTCCTGGCACTTTGCTTCACATGTATTGGTCCTGCCCGGCATTGATGAATTTTTGGCATTCTGTTTTTATCACTATGTCTGAAGTCCTGCAATATCAAATTAAACCTGATCCATTATGCGCCATTTTTGGTGTGGCTCCAGAACTTGTCTTGCCAAGTTCCAAATTAAAAGTATTCAAATTTTCATTATTATTGGCCAGACGTGCTGTATTACTGAAGTGGAAAGACTCTTCGCCCCCTTCACATTTACAGTGGATAAAAGATATAATGTCCTGTTTGGATTTAGAAAAAATCAGATATACAGTCTGTGGCTCTGAAAACAAATTCTATAAATTATGGCGCCCGTTTCTTGATTTCTTTGAAAGACCCACGATTATAGTTTCTGAGTAGCTCATATCCCCTTTACCCCAACCCCACTTCACATACATAATTTTTCTTTGTATTTTTTTTTTTTTTTTTTTATTGTTTATTTAAAGGTTTCTGTGCTTTGAAGCATTTACATTTGTTGGCTTTAAGTTCTAGTTTTTTACTGTTTGGTTGAAACAAAAATGAAAATTTCTAATACTTTGTATTGTATTGATACTTCAATTAATAATAATAAAAAGACCTTTGAAAGAAAGAAAAACGCGAGCGACTTCCTCCGCTGTGGTTACCGCTAGCGGGACTGCCTCTGGCCAGCGCGTGGTGCGGTCTATCATTGTTAGCAGGTGTGTGAAACCTTGGGAGGAAGGCAGCGGCCCCACGAGGTCGACATGAATGTGGTCGAACCTTCTAGCAGGGATTGGAAAAGGCTCCAGAGGGGCTTTAGTGTGTTTGTGTACTTTGGCGCGCTGACAAGGAATGCAAGTTTTTGCCCATTCTTTTACGTTTTTGCGCAGGCCTGGCCACACAAACTTTTCGGCAACCATTTTGACCGAGGCGCGCACACCTGGGTGCACGAGGGAGTGAATTGTGTTGAAAATGCGGCGGCGCCAAGCAGCTGGTACTAACGGGCGAGGTCGGCCGGTTGAAACATTGCATATTAGGGGGGGCACGCCGTCGCGCACCCCTTTTTCCTCCAGCCTTAACCCTGTTGGTCCAGACAGGAGCGCGCGCACGTCTGCATCACTACCTTGCTCTTCCGCCATGGCTGCATAATCTATCCCTTCATGGATAGGTGCTGCATATGTGTTTGCGTTAGAGAAAAGCTCAGCTGCTGAAGCAGTGTAATCTGTCTCCTCGTGCTCTGGCGGTGCCACAGCATGGGAGAGACAGTCAGCTACTACGTTAAGTTTGCCTGCTACGTGTCGAATGTCTGTGGTGAACTCTGAAATCGCAGCTAGCTGTCTTTGCTGTCTGCCTGACCATGGTTCTGAAATTTTAGCCATAGCAAAAGTGAGCGGCTTATGGTCCACAAAAGCCGTGAAACTCCGCCCTTCTAACCAAAACTGGAAGTGGCGGATGGACAAATGAAGCGCCAGCAGCTCTCTGTCAAAAGTGCTGTATTTGCGTTCAGTAGGGTTTAGCGATTTGCTAAAGAATGCTAAAGGTTGCCAGACCCCACTGACAAGTTGTTCTACAACTGCCCCTATAGCCAGGTCTGAAGCATCTGTGGTTAGAGCAATGCGGGCTTAGGAATCTGGGTGGACTAACATTGTGGCATTAGCTAGGGCGCTTTTTACTTACGCGAAAGCGCGTTCGCGCTCCGGGGTCCATTCAACCGCGTTGGAAGCTTTCTTTTTTCTGAGCGCGTCATATAGGGGTTGCATGAGCTGAGCTGCGTGGGGGAGGAAACGGTTGTAAAAATTAACCATCCCCAAAAATTCCTGTAGCGACTTAACCGTTTGAGGCCGTGGAAAACTTTCTATCGCACGAACTTTGTCTGGAAGCGGAATTGCCCCTGCCGGGGAGACCCTATGTCCCAAAAAATCAATTTGTGATACGCCGAATTTGCATTTGGCTGGATTGATTATAAGTCCGTGCTCTTCCAGCCTCTGAAAAACGGTAGTGAGGTGCTGTTCGTGTTCTTCCTCGGATGAACTGGCTACAAGCATGTCATCGAGGTAGACAAAAACAAAGGGTAGGTCGCGTAGGACTGCGTCCATCATCCGTTGAAAAGTTTGAGCCGCGCCTTTGAGGCCGAATGGCATTCTTAGAAATTCAAAAAGGCCGAAAGGGGTTATAACCGCTGTTTTAGGAATATCTTCAGCTCGGACTGGGACCTGGTGATAACCGCGGACTAAGTCTATTTTTGAAAAAATGCGCGCACCTGCTAAATGCAATGAAAAATCCTGAATGTGAGGAATGGGGTAGCGGTCATGCGCTGTAGCGTTGTTTAGCCTGCGGTAATCTCCGCACGGTCTCCAAGAACCGTCGGATTTTGGGACCATATGAAGTGGTGAGGCCCAAGGGCTCTTTGAACGTCGGCAAATGCCTAATTTTTCAAGAGCTGCAAATTCGTCCCTTGCTATGTTGAGCTTGGCTGCGTCTAAGCGGCGAGCTTTGGCAAAAACGGGAGGTCCGTTTGTTGGAATGAAGTGTTTAACCCCGTGTTTGGCTACAGTGGCTGAGAATTTGGGGGTTGTGAGTGCTGGAAATTGGGTGAGGAGTTGCTCAAACTTACCTCCTGCCGTAGTGACGTTGGCCTGCACAGGTGGTGGAGAAACTCGAGCTGAGCATGGAATAGAAGCAAAAGAGAGTGCATTAACCAGGCGCCTATTTGCAAGATCCACTAATAACCCATGTGCACACAGAAAATCTGCGCCTAACAAGTTAAAGCTCACCGCTGCTACAACAAATGTCCATCTGTAGCTGCGGCCGTGGATGAGGAGGTGCAGGCTCTTTTCCCCGAACGTGTCGATGTCAGAGCCGTTGGCTGCCACTGCTCCGTTGCCCCGGCTGCCCATGGTTCGCTCTGCGTGGGAGGGCATGACGAAACTCAGCTGAGCTCCCGTGTCGATGAGGAACTGCTTGCCTGTGTATCCATCCGTCACGTATAACAGCTTATTCTTCTCGCTGAGAACTGCTGCTGTTAATGGCCCTCGGCTTTGGCGTTTCCCCGACCTCGTAAACTTGCAGGGGGGAACGCATTTGCGGGCTTTCTCTGCGAAGCGGTGGTGATAATAGCAGACGTCGTTCTGCTCGTTACGCTTGGGCCGCGCCGCTGTCACCGTGGGTTGAGTCTCTCCAAGGCTCGGGGTGTCAGTTCTCAGATCTGCGGATGCCGCTGTGGGTGTCCGTTCTCTGCAGGCGTTGACGAGCCGGTAAGCCTCGTTGGCCAGTGTGCGGAAATCCTGATGGTTATTGCACTTCATCTTGGCGAGTGTCCCTCTCAAATGCGGTGGTAGCGTGCTGAGGAAAATGAATTGGAGAAGGAAATTATCATTATCCTCCTCCTTGAGTTGTGGCAAATCCTCCATGAGGGTCCTTGGATTGCCCCCTCTGTGGCCGTAGACCGCCAGGATTCTCTCGGCTCTTTCCTCCGCTGACGGGACATAATTCGCCACGATGGTCGCCTTGAGTGTCTCATATTTGTCCCGGGTTGGTGGTTGCTGGACCAAGCTCCGCACACACTTCGAAGTTGCGGAGTCGAGCTTGGAGATGATGTGATAAAATTTGGTATCATCTGCTGTGATACCTGCCAGTATAAACTGGGCTTCGGCTTGCTGGAACCAAGATGCAGGGTCTTCTCTCCAGAAGTCTGGCAGCTTGACAGTGACGGCGTTCGTGCACACCATCATTGTCGTGTTCGCCGGGTGAGAGTGCGTTTCTATGGCTCTCGCGGCGGTGTTGGAGCTCGGTTGAGCTCTCTCAGTGCCCTCTGCCGCGGGGAACAGCTGTCTGCTTGTTCCCTCGTCTGCGTCGTCGCTGGCGTGTGCCAGAGCCACCGTGGATGAGCAGCTTGAAGAGCGCCTCCGGTCCATATTCTCGCGTAAGGGTCACCAGTGTAGTGGAGCTGAAATAACGAGGCGGCTTTGAATTAAAAACAGGGTTTTTATTGAATAGCTCCTCTATCAAATCTCAACAGGTGCAGAGCTTAGCAGAAGGCAAGAGAGAGATCTCTGCTTTGCTCGCTGGTTAAATACAAGCACACATGGCACCACTCATTGAAACAGCTGACATCAGAGTCCACTCATTGAAAAAGGTAACATCTCCCCGTTATCTAAATCCCCCCATTAGTCCTGTTAACTCTTCCCTTCGCCTTGGGAGGTGATGGGAAGACCTTCTCCTCTCTCGGGGTGAAGGTGTTGAGTCTGTTGCCATGGCGTCCTGTGACGTCATGGGTCTTCACACGGCGGTGAGATTCCTTTGTTCTTTCAGAGGTGTGAAGTTCCTTTGTATATGTTGTCCCAAACATTTCCACATGCTCTAACCAATGTAGGTATGGAATATCTGAGTGATATATACCACAAGACAGATATATAAGAAAAGAACTACGAAAATTTGGGTCAGAGGAAGGGACAACGAGGGGACACCTAACTGTTTATATGGCTGACGTCATAGTGGAGGGCCCTCTGACACACTGGAGGTGTAGAGGCTATCCCTCAAACCAGCAATGGGTCAGTAAATCGACCTTAGGGTTGGAAGTTAGTTTTGGAATCTGTTCAATGTTCACAAAGTTTGTTTTTGTTATTTATTGTGTTATTCCTTTTCCAAGGGAGTGCTTACAGGGAAGTGAGGTTAAATGTAAATATTTGAATGCAAGGAGAACCAGTTGAAATTGTTTCTTTCAATGTAAATGGAGTTCTGAATCCTATAAAGAGGAGTAAGATTTTGACAAAACTAAAACGAGAAAAGGCACAGATTGCCTTCCTTCAAGAAACCCATTTGAGTCAATCTGAACATGCAAAATTAAAAAGGCAGGGCTTTAAATTTGTTTTCTCCTCTTCTTATAAAGCTGGGCACCGACGAGGGGTTGCTATACTTATTTCAAATTTGCTAAATTATGATCATATATCAGAAGTACAAGATGAGGAGGGAAGATTTATCAAAATTGCTGGTAAAATACAGGGGCATGAAATAACGCTTATAAACGTTTATATTCCACCTGGAAGCGATTGGACTCTCTATAGACACATATTTGAATTAATGATGAATTCTCAGGGAGTGGTAATCTGTGGAGGAGACTTCAATATTAGATTAAATCCAAAATTAGATGTATCAAGTACAACCAATGCAGAAAATGCACTAATTAAAAAGGTAAATTCACTGATGAAAGAAGTGGGAATTATTGACGCTTGGAGAGAATTACATCCTAAAAGTAAAGACTATACACACTATTCATGCCCACACAGTGTTTATTCAAGAATAGACTATTTTTTTTTGTGTTCAATAACGATTCTTTCAGAGTAAGAGATCGCAAAATTAAGACAATTGATCTCTCAGATCATAGTCCCATTTCATTGTCTGTTATTTTAGAAAATAAGGTCAGAAAAGTGTTGTGGAAGTTCAACTCAAATATATTAAATGATTTCAAATTAAGACAAAAATTAAAGGATGACATTAAGAACTATCTTGAGTTGAACGACACAGGCGAAGTATCACACATAATTTTGTGGGACGCTCTGAAAGCTGTAATGAGAGGAAAGATCATTTCAATGACGTCACACTTGAAAAAAATTAAAGGGGTAGAAATTAGCTGATCTCCAAGGAAAATTAAAACGATTACAATGGTTAGATAGTAATAAGAGTAATTCAAAAGTAAAAGAGGAAATAAAAAAGATTAAAAGTGAAATTGATAACATCTATACGCAGGACACCCAGAAAAAAATTGTTTTTCTGAAGCAAAAATACTACGAAATTGGGAGTAAATCGACTAAATTACTAGCATATAAATTGCGCAAACAGAGAGCAGAAAACACAACTTATAGAATAAAACACCCCCAAACGAAGAGGGTCGAAAACAAACTGGAAAAAATACAGGAAAGTTTTGAATTATTTTATAAAGATTTGTATTCCCAACCTCAAACTTCTAACGAGACACAAATAGAAGATTTTTTTTAAAAGCAATGAACTTACCAACAATGACAAATACACAAAATGAAAAATTAGTCCAACCAAAGAACTAAATCTGGCCATTTCCAAATTAAAAGTGGGGAAGTCCCCAGGCTCCGATGGTTACACTACAGAGTGGTATAAATGTTTTAAAGAAGAATTGACCCCTATACTATTAAAAACCTTTAATTGGATTATACAAAATGGTGAAATCCCTCCATCTTGGAAGGATGCAGTCATTTCTGTCATACCCAAGAAGGGTAAGAACAGACAGGATTGCAGTAGCTACCATCCCATTAGTGTCCTTAACTTGGATTATAAATTATTCACAACAATATGTCACATGCCACACTAGAGACAATAAAACACTGGACTTATTCTACGCAAACACTAAGGAGGCGTACACCTCATCACCACTCCCCCCACTCGGGAGATCGGATCACAACTTGGTTCATCTCCTGCCGGTGTACAAACCCCTAGTGCACAGACAACCTCCGGTCATGCGCACAGTGAAGTTATGGTCTGAGGAGGCAATGGACGCTCTAAAGGACTGTTTTGAAACCACTGCCTGGGAGCAGCTCTGCGATCCACATGGTGAGGACATCGATGGCCTCACTCACACCATCACGGACTACATCAGCTTCTGTGTGGACAACACCATACCCACCAAGACCATACGGTGTTGCTCGAACAACAAACCCTGGATCAACCCTGAGATAAAAACACTTCTGAGAGAGAAGAAGAGGATCTTCAGGTCGGGGAACAGGGAGATGCTGAAGTCCGTACAGAGGGAGCTGAGGAGGAAGATCAGAGAAGGCAAGGACAGCTTCAGGAAGAAGATGGAGGACAAGCTGCAACAGAGCGACATCGGTGGGGTCTGGAGAAACCTTAAAACCATCTCTGGGCTCCAGAATACCTCCCCCCAGGCCACGGGGGGCAGGGAGTGGGCGAACAATCTGAACCTGTTTTTCAATAGGTTTGACCAACCGCCCCCCCCCCCCCGACTGCACAACAACCACTGCTGCCTCTGAAGACATCGAGTCCTGCTGCCCACACCCCACTCCACCATCAGCCCCCCACTCCCAACACACAGCCCCCCAACATGACCCTCACTAAGACCCAGGTGAGGACGGAGCTGAGGAAGATCAAGGCGAGGAAGGCGTCGGGACCGGACGGCATCAGCACAAAGCTCCTCAAGTCCTGTGCAGACCAGCTGTGTGGGATTGTGGAGCACATCTTCAACCTGAGCCTGAAGCTGTGTGGTACCTGTACCAAAGACTTCCCACCCCAAAGATCTGAACAGCTACAGACCAGTGGCCCTGACGTCCCATATGATGAAGACCCTGGAGAGACTGCTCCTTGCTCACCTCCGCCCCCTGGTGGGACCAGTGATGGATCCACTCCAGTTCACCTACCAGCATGGCATTGGGGTGGAGGATGCGGTGATCTTCCTCCTTCACTGTTCTCTGTCCCACCTGGAGAAGCCCGGGAATGCGGTGAGGATCATGTTCTTTGACTTCTCCAGTGCTTTCAACACCATCCAACCGATGATCCTGAAGGACAAGCTGTTGTGCGCAGGGGTGGACCAGCACCTGTCATCATGGATCCTGGACTACCTCATTAACCGGCCACAGTTTGTGAGAACCCGGGACTGTGTGTCCGACACGATCATCGGTAGCACGGGGGCCCCCCAGGGAACAATTTTGGCTCCCTTCCTGTTCATCCTTTATACTGCGGACTTCTCACACAACACAACACACTGCCATCTACAGAAGTTCTCTGACGACTCTGCGATCGTTGGCCTCATCTCCAACGGAGATGAAGCTGAGTACAGAGAATCAGAATCAGAATCAGAATAAGTTTATTGCCAAGCACATTTACAAGTAAATAACAGGTAAATATACGAGGAATTTGACTTGACACTGAAACGTCATAAATGACATTCTCAGTGACGCAGCGAGCCGTGAAGGCGCCTGTCAGCAGGAGGGGAACAGAAGAAGGCAATGGGGAGGAGGGAGGGGTGGACACAATAGGAGAGAGAAAAAAGCATTGTTTATCAGAATAAAGTTCATATATGACCGATATTATGATTACAAGAAAAAAACTCTCATTGCACAATTAGCAGACAATAGAATCCACACAATGACACAAAGAGAGCAGTGAGTGTATGTCTTCGAGTCAGTATAGTGGATGAGTTTGTGTAAGTTGAGTGCAATCAGTGGCAATCAGTTGGAGGACAACAATGTCTCTTCCTCAGCAGATATTATGACTACAGTCTGAAGCAAAGGCCAGTGTCCTTGAGCACGGCAGATGGAATAGTTTTGCCAGACAGCTGTCCTTGAGAGTCAAATGCTGCCCGCCAGTGTTATGAAAACAAATATACTGTTGATTATCTGGAGGACTGAGTGCTGAGGGAGCCGAAAGAAACAGGTCGAATAGCACTGACTTCAGAGAAAAAACTTTCTATTCTCTTACAGATTCAGTGCACCAATTCCTTCATGGCCGGGCATTGAAATCAATTCATGGATAGCTCTCAGCGTGATCGTGATGTAATCCATTTTCCTGTACAGTTCTCCATTGGCCGCTGTCAGAGTCCTGCCCAGTTGATCAATTTGATGGGTGAGCTTCGCCGGGTCCGCTTTTTGATAAGCTCTATCCATCTTCTTCAGTTTGCGGTACACCAGAACAATCCAAAATCCAATCAGTAGAATTCCGATGACCATTGCTCCGAAAAGATATAAATCTTCAATATCTTCAATAGAAAGATCACACAGGCACAAGAGTTTCCAATTACTTGTGTCCTTCAAATAACCCGCAGCAGCAGTGCCTGCGGGGCAGATCGGCTCCCCCGGGCCAGATTTTCTCGTTGAAAAAACAGTGTCAATTGCGTTCAAAGCCCAGCTTATTAAATCCATAATTTCGTTCGATAAATCAGCAGTAAAGACACGCAGACAGACGATAGCAAGCTGGGATCCAGTCAGTTAGGGAAGGAGAGAGATAAGGAGCCGGAGCTGGGAAGAAAAGCGTCTGCTCTCTTTGGAGGGCGGAAGTGAAGGAAGCCCCTTGGCCAATTGATAAGACAGAGGACTTATCCAGGACTTTGTGGACTGGTGCCATCGGAACTGCCTCCAGATCAACGCGAGGAAAACTAAGGAGCTGGTGGTGGACTGCCGCAGGCAAGGACAACCCCTCACAGCACCAGTAAATATACAGGGAACTGACATCAAGATGGTGACATCCTACAAGTACCTGGGTGTTCATCTGAACAATAAACTAGACTGGTTACACAATACTGACGCACTCTACAAGAAGGGACAGCGCAGGATGTTCCTACTGAGGAGACTCAGGTCTTTTGGTGTACAAGGGGCGCTGCTGAAGACATTCTACAGCACAGTGGTGGCATCAGCCATCACTTTTGGAGTGGTCTGCTGGGGCAGTGGTGTTACAGCAGCTGATAGGAAGAGACTGAACAAACTGATCAAGAAAGCTAGCTCTGTCCTGGGGCAGCGCCTTGACCCAGTGGAGGAGATGGGAGAGAGAAGGACGGTGGCTAAACTGTCATCTCTGCTGGAGTCCGAGTTCCACCCTATGCAGGACATACTGAATGCACTGAGGAGCTCATTTAGCAGCAGACTACATCATCCTAGGTGCGCAACCGAGAGGTTTCGCAGGTCCTTCCTACCTACGGCTGTCAGACTGTACAACCTAAGCAGGGCTGCTTGCAGAGATAGCAAAAAGACGTGACAACCTAATAGTATTGAATGCAAAAGACGCAATAGGCTTACACAATGGTCCCCTCCGGTATACAACTAGGAAAATACCGGTCACTACAGAGGGCGACAATATGTATGGGTACATAATCATACCATGTAGGATAACTAAGTAGACGGTTATGCTGTTTCATTCCATCTAGCTACAATGCTCCGCACTGTGTGTGTTTATATATTTATATATTTATTCCATCTAGCGACTATGCTCCGCACTGTGTTTATATATTTATATATTTATTCCATCTAGCTACAATGCTCTGCACTGTGTATTTATATATTTATATATTTATTCCATCTAGCTACAGTGCTCCGCACTGTGTGTTTATATATTTATATATTTATATGTACATATGTATACTCGCTGCTCTTGTTTTTTCTTGTCTTCTGATTGTTGCTCTGAGTGTTGCTATCCCTGTGCTGTTGCAATCCTGGAATTTCCCCATTGTGGGACTAATAAAGGCTTATCTTATCTTATCTTAGTAGTGGCTCGAAGACTTGAAAAATTCCTGCCTGATCTGATACATTTAGACCAGTGTGGATTTATCCAGCAAAGACAGACCTTAGATAATATAAGATGCTCCTTACATGTGATAGGACAAATAAATAAGGAAAAGACTAAGGCCATTATTGTAGGATTAGATGCCGAAAAGGCGTTTGACTCAGTCAGATGGTTATTCCTCTATGAAGTATTGGCAAAATTCGGCTTTAATGAAAATTTTATCACATTAATACAATTCCTTTATGATAAGCCAAGGGCTTATGCAAAGATCAACGGAGATCTTTCTGACTCCTTCCTCCTGGAGCGAGGAACGAGGCAGGCATGCCCAATTTCACCCCTCTTTTTGCCCTTTATATTGAGCCCCTTGGCCAATTGATAAGACAGACTGGGGAGATTAAGGGGATTACAGTAGCTGGGAGTGAACAAAAAGTTGCAGTGTTTGCAGATGATGTACTTGTTTTTTTGGAGGAGCCTGAAGAATCTTTTATGAAGTTGATGCCTGTATTAAACAGCTTCGGGAAGTTATCAGGTTACACATTAAATATATCTAAAACTCAGGTGATGACCCTGAATTATAAAGTTTCAAAATCTCTTAAGGAAAAATATAATCTTGACTGGGATGCTGTCTCCCTAAAATATTTAGGTATAATTCTCACTAAAGACATCTCTAGACTGTCTCAAGCAAATTATGACCCACTATCATTAGCAATAAAATCAGACATATATAGATAGAATCTTGTACCCTTTCTCAATTTAAACTCAAGGATTATTGCAGTGAAAATGAATATAGTTCCCCGATTGGTGTATTTGTTCAGAACATTACCTATTGAAGCGAGTGACAATCAATTCAAGGAATGGGACAAATGGATTTCACGCTTTATATGGCAGGGGAAGAAACCAAAAATACGCTATACTGTTTTACAATTAAGGAAAGAAAAGGGTGGAGCAATGCTTCCTTGTTTGAAATACTATTGTTATGCTTCTCAAGTTATTCCTCTATTATATTGGTGTAACCCAGACTTCCAAGCCAATTGGAAAATAATAGAATCCAACATATCACCTATATTCCCCTTACAAGCTGCAGTTTCAGATAAAAGACTTGCTGACCAATTACAGGGTCTAAACCCTTGGATTGAACACACACTTAAGGTATGGCATAAAGTAGTGAAAACCTGTGAAATAGGAAACATGCTAAGAAATTTCAGATGGTGTGCCTATGACACAGATTTTCAACCCAACAAAAGTGATAAAAGATTTCAAACTTGGACAAAAAAAGGGCTAACAACATACCTCACCTTTACAAGCAAAGGAACACTACAGAATTTCCAGTCCCTACAAACCAAATTTGGTCTTGAGCAAGTAGACTTCTTCAGGTGCCTCCAAATACATGATTATTTTAACAAGCATAGCAAATCTCTAAACCTATCGTCAACAGAGTCACACTTTTTTAAAATTTTAAAGTCAGCTTATGACACTTCGATGAAAAAGGCAATTCCTAAGTTATATACTGTAATGGGATGCTAAATGCAAGGAACGATGATACGCTACACATTAAGAATAAGTGGGAAAATGAAGTGGGAATGGGCATTTTTGATGAGAATTGGGAAAAAATTTGTATCTTTCAATGGTCCTCCACAAACTCATTGGTATGGGGAGAACACTGTTGGAAAAATGTGATAAGATTTTTTTAAGACTCCTCACCAAAGTAAATATAGAAACATAAATAATGAGTGTTGGAGAAGGTGTGGATCTGTTGAAGCAAATCATTTTCATATATTCTGGGAATGTCCAGTTTTGAATCAATATTGGTCTGGAATTCATAAAGCTTTAAATGATATCTTCAAGGTAAACATTGCAAACGACTTTTTAAATTTATATATGGGTCTTGTTCTAACTCTGGACAGAAGAGGGGACATAAAATTGCTGCAGGAGCTCTTAGCAGCCAGTAAGAAATCAATTACTAGAAAATGGTTAAACCCAGCCCCGCCCACACTCAATGATTGGTTTGGAATAATTTTGGAAATCTTCAAAATGGAAAAATTGACGTATTTGTTAAGAATTCAAAGGGAAAAATTTTATTCAATTTGGAACAAGTGAATTCATTTTATATCCCCTATTCAGAATGATTTTGTATGACTCCAGATGTAAACATCCTTGTTGAATCACCTTACTAAGACTGAAATTTTGTTTATTTATTCTTCCATATGAGAAGAAGGAATGACTGTAAGCCCCCAGTTCAGTTTGTTTGTTTTTTGTTTTATTTTTTTGGTCTTTTAATTTTTTGTTCCTATAAAACAAGTAAGAGAAGGACTATGATACAAATGTCTGAATGCTATATTTGTAAAGATGGCATCCTTTTCTAATAAAAACATAAATAAAAAAAAAAGAAACTACAACGGTGGAGTCGAGTGAAGGGGTTGTGATGAACATGGTAACGACAGAACTGTTGCAGCACGATGGAAGTCCTAAAACGGATGGACACATAGCGCCACCGCGATCACAGGGGCATATGAGGCCACGCAAGGGGCCACTCAAAGCTATGGACTGGGTTTGAGTCCGCACCAATGAGAGACCGGGACAGCGGCTAACCAAGTCACAGCTGACAAGACCGCGGACACCGCTGAGGATCGTGGCACAGCTGGGATCAGTGTGCTTGCGACTGATGGATGGTTTGGTTCGGCACACAAACCAACTCCGGTGTGTCCAGGTGGCTGCTCCAGACGGCAAGGCTTCACGGGAGTCAGCGGATGCAGTGTGGAACCCGGGTCCTAACATTATGAAGATCGGTCCTGTTTCCGGGGGCCCAACATCTCCAGGGGCACGTCCACCGCGGGCCCACTACAAGGCCCCTCTGGCAGAACCACCTTCCCCATGGAAGACTGTATGAAAGAAAAACAAGTGACTGTTTAGTTAGGAGCGCGGCTGAAGCAGTGGCAGAATAATCCACTCAGCCATGTCGGGTCCAGTGGAGGTCCACCTGCTGACCTTAGTTCAGGAGTTATTGTGTATGCCAAATTGGGAAGGGTTTGAATGTGAGAGTGTTCTGGGTTTTTTTTCCAAGGGGAAGGTGAATGTTATGAAGGGAATTCATAACAATGAGCACCACAATGACGTGGCCGGCTGGTATCGTCATCACGCCGACCTATATAAGGGAGAGTCGGCCATCTTATGGCCTCTTCTTTGGCAACTCGTCCTCAGTGGCATTTCAGGGAGCTGGATGCACATATGCTTGTAGTGTTATTGCAGTTCATGTAATAAAGTTCGAGTCTAGCACAGCATTCTCATCCGTCATCATTCCCAGGTTTGTGGACATAACATATTATACGTCATATTCAGGGACGTGGCCAGCCCAGTGGATCTGACAGTTCTGCTGGGCTGGCCACGCCTAGGAAAAACAGCTGATACACATCACAGCGATCAGCTGACGCTTCTGAGGAAGACTGCAGACATCAGTCAAAACATGTCAGGGTAAAGTTAAAACATCTCCTTTTTTTATCCTTGTCTGAAATAAGAAAAACAAAAACCTATAATTGAAAAAGAAGACAGATTGAACCTACTCGAACTACTTCCTATTTGTATTCTTATTTGTCACACCTGACAAGTGACAAATGTGACATATGAAGAAGTTTTGGAAGACCACAGAATTAACTTTGAACAGGTAGGAACAATTTCATTTGTTGAATCAGGCTGTTTTAGTGTGTCTGTGTGGGCTGCTAATTGCTACCTGGTCAATGCAACCTTTACGAGTACAGCAGCTTCTGTGGTTTATGTCCAATATAACAAGTGTTTTATGGTGGTGTTGTACAGCATCTGTAAGAGCTAACAAGATGAGGATAATAAAATAGCATGTGCTCCAGTGTTCGGGTCAGAATAGTTACAGTTGCAATTAAAATTATTCTACCTCCATTGCATTTTAGAGTTATTGGCAAAATTAAAAATTTTCAGGTGTTTGCCATAAACAAATTGCACAAGAAGCAGGACATACTGAATGCACTGAGGAGCTCATTTAGCAGCAGACTACATCATCCCAGGTGCACAACCGAGAGGTTTCGTAGGTCCTTCCTACCAACGGCTGTCAGACTGTACAACCTAAGCAGGGCTGCTCGCAGAGATAGCAAAAAGACGTAACAAACTAATAGTTTTTTGAATGCAAAAGATGCAATAGACTTACACAATGGTCCCCTCCGGCACACAACTAGGAACATACCGGTCGCTATGGAGGGTGAGAATATGTATGGGCACATAATCATACCATGTAGGATAACTAAGTAGACGGTTATGCTGTTTCATTCCATCTAGCAACAATGCTCTGCACTGTGTGTGTTTATATATTTACATATTTATTCCATCTAGCTACAATGCTCAGCACTGGGTGTGTTTATATATTTATATATCTACATATTATTCCATCTAGCTACATTGCTCCGCACTGTGTGTGTTTATATACTTGCATATTTATTCCACCTAGCTGCAATGCTCCGTACTGTGGGTGTTTATATATTTACATATTTATTCCATCTAGCTACAATGCTCTGCACTGTGTGTTCATATATTCATATATTTATTCCATCCAGCTACAATGCTCTGCACTGTGTGTCTGTGTGTGTGTGTATATATATATATTTTATAGTAATACGTACATATGTATATTAGCTGCTCTTGCTTGCTTGTTTTTTTCTTGCCTTCTGATTGTTGCTCTGAGTGTTGCTATCCCTGTGCTGTTGCAATCCTGGAATTTCCCCGTTGTGGGACTAATAAAGGCTTATCTTATCTTATCTTATCTTAAGTCAAGAGAATTGTCCAAAAAGTTCAGAGAAGAGATCATTGCCTTGCACAAACAAGGAAAAGGATATAAATAGATGAATGTTCTTAGAGATACAGTTGGAAGCATACTTTGCAAGTTTAAGGAACAGTGGATACACAACCTGGGCATTTCAGAAAGAGGACACTATCAATGGCTGCCACCAGACTCCTGAGGAAGCAGGTGGTCAAAAAGCCTCGACTGACTGCAAAAGACCTGCAGCAAGACTTGGTGGCAGCAGGCACTGAGGTTTCAGTTTTCACAGTAAGGTGCATGCAAAATGTTGAAGGGCTCCATGCCCAAACTCCAAGACATACACCACTACTGACCCAAAAGCACAAGAAAAGTCAGCTCCAATTTGCTCAAAACTATATAAATAAGCCAAAGAGGTTTAGGAATTCTGTTCTGTGGAATGATGAAACAAAACTGGAAGTTTTTAGGCCTATGGATCAGCGGTATGTCTGGAGGACGAAGAATGAAGCATATGCTGAAAAGAACACCCCGCCTACAGTGAGGCATGGTGGAGGCTTAGTGATGCTCTGGGGCTGCTTCGCTTTCTCTGGCACTGGAAACCTGCAGCATGTGGAGGGCAATCAATCAATCAATCAATCAATCAATCAACCTTTATTGTCATGATGCTATGCATACAACTGTAGTGCAAGCAAGATGAAATTGCGTTTCTCTAGGCATCCGTATTGTAAAAAGAACATAATTTAAAAATACACGCACACACCCCCTCACCCTCCACCCCGACAGCCATTCACATATCCCTGAGACACATTTGGATATTACAGTAATGTTAACTTATTACAGTTGCAGTTAAAATAATAACTGCCTATGTATATATAAAACAATTAAAATGGCTAAGTGAATCTAAGTAGCTAAGAGAAATAAATACTTAAAACTGACTAAAACTATAATGTACATACAATATACATAATGTCCATAAAGTGCAGTAATATGTGTAAAGGATTCCGGATCAACTGTTCAGCATCTTAATAGCTTGTGGAAAGAAGCTGTTGATCAGTCTGGTGGTTCTGCCTCTGATGCTCCAGAATCGTTTGCCAGATGGCAGCAGTTCAAAGTGTTTGTGCAGAGGGTGAGAGTGGTCCTTAACAATGTCCAGTGCCCTGCTCCTACAACGGCTCTGAAAAAGTTCTTGAACAAAGGGGAGGGAAACGCCAATTACCTTCTCAGCATCCTTAACTATCCTCTGCAGAGCTTTTTTGTCTGACATACTGCAACTGGAGTACCGTGTTGCAATGCAGTACATCAGAACACTCTGCACCACACCTCTGTAGAACGTCCTGAGGATGCAGATGGGGAGAGAGGCCTGTTTGAGTTTCCTCAAGAAGTGCAGTCTCTGCTGGGCCCGCTTCCTGATCCTCAAGGAATTCTTGCTCCAGGTCAGGTCCTGCGAGATCTGCACTCCGAGGAACTTGATGTTCTTCACTCTCTCCACCGAACGGCCGCTGATGCAGAGAGGGACGTGTTCAGGCTGTGACCGCCGGAAGTCGATAATCATCTCCTTCGTTTTGTCCACGTTGAGCACAAGATTGTTCTCCCGGCACCAGCCCTCCAGGTCTCTAACTTCTTCCCTGTACATTGATTCCTCATCCATCTGAATAAGTCCCACCACTGCAAGATGCACGGCAAGATGGATTTAATCAAGTATCAGGGAATCCAAGGAGAAAATGTCATGCCGTCTGTGAGGAAGTTGAAGTTTGGGCGTCATTAGACCTTCCAACAGGACAATGAGCCAAAGCATACCTCAAAGTCCACCAAGGCTTGATTTCAGAAGGTCCTGGAAGATACTTGAGTGGCCATCACAGTCACCTGACATCAATCCCATTGAAAATCTCTGGTGTGATTTGAAAAAGGCAGCTGCAGCACACAAACCCAAGAATATTAGTAAATTGGAGGCCTTTGTCCAAGAGGAATGGGCTAAGATTCCTCAGGAACGCTGCCAGAAGCTGGTCTCTGGCTATGTATCACATTTGCAGCAGGTTATAACAGGAAAAGGGTGTTCTACTCAGTATTAAAGATGCTTGTCTTGAAGGGGTTGAATAATTTTGAGAAACTACTTGTAATGTTAGTTATCTTGAGCTATTTGAATTGTTCTTGTTTGATATGTTTATTGCAAACTGCTGCTAGTTGATACATTTTGCCAATAAACCTAATTTGCAGTGGGGATAATAATTTTGACTGCAACTGTAAATAGCATATGGAATCATCACACACCTCACTTTACAACAGCTTAGGATCTCTGCAATGTATATCAGTCACTCTGGTTTTGGTTGGGGGCATTATGTTTACTAAGAAATGGAACCCTTCTGATTAGAACTGGGCGATATACCAAATATATTCATTGTATCCGTACATTTGGCCGTCCGCGATACAGAAAATGGTTGTAATGTGCATATTCGAGTATTTGTCATGTTAATATGAGCTGCTGCTGCTGAAGTCTGAGCTGCATAAGTTGCAGCTCTACACCACTGCCCGCTCCCGTGATGTTCACGGAGAAATGTACATGCAGCGAGCTGAGATAAAAAAGTTAGACAGTAAAAGTAGGCCCACCTTAAGCACAGGAAACGGCTGGGGAAGGGGGGTGTGTGACAGAAGAAGATAAACATTTCCAATCTGAACTCTGCAGGTGTAAAATCATGCTCACTTAGCGAATTAACTTTCAAAATAAGAGCTCCTATCCAGTCTTGCAACCCTTCATAAGAACGAGTGGCTCACCAAATAAAGAACTGATGGAATGTAGACACATAAAAAAACAAAAATAAGCATCAAATTATACTTCTGTCACTTGTTAGGCCACCAAGTATTAACGATGTGTCTTTTTCTTTCGGCTGCTCCCTTTAGGGGCCGCCACAACAGATCATCTGCCACCATCTTACCCTATCCCTTGCAATTAATGATGTGTGGTAAACTGAAACATTTCTACCCATGTGGATAAACTTGATTACTTGATAATGTGAGTTCTGTTAAACAAAGGAAAAGTCACTTTGCTCAGTTACATATTGTTGTGAAGAATTTTCTCTGACATACCTTTTCATTTTATTTATTATTCAGCTTTCTCATAAGTGAAATTAATATATTTATATATAAATTCTAATAAAAATCTAAGTAAAATAAAATTTTAAAGGGTATTCAGTACATAAATATATCATGATATATATTGTGTATCGCGATAAAGAGAAATTATATTGTGATACATTTTTTGAGCTATATTGCCCAGTCCTACTTTCTGATGCTGCCAGTAGTAAAAAATTGATAATCGACACAAATCTGTGCTAAAACATGCAGTAGTATGCCACTCCAGGAGGAACAACTTGTTTCCATTTTGTCGTATGCACAAGATTCAATGTAATAATAAACCTACAGTAAATGTCCATCATTTCCACAGTATGAGAATGCTCTTTCATACTTAGGTCAACTTACCCCAGATACATGACATCACTAAGGAATGTATCTATTGTCTTCAAAGCATTCCAGTCTTTCTAAATCTGATGTACACCTGTCAGGACATCTTATTTTACCTGGACGGCAGTTGTCCAGCTCCTTGCTTGTCTCCACTTGGATCCACTAAGTGGTGCAGATTGTGGCACTCTACTCCCAGCTCACGGGCCCAATGCCTGAACCGGTGTTCCATTTCAGTTTTGGCTTGGTTATGGCTGATCTCTCTTTCTTCCAGTATTGCCCGGAGCCCGTCAGCCTCTTTAACTGCCAGCTGAACATCCTGCTTGAGCCGCAGCACTGTTTTCTGACTCTGCTGGTTAGCATGTGGCCACATACCAAAACATGTTAACATTTCTAAAACACCAAATCACTTCATATATCTACAAATTATTGCTTTTTGTACACTGTCTTCACCTGCGTCAAATGTCGCTGTGCTTTCTGTAGCTCAGTCTGGTGCTCTTCCTCCAGTGACTTGCAAACTGAAGCCACCAAAGACTCCTGCTCTTTCTGCTGGGCATGTCTTTCACTCTCCAACTCCTGCTCTTTCTATTGAATACCAAAAAAAATCATGCAAAGACAGAATAAGAATGAGTTGTTAATTTATAGTGATTTTTATTATGAGTATTTTTGTTATGAGTCACCTTACTGATTTTAGCTCCACAACTTGACGGTGAAGTGCCAGAGCTTTACTCTTCTCTCGCTGCATCTTAGTCTTCAAGCCTTCCAGGATTTTTTCTCTCTCCTCTTCTAGTACCCTACAGTGTACCTTCACAGCTTCCACTTTTTCTAACTCCCACTTCTTCCTCTCCTTCTCCACTGCTTTTTGCACCTGGAGAGGAAATTGGATCATAATGCATCTTGCAATCTTGTTGAAAAAGCTTGCATATTTTAGCTGAAGGATCATGAATGTACCTTTTCTGATGCTTCTAAAAGCAACTCCTCTTCACGCCTCTTCACCTCCTCATTTTGCTGTTGTTCACATTTTTTCAGTCTAATTATCTCTTCTTCTTTTTTCTACAGAGAGTGAGAGGATCATATCATAAAATGTGATCATTTGAAATGTTTTGCTCACAGTGCACAGGGACCCTATTGGTAAATGTCATCACATTTAATAACAATTAAATGTGATGACATTTAAAGTGACACATCAGTGCAAATCAAGTTTTCTTCCTTGTTAACATGTCTGTAACATGTTTTTTAAGACTTACAAGGCACATCAAAAGCAAAATCACGTCATGTCATGTGTTTTTCTGCTGTGAAAGTTTAGTTAATATCCTCCCCTTGGAAAAAAGGCAGAGCATTTTTGTGATGTCACTATAACAGGTGAACCAATCAGGACTAAGAACTGTCTGTTCAAATTTGCCAGTTTGCAGACTTCTATGTCCTGGTGAGTGGGATGCCTAATTAGATCCTGGCGTTTGAAGGAGAAGGAAAAGGGCAAAGATTTTTACAAGCAACTGTAAGACAATGAAAGTTTTTTGTGGAAATAGGGGCAATTTTACAATTTTAGACAATATACACTACCGTTCAAAAGTTTGGGGTCACCCAGACAAGTATTTTGTGTTTTCCATGAAAAGTCACACTTATTTACCACCATGAGTTGTAAAATGAATAGAAAATATAGTCAAGACATTGACAAGGTTAGAAATAATGATTTGTTTTTGAAATAATAATTTTTTCCAGATACTCAACCTGCTCAAAGGAAGGTCAGTTTTATAGCTTCTCTAACCAGCTAAACTGTTTTCAGCTGTGCTAACATGATTGCACAAGGGTTTTCTAATCATCCATTAGCCTTCTGACGCAATGAGCAAACACATTGTACCATTAGAACAGTGGAGTGATAGTTGCTGGAAATGGGCTTCTATACACCTATGTAGATATTGCCCCAAAAACCAGACATTTGCAGCTAGAATAGTCATTTACCACATTAGCAATGTATATTAGATATTAGAGTGTATTTCTGATTAGTTTAAAGTTATCTTCATTGAAAAAAACAGTGCTTTTCTTTCAGAAATAAGGAAATTTCTAAGTGACCCCAAACTTTTGAACGGTAGTGTAGGTTTGTTTTTCAGGGGATTAATATCCATTGCAGTGCATCTTTTGTCATGTGTGTGTTTGCCCCTCCGGGGCAAAGAAGGAGAGGAGGACCCAATTGCCAGGAGATTCTGATAAACCATACTTTATCAGTGAACAGAAAATAAACACTGTGCAAAGGCAGAAGTGAAATGAAATAATAATCCAGATGGTGTGGAGTGATAAAACAGCGATAATCCAAACAGCGTGGTATAAATAACAGTGAGGTAAACATAAGGACGCAGCAAAGGACACAGACTGAAAACGCAAGTACATAGAGAGGGCAGCAATCAAGGCAAAACAGAACAGGTGAGCACCATCAAGGCCATCAGGCGGCACAGGACGGACGGGGCTGAACAAACACAGAGGGGATATACACCAAACATAATAAATGAGTAAAAAGAGACCATAAAGCGTTGACAGGGGCTGCAGCCCTGTCCAGAACACTACATCTTTAAGGTCATCTTAAATTTAAGTCCAAATATTCAAAGAAAGTACACAAAAGAAAATTTTATAATCGCTGTAAACCACGATTATGTGGTCCAGATTATTAGGGGCGGAAATAATCACCTTCAGCATTGCATGGGCTACCTGGCCCCATTGAGAGTGTGTCCTAAAATGTGAGTTTACTAAAGACCTGTGGCCAAACTTGATCTGATATATGCACTATACCATCAATGAGAAACAACTCTAATAACAAGAGCTCATATGAGAGGTCTGCAACATGCAGCTCAATCAATTTTTTTTGGCCTTTAACCAGTAGCTCCATGTGTCAACAAAAATCTAAAACACACATTTTTGGAAACAAGTGCCAAACTTTACAAAGAAAAAGTTGAAATTTTAGTACAACCCCAATTCTGGTGAAGTTTAGATGTTGTGTAAAATGTAAATAAAAACAAAATACAATGATTTAAAAATGATTTTCAACCTACTATATTTAATTGAATACACTACAAAGACAAAATATTTAAGGTTCAAACTGATAAACTTTAATTAGTTGTTTTTTTGTTTGTTTTGCAAATATTCCCTCATTTTGAATTTGATGCCGGCAACATGTTCCAAAAAAGCCGGGACAGGGGCATGTTTACCACTTGTTACATCACCTTTTAACAACACTCAGTAAGAGCTTAGGAGCTGAGGACACTAATTGTTGAAGCTTTGTAGATGGAATTTTTTCACATTCTTGCCTGATGTACAACTTCAGTTGCTCAGCAGTCTGAGGTATCTGTTGACGTATTTTGCTCAGGCTCAGAGCAAGTAGCAGCATTTCTGGGAGTTGCTGATATATGGCTTTGGCTTTGCATGGAAGAGTTTTAACTCACAATTGTAGATACAACAACAAACTGTGTTAACTGACAATGGCTGTCAGAAGTGTTCCTGAGCCCACGTGGTAATATCCATTAGGGCCCATTTACATACATGCTGATCGCTGAACGATAGGCCCAATTTTTGATCTTTGGGATCATTTGGGAGATCCTTGTGTGTTTTGGACTGAGTCAAAACTTTGAGGAGACTGTGGTGACTGTGGAGATCATTGAGATCAAAAAATGGCCAGGTCTCTCAAAGATCTCTCAATGGTTTCCACCCCTGTGTAAAGTGGGTATTGTGGAGTGTGTGAAATAAGAGGCTGATTCATGGCAGACGGTTTATTACACACTTTACATCTCTCAAGCACAGAACAGAATGACACATGTAAGAAGGCATTCTTCTTTTACACAAATCTCTCCTCCCAAGTTTCATGGCATTTTCCCACACACAACATGACATTTGCATTACACTGCATTCAACCCCCTACGTCCTTGACTCCTTCCTGCTATCTCGCCAGGAACCTCCTGAGCATTGTTCACCCATGCTTATCCACTGTCTCTTGTCTGAGATGCTAAATAACCCGGTGCTACACTTCCCCCCCCAGCATCTTAGATAGAACAATAGAACATCAGTCCACATGCCGTTTGGGCTTCTGTCTCCTCCCGTATCTGCTGTAACTGGGGTTTACTGCCTCCGTGGCGCTGCTGTGCCGGTGGGGGGCTGCTGGGAGTGTGGCTGACTGCGGGTGGGCCGTGACGGGGGGGGGGGCACTTCGGTCTGTCTGTGTGGCTGCTCTGGTGAATTGTTTCCCTGGGGAGCTCTCCGTGGGGGTCTTCCACACCGAGGGGCCCTAGCCAACAGCACTTGCTCGTCCACCACAATGAAAGCGGGTTCGAGTCTGTCTATGCCAATTTTTTCTCTCCTACCCCCCAAGTCTAGCAAAAAATGCTTATCCCCTGTTTCCAACACTCTGAACGGTCCATCATAGGGTGGGCGCAATGGAGGGCGGTGGGCATCGTGTCTGACAAACACGAACTCGGCGCTCTTCAAAGTTTTAGGCACAAAAACACGTGGAAAACTATGGTGGGCAGGGCCTGGCAGCGTGCCTGTGTTTGCGCTATGCTGCAAAAGCTGAGATGGGGAGCTGTCCGGCGCGGGATTATCTGGCAGAAATTCCCCGGGCAACCGTAGGGGCTGCGAAAAAACGAGCTCTGCCGGGGAAGCTTCCAGATCCTCTTTCGGCGCGGAGCGCAACTCCAATAAAACCCACGGCAGCCTGTCTACCCAATTTGCATCTGTCAGTGAAGCCCTGAGCGCTGCTTTCAGTGATCTATGAAAACGCTCGCATAAACCATTGGCCTGTGGGTTGTATGCGGTTGTGCGGTGAATTGTAACACCCAGGCTGCGGGCCATCGCGGACCATAGTTCGGAAACAAATTGAGGGCCCCTGTCGGACGTAATGTCTGACGGGACTCCAAAATGTGCCCCCTATGCTGTTAAAAAAGCGCGTGCTACGTCCGCGGACGTGGTTGCCGCCAGCGGGACTGCTTCTGGCCAGCGCGTGGTGCGGTCCACTACTGTCAGGAGGTGCGTGTACCCCTGTGATGGCGGGAGGGGGCCCACGAGGTCCACGTGAACATGGTCGAACCTCTTAGCCGGTACCCGAAACGGCTCCAAGGGAGCCTTCGTGTGTCTGTGTACCTTGGCTCGTTGGCACGCCACGCAGGCTGCAGCCCACTCTTTTACTTGTTTGCGTAGGCTCAGCCACACAAACTTCTCTCCCACCATTTTGACTGACGCGCGCACTCCTGGGTGCGCCAGAGTGTGAACCGACTCAAACACGTGGCAGCGCCACACGACCGGGACCACCGGACACGGGCGTCCCGTGGAGACGTCGCAGATTTGGGGGGGGGGGCGCCGTCTTGCAGCACCCTGTTGGTCCAGACTGGAGCGCGTGCACGTCTGCATCACTAATCTGCTCCGCGGCCATGGCTGCATAATCTATTCCCACGCAGACCGGGGCAACCACAGCACGCGAGAGGCAGTCCGCCACCACATTCAGTTTACCCGACACATGCTGAATATTGGTAGTAAACTCTGAGATCGCGGCCAGCTGTCTCTGCTGCCGGCCCGACCACGGTTCTGAAACCTTGGCCATCGCGAACGTTAGTGGCTTGTGATCCACGAACGCGGTGAAGCTGCACCCTTCCAGCCAGAACTGGAAGTGGCGTATGGCCAGGTGAAGGGCCAGCAACTCCCTGTCAAACGCGCTGTATTAACGTTCGCTGTCGCGCAAAGTTCTGCTGAAAAAGGCGAGCGGCTGCCAAGAACCGGCGACGCACTGCTCTACGACAGCCCCTATGGCCACGTCTGAAGTGTCGGTGGTAAGTGCTATCCGGGCCGTCGGGTCCGGATGCGCCAGCAGTGCGATGTTTGCCAGGGCTGCTTTAACTTCCGAGAACGCCCGCTCTCGCGCCGGGGTCCATTCGACCCTATCCACGGGTTTCTGTTTCTTGAGCGCGGCGTACAATGGTTGCATGAGCCACGCCGCGTGGGGAAGGAAACGGTTATAAAAGTTCACCATCCCCAAAAACTCCTGCAGCGCCCTGACCGTCTGAGGCCGGGGAAAATCCGCCACGGCGCGCACTTTGTCGGGCAGCGGGATTGCTCCTTCAGGAGAGACGCGGTGCCCCAAAAACTCAATCTCTGTCACGCCGAACTGGCATTTCGTTGGGTTGCTTATTAACCCGTGCTCCTCCAACCTCTGGAAAACCGTTGTGAGGTGGGTTTCGTGTTTGTCTTCGGACGTACTGGCTACCAGGATATCGTCCACTTAGACGAACACGAACGGGAGATCGCGCAGCACTGCATCCATCATGCACTGGAATGTCTGTGCCGCTCCTTTTAACCCGAATGGCATGCGCAGGAACTCGAATAGACCGAACGGAGTTATTACCGCTGTTTTGGGTACGTCCTCCGCGCGCACTGAGACTTGGTGGTAACCGCGGACCAGGTCTATTTTAGAAAAAATGCGCACTCCGGCGAGGTGAACGGAAAAATCCTGTATGTGGGGAATTGGGTAGCGGTCGTGCGCTGTGGCGTTGTTCAACCTGCGGAAATCACCGCACGGTCGCCACGATCCCTCAACCTTAGGGACCATGTGTAGCGGGGATGCCCATGGGCTGTTCGAACGCCTGATGATGCCCAACCTTTCCAGGTTGGCGAACTCCTCGCGCGCTATGGCCAGTTTAGCTGCGTCCAAGCGCCGAGGTCTTGCAAAAACGGGCGGCCCGGTGGTGGTGATAAAGTGCTCCACCCCGTGTTTAGCGATGGCCCCCGAAAACTTTGGGACCGTGAGTGCTGGAAACTGAGTGAGCAGTGTGTGGAACTTACCGCCTGGAGCTGTGACGCTGGCTTGTGCTGTTGGCTGGGTCACTCGAGCTATACAGGGGAGAGAGTCAAAGGCCCCCACTGCTGCTACCGTCCATGGCTCCTCGCCTCCTCTGGTCGTCTCGCGGGGCTCCGCCGCTGCCGCGTTGACTGTGATCGCCCTGGTGGTGAGGATGATCCGGTCTGCCTCCTGGGCTAGCGCACGGTAGTCACGCGCGGCTAGCAACGGCGAATTGGCCAGAACCGCTCTCGCCACTGTTGGAAGGTTCCGGAGGAAGAGGTGGGCAAACAGAAAGTGCCTGTCGTCTGTGTCCATTAACGCCAGCATCTTCTCAATCAGGTCTACGGCCAAACCATCTCCTAACTCGGCCCGCGTCAGGAGCCTCACTGCTCTCGCACAGTCCGAGAGCGTGTAGCGCTGGGTCATCGCAGCCTTGAGCGCCTCGTATTTGTTGCTGGCTGGAGGCTGATTGAGCAGGCTCGCTACCTGCTGAGCTGTGCGGGCATCCAGCACTGCGACCACATGGTAGAATCTGGTGTCGTCTGCCGTTACTCCCCGGAGGGCAAACTGGGCCTCGGTGTGGTGGAACCAAGAGCGCGGGTTGTGCTGCCAGAAATCCGGTAGCTTGACTGAAACCGCACACGCGTGGCTGGGGGTTCCAGTCCGGGCTGTCTGTGGGATGGCTGCCGCCTCGCTGGAGCTTCCTGACCGGGCCGGCTCTGGGGTTCTTGCCTCATGTTCCATAATACGTCTTGGGTCACCAGTGTGGAGTGTGTGAAATAAGAGGCTGATTCATGGCAGACGGTTTATTACACACTTCACATCTCTCAAGCACAGAACAGAATGACACATTTAAGCAGGCACTCTTCTTTTACCCAAATCTCTCCTCCCAAGTTTCATGGCATTTCTCCACACACAACATGACATTTGCATTACATTGCATTCAACCCCTTATGTCCTTGACTCCTTCCTGCTATCTCACCAGGAACCTCCTGAGCATTGTTCTCCCATGCTTATCCACTGTCTCTTGTCTGAGATGCTAAATAATCTAGTACTACAGTATTTTAAAAAAAACAAAACAACCCTGTCCTGTCTATCAGCTTGGCAAGCAGAACAGATTTGCTTTGCCAAAAGGAGCTTTGCTCATATTTGATATATGCTGTATATAAATAGTATTGCTCTTGCTATTAAAAAAAAACAACACTTTGTTTATATTGTCTTACTGCCTGTGTGTGCACGCAAGAGAGTGTGCATAGCTTGCCAGGAAACATACAAAGAAAAGAGAGGGTAGCAGGCCACAGCAACACCCCCCGGGACCATGAGCAAGCAAGACAGCGCCCCTCGATCTGCCAACAAACCCACAACCCCCGCAGAGCATGATTTCCCAGTCTTTTCTTGCCTCTGTCCCAGCTTTTTTGGAATGTGCTCCAGACATCAAATTTAAAATGAGAGAATATTTGCAACAAAACAATAACCTTTATCAGTTTGAAAATAAAATGTCTTTAAGAATTTTAGAAAAAACACCCTTCACAAATGTACAATAAAAAAGTCACAATTTAATTTTAAAAAATCACAAATTTATTAAATGTGCATATTTAGCAGGAAAAAACATTACCAATGTTAACAGACCAGTTTATACTTATAATTCTGCTTATTCTAAGTATTGCTAGATTGTTAAACAACAGTTGCTCAGAATGGCTGTCTCATGCTGGCTTTCTTGACCCCCTGGTTTATTTTCCTATTCATCCGGATTAAATCTAAAGAGTAACCTGTATATAAAATTTTCACACTAAGCACACACAACTTCTTTGTTAATTCAATCTTGCCTCCTCGATACAAAAACAATTCAGTCACCAAATACATTAGAACAATAGGTATATCAAATTCATTTGCTACAGTAAAAATCTCGGGTTTAGAAAAGTCTTACCATCAAAACGTTGGTCTGCTCCTGCTTTTCCTTTAGGACTTTGCTGTGTTGGGTTTTCATGTGCTGTAGCTCCACATTCAGAGCATCTCTTTCTGCTTCTAAGACTGCACATTGTTCTTGTGAATTCAGCAGTTTCTGCTCTTTCTGGGCCAACATTTTCTCCAGAGTACCAACTCTGATCTTACATTCTCCCAGAGTGTCCTGCAGCTCAGTTACTTTAACCTCAAGAACCTGACAGTAAGAGAGACCACAAGAGCTGTCATAAACAGATGAAGAAATGCTATTTTTCTTGAATTAAAACTAAGTGGAACAATGAATGATCCCACCTCTATCTGCAGACTTTTCTGCATTTGTTTTTCCTCCAAACCAGTACATCTGCTCCTTAGTGAGCTCTCAGCCTCTGTTGCCCTGTGGAGCTCATCTCGGGTCTCCTCCAATTTCTGCACACACACACACACACACACACACACACACACACACACACACACACACACACACACACACACACACACACACACACACACACACACACACACACACACACAATATAAGCCTGTGTGTGTTTTTTTTAACATATTTGGACATATGGATATTTAATATCAATGTTAAAAATACTGGGAGATTCACGTAATACAACTAAAAAATTAAAAATGAATTAAAGACTTTTTCCAAATTTTCTGTAAAATGTAATTCTAAACAAATAGTGAGGAATAAATTAGGACACCCCTCATCTTTTTTAGGACACCCCTACATTCATTTCCACTTAAAATGACTAAAATAAATGTTAAAAAATGCAAATAAAAACAAAAACAAGGTTAAAAAAAGATATGTGAGCATTTCTTAATAAAAAAACTGAATATTTAATGGGGTGTCCTAATTTTTTCACATGACTGTGTGTATATATATATACAGGTATATACAGTATATATATATATATATAAGTACAAGTAATGGATACAAGTAATCCATACATACAAAGAAATCAAGACAACTGTGTTCACAAAACAAGTTATATTTAATAAAGTGGAATGACACAGGGAATAAGTATTGAACACGCTTGGTGAAATTCATTTAATATTTAGTAGAAAAGCCTTTGTTGGTAATAACAGCTTCCAGACACCTCTTGTATGGAGAAACTAGGTGCAGGCATTGCTCAGAAGGGATTTTAGCCCATTCTTCCACACAAACTGTATTCCATTCTGTTCCAAAGATTTTCAGTTGGATTCACGTCAGGTGACTGACTGGGCCATTCTAGCAGCTTTATTTTCCTTCTCTGGCACCAGCTGAGAGTTTCCTTGGCTGTGTCTTTGGGATCATAGTCTTGCTGAAATGTCCCCCCTCATTTCATCTTTAGCATCTTGGCAGATGGCAACAGGTTCTTATCAAGGATGTCTCTGTGCATTTGTCCGTTCATCTTTCCTTCAATTATATGAAGTCTGCCTGTACCATGTGCTGAAAAACACCCCCACACCATGATGCTCCCACCCCCAAACTTCACTGTTGGTATGGTGTTTTTGGGCTGATGTGTAGTGCCATTTCTCCTCCAAACATGCTGTGTGTTGTGGCATCCAAAAAGTTCCATTTTGGGCTCATCTGACCAGACTATATTCTCCCAGTATTTTACTGGCTTGTCCAAATGTGTGCAGCAAACTTTAAACGAGCTTTAACATGCTTTTTCTTCAGCAATGGAGTCTTATGAAGTAAGTGGGCATACAGCCCATGTTGGTTGAGGGCATTACTAATGGTTTTCTTATGGAGCTCTCCACGAATGGTCTTTGGCTCTTGCATAACTCTTTTGATAATTCTTTTGACTCCTCTGTCAGAAATCTTGCGAGGAGTTCCTGGTTGTGGCCGGTTTATGGTAAAATGATGTCCTTTCCACTTCCAAATGATGGCTCCAACAGTTCTCACTGGAACATTCAGCAGTTTAGAAATGCACCTGTAACCAATGCCATCATTACATTTTGTAACAATAAAGTTGCCAAGGTCTAGAAAGAGCTCATTGCTTCTCCCCATCATGAGTTCTTTGTGGTGTGACAATCTGATATTCACAGACCTTTTTAAAGGCTGTCAGTCAGGACTTAACCAGCTGAAATTAATTTGCACTTATGGGGAATGGGATGGCTTCCTAAATTCTGATGAATCTCAGCTGTTTTGTTTTTTACTTTCTATACCTTTTTGCACGTCTTTTTCTTCATGTCTTCAATAATTATTCCCTGTGTCATTCCACTTTATTAAATATACACAACTTGTTTTGTGAACACATTTGCCCTGATTTCTTTGCATGTATGGAGTACTTGGGTTGTTACTGATATTTGGTGAAAATCTCAGGTCAGTGGCTCCATGAGAAATATGTTTAATGAGAAAAATGTTGACATGTTCAATACTTATTTTCCCCGCTCTGTGTGTGTGTGTGTGTGTGTGTGTGTGTGTGTGTGTGTGTGTGTGAGCGACTACTCTGTATGTTCTGTAACAACACTATCAGGCAGTAAACCAAAGGAATGGGGTCCTTCCTGCATCATTCCAATTCCTAAGAAAGGAAACCTGATGCTGACTGACAACTACAGAGGAATCAGTCTATCCAAAGTTACCTTTAAAGTCTACAACTGACTGCTGCTTAATAGGTTGAGACCTGTAATGGATAAATTCCTGTGACTAAATCAAAACGGTTTCCATCAGTTCTGCTCTACTGCCACCCAGATCCTAGCTCTCCAGCGTATCACTGAAGAGCTCATAAGCCATCATAAAGAAGCAGTGATAGTCTTCATAGACTACAAGAAGGTGTTTGATTCTATCAAATGGAACACAGTGTTTTCCATCCTTCGGGCCTATGGCATTCCACCAGCTATGGATGCAGCAATCAAGACAATGTATATCAATAATACGGCTGTTGTTGTAACACCTGACGGTATAACTGAGGAATTCTCTCTCAACTCTGGTGTGCTCCAAAGAGACCCACTAGCACCCCTCCTCTTCATCATAGACTACGCCCTCCGCATAACCTTCATGCAGATGATGGTCTCACACTTAGGCGTCGACGTAGCTTACGCCATCCTGCTGTCCATCTAGCGGATCTCAATTTTGCTGATGATATTGCTCTTCTTGAGGACACCGTTACTTCTGCTGAGGCCCTTCTACATCACATCGAGGTCGCTGCCAAGTCTGTCGGCCTTCAGTTGAACACAAGCAAAGAAAAATGGATGCCCGTAAACCAGTCATCTGTCCAGAAGCTACATACACTTGACAGCTCTGTTATAGAGTGGACAACTTCCAATAGCTTGGTAGCTGGACGAATACTGCACATGACATTGAATGCAGAAAGGCTAAGGCCTGGGGAGCTCTTAACACCCTCTCCAAAATCTGGGCTGCCCCCCTGTCCAGAGATACAAAAATAAAGGTGTTTAAAGCATCTGTTGAATCCATCCTTATCTACAGATCAGAGTCTTGGTCATTGACCAAAACGCAAGCACAGTCTTTGAACAGCATATATACCAGAATGCTAAGAAGGGGTCTTAACACCGGCAGGCCTGGATACAGATATCATTTCAAGTCACCGGCTTGCCAGAAGACAGACCGACTGACTGCAGTCTCAGAATTATTCAACCGCTTCATGACAAGCGTCTTTAGTACTTAGTAGAGCACCCTTTTACGATTATGACATGCTGCAAACATGATGAATAGCCAGACACTAGCTTCTGGCAGTGTTCCTGAGGAATCAGCCCATTCCTCATGGACAAAGGCCTCCAGTACACTAATATTTTTGGGTTTGTGTGCTGCAACTGCATTTTTCAAACCAGAGATTATCAATGGGGTTCAAGTCAGGCAGCTGTGATGGTTACTGTAGTATTTTCCAGGACTTCTTCTGAAACCATGCATTGGTGGACTTGGAGGTATGCTTGGGTTCATTGTCCTGTTGGAAGGCCCAATAACGCCCAAACTTCAGCTTCCTCACAGACGACATGACATTTTCTCCCAGGATTTCCTGGTACTTGACTGAATCCATCTTGTCCTCAACACGCTGCAGGTTTCCAGTGCCAGAGGAAGCAGAGCAGCCCTAGAACATCACTGAATCTCCACCATGCTTCACTGTAGACAGGGTGCTCTTTTCAGCGTATGCGTCATTCTTCCTCCTCTAGACAAACTGCTGATCCATAGTCTTGAAAAATTCCAGTTTTGTTTCATCGCTCCACAGAACAGAATCCTCAAACCTCTTTGGCTTATTTATGTAGTTCTGAGCAATTTGGAGTTGACTTTTTTTGTACTTTGGAGTCAGTAGTGGTGTATGTGTTGGAGTTCGGGCATGGAGCCCTTCAGAATTTAGTATGCGCCTTACTGTGGAAACTGAAACCTCAGGGCCTGCTGCCACCAAGTCTTGCTGCAGGTCTTTTGCAGTTAGTCAAGGGTTTTTGACCATCTTCCTTCTCAGGAGTCTGGTGGCAGCTGTCGATGGCATCCTGTTTCTGCCACGTCCAGGCAGTGTAGCCACTGTTCCTTTAACTTTAAACTTGCAAACTATACTTCCAACTGTATCTCTAGGAACATTCACTACCTTTGCTATCTTTTGTATCCTTTTCCTTGTTTGTGCAAGGCAATGATCTCTTCTCTGAACGTTTTGGACAATTATCTTGACTTAGCCATATTTCTAACATGTAATCAAACATCACCGTCAACAGCAGGTACAGGGGCGAAAATCCCATTTCACTGTTGGGGGGGAATATAAACAGGAAAATCTGAGAGCTTAATTTTTGAGGGGGACATAAAACATGACATTTTTGCTGTGTTGTCTGATACTTTCTCAAATGTCTTATATAATGATATTCGACAATTATGTCATTGTTCCTTATTAGTCCATATCCTACCTGTCTACAGGTTTTTACACGATCAACCAGCAATACAAAAAGTCGTATTGGGTGGTCGGTGTCAATTACACCATATATGATCTAACAAAATGTCTTTGCTCACCATGAACACTGGTCTGATCCCCACAACAGCAGCTCTACAAGAATTTAAAACTCAAAATAAGTTCTAAAACTAGAACAAATACCTTAATGAATAACTAAACTACATCAAACTATTCTTCAAAAATATGTATTTATTAACAAGCAACAACAAAACAAAAGCTTAATATGTCTTAAAACTAGGGCTGTCAATAACATTTTTTTAATCTGATTAATCATAGTGATACTGTGGATTAATTTACAATAATCATGATTAATACCCATCCATTATTACTTATGTTTCTTTTTGTGAAGGCAAAAAGACTCATGGCTGAAGAAATGAACAAATACAGACAAAAATGAGTCAGTTGAGTTTATGTAATTATGCCGGAATTGCATCCCATCTGCCAAAACTATTGTAACGTGCTGCTCGACATGGCGACGTCCCACCGGGAGATTCGAACTCACGCCTCCTGCTCCGGAGTCCCGCACTCTACCTGTGTCGCCAATAGGGTCAACCCACTTGGCAAGCCAAGTAGGGTGCTCATATTGAGTTCGCTACACTATAAAATATAACACTACAGCCAGGCTTGTAACCATTTGTGCATTTTTAGAAGGACCCATTATATATTTTTAGAAGTAAAAATTGTTATTACCTCTTGTAAATTATCTTTAAATGATGTTTATTCACCAGGTGTTTTAGTGTTTCAAAGAGGGATTGAAATCATAGTGATCCAACTCCACATTTTACAATCTTCAAAGTCGAGATTTTGCACTTATGCATTGTCGGTAAAAAGGGTAATCATTTTGTCAAAGTATTTTCAAAGTATATAGTTGTATTGACTTGACTTACACTGAACACCTGCTTGCAATGATGGGGTGCAATTCTCGGCATAACACTGGCAGACTTTGGACAAATGAGATGAAATACCGCTTTTCATGTTCTGTATGTGACTGTTGAGAACATGGACTGATAAATAACTTTATTAACCGTTCGCTCATTAAGCTTCCAATGCACTTCCTTACCGCTCTCTGCCTCTTCTTCTTCTTCTAGATTTGACTGGTGGTTGGCAACCATCTTACAGGTGCATTGTGGAGTGTGTAAATGAAGAGGCTTCCCGACCGGGCTGGCTCCGGGGTACTTGCCTCGTGTTCCATAATACGTCTTGGGTCACCAGTGTGGATTGTGTAAATGAAGAGGCATATTCATTTCAGACGATTTATTACACACTCACATCTCACAAGCAAAGAACAGACTGACTGGTCACATCAAGCATTCCTCTCTCTATATCAAGTCACACTTCACAAGGTTCAAGGCACTTCCTCATACACAGCATGACATCTACACTACACTTCATTCAACCCCCTCTCACCCACTTGGGCATTGTTCTCCCATGCGTATTCATTGTCTCTGTCTAAGGTGTGAAATAACCTGAGGCCCACACCGCCCCCCCAGCATCTTGGATAGAACAATAGAACATCAGTCTACATGCTGTTTCGGCTTCAGTCTCCTCCCATACCTGCTGTAACTGGGGTTTACCGCCTCCGTGGCACTGCTGTGCCGGTGGGAGGCTGCTGGGAGTGTGTCCAACTGCGGGTGAGCCGTGGAGAGTGGGGGGGGGGGGGGTTCACTCTGTGTGGCTGCTCTGATGAATCGTTCCCCTGGGGAGGTCTCCATGGGGGTCTTCCACGCCGAGGGGCCCTCGCCAACAGCACTTGCTCATCCGCCACTACAAAGGCGGGTTTGAGTCTGTCTATGCCAATTCTCTCCCGTCTACCCCCCACGTCTAGAACAAAATGCTTATCCCCTGTTTCCAACACTCTGAACGGTCCATCATAGGGTGGGCGCAATGGAGGGCGGTGGGCATCGTGTCTGACCAACACGAACTCCGTGTTCTTCAAAGTTTTAGGCATGAAAGCACGCGGAAAACTGTGGTGGGCAGGGCCCAGCAGCGTGCCTGTGTTTGCGCTACGCTGCAAAAGCTGAGACGGGGAGCTGCCCGGCGCGGGATTGTCCGGTAGAAATTCCTCGGGCAGCCATAGGGGCTGCGCAAAAACGAGCTCTGCCAGGGAAACTTCCAAATCCTCTTTTGGCGCGGAGCGCAACCCCAATAAAACCCACGGCAGCCTGTCTACCCAATTTGCACCTGTCAGTGAAGCCCTGAGTGCTGCTTTTAGTGATCTATGAAAACGCTCGCATAAACCATTGGCCTGTGGGTTGTACGCGGTTGTGCGATGAATTGCAGCACCCAGGCTGCGGGCCATCGCGGACCAGAGGTCGGAAACAAATTGCGGGCCCCTGTCGGACGTAATGTCTGACGGGACTCCAAAACGCGCCACCCATGTTGTTAAAAAAGCGCATGCTACGTCCGCGGACGTGGTTGCTGCCAGCGGGACTGCTTCTGGCCAGCGCGTGGTGCGGTCCACCACTGTCAGGAGGTGCGTGCACCCCTGTGATGGCGGGAGGGGGCCCACGAGGTCCACGTGCACATGGTCGAACCTCTTAGCCGGTACCGGAAACGGCTCCAAGGGAACCTTCGTGTGCCTATGTACTTTGGCTCGTTGGCACGCCACGCAGGCTGCAGCCCACTCTTTTACTCGTTTGCGTAGGCTCGGCCACATGAACTTCTCTCCCACCATTTTGACAGACGCGCGCACTCCTGGGTGCGCCAGAGTGTGAACCGACTCAAACACGCGGCAGCGCCACGCGACCAGGACTACCGGACACGGGCGTCCCATGGAGACGTCGCAGATTGGGGGGGGGGCTGCCATCTTGCAGCACCCTGCTTTCCAGCCTTAACCCTGTTGGTCCAGACTGGAGCGCGCGCACGTCTGCATCGCTAATCTGCTCCGCGGCCATGGCTGCGTAATCTATCCCCACGTAGACTGGGGCCACCACGATGCGCGAGAGGCAGTCCGCCACCACATTCAGTTTACCCGACACATGCTGAATATCGGTAGTAAACTCTGAGATCCCGGCCAGCTGTCTCTGCTGCCAGCCCGACCACGGTTCTGAAACCTTGGCCATCGCGAACGTTAGTGGCTTGTGGTCTACGAACGCGTTGAAGCTGCGCCCTTCCAGCCAGAACTGGAAGTGGCGTATGGCCAGATGGAGAGCCAGCGACTCTCTGTCGAACGCGTTGTATTTACGTTCGCTGTCGCGCAAAGTTCTGCTGAAAAATGCGAGCGACTGCCAAGCCCTGGCGACGCGCTGCTCCATGACTGCCCCTATGGCCACGTCTGAAGCGTCGGTGGTGAGCGCTATCCGGGCCGTTGGGTCCGGATGTGCCAGCAGTGTGGCGTTTGCCAGGGCTGCTTTAACTTCCGAGAACGCCCGCTCTTGCTCCGGGATCCATTCGACCCTATCCGCGGGTTTCTGTCTCTTGAGCGCGGCGTACAATGGTTGCACGAGCCGCGCCGCGCGGGGAAAGAAACGGTTATAAAAATTCACCATCCCCAAAAATTCCTGCAGCGCCCTGACTGTCTGAGACCGGGGAAAATCTGCCACGGCACGCACTTTGTCAGGCAACGGGATCGCTCCTTCCGGAGAGACGCGGTGCCCCAAAAAATCAATCTCCGTCACGCCGAACTGGCATTTCGCCGGGTTGATTATCAACCCGTGCTCCTCCAACCTCCGGAAAACCATCCTGAGGTGGGTTTCGTGTTCGTCTTCGGACGTACTGGCTACCAGGATATCGTCCAGGTAGACGAACACGAACGGGAGGTCATGCAGCACTGTGTCCATCATGCGCTGGAACGTCTGTGCTGCTCCTTTTAACCCAAATGGCATGCGCAGGAACTCGAATAAACCGAACGGAGTTATTACCGCTGTTTTGGGTACATCCTCCGCGCGCACTGGGACTTGGTGGTAACCGCGGACCAGGTCTATTTTAGAAAAAATGCGCGCTCCAGCGAGGTGAGTGGAAAAATCCTGTATGTGGGGAACTGGGTAGCGGTCGTGTGCTGTGACATTGTTCAACCTGCGGAAATCACCGCACGGTCGCCACGATCCCTCAGCCTTAGGGACCATGTGTAGCGGGGATGCCTATGGGCTGTTTGATCGCCTGATGATGCCCAGCCTTTCCAGGTTGGCGAACTCCTCGCGCGCTATGGCCAGTTTAGCTGCATCCAAGCGCCGAGGTCTTGCAAAAACGGGCGGCCCGGTGGTGGTGATAAAGTACTCCACCCCGTGTTTAGCGATGGCCGCCGAAAACGTCGGGACCGTGAGTGCTGGGAACTGAGTGAGCAGTGCGTGGAACTTACCGCCTGGAGTTGTGATGCTGGCTTATGCTGTTGGCCGGGTCCCTCGAGCTATACAGGGGAGAGATTCAAAGGACAGTGCATTAACCAGGCACCTGTTAGCAACATCCACAAGTAAACCATGTGCACACAGAAAATCAGCGCCCAGGAGCGGGCAACACAGTGCTGCTATGATAAAAGTCCACTCATACGAGCGGCCATGTAGAGATAAGGTCAGTGTTCTCTCACCAAACGTCTTAATCTCTGAGCCGTTTGCTGCCACCATTCCGGGGCCGCTAGGTCCTGCCAGCTGGTCAGCGTAGGACGGCAGGATGACGCTCTTCTGGGCTCCGGTGTCGACGAGGAAGCGTCTCCCCAAGCGCGAGTCCGTCACGTAGAGCAGCTTGTTCTCTTCACCGGCGGTAGCAGCTGCTACCGACTGCCGGCCTTGGCGTTTCCCGAGCGCTTGAAGTGGCACGGTGGCACGTATCTGCGCGCGTTCCCTCCGAAGTGGCGGTGGTAGAAGCAGAGCGTGTCTTTCTGGTGCTCCTTGGCCCCCGTTGCTGCTACTGTCGGTGGCTCCTCGCCTCCCCTGGTCGTCTCGCTGGGCTCCGCTGCCACCGCGTTAACTGTGATCGCCCTGGTGGTGAGGATGATCCGGTCTGCCTCCTGGGCTAGCGCACGGTAGTCTCGCGCAGCCAGCAACGGCGAATTGGCCAGAACCGCTCTTGCTTCTGTTGGCAGGTTCCAGAGGAAAAGGTGGGCAAACAGAAAGTACCCGTCACCCGTGCCCATCAACGCCAGCATCTTCTCCATCAGGTCTACAGCCGACCCATCTCCTAACTCAGTCTGCGCCAGGAGCCTCTCCGCTCTCTCACATTCCGAGAGCGTGTATCGCCGGATGAGCGCAGCCTTGAGCGCCTCATATTTGCTGCTAGCTGGTGGCTGATCGAGCAGGCTCGCTACCTGCTGGGCTGTGTGGGAGTCCAGCGCTGCTACCACATGGTAGAACTTGGTGTCGTCTGCTGTTACTCCCCGGAGGGCGGACTGGGCCTCGGTGTGGTGGAACCAACAGTGCAGGTTGTGCTGCCAGAAATCCGGTAGCTTGACTGAAACTGCACATGCATTGCTGGGGGTTCCAGTCCTGGCTGTCTGCGGGTTGGCTTCAGCGTCTCTGGGGCTTCCCGACCGGGCTGGCTCCGGGGTACTTGCCTCGTGTTCCATAATACGTCTTGGGTCACCAGTGTGGATTGTGTAAATGAAGAGGCATATTCATTTCAGACGATTTATTACACACTCACATCTCACAAGCAAAGAACAGACTGACTGGTCACATCAAGCATTCCTCTCTCTATATCAAGTCACACTTCACAAGGTTCAAGGCACTTCCTCATACACAGCATGACATCTACACTACACTTCATTCAACCCCCTCTCACCCACTTGGGCATTGTTCTCCCATGCGTATTCATTGTCTCTGTCTAAGGTGTGAAATAACCTGAGGCCCACAGCATTACCACCACGTACTTCACTCTATATCATCACTCTATCTGGTCAGGAGCTGTAGTCCTTCTATCATCATTGCTGTGTCCAATCGAACCTCAACTCTATCTTCAGACATCACTCTTCTTCGTCTCCTCGTACTTTACTCTATATCATCACTTCACTCTATAGCATCACTCTACACAGGGCCAAAACGTCAGCCACCCAGGCCCTGCTCTCTGCCTCTGCATCAGCGTGTGTGTAAAAGGAGCCGCAGCAGCCCCGCCCACGGAGGAGAAACAGAGTAGACTAAACCACTGTGAGGATTGGGGGGGGGGGGGGGTCTAATCTTTCAGTAGTTATAAATGTCAAACAATGTGTTTTTAAGTCACACCACTTGTATTGTGCCTTCAATGAACATTACTATGCTGTTCAAATAAAACATGTTTGTGTTTACAAAGTGATTTTTGGGAGGGACAGCTTTATGGAAGGGGGGGACATGACCCCTGCATCCCCTCCAGGGATTTATGCCCCTGTCCAGGTATTTGAGGCATTCTATCTAAAGCACACACTAAAAAAGAACTAGGGTTATTCTACTTTAAAAAAATAGTGTTTGGGCTGCCTTAAAAATTTAAGTTGACTGAACTTGAGTTTATGTGTTTTATGTGTCTTTACTACTTGTCTTCTCAAGTTTAGTCAACTTAAAATTTTAAGGCAGCCCAAATACTAATTTTTTTAAGTTGAGACAACTTTTTTTTTTACAGTGCACTTGATGCAGCTAATGAAATCCTTGATTGGTTGCATCAGGAGTGCTTGAGGCCATGCCTGATTTGCCAGTGTGTGCTGAGGAATTCTGTTCAGGGGGTTGATTAATTTTGAAACTCCAACAGTCATAGAAAGTGGCTACTGGAGTCACTTTAGTGTAGAATTTGGATAAAATCCTTGTAATATCAGTTTTATTTAACTATTGAAACTGTTCTTGTGTAACTGGTTTATGGCCAACCCCTTAATTTTTTTTTTTTATTTTGCCAGTAAACCTAAAATGCAATGGGTGTTGACTCATTTTGATTGCAACTGTACCTGTTAAGGTTGGAAGTACAGGCATTAGCTACCCTGTAAATGTGATTTTTATTATTATCAATATTGCTGTTGTTGTTATGTTGTCATAAGGTATACATCCATCCATCCATCTTCTTCCGCTTAATCCTTTTCAGGCCACGGGGGAGCTGGAGCCTATCCCAGCATCTTTGGGCGAGAGGCAGGGTACACCCTGGACATATCACCAGTCCATCGCATGTGTGGAATTAAACCCACAAATTGCAAATGTACAGCTTAAATGTTTTTCTTCTAAGTGGACATACTCACACTCTTTGATTTAATAACATTACTCACTTTATCTAAATAATATATTCTGTGGTACCTCCTGCATAGACTCCAGCTTTTCTCTGGCACGTCTCTGCTCAGTGAATAATTCTGTTTTGGTTCTATCCAGCTGTCGCTCCATCTCCTCCCTCTCTAGCACAGACGTCATCACCTTGTTCTGATTGTGGAACAGAGAAGAGTTGTATACAGATAACAAATGACTTTTAAATTAAAAATCAAAAACATTACATATTGTTTGGGTTGTGTTTTGTTACCCTGTTAAAGCAGAATCCATTCTCCACAGCCTGTTTACGCTGACTCAGCATTGTAAGATCTTCTTCTTTATTTTTGATCTGGAAGAGGCAGGACTCTTTTTGGCTCTGCAGCTTCTGTAACTGATAACTGGAACACATACAGTAAATCAATCCTGTTTATTCAGAAAATTCATTTTCATGCTTTAGGATCAGAGGTGGATAGGAAATAGTTACATTTACTTATGTAAATAACTTTTCCACAAACTTTTACTTGATTGATGAGGATACTTGGAAAAAAAAACAAAAAAAACTTCTGTGGACATTTGGGAAAGAAAAGAACTTTACTCAAGTACATTTGGCTTTAGTCTTTGAGTTGCTTTGATACTCTGATAATTCAAGAGTAAAACTGAAATTTGACTTTGTCCAGCAGAAATAAACCTTTTAATGTTACCATAAATATTACTGAAAACATTTGTTTACTGTTTCCTTATATGATTGTATTATGATTATATAAGAGACTGCATGTGGACAGTTTCAAAATTATCAGTAAAACGCTACAAACTTCTTAGTAAAAGGTTGCAAATTTACATGAAAAAAAACATAGAAAGTTATAAAAATCCATAAGAAAAAAGTGGCAAATTCAAGGGAAAACCTTACAAATTAGCAAAAAAAAAATTATCCCAAATTCAAGTGGAAAAATGACCAAAATTTATCAATAAAAACAGCAAATTTATGAGAAAAAAAAAATCTCAAATTTATGAGAAAATTGTCACTTAAAAGGAAAAAATCTCACATACACAAAACCTCACTACTTAAGTTACTTTTTCATCAGAAAGGTGGTGGCGTAGTGTTAAGAGCATCTGCCTCACAGCTAAGAGGTTGTGAGTTCAAGCCCTGGCTGGGCCAAAGACTATATAAAAATGGTACTTTCTGCCTTATAGCTTGGTACTCAGTATAATGGAAAGGAATAGTCGTGCCAGTAGCTCATCTGATAGGAGAAATGTAATCATGGATTGAATTGGCTTTCTTTTTTTTTACTTGATTCAAGTAATCTTTTTTTCTGATTGCACTAACTCATATTGACCAAGTGTTTGTTTTTTACCAAACAGTCTCCGTCTCTATCCTGTTGTCTCTCAAAACCAACTCCAAACTCGCCTTTTCTTTCTTCATTTGAGCGGTTTCAGCGATCAGTTGTTCTAATTCCTGTGAGGCATACTGGAGCACAAAGCTTTAGTTATTACCATTTAAGTGCAGGTTTTAAATCAGAAAAAGTTGTATTTTACCTTCCTTTTTGACCTCAGCTCAGAGATGCAGAGTTCAATATCTTTTAACTGAGCCTTTCTGAACCGGAGCGTCTCCTCCTTTTTCTCACATTTCTAAAGCACAGACAAAGACATCTAATTCAACTGTACAAGGCAGATACAAGTATAACACAAAACAGCTGACTCTGGGTTGTATTCATACTCGGTAGAGGTTAGAGAGTCGCTGCTTCATCTTCTCTGACGTCCTCCCAGACCTGGACACAGACCTCCTGTGGCTCATTTCTTCCTCAGAGTCCTTATCATTGTCACTGCAAGAATTCTCATGTCTGCAAACCCCCAAAATCCACACATTTTGAAATAATTTTAAAAATAAAGATTTTTAAAAGACAAAATGTTTGAGAGTCTCCCACAACCTTGTTCCTTTTACCTGTGTATCTCTCTCCTGTTTTGCTGAACATTACTGATGGAAAAAATTCTGTTTCGTACACATCCATAAGAGGAGCTCTGGACTTTGTGAATAAATGACCAGAAAAATTCTGTAACATTCAGAGATTGAATTGGTGCTTATAACTGCACATCTCACCATTACATCTCATTTTACCTGATGAAGATGGAGGCTCATTTTCCTCCTGCATGACAGTGTCACAGTCACTTTGGCTGATGCCCCCCTTATTCCCATCTGTGACAGCCTTGCTGAGAGAGCACCATCCTTGTGGGAGTCAAACAAAGTCAGACATCACTTGATATGGCTAATTCATAATGTTTTTAATTTATTATTATCATTATTATTATTATTATTATTTTGCAATGGTATATTTACCTCCAAGGAGGCAGTGTTTTGGGGTTTGTTTGTCTGTCTGTCTGATTGTGAGCAGGATTACGTAAAAACTACTGGACTGATATTGATGAAATCTTAATAATAATAAATAATGCATCAGAATTATATAGCACTTTTTTCAGGACTCAAAGACACTTTACAATGGATACATTATTCATTCACTCCACAGACAGACACTGATGAGCTACTTCTGTAGCCACAGCTGCCATGGGCCAGACTGACGGAAATGTGGCTGCCAATCCACACTAACGGCCTCTCTGACCACCACCGAACATTTATACACATTCATACCCAGTGTCATGGACACTGGAGGCAAGGTGGGTAAGGTGTCTTGCCCAGGGACACAACAGCAGGATGACTGGGGAGAGTGGAATTCGAACCTCCAACCCTCCGGCTATTGGATGACCTACTCTACCTCCTGAGCCACTGCTGCCTGTGGCCCTCTAGTTCAGATTGTGGACTGAGTGGTTAAGTCCAATAATGACTACTGGGCTGATTTATATATTTTTTTATAACCTGTTTTTGTACATTGTATTCATCTTTTGTGATTATGAACCACTGAGGCCAGTAATTTCAGAACAGACACTAAAATCCTTTCACAACCCAAAGGTCATAATCAAGTTTGTCTCCTCTTAAATTAGCTTTTTTCTGATAAATTTGTGACTTTTTTAAACTTTCAATCTTTTTAAAGTAAAATTGTGAGTCTTCACTTGTAAATTTGCAACTTTCACGTTTTTTCCAGTAAATACACAACTTTTACCCTCACAGATTAGTTGTTCCTATGTCGATGTGACTGTGTTTTAGTAAACTTCAGGCTTTTTGCATGCAAATTAGTTTTTTCCTTAAATTTATGACTTTTTTCGTTGCAAATCTGAGATTTTATCATAAATTTGCAACTTTTGTAATCCTAAATGTGTAATTTTCTTATCGAGTAGTTTTCTTCTTTACAAATTTGCATCTTTTTTTGTAAAATTTGTAACTTGCTTATGATAAATTTGTGACAATCTGCATTATTTTAAAAATAATTTTCTTTAAATTTGTGACTTTATTCCTGTAAATTTGTCACATTTTTTGTTTGAATCTTGGCTTATGGTAAATTTATACATCCCTACCTACTTTATCAAAAATTTCCTTTTTTTTAAATAAATGCAATGGGTTTAATGATTAATTTCTGGTTTTGTTTTTTGTTTTTTTTTTGTTTTTTTGGACTATACATTAAAAAAAATACACCACCTACCAAACTGGCTAATAAGAATATATATATTATTGTCATGTCCCGGTGAGCGCTTGCCCCCTCCTTTCTGTTGTTTGCTCCTCAGATAATCAACACACCTGGGAAATGAGATGCACCTGCTGACTCTGTTTAGCCAGCGCTTATTAGGACGTCTCTTCAGTGCCTCAGCGCTGGCTCATTTGGGTATACTGCCTATCGCTAAAACGAAGCAAGTATTGTTTATGCTGACGGTGACGTTCTCACACTCACCCTCTCGTCTCTCCTTTCTCCTCAGGTTGCTGCCATCTGTGTGGGTGCGTCTCCGAGGACTGCGTGCACTCACTGCCCTGTCATCCATACTCAGCTGCAATCATACTCCACCCAGTCAGGCACCACTAGCTCATTCTTCCTTCAATCCCGACCAGCTTCATCCTGCTGGTTCGTCTCTTTCTGCTGGGTTCCCTGTCTGATCGTCTGCTGGACCCATATAAGTGGTAATTTGTTCATCCCACTTCCCTGTTTTCATTCCACCGTTAACAGCTCTTGTCTCTCTGCCCACAGGCCACTTCCTCTGGCAAGTGACGTTTTTCGTAGCTGTGCTCCTCTCATCTTGAAATTTAATAAACTTTCAAACGTGTTTTTTGTGTCCCGAGTGTTCCTCTGGTGCTACATTCTGCACGTGAGCGGTCTATTGAACCAATCATGACAGAACAAGCCAGCCAGAATATTGGCTCAGCGAATGTAGCAGCATTGAAACACTTCCCTCTCGATCGTCTTGATGTGACCGAGAGGCAGGTGGCCGTGCTCACCCAACAGCTGCAGACGATTACGCAGCAGCTGGGCATGGTCACCAAGCATTTGGTCAACATGGCTCTTCCGGGTCGTCCCACTTCTCCTGCTCCCACTGTTCATACCACCATTCACCGTACCACCTCCGTTCCCACGCCTGCCCCGTACGCAGGGGAGGTGGGAAAATGCAAGGAATTTTTGTGTCAAATAGAGTTTTATCTGTGGCAGGTGGGGGGGGGGGGGGGGGAGTACCCGGATGATGTTGCTAAAATTCCTTTTATGACCCTCCTGCTTCGGGATCAGGCCTGGTCTGCTGTTGCTTGCCCAGAGGGGGCTCGTTACACCTTTGAACAATTTGTGGCCGAATTCACCCGTACTTTCAACTGTACAGAGAGTCAAGGGAATATCATGAGCTGCCTTTTTTCTCTCCGCCAGGGAACCCGGTCTGTGGCCGAGTTATCAGTGGAGTTTCAGGTTGAAGCAGCGGACTAGGGGTGGAACGAGGTTGTTTTATGCAGCGCGTTCCTCCATGGGTTAAACCCTCACCTCCACGATGACCTGGAGGTCTATGCTGTTCCTGACACCCTGGACAGTCTTATTGATCAGGCTGACGGTCTTGATAACCGTTACCGCGAGCGCACGAAGGAGCATCAATCCTCCTCTTGCCCGCCCGTCGCATGAGTGCCCACTTCGTCTACTGACACGGGGGGGGTGCGGTTTTTCCTCAGAGCCGATGGTGCTCAGTCGGTTTCGGCTGACCGATGAAGAGCGCCTGTGGAGGAGAAGGAGCGGTGCATGCATGTACTGTGGTTCTACGAAGCACAGGCTGGACGAATGCCCTCTGGCGCCAAAAGACATGGCCTGTCAGTAGCCATGGGGGGTCTGACGAGCGGGACCAGGTTTCATCCCCCGGTAATTTCTAAATCTCAGCCCTCGTGCAATTACCGGGAGTCGAGACGAGGGTTATGGTGTTATGGGATTCAGGGGCAGAGCAAAATTTTATCTCCTCCCGGCTCGTTTCGGAGATGGGTATTCCCACACTCAAATTGCCCAAACCCTTGAACGTCACCACTCTTTGGGGCCAAAGGATCGCATTAGTCACAGAACGCACAGCTCCAATCGCAGTCCTCCTTTCCGGGAGCTATCGGGAGGAATTATCATTCTTAATTTCTCCAAATTCATCCTACTCAATGGTCCTTGGTTACCCGTGGCTCCGGAGGCACAACCCCATAATCAACTGGGCCCAAAACTCCATCTCCTCCTGGAGCCTATTTTGTTTGGCTTCCTGTTTGAGTTCGGCCGAGTGTTCGCTGTCCCTACCCATTTCCTCTCCTCCGGTCGAGCCGCCAGAACTCAGCCTCGTCCCCAGGGTCTATAATGACCTGAAGGAGGTCTTCAGCAAGTCAAGAGCACTGTTGCTTCCTCCTCACCACTCTTATGACTGTGCTGTGGAGCTCCTCCTGGGGGCACGGCTGCCATCTAGCCGGCTCTATAGTATTTCAGGCCCGGAGACAGAGGCAATGGAGAGGTACATTAAAGACTCTCTGAACGCCGGCCTTATTGGCCATCATCAGCTCTTCTTGGGGCGGGTTTCTTTTTTGTTGGAAAGAAGGACGAATCTTTGAGTCTGTGCATAGACTATCGAGAGTTAAACGCGATCACAGTGAAAGATAAATATCCTCTGCCCCGATCAACTCCGCGTTTGAGCTCCTTCAGCGCGCGCGGTGGTTCACTAAATTGGATTTACGTAACGCCTATCATTTGATCTGTATTCGCGAAGGAGATGAGTGGAAGATGGCATTTAAAACTCATCTGGGGCAGTTCAAGTATTTGGTTATGCCATTCGGGCTGACTAATGCCCTTGCCGTCTTCCAGCAGCTCATTAATGATGTCCTTCGTGATATGGTTAACCGGTTTGTTTTCGTTTACCTGGATGATATATTGATTTTTTCCCGCTTGCCAGGGGAACATGAAGTCCATGTTAGAGCCGTGTTACAACAGTTCCTGGAGAACCAACTCTACGTTAAAGCCAAGAAGTGTGAGTTCTCCACCAACTCCACCTCTTTTCTGGGCTTCATTGTGGCTGGGGGGAGCTGAGAGCCAACCCAGCCAAGGTGAAGGCTGTGCTCGATTGGCCAACACCCCGCTCCCATAAGGAGCTTCAGCGCGTCTTAAGGTTCGCAAATTTCTATCGCAGGTTCATTCAGAACTACAGTGGGGTAGCACAGCCTCTTACGCAGCTGACCTCCATTAAGGTGCTATTTCGCTGGTCCGAGGCAGCTGAACGGGCTTTTTCTAAATTAAAAAGTCTGTTCTCTGAAACACCCATCTTGGCACAGGTCAATCTCCAGCTCCAATTTATCCTGGAGGTGGTTGCTTCTGATTCAGGGGTGGGCGCTGTCCTTTCGCAGCGTTCATCCTCCGACCAGAAGCTCCACCTGTGAGCATTTTTCTCTCGGCGGCTCACGCCAGCTGAGAGGAATTACGACGTCAGGGATAGAGAGCTCTTAGCTGTTAAGTTGGTTCTGGAGGAGTGGAGACATTGGTTAGAGGGGGCTGCTTACCCCATTGTTGTGTGGACCGACCACAAGAACTTGGAGTATCTGCGGTCGGCCTGCCGATGTAACACCAGGCAGGCCTGCTGGGCACTATTTTTTCAGAGGTTCAACTTTACTATCACCTATCGACCTGGTTCTCAGAACACCAAACCTGACGCACTCTTCCGTCAGTTTGGTTTCGAGCAGATAGTCTCCCCGTCCCTCCCCCAGCCTATTGTTCCATCTTCCTGCATCCTCGGAGCCCTTACCTGGGATATCGAGAGGAGGGTCCGACAGGCCCAGTCCCGGGAGCCCGAACCAGTGAGATGCCCCAATAATCACCTGTTTGCTCCTGCCGCCCTCCACAGTGATGTCATCCACTGGGGTCACACCAGTCACTTCGCCTGTCATCATGGGATTGCCCGTACCACCAACTTGGTCCGACGGGCGTTCTGGTGGCCCACGCTGTGGTGGGACGTGCAGGAGTACATCAAGGCTTGCCATATCTGCACCGGAGGCAAGCCAAGCTCCTCCCCCCTGCTGGTCTCCTGCATCCCTTACCCATCCCTGGTCGCCCTTGATCCCATATTGCTCTTGATTTTGTAACTGGACTCCTTCTCTCCCACGGAATAGTCTGTCATCCTCACTATCATCAATCGTTTCTTAAGGCTGTTCACCTGGTTGCCCTCCCCAAACTTCCCTCCGCCTCAGAGACTGCCGAGCTCCTGACCTCCCACATCATCAGACTGCATGGAATCCCCATGAACATCGTGTCTGACCGGGATCCCCAGTTTACGTCCCAGGTGTGGAGGTCCTTTTGCCGCATGCTTGGTACCTTAGTCAGCCTCACATCGGGGAATCACCCTCAGAGCAACGGGCAGGCTGAGCGTGCCAACCAGTCCTTGGAGGCCACCCTCAGGTGTATAGCAGCCAAGAACCCATCAACTTGGAGCATGCACCTGACCTGGGTGGCATACGCCCACAATTTGGCCGTTTCCGTCGCCACTGGATTCACCCCTTTCGAGGCCTCAATGGGGTATACCCCCCACCCCCACTGTTACCGATGGCTAAGAGGGAGGTTGCGGTGCCGTCCATGGGGGCCCATGCTCGCCGCTGCTGCCGGATCTGGAGGTCCACCCGAGCTGCGCTCTTCCGAGCGCAACCGTCAGATGGCCAACCAGAAGCGGATAACTGCTCCCAGGTATGTCGTGGGACAGCATGTCTGGCTGGCGGTGGACCAAGTTCCACTCAAGATGGACTCTAAGAGGCTGTGACCCCGCTTCCTGGGCCTCTATCCCAGCTGCAAAATCATTAACGACGCTACAGTCCGTGTGAAGCTCTCACGGACCCTATGGGTGCACCCGACCTTCCATGTCTCCTGCATCAAGCCCCTCTCTGTCAGTCCCCCCCACCCCAAAGCTGCCTCCTCCCCCCCGGACGCTTGACGGCCCACCATCTTCACCGTCCAAAGGATCCTGGACGTTCGCCGTCGGGGCCGGGGCCTGCAGTACCTGGTCTACTGGGAGGGCTACGGCCCGGAAGAACGATCATGGATCCCCAAGTTGCACTTCCACGACAAGGGGATGGTCTGGGCCTACCATCGAGCCCACCCAGACAAGCCCGGTGGATTGCCAGGAGGCGCTCCTTTGGGGGGGGGGGGGGTACTGTCATGTCGCGGTGAGTGCTCGCCCCCTCCTTTCTGTTGTTTGCTCCTCATGTAATCAATGTCCCTGGGAGATGAGACACACCTGCTGCCTCTGCTTAGCCAGCGGTTATTAGGACGTCTCTTCAGTGCCTCAGCGCTGACTCATTTGGGTATACTGCCTATTGCTAAAACGAAGCAAATATTGTTTATGCTGACGGTGAAGTTCTCGCACTCACCCTCTCCTCTCTCCTTTCTCCTCAGGTTGCTGCCATCTGTGTGGGTGCGTCTCTGGGAACTGCGTGCACTCACTGCCCTGTCATCCACACTCAGCTGCAATCATACTCCACCTGGTCAGGCACCACTAGCTCATTCTTCCTTCACTCCCGGCCAGCTTCATCCTGCTGGTTCATCTCTTCCCACTGGGTTCTCTGTCTGATCGTCTGCTGGACCCACGTAAGTGGTAAGTTGTTTATCCCACTTCCCTGTTTTCATTCCACCGTTAACAGCTCTTGTCTCTCTGCCCACAGGCCACTTCCTCTGGTGAGTGACGTTTTCCGTAGCTGTGCTCCTCTCATCTTGAAATTTATCAAACTTTCAAACGTGTTTTTTGTGTCCCGACTGTTCCTCTGGTGTTACATTCTGCATGTGAGCGGTCTATTGAACCAATCATGACAATTATATTTCATTCAGTGATCTAGTTTATTAGTTCCTATGTTTGTTTGTTTTTTGTTTGTTTTTTCTCAGTGAGCCACAGGTAAATTCAATTTTCCCAGTAGTGAATCATAAAATACTTTCTATTCTATTTAAACAGACTTTCTTATTTAAAAACCAAGATATGGTGAATCAGCATTTTCTATGGTCTCTTACCTGGCAACCTATAAATTTGCTCCCTGACTTCTTCTGTGTAGACTGTATCAAGGTCACTGTCAATGGATACAGAGTTAAAACTCCACACAGGAACTCCTTTAAAACCAAAAGAGGAACTCACAGTTATTATTTTATGAGAACACATCACTGAAATTTATAAGTAGCAGTACCCACACATATACTGTAGTGTAATATCTGTGTGATACCTGTTAAGGGCCTGGTCTTAGGTGAACAGCTGTTATCTTGCACATCCTCTCTCCAATGAGAGACTGAAATGAAACAGAGAAATTCAAAAGAATGTGAGGCTATCAGAAAGATTAGGACTGCTACACTAACTATAACTAATTATAGCTCATTATCTTAAAAAAAAAATAAAATCGTATGTTAAAAATTGTATTTAAAAAAAGTTGGTCCCTAAGTTTTTCCAGATTTTCAATTAACATTTTTATACAGTGGTGTGAAAAAGTGTTTGCCCCCTTCCTGATTTCTCATTTTGTTCTATGTTTCTTCTACTTAAATGTTTCAGATCATCAAACAAATTTAAATATTAGACAAAGATAACACAAGTAAACACAAAATGCAATTTTTAAATGGTGTTTATTATTAAGGGTAAAAAAAAAATCCAAACCTACATGGCCCTGTGTGAAAAAGTGATTCACCCCCCCCCCCCAAAAAAAAACATAAATTAACTGTAGTGTATCACATCTTTGGAAAGCTGAGTTCAATTTCTCTAGCCACACCCAGGCCTGATTACTGCCACACCTGTTCTCAATCAAGAAATCACTTAAATAGGACCTGCCTGACAAAGTGAAGTAGACCAAAAGATCCTCAAAAGCTAGACAACATGCGGCAATCCAAAGAAATTCAGGAACAAATGAGAAACAAAGTAAATGAGATCTATCAGTCTGGAAAAGGTTATAAAGCCATTTTGAAAGCTTTGGGACTCCAGCGAACCACAGTGAGAGCAATTATCCACAAATGGCGAAAACATGGAACAGTAGTGAACCTTCCCAGGAGTGGCCGGCTGACCAAAATTACCCCAAGAGTGCAGTGACGACTCATCCAAGAGGTCACAAAAGACCCCACAACAACATCCAAAAAAACTGCAGGCCTCACTTGCCCCAGTTAAGGTCAGTGTTCATGACTCCACCATAAGAAAGAGACTGGGCAAAAAGGGCCTGCATGGCACAGTTCCAAGACGAAAACCACTGCTGAGCAAAAAGAACATAAAGGCTCATCTCAGTTTTGCCAGAAAACATCTTGATGATCCCAAAGACTTTTGGGAAATTACTCTGTGGACTGACAAGACAAAAGTCGAACTTTTTGGAAGGTTTGTATCCCATTACATCCGGCATAAAAGTAACACAGTATTTCAGAAAAGGAACATCATACCAACAGTAAAATATGGTGGTGGTAGTGTGATGGTTTGTGGCTGTTTTGCTGCGTCAGGTCCTGAAAGACTTGCTGTGGTAAATGGAACCACGAATTCTGCTATCTACCAAAAAATCCTGAAGGAGAATGTCCGGCCATCTGTTTGTGACCTCAAGTTGAAGTGCACTTGGGTTCTAATGATCCAAAACACACCAGCAAGTCCACCTCTGAATGGCTTAAGAAAAACAAAATGAAGATTTTGGAGTGGCCTAGTCAAAGTCCTGACCTGAATCCGATTGAGATGCTGTGGCATGACCTTAAAAAGGTGGTTAATGCTTGAAAACCCTCCAATGTGGCTGAATTGCAACAATTCTGCAAAGATGAGGGGGCCAAAATTCCTCCACCGTGCTGTAAAAGACTCATTGCCAGTTATTGCAAATGCTTGATTGCAGTTGCTGCTGCTGAGGGTGGCCCAACTAGTTATTAAGTTTAGGGGCAATCACTTTTTCACACAGGATCATGTAGGTTTGGATTTTTTTCCCCTTAATAATAAACAACTTCATTTAAAAACTGCATTTTGTGCTTACTTGTGTTGTCTTTGTCTAATATTTAAATTTGTTTGATGATCTGAAACATTTAAGTGTGACAAACATACACTACCGTTCAAAAGTTTGGGGTCACTTAGAAATGTCCTTATTTTTGAAAGAAAAGCACTTTTTTCAATGAAGATAACTTTAAACTAATCAGAAATACACTCTATACATTGCTAATGTGGTAAATGACTATTCTAGCTGCAAATGTCTGGTTTTTGGTGCAATATCTAAATAGGTGTATAGAGGCCCATTTCCAGCAACTATCAGTCCAGTGTTCTAATGGTACAATGTGTTTGCTCATTGCGTCAGAAGGCTAATGGATGATTAGAAAACCCTTGTGCAATCATGTTAGGTCTGCAATGCTGTAATTGCTGCAAATGGAGGATTCTTTGACGAAAGCAAAGTTTGAAGGAAAAAATTATTATTTCAAATACAAATCATTATTTCTAACCTTGTCAATGTCTTGACTATATTTTCTATTCATTTTACAACTCATGGTGGTAAATAAGTGTGACTTTTCATGGAAAACACAAAATAATTGTTTGGGTGACCCCAAACTTTTGAACGGTAGTGTACATAAAAAAAAATGAGAAATCAGGAAGGGAGCAAACACTTTTTCACACCACTGTAGCTCTAAAATAATACCACAAAAAAGCTAGTGTAGAAAATTTCAATGGACTTTAACTGTACTGATTTTCATGCATTTATGCAATTTTAATCCCCTCAATATCTTTTTTTTCTGTGGTCCTCCAAAAACCGACTGCAGCCACTTGATATCACCACAGGGTCTGACCCCTGAAAACCATTGGATCCTCTTATCTCTATGTGCAGAAAAACGTTTGGCCTTAGGTCAGTATTAAAGTTCAAATCCAAAATTGAATCATTTATTTCTTAGAGGAAACATTTACTGACCAAGAAGTCTCTAGAGTTAATATTTAGATGGAGTTAAAGTTAATATCTTAGCTGAGAACATTTTAGGATGAAAATGGTGCATAAACAGTGGTGGTCATTTGTATGAGTTAAGGCTGGGAAATTGTAGCTATAGTCTTTGAAGTCTTTATCCCATTTATTCAGGAAATATTGCCAGTTCCTTGTAGGGTTGTCTTGAATACCAGTTTTGGGGGCTCAAACTTCAGTTTGTGGCTGCTCCCTTCAGGGGCTCGAACTATCTAGGAGCAGTTCAGAGGTAACATCTGAATAATTCTGTGTTTGTGTCTGTGTCTGTAATTTGTGTTTTTCAGAAATGTGATCATTCTTATAAATATGGAATCTTCTTATGTAAAGTTGTACCTTTTAATAAATTTGCAGCCTTTCCTTGTAAATTTGAAATATTGTTTGTCTTGTAAATTTATTTTTTTTAATATGCAATATTTTCCACCCATATCATCCATCTACCACTTATCTGGGTGCTTGGGTCATGGGGGCAGCAGCTTAAGCATTGTAGCCCAAATTGTCACTCAATTCATATAACACCCATGAGCCCAAGGATCTCTTCTGTAGGTGGTGAGCCCACTGGAGGGTGGACCCATGTGACCTGAGCCCAGCTGGGTCCTATTGGCAGAAACTGGCACATCACACAGCACCAATTTGTCTTGGGAGACCCTACTAGTGGCAAGTTGTTTATGACAACAGCTCGTGGGTTCATTAGGGCACACTGATTGGGCAGCTTTTCTTGTAAATTTCAGGGTTTTTTTCCTTACAAATTAGCATTTTTTGTGTACATTTGCTAAATATATTCATATAAATTTTTTATCTTTTTCAAAAAATTGTGACTTTATCATAAAGCTGCTATTTTTTTCTTGTAAATTTGTGAGATTTTTAATTAAAATTTGCAGGGAGTTTTGGTAAATTTAGTAAAAGTAAATCTATAATTTCTTTATTAGTTTATTATTTACTTATTTACTTTATTAAAATGTGGTCTCAGGTGGCTGAAGAGATGAACAGTTGTACCCACCATTACTATTTTCCTCAAGGCAATCAGAAACATAATTCTTCTGTTCGGGACTGAGCTTCTTTGACTGCAGACAGTGAGCTGTAGCTGTGTCTTTACTGATTAAACTGGTCATTGCTGGTCCTCCTTCTTCAGCATTAACAGACATTTCTCTGTTTTGTTCTCTCTGACATGCATTGCAATTAGAGATTTTTGTACTTGCAGCCACCTCTTTTTCATCATCTTTGCCAAACTGTTGCATGCTACTGTTTGGCAAAGCCAATTCCACCATCTCCTCTCTGAAACGTGAAACAAAATCCTCAGTGCAGATACTGTCCGAAGGTGGGTGCCTTTCCTCGACCACCTTTGTTTCCTTGCAGGAGTCTCCCAGCAGCTTCTCGAGTCTCCATCTGACCTGCTCCCTCCAAGACTCGACCTCCTCTTCATCTCTTGAGCTCCTGCTTGGTCTCCTTTCCTCATGAATGTCAGATCCTTTGCAGAAGCCTGTGGTATTAGTCACGAAAAAAGTTACTGGAGTAAAAGAAGGAAAGTATTTATTAAAAATGTTAATTGAGGAATGAGGAAGGACTTTACTTCTGCCACTTTGTGAGTTTTGTTTTCTAAGATCTGTTTGTTCTGGGGAAACGGAATATAAGCTATCCACATGAGCATCCTTATACAAACCCAATTCCAATGGCGTTGGGACATTGAGTAAAATGTAAATAAAAACAGAATACAGTGATCATTTGCAAATCCTTTTCAACCTACAGTATATTCAACTGAATGCACTACAAAGACAAGATATTTAATGTTCAAATTGATATACTTTGGGGGGGGGGGTCGTTTTTTTTTTTTTGTTTTTTTTTGCAAATAGTCACTCATTTTGAATTTAACACCTGCAACACATTCCAAAAAAGCTGGGACAGTGGCAAGAAAAGACTGAGAAAGTTGAGGAATGCTCAAAAAACACCTTTTAGAAGCATTCCACAGTGAACAAGTTAATTCAGGGGTCTCAGACTCATTCCATGGAGGTCCAAGACCCTGCAGGTTTTACCTCCACCCAGTGTCTTCAACAGGTGATTTCACCAAATTTCTTCCCACTGATTGCTGATCATTGAAAACACCTGCTGAAGACATTGGGTGGACGTAAAACCTGCAGGGTCTTGGCCCTCCATGGAATGAGTTTGAGACCCCTGGGTTAATTGGAAACAGCTGAGTATCGTGATTGAGTATAAAAGGAAAGGCTCAGTTGTTCATGAGCAAGGATTGTTAGGCTTGCCCTTCCGGGGCTTAAGGACGGACTCGCATGCTGGGCAATGTTTTGGCATATTCATTAATACAATGAAAGAAAAAGCAGCTCGTGGACTGAAACAGAGAACAACGCTGTGATGGTAGACACAACTTAAATGATGAACACACGGGTAGGATTTGCCCAATCATGAGGAGCACACCGTACGGCAAGTAAGGCGTGCACAACTAAGGGCAAGAGCATAATAAACACTAATGAAAACTAAGGAGAGACATAACTAAAGAGTGGAACATGTTTGCAAACATGTGCCCTTCAGAGGTAAAGTGGGCTATCCCACAAAACCATTATTTTGAGAAAATGAGCTCTAAAGTTGAAATATTCTCAAAAACCCAGTGTGCCTATATCATTAAAAAGTTACCCCCTATGGGGGTTACCCCACTGGGTGGAGGTAAAACCTGCAGGGTCTTGGACCTCCATGGAATGAGTTTGAGACCCCTGAATTAACTTGTTCACTGTGGAATGCTTCTAAAAGGTGTTTTTTGAGCATTCCTCAACTTTCTCAGTCTTTTCTTGCCACTGTCCCAGCTTTTTTGGAATGTGTTGCAGGTGTTAAATTCAAAATGAGTGACTATTTGCAAAAAAAAAAAAAAAGTTACCCCCTATGGGGTTAACTTTTTAATGATATAGGCACACTGATTTTTTGAGAATATTTCAACTTTAGAGCTCATTTTCTCAAAATAATGGTTTTGTGGGATAGCCCACTTTACCTCTGAAGGGCACACATGTCCCCCATAAGAGTGCCCCCCCTCCCTTAAGGGCGGATTCCAAACAACCCCAAAGAGTAACATCAACAAAACAAAAAACAAAAAAAAAACCTCTCAGGGTGGGCGGTGGGGGTACAAGGCCAGGTGGACTGAAACAACTCCTTACCTCCCACAGAGTTCACACCCCAACAGACAGTCTTGTGGGGCCAACCCACATCCAAAGCCCCAGAGGGTTGTTCAGCCGCAGACCGCAAAGCCTTCCAGAGAGTGATCGAGACTGCGCAAAAAATCACTGGCTGTTCTCTCCCTTCTCTGGAAGAGATTTCCAGGTCTCGGTACCTCAACAGAGCTACTGCTATCATTAAAGACTGTGCTCATCCAGGCCATGATTTCTTTCACTTGCTCCCCTTGGGAAAGCGGTACAGATCCCATAAAACCCGGACTACCAGGTTTAATCATAGTTTTTTCCCAGCAGCAGTACGTATTTTGAGCGGATTTATGTAACACGCACAGACTGCTGATATTATTTTGTTATTTTAGGTTATGTTGTGGCAATAGCCCTGTGTGTATAAGCTGGTCTTTTATATTTATCACTCAGTATGTTTTCATTATTGCTACATACATATTGTATTCAACTTTTAGGTAATATTGTTTCAAGCATTATTTATTGTTGTAATTATAAGAATGTTAAATGCATGAGTGAACTGTGAGTGTGATAGTTTGTTTTTAGGGAGCAGCATCTCAATTTCGTTGCATTGTTTATTAACAATGGAATGACAATAAAGGCACTTTGACTTTGACTTTGACTTAACGAGTCGAGTGGTCTGTCCAAGTCCATGGCCCACTGGACCGGAGCACAGAACGAATCGGGTGGTGTGCCAAACTCCATAGGCCCTCGGACCGGAGGACAACGTGGGTCAGGGGGCCTGCCCCAGTCCATGGACCCCCAGAACGGAAAGCAGGGCTGGTCCGGTGGCCTGCTAATGTCCTTAGGCCAACAAACCAGAGAACAAGGTGAAACAGCAGCCGCGTGAATACAGAGCTCACCAAACAAACACAAAGGAATCCTATGCTCTGTGACCAATGACTGCTGCACGCTGACCCTGGCCTCTGGAATGAAAGGTGGAGGCCCACTGGCCTCTGGGACGATGGTTGGAGCAGAATGCTCAGATGGCCCAGGTGGAGCGGACTGCTCGACCACTGGAACAACAGGTGGAGGTCCCCCAACCACTGGAATGATGGGTGGAGGTCCCCTGACCTCTGGGACGACGGGTGGAGGTCCCCAACCCTACTATGCATGCGTGCTCATGCCATGCATGCATAGTAACCCAGGATATGGCTGTTCTGATAAGTATGGTAAAATGTCAAAACACCAAAGTCGTGTTATGCCTGAGCGGAGAGCAGCCATCTCAGGGAAACACAGCAGGTCTGGGCAGCTGAGAAACAGCTCCTCCATAACCCTGAAGTCCCCCAACCCCTTCCAGGGGTTGGAACGATCCAGGCCCTGGTTTGACAGACAGATAGTCCGGTGGCGAAGCCCCAACAATTCTGCCTTGTTCCACTCCTTACTCCTCTTGTGGATTTCATCAGCTGAGTCCTTTGCTGATGGTGTGCTACTGTCAGGGTTGCCCCTCCAGGGCTTAAGGATGGACTCAACGCTGGGTGACATTTCGGCATATTTATTAAGACAACGAAAGAAAAAGCAGCTCGTGGGCTGAAACAGAGAATAACGCCGTGACAGCTGACACAAGTTAAATGATGAACACATGGGTAGGATTTGGCCGGTAATGATGAGCACACTGTATGGAGAGTAAGGCTGCGTGTCCACCAAATGCGTTTTTTGTCGCCCGATCGCCCTGAACGTCTTTTTTTCAGCATTTGTGCGCTGCGCTCTGGAAAAAAAAAGCCTGTGCCCTGTATCCCAGCAACAGATTGTCACTCACAGCTCAGAACTTCCACTTTTCCTATGGTCAGACTTTCTACTTATTTTTTAATAGCAGTCTCTAATAACAATGGACAAGAAATGTATTCTAGCATTAGTAGCAGCTCTGGATGCAAAATATGATGACACGGAAAATAGGAGTCTGAGTACAGACTGTACCGGTGCCCGATGTCCTTCCCTTCCTTATTCTGATTGGCTGCTTAGGTATAGGTAGGAAGGACCTGCAGAACCTCTCTGACACTGACGAGCTCAGCTGCAATCTGAAAAGTTGAAATTTTTTCAACTCTGAGCGCCACGACAAAAAGCACCCACTGCCAAGAGCGTTCCAGCGCCAAGGGCACTCAACACTGTAGACGCTGGACTACATAGAGAATGAATAGAAAAGAGTCGCCCACAGCTGAAAAAAAACACGTTTGGTGGACATGCAGCCTAAGGCGTGTGGTGTATAAATAAGTCAGGAGCTAATTAACAAGATGAGGCCCAGCCGTGAATGATTAACAACAAAAGAATCCAATAAGCGGAGGAGCGGAATAAACTGAGAGCACTGTCACAAAGTAAACACAATATGATGAGCAGGACAGGATAATAAGACAAGACAAGACAAGACAAGACAAGACAAGATAAGATAAGCCTTTTTTAGTCCCACAATGGGGGAATTTCAGGAATACAGCAGCAAAGGGATAGCAGCACTCAGAGCAATAGTTAAAAAGATAACAAGAACTGGTTAGCCAAAGCAATAAATGAATATACTTATGTACACAGATATATACACAGTGCAGGAGCGTTGCAGCTAGATGGAATATACAGCATTACGGTTTGTTAAGTTACCCTGCAGTATATGAATTTGTACCCAGACAGTATATTTTGTATTTGAATCAACAGTGTTGTTGCCATCCCCAGTAATGATTGATATTGTCCCAGTTGTATAATGGAGGGGACGATTTATTGTGCAAGGTTGTTACATTTAGTACATTCAACACAACCTCTACGAGCAACACTGATTAGGTTATAAAGTCTGACAGCCATAGGTAGGAAGGACCTGCGGAACCTCTCTGTCATGCACCTAGGATGGCACAGCCTACCGCTAAATGAGCTCCTCAGTGCATTCAACATATCCTGCATGGGGTGGGACTTGGACTCCAGCAGAGATGACAGCATAGCCACCATCCTTCTCTCTACTATCTCCTCCACTGGGATGAGGCGTCGCCCCAGAACAGAGCTAGCTTTTTTGATCAGTCTGTTCAGTCTCTTCCTGTCGCCTGCAGTGATGCCGCTACCCCAGCAGACCACTCCAAATGTGATGGCTGATGCCACCACCGAATCGTAGAAGGTCTTCAGGAGTGCTCTTTGCACTCCAAAAGACCTGAGTCTCCTCAGGAGGAACAGCCTGCACTGCCCCTTCTTGTAGAGCGCGTTGGTGTTGAGTGACCAATCCAGTTTATTGTTCAGGTGAACACCCAGGTACTTGTAAGATGTCACCATATCAATGTCTGTTCCCTGGATGTTTACTGGTGCTGTGGGGGGTTGTCCTTGCCTAATAATACAATAGCACTAATAATACAAAGGATAACACACAACTAAGTGCGAGAATGTAGAGGGTAAAAGGGAAGGATGTGGAGGCGAGGCACGAGCATAGGTCGAAACAGATTAGTCTTCGGCGCCACACAAGTAGGCTGCCTTTTTGCAACAGCGGATCAATTTCTTCCTATTTCTATTTACTGTCTGGCTTCTCTTGCTAATCTTTCTGATCCGGCGATACCTTATACATCGGACGGACACACAGATCGCCCAAATGTCTCCTGAGCCGGCAGACGGAGCCACTGTTTTTAGCAGGATACATTACAGCAGAGACCAGCTGTTAGCACTTAGCCGGACCAAGATGCTAGCGCAAGACCTCGACATACCGGGTGAAATAAAACAGAAACGATGCGGATGCCATGCTGGAGTAAGACGGCAGGCGAGAAATATAAGGTGCAGACCTGTCCTTCCATCCGTTATTATGGGGAATGTACGATCGCTACTCAATAAGACTGACGAGCTAGCGGCTATCTCCTGCTACGAGAGCGTCTTCAGAGAGAATAGCTTGATGTTGTTCACTGAGACGTGGCTAACAGAACTAGCAACAGATGCTAACATTGAACTGGAGGGTTTCCACGCAATACAGGCAGACCGGACACCAGACAGTGGGAAGGCAATGGGCGGAGGAGTGATAATGTATGTCAATAACAGCTGGTGCAGACCGGGACATATCACGGTTAAACAACATCACTGCAGCAAAGACACTGAGTTGCTAGCTGTTAGCATGCGGCCTACCTATCTCCCGAGGGAATACTCACACGTGATCTGCATTGTTATTTATGCAAAACTGACGGCGAACACTGGGACAGCGCATGATACCATCCACTCAGTAACTGGCAAGCTGCTGAAAGAACACCCAGATGCTCTTCTCCTCATCTCAGGTGATTTCAACCATATTTCACTGTCCCCCATTCTGCCCACATTCACCCAGTATGTCACATGCCACACTAGAGACAATAAAACACTGGACTTATTCTATGCAAACACTAAGGAGGCGTACACCTCATCACCACTCCCCCCACTTTGGAGATCGGATCACAACTTGGTTCATCTCCTGCCGGTGTACAAACCCCTAGTACACAGACAACCTCCGGTCATGCGCACGGTGAAGATATGGTCTGAGGAGGCAATGGACGCTTTAAAGGACTGTCTTGAAACCACTGCCTGGGAGCAGCTCTGTGGTCCACATGGTGAGGACATCGATGGCCTCACTCACACCATCATGGACTACATCAACTTCTGTGTGGACAACACCATACCCACCAAGACCATACGGTGTTGCTCGAACAACAAGCCCTGGATCAACCCTGAGATAAAAACACCTCTGAGAGAGAAGAAGAGGATCTTCAGGTCGGGGAACAGGGAGATGCTGAAGTCCGTACAGAGGGAGCTGAGGAGGAAGGTCAAAGAAGGCAAGGACAGCTTCAGGAAGAAGATGGAGGACAAGCTGCAACAGAGCGACATCAGCGGGGTCTGGAGAAACCTTAAAACCATCTCTGGGCTCCAGAATACCTCCTCCCAGGCCACAGGGGGCAGGTAGTGGGTGAACAATGTGAACCTGTTTTTTAATAGGTTTGACCAACCGCCCTCCCCCCCGACTGCACACCAACCACTGCTGCCTCTACAGTCATCGAGACCTGCTGTCCACACTCCACCAACACCCCCCAACTCCCAGCACACAGCCCCCCAACCTGACCCTCACTAAGACCCAGGTGAGGACGGAGCTGAGGAAGATCAAAGCGAGGAAGGCCTTGGGACCAGACGGCATCAGCACAAAGCTGCTCAAGTCCTGCGCAGACCAGCTGTGTGGGATTGTGGAGCACATCTTCAACCTGAGCCTGAAGCTGGGAAGGGTACCACAGTTGTGGAAAACATCTTGTGTGGTACCTGTACCAAAGACTTCCCACCCCAAAGACCTGAACAACTACAGGCCAGTGGCCCTGACGTCTCACATGATGAAGACCCTGGAGAGACTGCTCCTTGCTCACCTCCGCCCCCTGGTGGGACCAGCGATGGATCCACTCCAATTCGTCTACCAGCATGGCATTGGGGTGGAGGATGCAGTGATCTTCCTCCTTCACCGTTCCCTGTCCCACCTAGAGAAGCCCGGGAATGCGGTGAGGATCATGTTCTTTGACTTCTCCAGTGCTTTCAACACCATCCAACCGATGATCCTGAAGGTCAAGCTGCTGTGCGCAGGGGTGGACCAGCACCTGTCATCATGGATCCTGGACTACCTCACTAACCAGCCACAGTTTGTGAGAACCCGGGATTGTGTGTCCAACACCATCATCGGCAGCACGGGGGGACCCCAGGGAACGGTTTTGGCTCCCTTCCTGTTCACTCTTTATACTGCAGACTTCTCACACAACACAACACACTGCCATCTACAGAAGTTCTCTGATGACTCTGCGATCATCGGCCTCATCTCCAACGGAGATGAAGCTGAGTACAGAGGACTTATCCTGGACTCCGTGGACTGGTGCCATCGGAACCGCCTCCAGATCAACGCGAGGAAAACTAAGGAGCTGGTGGTGGACTGCCGCAGGCAAGGACAACCCCTCACAGCACCAGTAAACTCCAGGGAACAGACATTGAGATGGTGACATCCTACAAGTACCTGGGTGTTCATCTGAACAATAAACTAGACTGGTCACACAATACCGACGTACTCTACAAGAAGGGACAGCGCAGGCTGTTCCTACTGAGGAGGCTCAGGTCTTTTGGTGTACAAGGGGTGCTCTTGAAGACATTCTACAACACGGTGGTGGCATCAGCCATCACTTTTGGAGTGGTCTGCTGGGGCAACGGCATTACAGCAGCCAATAGGAAGAAACTGAACAAACTAATCAAGAAAGCTAGCTCTGTCCTGGGGCAACGCCTTGACCCAGTGGAGGAGATAGGAGAGAGAAGGATGGTGGCCAAACTGTCATCTCTGCTGGAGTCCGAGTCCCACCCTATGCAGGACATACTGGATGCACTGAAGAGCTCATTTAGCAGTAGATTACATCATCCTAGATGTGTGACCGAGAGGTTTCGCAGGTCCTTCCTACCTACGGCTGTCAGACTGTATAACCTAAGCAGGGCTGCTTGCAGAGATCGCAAAAAACGTGATGACCTAATAGTATTGAATGCAAAAGACGCAACAGACTTACACAAATGGTCCCCTCCAGTATACAACTAGGACAATATCAGTCGCTATGGAGGGTGACAATATGTATGGGTTCATATTCATACCATGAAGGGTAAATAAATAGACGGTTATGCTGTTTAGTCCATCTAGCTACAATGCTCCGCACTGTGTGTGTGTGTGTATATATATATATATATATATATACTGTATATATACAGTATATATACAGCATATATATATATATATATATATATATGCAGCGAATGATAAAAAATGTAAGCAGCGATGTTGAAGGTTTTAAGGAAGTTTTATTATATCATACCGCCGTCACGAGCTCCGCTCCCGGCGCCGTGCATGCGCGCCGGGAGCGAGCCCATGGCTCTCAGAGAAGGAGGACACAATGTCTGTGTCCAGCAGCAGCAGTTGCAGAAGTGAGATTGAGAGAGGGTTTGCGTTACAGAGTTGCAGCATATATACCCAACTACAACAATACGTCAAAGGGCATTCCCCAGCAGTTGGTATGATCAAAGAGATAACAGAACAGGCATGAGACATTTGCATTTGAGAGACATATTGATCTCAGTCCCTAGGTCACAGTAAGGACAGGACGCATGAACACAATGCATGAAAGGCAACATTAACATCACAGAAGTGAGCCAGAAGAAACGAGTCTGTCTGTAGACATTAATACACATTTCACTGTTCTGTTAATTGCTCTAGCCGAGCGCTGTGTCTGACCAGTCTGTTTGTGGGGGTTTACACCAAAGCACATCTACATATTGATCTCAGCCTCTAGGTCACAGTAAGGACAGGACGCATGAACACTATACATGAATGGCACATTGCATCACAATACATGCATGGCACATTGCATCACAATACATGCATGGCACATTACATCTCAGTAGTGCAGCGGGAAAAACCGAGAGAAGAGAGCTGAGTGTCCTGTGTGTTGTGGGGGGGTTGAATCAACCCGCCACATATATATATATATATATATATATATATATATATATATATATATATATACTGTATATATATATATGTGTGTGTGTGTGTGTGTGTGTGTACGTATGTGTATTCACTGCTCTTATTTTCTTATCTTCTAAATTATTGCTCTGAGTGTTGCTATCCCTGTGCTGTTGCAATCCTGGAATTTCCCCATTGTGGGACTAATAAAGGCTTATCTTATCTTATCTTAACATATGTACATCCTATGGACCCCAGCGTAGACGCTGGGGCCGTGTCATGTAGAAGCATAGAAGAAGCTTGGAAGCCTATCAGCTTGGTTAAGCCTTTCCCAGCTTCTCTGTGTTCTCTTATATAGCTTTATTGATCTGCACATAGAAACTGGGGCTGGCGCATAATACATGGGGTTTGACAAAGGCAATGTGTGGCACAATTATCATAACACATATTACCTTCATAACAATACATTCGCCTCCCTGCGCTGCAGCTTAGAGCAGTAGGTGGCGAAGGCGTCTTATAGTCTGGTCTAATTACCCCTGTGGGAGGCAACCCCCCTCAGTCCATTGGTCAGCCCCTCTGTCTGCTTCTGGGTGTGAGATAATGTCCACCCACAGTGTCTAGTGTCACCACAGAGGCCCCCCCTGAACACCCAGAAGGGGCTGTAACTCCCCAGTCCTTTGGGTCAAGTCGGCGCCCGTGGCTTCTGCAGCGGGGGGTTGCTGCTCTGGTCGAACTGTCCTGCTGGTAAGGAGTGTCGGAGGGCATGTCAGTCCGTGGGGTAAAAGGGGAGGAGTGAAAAGCACATTCTACTCCGCTCCAAGTTCCAACACGTTGAACAGCTGTCGTTCATGTGCGCACGGGGTCCAGTGCACATCGTGCTGACGGAAGAAAGCCAGCAAACGGCAGGTTTCTGGGACAGAGGTGCGGGCAGAATGATATGGAGGATGAGGGGGAGGTGGGGGGAAACAGTGGAGTGTCGGCCTGGGACGTTAAAAGCGTCTGGGCCACGCAAAAATTGCGTGCAGATCAGCCTTGGGTGAGGAACTTTTCAGGTAAACCCTCCGGTGATCCGCAGCAGCTGTGAAAAAATTAAGTCTCTGACTCCTCGTGCAGGCCCAGTCCTGCGAGGATGTGGGGAAGGCGATCGGCCCAATTCCCCGAGGATGCGTAGCAGCTGTGACAAAAACTTAAGCCGTGTCAGGGAAACTGGTGATCTTCCTTTAGGTGTGGGGGCAGTCTGAAAGTTTCCAAGGAAAGCAATCGGCTTTTTTCCCGTCGATGCGCAGCGGCTGAGAAACAAATACATGTCCTGTGGGCGAGGTGGCCCGGCTGCTTTAGGTGCGATGCGTGAAGCCTAAAGTATCCGAGGATGGCGATCGGCCGTGTTCCCCGGGAATGTACAGCAGCTGAGGACGATGTATAAGTCTTTGGAGCCGGCTTGTCCCTGGTGCATGGTGCGCACTCTAGCGCAGTGACCACATAGCTGTAAATTGCGCTGTCCTCGTAATCCTGCGGTGTGCACATGGGGCTTCTGTGTGCCAAAACTCCACTATAGGGAGGTGAGTCAGGGAGGGGGACCTTGATTCAATTGCGCAGATAGCACCGATTGCGCCGATCTTCCCCTTTCAGACTGTTTCTGTGCAGTGCTCATCTCGTTGATCCTGGTGCGTCTCTGTCCCCACGCCTCTCGCTCCCTCCGGCCCTATAGGTCACCATTGTGGAGAGAGGAATAGACACGCGCGCGCTCCAGTGTGAAGGAGAAGGGTGCAAGCGATCCCTGTTACTCCAGAGTCTACAGCGCGGTGAAAGGGAGTAGACTGTCCATCTAACGTCAGATCACCAATGTGGAGAAAGAGGAGTCCACAGTGTGGCGAAAGGGAGAGACAGTCCATATCACGTCAGGTCACCAATGTAGAGGGTAAAAGGGGAGGATGTGGAGGCGAGGTACAAGCGTAGGTCGACACAGATTCTTTATTGACCCTCTAACATATGTACAGCCTATGGACCACAGTGTAGACGCTGGGGCCGTGTCATGTAGAAGCATAGAAGAAGTCTGGAAGCCTATCAGCCTGGTTAAGCCTCTCCCAGTTTCTCTGTGTTCTCTTATATAGCTTTATTGACCTGCACATAGAAACTGAGGCTGGTGCATATTACATGGGGTTTGACAAAGGCAATGTGTGGCATGATTATCATAACACATGTTACATACAAAGGTAATGTGTGGCACGATTATCGTAACACATGTTACCTTCGTAACACAACATAACAAAAATAATTTTTTGTAAGTTGTCTGTGTTTTTTCAACTGATTTAAGACAATTTTGCACGGCTGAATCCGAAAATGACATCCGTTTCTCTCAATCAGGTCAGATTTTTATGCTAAGTTGTAAGCAGTTGTACAGCAGTTGTACAGTTGTACTGTAAATTGAATAGTAGACACTGATAAAGGTAAGTACATGTACATTGAATGTTATCTCATTATTGTTCAAAATTCAGAGAATTTCAAGAAATAAAAAAGAATTTTGCATCACATAAAGCGAAAATACTCGTACATGTAAACAAAAACGTAAAAAACATGTGGTCATAGTTCAAAACGTTGACCTGATTGAGCAAAACCAATGTGATTTTTGGATTCAGCACATCAAAAATTGTCCTCAGGGGCAACGTGGTGGCAGAGTGGTTAGCACTGCAGCAGCACAGTAACTCACCCTTGGCCAGGGAATCCTGAGTTCAATCCCAGCCCCCGGCCAACAGTGATCTGTGTGGAGTTTGCATGTTCTCCCTGTTTCTGCATGAGTTTACTCCGGGATTTCTCTGGTTCCCTCCCACATGCCAAAAACATTCAAGTTAGGTTAATTGGCATTAAAACTGGGGATTCTAAATTGTCCTTAGGTATGACTGTGAGAGTGAATGGTTGTCTCTGTGTTGGCCCTGCAATGGACTGGCGATCTGTCCAGGGTGTACCCTGCCTCTCGCCCAAAGATGCTGGGATAGGCTCCAGCCCCCCCGCGACCTGAAAAGGATTAAGCGGAAGAAGATGAATGAAAATTGTACTCAGCTAAAAAAACTTAGACAATAAATTTGGTATTGACCAGTGTAACAATGCATTCGCCTCCCTGCGCTGGAGCTTAGAGCAGCAGGTGGCGAAGGCGTCTAATAGTCTGGTCTAATTACCCCTGTGGGGGTCTACCCCCCTCAGTCCATTGTTCAGCCCCTCTGTCTGCTTCTGGGTGTGAGATAATGTCCACCCTCAGTGTCTAGTGTCACCACAAGGGCATAATAAGATAAGATAAGATAAGATAAGATAAGATAAGATAAGATAAGCCTTTATTAGTCCCACAACAGGGAAATTCCAGGATTGCAACAGCACAGGGATAGCAACACTCAGAGCAACAATCAGAAGGCAAGAAAAAAAACAAGCAAGCAAGAGCAGCTAATATACATATGTACATATTACTATAAAATATATACAGTATATATACACACACACACACACAGACACACAGTGCAGAGCATTGTAGCTGGATGGAATAAATATATGAATATATGAACACACAGTGCAGAGCATTGTAGCTAGATGGAATAAATATGTAAATATATAAACACCCACAGTACGGAGCATTGCAGCTAGGTGGAATAAATATGCAAGTATATAAACACACACAGTGCGGAGCAATGTAGCTAGATGGAATAATATGTAGATATATAAAAACACAGTGCAGAGCATTGTAGCTAGATGGAATAAATATATAGATATATAAATATAAACACACCCAGTGCTGAGCATTGTAGCTAGATGGAATAAATATATAGATATATAAATATAAACACACCCAGTGCAGAGCATTGTAGCTAGATGGAATAAATATGTAAATATATAAACACACACAGTGCAGAGCATTGTTGCTAGGTGGGATGAAACAGCATAACCGTCTATTTAGTTATCCTACATGGTATGATTATGTGCCCATACATATTCTCACCCTCCATAGCGACCGGTATGTTCCTAGTTGTATGCCGGAGAGGACCATTGTGTAAGTCTATTGCATCTTTTGCATTCAAAAAAAAACTATTAGTTTGTTACGTCTTTTTGCTATCTCTGCGAGCAGCCCTGCTTAGGTTGTACAGTCTGACAGCCGTTGGTAGGAAGGACCTACGAAACCTCTCGGTTGTGCACCTGGGATGATGTAGTCTGCTGCTAAATGAGCTCCTCAGTGCATCCAGTATGTCCTGCATAGGGTGGAACTCGGACTCCAGCAGAGATGACAGTTTAGCCACCGTCCTTCTCTCTCCTATCTCCTCCATCGGATCAAGGCGTTGCCCCAGGACAGAGCTAGCTTTCTTAATCAGTTTGTTCAGTCAATAAACACTAATGAAAACTAAGGAGAGACATACAGTAACTAAAGAGAGGAAAATGTTTGCAAAACATGTCACCCATAACAAGGATGGGGTGAAGTTCTCCACTTTTTCAACAACTGCATGAACATATGCTCCAAAAGTTTAAAAAAATATTTGTCAATGTACAATTGCAAGGAATTTAGGGATTTCATCATCTACGGTCCACGATATCATCAAGCAATTCAGAGAATCTGGAGAGATTTCTGCACATAAGCAGCCAGGCCAGAAACCAACGTTGAATGCCCATGACCTTCAATCCTTCAGGCAGCACTGTATAGTATATCACCACGTGGGCTCAGGAGCACTTTTACACACATCTACAAGTCCAAGTTCTACCATACAAAGCAAAAGCCATATATCAACAACACCCAGAAACGCTGCCGGTTGCTCTGGGCCTGAGCTCATCTGAGATTGACTGACGCAAAGTGGAAAAGTGTGCTATGATTTGATGAGTCCACATTTCAGATTGTTTTTTGAAATCATTGACGTCGTGTCCTCTGGACTAAAGAGGAAAAGGACCATTCAGATTGTTATCAGTGCAAAGTTCAAAAGCCAGCATCTGTGATGGTATGGGGGTGTATTAGTGCCCATGGCACGTCTGTGAAGGCACCATTAATGCTGAACAGTACATGCAGGTTTTGGAATAGCATATGTATGCTGCCATCCAAGCAACAACTTTTTCAGGGACATCCCTGCTTATTTTCAGCAAGACAATGTCAAGCACCAGTCTACATGTGTTACAACAGCATGACTTCGTAGTAAAAGAGTGCAGGTACTAAACTGAATACATGTACTGTACTTGAGTAAATGGAGGTAATATATTGATACAGGTACTGTATCTTACAACCACATTTTAATCGGACAAGGTTGGACTGCTGTGAATTTCCATTAAAAACAATATCACACACTGTTAAAAATATGTATTAAACTCACTGGAATTAAAACAGATTTAAAAATAAGATGTTTCAGTGTTCATCCAAACACCTTCCTGAGTTGTACTGAGTAACAGGAAGTAACTGTGGCAAGAAATACAGAAACAAGTCACATGACCTGTGATGCAACAAATCACATGACTTCTAAGCTGCAGTGTTCTTCTTGCCAGAGATGTTCCTCTCAGATACTTCAGGTGTAGCTCCTCACCTCAGTGAGGAAGAGCTAGATGGATTCTTCTGAAAGCATCAAGGTACTAATGGCAGCAAGGCAGTGTAGGGTGGTGAGAGGTGGTGTCTTAAATCTCCTCCTCTGTTTAAAGATGGTTGCTCCACTTTTACATAGATGGCCTGTAAGGTGGCGACCCCCCCATGGATTGCCATCTTATCGTGGTGGGGGGTTTGCATGCCCGAGTGATCCTAGGGGCTATGTTGTCTGTGGAAATTTGCCTCTGGTAGGGTCTCCCAAGACAAACTGGTCCTGGGTGAAGGGCTAGACTAAGAGTGACCCAATAGACTCCCATGATGAACAAAAAAGCAAGGATTCAGTGTACCCTTCCCGGTATGGGGTTACCGGGGCCCCGCCCTGGAGCCAGGCCTGAGTGAGGGGTTCAATGACTAGCGCCTGGTGGCCGGGTTTCTGCTAATGGGACCTGGCCGGGCTCAGCCCGAAGGAGTTACATGGGTCCGCCCTCCAGTGGGCTCACCACCTGCAGGAGGGTCCATGGGGGTCCAGTGCTATGCGGATTAGGTGGCAGGCAAAGGCAGAGACCTTCGTGGTCTGATCCCCAGCTTTTGAAACTGGCTTTTGGGACATGGAATGTCACCTCTCTGGTGGGGAAGGAGCTGGAGCTGGTGCATGAGGTTGAGAGATACTGGCTAGATATAGCTGGGCTCACGTCAACGCACAGCTCTGGTTCTGGAACCAGTTTCCTGGACAGAGGCTGGAGCTTGGCCTACTCTGGAGTTGCCCCGGGTGAGAGGCGACGTGCAGGGGTGGGCATTCTTATATCCCCTGCCTTGCAGCCTTGACATTGGAGTCTCCCAAATGAAAGGGTAGTTTCCATGTGCCTTCGGGCTGGGAAATGGGTTCTGACCATCATTTGTGCGTATGCACTAAGTGATGGTTCAGAGTACCCACCCTTTTTGGAGTCTCTGTCTGGGGTGCTGGAGAGTACTCCTCTTGGAGACTCCATTGTCTTACTGGGGGACTTCAATGCACACATGGGCAATGACAGTGAAACCTGGAGGGGAGTGATTGGGAGGAACGGCCTGCCCAATCTGAACCCAAGTGGTGTTCAGTTACTGGACTTCTGTGCCCACCACAGTTTGTTCATAACAAACACCATGTTCAAGCATAAGGGTGTCCATATGTGCACCTGGCACCAGGACACTCTAGGTCGCAGATCGATGATCCATTTCGTTACCATGGCATCAGACCTACGACCACATGTCTTGGACACTCAGCTAAAGAGAGGTGCAGAGCTGTCAACTGATCGGCACCTGGTGGTGAGTAGGATCCGATGGCAGGGGCAGATGCCACTCAGATCCAGTAGACCTAAACATATAGTGAGGGTGAGCTGGGAACATCTGGCTGAGGCCCCTGTCCGGCAGGTCTTCAACTCCCACCTTTGAAAGAACTTCAACCACATTCCGCGGGAGTCTGGAGACATGGAGTCTGAATGGGCCATGTTCTCCACCTCCATTGTTGAAGCAGCTGTCCAGAGCTGTGGCTGCAAGGTTGTTGGTGCATCTCGTGGTGGCAACCCCCAAACCAATTGGCGGACACCAGTGGTGAGGGGAGCCATTAAGCTGAAGAAGGAGTCCTATCAAACTTGGCTGGCTTGTGGGACTCCTGAAGCAGCTGAAGTGTACTGGCAGGCCAAGCGGAGTGCAGCTTGGGTGGTTGCGGAAGCAAAAACTTGGGTGTGGGAGGAGTTTGGTGAGGCCATGGAACAAGACTTCCAGTTAGCCTCAACGAGATTCTGGCAAACTGTCCGGTGACTTGGGAGGGGGAAGCAGCTCCTTGTCTACACTGTGTATGGTGCGGATGGGGTGCTGCTGACTTCAACTGGGGATATCGTCAAGCGGTGGAAGGAATATTTCAAGGATCTCCTCAATTCCACTGACACGCCTTCCATAGAGGAAGCAGGGCTTGAGGACAAGGGGGATAGCTCGCCCATCATAGGGATTGAGGTCACCAAGGTGGTTAAAAAAATTTGGTGGCTGAGCCCCGAGGATGAATAAAATTTGCCCTGAGTACCTCAAGGCCCTGGATGTTGTAGGGCTGTCATGGTTGACACGCCTCTGCAATGTTGCGTGGAAGTCGGGGACAGTGCCTTTGGCATGGCAAGCCGGGGTGGTGGTTCCTCTTTTTAAAAATTGGGACCGGAGGGTGTGTTCCAACTTTAGGGGGATCACATTTCTCAGCCTCCCTGGGAAGGTCTATGCCAGAGTACTGGAGAGGAGAGTCTGACCGCTGGTCGAACCCCGGATTCAAGAGGAGCCATGTGGTTTTCATTCTGGCCGTGGCACATCGGACCAGCTCTTTACCCTCTCGAGAATCCTCGAGGGTTTGGGGAGTTTACCAACGAGTCCACACGTGTTTTGTGGATTTGGAGAAAGCATTCGACCGCATCCCTTGTGGTCTCTTGTGGGGGGTGCTGCGGGAGTATGGGGTATCGGGCTTGTTGTTATGAGCTATCCAGTCCCTATACGACTGTTGCAAGAGTGTGGCTCGTATTGTATTGCCAACACCCAGTCAAACACGTTTCCAGTGAGAGTTGGACTCCGCCAGGGCTGCCCTTTGTCACCGATCCTGTTTCCTGTGGAACCAGTTACCAATCTGGGTTCGGGAGTCAGACTCGATCTCTGTTTTTAAGAATAGGGTAAAAACCTTCCTCTTCAATATAGCCTACAATTAGGGAGGGATCTTGTGTCTCTTAACCCCCCTTTTCTTTTGCTGTTAATAGATTCAAACTGCCGGGTGACCTCCAATAATGTACTTGGCTTCTCACCGTTAATGTTTGCTCTCTTTATGTCTGTTCTTTTCATCTTTTCTATCCCCTCACCCCCAGCCAGTCACAGCAGATGACTGCCCCTCCCTGAGCCCGGTTCTGCTAGAGGTTTGTTCCTGTTAAATGGGAGTTTTTCCTCTCCACCGTTGCTAAGTGCTTGCTCACAGGGGATCGTCTGATTGCTGGGTCTTTCTGCAATTGTGGGGTTTTCCCTACATTTGAAAGTGCTATGAAATGACTTTTGTTGTGATATGGCGCTATATAAATAAAGTTGAATTGAATTGAATAATTTTTATGGACAGGATATCTAGGCACAGGCAAGGATTGGAGGGTGTCACGCTCGGTGACCACAGGATTTCACCTCTGCTGTTTGCAGATGATGTTGTCCTGTTGGCTTCATCCAGCAATGACCTACAGGTCTTATTGGGACAATTTGCTACTGAGTGTGAAGCGGCTGGGATGAGAATCAGCACCTCCAAGTCCGAGTCCATGGTCCTCAGCCGGAAAAAGGTGAATTGTCCTCTCCGGGTTGGAGACAAGCTCCTGAGTGAGAGGAGAATGGAGCACGAGATTGACCAGACGGATCGGAGCAGCCTCTGCAGTGATGTGGACATTGCACTGGTCTGTTGTGTTGAAGAGAAAGCTGAGCTCTAAAGCAAAGCTGTCGATTTACCGGTCAATCTATGTTCCTACCCTCACCTATGGTCATGAGCTTTGGGTAATGACCGAAAGAATGAGATTGCGGATACAAGTAGCTGAAATGAGCTTTCTCTGTAGGATTACTGGACTCACACTTAGAGATAGGGTGAGGAGCTCAGTCATTGGGGGGAAGCTCAGAGTAGAACCACTGTTCCTCCACATCGAAAGGAGCCAGTTGAGGTGATTTGGGCATCTGATCAGGATGCCTCCTGGACACCTCCCATTTGAGGTGTTTTGGGCATGTCCAATGGGGAGGGGATCCCGGGGCAGACCCAGGATACACTGGACAGACTACGCCTCCCAGCTGGCCTGGGAATGTCTTGGTATTCTCTCTGAAGAGCTGAAGCAGGTGGCCGGGGAGAGGGAAGTTTGGGCTTCTCTGCTTAAGCTGCTGCCTTCACAACCCAGACTTCTGGAAAAGTGTTAGAAAATGGATGGATGGATGGATGGATGGATGGATGGATGGATGGGCCTCGGTGAACCCTCTTTCAAACTAGCGCTCCTTTCTATCCAAGATGTGGACATCACTGCCACTGAAGATGTGTTGTTTTTTCTGTAAGTGTGTGAAAACTGCAGAGTCCTGTCCTGAAGAGTTCATTCTCCTGTGATGTGACATGCATCTTTTGAGCACCTGTTTTGTTTCCGCTATATAAAGGTCATTGCACTCTGTTATGTCTGGAAACCTGGAAAAGACCAGCGGAGAATGGTGCTGCTTGGAATATGAACTTTATTACACAAAGCATAAACTTACAGTACAGAGTCTGTTACTGGAGGCTGCATAAGAGAGAGCCAAGAGGCCCTAAGATGGCCAACCCTCAACTTATATCAGCTCGGCGTGATAACATCACCAAACGGCTGCGTCATCACACCAATGCCATCCAAATCTGTAGTATAGCCTTATACTACATTCAACCCCCCCCCCCCAAAACACAGAGACCAGCATGTATTCAAATTAACCCTCCCCAATTTGGTACTTATGAAACCTCCAAACTAGCTAGGGCTAGTGGGTAGACCACCGTGTAGCCCAGTGTGGCTGAGTGGGTTATTCTGCCACTATCCATAGGCAGCCATGCTCTTGGCTAAACAGTGTCCTTTCTTTCTTCTTTTCCATGAGGAAGGCAGTTCAGTTGGAGGGGCCTTGTAGCGAACCCGTGGTGGATGCACCCCTTGGGATGCGGGGGCCCGCGGACTGGGATTGTCCCTCATGAAACCTCAGTCTGGGTCCCACACTGTGGGAGTGGCCTCCCACGAAGCCCTGACGTCCAGGGTTACTGTTCGAACCCGACGGAGATGGTTGGTGTGCCACACTGAACCATCTGCCAGTTTGAAGGTTGCTGGGCCCAGTTGCACGATGATCCTGTTGGATATCGGTGGTGACGGGGACGGTGTTGAGGCCGATTGCAGGTCCGGCCATTCAGTTCTGCAGACTCAAACCCAGTCCATCACTGCAAGTGGCATTCTGTTCGACTGTACATAGCATTGAGGCTGTGATGGTGTAGCTCTTATGTCTGTTGTGGGGCGTCCACCAGGCTGTGGTGGTTCTGCTGTGTCCTGTTGGGTCACAGTCTCTTCATCCAGCATGTCAGCAGCGGTTCCTGGAGGCTCATGCTGGTCGTGGATTCGGAAGACATGTGGCTCTGTTGTGTTTTGTTTGGTCGCGGTCTTTTCATCCAGCGGCTCAGCGGCAGCTCCTGTAGGCTGGTGCTGTGCATAGATTCGGAAGCAGTCCAGCCCCTTCTCCCTCTTACCTTGGGAGTCCGGTCATGGTGATGTGTCGCTTTCGCCATAGGTCGAACCTGCACTGAGTTGTTGTGTCCCAGGGTTCCCGATAGATGCGGGCTCCGTTTCCTGCAATTCCAAGGTGGTTCCCAGAGGCTCATGCTGGGCAAGGGTCTGAGGTGAGTCCGGTTGTTGCCCTTTCTCCCAACATTGCTCCTTCTGTGAGCACGGTATGGCTGTACCCTCATCATCGTCGTGTGGGTGTATTGCGTCCCACTCATCGTCATCGAGGGATGTTGTGTCCCAGTCATCACCATCAGTCAAACGGAATCCGTTACTGTCACAGATGGAGAAGTCCATTTGATAAAACAAGTCACATCCTAATACTCCATGCATGACCATTTGAAAAACAAAGTTAGTAATGACTCTTGACGTGTAGCAGACCGTTAGTGTGATGCTCCCTACATTGCCAACTCGGTAGCCACCATACCCATACAGCACCACTGGGGTTTTTCTGATTGGGTGGTTGGGAAAAAATTTCTTCACCTTGACCCAGTTTAACATCGATCTCACTGCAGTGGTGTCGGAACAGCAAGTTGATATCGTCCAGCCCCACCATGCAGAATGCGTACGCTGTGCCTTCGGACCTCACCGTGTGAATGGTCGTTGCGGGCGAGTGACTTGAGTTGGCCAGCGGGTACGGCAGTGGTGTTGACAGGCAGACTTTGGTGAAGTGGTTGAATTTTCCACATCTTTTACATCATTGGCCCTTGCTGGGCCAATGATGCAAAAGATCATTTTTCAACCTACCAAGATCAACGCACCAATGATGGTGCGTCCCTTGCTGGGCAGGGACGCACTCTCGCTTGGTGCGTTGGGGAGCCACAGTTGCCACATGAGAAGCAACTCGTAGCATTCTTCTGATACAGTGTTTACTTTGGCCTTGTTTGCCATGCCGCCGGGCCCTTCTGTGGTTACCACATATGCTAGCTGTGTGTGGCTTGGCTGTTGTTGTTGTTGCTGCACAGCTAGCTCCGATGCTAACCTGTCAGTGGACTCAAGCTGGAATGCTAGCTTGATGGTCTTTGGCTAGCATAATGTTGTTTGGCGCCGTTAGCATCTTCTCCCGCAGCCGCGGGTTGCTAGTGTGTTCAGCCAAGTGGTCCTGCACCATTTCATCCTCAACAAGACAAATCTGCACATGCTAGCTAGGTGGTGAAGATCCGCGACAAATTGTCATGTCATCTCTGCGGTCTTCTGTCGCCATTGGTGAAACCTAATGTGCCGCTAGCTAGCAGTTCAGCTGAATCAGCAAACGACTCCATTGGTCCTAGCGTGTGGAAAATACGTTGGCCTTCTACGCCCAGATAGTGAACCAGTCAAGCTCGTTTCGTACTTTGTCTGGCTCATCCAGGCCCAATGTGTCATGAACGGCCCTCCTGGGGAAAAAGAAACTCAGGCGCTATGACTGCAGTAAGGACATTTATTAACAGAAAAGACATAACTGTTCAAAAGTAACTGTGTAGACATACAAAACAAGACACAAGAATAACTTACACAGAGTTGAGGAGGAGGAGACTGAGCCGAGGAACGAAAGTCAGTCAGAACACAATTGTGTCTGCCGCACTGATGGAAAGAGCAGCAGTCAAATATATAGCGGAGGAACTAACAAGCTGCAGGTACAATTGTAACTATCCATCCATCCATCCATCTTCTACCGCTTTTCCGGAGGTCCGGGTCGCGGAGGCAGCAGTTCAAGCAGAGAAGCCCAGACTTCCCTCTCCCCAGCCACCTGCTCCAGCTCTTCAGAGGGGATACCAAGGCGTTCCCAGACTAGCTGGGAGACATAGTCTCTCCACCGAGTCCTGGGTCTGCCCCGGGGTCTCCTCCCAGTGGGACGTGCCTGAAACACCTCAAGTGGGAGGCGTCCAGGAGGCATCCTAATCAGATGCCCATACCACCTCAACTGACTCCTTTCAATGTGGAGGAGCAGCGGTTCTACTCTGAGCCTCTCCCGGATGACTGAGCTCCTCACCCTATCTCTGAGGGTGAGTCCAGCAATCCTACGGAGAAAGCTCATTTCAGCCGCTTGTATCCGCGATCTCGTTCTTTCGGTCATTACCCAAAGCTCGTGACCATAGGTGAGAGTAGGAACGTAGATTGACTGGTAAATCGACAGCTTTGCCTTAGAACTAAGCTCCCTCTTCACCACAACAGACCGGTACAACGTCCGCATCACTGCAGATGCTGCTCCAATCCGTCTGTTGTAACTAGTAAGAATTTAATTTTGACTAGGAGGAAGACAATTATAGATACCTAAAAGTTCATTATAGATAGGAAAGTGGTTTGTTTTAATGTTAAAATGGCTTGCCATACATCTCCTCTGGCAAGAATGCTACAGCTTAGAAGTCATGTGATTTGTTACATTATAGGTTATGTGACTTGTGTCTGCATGTCAGATGCTGCGTGCTCGCTCTCGTGCATTTAACCTCTTGCACTCCGGGATACCACGGGCGGTCACGTCTCTGCGTCCTAGGGCGCACTGAAAAAAAAAAAGCTGCATTTCCGTTCTTCCACTACAGACACAGCCGCGAACAGAAAGCCAAAGGAGTGCTTTGATTGGTTTAGATTTGATTGACCTCTCATTCGACTAATAAGAGCCTTGAATTGGGTTTCTGAAGCCTTGAAGAACCAATGACTGAAAACCTAGCAAGAAGGACCTGCCTACCAACGGCTGCGAATACAGCAAGCCAATTGAAGTAGACAAGTTTGACAATTGAAAGCGTACGTCCCGTGCATAAAATCTGTTTTATGTAAGCCGCTGGGTGACACACACGCATTCGCCAGTCTTTTTTTCTTACTACTGTTCTTATTTGTTTTGAAAAATCGTTTGTCAAAACCGCAATCATGGAAGCGCAAAACCGCAATAATGGAATCATGGTTTGACCGGGTCGCGTGACCAGAACTACGAGTCGTAACAAGCGGACCAGCGTCATGTTCGTCTGACAATGAGGAAGAGAAGTTCGCCAGCGACACTGCTGTTGTGGACAGGTAAGTGTTATAAGCTAAATTATTCTTTATCCCTGAAAATTGTAATCAAAATGACTTTTGACTGATCAGTAAATTACAACTGTGCGTCATCGCAACATGACGGACCGGTCCGTGCGTCGCGTCCGGACCATGAACGCCCCCACCCCCCAGCTACTCTTCTGTAGCGGATTGCAGATATTATTGCAGATATTTTAGTACAACTGTGCGTAGTAGACCGCGGCGCACCGTCACCGCGGTCCGTCATGTAGCGATGGGCGATGTCCGTCCTCTGTAGCGGGGGGGGGGGAGTTGTTATCTTCTACATTACAGATATTTTAGTATAATTTTTAGTGCACTGTAGGTTATTTTTTCTTGTAAAAAAAAAAAGCCACACATTTTTTACGTGGCATGCTTCTTTGTGTGTGGGGGCTTGTTTGTTCATTCATTCATTCATGAATGAATAAACAACCCCCCCCCCACACACACACACACAGCCCTGAGTGTCACCTTTCATTAGAGCCCAAGATCAAGCTTCTATATTGAATCATTCAAAAGTTACAGACGTTTTTCCAAACTGTGCCATTTGGCACAATTTGGCACAGTTCAAAAATGCCTGGGAGGACTTCCGGTTATGGCAGCCACGTAGGAAGACCTGTTTCACACTGCTCTGCTCCTAAAAATAAAAAGTTTACTAAAACTCTCTTAATTGGAACAAAAACCCATCCCAGCGTTTAGGCGCAGATATGGTAAAGACCAAGGCTGGGAAATTAGGCGGAGGAAAAAGCAATTCGACAAAACAACCCAAGCTAACAGACTTCCACGCTCGTGGCGAAGCAGAAAAAACTCCAGGAACGATGGCGGAGGATGTAGCCAGCGGCGGAGCGGGAGCTGCTGAGGAGGGGACAAGCGCAGTGCTCGCTGCCATCAGCTCCATGAGAACAGAGTTTTCGTCTAAATTTGATGGAATTATAGCAGCGATAGAAGGAATGAGAAAGGAAATAAGCGACTGTGTGGAACGAGTATCGCAGGCAGAGCTCCGAATTTCAAGCGCTGAAGATTACGTCACCAGCCTACAATCAAAGTTGCAAACACTGGAATTAAAATGTAAACGTCTGGAAGATAACGTCCTGGACTTGGAATCCCGCTCGCGACGGAATAATTTGAGGCTGGTGGGCCTCCCGGAGGGAGCGAAGGGATGGAACCCATGTTCCTTTTTGGAAAAGTGGATTTCAGAAGCGCTGAACAACACGGATCTGCAGTCATCGGTCGTCTTAGAGAGCACTCACCGAATCGGCCCACTGAGAGATAATAAGACACCACCGAGGACGCTGATTATGAAGTTCCTCAACTACAGGGACAAGATGACGGTCACCAACGCGGCGCGAGCTAAAGGGGAAATCAAACACCAGGATCAACAGGTGCGGTTCTACCCAGACTTCGCCACAGGAATTCAACAATTAAGGAGGCAGTTCGACACCGCCCGCAAAGAGCTGCGCAACCTCGGGATTCGTCACGGAGTGATTCACCCGGCAAGACTGCTGGTCACATATAAAGGGAGAACCCACATCTTCAAGACCCCTCAAGAGGCGCAGGAGCTCATTAAGCAGATTCAAAAGGAGACTGGTGGGAGCTAAGCATGAACATGACAAAGGTAGAACATTTAAGCATTTGTACAGGCATCTGATTGATCTGAAACATATAGCATGTCTACAAAATACAGACTGTATTAAAAAAAAAAAAGCTATGATGTGCAAAGTTGCTATAAAACTTTGAAGCTATGTTTAAAAAAAATACAGAAGAGAGTTAATGTCATGTCATAAAATAGTAGAGTCAGGGTAATTGAGAGGAGAAAGAGAGAGCGGTTTGACTGATCCTCGCAGGTGTGGGACAGTCACTAGCTATAACGGGAGATGGAAATTTTTTTGATTTTGGGGGGATAACCACGAATGTGGGGAAGGGGAAATTGTTTTTGTTTTTGTTTTTGTTTGGTTTGTAGGATGAATGTTCTATCATCCATGTTTTTGCTTCTCTGTAAGAGCAAAAATCTCAAACTCCTTATTGATCATAGATCAAAGCGTTAATCTTAATTTAACTTCATGGAATTGCAGAGGTCTACAAAATCAAAAAAAACTTAAACAAGTTATGAATAAAATAAAAGACATAGATTCAAAAATTGTATTTTTACAAGAAACTCATCTAATAGAGGAGGATGTAAAAAGAATTAGGAGAAGATGGCAAGGTAACGTGTTCACCTCGTCATTTTCATCCCGAGCCAGGGGAGTTATGACTCTCATACACAAAACAGTCCCACTTCAAGTGAAAAATGTAATTGGAGACAAATTTGGAAGATATCTAATCATCCAAGGATCTTTGTTATTAGAAAATATAAACCTGGTGAACTTATATGGCCCCAATATTGATGATCAAAACTTCTTTGTTAATTTATTCCTTACTTTATCATCACTTACAGGGCCACATATAATAGCAGGGGATTTTAATTGTACTTTGAATCTCAGTATAGACAGATCAACAGGACTGGACTGTACGCACAATGGATGTAGGATGACTATTAATCATTTTATGAAAGAATTGAGATTGCTAGATATATGGAGAGAAATGAAACCACAAGTCAAAGCCTATTCTTGTTATTCTAATACCTATAAGACATTCTCACGTATTGACTACTTTTTGATCTCTACAGAATTAAGGTCCAAGATTCAAAATTGTTTCTATGATAACATTGTGATCTCTGATCATGCACCCTGCTGTCTAATATATGTAGATAAGAAATTGACAAAGGATCCAGGTAGGTGGCATTTTCAGCATAAATGGCTTCAGGATGAGGAATTTGTTAAGTACATAGAAAAACAGATAGATGAGTTCTTTGATATTAATACTACACAAACAAAGGCATGTATAAAGTGGGAGACTTTCAAAGCTTTTATTAGGGGGCATATTATTAGTTATACAGGTTCAAAATCTAAGAAGACTCGAGAGGAGAGAGTCCAATTGGAACGTAAAATAAAAATTCTTCAAGAAAAGGCGTATGCAGGAAATAACCCACAGTTAGAGAACGAATTACTGATTCTGAGTGTCATGACTCGCCGCTCATCAGCGGCGCCAGCTGTGCGCACACCTGCTCCTCGTCAGCGGCGAGGTACTTAATCCACTCTGCCCTGGGCTTCGTCCTGAAGCAGTCTCTCTACTTCGGCATCGCTTGCTACAATGGTACTCAACCTTCAAGCAAGATTATCTGGGTGAGCTCCCCTTACCTCTTTTCCTCCAGCCCTCTCCCCTGTGCACAGGTGGACTTCCCCGGCGGCGGACTTCCTCATCTCGCCGCTGTCTCTACGCTGCTGCTACAGGCACTCCAGGTCGCTGTCTCCCGGGCTCCGCCCTTGTCAACGCCAGCCACCTGTCTTAACCAAGTAAGCCAGCGAGACTATTATTATCCTCTGTGTTGGTGTGGTGCCCGTTACCCTTCTCCCTCTGCTTCCTCCCATAGGGTTGTCCGGCTGAACGGCCTCCTGCCCCCGTGCCTGACGCAGACGCCACCACCAACACATTTCTATTCCACAGACACGCAGCCACACATCCCTGTTGTCAATAAAGCTGTTAAATCTACCCTGAGCCTGCGTGTGTGTCTCCTGAGCCGTGCATTATGTCAGTACGGCTTCAGCAGAGCGGCTCGGCAGACAGCGGGCTCGCACGCCGTCTTTCCACCCTCGAGGCTCGGGTGGATTTAATAGCCCACCAACAACAGGTGATATTAAACCAATTGACAGTCATTACTAACCGATTAGACCGCTTGGACCCCCAGCAGCCGTTCCCCTCGGTTCGTCTGGGTGGCGCAGCTCCCGCTGCTCCGGCGGCAGTCCAGCCTGCTCCGGGTGTGCCGGCACGGCTCACACCAATCCCCACTCCTGCTCGCTTTAGCGGCAAGCTTGGTGGAGCTCGGGGTTTTATCATGCAGTGTGAGTCTGTGTTCCTCCGCGTTCCCGGAGACTTCCCCTCAGACCACAGCAGGATTGGCTATATTGGTAATCTCCTGGAGGGTCGTGCACTTACCTGGGCTTACGCCATCATGGCGAAGCCCAGCTACGCCACCCTCACCTATGGCCAGTTCGTGCGACAATTTCTGGAAGTGTTTGATCATTCGCATTTGGACAGTGTCCAGGTCGACCGCCTTCTCGGCCTCCTACAGGGAAGCCGATCAGCGGCCGAATACGCGATCGACTTCCAGGTTACCGCGGAGGAAGTTGGCTGGGAAGAGCGCGCGCTCTGCGGCATCTTCCTCCGCAGTCTTAACTCTGGTCTGAGAGATGAGCTGGCCGGCTGGGATATTCCGGAGACTCTAGCGGAGCTGATCTCCCTTGCCATCAGCTTGGATAACAGGCTGCATGAGCGCGCCTCAGAGCGGAAGCACCCTTCTCGCTCACGGGGCGCCTCTGCGTGCTTGCCCCAAGCTCACCACCTGGCGTTGCCGCCGCCGGAGGTCTCCGAGGAGTCAGAGCCGATGGTGACGGGCCGGACAAAGCTCCCCCTGGCGGAGAAACAACGCCGCCGTGATCTGGGCCTTTGCATGTATTGTGGGGGCAGCCAGCACACGGTGGAGCATTGTCCGGAGAAGCCAAACGAGGAGGTCCGCGAGTCACTGTAGGGGGCCTCACGGACGCTAATCGATTAAATCCCCTCACACATTTGACGCTGCCCATCCGCTTCTGTCACAACCTCACAGGGCACCTCACACATGCACTGGTGGACTCAGGCGCGGAGGGTAGCTTTATTTCACAGAGCCTGGCAACCCGATTGGGCATCCGTTGTCACCCCCTCGACCCTCCTCTCGCCCTGGTAAATCTCTCCCGTGTCTCATTGGGAAAGGTGACCCACCGGACATTGCCTATTCCGGTGATCATCACAGGGAACCACCGGGAGGATATCTCCTTCTACGTCCTGCCCACCTCGGTCACTCCTGTCATTCTCGGATACCCTTGGCTCCGCCTCCACAACCCCGTCTTGGACTGGAAGACCGGAAAAGTGTCAGCTTGGAGCACCTTCTGTATGGGCACCTGTCTCCAATCCGCTGCCTGCACCCCGTCCTCGCCTTCCACAGCCAAGGACGCCGCGCCCCCGGATCTCACCCTTGTGCCCTCAGAGTTCCACGACCTGGGTGCGGTCTTCAGCAAGTCCAAGGCGATGTCTCTTCCTCCTCACCGGCCCTACGACTGTGCCATCAACATCCGCCAGGGGGCGCCCCTACCCTCAGGACGCCTCTACAGCCTGTCAGCGCCAGAGAAGGAGGCTATGAACACCTACTTGAAGGAGTCGCTAAGCGCTGGGATTATCCGACCATCTTCCTCACCAGTAGGCGCAGGGTTCTTCTTCGTGGGAAAGAAGGACGGCTCCCTTCGTCCTTGCATAGATTACTGAGCTCTTAATGACATCACGGAGAAGGACCGGTACACCCTGCCCCTCATTGACACCACCTTCCACTCCCTCCAGGGGGCGACCTGGTTTACCAAGCTGGATCTCCGCAGCGCTTACCACCTCATCCGGATCCGGGAGGGAGATGAGTGGAAGACAGCCTTCCGCACCCCTAACGGTCATTTTGAATATCTAGTGATGCCGTTTGGGTTGACCAACGCTCCAGCCGTCTTCCAGCGCCTCATTAATGACGTCCTCCGGGATTTCATTGGCCTGTTCGTGTTCGTCTACCTGGACGATATCCTCATCTTCTCCAGGTCCAGGGATGAGCACCGGGTCCACGTGAGGCGGGTCCTGCAGAGGCTGTTGGAGAATCGTCTATATGTCAAGGCGGAGAAGTGTGAGTTCTACGCCAAGACAACTTCCTTCCTGGGGTTCGTCATCTCCCATGACCAGGTGCTCTCGGACCCAGCGAAGATTAAAGCGGTGGTGGATTGGCCCACACCTACCTCTAGGAAACAGGTTCAGCAGTTTGTCGGGTTCGCCAATTTCTACCGCCGCTTCGTCCCAAACTTTGGAGCCATCGTCGGGCCTCTGACCCGCCTCACCTCCCCTAAGACCCCGTTCCGGTGGACTGAAGAGGCTGCAACGGCCTTCCAGACGCTGAAGACGGAGTTTTCCTCCTCCCGGGTCCTCAGCCAGGTCGATCCCGCGCTGCAGTGCATAGTGGAGGTGGACGCTTCAGACAGGGGGGTGGGGGCGGTGCTGTCCCAGCGGTCTCCAGCCAACGGAGTCAAGCGACCCTGCGCCTTCTTCTCTCGGCGCCTGTCCCCGGCGGAGCGTAATTATGACGTGGGGGACAGAGAGCTTCTGGCCATCAAGCTTGCACTTCAGGAGTGGCGTCACTGGCTGGAGGGGGCCGCCTTGCCTTTCGTGGTCCTAACTGACCACAAGAACTTGGAATACCTAAGATATGCCAAGCGTCTGAACGCCCGCGCGCTGGTCCCTGTTCTTCGCAAGGTTTAAATTTAACATCACCCACAGGCCTGGCTCCAAGAACGGCCTGCCCGACGCCCTCTCCAGGCAATTTGCCCTGGAGGCTACGGAAGACGCTGTTCACACCATCCTGCCCAGGTCGTGCGTCGTGGGGGCTGTTTCCTGGGACATAGAGGATAAGATCCAGAGGGCGCAGGAGTCGGAACCGGACCCTGGCAGCGGACCGGAGGGGAGGCTCTTCGTGCCATCTGCCGTCCGGGGGGACGTTATTCGTTATTCGACGTAATATATTATATTGTTTACTGTTTACTGAGACGTGGCTAACTGAACTAGCAGCAGATGCTAACATTGAGCTGGAGGGTTTTCACACGATACGAGCTGACCGAACACCAGAGAGTGGCAAAACTAGGGGCGGTGGAGTGATCATGTATGTTAACAACAACTGGTGCAGACCGGGACATATCACTGTTAAACAACGACACTGCAGCAAAGACATTGAGTTGCTAGCTGTTAGCATGAGGCCTACATATCTCCCGAGAGAACACTCACACGTGATCTGCATTGTTGTTTATGCAAATCCGACGGCGAACGCTGGGACAGCGCGTGACGTCATCCATTCAGTAACCAGCAGGCTGCAGACAGAACACCCAGATGCTCTTCTCCTCATCTCAGGCGATTTCAACCACGTTTCACTGTCTCCCATTCTGCCCACTTTCACCCAGTATGTCACATGCCACACTAGAGACAATAAAACACTGGATTTGTTCTACGCAAACACTAAGGAGGCGTACACCTCATCACAACTCCCCCCACTTGGGACATCGGATCACAACTTGGTTCATCTCCGACCGGTGTACAAACCCCTAGTGCACAGACAACCTCCGGCCATGCACACTGTGGAGTTATGGTCTGAGGAGACAATGGACACTCTAAAGGACTGTTTTGAAGCCACTGCCTGGAAGCAGCTCTGCGATCCACATGGTGAGGACATCGATGGCCTCATTCACACCTTCACGGGCTACCTCAGCTTCTGTGTGGACAAATCCGTTCCCACCAAGACCATACGGCGTCACTCAAACAACAAACCCTGGATCAACCCTGAGATAAAAACACTTCTGAGAGAGAAGAAGAGGATCTTCAGGTCGGGGAACAGGGAGATGCTGAAGTCCGTACAGAGGGAGCTGAGGAGAAAGATCAGAGAAGGCAAGGACAGCTTCAGGAAGAAGATGGAGGACAAGCTGCAACAGAGCGACATCAGCGGGGTCTGGAGAAACCTCAAAACCATCTCGGGGCTCCAGAATACCTCCCCCCAGGCCACGGGGGGCAGGGAGTGGGCGAACAACCTGAATCTGTTTTTCAATAGATTTGACCAACCGCCCTCCCCCCTGTCTGCACAACAACCACTGCTGCCTCTAAGAAATCAAGTCCTGCTACCCACTCCCCACTCCACCGACACCCCCCCCACTCCCAACACACAGCCCCCCATCCTGACCCTGACCAAGACCCAGGTGAGGACGGAGCTGAGGAAGATCAAGGCGAGGAAGGCGTCGGGACCGGACAGCATCAGCGCAAAGCTCCTCAAGTCCTGTGCAGACCAGCTGTGTGGGATTGTGACGTATATCTTCAACATGAGCCTGAAACTGGGGAGGGTACCACAGCTGTGGAAAACATCTTGTGTGGTACCTGTACCAAAAACTTCCCACCCCAAAGACCTGAACAGCTTCAGACCGGTGGCCTTGACGTCCCACTTGATGAAGACCCTGGAGAGACTGCTCCTTGCTCATCTCCGCCCCCTGGTGGAACCAGCGATGGATCCACTCCAGTTCGCCTACCAGCATGGCATTGGGGTGGAGGATGCGGTGATCTTCCTCCTTCACCGTTCTCTGTCCCACCTGGAGAAGCCCGGGAATATGGTGAGGATCATGTTCTTTGACTTCTCCAGTGCTTTCAACACCATCCAACCGATGATCCTGAAGGACAAGCTGCTGCGCGCAGGGGTGGACCAGCACCTGTCATCATGGATCCTGGACTACCTCACGAACCGGCCTCAGTTTGTGAGAACCCGGGACTGTGTTTCCGACACGATCATCAGTAGCACGGGGGCCCCCCAGGGAACGGTGCTGGCTCCCTTCTTGTTCACTCTTTATACTGCGGACTTCTCACACAACACAACACATTGCCATCTACAGAAGTTCTCTGATGACTCTGCGATCGTTGGTCTCATCTCCAGCGGAGATGAAGCTGAGTACAGAGGGCTTATCCAGGACTTTGTGGACTGGTGCCATCGGAACTGCCTCCAGATCAACGCGAGGAAAACTAAGGAGCTGGTGGTGGACTGCCGCAGGCATGGGCAGCCCCTCACAGCACCAGTAAATATACAGGGAACAGACATCGAGATGGTGACATCCTACAAGTACCTGGGTATTCATCTGAACAATAAACTAGACTGGTCACACAATACTGACGCACTCTACAAGAAGGGACAGCGCAGGCTGTTCCTGCTGAGGAGACTCAGGTCTTTTGGTGTACAAGGGGCGCTGCTGAAGTCATTCTATGACACGGTGGTGGCATCAGCCATCACTTTTGGAGTGGTCTGCTGGGGCAGTGGCATTACTGCAGCCGATAGGAAGAGACTGAACAAACTGATTAAGAAAGCTAGCTCTGTCCTGGGGCAACGCCTTGATCCGATGGAGGAGATAGGAGAGAGAAGGACGGTGGCTAAACTGTCATCTCTGCTGGAGTCCGAGTTCCACCCTATGCAGGACATACTGGATGCACTGAGGAGCTCATTTAGCAGCAGACTACATCATCCCAGGTGCACAACCGAGAGGTTTCGTAGGTCCTTCCTACCAACGGCTGTCAGACTGTACAACCTAAGCTGGGCTGCTCGCAGAGATAGCAAAAAGACGTAACAAACTAATAGTTTTTTTTTTGTTTTTTGTTTTTGTTTTTTTTTGAATGCAAAAGATGCAATAGACTTACACAATGGTCCTCTCCGGCATACAACTAGGAACATACCGGTCGCTATGGAGGGTGAGAATATGTATGGGCACATAATCATACCATGTAGGATAACTAAATAGACGGTTATGCTGTTTCATCCCACCTAGCAACAATGCTCTGCACTGTGTGTGTTTATATATTTACATATTTATTCCATCTAGCTACAATGCTCTGCACTGGGTGTGTTTATATTTATATATCTATATATTTATTCCATCTAGCTACAATGCTCCGCACTGTGTTTTTATATATCTACATATTATTCCATCTAGCTACATTGCTCCGCACTGTGTGTGTTTATATACTTGCATATTTATTCCACCTAGCTGCAATGCTCCATACTGTGGGTGTTTATATATTTACATATTTATTCCATCTAGCTACAATGCTCTGCACTGTGTGTTCATATATTCATATATTTATTCCATCCAGCTACAATGCTCTGCACTGTGTGTCTGTGTGTGTGTGTGTGTGTGTGTATATATATATTTTATAGTAATATGTACATATGTATATTAGCTGCTCTTGCTTGCTTGTTTTTTCTTGCCTTCTGATTGTTGCTCTGAGTGTTGCTATCCCTGTGCTGTTGCAATCCTGGAATTTCCCCGTTGTGGGACTAATAAAGGCTTATCTTATCTTATCTTATCTTATCTTATTCACTGGCTCCACACCTCTAAGCTCACCTGCCATCCTGGAGCTTCACGGATGATCGACCTCCTTCAGCGATCCTTTTGGTGGCCAGGTCTGCGGAAGGATGCCGCCCGTTACGCCCGGGCCTGCCCCGTCTGCGCCACCAGTAAGTCAGGTAACGCTCCCCCTGCGGGCCTGCTCCAGCCCCTGCCCATCCCTGGCAGGCCCTGGTCGCACATTGCCCTAGACTTCGTCACTGGGCTTCCTGTCTCCAACAACTTTGACACAGTTCTGACCATCGTTGACCGTTTTTCCAAGGCTGCCCACTTTGTGCCCCTACGTGGACTCCCCTCAGCCTTGGAGACGGCGGACCTCCTTATCCAACACGTGGTCAGACTGCACGGAATACCGGTCGACGTGGTGTCCGATCGTGGCCCCCAGTTCTCTTTGGACGTCTGGAGGTCTTTTTGCAATGCCCTGGGAGCTAAAGTAAGCCTCACCTCCGGCCATCACCCCCAGTCCAACGGGCAGTGTGAACGGACCAATCAGGAGCTGGAGGCTGCGCTCCGCTGCGTTACCACATCCAAGCCCACGTCCTGGAGCTCGCACCTCACCTGGGTGGCGTACGCCCACAACACCTCTCGCTCGTCTGCCATCGGGATGTCTCCCTTCAAGGCATCCCTGGGTTATGATCCACCTCTATTCCCCGCGCAGGAGGGCGAATTGGCTGTCCCCTCTGCCCAGGCGCACTTCAGGTGGTGCCGCTCCCTTTGGACTACGGCGCGCAATGCGCTTTTACGCACGGCGGAGCGCAATAAATCCACGGCGGACTGGCACAGGAGACCTGCCCCTGCCTACCAGGTGGGACAACAAGTCTGGGTATCCACACAGGACGTCAACCTAAAGGGTGAGAGGAGGAAGCTGGCCCAACGATTCAACGGCCCATTTCCCATAACTAGGATTATCAACCCGGTGGCTGTGCGTGTGGCTATTCCCTCCTCCCTCCGCATCCATCCCACCTTCCACGTCTCCAAAGTCAAACCGGTGGTCTCTGACCCCCTCTGCCCTCCACCTGCAGCGCACCCCGCTCCCTGGATGATTGGTGGCCATCCGGCCTGGACTGTCTCTGAGATCTTGGACGCCCGGCGCCGGGGTCGCGGGTTGCAGTATTTGATGGACTGGGAGGGCTATGGACCCGAATGGAGACAATGGGTGCCTTCCTCGCTGGTGTTGGACCGGTCCCTCATCACTGAGTTCCATCGAGCGCACCCACAGAAACCATCGCCAGGAGGCGCTGCTAGAGGGGGGAGTACTGTCATGACTCGCCGCTCATCAGCGGCGCCAGCTGTGCGCACACCTGCTCCTCGTCAGCGGCGAGGTACTTAATCCACTCTGCCCTGGGCTTCGGCCTGAAGCCGTCTCTCTACTTCGGCATCGCTTGCTACAACGGTACTCAACCTTCAAGCAAGATTATCTGGGTAAGCTCCCCTTACCTCTTTTCCTCCAGCCCTCTCCCCTGTGCACAGGTGGACTTCCCTGGCGGCGGACTTCCTCATCTCGCCGCTGTCTCTACGCTGCTGCTACAGGCACTCCAGGTCGCTGTCTCCCGGGCTCCGCCCTTGTCAACGCCAGCCACCTGTCTTAACCAAGTAAGCCAGCGAGACTATTATTATCCTCTGTGTTGGTGTGGTGCCCGTTACCCTTCTCCCTCTGCTTCCTCCCATAGGGTTGTCCGGCTGAACGGCCTCCTGCCCCCCGTGCCTGACGCAGACGCCACCACCAACACATTTCTATTCCACAGACACGCAGCCACACATCCCTGTTGTCAATAAAGCTGTTAAATCTACCCTGAGCCTGCGTGTGTGTCTCCTGAGCCGTGCATTATGTCACTGAGAGCTGAATATGATAAAAAAAAAATCAGCGAATAGAGCTGCCTCGAGTCTTCTAAGATTGAAGCAAACTTTTTATGAACAAGGTGAAAAATCAGGAAAATTATTGGCATGGCAGATTAAACAATTAGAATTTAAAACACCAATTATCAGTATTATAAGTAACGGACAGGTAGCTATAGATCCTTTAGAAATTAATAGTGCCTTTAGAGATTATTATGAAAAACTATATCAAAATCAAATCAAATCAAATCAAACTTTATTGTCATATTGCTGTACATACAACTGTAGTGCAGGCAAGATGAAATTACGTTTCTCTCGGCATCCATATAAGAAGCAGCATGATTAAGACACACTCCCACATAGCTCCCACCCCCCCATCCATTCACACATCCCTGAGACATACTTGGGGAAAAAGAATAACTAACTATAATATACAAAATGTCCATAGGTGCAGTAGTGTGTATGTGAGATTCCGGGTCAGCTGTTCAGCATCCTGACAGCTTGTGGGAGGAAGCTGTTGATCAGTCTGGTGGTTCTGCCTCTGATGCTCCGGAATCGTTTACCAGATGGAAGAAGTTCAAAGTGTTTATGCAGAGGGTGAGAACGGTCCTTGACAATGTTCAGTGCCCTGCTCCTACAATGGTTCTGAAAAAGTTCTTGGACAGAGGGGAGGGAGACTCCAATTACCCTCTCCGCCCCCTTGACTATCCTCTGCAGGGCTTTTTTGTCTGACATACTGCAGCTGGAGTACCATGTAGCAATGCAGTACGTCAGAACACTCTCCACCACACCTCTGTAGAAGGTCCTGAGGATGCAGATGGGGAGAGAGGCCTGTTTGAGTTTCCTCAAGAAGTGTACTCTCTGCTGAGCTCGCTTCCTGATCTCCAAGGAATTCTTGCTCCAGGTCAGGTCCTGCGAGATCTGCACTCCGAGGAACTTGATGTTCTCTACTCTCTCCACTAAACGGCCGCCGATGCTGAGGGGGACGTGCTCAGGCTGTGACCGCCGGAAGTCGATAATCATCTCCTTTGTTTTGTCCACGTTGAGCACCAGATTGTTCTCCCTGCACCAGCCCTCCAGGTCTCTCACTTCTTCCCTGTACATTGATTCCTCATCCCTCTGAATAAGTCCCACCACCGTGGTGTCATCTGCAAACTTAATAATCTGGTTCCCCTCGTGTTTGGATACACAGTCATGTGTTAGAAGTGTAAACAACAGTGGACTGAGTACACAGCCTTGAGGGGTTCCGGTACTCAGCGTGACAGAGTTGGAGATGTTGTTTCCAACCCGGACAGACTGAGGTCTATCAGTCAGGAAATCCAGGATCCAGAGACATGTGGCGGTGTTCAGACCGAGAAGGAGTAATTTATATGATACAAAATACAGTAATTATATGATACAAAAAATGAAATTGACTTTACAAAATTAAATGGGTTTTTGGGTGGATTATCTATACCGTGTACTCCAAATGAAAACAGGGAGATACTGGAGTCTAAAATTAGTCAAAAAGTTGGGCAAGCCATTGATAATATGAAATCAGGAAAAAGAGCAGGACCAGATGGTCTTCCAGTGGACCTCTATAAAAAAAATTTAAGAATAAATTAATAAAACCACTTTTGGAAATGGTTTTAGAAGCAATTCAAAATGGTAATTTACCACCATACATGAATAATGCCTTAATTATACTGTTGCCAAAACCAGGTAAACCCCCTAATAAATGTGAAAACATGAGACCAATAAGCCTATTAAATGCTGATCTTAAAATAATCTGTAAAATTTTAGCAAAACGACTACAAGAAATATTACCAAATATTATTAATAGAGATCAGAATGGCTTTATAATGGGAAGACAAGGCTTCCATAATGTAAGAAGACTATTTAATATTATTTATTCCAATAAAGAAGCACCGGATACAGCTCTCCTATCATTGGACGCCGAAAAGGCCTTTGATAGGGTCGAATGGCCCTATCTTTTTGAAGTCCTACAAAGGTTTGGACTTGGAAATAATTTTATAAAATGGGTCCAGATAATATACAATAATGCTACAGCATAAATCCTAACAAACAGCAATATCTCAAAATCAATAAAAATCAATAGAGGATGTCGACAAGGCTGTCCACTTTCACCTTTACTGTTTATTATGGCAATTGAACCTTTAGCGATGGCAGTACGTTTACATCCACAAATATATGGAATTAAAGTAGGACCAACAGAACATAAAATCTCCCTGTATGCCGATGACATAATTTTGTTTATGTCGAATTTTAAAAAATCAATTCCGACCTTGTTAAATTTAATAAAGAACTTTGGGGAAATATCAGGATATAAAATAAATAAAACTAAATCTTCCATATTAATGCTAAATGAGACCCAGAGAAATCACCCAGCTCCTGAGGTAAATCAATTCAATGTTGTAAATCAGTTTAAATATTTAGGAATTCAAATTTTGCCTAAGCTAGAATCAGTCGCCAATGCCAACTATGAAGCCTTAATGACAGATATTAATGAGTTACTTCAGAGATGGATGTCACTACCAATGTCGATGATCGGGAGAATTAATATACAGTACTTAAAAGTAATATCTTACCAAAAATACTTTATTTATTTCAATACATTCCTTTACCACCACCTTCAGATCTATTCTCAAAAATTAAAAAAAAGTTAGTGGAATTTATATGGAACAATAGGAAGGCTAGATTACGTTTGTCCTTACTATATTTACCATTTGATCGTGGAGGTCTGAAATGTCCAAACTTTATGTTGTATTACTGGTCAGCACAACTGAGGTCTATGACATATTATTTTTCATCAAATGATCCTCCTCACTGGACTGAAATGGAATCATACAATTTACCTTTACCTCTTCCCTTATTCATATACTCAGACTCGGCTAAAAAATTACAGAAACAAGTTAAAAATCCAATTGTAAAGCACATGATCAAAATATGGTGTGAAACCAAAAAATATTTAAAAGAACCACATTTACTGTCACAGTTTAGCCCAATATGGGGTAATCAATATTTTACACCAGGGAGAGCGGATGCTGTATTTAAAGTATGGAATTTAAAAGGCATTCAAAAGATTCAAGACTTATATTTGTCACGTTCAGATAACATAATGTCTTTTGAAGAACTGAGGATTAAATTCAATCTTAATAGAACACATTTTTTTAAATATCTTCAGCTTAGAAATTTTATTCGATCAAATCAAAATAATGCTCTCACCCGACCTACTTATTCATCCTTGGAAAAAATTTTGACGAAAGATAGTAAGAGAAAGGGTATTATTTCAGAGTTTTATAACTCATTGACACTATTCTCAAGTGAAAACTCACAGAAAAGACTGAATTATTGGAAAGAAGACCTGCAAATTGAAATTTCAGAGGAACAATGGGAATTGGCTTATACAGAAGCTCAAACCAAATCAATAAATGTACGTCTTAAACTGATACATTTTAAATGGTTAATGCGGATGTCTGTTACACCAATGGAGTTAAATAGATATAACAAAAACATACCAGATACATGCACAAAATGTATGGAAAGTAAAGGAACCCTATTCCACTTTTTATGGGAATGTAGAAAAATCAGAATGTTTTGGGAAGAGGTGAGGGTAACAATTGAAAAAATAATTTCAAAACAATTCACACTGAACCCTAAACTGTTTTTGTTGGGTCAGTATCCAGAAAAACATAACTTTAATAAGAGTGAAAGAGCATTCATAGACCTCTGTTTGCTTAATGCCAAAAAATGTATTGCACTACTGTGGAAAAAGACTCATAGACCAGATGTGACTCAGTGGTTAAGACAGATGTTAACAAACCTTCCACTAGAAAGAATAACATATATACTGAAATTAAAGGAAGGTGTGTTTGAGAATATATGGAGACCTTTCATTGATTATGTAAAGAAATTAAACATAACTTCTGAAAAAGATGTGTGGACCTTGCAAATTCCAAGCTGGTAAATGTATATTAAGTATTCTTATGTAATAGATTACCTACACTACCGGGGGGCAATGGATCAGCGTTCTCGTCGCGCCCTCTGCCAGTACCCGGGCTCGCCTGGGGAAGCTAATGATCCTACCAGCAGACTAAATTCGAAGAGACGACGCCTCTGTGCCAAGTCAAAGAAGAATCCTAGTCACAGTCCTAAAGCCGAAAGCAAACAGCCCCAAGAGCACTTTGTGGTAGGATCGGCCCTTCGCATATTACAACTAAACGTTGAAGGCCTATCTGCAGCCAAGCGAAGCCTTATCGAAGTCCTCGCCTTCCAACATTCGATTGATGTAATCTGCCTCCAAGAGACTCATATTGGCACAGAGGAAGCTGGCCGCTTCACCATCAAAGGCTTTGACCTCCTGTGCTATGTTCTACATGCTAAACATGGACGTGCCACCTATGTGCGTTCTGACATAGTTAAAGCAAATCACCTGATAACAACACATTTCTCAGACACCATAATCATTGGTGGCTTCCATATTGTCAATGTGTACAAGCCCCTAATGCCAACTGGGATCTGCAGGTCTTACCCACCCTACCCCACCCTGCCATCTATGTGGGGGACTTTAACAGCCATCACCCTGACTGGGGGTACCCAGCAGTGGACAGTGATGGGAAGGCACTTTCAGACTGGGCATCCAGAAATGACCTCGCTTTGATATACGACCCCAAACAAAGAGGAACCTTCCACTCTGCTAGGTGGAAGAAGGACTATTCTCCTGACCTGTGTTGGGTCAGCTCTTTGAATGGGGAGCCATATCCTACACAGATCCTCATTCTTGATGATTTTCCACACAGCCAACACCGGCCCCTGCTTGTACACATTGGCCTACAACTTCCAGTCATATACAGCCCAAGGAAGATGCGCTGGAACTTCCGCAAAGCCAACTGGAAGAAATTCAGTGAAACTCTGGACCGGAGCGTTGTTACCATCCCACTCCACACCATCACTGTAGATGAAGCATACAACCGCTTCTGCAGCGCAATCTTCAAGGCTGCCCATACTGCAATCCCACGAGGCTACCGACCCCTCTATGTCCCATGTTTGGACGGAGAAAGTGCTGCCCTCCTACAATCCTATCAAACATCAGGGGACCCAGAGATAGCAGACCATCTCATTGAATCGCTAAATACAGCTCGGCGAAAGAAATGGGAGGAGACAGTTGCTGACCGGAGCTTTACCCACTCTAGCAGGAAATGTTGGAGCCTCATCCGTCGCCTAGGAGCTGCACAGAAGCCCCCTAGCCAAAGCCGAGCATCCGTCACACCCAACCAAGTTGCATCCCACCTACTGACTATCGCCAAAGCACCCCAAGACAAAGACACCAAAAGAGCAGTTACAACTGAGCTAAAAAAACACCAAAAAATGCCTGTAGAGGAAACGAACCCTGAACCCTTCGAGGCTGCTGAACTGGAGAAAGTCCTACAGAGCCTGAAATGTGGAAAGGCAGCAGGATACGATAACATCTTCCCAGAATTCATGAAAAATCTTGGCCCCCGAGCCCTAACCTGGTTGACACAATTCTACACAAGGATCACACAAACAAACTCGATCCCAAAGAAATGGCGGACAGCAAAGGTCATTGCCATCCCAAAACCTGGCAAAGACCACAAATTACCAGCAAGCTACCGCCCAATCTCCCTACTCAGCGTTCCTTACAAAATCATGGAGCGCCTAATTCTGCAACGCATTTCCCCAGAGGTAGAGGATATTCTAAGTGTGGATCAAGCAGGTTTCCGCAAGGACCGCAGTACAGGAGAACAAGTACTGGCCCTAACCACCTTCATCGAAAATGGCTTCGAGAGCAGACTGAAGACAGGGGCTGTGTTTCTCGACCTTACAGCCGCCTATGATACGGTCTGGCACAAAGGCCTCCTCCTGAAACTTATAAAGGCGATCCCTGCTTGGGCAACAGAAATTATAAAAACCCTGCTGACCAACCGAAGGTTCAGAGTCCACCTCAGTCAGAAGACAAGTGCATGGAGAATGCAGAAAAACGGACTCCCACAAGGCTCAGTTCTAGCTCCAACTCTGTTCAACCTCTACATAAACGACCTGCCTACTACAAAATCCCGCAAATTCACCTATGCAGACGACATCTGTTTGGCATTCCAAGCACCAGACTTTGAACCACTGGAACGGGTGCTCACGGAAGATCTTGCCAAACTGGACCAGTTCTGCAAAATCTGGCGCCTAAAACCAAGCCCAGCAAAAACCGTCTCCAGTGTATTCCATCTCCACAATGCAAAAGCTGCCAGAGAACTAAACATCCACCTGAGCGGACTCAAGCTTAAGCATGCCCCAAATCCAACTTATCTTGGAGTGACCCTTGATAGGACCTTATCCTTCAAGGAACATCTAAAGGGGACGGCTGCTAAGGTGAAGGTACGAAACAACCTGCTCTGCAAGCTCGCTGGTGCAAAATGGGGGGCGGCAGTCTCCACCCTGCGCACCTCAGCACTGGCCCTTTCATACTCTGTAGCAGAATATTGTGCCCCTGTCTGGTCCAGGTCATCTTACACACACCATGTAGACACCCAGCTCAACACAACCATGAGAACTATAACTGGAACAATCCGCTCAACACCACTCCCCTGGCTCTCTGTACTGTCAAACATAGCCCCTCCACACATCCGGCGAGCAGCATTAACTCAAAGGATGCTCCAAAAAGTTAAAGATTCTCCTCACTTACCAATCCATGCAGATATCTACACTCCACCCACTGCCCGACTTTCATCCAGACGGCCGATTTGGAAAAACCCTCCCCCAGCTGACTTTACCATCCAGACAGCTTGGCAAGAGGAATGGGAGACCAAGGAGGTCCCAAACAAACAGCTGGTGATAAACCCCAACCAACAGGTCCCGGGCACCAACCTCCCAAGGAGACAGTGGTCTACACTCAATCGCTTCAGGACTGGACATGGCCCCTGCTTGGCCAGCCTTTACAGATGGGGCAGTAGCCCTAGCCCACTGTGCGCATGTGGAGAGGAGCAAACAATGGAACACATCATAGAGGCTTGCCCGCTCCAAAGACTGGAAGGAGGATTACACACCCTCCATACAGCAAACCAGGAGGCAACTGCTTGGCTTAAGGACTTTGCATTCGCTAAATAAATAAATAAAACTACCGTTCAAAAGTTTGGGGTCACCCAGACAATTATTTTGTATTTTCCATGAAAAGTCACACTTATTTACCACCATGAGTTGTAAAATGAATAGAAAATATAGTCAAGACACTGACAAGGTTAGAAATAATGATTTGTATTTGAAATAATAATTTTTTCCTTCAAACTTTGCTTTCGTCAAAGAATCCTCTATTTGCAGCAATTACAGCATTGCAGACCTAACATGATTGCACAAGGGTTTTCTAATCATCCATTAGCCTTCTGACGCAATGAGCAAACACATTGTACCATTAGAACACTGGAGTGATAGTTGCTGGAAATGGGCCTCTATACACCTATGTAGATATTGCACCAAAAACCAGACATTTGCAGCTATAATGGTCAATTACCACATTAGCAATGTATAGAGTGTATTTCTGATTAGTTTAAAGTTATCTTCATTGAAAAAAAGTGCTTTTCTTTCAAAAATAAGGAAATTTCTAAGTGACCCCAAACTTTTGAACGGTAGTGTAGACTAAACAGAGGAGCATTGTTGTTGATTTGTTTTCGTTTCGGTTGTTGTTGTTTTTAGTACATTTTTTTGTTGTTGTTGTTGTTAGTGTTTTTTTTTAATTTTTAAATTACTTTCGTGTTAGTGTTTGACTGTGCCATATTTGTAAAAAAAAAGGTTCAATAAAAAATATTGTGGGGAAAAAAACCCGCCTGGGAACAACCTGAGAAGAAAGCTGTATAATATATTCATTTTTTGTGGTATTGTTACAAAATTTTGACCTCAGCTGGATAACACTTGGTTCTACATTTCTGTTGCATTTTCCAGCCCAGATCTGACAGCTGTGTGTTATTTGCAAGCATTTGTATCCAAAAAAAACACCCAGGTGAAATTTATTTTCTTCAAGTTCAGTATGTTTCGATGACTGTTACTCAGTGGCAGGAGCACTTAGAGAGATTATGACTGTTTTGCCAAAAAATTCAAAGTGTTTTCTTTTAAATGAGACCAACCCCATGAAGATGCTGCAAAGGGTTGAAGAACAGCTTTTGATTTACTTTGGGTACGTTATTTTTAGGCGTTTTTCGGGAAATTGACCAGAGTGCAAGGGGTTAAATCAGGCTATGAGGTTGAGTAGAAAGTATGGACTGAGAAAGGCTATAACAACAGCCAAGAGGCAGTACAGAGAAAAGCTGGACAGCCTCTACTCCACTCCTGACCTGGGGCACATGTGACAAGGCCTGCAACACATCACAGACTACAAGAGGACCAACAGCAGCACCACTCGCTCTACAGACAGCCTGCCAGATGATCTCAACATCTTTTACACCTGTTTGGAGACCACCAGCCACAGCACAGAGAAGAGACACACACTCACATTCCCCCCCCCCCCCACTAAGAGTCTCACCAGACCAGGTAAACAAAGCACTGAGGAATATCAACCCCTGCCAGGCAGCAGAACCAGACAACATACCTGGGCGGGCCCTCAGAGCATGTGCTGCTGAGCTGACCAATGTTCTCACAGCAATCTTCAACCTTTCCCTCAACCAGAACATAGTCCCATCCTGCTTCAAAACAACAACCATCATCCCCCTCCCCAAAAAGAGCCCACCGGCCTGTCTGAATGATTACAGATCGGTAGCACTCACTTCAATCATCATGAAGTGCTTCAAGAGAGTGGTGCTGCCCCTCATTCAGGACAGCATACCGGGCACCCTGGACCCGCTGCAGTACGCCTACTGGCCCAACAGGTCCACCTCAGATGTCATTGCTGCAGCACTCCATTATTCACTCTCCCACCTGGAAGATAAAGACTCCTATATTAGGATGCTCTTTGTCGACTACAGCTCTGCCTTCAACATGGTTATCCCCCACAAACTCACCGACAAACTGTCTTCACTTGGCCTGCACCCCACCCTCTGCGACTGGCTATTGGACTTTCTAACTGGAAGGCCCCAGTCTGTCAGGATGGGCAACAGGGCCTCAGCCATTATCATCACAAACACAGGTGCCCCACAGGGTTGTGTTCTCAGTCCCATCCTCTACAGCCTCTTCACCCACGACTGTGTTGCCTCCCACAAGGACAATATCATCCTAAAGTTTGGGGATGACACAGCAGTGATAGGACGCATCACTGGTGATGACGAAGCATCCTACTGGAGGGGGGTGGCCAACCTGGTGTCATGGTGTGAGGACAACAACCTCCCCCTCAACACAGACAAGACAAAGGAGATGATAGTGGACATGAGAAAAGGGAGGAGGAGACTCCATTGGCCACTGTTCATCCGGAAGCTTGAGGTGGAGAAGGTGTGCAGCTTTAAATACCTGGGCATCCACATCAGCGAGGACCTTAAGTGGACACACAACACTACAGAGCTAGTTAAGAGAGCTCAAGAGTGACTGTACTTTCTGAGGAAGCTGAAGAAGTTTTCAACAATTTCTACAGCTGCATCATTAAGAGCATTCTGACAAACTGCATCACTTCGTGGTACGGCAGCACCACTGCCCTGGATGGCAAACGCCTGCAGAGAGTGGTGAAGACAGCAGTGTCATGTATGCTGCGTAATTGCGCAGTACGCAAATGAATTGGTACGAGCCCAACTGCAGGTGAAGTGAAACGTGTTTATTAAACAGAAAAACATACAAAGTGTCCAGTGAAAAACAGTTCCAAAATAAGTTATGGTAAAGATGACCGGCTACAAACTCCGTTGGTTGGAGAGGAGGAATAAGCCTCACGTGCTCCCAGACGGAACTGGGCAGCGGAGGAGAAGGGCGAATAATAATGAGGAAAATCCCCATGCGCTCCCAGGCGGGACTAGGCAGCAGAGAAGAAGGGCTAATAATAATGAGGAAGACTTACATGTCGGGTCAGAGCAGAACTGGCTCTGGAAACAACAACACTGAGCATAGTCCAACAGGGAAGAGGAACCAACAATGAGCGAGCCTAGACATAAAATGTAGACTAACACCGTCATGAGTGCTCACACTGTCACCCATAAGTACACCGTGAACTTAATGAGTGACAAGTGGATGCAGGTGTGTGACGGCAGTTGATGCATGAATGCGGGTCAGCGTATGTGAGTAGGAATGAATGTGTGTGTGGGTGTGTGCATGTATGTGTGCGTGCGTGCATGAGTGTGTATGTGTAGAAACACAAAAGATGATGGCAACTTGGTAGCAGCTTGGTGAATGCCTGGCAGAGAGAGAGGAGGGGGCGTGGCTGTAGACTGGCAGGTAGGCTCAGAGACTCCAATAACCTGCCAGTAGGAATAATTAGCAACAATCAGGAAACTACAGCCACCGATCATGGAACGGGGTTGAAACATCAACCCTGTTCTTGACAGAGCCCCCCCCCCTTAAGGAGTGGATTCCAGACACCCACCGTACCATCAAAACACAAAAGAAAACCTGCCCCCCCACCCAGAGAACAATCACACAAACCAGGGCGGAAGGTGGGGGGAAACAGGTGAGGAGGGAATAAACAAACAGGAAAAATAAACACTACAGAACAAAGCAGACAAAAACACCCAACCCCAAACCTAAGACTAAGCCCCCCCCCCAAGAACCAAGAGTCCCAAAGTTCAGGGGGCCGGCCAAAGTCCCAGGGCCACTAGGCAGCCAGCAGGCAGCCTGCATTGCAGCGTCAGGCGGCCTGCCAGAGAAAATGGGCCACCTGACACAGAGACCCAGTCCTTTGGGTGGTCGGCCCGCATAGGTAAGCCACCAGGACTAGAGGGACAAACGAGGCAGTGGCCTACCCACAGGAAGGCTGAGAGGTGGGTGGCCGGACAGAGGAAAGGGGACCCCTGCGGTTACTGGTGGTGGAGGAAGATGGACCACGACGGTGCCCAGCAGAAAAAGAAGGAACACCCACAAGGCCTCAGGAAGGGGAGAGGAGACCCTGGTGTCCTCAGACTGGCCAGCAGCACTCTCAGTGGTCCCAGCTTGGGACTGGAGCGTGGTCGCATCTACGGTGGACCCGGACTGGGCCATGGCTGCACCCTCAGTGGTCCCGGCCTGGGACAGAGTTGCACCAGCGGTGGTCCCAGCCTGAGACCTCATTGCTCCTACGGTGAGCCCCGACTGGGCCTGTGTAGCATCCACCATGACGACCTCCTCAGCGGGGAAGACAGAACCCCCAATGACCTCCAGCGGTGAGCTTGGATCTTCGGACTCATCCGGTGGCGTACAACTCACTCCGGCAACCCTGGAAGAGGACTCGAACAGAGAAGAGGAAGGGTCAGGGTTGCCGGCAGCGGCAGAGGTCGGTGAGGCAAGCTCAGGTGCAGCGTGCAGCTGCAGCTGGCCCTCCTCACCTAGAGCTAGGCAAAAATGCTCTAACATAGAAAGGAGAAAAACAAAAGAGAGCACTTGCCTTAGCTCGAGCTCCACCGCCGTCCAGGACTCCAATGATCCGGGTGATATTCTATTGGGCTCGGCCTCCTGGAGGTCAGCTTGGGTGCTGGCTCTGCTACAGTGCCCCCTGCAGCAGGCGTGATGATAACTGCAGTCTCATCTGTCCCAGCTGTCGTGCTCCACCCAGGAAATTCTTCCGGCATGACGACTGGGGTCTGGCTCACCATTGCTGTGGGGGAAGGATCCTCCCGGACGTCTGGCTCCTCCTGGTTCCGGTGATCCAGCTCCAGCACCGGCGTACTCTCGGGAAACACAGGAGCGAGCATGGAGAGGGCTGGTGAGCAGTTCAGAGCAGCAGCAGGTGGGGAGAACTCAGGGGACTGTTTTTCCTGAGTCTCCCTACCAGGAATCAGGCAAGACATTTCATCATTAATAGAAGTGGAATGAAATAACACTTGCCTGCTTTCCCGGCTTTGGATGTTGCCTGCTGCTGTGGTGTGTGGAGAGTCGTCCATCTCCCTGACTCTGGAGAGCTTGGACCCCACTGTGGAAGGAGTAGGGACTGCCCCTGGTGTCATGGAGATGGGAATTTCCAGAGATGGCACGGAGATCCTCTGGCAGCGGGAGGAGTCATTGAGGAGACAGGTTGTGCAGCAGCTGGAGAGGAGAAGTTGGCTGACGGGACAGCTGGTGAAGAAAAACTGGAAGAGAGAACTGCCGCGGGATAAGTCTCACAGGATGAAAAAAGGGCTGCTGGCGAGGAGGAGATGGTGCCTCTCCAGTGATCTGGGACTGGACGACTGTTCCGCCTCGAGGCTGGGCACGCACTCGCCGGAACCGGTGTTATGCCTGCTGGAGCTGAAGGAAACGATAGTGAAGTGGGAGAAGAGGAGGACGGCTGTTGGGGAGTGCGCCTCTGCCTCAGCACAGCGGGAAATGCTTCGAACCTCAGGTTGGGAAACATTTGCTGGAGTGCATGGACCGAGGAATACAGTCCCATGTACTGTGGATAACTCCTGAGTCCAGGATGCGCCTTCAGGACTCTCATGGCTCCACGCAAACACTCCCATACCTGGTTGGGACCCCGAGCTTCTAGAGCCTTGTCCACATAGCTCTGAATGACATCCGCCACCTATTCTTCCTCCAAACTGGGTCTACCCGGTGCCAACCCTCCCCACCATGGGTGAGGTCGATGACCCGGAAACATGGCCAGCTCCAAACAGGTAAGATAAACACACACAAAAAGGTGAAAAAACGACACACTACTTCACCGCTGGGCTCTTTTATGGTGACGGCATACTGTCATGTATGCTGCGTAATTGCGCAGCGCACAAATGAATTGGTACAAGCCCAACTGCAGGTGAAGTAAAACGTGTTTATTAAACAGAAAAACATACAAAGTGTTCAGTGAAAAACAGTTCCAAAATAAGTTATGATAAAGATGATCGGCTACAAACTTTGTTGGTTGGAGAGGAGGAATAAGCCCCACACGCTCCCAGATGGAACTGGGCAGCGGAGAAGAAGGGTGAATAATAATGAGGAAAAGCCCCACGTGCTCCCAGATGGGACTTGGCAGCGGAAAGGAAGGGCTAGTAATAATAAAGAGGACGACTTACATGCCGAGTTGGAGCGGAACTGGCTCTGGAAACAACAACACCGAGCATAGTCCAACAGGGAAGAGGAACCAGCAATGAGTGAGCCTAAATATCAAATGTAGACTAATGCCGTCCCAACGAGTGCTCACACTGTCACCCATAAGTACACCGTGAACTTAATAAGTGACAAGTGGATGCAGGTGTGCGACGGCAGTCGGTGCATGAATGAGTGTCAGTGTATGTGAGTAGGAATGAATGTGTGTGTGTGTGTGTGTGTGTGTGTGTGTGTGCATGTATGTGTGCATGCGTGCATGAGTGTGTATGTGTAGAAACACAAAAGATGATGGCAAGCAGCTTGGTGAATGCCGGGCAGAGAGAGAGGAGGGGGCGTGGCTGTAGACTGGCAGGGAGTCCAGGCTCAGAGGCTCCAATAACCTGCCAGCTGGGAATAATTAGCAACAATCAGGAAACTACAGCCATCGATCATAGAACAGGGTTGAAACATCAACCCCGTTCATGACAAACGGAGAAGATCATCAGGACTCCACTCCCCTCTCTGCAGAGCATCTACCACTGCAGAGTCCAAAGGAGAGCTGACGCCATCCTCCGGGACCCCACCCACCCCCAGCACAGACTGTTCCCACTTCTACCCTCAGGTCAAGGGTAGAGAAGTGTAAAATGCAGGACAACCAGACTGAAGAACTCCTTCTTTCCCACTGCCATCAGACTCTAGAACAGATTACAACTCCTCAAACTCCGTAACACAGCTTTGCATATAGAAACTCATGCACCGGCTGCTAAATTTGCACCCTGCTCACTTATACAGTAGATATACACTACCGTTCAAAAGTTTGGGGTCACTTAGAAATTTCCTTATTTTTGAAAGAAAATCACTTTTTTCAATGAAGATGACTTTAAACTAAACAGAAATACACTCTATACATTGCTAAAGTGGTAAATGACTATTCTAGCTGCAAATGTCTGGTTTTTGGTGCAATATCTACATAGGTGTATAGAGGCCCATTTCCAGCAACAATCACTCCAGTGTTCTAATGGTACAATGTGTTTGCTCATTGCGTCAGAAGGCTAATGGATGATTAGAAAACCCTTGTGCAATCATGTTAGGTCTGCAATGCTGTAATTGCTGCAAATGAAGGATTCTTTGACGAAAGCAAAGTTTGAAGGAAAAAATTATTATTTCAAATACAAATCATTATTTCTAACCTTGTCAATGTCTTGACTATATTTTCTATTCATTTTACAACTCATGGTGGTAAATAAGTGTGACTTTTCATGGAAAACACAAAATAATTGTCTGGGTGACCCCAAACTTTTGAACGGTAGTGTAGTCCCACCCGTCTGATGTCCATACCCATCTCTGCTGCTCATTATCATCTCTGCTGCTACTTATCATGCACAGTCTACTGATACTACTGGTACAGAAATTAGCGCCGGGTGCTAATCTGTAATTTGTAATTATACACTGCTCATTACACAATGCTCATTTGCGCACTGTACATACTGTAGGTCTATGCCATCTCAGGTTCACACCAGGTTGGACAATGCTCATTTGTACACTGTACATAGGTTCATGCCATCTCAGATTCACGTCACCTCTGATATCAATATACCACTATCATTTTAGTCATCCATTGAATTTTCAATTTCATTCCTCTTGTCTGACTGCTTTAACTGTCCAGACTGCCTAGTGTGTGTTATTAGTACTCATTAGTTTTAGTATTTAGTATCAAGGTGTGCTTAAGGAGCCCTAACTGCCTAACTGTGTTTTGGTGTGTGTGTTATTATACTGTGTTAGTGTGTCATGACCTTATTAGAATTGTTGTTTCTGTACCTGTTACCTTGGCATTCGTTCGGAGAGTAAAGTAAGAATTTCATTGCTCAGGAAATGTAGCATTTCTTAACTGTGCACATGATAATAAAGCCTTTGAATCTTGAATCTTGAATCATTTCTTGCCAGTTACTTCCTGTTACTCATTACAACTGAGGATGGTGTTTAGTTTAATTTTTTTTCTTTTTTGTGCATCCATCAAAAATGAAAACAAAGTAAATAACGTCATCAAACTTTCAGTCAAAGAAGAAAAAAACATTTCAAAGCACAAAAAGAAAAGGGTGTAGACTGAAGCAAAGCTTATTTATGCTTGCCCCTTTGGTCTATGGTCTTTCAGTGTTTACATGAACACTGGAACGTCTTGTTTTTAAATCTTTTTTAATTCCAGTGAGTTTAATAAATATTTTAAACAGTCTACAACCTGGATGATTAAAACATGAAGCTGCACAATATCACACACCATTTGTGATACATGGGATGCATTATTAATGCTTAGTGTTTTGGACAGTTCTTATCATTTTAATAACTTACAATTCAACATATAAAACAGAAACTGAAATCTGTAATATTGAAACATTACCAGATGCTTGCTTCATTGTTGAAGTGTGAATCGCATCAAGGCAAGACATAGGAATTTCATTTATTTGGTTCACACTTCCTTGGACTACATCTTTGCTCAGGGACTGCCACAGAAGAGGAGCTGAGGGAAATAAATCCAAAACACAGATTACCATGAGAAGAAAAAATGACCAAGATGGGTGATACGTAATTATATTACCTGCATCACTGCAATCATGCTCATATTTGTGGGGCTGGACCTGCAAGCATTAAACACACTAGCTTAAACAAAACTTCATCAGTTTATACCTAAAGAAAATGATGAGCACAAAACAACTGTACACCTGTAACCGACTGAGCTGATCATCCATTGCGTCCAGGAGAAGGTCACAGTGATCCCGTTTGAAAGTGGGATGATCAAACCCAGACAAGCTGCAGTGGTCACTGAGATCTAAAAGCACAAAACAATACCTTAAAATTATAGTTCTAATAGAGAGACAAAAACAAAATACAGATGTAAAGTTAATGATAAATGTGCAAACCAGAGTAAAGAAGCATGTCCTCGGCATCTCTGTCAGCTCCACTATCAGCCATGTCCTGCAGTTGAGGACAAATATGCAGACATACAGACAAAGCAAGCTTCAAGAGTGGGGGTTATGTTGCTCTGTTGTCCAGGAGACTGAGACCATTTAGAGAGCTGGCAGGCCAAACTGACTTCTTTTCACCAAGACCACTCTAAATTTCTATTCATGGACGGCTCTCCACAAAACCTGTACAATACCTGGAGCTGTTCAAGTTTAAGTTCACTCTTACAGTTGGATTTGATTTCCTCAAATGTCTAACTTCAGCAAGCTTAAAAAATTTAATAGCTTACTGGGATTTTTTTCCTCTGCACTCACCACTAAACTTATGGAAATGAGAGTGACGATGGTGCAGTGTGGTCTGGGAATCTCTAGATAATCCTTTTTTTTTTTTTTCACCAATACGAAACAACAGTAAAAGGGAAAAAACAGAGAGTATTTGTTATCTTGTACCAAAGCTTAGAATGATTAAAAAAACACACACCAAAACTCATTGTTTCATTTCAAATAAAACATTGAAAAACCAATGAAATGGGCTCCATTTTTCTGTTCTTGCCAATTTGTTTGCTCCATTTTTATTTTTGAACAAACTAATGAAATACGGCTGACTAGTGTCGCTCACTTTGTTTTGTCATTCAGACATCAGTGAACCAAACCCACACCCCACCTTTCCTCCTCAGTTTGTTTTGAAAACCAAAGAGATTACCAGACCTTGTGACAAGAAGTTGTAAACACAGAGTAGGATGTGTGGCCAACTAAAAAGCCTCTGACTTTTCAACAAATGTGCAAAGTTTAAGCTTTATCCACCAGATCTGCAGCATGCTAAATATAGACAGAAGGACAGACAATGTAATTACTTGTGAACATGGCTATATAATTCTGTTATTAAGCCTTATACTGTAATGTGCTTAAGCAGTTCCTCTACCTTAATTCCTGTTCTCACTATGGGCAGCAGATGACAATCTATTTTTTTAGATTAATTATTATTTTGGGATTTGCAGACAGCAAACATATTTTATATTTCCAGATACAACCCCTGGCAAAAATTCTGGAATCACCACTCTTGAAGGATGTTCAATTGATCCTCTCTGTGGATCGCCAACTTTTTGTGGTTGGAGGGGTTTGCATGCCCTAATGATCCCAGGAGCTATGTTGTCAGGGGGAAATTGCCCCTAGTGGGGTCTCTCAAGGCAAACTGGTCCTGGGTGAAGGGCCAGACCAAGAGTGGTCCAGTGGATCCTGTTATGTCCATAACCAGCATCACAATAACCAGGCCAGAGGTGCAATAGAACTTGACATGATTATGTGACTCACAGACACAAGGCGCTCCCGTACAGGCAGAGGCAAAGGTCAAAAGAGACCGTGCCTCTTCCACATCAGCCCTCTATACTCAGGGCGGCGGTGGAGCCGGAAAGGTGGAGCCACCACCCACATCACACAATAACACATCACATTAATATATAACATCCCCCCCCCTTTAGAAAAGTCCAAAACACATGCATACTAATTAGGCCCTCCCAAATTTAGTACCCGAGTCACACTCTAACAGTAAATAAATAAGGCAGGCCTATCCATGCACACAAACAACTAAAACTAGAGGGGGACAGGTGGACTGCCATCCCACCTCCACACAGCCGGACGGATTATTCTGCCGTCTTTAATAATAAGAGTCTATAAAATAAAATATTGCCAAGCTCCTAATATAACATAAAATAACTCCATAAACTTATATACATAAAGGGTAAACCCGTAACTCAGTAAACAAACAATCAATCAGTCAACTTGCACATTCATGCCCTGCTAATAACATTCCCAATAATTCCACTCCAACCCGGGCAAACCCCACAGTAATACACACCTCAAACATGGTGATACACATATTACTTGAGTTTTTTTTTTTTTTCCACATGGGCACCTGTTATAGCAGTTCTGTATGTGAAATATATTAACTACATAGCCCGGGCAGTTCACATTTAACCCAATCCATTGCCCCTTGCTACCATACAGTCTCAATGGAGAATCCACCCCCCGGGAGACTCGTCTGACGGGTCCCACCCAGAACTCCTTTGTCTCTTTGTCCCTGGAGATGAGCCACATCAGGGCCCCGACACCTCCTTCTCCTCGATAGCGCTCCGCAGTTCATTGGGGTGTCTCCATGAGTCATCTGACAGCCAAAGGTACTCGTCCCCCCGAACAGCCACCACCTTCAGCCGCCCCTGGTCCTCCCGTCGCTTCCTCTTCCCATGGACATCTCTCAGCCGAGCCTCCTCTCTGGGTCAAACCACGTCACCGACTCCCAAAGGAGCTCAACTCCACTTCCAATGTCCACGATGTTTCAACTGGGCCTCCACACCGGGTTGCGCCACACCAGCGACCCTCCGCGAAGCCCAACTTGGCCTGCAGTGTTCCTGTGTGGCACATCTGTTTCCCGTGCCAGCCGGTCCTGCCCTGCTCTCTTTCATTTTGAACGCTGGCGTAGCCATTGCAGCTCCATGCTTCTCGGTATCTCCAGACCGAATCCCGGAAGCAGAGGGAGCTGTCCTCACAGCCTCACCCACCATTACGGGCGTTTCACCATGCTGCCCAGTTCCCTCACCTAGGGTAACATGGGCCCTAGCACCGGAACCCTGCTCTGATGGCCCTGGGTGGTATTTGTCCTGTCCATCTCCCAGAATACTAGGCTATGTATCGTCCCAAACTACATTGTACACCACTTGCGGCACCGGCCGGTCCCACAAACCACAGCCCAACCACTCCTCTCTGCTGCTGCTGGTGATTGAGAAGCCCAGTATATAAAGAAGGTTGCAGCCCATCACATTCGACCCACTCGCGGTCACCACGAACTGCAGGCTGGACACCACTGCTGTCTTGTACCTTACCGTCAGCTCCAGCGAACCCACAGTGGACAGCCTATTACCGCCATAACCACACAATGGCGTCAACAGACCTCTCACACAATGACAGGTGTTGCAGGCCAAGCCTGCTCTCCTTTAACCTGGACAGGTTGCGGTGTGTATGTGTATGTGAGTGTGTGTATGTGTGGAGGAGAAGTGACGTAAGGGGGCCCATGGCGGCGTTGTTGTGGCTGAGACGGGAGTAGCGATGGAGGTATAACGAGCTGTACATAATGATACGAAGAGTGTAAGAAGCCAGTGTGCTCCGGACGAGCAGTAAGTGTGGACAGTTGCTGCAGTCTAAATAAAGTGCCTCGTTCTTCCCACTTGAAAGGTTTGTTGGACTGTGTATTGGCTGTTACCACTAACGAGCCGCGCTAGAATAAACAGGCTAGCGCTACCCGGGGCTGCTCAACTACGGTTCGGCGGCCAGCAGAACATCGGGTTGGTAACACAGGGGAAAAAACTCCTCACAGTAGGCCAGTTCAACACCAACCTCACCGCACCCGTGTCCACCAATAGCGGCATGTCCTCGCCATCCAACATAACTGTAATTTATGTATGGCCTTCTGTGCTCGGGGAGACGGTGTGAACAACTGTAGGAGTCGTGGCGGGGGAATCCACTTCATGTCGCCGTTCCCCTTGCTCAAACTTTTTACAGACCCTAGCAAAATGATTTAGGAGTCCGCAGACACTCTCTCACCTTGTACTGGTGCTTGGTAGACCCACAGCCAAAAACACTTTGGCGACCCCAGGGCGGACCTATTTTTTATAGCGGTAGCGTATTCTTCTCTGTCTTCCATGCTGTCATTGCTATCCGGGTCTACAGCCTGCGCCGCTGATTGTGAGTCGGGTTGCCCCAATGCTGTTCTTTCCCCAAGGTTCCGTGACAGTTTATCCGCTGCTTGAAACTGTTGGGCTATATCCACAGCCTAGGACAACGTCAGTTCACCGGAATGTGCAAGGAGTCTTGACCGTGCCACTGCACACAGTGTGTGCTCTGCCAACTGATCGCGGACAATTTCCTCTTCTAAGGTCCCAAACTGGCAACACCCAGCCAGTTGGTGCAGATCAGCAACATACTGCTGCACCGATTCTCCAGCCCGCTGGCGGTGCTGTCGGAACTGGATCCTCCAGACGTTGACATTCTCAGGGGCGCAAAAGTAGTGCGCCATTAGCCCAACCACGTCCTCAAAACTGTCGCTCACTCCCAATGTACTAAGAATGCGCTGTCCCTCCATGGCAAGATTGTGGACCAATATTACCCATGCATGCAATTTCTCTAGTTTGCCGAGGTTCATTGCCACCAGATAATTTTCGAATGCGGCAAACCACCTCTCCCACAGCACCGGTGGCTCGCCAGGAAGCTCCAGAAATGTCCGAATGCCCGAAATACCTTTATCCATACTTTTATCCTCATCGCCAAATGTTATGTCCATAACCAGCATCACAATAACCAGGCCGGAGGTACAATAGAACTTGACTTTATTATGTGACTCACAGACACAAGGCGCTCCCGTACAGGCAGAGGCGAAGGTCAAAAGAGACCGTGCCTCTTTTGCATCAGCCCTTTATACTCAGGGTGGCGGCAGAACTGGAAATGTGGAGCCAGCACCCACATCACACAATAATACGTCATATAAATATATAACAGATCCCATAAAAAAATTTACATCAAGGATCTAGTGTACCCAAAGGAGCCACATGGGTTCGTGCCTCCAGTGGGATCACCACCTGTGCAAGGGATCATGGTGATCATGGTGCTATGTGAACTTGGCAGCAGTCTGAGCTGCTCTGCTTGGACTGCTACCCCCGTGGCCCAGACCCTTGGATAAGTAGTAGAGGATGGACAGATGGATACAAATAATAGCTCTATAAGTTTTTCAAACATGAAGAAGAAGGAAAAATATATTTTAAATTACAGGTGGAAAAACATTAATTTCATATTATTTATAAATATTGTGGAGCAGATATTGAGTTCATATCTCCCCACAAATGCATGACTGTGTGTGTATTGGTGACTCCACGTCTGGTGGGACAAAGGAGGTCTGGACCTACAGGGATCTACAGGAGATGACGAGTAGGTGTGAGTCTTGACCTTTGTCTCCGAGAGGATGTCCCAGGGAGATTCCCGGAACACTATAGAACAAGAGACAATAGTGAAACATGGAGTGCATTGTGACTGAGGCTATGTGCCATGTAATTATATGTTTGCTTATGTAACATGTGACTGTGGGTTGTGGCCCCAGCAGAGTATAAGAACGTGGTATTCGATTGCTCAGTCTCTTTTCCTGCATAGAGATTGATAGAGCATGTGTTCACTCAATAAAGTTGACTCTGAGAAATAAACTCAGCCTCATCCTTGAACGCATTCTCTACAATATGACCTAAAAGAGCGGGTAAATAAGATAAGATAAGATAAGCCTTTATTAGTCCCACAATGGGGAAATTCCAGGATTGCAACAGCATAGGGATAGCAACACTCAGAGCAACAGTCAGAAGGCAAGAAGAAACAACATCTAGTAAACATATGTCCATATTACTATAAATGTATATATATAGACACACAGTGCAGAGCATTATGGCTGGTGAATGTGCAGCAGAAAGTCTAAGCTCTCTCTCCGTGACCCCCTTAGCGAAGAAGAGACCACCAGGTGGGCCTCGCTGGTCTCCTGCAGAGCCATGACGGCGAAGCTCAGGAAACGCAGGTCGGTCTTGAAGTCCTGAGCGATCTCCCTCACCAGGCGCTGGATGGGCAGCTTACGGATGAGCAGCTCCGTGGATTTCTGGTAGCGACGGATCTCTCTCAGAGCCACGGGCCTGTGACGGCGAGGCTTCTTCACTCTGCCGGTGGCCAGAGCGCCTCTCCGAGCAGCCCTGGTGGCTAGCTGTCTCCTGGGGGGCTTCTTCCTCCAGTAGATTTTACGGGCGGTCTGCTTGGTTCTTGCCATCGCTCTTTATTATTCTGTCTTATATTTTTGATATAATAAATAAATATGAAGCACATATACTATGATTAGTGTTTGTACTTGGGATAAAGTTTGTACAACATGTAGCATTTTTACATAAATTATGTGTGTACTGATGTACTGTATAAATCCAAATATTGTGGTGGGTCCATGAGACCTTGGCTGAGTAATGAAATAGTAAACACCACATAAGGGTTAATTAAAAAGAAGAAGAGAATGTTGCAGTCAAGATACATATATCATTTTAATAAACAGCTAAATATATTTTTGGTTTCTACAAATCCCAATCTCAGGAAAAACAAATTATGCATAGAAACAACAGACGTTTAAAGTCTAGCCTTGTTTGTCTGTTTCTTGTTTATTTATTTATTAATAACACGTTTGAAAGGATAAGTACTGCTGTGGCCCTGCTTGTAAAAGGAAGATTAAAAAAAGTTTTAGGTAGTCATTAATTCTTCAGGGGTATTTTGTGGCACGGCTATAATGATGATCCTGTCAGTAAGATAAGGAAAAGAAATTACCATCCATCCATCTTCTATCGCTTTTCCGGAGGTCCGGGTCACGGAGGCAGCATTTCAAGCAGAGAAGCCCAGACTTTCCTCTCCCCAGCCACCTGCTCCAGCTCTTCAGAGAGGATACCAAGGCGTTCCCAGACCAGCTGGGAGACAGTCTGTCCAGCGAGTCCTGGGTCTGTCCCGGGGTCTCCTCCCAGTGGGATGTGCACGAAACACCTCAAGTGGGAGGCGTCGAGGAGGCATCCTGATCAGATGCCCATACCACCTCAACTGGCTCCTTTCAATGGGGAGGAACAGCGGTTCTACTTTAAGCCTCTCCCAGATGACTGCGCTCCTCACCCTATCTCTAAGGGTGAGTCCAGCAATCCTACGGAGAAAGCTCATTTCAGCTGCTTGTATCCGCAGTCTCATTGTTTCGGTCATTACCCAAAGCTCAAGACCATAAGTGAGGGTAGGAACATAGATTGACCGGTAAATCGATAGCTTTGCCTTAGAGCATAGCTCCCTCTTCACCACAACGGTCCGGTACAACGTCCTCATCACTGCAGATGCTGCTCCGATCCATCTGTCAATCTTTCGCTCCACTCTCTCTTCACTCGTGAATAAGACCCCAAGATACTTAAACTCTGCCACGTAAGGCAGGGGCTTGTCCCCAACCCGAAGAGAACAATCCACCTTTTTCCAGCTGAGGACCATGGACTCCGACTTGGAGGTGTTGATTCTCATCCCATCTGCTTCACACTCTGCAGCAAACCATCTCAATAAGACCTGTAGGTCATTGCTGGATGAAGCCAACAGGACAACATCATCTGCAAACAACAGAGCTGAGACCCTGTGGTCACCAAGCATGACACCGTCCGTTCCCTGGCTGTGCCTAGAAATCCCGTCCATAAAAATAATGAATAGGATCAGTGACAAAGGGCAGCCCTGGCAGAGTCCAACTCTCACTTAAAATGAGTCCAACCAAGTGTTGGCAATACGAATCAAACTCTCACAATGGTCATACAGAGACCGGATAACTCGTAACAGGAGGAACCACCACCCTGGTTTGCCATGCCAAAGGCACTGTCCCCAACCTCCACACAATGTTGCAGAAGCGGGTCAACCATGACGGCCCTACAACATCCAGGGCCTTGAGGTACTCAGGGCGAATCTTGTTCACTCCTGGGGCCCAGCCACCAAAGAGTTTTTCATCCACTTTGGCGACCTCAGTCACTGCGATGGGCCAGATAGCCCCCTCGTCCACAAGCCCTGCTTCCTCTGTGGAAGCCGTGTCAGTGGGATTGAGGAGATCCTCGAAGTATTCCTTCCACCTCCGGATGATATCTCTAGTCAAAGTCAGCAGCGCCCCATCCACACCATACACAGTGTGGACAGGGAGCTGCTTCCCCCTCCTGAGCCGCCGGACAGTTTGCCAGAATCTCTTCGAGGCCGACCACAAGTCTTGTTCCATGACCTCACCAAACTCCTCCCACACCTGAGTTTTTGCTTCAGCAACTACCCAAGCCGCACTCCGCTTGGCCTGCCAGTACACCTCAGCTGCTTCAAGAGTCCCACAAGCCAACCAAGCTTGATAGGACTTCTTCTTCAGCTTGATGCCCCCCCACCACTGTTGTCCACCACTTGGTTTGGGGGTCGCCACCACAAGATGCACAGACAACCTTGTGGCCGCAGCTCTGGGCCGCCGCTTCAACAATAGAGGTGGAGAACATGGCCCATTCAGACTCCATGTCTCCAGATTCCCTCGGAATGTGGTTGAAGTTCTTTCGGAGGTGGGAGTTGAAGAACTCCTGGACAGGGGCCTCAGCCAGACGTTCCCAGCACACCCTCACCGTACGTTTAGGTCTACCAGGTCTGAATAGCATCCTCTCCTGCCATTGGATCCAACTCGCCACCAGGTGGTGATCAGTTGACAGCTCTGCACCTCTTTACCCGAATGTCCAAGACATACGGTCGCAGGTCTGATGACACGATAACAAAATTGATCATCGACCTGCGACCTTGGGTGTCCTGATGCCAGGTGCACATATGAACACCCTTATTCTTGAACATGGTGTTTGTTATGGACAAACTGTGGTTTGAAGCTAAGAAGTCCAATAACTGAACACCACTCCGGTTCAGATTGGGCAGGTTGTTCCTCCCAATCACCCCCATCCAAGTTTCACTGTTATTGCCCACGTGCGCATTGAAATCCCCCAGTTGGACAATGAAGTCTCCAAGAGGAGCACTCTCCAGCACCCCAGTCAGAGACTCTAAAAAGGGTGGGTACTCTGAACCATCATTTGGTGCATAGGCACAAATGATGGTCAGGACCTGTTTCCCAACCTGAAGGCGCATGGAAACAACCCTTTTGTCCCCCAGGGAAAACTCCAATATAGAGACAGCACAGTGGGGGGATACAATAATACCCACCCCTTCTCGTCGCCTCACGCTCGGGGCAACTCCAGAGTAGGTCAAGCTCCAGCCCCTCTCTAGGAAACTGGTTCCAGAACCAGAGCTGTGTGTTGAGCTGAGGCAGACTATATCTAGCCGGTATCTCTCAACTTCATGCACCAGCTCAGGCTCCTTCCCCACCAGAGAGGTAACATTCCACATCCCAAAAGCCAGTTTAAGAAGCATGGGATCAGACCGCCAAGGTCTCTGCCTTCAACCACCACCTGATCCACATAGTACTGTACCTCCATGGTCCCTCCTGCAGGTGGTGAGCCCACTGGAGGGCGGACTCATGCAACTCCTTTGGGCTGAGCCTGGCTGGGTCCCATAGACAGAAACCTGGCCACTAGGCACTAGCCATCGAGCCCCTCCCCCAGGCCTAGCTCCAGGGTGGGGCCCCGGTAACCCCATGCCAGGCGGGGTACACTGAGTCCATGTTCTAACATTCATCATGAGAGTCTGTTGGATCGTTCTTAGTCTGGCCCTTCACCCAGGACCAGTTTATTTTGGGTGATCCTACCAGAGGCAAATTTACCCGGATAGCATTGCTCCTGAGCGCGCACCCCCCCCCCACCCCCACCATCATGATAAGGTGATGATCCATGAGGGGGATAATGAAAAGATAAGGAAAGATAAGAAAAAGAAATTACCATTAATTACAATCCTTAAAGCTGTGTCCTTAAATGCAGCATTTCTATTAATTCCTTGCCATTTGGTCTAATGGGCCAAGTCACCGGAGAGAAGAAAGTCTTCCAGAAACTTCCATCCATCCATCCATCCATCCATCCATCCATTCATTTTCTATCACTTTTCCGGAAGTCCAGATCATGGAGGCAGCAGCTCAAGTAGAGAAGCCCAGACTTCCCTATTCCTGGCCACCTGCTCCAGCTCTTCAGAGAGGATACTAAGGCATTTCCAGGCCAGCTGGGAGACATAGTCTCTCTAGCGTGTCCTGGGTCTGCCCTGGGGCCTCCTCCCAGTGGGACATGCCCAAAACACTTCAAGTGGGAGGTGTCCTAGAGGCATCCTGATCAGATGTCCAAACCACCTCAACTGGCTCCTTTAGATGTGGAGGAGCAGCGGTTCTACTCTAAGCATCTCCCAAATGACTGAGCTCCTCACCTTATCTCTAAGGGTGAGTACAGCAATTATATGGAGAAAGCTCATTTCAGCCGCTTGTATCCATGATCTTGTTCTTTTCGTCATTACCCAAAGCTCGTGACCATAGGTGAGAGTAGGAAAGTAGACTGACTGGTAAATCGACAGCTTTGCCTTAGAACTCAGCTCCCTCTTCACCACAACAGACTGGTACAACGTCCGCATCACTGCAGATGCTGCTCCAATCCGTCTGTCAATCTCTCGCTCCATTTTCCCCTCACTTGTGAATAAGACCCCAAGATACTTAAACTCCTCCACTTGGGGTAGGAGCCTGTCCCCAAACCAGAGAGGACAATCCACCTTTTTCCGGCTGAGGACCATGGACTCGGACTTGGAGGTGCTGATTCTCATCCCAACCACTTCACACTCAGCGGCAAACCATCCCAGCAAGAGCTGTAGGTCATTGCTGGATGAAGCCAACAGGACAACATCATCTGCAAACAACAGAGATGAGATCCTGTGGTCACCAAGCATGACACCCTCCATTCCCTGGCTGCGCCTAGAAATCCTGTCCATAAAAATTATGAACAGGATCAGTGACAAAGGGCAGCCCTGGCAGAGTCCAACTCTCACTGGGAATGAGTCCGACCGAGTGTTGGCAATACGAACCAAACTCTCACAACGGTCGTACAGAGACCAGATAGCTCATAACAACAAGCCTGATACCCCATACTCCCGAAGCACCCCCAACAAAAAACCACGAGGGACGCGGTCAAATGCCTTCTCCAAGTCCACAAAACACATAAACTGGTTGGGCAAACTCCCACAAACCCTCGAGAATTCTTGAGAGGGTAAAGAGCTGGTCTGATGTGCCACGGCCAGGACGAAAACCACATTGCTCCTTCTGAATCCAAGGTTCGATCAACGGCCGGACTCTCCTCTCCAGTACCTTGGCATAGACCTTCCCAGGGAGGCTGAGGAGTGTGATCCCTCTAAAGATGGAGCACACCCTCCGGTCCCCTTTTTTGAAAAGAGGAACCACCACCCCGGTTTGCCATGCCAAAGGCACTGCCCCCGACCTCCACGCAATGTTGCAGAGGCATGTCAACCATGACAGCCCAACAACATCCAGGGCCTTCAGGTACTCAGGGCGAATCTTGTCCACCCCCTAGGCCCGGCCACCAAGGAGATTTTTAACCACCTTGGCGACCTCAGCCCCTGTGATAGGCGAGTCATCCCCCTCGTCCACAAACCCTGCTTCCTCTGTGGAAGGCGTATCAGTGGGATTGAGGAGATCCTCGAAGTATTCCTTCCACCGCCCGACGATATCCCCAGTCGAAGTCAACAATGCCCCATCCGCACCATACACAGTGTGGACAGGGAGCTGCTTTCCCCTCCTGAGCCGCCGGACAGTTTGCCAGAAGCTCTTCGAGGCTGACCAAAAGTCTTGTTCCATGGCCTCACCGAACTCCACCCATACCCGGGTTTTTTCTTCAGCAACCACCCGAGCTGCACTTCGCTTGGCCTGCCGGTACACCTCAGCTGCTTTGGGAGTCCCACAAGCCAACCAAGCCTGATAGGACTCCTTCTTCAGCTTAATGGCCCCCCTCACTACTGGTGTCCACCACTTGGTTCGGGGGTTGCCACCACGAGATGCACCGACCACCTTGCGGCCGTAGCTCTGGGCCACCGCTTCAACAACAGAGGTGGAGAACATGGCCCATTCAGACTCCATGTCTCCAGACTCCCTCGGAATGTGGTTGAAGTTCTTCTGGAGGTGGAAGTTGAAGACCTCCTGGACAGAGGCCTCAGCCAAACGTTCCCAGCATACCCTCACTATACGTTTGGGTCTACCAGGTCTGAATGGCTTCCTCCCCTGCCATCGGATCCAACTCACCACCAGGTGGTGATCAGTTGACAGCTCTGCACCTCTCTTTACCCGAGTGTCCAAGACATAAGGTCGCAGATCTGATGGCACAATAACAAAATCGATCATCGACCTGCGACCTAGGGTGTCCTGGTGCCAGGTGCACATATGGACACCCTTATGCTTGAACATGGTGTTCGTTATGGACAAACTGTGGTTAGCACAGAAGTCCAATAACTGAACACCACTCGGGTTCAGATCGGGCAGGCTGTTCCTCCCAATCACCCCCCTCCAGGTTTCACTGTTATTGCCCACATGCGCATTGAAGTCCCCCAGTAGGACAATGGAGTCTCCAAGAGGAGCACCCTCCAGCACCCCAGTCACAGACTCCAAAAAAGGTGGGTACTCTGAAACATCATTTGGTGCATTTGGTGTCCAGTGCGTCAGTTTCATATCCTTATAGGCAAACCTATATATTTAAACTTGTAAAACACTCTTTAAATTACTTACAGTACTTAAAGTTCTGAAATGTTTTCAGTCATTGCAGAACCTGTAGCTGCACCTATTTATTTATTTTATAAATTTATTTATTCAAATAAATTCAAACCTGTAGCTGCACCTGCTGCTGCTCCTGGTTTGATTATTTTTGTTGCCATGGACACGGTCCACCAGCTCGCAACTACTGAGGATGAGGGAAGCTCGTGCTTTGGGGCCTCTTTTTTGGGGGGGGTTCCACTAAACAGAGAACAGGACTGAACTGGACCCCAATCCCCCAGAAAACATCCAAATAATGAATGAAATCGTTTTTATGGGACACCAAAAGCCCACTAAACGCTCCCAAAATCAATTAAATAGTTTTTATTTTAATATGTAACGATAAATGATCATTCTTGCAGTAACCAGCATTACATAAAATGCCCATATAGTGCATTAAATTATATCTAATGGGACCAAGTGACATCAAGTTAACTAACGGGACACGTAAATATTCGAGACCCATTGTAATATATTCCTTGAAATTTAATTTAATAATTTTGGTGTTTTGTGTCCCATTCGGACATGTTCGTTGCTTAATCGAAATACTAACCAGACATTTAAACAGTCCAAATAATGAATACAATCATTATTACTTAAATATTTAGAACAAATGGACATTGTTGTAGAAACAAACGGGATTAAAAACGTATTCCTTCTATAATTAAGCACAATTTGTTAATTAAAAGCTTTCTGAAATCATAATGAATCAATTGAAGGACAAAATACCTGACATTACCCAGCAGAAGGACCAGTTTGGCTGCAACTATCCTCCACAGTTGCAATGGGGAGATTTATAATTTCACATGGATGAGAGCTGTACTGTAATTTCTGTGTTTTGTCGGAATTACCTTTGTAATGACGAGGCCAGGTACACAGTTGTGTGGTGTGTGGGATATGAGTGTGTGTGGTAGTCCCCACCCCCTAGGGTGGCCTGAGGTTGGCACAGCCCATCTGTGTATAAACCCAGGTTGTTGTAATAAAGTTGAGTTAGATGCATGAAGACTCACCTCCTGCTTGGTCATTTTACAGACATAACATTTGGCGACGAGGTCTGTAATGGATTACGTGTGCGAGGACTTTTTCACTGTCACCAGGAGACGAGGCGAGTTCATGTGCCTTAACCAACGGACAGGCGAGTCCCTTCTGTCATTTCTGGCGAGGCTTCGTGGCCTAGCTAAGAAGTCCAAGTTTGGGGCTTTGGAGGACGGCTTGGCGAGAGACAAAATGGCCCATGACACCAGCAACGCTTGGCTGGAGTACACACTGAGGACAGCTGAGGTGCCGCCATCGCTGGAGTTGGTGCTGGCCTTGGTGGAGCATAGGGAGTCCGTGATCCACCAAAACTGAGATCACTAAATGGCCTATCACATTCACACAACAAAACCCAAAACTAGGGAGGAAGGGTGGACTACGGTCCTACCCCACACAGCAAGGTGGATTATTCTGCCACCTGTAAAATACATAAATAAAGTCCATTAATAACTTAAAACATTGCCATGTTCCTAAAATGTAAATACACCCAGAACAATAACATTTTAGGGTTTTTTTGTAACACACAAACATATGAACATTAGACCTTATTTTATTATTTTTTCAAAACTACACTACTGTCCTTCTGGCAGAAAGGGGTAGAACTGGCTTGTGGGGGGCCCAGGGCAGCCCCTCAGTAGACCTGCCCCTGGAAGTGGCATGCCACTAGGATCGCAGCTGGCCTCATAGACGAGAGCGCCTCTTCTCTTTGCCATCGACCACCTCTCTCCTCTGGACCTGCCATTTCAAGCCTCCTCCTGGGCACGGCGCAGCTCACTGGCATGCCTCCATGAGCTGTCTGACAGCTGAAAGTAGGATGTGCCCCGCTCAGCCATGATGCACAGCCGTTCTTGGTGTTCCTCTGGCTGTCATTTGGCCCACATCCGCTGTAGACATCCCTTCCCTCAAGCCCAGACCAGGTCCGCAACTCTCAGATGAGCTCTACTCGGCCTGCAGTGTTGCTGACCAGCACGCGGTCCTTCCATGCCTGTTGGTCTGGCCCTGACTCCTTGTAAAGCTGCTGCAGCGGTCACCGTTGTAGCTCCAGATCTTCCAGCCCACTGTGACTGAGCTCTGGAGGAAACTGGGGCTAGCTGGTCGCCATCACTCGCTGACGCAGGTGCCTCCCCATCACCCCCTTCCACGGTACCCCGGGTGCCGGCACTGAGACCTTCCTGTGTCAAACCTGAGTGAGGCTGGTCCTGCTTGACAGCCGTGGTGCCCGGTAAATCTTCATCCCACACAGCGTCATCCTCCACCACCAGAACCGGACGGTTCTACTAGCCACAACCAGTCCACTCTTCCCCAGCGTCATCTTTAATGGTGAACTCCAGTCCATAAAACAGGTCACAGCCCGTGATGTTATCGCCTCAGGCCGTCACATGGAACGTGAAGTCAGCCATCACCACCGACTTGTCCCGAGCCGTTAACTACAGTGTTCCAACTGTGCGCAGCCTTCCACCTCCATAACCGTAGAGTGGCTTTGGGTTACCTTTTATTTTGTAGTGGGGAAAAAATTTCCTCACCACGGCTCAATTCAATAATGATCCTTCCACCCCCGTGTCGACCAGCAGCGGCACCTCCTCACCACCCAGCATCACCTTGCAGAACGTGAACCCCTTGGTACTCGGGGACACCGCATGGACAGTTGTCAGGGTGGGTGAAGTTGTTTTTCTCCGTGGGCCCTTCAGTTTGGACATACAACACACCCTGGCATAATGGTTCAAGTCTCTACACTTGCTACAGCGCTTCCCTCTAGCCAGGCATTCCCTAGCCTTGTATTGGTGCTTCGCAGACCCACAACCCATACACAAGGGTTTTCTTGGGGCAGACCTTCGGCTGATAGTGTTGGTTTCCACGCTGTCGTTGGTCACTCTATCCTCGCTGTCTGTGTCCGCTACTAATGCTGCAGCAGTGGACCCCCAGCTGCTGTTGTGATTGGTGCCACTTTAGCTCTGAAGCTAGCTTGTCTGCGGTCTCCACTTTGAGAGCTAGCTTGACAGCCTCAGATAACATCAGGTCACTCGGTGCCGAGAGTAGCCTAGCTCGTAAAGCATTGCTGGTTGTGTGCTCTGCCAGCTGGTCACGTACCATCTCTTCCTACAGTGGCCCAAAACAACACTCACTAGCCAGCTGCCTCAGGTCAGCGATGAACTGGTAGACAGCCTCACCCGCCCTTTGGTGTCGCTGCTGAAACCTAATCCTCCGGACGGTCACGCTGTCCGGGATGCTGAAATGGCCCGCTAGCAACTCAACCACGTCCTCATACGAGTCAGAAGTCCCTAGTGTACGCAGGATATGCTGGCCCTCAAACCCCAAATTATGCACCAGAAGCGCACGTGCCCTCAGTTTATCCAGGTCGAGTGCCATGATATAGTTTTGAAAGGCGGCAAACCATCTTGGCCAGGGCACAGGTGGCCCGCCCGGGAGCTCCAGGAAGGGCCGAAGTGGTGAAATACACGCCTCCATGTTTATTCTTGTTGCCAAAATACTATGTTGGAATTACCTTTGTAATGACAAGGCTAGGTGAACAGTTGAACTTCACTTTATTAAATGGGTGGTCACACACAACACAGCCACCAGGCAGGGGCATCGGCAAAGAACCCGTAACATGGATGCCTCTGGCATTTATGGGGCGGTGCAGTGGTGGAAGAAGAGGTGGCTGCCACCACATCGCATTTCACAATAAAACATAAAATACAACATCACAGGCTGCTACCTATTCTCTCTCTCTCTCTCTCTGAGTTTATGGGTGTTGTGTCAAAAAGTGAATGACTGCTGCACCCCATGACCCGTAGTCCATCAGACAAAATGAGCTTTTAAACAAGTGATTGCAATATACGGCAATATTAAAACTTGGTGATGTGATAACATGTGGCAGAAGTATAATTTGGCACTTAATTTTATTATTATTTATGTCTATGTTCACTCTGTTCTTCATTTGACAATCTGCTCACTCTTATTTTGAAGGTTAATGAAACCGGATTAGAGCTCTTATTTTGAAAGTTTGCTTCTGAAGGGAGAAAGTTTACCTGCAAAGTGCAGACACTACTGCCGCTGAAATGTATATCTCCACCTGGCAGCCATAGCAACCACTACAGTACAGTTCTCATCCATGTGAAATTATAAGTCTTCCCAGCACAAGCGTGGAGAAGGATGGTTGCAGCCAAACAACACTGGTTTGGCTGCCAGCGTGCATACAACTGGGCACGTTCTTCAACCTGTAAATCTTTTTATCACAGGACTTATTCGGTTTCCTCCCACATGCCAAAAACATGCAAGTTAGGTTAATTGGCATCAACTGGGGATTCTAAATTGTCCTTAGGTATGACTGTGAGAGTGAATGGTTGTCTGTCTCTCTGTGTTGGCCCTGCGATGGACTGGCGATCTGTCCAGAGTGTACCCTGCCTCTCGCCCAAAGATGCCGGGATAGGCTCCAGCCCCCCCGCGACCCGAAAAGGATTAAGCGGAAGAAGATGGATGGATTTATTCTGTTTAATGCAGCACCAGCCACTATTAGACTTGTGGCATGTGGGTGGGCCTAGTCACAGAACCTGTCGTTTGCAAGAGGAGGAAAAGTAAAAAGATTTTGACACGAAACCGACACTGGCTCTGTCCAGCACTGAAGGTTCAGAAGCAATTCAGAATGACTGCGTAGGAATTAATAAGAATAAGGTAGGTTTTGTTTAAGATAAAATGATGTCTTTTGTCTTCCTGAAAGTGTCCCTGCTGGTCTTTAGCAGCTGTGTACCAGCAATGAATCTTTTAATTTAAAAAATATTTTAAATTTCACATGAAAAAGTTTTTATATTTATAAGAAAAAAAGCAACAAAGCTTTGAAACGAAAGTCAAGCAAAAACTTATAATAAAGGTGAACTAGACAGTATTTTCATGAAAACAAATGTTTTTAAAAATAATGCATCAACAAAATGTTTAGAAAGGTGCAGAATTAATCGTTTTATATATTCTTTAAAAAATTAATATATTGCTGAATAAGATCTTTGTAAAAATGTTTCCGAAATAATCATAATATCACAGTGTGGTGTGTGTCCCCGAAATAATCATATTTTCATCTGAGCAGTTGGGTGATGAGACTACAGTGGCTGGTAACACACTCACACTAGATAGGACATGGCAAATGGAGGCGCCATATTCTGTCGGTAATTATCATGGTTGGCGGCACCTGCATCACTGTGTACCAGATTACACAAACATTTGTTTATAGTATTTATTGCAATCCTATAAGTAAGCTATGTGCATGGGACATGACTAGCCTGGCAGCTAGCCTCATCCTGTCTAGTGTTTATATACAGTATATCTATGGCCGGTAAGGATGCCACAGCCAATAGCATTCGTGGATTGATGTCACCTGTCTCTCCCAAGCATTTGGAGCAAGAGTAAGCGTGACGCCTTCTGGCCAGGTCAGAATGTTGCCTCTTTCACCTTTAAAAAGTAAAACTTGTGTTGGGTGGCTATTTATACTCCGCCGTCATGGCTCTGCAGGAGGCCAGCGAGGCCTACCTGGTGGGTCTCTTCGAGGACACCAACCTGTGCGCCATCCACGCCAAGAGGGTCACCGTCATGCCCAAAGACATCCAGCTGGCCCGCCGCATCCGCGGAGAGAGAGCTTAGACTTTCTGCTGCACATCCACCAACCACAATGCTCCGCACTGTGTGTCTATATATATATATATATATTTATATTAATATGTACATATGTATACTAGCTGCTCTTGTTTTTTCTTGCCTTCTGATTGTTGCTCTGAGTGTTGCTATCCCTGTGCTGTGGCAATCCTGGAATTTCCCCATTGTGGGACTAATAAAGGCTTATCTTATCTTATTTTATACTTAAACAAGAGCACTGTGAGGCGAGTGCAATATCTCCCACCTCAGTTTTCTTTGAATAGCCCAATACTTCACTGAAGGAAAGAAGTTTTCAACTTTTCTATATAATTACTGAGGCAGAACTAAATTATGATAAGCCTATCATCCATGAATATACAACAAAGGTAGTTATATACAACCATTACTTGTAGGTCAGAATCCCAAGGTGAACCAGTGTAGCAAGTATGGCAACCCTAGCTTTATTCATTCTACAGTAATAGGGCATAAGGAATACCAACCTTGACATTTGACCTCTTGACCCTAAGCCCATAGTCTGAGGTCATAAGCTCAGGGTGAACCTGTGTATCAAGGTTGGTGACTGTAGCTTTACTCCTGCTATAGTAATAGTGCAAACAGAATGTTAACATAGACGTTTGACCTTATGACCTCAAACCCATAAACAGTTCAGGGTCTCAGGGTGAACCTTTGTAAATTTGGTGACCCTAGCATGACTTGTTGTATAGCAGTAGTGCAAAGGGAATGTTAACCTTGACCTTTGACCCCAAACCTATAGTAAGAGGTCAGGGTCTCAGAGTGAACCTGTGTGCCAGTTTTGGTGACCTAGCTTTACTCTATCTACGGTAATATTTATTTATTTTATTTAACCTTTATTTATACAGGGCAGTTTCATTGAGAGGCAACCTCTCTTTTTCAAGGACGCCCTCTTCACACTCACACCTGGAAGCTGCCCAGTACAACCACAGACTGACCTGTGGCCACTGAGCAGCACCATGGGGCAGTTAGGGTTAAGGGCCTTGCTCAGGGGCACCACAGTGGGGTTAAGGAGGGTGGGGAAAACACTGTTATGTCATCTGTCCCACCCAGATCTGATCCTGCCAAGCCTGGGATTGAACCAGCGACCCTCTGCTCACCAGTCCACATCCCTAACCATTAGGTCACCACTGCCCCGTAATAGGGTATAGCGAATGCCAACCTTGACATTTGACCTTTTGCCCCAAATTCCTGCAAAAGTAATCTGATCGGAGCCAAATTACAATATGCACACAATCAGCGTATACCTAACCATGGTACCAAGTTTCAAATCAGCGCAAAACTGTAGGAGGAGGTGATTTCACAAAAGTGGGATGGACATGGTATTTAGTTCCAGCATTACCAATGCCCCTGAGGATATGGCAGAAGTACCCACACAGCTTTCCATTAATGTGTGACACATGTGGCAGTGTCCTGTGATAAAGCTGCACATTTTCAAGTGACCGTTTCATGTGAATGAACCACTTTCATATAACAATTTATATTGATAGTCAGCAACTTGATGGCCCACACCTGTGGATGGATTATAGTAGCAAGTGTTCATTGAAAGATCTTTAAGTGTTCCAAATCTGATAGAAATATTCCCTTTACTCTTTACTTTTTGGCCATGTCAAACACAAATTTGCCAGTTAAACTCATTCTGTGGTTACAAAAAATAAGACATAGAATTTCAACAATAACAGCTTTATTATCTTTCTCCTTTCATTTTTCTGCCTTTGTTTTTTTTAAAGACCATTCTATACATGTATAAATTAAGAGAAAATAATCACTTTTTTAAAAAAAAGTAAAACCTTAGTAAATTTGCAATTACAAATGACAAGCTCACTGTTAAGGCAAATCACCTTAACCCCTCTATCAGGCTGTGATGTGTCTCGTAAGTTTCGTCATCATATTAGTAATATCATTATCATCATCATTATAAAGCTGTAAGTCACAGTCCACTCAGAAGCAGGGTCCAGTTTAGACGAGGCAAAAAGAAAAAAAGCTCACAACTTCTTGAGCTTACTGCTGCGTCAGAGGACAGCAGTATCGAATGAGGTGGAAAAGTGTGGTGCATTCAAAGTGTGGAAATAACAACAGATGAATAATGGCACCCATGACAAAGAAAATGAAACCGTCAACACGAAAGATTCAAATCACAGCAGAATGAATGAAGAGTTTGGTTAGGTGAAACTAAGAGGATTTTACATTAGGATCCTCTGAGATAGGGAAGGCAGATGAAGATGACTTTTTTACGCTACAACACACTCTCCACTTATGCTTTGGTTGCTTTTCTTTTTCCTTTCAACTTCAACATGAAACAATAACAACAGCTGTGAATAAATCGACATCTCACTGCAGCCCGTTTAGGCCAGGGGTGTCCAGTCATGTGCCACGGAGGGCCAACACCCTGCAGGTTTTCTCTTCTACCCAGTCTCTTCAGCAGGTGTTGTCACTTATCAGTGGGAAGAAATTCAGGGAAATCTGCTGCTGAAGACACTGGTTGGAGGCAAAGTCTGCGGGGTCTTGGCCCTCCATGGCACATGACTGGACACCCCCGGTTTAGGTGCTCAAACGGGCAACCTTACTGGGGCAAGTCAACATAAAGTACCGAGGTCACATTATTAGGAAATATATAATGACTATAACATAGTGATCCATTATCATTCAAAATATATGTACTCTCAAATATAAAATAATCTGGAACATTATGTACTGTAGCAAATCTTCAGTGAACATCAAGCTGATTTTAGGAGCTTTTGTTCCACCATCATTCATTCATTCATGGTTTTCCACAGTTTTTGTCCTTTTACGCTGTATTGCGCCAACATTGCATAACAAATAATCCAAGTTTATCCTGAGCCTTCAACTCTTTCAGCTCGTGTCACCTAAGGCTCCCTCCCATCTTTCTTCTTATTGACTGCCTTTTAAAAACAAAACAGTAAAGCAGCAGATGAGTGTAGATGTTAGGGTAGTATCTCGAGGAGCGCTGAATGCTGACAAACGTAGTGATTTTGGGGTTTTGTCAGGGTTGGTCAAAGGCTGCAAAACAGATCGCACACAGTTTTTAAGGTCACAAACAATTTTGTTGTGCAGGTTCTTAAATAACTATTGTGTTCACTACTTGATGAACCAAACAGAAATATAGCGACACACATTACAACTGTTTGTAGACACGACTACTTTGCAAACGTTTGGAACTGATGGAGAAAATACAAGCATAACTGTTTGTCAAGCTTATACAAACCCTGACTAACCCAACAATCACTACACTTCGTCAGCACTGTGAGATGTGGGCATTATGGTGCTCAGAGACAGTGCAGTGTGCCTAGCAGTAACATGTTAAGAGTGTTTCCACTGTCTGACATAAGATTTGGAGGGGAAAAAAAAGTTCTGAGAGCAGTCTGGAGCTTGAGCTTTGGATCACATCGATTAGATTAACACTGAAGTCACTGCTGTTGAAACTTTGGCCATGTTTAATATGAGAATCACTGTAACAGTACATAGATCTAACAGAAAAAAATGGGAAACTAGTACAGCTCTTTATAAACATCTTACAGTATGATTACAGGAAAAGTGCACTTTTATAGCAATGTTCAGATTCAGCTCTCAAATCTGTGTAGTTAACATGTAAGGCCACAGTCAGCACCTGCTAAGCAAAGCATTATGTGAGTGGAAATGGGGCAAAGTTTTAATCATTTTTCCCCAAATGTAAAAAAAAGAAAAGACAATGCTGCAATTAACTGGTTAAATGTAAAAACATTTAATAACCTTTTAGTTTTTGGTCAAAATACGGGTGCAGATTGTGGGCAATCTGCAAACAAAGTCTAATTATGTGTTTATTACTGAGAATCAAAGGAGGTTTGGCATGTTGTTTCTCCCCATTTCCAATACCTGTGCTAAGCTAAGGCGCTGACAGCAGATTCATTTTAATGGAACAGACACAATTCGACAGAATTTGAGTATTCACCTCTTGATCATTTACAGAGAAAAATAATTTTAAAAATCCAAAAGTGGTTCAGTTTTCTTTTAGACAAGGCTGTGCTTATGCACCCCACAAGTCAAATATGTATGGAAAAACAAATGTAAATGAAGAACAGAAGCATCGTTTGTGCAAAATAACACCAACCACCATTCACTTCACAATCTGATCAACCATTCAATATAAAGAATCCCACAGATGAACACAAACGGTTTGTTGTATACTCAGAATCTCCTTCACAAAGTCAGACTCACCAGAGTGGTACATGGGGAGGGATTTCCTCCCGTGCGTATTTTCACATGTTCATATCCAGCCCATCAGAGAAAATAAACCCAGCTGCTAGTATGTTAGTATCAAGGACTATATAAAAAACCTTTATTTTCAGTGTATTAAGACCCTTTTTGGCCAAACTGTGAGCGACTCCGTGTTACCTTTATCTTTGCAGAATCAATCAGAAATTCAAGTTAGCAATCCTTCAGGCTTTTTTTCCCCTACCTCTGCTGTACAGATATCTTAATACTCAGATTAGCATAATTGTTCTTCATTTTACAGTATCATGGTTTTATCACAAAATATTCACACAAATAAACTAGATGGTAGATACAATACCTCCAGCCATGAATTCTACATTCCTAACAATAATTAGAAAAAAATATCGACTGTTTTGTTTTTTCTCTCTTCAAAACTCTTGTCACCGTAGACTTGTAGTGCACAGGTTAGGGGACTCGTTCCCTTATTCAGTCAGTTAAAGGCAAAATATTCAGGACACCTCTGTGAGCCGATCCCAGATTGGCTTGTTCACAAATGGTGAATGAGCTGCAGGGAGCCTGGAGTGGAGCCTCTGCGGCTTCAGCTGACTGCACAGTGGAGAGCTACAGGAACCAGCCCCTTTGATCTCCTGTCAGCTGAGATCAGTCAGTGTACCCACCTCCAGCCTCAAATACAGCAACCCCACTGAAAACGTCTGATCTACAAACTAGTGACTGAGAGAGGATGTGGAACTAGTAAATGGAAACCAACGGGTCCGCTGGTGGGACTCACTGAATATCTCAGTGCTAATTTTTGCAGACGTAATACTTTGCACAATCACCGAGCACAACGTTAGTCAAAAAGGTCACCAATGATATGCATGTGTTTCTGTGGGAGAGCACCAGAGGACAAGTTTGTATAGAGAATAAAAAAAAAAACTCCCATCACCAGTGGTCTGTGCAAACCTACTCAACCACAGTGAAAAGTGCTTATTCAGGTCTTTGATGGGAATTCCTATTAAGAGTAACATGAACAGTTTTAAGCTTCATGCGTTGCCACTACTGAACCATGTGTCACGTCTAAAGGATTAACGTTAACCATTTGTCAATTACAAATTATACATTCAAAAATAAGAAATAATCAGCAGTAACACGGACTACCAGCATGTACTATGAGGGAATATCCGGCCTTCAATCCTTCAAATAAAATCTATGTTTGCCTTGCAGCATAATGTATTAGCTCAGATTGACAAAAACTGCATTGGATATGAAAGATAATTCCCCCGATCAAATTAGTAAAGTATGGAGACTCAATGTGTTAATGAATGAAATTAATACAAAGACTGTTTTCTACTTTAATGTTATCTCTATCCAGCAGTCAAAGAAAAAAAATTGCACTGCTATGACTCTTACCTCCTTTTGATGGAAGGACCATCCATTGTATAATAAGCGGTATTTAGGGAAAGTTCAAAAAAGAAAACCAAAACCAGACCATCAATGATGAAGTAGCTCACTCCGGCCTGATGAAATCACCCCGAGATTGCTCAGATCTCCTGACCTTTGACCTTGACTACAACCTGGATGCAGACCCACCTGAGGATTGTGAGTGAGTTTGGCGAGCATCGGGGAAAATGCCTAGGAGGAGTAGCGATTCCCGTGAAATGTGGTCGGATGGACAGACCATGGATGCCCCGTCATCGCATTTGCTCCTTTTGACTTCGCCAGGATGAGCAAATGAAATACGAGGAAGATTTTGAGGACCTAAATTAAAAGTACCTTAAATTTTTACTACATGTATATTTCTAATATTTCTGATCATTTCACATTTTATCTTGAGTTATGTTTATGTAGTATTTAACACTTTGGGTCTCCATAGGTGCAACAAAGCCCATTAATACCCTTTACTATTATGCAGTTATTCAGATCTCAGACTGGGGGTGTCCGTCAAAAGTCCACCAACAGATCTCATCTGTGGGGGTTCTTTTTTTTTTTTTTTTTTTTTTAAGATTATGAAAAATAGCAAAGGATGAAAGCATAAGTCCTAGATGCTGCATTCTGCACAAAGAAGCTTTGTGTTGTAAATTTGGTTAAGTCATGGGATGTATTTATTTGAGCAGCAACAGTAACAACAACAGTAGACTGAGATATAAAGTTAAAATTGCACTTATTTTTCTTAAGACATCTCTGGCAGCTTCATACATACAGTTTGTGAATGGATGACTCAGACATATATATATATATATATATATATATATATATATATATATATATATATATATATATTATGATTTTCTTTAGTTATTTTACTGGTCTGGTGGACTGAAGATTCAACTGGGTTACTGGGATTTATTTTATGACGTTGATCCATGAACTAAAATGAGGCTGACACCCATGCTGTAGACCATTTCTTGAGAGTATCCACATAAACGGACAAAAAGGGAATTACAAAGTTGTAAAGTGGATCATGAATAACCTCAACAGTGCTGAATAAAACGAGATGATAATGTAATAGAATTAGTGAAATACTGATGTGCGTACTGTTTTATTTCTATGTGCGTCTGTGACAGAGATCATCCTGCGCAGTTCGCCCCACACGGGACACGAACCCGCGACCTCTCAGTCAACTACACAGTTCGAGCATGGGAGACACAGCACGATCGCACTGAGCTAAAGGTCCGACCGATAGCTCAGCGCTACCGATACTGTATGAGGCTTTGGGAGGGAGGTTTACTAACGTTCCACGCCGAACAGTACTAGTTGGCATCCGTTACACGTCTTAGTGATTTACTGGTTAGTGACCATGAGCTGATTTGATTTGGGCTTCTTTCCAAGTAACAGGGTTAACACCGAAAAGTGCATTCTAGAAAGAATTTCTGGAACACCGGAGCATCGGTCAGGGCTGTGCAGGCGCCTTGATTGTGTGACATTACATCTCCATTGTACCGCAATTATTTCGGTATAGTGTCAAAGAAGACCACACCTCGTCTTTGTCCGCGTGTTTCAAACAGAGAAAGTAGATTTGGAGGTACAGTGTAATCCAAGGATGTGTCACACAAACACATCCTCACGCTGACAAAGGTCCGCATGGTGCTCACATGCTCCGCTCCTTAATTAGTGTAGGATGAGCAGCTCCCTGTCTGTTGAGGTTAGGTGTCATTGAAGAGGAGCTGTTCTTGCATTAGAAGATGTCAGGACACACGCTCCAGTCCTCTCTGTCCTTTGCCTCCCAGTAGCCTCCGCTGTATACAAAGTTTGTCTCTCCCGTGATTGAGTCCCTCCTCTGGTGAAACCACAGCGGCTTGTAGCCTTCATATTCTCTGCCTGAGAAAGGAAGAGGAGTTGTGATTCTGCTGACAAAGAACACCCCAAAAGTGGAGAAGCCACACTGGCAGGCAGTTCACTGACTGATTAATTTAGCTTATAAATGAAAATGTAAGTTTTTAAATGGCTTAAAGTGGAAGCTAAAAAAAAAAAAAAAGAGAGAGAAACATAAATTAATCACTTGCTAATGTGGCTTCACCGTAGCACAATGAAATACAGCTCTTAAAGTTGCATCTGATGTTACATGTAACATATTACTGAGGCCAGATCTGAATGAAAATGTCACATGTGTGCAGGAAAAAAAAAACACTTTTTTTTTCCTGAGTCATTATTTGGAGAAGTCGACATGAGAGGGGTATCATGCAGTTCCCTATGAGAGGCAGAGCACACAGAGGACACACGAGAGGATGGTGTGTGTGTGTGTGTGTGTGTGTGTGTGTGTGCACGTTTGTGTGGGAGTGATGCACAACAGAGGGGTAACAGGGACACCCCCACTCACCAGAGTCATAATCACACTCTGACCATCAATAGAGGGAGGAAAAGAAAGACAAGTCATGGGTACATCGAATACAATCTAACCTACGCACAACACATAGACACAAATGCCACCAGGATGAAAAGTTTCTGCTGAGGACTAAATAAAGTTGCACTGGGGAGATTTTACCACTTTAACTCAGCTCTGCTTCTACATCCTTAGATTTTGATCTCTAATGGTACATGCCCACCTAGTTGTGAGTTTTTCCGTTTCCATTTCATTGTCAGCGTAGAACACTTCACAATGCATTCTGATAGTGTCACCTCGAGAATCGCGAGCTGTTGCGTGGTGTTTCCCACGCCATTAGCAAAAAGTCGAAGGTCTCTCCGCTTTATGCAACTGAGGAGTGGGCACATGGAGGCGACTGCTTCTGGGAGCTCATACTGAACTTTCAAAATAGCGGCTGTTAGTGGAAAGTAAACATATTCAGCAACTACAGGGTCGTCAAATGTTTTTGCCAGGGGTCCGCATTTGTTGTTTCCAGTGGGCCGGAGGTCTGGAGCAGTGCTCGCACGGTGCATGGGCGAATATTTCACTTTGATGTCGGGAGGGGACAATACACAAAACATCTTCTCCAGAGCAAATATTGAGGGGACATTCGAAGTATTATTGTAGTCAGTTACAAATTTAAGAGAACTAATGTACAATGTACACTTATGGGAAGAAAGCTACAACTTTACAAGAAAAAAGTCAGACATTTATGAAAAAGAAAAATGCTAAATTTCAAGAAACAGTCGCAAATTTATAAAAAGTCAAGTTTACTAAAAAAAAAGGCTGCAAATTCATGAGAAAAATATGTAAATTTACAAGAAAAAAAACATAAAATTATTAAACAAGAGCACTCTGAGGCGAGTGCAATACCCCCCGCCTCCGTTTTCTTTGAAGATCCCACTACTTACAGATGGAGAGAAGTTTTCAACTTTTCAATATAATTACTGTGGCAGAACCAAATTATGATAAACCCACCATCCACGAATGTACATCAAAGTATACAACCCATAGTTGTAGGTCAGGATCCCAAGGTGAACCCGTGTAGCAAGTTTGGTGACCCTAGAGAGCTTTACACGTTCTATAGTAAGAGATCATAGGGAGTGCTAACTTTGACCTTTTGACCCCAAACCTGTAGTCAGAGGTTATGGTCTCAGAGTGAACCTGTTTGGTGGTTTGGTGACCCTATAGCTTTCTTTGTTATTGAGATATAGCTTATAAGCCATGTTGATGTTGACCTTTGACCTTGCAATCCCAAAACCACAGTCACACTTCAGGGTCACAGGGTGAACCTGTGTACCAAGTTCGGTGGCCCTAGCTTTATTCGTACAGTAATAAGGGATAAGGAATGTTAACCTTGACCTTTGACCTTTTAACCCCAAACCTATAGTTAGGTCAGGGTGTAAGTTGTCCAAAACGTGTATTAGATGCAACTACTATATCGATTTGAAAAGCTTACATCATTTCTTTCAGTAGTTACTGTGTTTAGAAGATTTAGGAAGAAATCTGCCATGATCTTTGACCTCAAGGTCATCTGATGAGAGTGACATTGCAATATGCGCATCATCAGAGTATCTCAAACCATGTTACCAAGTTTCAAAACAATCAAAACAAAACTGTAGGAGGAGTTGATTTCGCAAGACAGTTACTGTCTACGAAGTGAGGTGAAACAGGAGGTCATAGGTCAGGGGCTATGATTCCTGCAAAAATCATCCAATCAGAACCAAACTGCAATATGTGCATCCTCAGTGTATATGGTACCAAGTTTCAAAACAATCGAAACAAAACTCTACGACAGCTGATTTCACAAAGGTGGGACAAACAGACGGACTGACCCATAACATAATCCCCCTTCTGTCTTCGCCCAAAGGGCTCCTCAACCTCTTTGGGCTTTGACCGGTGGGGGATAAAAACTGGAAACAACCCTACTGCGGTCCGATGGTGGCCCCCTGGCTTTTGTTTGGCATCATGTTTGGATCGCTGGTTCATAGAGTGCTGTGGCGCGGTGTGCCGTGGTGTGGAGCGGGCGGGATCCCTGATTATCAAAGGCGGAATTCAGGTGCCCTTTCCAGGTTGTAGTTCTCTGGTTTCCAGCGGTTTTTCCTTTTTCCGGGTGCGGAGTGCGGTGTGATTTCTTGTGCTTGCCTGCCTCTACTGAGCATTTTGCCCTGAGTTGAGGGAGCCTCGTCAATTCAGGGCTGTTCTTGTGCCATAAACTGTCCAGCTGGCGGCCATTACAACATTTGAGTTCCGTTTTTTTTTTTTTTTCATTACATCAAAATGAAACAGGCATTTTTGTTCTTTTTTTTTTTTTTTTCTTTAATTGTATCAAAAGGCTTCGGGGTCCGGACCGGGGTCCGCCATTTGAGGAGCCCCAAACTACACCATTTATTTCTCGCCTTCATTGTTTTCAGAAACATGTTTAGCTGTTTAGTTTTGAAGACATAGGAGAAGGTTTACAGTCCCGATGCCATCTTAAATACGGGTGAACAGACTTGTACAGACAATTTTTCCCCTAAAAATCTTTGCCTAGTGGCTTTTTTTTAAAAAAAATATTACTTGTGTTTACTGTCATTATTTGTGTGTTTTAGGGTTTTATTCTCTGAAAGAAAAACCAGGAAGAAGGTCTGCAAATTAGATACGGCTAGAAGTCCTGTGTACATTTAAATTATTGCTCTTTACATAACATTGTTATATGTACTGTCAAGTTACAATAAATTATATAAATGTTCCTCTGAGGGACCGCTGTAGTTAGTTGGCTGCATTTGATGAGGTTTAGAAGCAGCAAGAAAGAGACGCTGGTATTGTGAGTTGTTTCTAATGGCAACTGCTAACAGTGATGCTAACAATGGTGCTGACTTACGGCATTAGCACCATGCACACAAGTAAGAAGCTAATTAAGCCTTATTAACATCTCTCAGATATACAGTACGCCCAATCTAGTACCACATACCAAAACTCAGACCTGATCTGAAAGAGGTCAGATTTATGGGTTCAGACAGCTCTTAAAAAGATGTCTCTCATCAGGGTGAAAAATGGGATACGAGTCACTTCAGGGTGGGAATATGAACGTAGCCTTTGATTTCCAACCATAAAAAAATCTTTTTAGTCTGCTTCACAGAATTTATTAAATACTTTATTGTGAGTTGGGTCTTTTGTTGTATTTTAGGGGTAGTACAGGTGCATCTCAATAAATTTGAATGTCATCATAAAGTTAATTAAATTCAGTAATTCAATTCAGAAAATGAAACTCCTATATTATATAGATTCATTACACACAGGGAGATGTAGTTCAAGTGTTTATTTCTTTTAATTTTGATGATTATGGCTTATAGCCCATGAAAACCCCAAATTCAGTTTCTCAAAAAATTAGAATATTTCATAAAATTAATTTTAAAAAGTGTTTTTTTTAATAGAAATGTTGGCCAACTGAAAAGTATGTCCATGTACACACGCAATACTTGGTCGGGGCTCCTTTTGTATGAATTACTGCATCAGTGCAGCGTAGCATGGAGGTGATCAGCCTGTGCCACTGCTGAGGTGTTATGGAGGTCCAGGTTGCTTTGATAGTGGCCTTCAGCTCGTCTGCATTGTTGGGTCTGGTGTCTCTCATCTTCCTCTTGACAATATTCCATAGATTCTCTATGGAGTTGAAGTCAGGCTAGTTTTCTGGTCAATCAAGCAAAAATTAAAATTAATTTTATGTAACATTCTAATTTTTTGAGAAACTGAATTTGGGTTTTCTTCAGCTGTAAGCCATAATCATCAAAATTAAAGGAAATAAACACTTGAAATATATCACTGTGTGTAATTAATCTATATAATATAGGAGTTTCATTTTCTGACTTGAATTACTGAATTTAATTAACTTTTCAATGAAATTCTAATTTATTGAGATGCACCTGTACATATGAAGCTTAACTCGGGGGGGGGGGGCAACTTCAATTTTAAAATTCCATTCTCGACATTGTCAGTGTTTTTAAAGCAGCAGGACTGAGTCAAATAGTTAAAACTACAGATTATTAGTTTTTATTATTTCTGTATAATATGGTTCAGCAACAAACGCTACAGAACATAAGCTGCATGGAAAGAACAACATACTGGAAACTGGTAAGAAAACCACAAAATATGTTAAAGCACCACTATGTAACTTTTTTTGTTCGGGGCAGGAACACTGAAAAGACTACAACTATAGCGACTATAACCTCAGTCCCATCAGCCAACCACAGGGTGCTTTGTTGTTGGTGACTGAAGTTGTGCCATGTGATTGGCTGTTGTGATTGAGGTCATAGTTACCATAGTTGTAGTTCTTTTAGTGTTCCTACCAAGAACAGACCTGCTGCAGTCAATGGGGGGCCCACTCAGTCTGTCGTGGAAGTGACATTCTCTCAGTCAAAGGTTGATGTAACATCAAAATAATTTTGGAAACATTATTTTAACCTTTTAACTTCCCCAGGCGACGTATGGTGACAGGAATGGTTAAAGGGTGGTCAAGGCCCCTAGTGGTCAAGAGCGGTAATTTTTTTTTGTCAAAATAGTTCAGATTTCCAAGGCTATAACTTGAAAGTTACAAGAGATAATGGCTTACTGTCAATTAGAAAGATGTAGAATATGATCCAAAGTTTCATATAGGAATAAATTTATGCATCTAATTTGCATAATGTCGCAGCAGCTATATAAATTACATAACTCAGTCAAAACGACTTTGGACACATTTATACAAAGAATGGTCCGTTTTTTTTGACACCGTTTTGTCTACAGGGGTATGGTTTTATCTAATCTTCAAAGTATATGAACCAGAAAATCAATAAAATGTGAAAAAAACATATTTCTCGCTTACCTGTTGCCGGGAGGGGGAGGCTCGTTCGCCCACGTGACCGGTTCGTTTGCGTCCATCGTGGTCGATGTTTTGCATTTTTTTGGGGGGTTTTTTTTGGACTTATTTTGTACCTGTAGGTAGATTTGTTCTGTATTCCGGTGACAAGCCACCAGCTGCCGGTCGCTGGGTGAGCAAGCGCCCCTTATCCCTAACCTGCATGTTTTTGGCATGTGGGAGGAAACCGGAGAAATCCTGGAGTAAACCCACGCAACACGGAGAGAACATGCAAATTCCACACAGATCACTGTTGGCCGGGGGCAGGGATCGAACCCACGATCTCATTATCTCCGCGATCCCCCGGCCAAGGGTAAACTGTGCTGCCACAGTGCTAACCACTGCGCCACCGTGCAGCCCACGTTTGCTTGGTCATTTACACTCTCTACCACATATACAAACTCTTATGGTTATCCCACGTGAATTTCGTTTATATTACGCAGCTACTTTTTCTGTTTGGTGCATTTTTCCTGTGAGAATGCATGACGATCGTGGGCGCCACCATCTTGGTACTAGTAGCTCAGTTTTTCGCCCATCGTGGTCGATGTTTCGCATTTGGTCAGTCATTTACACCGTGTACCACATGTACAAACTCTTATGATTATCCCACGTGAATTTCGTTTGTATTACATGGCTATTTTTCCCGTATCATGCAGTTTCAGTCACAATCGCAGCGGCCAGGACTGAACAAGGCGGAGTCCACATTGGTGTTGTCAGCTCAAAGCGGAAAAAGGGAGAAGAATAATGAGGATTTCTTCTTCTTTGCTGTATTCCATGTCAACCATGATTCCTCTGGCACGTGTCTGCCACCTTCTGAACTGCAAGATCAATACAGATCAGCACAAATTCTCAGTATAGCTGGGGGACGTCAATAAGTTGACCGGTGCAGTTAATGCGCTGTGCCACTGGGGGTGCGTGACCCATCCATAAAATGTAGACAGTTAAAGGGTTAAGGTGAAAATCTTACATAGTATTGCTTTAAAATGTCTCAGAATCTGAAACTGGGCTCATTAAAACTGATCTCGAGGTCCCACTACAGTATAATTTTTTAGTTTCTACTCAAACTAGCTTGGAGACGGGATGTTTTCCTGCCTAAATGTTCCTACAGTCTTGTGTTTATCAGCCTTATCATTGCTTTTCAATTGCCTTATCAATTGTATACTGTCAAAAATTAATTGGAAAAGCCATTTCCTCCCATTTTTATATGAAATACTGGGACTTTTGGCTTTATTTCTTCATATTTCACCCAGCTATTCTTCACCACACACTCCCTGTTCTCCATAACATACCTTCATCCAGAGCGTCTGAGGCCTCTGCTTCCCTCCTCCTCCTCACTGCTCTTTGTTTCTCCTCTAGTCTCTGCTTTTCCGAGTTTGCTTCATCCCATCGCCCGTCCTCCATCAGCCTCTGGTCTGGCCTCAGACGGCTGTCGGTCAGTCCCACTCCTTCTTCTGGCTCATTCAAAGTGAGTGCCAGTGCTGAGAAATGGTACATGTTCTCAGCATTCTCACTGTAAAGCAGGCAGAAAATGTAAATGAGTGGAACTGTGGTGCTCTCAAATCAATGGTATTGATTAAACACCACAGCTGTTACACAACAACACCCATGACTCATACTGAAATGTTCTGTCTTAAGAGACTGATTAAGAGACTTACGGAAGAGGGTATTTCTTCCACAGCAGTTTTGGAGACAAGGTCTGATAGACGGTTTTCTGCTTGCCCTCCAACCCACCGCCTCCTCGACTGCTCTGAATGATCTTGGCGCTCTCAATTTTTTCATCCCAAGTACCAGACAGGATGTAGTGAGCCTGGCCTCCACTGTCTGCCACCACTCCAGTCACCTAAACATATAAAAATAAACTAATAAGATGGCTACTTAAATGTGCAATCCTTGTGGTAGATTCATTAGATTGTTTTTTCATAATCCTTCACTAACAACAACTAAACTGAGCTCCAAAATGTCCAAACTGTTACAGGAAGTCACTGTCGGTATGACCTCATGCTCTGAGCTTCAGCAGCTATGGCAAATGGTTAATCTCATTTATTTCTGTTACTGTCCAGAAGGAGGCAGCATCACACAAATTAATAGTTTGTATAATTGACATGCACAGCAATACTCCAATATACAGTATTTTGCTGATTTCCCACAACTATGGGCAAGCTTTTGTTTTGTTTTTGTTTTTTTTTTACAGAAATTTACTGATAAATAATAGTTGTCACAGGCTGTGTTTTTTTTTTTTGGGGGGGGGGCACAATTTAAATACACATCCATAAATAATTCAATTAACTACCATTTATTTGAAAGTGGAAATTTCAAAAATAATTAGGTGTGCCACTGATTATGTCATGACTTATTTAAACTGAAGATCAAGTAAATATAGTAATCATTTATTATTAAATACATCACCAATTAATTCAATGTCATTCATTTAAAGGTCACCCCATTTTATTTAAAGGCACTAATAATTATTTGCTATTTAATTCATTATTTATTATACAATTCATTCATTGTTTGACATAGTTATTCTGTCAGTGCAACATTTCTGTTTTTAAGACGAAACAAAAACTGTTGTCTTCAGGTTATTACAGTGGTAATGTGATACCAGTAAATAATAATTACAAATAATTCTTTTCCTCTATATTTTCACATTACTTCCTTTAAAAAAAACCCGTCTGTTATGCAAAACCTGGCAACTTCACTACCAGTGGTTTATTCAGAATATGCTTATCAAGCTGTAAACAGGAATACTCCTGCAGCTGCCGCACTTGTACCTTATTTGGAATATTGCCTTAAACGGAGTATAGAATGTATGCAAACTTGGTCACTATGAACATTTCAGGTAACAGATGAGTGTGTGGAAAAGAAAGCTTTTACCTTGCGTGGAACATCCCTGGAGAAATAACTGTAGGGCGAGAACTTGAGCTGACAGGTCTCCTTTGTCCGGTGGTTGACAATCTCAATGTCCCCTGACTGCACAGACACAAACAAGATGGGAGATGCATACAGTACATGGGAAATTTTGTGTTTACATGAGAAGGAAATGATTCTGAACTTACCCTTTTGAACAAGAAAATTGCTCTACAGCTCAGCAGGTTACCATTTACTGTATCTGTATGACTTTTGTTGCCCTTTTATTGTACAGTTGCAAATTTACTTTCAGCTGCTACAAATCTTGCAGGGGCCAAGTAGAACGACTGACTACACGTGCTGAGCTCTATTTTGATAGAAAGGCTCCTGTATTCTTTGATTGCAGTCTACATGCACTCAAATGAAAAATGATTAAAAAAAAATTCTCCTCACTGGACTCAGTCTCATTGGCAATATTTGGATAAGTGAGAGAATGCTAATAAACTGAAAATGCACACATATTGTTTTTCTTAGTGGACAGAGAAGAATTTGTATAAATGGTAATCACATCTAAAATATCTCCATGTCTATAGCGTTTCTGTCAGTCTGCCCCAGGGCAGCTGTGGCTACAGAAGTAGCTTACCATTATCAGTGTCTCTCTGGAATGAATGAATGACTGAATAGACTCACTGTAAAGTGCTTTGAGATGTCACTTGACATCTAAAGCGCCATAAAAATTTAATCTATTATTATTATTATCATTATAGCAAAACTAACCAGAATCAGGACATGTGAATGCATACCAACATTTTTTGATGGAAAATGTAAAATCCTGCAGAATAAATATTTTCAGTTGGGAAGTTTGCATTTTGGTAATAAATGGTATTCAATATTCTCACAACCTAGTTAATATAATTTGTCACATAAATCTTCCAGGTTTATGTGGAGATGTACACACTCAAAGACAGAGAAAGAACACATGAAAAAGGGTGCTGTGGGTGTGGATTCCACTTCCAAACTGAACCTCACAACAGGCAGACTTAGCATACCACAGAACGTGAAGTCTGCACCTCCCGCCTCCTCCCTCTATTTCACAGAATGAAGAGGTAGTTATTAAGATCAAAGCAGAAAATAAATCCCCAGAGATCATGGCGCTCCTTATTCCCCAACTCCTCTCTTTGGCTCTCCACTCCACATTAGAAGGTCAGGACTCTTAAGGCTAGTGCCTGTGTGTAGGTGTGAATGAATGAGAAAGGCTTTAAACGGACCTGGTCAATCCACAGCTTGCCCACAATGATGTTGTGCACTGTAGAGGTGACCTTTCTCCACACATAGTGGTTCCCGCTGGCGTGGAACTGGAGGTGAATGGCACCTGCAGATAGACAGCAACAACTAAATATCATAGTCACTTGGTTGTTGGGTTTGCGTTTCTAAATTTGTCATATAACATAATAATGCCTATTTCCAATGGGAGCTAACTCCAGAACATTTGTTTTTTCCACTTTTTCCCCACTGCATGGCATATCACAGCAGCGAGAAAGACTGAGAATTCCCTAGTACCACATACCTTTGGCCTGACCTGCATCGATCGGATCTCACATTGATTTGCGTGTACAGACCACTGCTCTCTGCTCTCCCAGTGCAATACAGCCCTCCCTTTATATCCATGTTTACACATGCGTCAGGGGCCCCATACAACCCTCGATTCATTCTCACCCGTTCACTTTGTGGCACGCATATCGGTGGTCTGTGGAGATGCATTCTAGCGCGGTGATAGTTCAATTTGCTTAACTGAACCTTTACTTAGTCATATATTCACTGTTAGCTTCTCAAATGAACGCAAAATGTCTCACCCAGAGGCATTATGGAGAGGTATTTGCCACGAAATTTGCTAGCGATGGTGATTTCCTGCCATAAGGTCCAGCCTCTTTGGGAAATCACATGATGTGCAGCTGCTGGGGGGTGATGGCTCACCTGACGGGACATCAGTACACAGAATTTAAGTACTACATATAAAATACACTCATGTGCTAAAAAAAAAAAAACCAAACACACACATGTGAAGGAAAATTATGAACAATATGGACATTAGTATGTGTGTAAAAAACGTGCAACCACATCAAGGAGCGCGTAAATAAAGTCTGCATTGCCTTTGCCATTACCTGCTCACACAGTGAGCGGTAGCCATATTCTTCAAGGCGATCCAGCTCGTAGGTCTCGCCCAGCAGGGGGTTGAAGGGCTTGGCTGTTCGGTGGACTGTGGTAGAGTAGGAGGAAACTGAGAAGGCAGCAACGAGGCACATTTGTTCCAGAGAGGACTCGCAGCGCGCTGCCTTGTCTAGAAGCTCGTGATACTCCAGGTCCTCTGTGAGACGCTGCAGCATCGACAGGGGCTCATTGAAGTTTACCTGTGTGATAAAGGAGAGAAACTCGTAAAATGTAATGCACTCAGATTTATCTCTCAACCAAAAGAAGGGGCATGATATACACTTACAGGCATGGGGATTTTAGAAAGCTCCTTGCCGATGCAATTTTTCATGATGCTCCACAAATTGAGGGAATAGTTGGGCTTGTCTGGTATACGAGTCCGCCTCCGTCTGCGTGGCTGCAGCTCCTTTCCAGACACATCATTACAGCTTGGTGACATCTGGGATTAGACGGTGGAGAAATGTGAAAGCATGCCATTAAGGACAGCTGATAATCATGGACAGCTTGGCAGCACATCAACAGAAACAGTGACGGAGAGAATGAAAGGCAAGTGAAAACCGATGTGAACAAGAGCGCCGCACACAGTTCATTACACACCCGTCCATAGCCATTATTGATACTGTATAGCAGAGCTGCACTAGACTTTTTTGTTATCTATCATTTTGATGGACAGGATTGTAAAAATTCTGTCATAATCTATTATTATCTCTCATTTTAATTGATTTTAATTTGATCACCCTCAGTGTAATCTGTCAAATGACAGAAAGCTTTCAGAATTTTCTGTCATTGCTGAAAAAAAATAGGTCAACAAAGGAGAATTTTCAGTTGACGCAGCCTCTGGTGCATAGTCAGCACACCAACAACCGAAAAATCTGTTACAAATTCACAACTGAATATACTGTAGATCTGAAAAGAAAACTAATAACCATGTGATTGCAAGAAGTTTAAGCAAAGCAAACAATCCACAATGTAAAGTGGGACAAATTTAGAGAAAATATCAGAAAATCACTTCGCTGGACAAACCATGCACCCTCTATTGAAACTGCATTTCTAAAACCTGTAATTTTGGCAAAAGATCCAAAATCAAAATCCTTGTAATATGCACATCTTAAATACATTGTAGCATCATCTCACTTTGGCTCAGCAATAATTATTCTCCTGCTTAAAGACATTTTTGTTTCATCCAGGAATAACGCAAATAAATGGATTTTCTTCCTCCAGGCCACAGCTGAAATCCCCTTTCTTTTGTTAAAACCAGCCTAAGGAATTTCCCCAATGTCCGGCTTCACTTTTATTGCCCCCATAAAACCTACACAGATCCACGACTCAGCTAATTTCCTTAAACTGTGGACATGCTGGATTTAAACAGTGAACTTTAAAGTACATTATTACAAACTCAATTCTAAACCTTCATTCTTTTCAGAACTATGAAAATGCAGATGGACTCTGATGTTTTTGATGTGGAAAATATGTGTGAAATGCATTAATCTGTGATTTTATATATATGCATGCTAATGTTTATATGAATGTTTATTCCTGCATGTTGATTTAGAAGCACTGCTTATAATTTATACTACTAATTGTTGTTTATGCAAATCCGACGGCGAACGCTGGGACAGCGCGTGACGTCATCCATTCAGTAACCAGCAGGCTGCAGACAGAACACCCAGATGCTCTTCTCCTCATCTCAGGCGATTTCAACCACGTTTCACTGTCTCCCATTCTGCCCACTTTCACCCAGTATGTCACATGCCACACTAGAGACAATAAAACACTGGATTTGTTCTACGCAAACACTAAGGAGGCGTACACCTCATCACAACTCCCCCCACTTGGGAGATCGGATCACAACTTGGTTCATCTCCGACCGGTGTACAAACCCCTAGTGCACAGACAACCTCCGGCCATGCACACTGTGGAGTTATGGTCTGAGGAGACAATGGACACTCTAAAGGACTGTTTTGAAGCCACTGCCTGGAAGCAGCTCTGCGATCCACATGGTGAGGACATCGATGGCCTCATTCACACCTTCACGGGCTACCTCAGCTTCTGTGTGGACAAATCCGTTCCCACCAAGACCATACGGCGTCACTCAAACAACAAACCCTGGATCAACCCTGAGATAAAAACACTTCTGAGAGAGAAGAAGAGGATCTTCAGGTCGGGGAACAGGGAGATGCTGAAGTCCGTACAGAGGGAGCTGAGGAGAAAGATCAGAGAAGGCAAGGACAGCTTCAGGAAGAAGATGGAGGACAAGCTGCAACAGAGCGACATCAGCGGGGTCTGGAGAAACCTCAAAACCATCTCGGGGCTCCAGAATACCTCCCCCCAGGCCACGGGGGGCAGGGAGTGGGCGAACAACCTGAATCTGTTTTTCAATAGATTTGACCAACCGCCCTCCCCCCTGTCTGCACAACAACCACTGCTGCCACTAAGAAATCAAGTCCTGCTGCCCACTCCCCACTCCACCGACACCCCCCCCCCCACTCCCAACACACAGCCCCCCATCCTGACCCTGACCAAGACCCAGGTGAGGACGGAGCTGAGGAAGATCAAGGCGAGGAAGGCGTCGGGACCGGACGGCATCAGCGCAAAGCTCCTCAAGTCCTGTGCAGACCAGCTGTGTGGGATTGTGACGTATATCTTCAACATGAGCCTGAAACTGGGGAGGGTACCACAGCTGTGGAAAACATCTTGTGTGGTACCTGTACCAAAAACTTCCCACCCCAAAGACCTGAACAGCTTCAGACCGGTGGCCTTGACGTCCCACTTGATGAAGACCCTGGAGAGACTGCTCCTTGTTCATCTCCGCCCCCTGGTGGAACCAGCAATGGATCCACTCCAGTTCGCCTACCAGCATGGCATTGGGGTGGAGGATGCGGTGATCTTCCTCCTTCACCGTTCTCTGTCCCACCTGGAGAAGCCCGGGAATATGGTGAGGATCATGTTCTTTGACTTCTCCAGTGCTTTCAACACCATCCAACCGATGATCCTGAAGGACAAGCTGCTGCGCGCAGGGGTGGACCAGCACCTGTCATCATGGATCCTGGACTACCTCACGAACCGGCCTCAGTTTGTGAGAACCCGGGACTGTGTTTCCGACACGATCATCAGTAGCACGGGGGCCCCCCAGGGAACGGTGCTGGCTCCCTTCCTGTTCACTCTTTATACTGCGGACTTCTCACACAACACAACACAACACATTGCCATCTACAGAAGTTCTCTGATGACTCTGCGATCGTTGGTCTCATCTCCAGCGGAGATGAAGCTGAGTACAGAGGGCTTATCCAGGACTTTGTGGACTGGTGCCATCGGAACTGCCTCCAGATCAACGCGAGGAAAACTAAGGAGCTGGTGGTGGACTGCCGCAGGCATGGGCAGCCCCTCACAGCACCAGTAAATATACAGGGAACAGACATCGAGATGGTGACATCCTACAAGTACCTGGGTATTCATCTGAACAATAAACTAGACTGGTCACACAATACTGACGCACTCTACAAGAAGGGACAGCGCAGGCTGTTCCTGCTGAGGAGACTCAGGTCTTTTGGTGTACAAGGGGCGCTGCTGAAGTCATTCTACAACACGGTGGTGGCATCAGCCATCACTTTTGGAGTGGTCTGCTGGGGCAGTGGCATTACTGCAGCCGATAGGAAGAGACTGAACAAACTGATTAAGAAAGCTAGCTCTGTCCTGGGGCAACGCCTTGATCCGATGGAGGAGATAGGAGAGAGAAGGACGGTGGCTAAACTGTCATCTCTGCTGGAGTCCGAGTTCCACCCTATGCAGGACATACTGGATGCACTGAGGAGCTCATTTAGCAGCAGACTACATCATCCCAGGTGCACAACCGAGAGGTTTCGCAGGTCCTTCCTACCAACGGCTGTCAGACTGTACAACCTAAGCAGGGCTGCTCGCAGAGATAGCAAAAAGACGTAACAAACTAATAGTTTTTTTTGAATGCAAAAGATGCAATAGACTTACACAATGGTCCTCTCCGGCATACAACTAGGAACATACCGGTCGCTATGGAGGGTGAGAATATGTATGGGCACATAATCATACCATGTAGGATAACTAAATAGACGGTTATGCTGTTTCATCCCACCTAGCAACAATGCTCTGCACTGTGTGTGTTTATATATTTACATATTTATTCCATCTAGCTACAATGCTCTGCACTGGGTGTGTTTATATTTATATATCTATATATTTATTCCATCTAGCTACAATGCTCAGCACTGGGTGTGTTTATATTTATATATCTATATATTTATTCCATCTAGCTACAATGCTCCGCACTGTGTTTTTATATATCTACATATTATTCCATCTAGCTACATTGCTCCGCACTGTGTGTGTTTATATACTTGCATATTTATTCCACCTAGCTGCAATGCTCCGTACTGTGGGTGTTTATATATTTACATATTTATTCCATCTAGCTACAATGCTCTGCACTGTGTGTTCATATATTCATATATTTATTCCATCCAGCTACAATGCTCTGCACTGTGTGTCTGTGTGTGTGTGTGTGTGTATATATATTTTATAGTAATATGTACATATGTATATTAGCTGCTCTTGCTTGCTTGTTTTTTTTTTTTCTTGCCTTCTGATTGTTGCTCTGAGTGTTGCTATCCCTGTGCTGTTGCAATCCTGGAATTTCCCCGTTGTGGGACTAATAAAGGCTTATCTTATCTTAATCACTAAAGTTATCTTAGTTTAATACATAAAGGGAAATATTAACTTCCAGTATGTATGAGTTTTGCCTTGATATCACATGTGACTCCAACAGCCAATCTCTGCATGACGACTCTTCATTCCAAAGCGCTCCAAACAATAGACTGTTTGTTCATTGGACTAAAAGTTCATCGAGCCCGCCCACGAAGGACGCTCATTGGCTGAGATTCCGGTCAGGCCGGAAACCCGCGAAACTCAACAGAGCTTATATAAAGGAGAGAGACTCCTGCTTTTTTTTTTTTCTGCTCCGGACTCTCTTTTCGCCTGCTCTTTTCGTCACCGCTTTTCGGCTGCTCCATTGTCTACACACAGCAAGGAAGAACAAAGGACCGTCCGACCACATGTCGCTTTTCTGAACACAGAGCAGATAACTCGTAATTTGTTTATGTCACTTTGTATTTTCTTTTCCTCTTAAATACCTAGGAATTTCTATTTCTTTGAGCTCAATTCTTAATCGGAGTTAAACTCCAATTTTTATTCATCACTTTTTCTTTGTTAAACTTTCTGTAAAACCACCGTTTGTTTAATTTTAAGGTAAACTTTAATCTTGACTTTATTTTTATAATATTTTTCTTGACCAAGCACCCACCAGAAACTACTATTTTTATCTAAAGTCCGAAAGTTTCTTTTCTAATTTGAAATCGGATTAGATATCTTTTAATTATTATCGAAGACCTCTGCAGCCGTTTGTCTACCTGGAAGAAAAGACGCAGCTGAGGAATCAACGCGCAGCTGTCCATCACACGCTGAAGAAGCATCGGCACCATCTGGCTAGAACCCGTTTCAACTGTGGGTCATACGGCCAAGATCCAGCCCCCTCGACCGCTTGAATTTAAAGGTTGAACTGTGGACCCTGAAATATCTGCGGGCAGATATTTCCCCTAACATCCACGAAATCTTGGGCTGAGGACGACGACCGAACCATCGACCGAGGAGCACGTGAGCTGCAAACTTTAATCCCACTGCTGAATTAACGTCTGAGGTTCGGTAATAATTTGTATATCTAATCAGATGCAAATTAAGAAGCCCTTAACATAACTCTTCTTTTCATTAAAATTCCGTTTTTATTTTCTTAAGATTAATTTAGGACTTTTTCATAATTAGTAAGCTTTCTCCATAAATTTGCGTTTTTTTTTATAATCTGTTAACTCAAACTGATAGAAATTCATTTCTCAGTTTAACCCTGGTTCCGAAAATATTGACATTGTTAATCTATCATTTACAAGATTGATTTTATGATTAAGGAAATTACAATGTCTGTTCATCATTTCATTTAATAAATATTTAACAATGAGATAAGTTGTTGGGAATTTATTTCATTCTGAGTCTGTTTCAAGCCCAGGTATCGAATTCACGGAAAATTTTTGAGACTGATTATTGACTAATTTATTGAGTGATCAAACAGGTATAAAGTGAAATTAAAGATCAAATTGCTTCTTAAAGATAGAAGCTGGTGCCCCTTACGAGTGTTATTAACTTTTCTGATGTATATGAAATGAGATTTGAGCTCAGATTCCAATACATCAATGTAAATTAAATAATTCATACCTGATCATATTTATTATTTATTAATATTCCCATTTTCCCTTACAACATGTACAAACACTGGGTGAAATAAAAAAAAAAATCCTCTCTTGAAAACTGTAGGAGGAGGTCATTGGACAAGTTGTACAGATGGACGGACAGACAGACATCATCATACCACAATGCCGCCCCTCTTTAGAGACGGGCGTATAAAAGGGGAGAGAAAAAAGAACAGGAGTTGTGGGGAGAGCAGAACAGATGTTTGAGTGGTAATTAAGATTTAATGGAATGATACAACTGTTTGTCTTTGGCACCACAGGGGTTGAAAGAGACAAATGCTGTTTGTGCGCGTGTGTGTGTGTGTGCATGTGATAAATGTATGGGAGGAAGGGACTTGTCATGGTGAGTTCAGACCAAAGCAAAAATTCGCATAGCTCTCCTTGCGCAAATACAGCCACCAATGTTGAGAACAAGTGAAAATTCACATTGTGGAGGGGTGGGTTAGCTTCATATTTTCTGCTGCTGCCTCGTACCTGCTGTGGAAATCCCAAAAATGCCATCATGTTTGGATTCACAACATTAGATGGCAGCACACATGACTGGAAAAATGTCACTGCCTCCTTCCAGAAACTGCATCTTGAGGACAGCTGTTTTCAGTGCTAACTGAGGTTGGCTGATGTCCAGTTTGATGAGCTGCAAGCCCTCACTAGCAGATCAGTGGCAGGATTTCACAGATTGATGCAAACTACAGTTGCAGCTACAAAATGCTGGTCCATCTGACTCCAGGGAGTGCAGTCTCATTTTCAAATGGTTTATCCTCAATTATCGATACTCACTCCTGATGCCAGCACAGTCTTGATGCTCAGTCGCATTTGCAGGCTTTTTCCACCTGAGCTGAACAAAATCCAACTTTCACGGGCATGGATTGGCATGCATTTGCATCATCCACAACAAATTAGCATGTATTCACGTCTTTTCATTGACCAGAAAAAAAAAATTGTTTTGCATTTGTTCTGAATGGACAACAAAAATCAGAGGACACAAATCAGCAAAGTGTGTGCTTTGCAAAAGTACAAATTATTCTACACCAAGACTGTCTGCAGCAATGACAAATGCCAAGCCTATTAAGTGAGCATTTCAGGAAGACAGGTGCTTACATGGTCGTCCTGGTTCCAGTCACTCGGCTGGCCTCCGCTTGCTCCGCTCAAATTACTCTGGGATCGCCTGGAACAGAGAGAAAATATTTTCTGTAACGAGTGATGGACACAATCAGACTACACACACAGGAGGAAAGAGATTGCTTGGTATTGCACATGAATGCTGTGAACCAGTTTCCATGAGGCTTAATAGCACTACCAGAGTTGAGGGTTATGCTGCTACACATGAAAACTGGTTTATTTGTCAAAAGGAAAACTGACAGGGATAAGAGTTGTATGACGATTTTAATTTGTACAAGTGCAGAGACCATTTGGGGAAAGTATAACACAGATGATTTTTTACTGCTCCAATTTACAGTTGTCACCTAAACACCTCACACACAGGCACATGTTTTTAGTTGAGCGTCAACACGTAATAATGGAGAAGAAAAAAAAAATACAAAGTGCAGAGTTAATGCTGACTGCGATTTCTGTCCTCACCAAGACAGCCATACAAACCTGCATGCAAGAGCCCCTCCCATCAAACACACAGCAGAGCAGTTTGGTTAGCCGAAACACTTATGATGGAAAACTAAAAATGTCAGATCCTCAAACATTCCCCCCCCCAAAAAAAAGGCATCCATTAAATTTGAAATAGTTAAAAAAAAAAATAAAATTAAGGATTCACCACTTCCTTATTTGCCAGTTTGCAGTTTTAACTGTCAGAGCTGTGTACTGTACAGCTGTCAGCTAATGTCAAACTGCACGGCTTTCTCACATGCTATTCATTATATTTTTACAGCAGACCTCATCCAACAGACCAACAAAGAAATTAACTAAAGTCTAGAATCTGCTTGGGTTCCTTGTGCGAGGCTGACCTGTGTTGCGTGCTCTCAGTCGCAGTCACTGTGATAAATGCAGGGGAATCCTCCATGGCATCAAAGTACTCAGTATCTTCATCTTCATCACTCGCCTCTTCTTTGTGCGGCCTCTCACTCCCTACAGGCAGAACATGCACATTTGTGGGTTCGTACAGACACTGTCTCATGATGGTGGGTTTGTATTCTACAGAGCACAAGAGAGAAAAGATGTTAATCACATACCATGATGATTAATCAAGAATAATCAGCTTAATTGTTAAAATGGCAATGTTGCGCTAATTAATTCGCCTAAATGATGCTAGTTTCTCAGGGCAAGTGACTCATGATAAGCATCCAATACTCAATATTAAACTTATTCAGTGATTAATTCTGTGCACTGACCAGCATCAATCACATTTTTTTTCAAAACATTAATTTTACATTGTCTTTACCATTAAGGGATAATACAGCAGGAGGAAAAGCAAAATGTTAAGATAACTGTGGCTATATACAGCCACAGACAAAATTGTTGGTACCCCTCTGTTAATGAAAGAAAAACCCACAATGGTCACAGAAATAACTTGAATCTGACAAAAGTGGTAATAAATAAAAATTCTATGAAAATTAACCAATGAAAATCAGACAATGCTTTTGAATTGTGGTTCAACAGAATTACTTTAAAAAATAAACTCATGAAACAGGCCTGGACAAAAATGATGGTACCCCTAGAAAAGATTGAAAATAATGTGACCATAGGGACATGTTCAACCAAGATGTGTCCTCTAATTAACATCACAGGTGTCTACAAACTTGTAATCAGTCAGTCGGCCTATTTAAAGGGTGACAAGTAGTCACTGTGCTGTTTGGTGACATGATGTGTACCACGCTAAACATGGACCAGAGGAAGCAAAGGAGAGAGTTGTCTCAGGAGATTAGAAAGAAAATTATAGACAAGCATGTTAAAGGTAAAGCATATAGCATAGCTTATAGCATAAGACTATCTCCAAGCAGCTTGATGTTCCTGTGACTACAGTTGCACATATTATTCAGAAATTTAAGATCCATGGGACTGTAGCCAACCTCCCTGGACGTGGCCGCAGGAGGAGACGGATAATACGAATGGTAACAAAACAGCCCAGAACAACCTCTAAACACATTCATGGTGAACTCCAAAGTCAAGGTACATCAGTGTCAGATCGCACCATCCGTCGTTTGAGCCAAAGTGGACTTCATGGGAGACGACCAAGGAGGACACCACTGTTGAAAACAAATCATTAAAAAGCCAGACTGGAATTTGCCAAACTGCATGTTGACAAGCCACAAAGCTTCTGGAAGAATGTCCTATGGACAGACGAGACAAAACTGCAACTTTTTGGCAAGGTACATCAGCTCTATGTTCACAGACGCAAAAATGAAGCATACCAAGAAAAGAACACTGTCCCTACTGTGAAACATGGAGGAGGTTCTGTTATGTTCTGGGGCTGCTTTGCTGCATCTGGCACAGGATGTCTTGAATCTGTGCAGGGTACAATGAAATCTCAAGACTATCAAGGTATTCTAGAGAGAAATGTGCTGCCCAGTGTCAGACAGCTTGGTCTGAGTCACAGGTCATGGGTCTTGCAACAGGATAATGACCCAAAACACACTGCTAAAAACACCCAAGAATGGCTAAGAGCGAAACATTGGACTCTTCTAAAGTGGCCTTCTATGAGCCCTGATCTAAATCCTATTGAACATCTGTGGAAGGAGCTGAAACATGCCGTCTGGAGAAGGCACCCTTCAAACCTGAGACAACTGGAGCAGTTTGCTCATGAGGAGTGGGCCAAAACATCTGCTGAGAGGTGCAGAAGTCTCACTGACAGTTACAGAAATCATTTGATTGCAGTGATTGCCTCAAAAGGTCGTGCAACAAAATATTAAGTTAAGGGTACCATCATTTTTGTCCAGGCCTGTTTCATGAGTTTGTTTTTTAAAATAATTCTGTTGAACCACAATTCAAAAGCAACGTCTGATTTTCATTGGTTAATTTTCATAGAATTTTTATTTATTACCACTTTTGTCAGATTCAAGTTATTTCTGTGACCATTGTGGGTTTTTCTTTCATTAACAGAGGGGTACCAACTATTTTGTCCACGTGTGTACCTGAAATATTATTTAATTTGAAATTAAATAATTAGATGCAAGTTAAAGAGCCAGTGAAATGACTTTATGTTTTATTTTGATAATAGCCAACAAAAAAAATAAACAGCTGGAAGGAACCATGTGATCTATAGGATAAGTTAATTGCTATCTCAGGCTTAACAATCTAATCAAAATCATATGAAACAAGTTACAAAGTTCTTCTTCCTCATATGGAGTCTAATGCTGAGCCTGAGGCTACACATGTCATCCAGAAAGTGAAATGAGATCCATGCTGAGGTCAACAGCAGCAAGTAGCACAGATATTCAGTCGGTGTTACCCTTGTTGCAGGTCGGGGCACTGGGTGCACTGGAAGCAAGCGTGGGTGCTTCTCTCCACGCTCGCTCCAGGCTGTTATGTTGCTTTGCTAGCTGCTCAATGGTCTCCTCTAGATGGGTGCGCTGCTCCCGCTCATACTGCAGTGCCCGCTGCCACCTCCTACTGTGAGTCTCAGCGAGGTCCAAAAAGTCTCGACATGCCTTGGGGAACACATGAATACAAGTGCACAATCACACAGAATGCTAGAAGTTTATATTTTCTTTAAAAACATGTGAAAAAGTGGATGTACCATATATCTTGAACGAAAAACTGTTTATTGCATTTTTAAAAATAAGTACAAGATATACTTTCACTTAACTAACAGAAAAGATGTTGAAAACGCAAAAGATGATAATAAAATTATGTTAAGTATTGTTTTAATCAGAGATGCACAATGGTGATGATAAAACCAGAATTATACTGTTTGAAAATGAGAAAATTGGAAAAGGCTCACAAGGCATTTCTCCCAGTCATCATAATCAAGGCTGCTCATCCAAACTGTTTTGAGGAATCATTAATATGTTAATCAGCTGTCTGCCCAGCATTCACGTAGCCTCCCTGCTGTGACAAACCGGGCTTATAACTAACACAGAAAATGCCAGTCATCATTGAGCTATGTTTAAACCTCTGATTACGTAGCAGACTATATCTGAGTCAACAGGGGGCATCAGTGCTGCTGTTCTGCTTTTATGGGTGAGACAAAGAGGTTACTTCAGATCACTGGGATTACATGTCAGCACTTGTAGCCACTGCATCATATGTCAGACAGCTTTGCCTTATAGTGAGCTCAAAGGTTGATGAACTTACATAACACCCCTCAGCAGATTACACAATGATAAATGCATCACGTGACGATCACGGAGTTGTCACCAGATGTCTACATAGATATTTCTGAATAATCATTTTCACACTGCTGTATTGCTCTCGGGTTATTGTGACATTCTGTGCAAGGCTGGTTAAGTTCCCCCTTTACTGTAACTGCATAATTATAATTACTGAATCAGATCAGGTTGAGTAAAACTTTCTATGCTGCTTCCAGAGGTACAGTCGACAGTTCCTCTCGAGTTGTGAATGCTTTAGAAACAAAAATGCCAAACAACTCAACTAATCTCTGCTGAGGCTGTCAGCAGGAAGAGAAATAATACACAAACACCTGATTCTTCATTAAACTGCTGAGGAAAATGCAGTCCTGTGAATCATTTCTTTCTCAGACAGAAATGCATATTTTGAAGTGATGCAACACTGTCACATACAAGCCATTTAATTTTTCATACACTATGGTTTAAAGCTCAATGATATACTTGACATGTAATTAAACAAGTCATTCTGAGCTGCAGAGATTGTTGATTTCCAATGGCTTCAAACTAGAGCTCAGTCGATCAAACTCTAATACAGACGTAGGACTGGGCGATTAATCGAAAGAGTAAAACAAACTGATATTCGTGGCGTAAAACTGACGTAATCTTGCACGTTTTTTTTTCTTTCCCTTTTCTCTGGTGTGTGTGTGTGTGTGTGTGTGTGTGTGTGTGTGTGTGTGTGTGTGTGTGTAAATGAGAGCTTTTACGTCCTTCACCTTTAACATGCGCGGTCATGTGACTCTACACCCTGGAAGCTGTGCAGACAGCAGTGTTTGGAGGGAGCAGAACAAGGCAGAAAAATTTAAATTATCACATATTATGTGGTGTCAGTCTGCATAGTATGTGATGATTGACTCTTTATTTCATCTGAAGATGCCAAGAAAAAGTGAGCAATGTGCACTTAAGCTAGCAGGGTATGCCCAGAAGCTAAATCACTGTTAGCCGCTAACTGCTATCCACGTCAGCTCAACCGCTTTACAGTGGGGAAACAGACGACAAAATGGACAAGCTAAAGTTGGATTTAAGAACCTGATCAGAGACTTGTAATCCCTGTGTGGTGATAACATAATCATGACTGCCTAAAGGACTCCCCCAATGCAGCTAACACCCTAATTAGCCACTGCCTCACGTCCTGTGATCCCCAAATCCTCAAGAGGTAGGTTTTATAAACACTGACTTCTGTACTGGACAATATTTAATTTGATTATGTCTGTGAAATTATTATAGTATGCTCATTTACTACCAAATCACTGCAGTGATATATTCATCAATACTGCACTCTTGTGAAATATTGCTTAATTACGAGCCTTGTCAGCAAACTATAAGGGAGAAGGAAAAAATGAAACCAACGTCAAAGGCTCAGTTAACCGTGATGCTGATTAAAGGTCAAACTGCATAGCCCTGTATAGACGGTTCTTATAGCCTTGACCCACAGATGTTCAGCCAAATATCACAAATGTAAATCTGAAGATTTTAGATTTTTTTAGATTTAGTATACTTTATTGATCCCCAGAGGGGAAATTGAGGGTCATCCACCACCTGGATGGATGACGCAGCCACGATACGGCGCTATCCCTTAACCATTCACACACACATTCACACCTAGGGCCACTTTAGAGTTTCCAATTAACCTAACCTGCATGTTTTTGGCATGTGGGAGGAAACCGGAGAAATCCCGGGGTAAACCCACGCATACACAGGGAGAACATGCAAACTCCACACAGATCACTGTTGGTCGGGGGCTGGGATCGAACCCACGATCCCACGATCCCACGATCCCCACGATCCCCCGGCCAAGGGTAAACTGTGCTGCCGCAGTGCTAACCACTGCGCCACCGTGCAGCCCATAAACACAGAGATGCAAAAAACCCGATTAAAGGATAACCATATTGTAACACACTATTAAAAAACAAACAGTTTTCAAAAACAAGAAAGCGTAACAAAACTGGACATAAGACATACTGTACACGCCTTAAAAATAAGCAAACTTATCTCCTCACAAATAAGAAAATCGGACTTAATGTTTATTAGAGCATATAAAATTACTTTGAAGCAAGTGAAATGCTCATACATAAAAGACTTCAATGGAAGAAGAAAAACCTTGGCAGACAAAATCAAGTACATGTAGCCCCAAGTTAAGATTATAATACACTACCGGTCAAAAGTTTGGATAGACCTACACATTCATTTTAAATGGGTAGATACAGACATGGACAAAATTGTTGGTACCCCTCTGTTAATGAAAGAAAAACCCACAATGGTCACAGAAATAACTTGAATCTGACAAAAGTGGTAATAAATAAAAATTCTATGAAAATTAACCAATGAAAATCAGACAATGCTTTTGAATTGTGGTTCAACAGAATTATTTTAAAAAACAAACTCATGAAACAGGCCTGGACAAAAATGATGACACCCTTAACTTAATATTTTGTTGCACAACCTTTTGAGGCAATCACTACAATCAAATGATTTCTGTAACTGTCAATGAGACTTCTGCAACTCTCAGCAGGTGTTTTGGCCCACTCCTCATGAGCAAACTGCTCCAGTTGTCTCAGGTTTGAAGGCTGCCTTCTCCAGACGCCATGTTTCAGCTCCTTCCACAGATGTTCAATAGGATTTAGATCAGGGCTCATAGAAGGCCACTTTAGAATAGTCCAATGTTTCACTCTTAGCCATTCTTGGGTGTTTTTAGCTGTGTGTTTTGGGTCATTATCCTGTTGCAAGACCCATGACCTGCGACTGAGACCAAGCTGTCTGACACTGGGCAGCACATTTCTCTCTAGAATACCTTGATAGTCTTGAGATTTCATTGTACCCTGCACAGATTCAAGACATCCTGTGCCAGATGCAGCAAAGCAGCCCCACAACATAACAGAACCTCCTCCATGTTTCACAGTAGGGACAGTGTTCTTTTCTTGGTATGCTTCATTTTTGCGTCTGAACATAGAGCTGATGTGCCTTGCCAAAAAGTTCCAGTTTTGTCTCGTCTGTCCATAGGACATTCTCCCAGAAGCTTTGTGGCTTGTCAACATGCAGTTTGGCAAATTCCAGTCTGGCTTTTTTATGATTTGTTTTCAACAGTGGTGTCCTCCTTGGTTGTCTCCCATGAAGTCCACTTTGGCTCAAACAACGACGGATGGTGCGATCTGACACTGATGGGGGCGGCAGTGGCTCAGGAGGTAGAGCAGGTCGTCCAATAACCCCATGGTCGGCGGTTCGAATCCTGTTCTCCCCAGATATCCTGCCGTTGTGTCCCTGGGCAAGACATTTGATCCCCAACTGCTCCTGGTGGGTCTGGAAGCGCCATGTTAGGTAGCATGCCGCTATCAGTGTGTGAATGTGTGTGTGAATGGGTGGCTAGCAGGATCTGTAAAGCGCTTTGGTCATCAAGAGATGAGAATAAAAGCGCTATATAAGTGAATGCCATTTACCATTTACCATTTGATGTACCTTGACCTTGGAGTTCACCATGAATGTGTTTAGAGGTTGTTCTGGGCTCTTTTGTTACCATTCGTATTATCCGTCTCATCCATTTTTCATCAAGTTTCCTCCTGCGGCCACGTCCAGGGAGGTTGGCTACAGTCCCGTGGATCTTAAATTTCTCAATAATATGTGCAACTGTAGTCACAGGAACATCAAGCTGCTTGAAGATGGTCTTATAGCCTTTACCTTTAACATGCTTGTCTATAATTTTCTTTCTAATCTCCTGAGACAACCCTCTCCTTTGCTTCCTCTGGTCCATGTTTAGTGTGGTACACACCCTGCCACCAAACAGCACAGTGACTACTTGTCACCCTTTAAATAGGCCGGCTGACTGATTACAAGTTTGTAGACACCTGTGATGTTAATCAGAGGACACACCTTGGTTGACCATGTCCCTATGGTCACATTATTTTTAATCTTTTCTAGGGGTACCATCATTTTTGTCCAGGCCTCTTTCATGAGTTTGTTTTTTAAAATAATTCTGTTGAACCACAATTCAAAAGCACAGTCTGATTTTCATTGGTTAATTTTCATAGAATTTTTATTTATTACCACTTTTGTCAGATTCAAGTTATTTCTGTGACCATTGTGGGTTTTTCTTTCATTAGCAGAGGGGTACCAACAATTTTGTCCACGTCTGTATGTCCAAACTTTTGAATAGTACTATATACAGTAGGTTAAAGATATCTTAGATTTAAGTTGATTTCAATTTTTTCAATTAAATGATTAAGAATTCAAAGTAACTAAACCACAAATGTGCTGCAGCCAATTTTTAAAAAAAATCAATTATTATGGCGGCGCGGTGGTTAGCACTGCGGCAGCACAGCAACTCACCCTTGGCCGGGGGATCCTGGGTTCGATCCCAGCCCCCGACCAACAGTGATCTGTGTGGAGTTTGCATGTTCTCCCCGTGTCTGCGTGGGTTTACTCCGGGATTTCTCCAGTTTCCTCCCACATGCCAAAAACATGCAAGTTATGTTAATTGACATCAAACTGGGGATTCTAAATTGTCCTTAGGTATGAATGTGAGAGTGAATGGTTGTCTGTCTCTCTGTGTTGGCCCTGCGATGGACTGGCGATCTGTCCAGGGTGTACCCTGCCTCTCACCCAAAAATGCTGGGATAGGCTCCAGCCCCCCCGTGACCCGAAAAGGATTAAGCAGAAGAAGATGAATGAATGAATGAATGAATTACTTTGTTATTTTGACATGCACAGTGGGGAAAATAAGTATTGAACATGTCAACATTTTTCTCAGATGCATTTCTGATGGAGCCATTGACCTGAGATTTTCACCAGATATCAATAACAACCCAAGTAATCCATACATACAAAGAAATCAAGGCAACTGTGTTCACTAAACAAGTTGTATTTAATAAAGTGGAATGACACAGGGAATAAGTATTGAACAAATGAAGAAAAAGAGGTGCACAAAGGCATAGAAAGCTAAGAAACCAGTTGAAATCCATCATAATTTTGGAAGCCATCCCCCATCAGTGCAAATTAATTCCAGCTGGTTAAGTCCTGACTGATAGCCTTTAAAAAGTTCTGTGAATATCAGATTGTCCTACCACAAAGAACTCATGATGGGCAGAAGCAAAGAGCTCTCTGTAGACCTTGCAACCTTATTGCTGCAAAACATAATGATGGCACTGGTTACAGGTGCATTTCTTAACTGCTGAATGTTCCAGTGAGCACTGATGGAGCCATCATTCTGAAGTAGAAAGAATATCATTCTACCACAAACCCATAAACCGGCCACGACCAAGAGCTCCTCACAAGATTTCTGACACAGAAGTCAAAAGAGTTATCAGAAAAGTTATCCAAGAGCCAAAGACCACTCGTGAAGAGCTCCAGAAAGACCTGGAGTTAGCAGGTACTGCTGTTTTTTTTCGTTTTTTTTTAAAGTAATGCCTTCAACCGACATGGGGCCCGTTCACCACACAAGATTCCATTCCTGAAGAAAAAGCATGTTGAAGCTTGGTTAATGTTTGCTGCACAACATTTGGGCAAGCCAGTAAAATACTGGAGCATATAGTCTAGGCAGAAAAGACCAAAATTGAGCTTTATGGATGCCACAACACACAGCATGTTTGGAGGAGAAATGGCACTGCACATCTTATCATGGTGTGGGGGTGTTTTTCAGCACATGGCACAGGCAGACTTCATATAATTGAAGGAAAGATGAATAGACAAGTATACAGAGACATCCTTGTTAAAAACCCGCTGTCATCTGCTAAGATGCTGAAGATGAAACGAAGGTGGACATTTCAGCAAGACAATGATCCCAAACACACAGCCAAGGAAACGCTCAACTGGCTCCAGAGAAGGAAAATAAAGCTGCTAGAATGGCCCAGTCAGTCACCTGACCTGAATCCAATTGAAAATCTATGGAACGAACTGAAGATCAGAGTTCATACAAGACACCCACGGAACCTTCAAGATTTGAAGACAGTTTGCGTGGAAGAATGGGCTAAAATCCCTCCTGAGCAATGCCTGTGCCTAGTTTCTCCATACAGGAGGCGTCTGGAAGCTGTTATTACAAACAAAGGCCTTTCTACTAAATATTAAATGAATTTCATCAAGCGTGTTCAATACTTATTCCCTGTGTCATTCCACTTTATTAAATATAACTTGTTTTGTGAACACGGTTACCTTGATTTCTTTGTATGTATGGATTACTTGGGTTGTTACTGATATCTGGTGAAAATCTCAGGTCAATGGCTCCATCAGAAATATGTTTAATGAGAAAAATGTTGACGTGTTCAATACTTATTTTCCCTGCTGTATGTGTATAAATTGTTTTATATAAGGAAAGTCTATTATTCATTTTTTTATATTACTATCTGATAATTTTGAAAAGTATATTTTCAGCTGTTTAACAATCAAAATGTGCTAATATAAAATGTGTTTCTGATCAAACTGTAATGTTAAAAATGAAAGCGTTATTCAAAATTTGGATGGAAACTTTTTTACTTTAAATGTGCAACTGGTTCCAAATATCAGTTGTCTGTCTTTTACTGGTGACTGATCTATAAAGCCTATATGATTAACAGTAGCATAACAAAGCAATAACATGAAATAATCTTGCATCACAGCACAGAATAAACTGTTATTAAAATTCCTGTGGGTGGTCAGCATGTTTAGCAAAGTGCTACATAAATACATAAATCCTTCACTAATCATTAAAATACAGTACATATCCTCAGTTTGACAAGAATCACAGAAATAGGAACTATTATTTTGTTCAATTTATACTTCACAGAGAAAACCTAACAAGGCTTCAGCAATCTCCAGTTAATCTCTTACCTTCAGCAGCCATGCAGAAGTTGTACATATCTGTCATGAGTTTGAATTTAAATGTCATAAATGCATGTGACGTTGTGGTTAACTTCCTCACAAATGACAAAGATGAAACTCACGCATAAAAACAAGTTCCACATTTTTACTGCTGACTCTCCTGTATACATCCAGACTGCATGTGACTTCCGGTGATGGAAGAGGAGGGCGGATAAAGGCTATGAAGCTGGTGTTAATTTGTCGAGTTAATGCATTTGATTATAAATCCTAGCAAACGCAGCAGAATTGGTACAGAATGCAATTAAACCACACAATCCCAAAACTCTAGATACACAAACTCATGCATTAGGAGAAAGTTAAAAATGCCACCACAGCCAAAGACACATTTGAGAAGCTGGGCCATGGGTGAACGAACAAGAATTTAACATTCTCCCCAAGTCTTGGTCAAATTAGAGTATGCTGCTGTCTTTTCCTGTTGGCTGGCACGCACGCACGCACGCACGCACGCACGCACGCACACGCACACACACACACACACACACACACACACACACACACCTCCTTTATAGCCCAGTTTCAAAATGCATATTCTGCATACCAGGGAGGTTGCAGCAGCATTCTTTTCTCATTAAAACCATATTCTTGGCAAGCTAAATAGCATTTTAATTAGTAATGAAATCCAAGAGGGTTAATTTTTATTGTCCAGTTTCATTTTCTTGCACCAATTAATTAAAAAAATGACAACAGACTCATCATTTTAAGCAATGGCCTTTCATATAAGCGTAATTTAAACCACATTTTTCTTGTAAACCAATGAATCAAGTCTCCTAATAAGCCACAAAAAACCTAATAGTATTAGAAGAATAGTGATCACTGGACTGAAATCAAATCTAGGCCAAAATATCTGGAGTCTTAACAGAACTGACAATTACCTCTTTTTTTTTTTAAGAAGCAACAACCAGATAAGAAAAAAGCAAAATAGCTGATGTGCATTTTGACCAAAATAATTACTGAACCCAACTTAAAGCAACTGAAAAAAGCAGAAATAAAGACAAACCTTGTATGATTGTTTGGCTTTAGTAGAACAGTTCTGTCCGTCCAGCTGTAGTCTCGAAGGCTCTGACATTCCGTACTGAGCCGGGAGGGTTGAGGGTTTGAGAGGAGGGGGATAAGCAGGGGCTATTCCTGTCACCCTCACCCGCCATCATATCTAGTATCACTGCTACAGCACCTCTGTCTCACATAAACTTTCCTCCACTACAACATACTATAAAATGCATGGTATTGGCTAGTGAAGAGAGTGGAAGAGGGACAGATTTCAGCAACCCACAAGCTAGTATGACAATGTTCAATTCACTTTAGTTTACTTCAGCTTTACTTACATAGCACCAGTTTACAACAATAGCTGTTTCATAGCACTTTAAAGGAACATATGATAAAAATGTAACTTTTTCAGAACATTTATGTAACAACTGGGGTATCTGGAGTGGCTACCAATAGAAAAACTCTGAAAAAACGCAACCATGTCACTTTGTCAGGATCTACCTTGGTCTCCCCATTTCACATTTATTGAGCAGTTCTGATTTGCCTCTGGGAAAAGATAGTATCTCACTGGGCTGTGACTAGCTGGAGAATGGCATTTGAGAGGGAGTTTCCAAAATCTATCCAAATGTTTGTGAAATTTGCAACTTCCTCTCTTGAGTCACAGGGCGGGCAGCGTGGTGGCGGAGTGGTTAGCATTATGACAGCACAGCAACTCACTCTTGGCGAGGGGATCCTGGGTTTGATCCCAGCCCTCAACCAACAGTGATCTGTGTGGAGTTTGCATGTTCTCCCTGTGTCTGCGTGGGTTTACTCCGGGATTTCTCTGGTTTCCTTCCACATGCCAAAAACATGCAAGTTAGGTTAATTGGCATCAAACTGGGCATTCTAAATTGTCCTTAGGTATGAATGTGAGAGTGAATGGTTGTCTGTCTCTCGGTGTTGGCCCTGCGATGGACTGGCGATCTGTCCAGGGTGTACCCTGCCTCTCGCCCAAAGATGCTGGAATAGGCTCCAGCCCCCCGTGCCCCAAAAAGGATTAAGCAGAAGAAAATGGATGGATGGATGGAGTCGCAGGGCTTCACTCCCGTGTCACAGTAATTTTCAAAATGTTAAAAAAAAAAAATTTGCGGGACAAATTTTCTTGCCAAGTAGTCACAGAGTCGTCATGTGTGTCTCGAACCCGTCTTAAACCCTTCTCAATTTAGTTTCTGTAAGTAAGAAAGTGCAAGAATAGTAAAGACAACTTTGCAAGAAGTTGGGGAACTATGAAACTAAACTGTGACTGATTAGAGACAAAAAGAACAAGACATCCCACATTGAGACAGATGTGAACGGGCCGGTCATTTTCTAGCACACACTGACACAGCTGTGACTGACAGTGCCACCATGCCACCCAAGGAAAAAGAAGCAAGGCTAGGGATATGGGGGGGCCACTGTTCCTGTCCCATGGGCCCTTACAGAGGAAGCACAGCCAATCACAGGGTCTGCTGTGTGTGATGTGGAGGACTGCGAGGCAGCCTCCTCATCCAGCAGTCTCTGCAACTCTCCGAGGTCAATCTTGCTTAACGTCTGATAATAAAATTATTGCTGGAATGGGAAGATATGGTCCAGATTTTACAATTGTCACAGATAAGTACAGAGGACTTATCCAGGACTTTGTGGACTGGTGCCTGTGGAACTGCTTCCAGATCAATGCAAGGAAAACCAAAGAAATGGTGGTGGACTGCCGCAGGCAAGGATACCCCCCCCCCCACAGCACCGGTAAACATCCAGGGAAGAGACACTGAGATGGTGACATCTTACAAGTACCTGGGTGTTCACCTGAACAATAAACTGGACTGGTCACACACCACCAACGCACTCTACAAGAAGGAGCAGCACAGGCTGTTCCTTCTGAGGAGACTCAGGTCTTTTGGAACGCGGGGGGGCACTCCTGAAGACCTTCTATGATTCTGTTGTGGCATCAACTATTACGTATGGAGTGATCTGCTGGGGCAGTGGCATCACAGCAGCCGACAGAGACTGAACAGGCTGATCAAAAAAGCTAGCTGTATTCTGTGGCAATGCTTCGACCCAGTGAAGGAGACAGGAGAGAGGCTGTCATCTCTGCTGGAGTCTGAGTCCCATCCCATGCGGGACACACTGAACACACTGAGGAGCTCATTTAGAGGTAGGCTGTGCCATCCTAAGTGCTCAAGGGACAGATTTCGCAGGTCCTTCCTACCTACAGCTGTCGGACTTTATAATCTAAATACTGCTCATATAGGCCGTATTAAATGTCACAACTCTGTACAATAGAGATCGTCCCCTCCAATACACAACTAAGACAATTACAATTATTATCGAGGGTGGCAACAACACTGTTCATTCAATGTGAAATATACTGTCTGGGTCGATATTTATACTTTGCTGAGTAATTTAACTAACTGTAATGTTGTTGATACCATCTAACTGCAATGCTCCTGCACTGTGTATATAAGTGTGTACATATGTATATTTATTTATTTACTGCTTTGGCTAATCAATTCTTATCTTATTATCTTATTTACTATTGCTCTGTGTGCTGCTATTCTTTTGCTGCTGCAATCCTGTAATTTCCCCATTGTGGAACTAATAAAGGCTCATCTATCAGGGCTACTGAGAATGTTAATGTTTTTAAAAGCAGGCTCAAGGGCTACTATTTTAACCTAGCTCTTCATTAGTTTTCTATTCTAAGTGTCTTAATTTCTGATTTTGAACCAATTTTATGTTGTTTTTGTTAAAATTTTATTATTAAAAACCATTACACTTTAAACTGAATTTAAGTGTTTTTATGATTATCTTTTTATTAACAAATTATTCATTTTATTATTATTATTATTATTATTATTATGTATTAGTGATAGTTTTATTCATCTTATTATCCTGTCCTAGCTCCAGTGTTTCCTCATAGGGAGCCCTCCCACAGGGAATTGCCTGGTTCTAGCTGCAGGGTGCTGGCCTGTGATTGCCCTGGTCCACCCAATCAATGGGACTTTACACTGCAGTACCACGCCCGCAGTGCTGACTCCTCAGAGTGGACTTGGGCAGCTGCAGAGGTGGCGTCTCTGTGGCAGCTAACTTGGCCCTTCCCTCATGGTGATGGTTTCCTAGGATGGTGCTTCTACACCTGGATCCTCAGTACTCGGCCACATCTCACATAGATGAAAGTGTGTGTGTGTGTGTGTGGGGGGGGGGGAGATGGGGATTGATGAGGGTCGATGGAGGGTGGGGTGAAGTGCTGCTCATTAGAATTTAAAAACCCATGTACTGAAACAGGTTACTCTGAAGAAGGTATTTAATCTGGGTAGAAAATGGTGTTGCAGTATTTGAACCCTCAACTATTTTGACCAAAGCATGTCATAGACATTTCAGTAACACCTCTGAGAACTCTGTCAACATGTGGAAAAAAGTATACTATATCCCCTTAAATTGTAAGGTAAAGATCCTATAATCTTAAGCCCCTGTCACACCTTGACGATTTACATTTGTGCATACACAAAATTTTTTCAACATATCCATCATATGGCTCATACGTTCTGCATGCGCGGGCCATAAGTTATATGTAAGTTATGCAATCGTTCACACACGTTACTTGTAAATTACTCATAAGTCGAGATAATGTCTAGCATACCCAAAACTTATTTCTAACCTATGAATAACGTACTTTGAACCTATGTGTAACTTACTGAACATGGTTCTAACTAACAGCTACCGTATAATGGCGTATTGGCAGCGCTGGTTCACAGGAGGAAACCGTCAAGACTCTATGGTGAGCAGATATCCATGTCAAACTGGTCTTGTTCTTCTATTCAGACAAAGTAAAGAGATGTTTCATATCTTGACATGTTTCGACTGTCATCTGACGTTCGTGTCGTGTCACATCAGCTGTTCTATCCTTTCCGTAGGCGTGACTGACCTGACAAATCTGCCAGGTCGGTCATGCCCCCTGCCGTGCGATGGTCTTTGGAGGAGAGAATCATCTCGGTTGAACTGAGATGATGGAGCCTTCATGCTTTTGCCCACCTAGGATTCATGGATTGGGAGGTGACGGCAGTTTGACATGACGGCACTATGCATAAGTGAAGATAAGCTATGCGTAAGTTATGCATAATTTCGACTATCGTTGGGCATAAGTTGTGAACGCTGGCAACACGCTAAGCAATTGTTGGTATAAGTTATCTTTAAGTTATCGAAACGTTCTATATAAGTTACTAATATGTTATGTATACATCCAACTTGTTATGGATATACGATGCATACTCTCTTAATTGAAAATTTTGGCCATATGCCAACATTTTAGAGAAATTTTGATACATCGGCAAAAGCTGCTTAAATCATCAAGATGTGACAGGGCCTTTAGCAAGAGACCCCCAACAATCAGCTGATCCACAGTGATCAACCACACAGCAATGGCAGAAAGTTAAAAAAAAAAACCTTTTAACAAAAAAAAAAAAAAAAGAAACTAAAGGAGAACCAGACTTAGGGACGAGCAGCCTGGTTAAGCAGTAAGAAAAATCTAATTAATCATTTAGTGGCAATTAAAAACTTGGTCATGTCTCTTGTTACCTCTGCCAAGGAATTATGTGTTCTCTGAGTGTAAAGTCAAATACTCTCTGTATAGTTTGGATAAAACTTCTCTGTCTGATGTTTAAGTTGTCAGCACAGTGGAATGTAACAAAGTAGAATGAAAAGCAAAACGGCAGAATTCAGACCAACCTACTAGGCTGGTGAAAAAAGTATTTAATTTGGATTATTTACAGCATTACGAGTATATACCTCTGCTTCATTTTCACTCAGTGTGAAACAACAGTGACCTATAAACTTCACTTGCCATATTTAAATATCATAGGTGATGCTATTGCTAACAGCTATTTTCTTTAACTGTAAGTATAGGAATCACCACCACCGCTGCAGTCATTACTGGTTGATTTTGACCACCATAGTTACTCTTGTTTAAGATTTAACAGGATCTAGTACGGTGTCTCCAAACCTGCGGTGTGCGTGCCTACAGGCTGGTGGCTCTTGCTTTGCATGCCAAACAGCACGGAGATCTCATCACTGACAAACAGGACATTTTAGAAGACACTGGTCATGCCAACGCATGCAGGACAGAGGTCATGTACTGCTCGCTACTGCTGCATCTTGTATCCTGGTCTACTCACATTGATCATAGCATTGGAAGTGATGCGGAAGAGTGTGGCACGCTCGTTGACTGCCTTGATCTTTTCTCCTCCCTCCACTGGGACTCTGAGGCCTTCAAGTTCACTCAGGGATCGCTGCAGAGCTGCCCCATGTTTGGCTATCAGGTCATTGCATGTGCTGAGGTCATCAAGCTTGCTGACGAGTATCTTCAGGGTGCCCTGAAGCTCGCTGCGGTCTGATTGAGACGTAGGCTCCTCATCGCCTGAGTCATCTAAAAGAGAGATGTCACACAAAAATGGAGATCAATAGACGCAACTAATAGAGATAGGGTTATTTTTTAGAAAGGTTTTTCTGCAATGTAATGTGTTGCGTTACATTATTCTATCTTGGTAATGGAACGCTTAAAAAGTTTTCAAATTATGGTTAATAATTCATATTATTCAAATTCAAATTCAAACGTTTATTTCAAACTCAGGGTTCATATTAAGAGCAAAACTAAAACGAGTAGAAAATAGATAAATAAATAAATAAAAGTATATACAGATCAGCAGACACTCGGCGCTCTTGTAATAACAATAACATACAATAATGGGCTCAGTATAAAATGGAACGCCACCACTTCCAAATGCTGGAATGAAGTGTGAGTGACGAGTTGACAATTGCTGATATAAGATGATTGTTACATGCCAGCAACCTTCTCATAAAGCTGTAAACATTCTTACGTATCAATTCGCCAAAAGATGGAATGTTCACAGACACAAACATCTTGCTTGCACTCGACCTTCGTGGTACATCTAACAACCTTCTTAGGGAGTTATTACACTACCGTTCAAAAGTTTGGGGTCACCCAGACAATTATTTTGTGTTTTCCATGAAAAGTCACACTTATTTACCACGAGTTGTAAAATGAATAGAAAATATAGTCAAGACATTGACAAGGTTAGAAATAATGATTTGTATTTGAAATAATAATTTTTTCCTTCAAACTTTGCTTTCGTCAAAGAATCCTCCATTTGCAGCAATTACAGCATTGCAGACCTAACATGATTGCACAAGGGTTTTCTAATCATCCATTAGCCTTCTGACGCAATGAGCAAACACATTGTACCATTAGAACACTGGAGTGATAGTTGCTGGAAATGGGCCTCTATACACCTATGTAGATATTGCACCAAAAACCAGACATTTGCAGCTAGAATAGTCATTTACCACATTAGCAATGTATAGAGTGTATTTCTGATTAGTTTAAAGTTATCTTCATTGAAAAAAAGTGCTTTTCTTTCAAAAATAAGGAAATTTCTAAGTGACCCCAAACTTTTGAACGGTAGTGTATATGCAATGCGGATTTTGTTCCTAACAGCAACATTGCTATTAAACCATAAAGGCGAGCAGTACATTGAGGTACAGAAGGTCTTGAACAACATACATTTGACATCAGGAGAACATCTATGGAAATTTCGCAACAGTAAATTTGTTTGAGCATACAGTTTCCTGAGATGCCTGTTACAATCAACATTGGTCTTATCAGATTCAATCCACACACCTAGGTATTTGACTTTTTCAACAAAGTTCAAGCTATTACCACAAAGTGGCATAACAGGATTCGACGTATTGACACCCTTTGGTTTGAAAGCCATACACATAGATTTAGTACAGTTGAACAAGATGTCATTTTTTTCACCAAATTTTTCACATACCGAAAGGAGATGTTGCATCGCTGCAGTAGACAAACTTAACAAACAGAGGTCATCAGCGTAGAAAATGTGATTTAACAGTGCACCGTTAAAGGAGCCGCCCACATTAGTATTGTTCAACAGTACACTGAGATCATCAACATAGACATTAAACAACAAGGGTGACAGTATACCACCTTGTTTAACACCGTTGGTCACATGAAATTTGGATGAGGTGACACTGCCCCATCTAACAACCATAGACTGCCTTCTGTACCAGTATAACAGGATGCTAACAATGTAAATAGGAATACCTCGATCAATCAATTTTCTGACCAAACACCAGTGGTTAATCCTGTCAAAAGCTTTGCTAGCATCTAGGAACGTAGCATAGACACTAGTGGAATGGCTTCTGAAGTAGTCAACAAATTCATGAAGTAGGTAAACAGCCTTGTCAGTTGAAAGAGCTGATTTGAAACCAAACTGATTGTCGTTTGTCCACAGATAATCCTCATTTCTGTTCAGGAATAAACCCTCTAATAGTTTAGATATAACATTTGCAATAGCTATAGGTCTGTAGTTGTTCATATCAGAAAGACTGGCACACTTGTTTTTCACCAAAGGAATAATAACCGAGTCCATCAACATATCTGGCATGTAACCATGAACAAACATACAGTTAAAACACAATGACAACAGAATACACAAGGTGAAATCAGCGTTGATGAGGCATTCACTGGTGAGACAGTCAGGGCCAGCTGATTTGCCTTTCTTGAGAACTTTGATCAGTGAATCAACTTCAACAGGAGTAACAGCAGAAATATCAGAGGCATCAAACATGTCGTTATACAGACGAATATCGTGCATAACAGAATCCTTCATTGAAACATTCTTGACTGAGTTGAAAATAGCTTCATATTGACATTTCCACTTTTCAGCAATATTAACGTCACCAGTCACACCATCAATAGTGTTTGATCTGACAGACCGGTGGGAGCTCATAGCCTTCATTTGTTTCCAGAATTCTACCATGTTCAGTTCACTCATGTGATTAGCTAGCTGGTCACATTTGATACTTTCTTCATTGCGCCTGCATGCTCGTAGAGCATATTTGAACCTAGCCCTGCAATTTTTCATGTTTTCAAATATTGGACCAGAACGTGGTTTGCTATTACTCCTCCACCACAAAAAAGCATCCCGAGCAGCTGTGTGAGCCTCGCTAACGACATCATTCCAGCCTGGGACGTTATATTGGGTGGCCACACTGTGACTAGGAATGCATTCACTCACACAGTAATTTAAAGCATCAATAATATCACTGTAGAACCTGTCGATATCGTCCCTGTGTGCCGCACAATTACGGTCGTGACACCTGATGGCGTCCATAGGAGCACGGATGTTACAGAGTTTCCTACGAGTAAGTATCTTATATCTGGACAGGTCTGACGCTGTGGCATCACGCCATTTGTATGTTCTACTGCCCGTTGTGGCTGAGGGAGCTTCCCGGAGGCCACTGACAGCACTAGATACCTCAATATCTATAGATAAAGGTACATGATCAGAACTCACATAGTCATACAGAACTTATTTATTTATATTATAAAATATACTGCTACTTTAATTACAAAAGTTACTCAGTTTACGCTTAACAAGGTCAAATATGTCACTTTCTCCAAAAAGGTGAAAACAGTGACAGAGTGGGCCATAGCTTCTCAAGAGTGAACACATTTTTTAATCAATTCTACTGAAGGAAAAAGCAAGAATGTGAAAACGAAATGCAAAAAAAGCATCCAAACCAAAAAAATAACTATCCACCACTGTGAACACATCACTAAAACACTACAACAAAAGAAACATGTCATTGAAGCAGGTGGCTTGATCCCCTGCTCTCAAGCTTCAGTGTTCACCAAATGCAACTAATCCTAATTAATATTCTTAATCTAAATGGGTAACAAACAGAACAGTCAAACTTCATCAATAAGCATCACACATTTCTCTTGCCTGAATATTTTTGTGAAGTGGATGATGGGATAATTTTCACCTCATGTGATGTTGGTTTACAACTCCAAAAACTAGCATCTTGTGTGTAAGTGAACCTTATTAGGACAGGAATGCTTGCAGACAAATAGAACTGTAATGCAACACTGGAATCGCTAATGCTAATACAGTGGTGTGAAAAAGTGTTTGCCCCTTCCTGATTTCTCATGTTTTTTTTATGTTTGTCACACTTAAATGATTCAGATCAATCAAATTTAAATATTAGACAAAGATAACACAAGTAAACACAAAATGCAGTTTTTAAATGGTGTTTATTATTAATGGAAAAAATTCAAACCTACATGGCCCTGTGTGAAAAAGTGATTGCCCCCTAAAACTAACAACTGGTTGGGCCACGCTTAGCAGCAACAACTGCAGTCAAGCATTTGAGATAACTGGCAATCAGTCTTTTACAGCACTGTGGAGGAATTTTGGCCCACTCATCTTTGCAGAATTGTTGTAACTCAGCCACATTGGAGGGTTTTCGAGCATGAACCGCCTTTTTAAGGTCATGTCACAGCATTTCAATTGGATTCAGGTCAGGACTTTGACTAGGTCACTCCAAGTCGCCTTCATTTTGTTTTTCTTAAGCCATTCAGAGGTGGACTTGCTGGTTTGCTTTCAATCATTTCCTGCTGCAGAACCCAAATGTGCTTCAGCTTGAGGTCACGAACAGATGGCCGGACATTCTCCTTCAGGATTTTTTGGTAGACAGCAGAATTCATGGTTCCATTTACCACAGCAAGTCTTCCACGTAATGAAGCAGCAAAACAGCCCCAGACCATCACATTACCACCGCCATATTTTACTGTTGGTATAATGTTCCTTTTCTGAAATACTGTTAGTTTTACATCGGATGTAATAGGACCCACACCTTCCAAAAAGTTCAGCTTTTGTCTAGTCAGTCCACAGAGTATTTTCCCAAAAGTCTTGGGGATCATCAAGATGTTTTCTGGCAAAACTGAGATGAGCCTTTACGTTCTTTTTGCTCAGCAGTGGTTTTCATCTTGGAATTCTGCCATGCAGGCCATTTTTGCCCAGTCTCTTTCTTATGGTGGAGCAGTGAACACTGATCTCAACTGAGGCAAGTAAGGCCTGCAGTTCTTATATATATATATATACTGTATACTGTATATATATATATATAGTATAATATATATATATATATATACTGTAATTTCCCAGTTTGGGATCAATAAAGTACATCCATCTATCTATCTATGTTGTTGTGGTCTTTTGTGACCTCTTGGATGAGTCATCGCTGTGCTTTTGGGGTAATTTTGGTCAGCCGGCCACTCCTGGGAAGGTTCACCACTGTTCCATGTTTTCGCCATTTGTGGATAATGCTCACTGTGGTTCGCTGGAGTCCCAAAGCTTTAGAAATGGCTAGAAAATTGAACTCAGCTTTCCAAAGCGGTGATAAACCACAGTTATCCATCTAGCAACAATGCTCTGCACTGTGTGTGTTTATATATTTACATATTTATTCCATCTAGCTACAATGCTCAGCACTGGGTGTGTTTATATATTTATATATCTACATATTATTCCATCTAGCTACATTGCTCCGCACTGTGTGTGTTTATATACTTGCATATTTATTCCACCTAGCTGCAATGCTCCGTACTGTGGGTGTTTATATATTTACATATTTATTCCATCTAGCTACAATGCTCTGCACTGTGTGTTCATATATTCATATATTTATTCCATCCAGCTACAATGCTCTGCACTGTGTCTGTGTGTGTGTGTATATATATATATTTTATAGTAATACGTACATATGTATATTAGCTGCTCTTGCTTGCTTGTTTTTTTTTTTTTTTTTTTTTTTTTTTTTTTTCTTGCCTTCTGATTGTTGCTCTGAGTGTTGCTATCCCTGTGCTGTTGCAATCCTGGAATTTCCCCGTTGTGGGACTAATAAAGGCTTATCTTATCTTATCTTAATTTATGTTTTAACAGGGGGGCAATCACTTTTTCACACAGGGACATGTAGGTTTGGATTTTTTTTACCCTTAATAATAAACACCTTCAATTAAAAACTGCATTTTGTGTTTACTTGTGTTATCTTTGTCTAATATTTAAATTTGTTTGATGATCTGAAACATTTAAGTGTGACAAACATACAAAAAAATAAAAAATCAGGAAGGGACCAAACACTTTTTCACACCACTGTATGTGGGATGAGGCAAAAATATTGTCAAATGCTACTTTCTGTAAAGAGTAGAATTTAGGTGCAACATAGATGCACTGGAAGGAGGCTTTCATGTGCACGAAAATCAGGAGCTGCAGTGGTCACAGCTGCACAGGGTGGGGCCATGATGCCCACCTTGAGAGTTTAAGGAATATATACTGTACATGAAGTAAGGCATTTTATAATGTAGCAAGTAGTGTGGAACACATTGTGGTTTTGACTAACATAAGGGTTTTTTTGGTTGTTTTTTTTTAAGCTAAGAAGCATGAGTGAGAAGGAGCCACACCAAAATGGTTCCCTGCCAATATCATCCATTTCAGTCTAACATGAACCATAATTATGAAATGAACATCATCATCATATTTAACAGGACTCAAATGAACCCTACTGAACTCATTAGTAAAGTGTTTACCAAATTAATGAAATGAGAAGTTGGTAATAGGTGATGTCAACACCCTTTGAGCCAGATTTACCATGATCTCAAACAGAGGTACTTAGTCGGTATTGTCCACATGATTTTCTAAGAAAAACTGCATGTTTTTTGGTGACAAGTACAAACAGGTGGAGACAGGAGTATTGAAATGATGACTTGGTGAGTTTCATTGCATCTCTACAGAGAGTTGGAGATTGACCCACTCAAAGGAATTAAAGGCAAGCATAATAAAAACTGAATTACAGCAACAAAATCTCAGGCTGTCACAAAAAAAGCTACATAGAACATTTCAATGTCATCAGACAGACAAGGAGGAAAACTAACAAAATTAATTAGAGAAGACATCAAGGCAAGACATCAAGCAGATAGTAAAGGTGACTTTTAATAACTGCAAATAAAACGTGTGTGTAGAAGTAGTAGTTTAAACTCACTTTCAGCAACACACAAGGTAGTGATAGGTATAGTGGAGATTGACTGGCTAACTGCAGTACAAACAAGTTCACGATAACACAATGTAATTTGCTGATTTATCAAATAAAATTGACATTCCCCCAAAATCGCTGCACAAACAAAGAAATCATTCTGTGGACCTTGCAGACGAATTAGCCTCCATTCGTGCAGCAGATGCAAGTTGAAACCAGTTCAAGTTCAATATCACACAGCTTGCACCTGATTAGTGTTTTATCTGCTCTGACATCAGATATAAATGGAATTCCACAGTCAAGTAGAAGATAATTGCAGAGGCATGACAACAAATTGGACTCTATATAACAGTGCCTGTGAATGTTTGCTTGTTTGCATCATTCTATTTTGTTTCCATCATTCCACTGTTCTTGGATAAAAATAAAAAATAATATTTTTTTCTTCTGTCTTACTAAATTTTATAAACAATTTGTTTTAATGGCCACACACAAAATTATCCAAAAAACAGTGAGGCACCAGACATACCTCCGAGGCATGTCAAAAATACATTTACTAATGTAAGTTTTTACAGATTTTTTTAAAAGAGACAGCTTGTTCATTATTATGGGATCTATGAGCCTTTGCTGCAGCAGCTGCCTTTCCTCTGTGATGACACTAAAGAGAGGTAACTCAAGGTTAAAGAGAACATACGAGACCAGTGTTGCTGTGTCAGCTCTATAATACGCACGCACACACACCAGGGGTTACACGCATACACAAGAATGACCTAATGGCTTGCAAAAGGAACAAATCCTAAAGGGAGTAAAGCTTTTAATCTTTTAAAAGTGAAAAGGATTAATAAATAGTGTTAAACATAAACGGATGAATATACAAGGCTTCTATAAAAATATGACAGTGGTTAGAAAAGAGGCATCTAGAAAATGACTAAAAGAAGATTTCCCTGGGTACTGTAAAAGCATCTGTGTTGGGTGTTTCTACTTTAATAAATCCAAACAAGCCCATATGGTAGGGATAAATCAAAAGGACAGGCTTACATTCGGGTGTCCTTGTTGTTGACACATCATGGCATGTTCAAAAGCTGTAACATCCCACCACAGCCACACCAGAGAGAAGAAGGGTATAAAATTACTGTCACTACTATAGCTAAGAAAACAGATGACAAGGAGGAATGAAGAGGGGGAGGATGGGAGGGCAGAGGGACATTGAGAAAAATCATGTAAATGAGGACAAAGAAGAGGACACAGCTAATCTTGACATGAAAAATGTATTCTTTAAATAGCAAGGTTTACTTGTAGGTACGAGTGACTATTGTCTCTACCCTAAATCCAGCCTGCTCCGATTTTTTTTTTTTTTTTTAAGTTTAAGAGCTGTTCTACTTCCTTCTACAACAAAGCAAGTAGAGTTTTTTTACACCCCATTAAAATGGTCTGTTACATTGCCGATAGGAGAGACCGTTACAGTCTTGGTGAAAGGCAGCTCTCCATCAATACTTTCTCTGAGGATCCTGGCAGCAGCTCATGACCCCTAAAGGAAGAAACCATCACCTCTGCCCAGCTTTATTTTCACCATGCATCTGCTGCTGTGGAATAGCTTTGCAGTCTCAGGTCTACAGCGTTCAAATTTGACAAAGACTGCTGTTCAGGAGCATACAGATCTAGTGAGAAACGTAGAGAGATGTGGTTCAAAGTAACTAATCCATTCTGGACCAGCAAAAATCACACTCAACATGTAGTCTTTATCAATTCTACTAAAAAAAAAATTGTGAGACATCAAATAATAATATGTATGTAATAGGGCTGTAAAGGTACACATATTTGTCCCAAACGGTCACGGTACTGATGTCAGGGTTTGGTGCATTCAATCGGATGAAGAATATGTCTGAGTGCTGGGATTGAATTGAATTTAATGAAGAGTCACCGACAATTAACCCTCCAGTTCAGCGGGGGCATATGCAGTCATTTATTGCCGTTTCCCAACCATAACAAAAGAATAAGAGCAGAAGAAGACACCAACCCCCCTCAAAGCTAGTGATGGTGAAACTGAGGCCTTATGAAACAATGAACAACTTTGAGACAACTGCTTCATGATTGACACAGTGTTATGAAACATTTAATAAAGCGTGCCATCTGCTGACTGAGTGTCAGAACTGCATCTGAGTGGAAGACCTGAAAAAAATCTCAATACTTTTTTTGAGCATTTGTCCATCCGAGGTCTATTCAGAATTGGATGGCAGGAACAAACAATACAAAGCAAACAAAAAAAAAAAACCCAATTCCAATAGAACCCTCTCAAATTTCCCATGAGCCCTCAAGTCACGTGATGTGACCGACATAACGAGGCCTCGCTTGCTATGGTCACGTGACTGTGGGCATGCTGAAACAGCGCTCGACGCACTGCTCATGACACTTCCGCTTTATATTGCTCGAATCAGTGTTGAGTGGGCGGTGTCGAGCGTAACATCACTACCCAAAGTGCATGTGCCATGATGACTGGAGCCAAAACAAGAATAGCTAGTTCAGACGATGCCCATCCATCCATCTTCTACCACTTTTCTGGAGGTCCGGATCACGGGGGCAGCAGTTCAAGCAGAGAAGCCCAGACTTCCCTCTCCCAAGCCACCTGCTCCAGCTCTTCAGAGAGGATACCAAGGCGTTCCCAGACCAGCTGAGAGACATAGTCTCTCCAGCGAGTCCTGGGTCTGCCCCGGGGTCTCCTCCCAGTGGGATGTGCCCAAAACACCTCAAGTGGGAGGCATCCAGGAGGCATCCTGATCAGATGCCCATACCACCTCAACTGGCTTCTTTCAATGTGGAGAAGCAGTGGTTCTACTCTGAGCCTCTCCCGGATAACTGAGCTCCTCACCCCATCTCTGAGGGTGAGTCCAGCAATCCTACGAAGAAAGCTCATTTCAGCCGGTTGTATCCACGATCTCATTCTTTCTGTTATTACCCAAAGCTCATGACCATAGGTGAGGGTAGGAATGTAGACTGACTGGTAAATCAACAGCTTTGCCTTCGAGCTTAGCTCCCTCTTCACCCCAACAGACCGGAACAACATCCGCATCACTGCAGATGCTAGTCCGATCCGTCTGTCAATCTCTCGCTCCATTCTCCCCTCACTCGTGAATAAGACCCCAAGATACTTAAACTCCTCCACGGGGCAGGAGCTTGTCCCCAACCCGGAGAGGACAATCCACCTTTTTCCGGCTGAGGACAGGCAGACGATGCCCAAGAGCTCAAAAATCTGCTTGTTTGCTTCAGATCAGCAGTGGTGAAAAGTTCCCTGTGAACTACAGCAGCAGTGGAGAATGAGTTGTGGATAGGACAAAGACAGTGTTATGGCTTTGTAAGACGGCTGTACAGTATGTGAGTGGAAAAACGCCCAACATGCTAACACATTTCAGATGGCATTACCCAGACACAATGCTTACTGGAGCAAGGTAAAAGAAACCACGAGCACAAAAACTTAGAACCACTGCTATTAACTAGCTGTTAAATGTGAACACACACAGGACCCAAATCATTACCAAGGTAAATGGCATACACATTTACACTGGGACATGTTGTTCAGTTCTGTATTGCATTTATTTTTTGTGTCAGGCCAAAATAATTAAAACACTCCTCGTTATTTATTTTCTAACACTTTTGTAACACAAAGAAGAAAGAAAAAGGTTTTACCTGGCTGTTTTTGGCCTGCTACCTTTGAAACTCCTTGCTACCAAAGATGGTTTGTGTTTATTGTTTTGTTTGTTTTTGGGGGGGTACTTTCTGTTCAAAATATATGAAAAGAAACCTTGCATGTTTTTCTGTATACTGGACCTGTATTAAACCGTGCGCTCAGTGTACCGTTACAGGCCTAGTATGTAATATATGTAGAATTAAATTTTTAAAAAAAACTTCTTCTGTCCTTGGAGGACAATTGTAAGGCACAAAGAGCATATCAAAAACAGCTAGCAAAAATGGCAAAAGAAAAAGTGGAAATATTCACAGACAGTTGAGAAAAGCACAGAATATTGCACAGAATAAGTGTGACTTTGAGAACAATGATCTAGGTAACAACAATGTAAACTGAGCTATAATATTGCAGGTAAAGATTAACACTAAGTCCTGTTGCTAGAATTTCAAAGCTTTTAAGAAGTTTTTGTCTAACCAGTCCAGTGATGCTTAAACTGTGAGAGCAGACCCACTTGACGGGGAACAGAAGAAAAGATGCATATGGAAAATATTTATTTCAAAGGGCGAACTATGCCCTTGTTGTTAGGGAGTATAACTGCACACATTTGGGTTTATGTGCCCTGTGCAGTAGAGTGTGGAATTTGCGACATGTCTCTTTCCCTGCTCTCCAGACTTGTCTCTAAACAATAAAGAAGGTAAAAAACAAAAATGTCATCTAAAAAGAAAGCTCATGGTGTTTGGTTTAATTTAGTCAGCATTGAAATCCAACCTTGATCCTAATGTCAGAAAACCTCTGAGAATGAAAACACTAGTCCAACAATGACTATATCAAGAGTCAGGCCATTTGTTTATCTAACGTCAATACTAGAGAGGGAAGAAATTCTAGATAGCTATATGCTTTAGGAATTAAACAAAAAACAACTAACAAATATAGAAATGACTGCTGCAAAATTTTGCACATATCAGATAATGAAGCCAAAATGAATGGGTTCACTAGACTCTTTATTTAGTACCATCAGCTACTGACATTTTCAATCAGCCTCTGCTCTAATGTGTCATTAAAACTAAGCAGCAACAGCCATGCAATCCAAATGAAGCCATTTAAAATACACCCACAAGTACAAATTAGCCATATCAAAATGATGTGTGATGTGAACAGAAAGAGAAGCTTACTGTACAGCTGAGGGGAAAAAAGGAAGGAAAAAAATCTCTCACCGCATTTAAATTCTTGGGCATCCATTTTCAACCAGTTAACCAGAGCACATTCAGGAACACTAACACACAAACAAGCAGGAACACTCATACAGAGGCCAACAAGCTTTAGCCCCTGGAGGCCATTATAAACATACTAAATAGGCTCTCAACAAGATTCAACTGCCTGGAAACTAAGGAGGAGACAAAAACGAAAGGAGGTGAAAAAGTGTGAGCCGAGTCCTACCAAAAATAGGACACAGAGAGGAAATCTGGACTGAGACAACCAAAGAGGAAGTTCAGAGAGTTTGAGAGGGTAATTAAATCAGCCTTAAATGAAAAAAGCATGACTATGGTGGAGGAGCTTAGAACACATTTAAACATTTAGTTTCCAAGTTTGTGTAGTCAAGAAATTCATCCCAGAAGACAAAAATTAAAATGTCCAAAGTAAAATTTTATTTGATAGATTTATGAAACAACTAAAAAGTTGAAAAATAAGATTAGAACTTGGAATAATTAGTTATTTCAGTGTTTAAAGGACAAGAGAAAATAAATAGAAAAGGTGGGAAATGAAAATAACAGAGAGAGTTGTTAATTTTGTAGAATAGGAAACTAGTACCGTTAGTTTACAATTTAAACAGCACACAGTAATGGATGAGGCAAATTATTACAAATGCTAAATTTAAACTGTACTTGTCAAATCAAGGTAGTTAGTGCAGTTCTTAAAAGTCAAAAATCAGTCATTTACAGTTGAAACCATAAGTTTACATACACTATATAAAAAGGCACAACCTTTTTCCCCCTCACTTTCTGACATTAAATCAGACTAAACCTTTCCTGTTTTAGATCAGTTAGGATCACCAAAATTACTTCTATTTGCTAAATAATTTTTATATTTGCTAAAAAAAGAAATAATAATTTTTTATTACTTTCCTCAAAGTCAGAACTTCAGGGTCACAGGATGAACCTGTGTACAAACTTTGGTGACTCTAGCATTACTTGTATAGTAATAGAGCATAGGAAATGCCAACCTTGACCTTTTGACCCCAAACCTATAGTCACAGTTCAGGGTCACAGGGTGAACATGTGTGCCACATTTGGTGGCCCTATCTTTACTCATTCTATAGTACCGTATTTTTCAGACTATAAGGTGTACTTAAAATCCTTTAATTTTCTCAAAAATCGACAGTGCGCCTTATAATCCGGTGCGCCTTATGTATTAATTCTGGTTGTGCTTACTGACCTCGAACCGATTTTATGTGGTACACGGCGCTCAAAATTCTGTCAAAATGTTTTAGTACGACTTTGTTAAGCTACGAAGCCACACCGTTTGATGGATTGTCGGAGCATTACGGCTAGTATTACTCCATAGTAAGGATCCTCGCGGAGTAATACATACTGTGCTTCAACATAATATTATGGTGTGTGTATAAGGACCCCAAAATGGCACCTGTTAAGAGACATGCTTACGGTGAGTGAGTGTATTGTTTTGTATTTTATGTGTTACAACTGAACAATGTTGAGAGTTATTGTGAATGAGTTGAATAAAGTTTGACTTATCTGACTGTTTTGTTTCGCTTAATGCGCCTTATAATCCGGTGTGCCTTATGTATGAAAATAGACCCGTTCATTGATATTGCGCCTTATAATCCAATGTGCCTTATAGTCTGAAAAATACGGTAATAGTGCAAATGGGAAGGTTAGCCTCGATCTTTGACCACTTGACCCCAAACCCATAGCCAGATCAGGGTGTAAGCCATCCAAGATTCGTCTTAAATGCAACTATGGTATGGATTTGAAAAGCCTACATCATTTCTTTCAGTAGATATTGTGTTTAGGGAAAAAGTGACCTCTGACCTTGACTTCAAGGTGATCCAATCAGAGCCAAATTGCAATATGCACATCATCAGTGTATATCAAACATTGGTAAAACGCTTCAAAACATTTGGAACAAAACTGTGGGAGGCAGTGACTTCACAAGACAATTACTATCTATTTAGGTTTTGCAGTCATGTGACCTCCGGCAGTGATCCAGGTCCACCGGAGTGAAAAGTTTCCTGTTGCTATGGCTATGCTATATACATTATTATACATGGTTATTGTGTATATTTTTTATCTTGATTCTTTTTTCTAAAGCCCATCCAGGGACAAGAGTTGCAAATTAGCTAATAGCTATACACTCTATGTGCAACACATCAGATTGATTGTCTTTGATTAATTGTCTATGTTTATTGCACTGTCCCTGTCAAATAAACTAATCTACTACTACTACATTAATGCATTATCAAAATGAGATTTTAGCACAATCCAGCTAGCAGAACTTCTAAAAATTGGGTTGTGTGACTATGTTGGAGCATACAGACGTGGACAAAATTGTTGGTACCCCTCTGTTAATGAAAGAAAAACCCACAATGGTCACAGAAATAACTTGAATCCGACAAAAGTGGTAATAAATAAAAATTCTATGAAAATTAACCAATGAAAATCAGACAGTGCTTTTGAATTGTGGTTCAACAGAATTATTTTAAAAAACAAACTCATGAAACAGGCCTGGACAAAAATTCAATTCAATTCAATTCAATTCAACTTTATTTATATAGCGCCATTTCACAACAACAGTCATCTCATAGCACTATCAACTGTAGGGAGGACCCCCACAGTTGCAGAAAGACCCCAGCAATCAGGCGATCCCCTGTGAGCAAGCACTTGGCGACGGTGGAGAGGAAAAACTCCCTTTTAACAGGAAGAAACCTCCAGCAGAACCAGGCTCAGGGAGGGGCAGTCATCTGCTGCGACTGGCTGGGGGGTGAGGGGACAGAGAAGAAGAAAAGAACAGACATGTAGAGAGCAAACAGCACGATGGGGACTCAATCTATGGGAGAGAACAAACAAATGTTAATGACCAGCAAAAAAAAAATATTTCATAGAGAGTGAGGAAAGGAGTGAGGCCCAGTGCATTACTGGAGGTCCCCCGGCTGACTAAACCTATTAGCAGCATAACTAAGGGAGGGTTCAGAAACACATGATCCCTCCCTAATTGTAGGCTATATCAAAAAGGTAGGTTTTAGCCCTATTCTTAAAAACAGAGATCGAGTCTGACTCCCGAATCCAGATTGGCAGCTGATTCCACAGGAGAGGAGCTTGATAACTGAAGGCTCTGCCTCCCATTGTACTTTTGGAGATTCTAGGTATTACAAGTAAACCTGCATTTTGGGAGCGTAGTGCTCTGTTAGGATGATACGGTAGTATCAGATCTTTTAAATAAAAAGGAGCCTGATTGTTTAGAGCTTTGTAAGTAAGAAGAAGGATTTTAAACTTAATTCTAAACTCTATGGGAAGCCAATGAAGGGAGGCCAGAACCGGAGAGATATGATCTCTCATTCTAGTACCTGTTAAAACTCTTGCTGCAGCATTTTGGATCAGCTGAAGACTTTTTAAAGATGTTTTAGGACAGCCTGATAATAAAGAATTACAATAATCTAATCTCGAGCTAACAAAAGCGTGGATCAGCTTCTCAGCATCACTCTGAGACAAGATGCTCCTAATCTTGGCAATATTACGCAAATGATAGAAGGCAGTCTTAGAAACAAATTTAATATGTGAATTGAAGGACAAATCCTGATCAAAAATAACTCCAAGGTTCCTCACAGAGCTATTAAGAGAAAGAGTAACTGCATCCAAACTGAAAGTTTGATTTGGAAAGGAATTTCTAAGGTTTTTTGGACCAACAAGAATGACTTCAGTCTTATCTGAATTTAATAGCAGGAAATTACAAGTCATCCAAACTTTGATTTCCTTAAGACAGGCTTCTAACTTGGCTAATTGATTAGTATCATCTGGCTTCATTGACAGGTATAATTGTGTGTCATCTGCATAACAGTGAAAATGTATACAGTGCTTTCTAATAATGTTGCCTAACGGAAGCATATATAAACTAAAAAGAGTAGGGCCAAGCACAGATCCCTGTGGAACTCCATGACTAAGCTTTGAGCTGAGAGAAAACTCATCATTTACATGAACAAACTGGAACCTATCAGATAAATAAGATCTAAACCACTGCAACGAAGTTCCATTAAGTCCAACATAGTGTTCTAATCTATCAAGTAGAATATTATGATCAATAGTATCAAAAGCTGCACTAAGATCTAAAAGGACAAGTACAGAAACTAGTCCATTATCAGATGCAATGAGGAGGTCGTTAGTGACCTTCACTAAGGCTGTTTCAGTGCTATGATGGATTCTAAACCCAGATTGAAACTCCTCAAATAAACCATTTCCCTGCAGGTGGTCAAATAATTGCGTAGCAACAACTCTTTCTAAGATTTTTGAAATGAAAGGGAGATTAGAGATTGGTCTATAGTTAGCTAAAGCTCCTGGATCTAGCGTTGGCTTTTTGAGTAAGGGTTTAATTACAGCCGTTTTAAAAGCCTGCGGTACATGGCCTAAAGTTAATGAAGAATTGATTATATGAAGAATAAAGCTACCAATAAGTGGGAAGACTTCTTTAAATAACCTGGTAGGAATAGGGTCTAAAAGACAAGTTGAAGGTTTGGATGAGGAAACTATTTTGTCTAACTCACAAAGGTCGATTGGAGTAAACTCATCAAGACAGACATCAATAGAAGGAGTTGTAGTAGTTACAGTATTTAAGTTAACTGTGGGAAGAATCTGATTGATTTTATCTCTGATGGATGAAATTTTATTATTGAAAAAGTTCATAAAGTCCTGACTAGTAAGCTCTAAGGGGATGCTAGGATTGACAGAGTCCTGACTCTTTGTCAACCTGGCTACAGTACTGAAAAGAAACCTGGGATTATTCTTGTTCTCTTCTATTAATGCAGAGTAATAACTCGTTCTAGCTTTTCTAAGAGATTTTTTATAAATTAAAAGATGATTTCTCCAAGCTAAATAGATTTCATCTAAATTAGTAGAGCGCCATTTTCTTTCTAATTGACGAGTCTTCTGTTTTAAGCTACGAGTTTCTGTGTTGAACCAAGGAGTTAAAAATCTCTGATTAGACTTTTTCTTTTTTAAGGGGGCCACCAAGTCTAGAGCCTGATGCAGAGAAGCTGAAACACTATCCACCATGTTATCAATTACAGAAGGAGCAAGCTGTCTATAGCTTATTTCCGTTGTGTTGACACATGGCATAGAGGAAACAATCTGCATAAATTTGGAAACAGCATCATCTGAGAGGCATCTACTGTGATAATATTTTTCTTTAGGAGCCAAATAGTCAGAAATAGTAAAATCAAAGGTTAACAGACAATGGTCTGACAGTACAGGGTTATGAGGAGACACTACAAGATTTTCTATTTCTATGCCATATGTCAGAACAAGGTCCAATGTATGGTGGAGGTAATGAGTAGAATTTCCTACTTTCTGAGAAAACCCAATCGAGTCTAATATTGAATTAAAAGCCACATTAAGGCAGTCACTATCTACATCCACATGTATATTAAAGTCCCCTACTATAATTATTCTATCAGATTTCAGCACTAAATCAGCTAAGAAATCAGGAAATTCGGATAAAAATTCTGAATAGGTTGATGGGGGACGATAAACTATGGCAAATAAAATTGGGTTTAACCTGAAATTGCTAAAGTGCCCAACACTGAGGACCAGGCCCTCAAAGGAATTATAACATGTTTTTTGCTTTACATTAACTAGTAATTTGGAATGGTAAATTGTTGCTACTCCTCCTCCACGACCAGAACTTCTGGGATTTTGACAGTTTAAATAACCAGAGGGAGTTGATTCATTTAAACCAACATAATCCTCTTGTCCTAACCAAGTCTCTGTAAGGGAAATTAAATCAATCTGATGATCAATTAACAGATCATGGACTAACAGAGACTTGGGAGTTAGAGACCTAATATTTAATAAACCACATTTAATTTTTAAATTATGAGGAGGAACAGAGGCCAACTCATTCAATTTAGAGGCTTTATGTTTAATTTGAGTTTTACCAATATTTTGCTTTATCACTTTGGGATGCTTATACATTATATTTTTATTTACTTTGGAGGGAGCAGACAACGATTCTCTGATGGGGAAGTCAGGGGCTAAGCTGAGGGGTGGCGGATGAAGAGGAGCTGCAGAGAGGCGTGTAAGACTGACTCTGCTTCCTGGTCCCAACTCTGAGTAGTCACGGTTTTGGAAATTTGGATAAAAAAGATGCCAGATTGTTAGATAAATGAGAAGCACCATCCAAAGTGGGATGAATGCTGTCTCGTCTCATAAGACCAGGTTTTCCCCAAAAAGAGCTCCAATTGTCAATGTAGCCCACGTCATTTTTAGGACACCACACAGACAGCCAGCGGTTCAAGGATGACGAGCGACTAAACATGTCATCACTGGTCAGATTGGGGAGGGGTCCAGAGAATACTACAGTGGCAGACATCGTTTTTGCAAAGTCACACACCGATTCTATATTAAGTTTCGTGACTTCCGACTGCCGGAGACGGATGTCATTAATGCCGGCGTGAATAACAATTGTGGAATATTTACAGTTACTTTTAGCCAGCATTTTCAAATTTGACTCGATGTCGCCTGCTCTGGCCCCAGGAATACATTTGACTATGGCCGCTGGAGTCTCTAGGTTCACGTTTCTGACTACAGAGTCGCCAATGATCAGAGTTTTTTCCTCAGCGGGTGTGTCGCTGAGCGGGGAAAAACGATTAGAAACGTGAACAGGTTGGTGGTGAACCGGGGCTTTGCGACTAGGCTTCCTTCTCACCGTCACCCACCCAGTCTCCTCGCTGCTGAGGAGAGCCGGGGAACCGGTGACAGGGGGGGCTAAGCTAGCTAGCTCTGCTGCAGCTAATGGGCGTCCGTCGAGATTAACTGGCGCAGACGGTGTTTCAATGCAGCGGAGCCGGGATTCCAAATCAGACAACCTCGCCTCGAGCGCCTCAAAAAGACAACATTTATTACATTTACCGTTATCACTAAAAGAGGCAGAGGTGTAGCTAAACATCTGACAGAGAGAGCACACCAGAGGAGGAGAGGAAAGAGAGGTAGTAGCCATAGCTCGTGGCTCGAGAGCTGGAGAGCAAACCACACAGGCAGACAGCAAAACAGGAAGTGACGATACGTTACCACAAGGAAGTGACGATCCTTGTGGTAATGATGATACCCTTAACTTAATATTTTGTTGCACAACCTTTTGAGGCAATCACTACAATCAAATGATTTCTGTAACTGTCAATGAGACTTCTGCACCTCTCAGCAGGTATTTTGGCCCACTCCTCATGAGCAAACTGCTCCAGTTGTCTCAGGTTTGAAGGCTGCCTTCTCCAGACGGCATGTTTCAGCTCCTTCCACAGATGTTCAATAGGATTTAGATCAGGGCTCATAGAAGGCCACTTTAGAATAGTCCAATGTTTCGCTCTTAGCCATTCTTGGGTGTTTTTAGCTGTGTGTTTTGGGTCATTATCCTGTTGCAAGACCCATGACCTGCGACTGAGACCAAGCTGTCTGACACTGGGCTGCACATTTCTCTCTAGAATACCTTGATAGTCTTGAGATTTCACTGTACCTTGCACAGATTCAAGACACCCTGTGCCAGATGCAGCAAAGCAGCCCCACAACATAACAGAACCTCCTCCATGTTTCACAGTAGGGACAGTGTTCTTTTCTTGGTATGCTTCATTTTTGCGTCTGTGAACATAGAGCTGATGTGCCTTGCCAAAAAGTTGCAGTTTTGTCTCGTCTGTCCATAGGACATTCTCCCAGAAGCTTTGTGGCTTGTCAACATGCAGTCTGGCTTTTTTATGATTTGTTTTCAACAGTGGTGTCCTCCTTGGTTGTCTCCCATGAAGTCCACTTTGGCTCAAACAATGACGGATGGTGTGATCTGACACTGATGTACCTTGACCTTGGAGTTCACCATGAATGTGTTTAGAGGTTGTTCTGGGCTCTTTTGTTACCATTCGTATTATCCGTCTCCTCCTGCGGCCATGTCCAGGGAGGTTGGCTACAGTCCCGTAGATTTTAAATTTCTGAATAATATGTGCAACTGTAGTCACAGGAACATCAAGCTGCTTGGAGATGGTTATAGCCTTTACCTTTAACATGCTTGTCTATAATTTTCTTTCTAATCTCCTGAGACAACTCTCTCCTTTGCTTCCTCTGGTCCATGTTTAGTGTGGTACACACCATGTCAACAAACAGCACAGCGACTACTTGTCACCCTTTAAATAGGCCTATTGACTGATTACAAGTTTGTAGACACCGGTGACGTTAATTAGAGGACACATCTTCCATCTAGCTACAGTGCTCCGCATTGTGTGTTTATATATTCATATATCTATTCCATCTAGCTACAATGCTCCACACTGTGTGTTTATATACTCATATATTTATTCCATCCAGCTACAATGCTCCGCACTGTGTTTATATATTTATATATCTATCCCATCTAGCTACAATGCTCTGCACTGTGTGTCTACATATATATATATATATATATATATATATATATATACAGTGATCCCTCGCTACTTCGCGCCTCACCTTTTGCGCCCTCAGTGCATCGCGGATTTTTCAAAAATATTCATCAAAAATTCAAAATTGAGAAAAAAGTTGCCCGGGCGCTAGCAGAAGGCAGGGAGACTACACGGAGAGCCGGCACAACTCAAAATCCACCTCTCTGATTCGCTGGCCAGCATTCCCCCCCCCCCCCCAAGAGATTTTGTTCTCGTGTTGGCTCGGCTCGGGAATCTCGCAAGCTGATTGGCCGAGACGTCGCTGCTGCCTTTACGCCTCCTCCTGCTGCCTCTACGCCTTCCCGTCGAGAGAGAGAGTGAGAGAATGAACATACGTATTATTTATATTATTTATTAGTGCTGTCCAGCGATTAAAATATTTAATCATAATTAATCACACGATCTCATAGTTAACTCATGATTAATCACATTTTAGTTGCGTATTTTTGTCTCATGAAAAACCATTGTAATTCTCTTCACAGCACAAAAAGTGAGTGGGCTTGCTTTGTACAAATGTTTTTTTATTATTATTATCATTGCAAAGCATCCATATCTTCCGTATTAGACCGAGAAAACAAAACAGGACATATTACTCTGAAAATAAAAAAATGTTTTCTTTTTTTCCTTTTCATTAGTTTAGTAACCCTGCCACTGATATCTGCGATAAAAAAAGATACATACAAATAAAAAATATATAGGCACAAAAGCAGCCCCTTAAATACAAAATGAAAACAAGAGGAGAGTGTCCCCTGAGAGGAGTAGTACAGTCTAATGACTGTATAGTAGCCCAACTGCTGCAGTTTTAAACTTACCAACACAGCCTCTTGAACATGAACATAATGTAACTGCTAGCACGTAACAGGTGAGTCAACCTAAAGGCCTACTTTCTGTCTTTGAGCCAGTTGCTCAAACAGACAAGCCACTTAGCTATGGCAGCTGTTAGCTTCATTTTAGTAGCAGCATCCATGGGCCGCTGTCGGAAGCCATCCAAACTTGTTTGGTTCTGACGCGGAGGAGGCGAAGCTACATCACTGGTGTGTTTGGCCATCAAATGGTATTTTAAACTGGATGTGCTTCGATGGTAGCTAAGTTCACATCGACAATAAGTGCAAATAACTTTAGTTTTATCGATCGAACCATCCTTTCCTATTTTAAATGTAAACTTTCCGTTCAGAAGTGTCCCTGGTGCGTCCATTACTGTGGCTGACTAGTGCCGCCAGTGCCGCGCGCTTTAGTCGTTGGGTTCTTCTTTGTTTGATATTTGAAATCGTATCCTTCGTTCCGCCACCATGTGTACGTGCGTGGTATTACAGCCAGTACACTGTGCTTATGAAAAACTATGGTCACAGCATTAATCTCGCGTTAAAAAAAATCTCGCCATTAAAAAGGCGCTTGAGTTAACGCGATAATAACGCGATATTTTGACAGTACTAATATATATATGGCTGCACGGTGGCACAGTGGTTAGCACTGCGGCAGCACAGTTTACCCTTGGCCGGGGGATTGTGGGGATCGTGGGATCGTGGGTTCGATCCCAGCCCCCGACCAACAGTGATCTGTGTGGAGTTTGCATGTTCTCCCCGTGTTGCGTGGGTTTACTCCGGGATTTCTCCGGTTTCCTCCCACATGCCAAAAACATGCATGTTAGGTTAATTGGCTGTTCTAAATTGTCCCTAGATATCTGTTTCCTATAGGCCCTTAGAATAGAGGGTTAGTATTAATGAAAGCGCTTTGAGTGGTCTTTGTGACTAGAAAAGCGCTATATAAGTGCAGGTTAGTTAGTTAGATATATATATATATATATATACGTATATATATATATATATATACAGTATGTACTGTATACTTGCTGCTCTTGTTTTTTTCTCTTGCCTTCTGATTGTTGCTCTGAGTGTTGCTATCCCTGTGCTGTTGCAATCCTGAAATTTCCCCATTGTGGGACTAATAAAGGCTTATCTTATCTTATCTTGGTTGAACATGCCCCTATGGTCACATTATTTTCTTTTCTAGGGGTACCATCATTTTTTTCCAGGCCTGTTTCATGAGTTTGTTTTTTTTAAATAATTCTGTTGAACCACAATTCAAAAGCATCGTCTGATTTTCACTGGTTAATTTTCATAGAATTTTTATTTATTACCACTTTTGTCAGATTCAAGTTATTTCTGTGACCATTGTGGGTTTTTCTTTCATTAACAGAGAGGTACCAACAATTTTGTCCACGTCTGTATGACAACTGCACCAGCATCAGTATGTTGAGAAGTTAGCCGTGAACGGTCTGAAACATGATTCTTATCTCATGGTCGATCGTTTGTTTACATCGTGTCAACATGTTAGCAGCATCTTGTAACTGCTCTATCGTTATATTGACAACTATCTAATTAAAATGGTAAAATGGCGTTCACTTATATATCACTTTTTCTCATCTCTGGATGACCAAAGTGCTTTACAGATCCTGCTATCCACCCACTCACGCACACATTCATACACTGATGGCGGAAGAGCTGCCATACACACACAGGTGCTAGCCTGGCCACCAGAAACAACTGGGGGTTCAGTGTCTTGCTCAAGGACACTTCGACATGCAGACTGCAGACAGAGTGGGAATCGAACCCATGACCCTCCGATCAGTAGTCGGTCACACTACACCTGCGCCACAGCCGCCCCCTAATTAACTCAAAATCATTTCATACAGCAGAAACTCTGGAAGTATGTACAAGTCTAAATGTCTACCAGTACTTTGCTGGCTTTGTTGTAGATTAAAGGCAACATGACAAGTCTCTGATGCTCATTACAGCCAAGGTAAGCTCTGGCTACATATTCAAATATTTTATACAGTATACAACATTGTAAAAAAAAAAAAAAAAAAAAAAAAAATCAGTACAGCAGAAATACGTTAACGTTTATTAAAAATCTCAGTGATGTCTGCAAAAATGGGTAGTAAATACCCACTTGCAAGTTTAATATCAAACAAGGACTGGAACACATAGAAACATCCTTACCTCCTACAAAATGTTCACTGGCCCTCATTTATCAAATGTGTCAGATAGAAGAGTGGTCATACTATTATTTCAACATGCAGATCGGTATTAAATGTCAACATACCGTGCGTTCAAATGTCACATCAGCACTGAGCTGGGTATGCAAATTTTCAAGTCTTTGTAGACTCCCGTGCAACAGAAAAACCTGCTGTGTGGGAAAATTATTTCATCATATAAAATTATAATGAGCAGTGCAACCTTTCAGGGGATGTTTGCCTTGGATTATATTTAGATGAGAGATTTGATGATTTACTTTAAAGACTAAAGAGGCTGCTGTTAGTAATTATAAACGTTTTATCCATACTTGCACTACTCACAAAAAGTTAGGGATATTCGGCTTTCGGGTGAAATTTCAGGATGCACCTAAAATCCACCATAACCTTTACAGGTGAACTTAATTTGACCTTCTCTAACTTTTTGAATGCACATTTCCAACTGTTCAATGTTTCAGCATTTTTTGCATACCTTGCTGTTCTCTAACAAGGTGCTTAATGACAAAATTCACAGCAGGTGTTTGATCCATGAATCGACCAATAAATTTTCTGATTCAATTAGAATTGGTATTTAAACAGTCCTCTTCATCATGCTGTTCACATTTTGACATCATGAGACCAAGACGACACCTCACAATTGATCAACAGTGCCTCACCATTGCGAGGCTTCAAACGTCTCAGAGGGAAGTGGCCACTGAGCTTACAGTGTCACAGAGTGTCATCAGCAGGTTGCAACAGAGATACAGAGAGATAAGAGTCACAGAAAGGCACAGAAGTGGATGTTCTTTGGCCACATACCACACTGATGACTGCTTCATTGTGAACAGTGCCCTGCAGAACCGGATGATGAAATTTTCATTATTATTGGCCAGACGTGCTGTATTACTGAAGTGGAAAGACTCTTCGCCCCCTTCACATTTACAGTGGATAAAAGATATAATGTCCTGTTTGGATTTAGAAAAAATCAGATATACAGTCTGTGGCTCTGAAAACAAATTCTATAAATTATGGCGCCCGTTTCTTGATTTCTTTGAAAGACCCACGATTATAGTTTCTGAGTAGCTCATATCCCCTTTACCCCACCCCCACTTCACACACACAATTTTTCTTTGTATTTTTTTTTTTTTTTTTTTGTTTATTTAAAGGTTTTTGTGCTTTGAAGCATTTACATTTGTTGGCTTTAAGTTCTAGTTTTTTACCGTTTGGTTGAAACAAAAATGAAAATTTCTAATACTTTGTATTGTATTGATACTTCAATTAATAATAATAAAAAGACCTTTGAAAGAAAGAAAGAACCGGATGATGAATGCCAACCAACTCCAGGCACATTTAAGGGAGGTGAGAGGTACCCAAGTGTCGTCAGACCATTCAAAACTGTTTACATCAGCATGGTCTGTGTGCTAGATCAGAGGTCCCCAACCCCCGGGCCGCGGACCGGTACCGGTCCGTGGGTCATTTGGTACCGGGCCGCACAAAAAGAATAAAAAACTTACATTACTTCCGTCTTATTTCTTATCTGAGTCTGAATGATGTTTTATTTTTGAAAAATTACCGGATTCTCTTCGTTACAGCTGTCTATGGCTCACTCTTGATGCACATCAAGACACTTGTCTCGGTGACGTGATACGTTACCGCTAACATTCAAGGCCGGGAATTAGTGAATCAAAAACCTACGTGCAGGAGTGCCATGACCAGAAGGCTGTCTGGTTTAACTGCTCGGATTAAGGAGGTTGCACCTGAGTGTCAGTCTACGCATTGTGTCATTCACAGGGAAATGCTGCCTACCTGAAAAACGCCACCGGAACTTAACAGCGTATTGAATGATGTAATTAAAGTTATTAACCACATCAAAGCACACGTCCTTAACTCACACCTGTTCGAGCAGCTTTGTGAGGAGATGGAGGTGGAGCACAGACGCCTTCTCTTATACACAGAAATAAGATGGTTATCCCGAGGGAGATCGCTGGCCAGAGTGTTTGAATTACGAGAGCTGCTGCAGAGATTTCTCTCAGAAAAAAGTCACCGCTGGTAGCACATTTCAGTGACGGGGAATCAGTCGCAAAACTTGCTTACTTGTGCGACATATTCAGCCTGCTCAATGAACTCAATCTGTCACTTCAGGAGAAAATGACAACTGTCTTCAAGTTGGCAGATAAAGTAGCTGCATTTAAAGCCAAATTAGATTTGTGGGGACGGCGCGTGAATGGAGGTATATTTGACATGTTTCAAACATTAACAGGGATTTTTGAAGAGACTGAGCCCGAGCCTTCATTCTCCCAGCTGGTGCACGATCACCTGTCTTTGCTTTTAAAAGAGTTTGAGCGCTACTTTCCAACCACAAAAGATCCATGAACTGCCTAAGAATGGATGCGCGACCCATTTCTCAACAAACCAGGTGACTCCAACATGTCTGTGCAAGAAAATCAACTGCTGGAGATCGCAAATGACGGCGGCCTTAAAAGTATGTTCGAAACAACAGCTCTGCCGGTGTTCTGGATTAAAGTCATGGTTGAATACCCTGAAATCGCCACAACAGCACTGAAAACGCTGTTGCCATTTCCGACATCCTATCTGTGTGAAGCGGGGTTTTCTGCAGTGACAGCAACAAAAACAAAATTATGAAGTAGACTGGACATTAGCAACACACTTCGTGTCATCGTCTCCCATTACCCCAGATGGGACCGTCTCGTTGCAGAGAAACAAGCTCAGGGCTCCCACTGATTCAGCGTTGTCAGCATTTTGGTTAGTTGTATTTTTCATGCACTTCATATTTGTGTTTGTGGTGTATCTTATTTTGAAGGCATGTTTAAATGTTACCATAGTGACCAGAGAGTGTTGTGGGCAGAGAGGATGTTACTCATGTTATGTTGTTGTCGCGATGTTAAGAGGACGTTCATGTTTATTATTATATTTAGAAAATACCACAGTTTTTATGCCGGTCGTATCATGCTCTTTTGTTGTATTTATCCGTCACACCTTAAAGGCCGGTCCCTGAAAATATTGTCTGACATTAAACCGGTCTGTAGCGCAAAAAAGGTTGGGGACCACTGTACTAGATGACCTGCAAGGGTACCTGACCACACCACCAGGCACAGGCGTTATCGTCTTGCATGGGCCAGAGAGCATTTACACTGGACAAGGGACCAGAGGGCCTCAATGGTGTTCTCTGATGAAAGTCGATTCATGTTGAGCAGAAATAATGGCTGCCAATGACGTTGGAGACGTCAAGGAGAGCGCTATACATCAGTCACTGTTGTCACCAGACAAGCTTTTTGTGGTGGTGGTCTTACAGTCTAAGCAGGTGTGTCTAGTCAATATAGAACCGCCCTACACCTTGTAAATGGCACAGTGACAAGCCGATACTACCTGAATAACATCATCAATCTAGTTATTGTGCCCCTGCATAAACAACACAGGCCTAATTTCATCTTCATGGACGACAATGCTCCAGCTCATCGAGGTCACATCATTAGGGAAGAGCTGCTGGAGGCTGGAGTTCCTCAAATGGAGTGGCCTGCACTTTCTCCAGACCTGAATTCTATAGAAAATCTATGGGATCAGCTGAGTCACCACGTAGAGGCTCGTAACCCTGCACCCCACAACCTCAATGACCTGAGGGCCGAACTTCAAGAACAGTGGAATGCCATGCCTCAGCAGACAATAAGTCAACTTGTGAACAACATGAGACGTTGTTGTCAGGCTGTAATTGATGCTCAGGGGCACATGACAAGTTACTGAGACATTGACATTTTTTGTTGTGGTATACTCACCACTGTTGTTGGCTTTTGTTTCAATAAATTGCTTGAGATGAGGAAATCACCATTGCATGCGTCTACTTAAATGCTCTACTTTCATAATATAATATCACTGTAACAAAAACTTTTTACATTTTCCATAAATTTTGCCCAAAAGCCAAATATCCCTAACTTTTTGTGAGTAGTGTATGCTACTGCAGTCAATATTAAAACAGATTTAAACACATTTTTTTTAAAAAAGTAGTTATTTGATGGAATATATAAAACTGAATTTAGTTTCTGAATTGTTTTTTTACCATTGCAGTTAAGCTGCAGGGTTTTTCAGTTGTTGTTTTATTACTGTATTTATATCTGTACTGTAAGGAGTTTCCTGTTTGAGAACTGTGTAAAAATATTCTAAAGAGTATTTCTTTGACTAAGTTTTCTATTATGTAGTACAGTATCTCACAATATTTATGCCTTACATATTATCCGTTAACTAAACCACAGCACAGCTTTACACATGAGTGCCTGGTGGAGGTGATCCGCTGCATCAGGTTTTTTTTTTTTTTTTTTTTTTTAAACTGCTCCACATTAGCAAGAGAAATTCGAAATAGTGGAGAAGATGTGGGAAAATTATTTTATTTTGCCTTGTGCATTTCTACACGTTACTGAGCGATGACAGAGCGCCTTTGCTGAGCAGCAGGAATTGTGTAAATGAAGGCCCTCATTCTTTCTCCTGTAATTTTGACAGCTTACAGCTGCACAGTTGAGCTCTGATCTCAATCAAAATTTGTGGGCAGAGCTGAAAAGACATGTGAGAAACGTGGCCTTCAAACCTGACTCAGCTACACCAGTTCTATCAGGACAAATGGGCCAAAATTCCAGCAAACTATTGTGATAAGCTTTTGGAAGTATACCTAAAACATTTGACCCAAGTCATACAGTTTAAAGGCTGCACTACCAAATACTAAGGAAATGTATGTAACCTTTTGACTTTGAAGAAAGTAATAAAAAAAATTCTCAAAAAATTATTTAGCAAAGAGAAATAATTTTGGTAATCCTAACTGACCTAAAACAGGAAAAGTTTGATTTAATGTCAGACAGTGAGAAAAAAAGTTATGCCTTTTTATACAGTGCATGAAAACTTCTGGTTTCAACTGTACAAATACTTTTTTAAATATTTATCATTGGACATTTTCCCTTTTATTGGACAGATTAAGTCAAGGGCCCCTTTACACAGCATGGAGATCATTGAGAGATTGGGCAATTTTTGATCTTTGGGATCATTTGGGAGATCCTTGTGTGTTTTGGACTGAGTCAAAACTTTCAGGGACCACAGTGACTGTAGATATCTTTGAAGTTGATTGATGGCTCAAAAATTGGTCAGATCTCTCAATTATCAATGATCTCCACCATTGTGTAAAGTTAAGACAAGATAAGCCTTTATTAGGGGGTTTAAACAAGAAAATGGGGTGAGAGAATTGAAGAAAGGATAACTATGATCGAGCAACATCTTTTTGTTGTGTGAGCCACAACAATCAGACGACCTGATGTTCCCACAAACACTTCTGAATCAAGTTCCCAACAGTTTTTACAAAAGATGTGTGTCAGATAGGGGTGGGAATTACCAGAGGCACCCCGATACAATACTATCACAATACTTGGGTCGCAATACAATGTTATCAGTCTTGCGATAAAATGTGTATTACAGTATCATATATTACGATTTCCTATCCTGATCTCTGTCTTGCTCAGCTCCTGGCTAGCTCTCATGAATCACTCTGCTTTACTGACCTAACCACACAGTGACCATTTAGCACTTTCTAATGGATTCAAGTCAATTGTTATTACTCCGATACCCACAAAACTGAATTTGTATTCACAACATTTATTAATACTTTTAAGTTTTACAATAGTAGTTTCTCTGAATCAATATAGTGTTGTGGCACTGGATTGATTTTTTTGCCCCACCCCTAATGTCAAACAACACAACAAAACATAAAGCAGAAAAAACAGTAAGTTGATCTATCTTCAGTTTAAAAGCTCCAAAGTGCCATTGTTTATGAAATTAAAGATTTCTAACATTTAAAAGTTATGCTTAATGTTAGAGAGGATAGTTGATGAGTAAGGACCTTAAACCTCTTCAACTTTATTGATTTTCTTGAAAATAATTTAATGCGTGTTTCAGTAAAAAGCTGACATATACAGCGGGGAAAATAAATATTGAACACGTCAACATTTTTCTCATTAAACATATTTCTGATGGAGCCACTGACCTGGGATTTTCACCAGATATCAGTAACAGCCCAAGTAATCCATATATACAAAGAAATCAAGGCAACTGTGTTCACAAAACAAGTTATATTTAATAAAGTGGAATGACACAGGGAATAAGTGTTGAACACACTTGGTGAAATTCATTTAATATTTAGTAGAAAAGCCTTTGTTGGTAATAACAGTTTCCAGACGCCTCCTGTATGGAGAAACTAGGCACAAGCATTGCTCAGGAGGGATTTTAGCCCATTCTCCCACACAAACTGTCTTCAAATCTTAATTCCGTGGGTGTCTTCTATGAACTCTGATCTTCAGTTCGTTCTATACATTTTCAATTGGATCCAGGTCAGGTGACTGACTGGGCCATTCTAGCAGCTTTATTTTCCTTCTCTGGAGCCAGTTGAGAGTTTCCTTGGCTGTGTGTTTGGGATCATTGTCTTGCTGAACTGTCCACCCTCGTTTCACCTTCAGCATCTTGACAGATGGCAACAGGTTCTTACCAAGGATGTCTCTGTACATTTGTCCATTCATTTTTCCTTCAATTATTTGAAGTCTACCTGTATCATGTGCTGAGTGATGCAGTGGTTAGCACGGTTGCCTTACAGCTAGAAGGTTCCAGGTTCGAATCCCCAGGCTGGCAGGGTTAGGAACCTTTCTGTGTGGAGTTTGCATGTTCTCCCTGTGCTGCGTGGGTTTACTCCGGGGGCTCTGGTTTCCTCCCATAATCCAAAGACATGCATGTTAGGTTAATTGGTTGTTCTAAATGACTACTCAGAGTTGGGACCAGGAAGCAGAGTCTCAGTCTTACACGCCTCTCTGCACCTCCTCTTCATCCGCCACCCCTCAGCTTAGCCCCTGTCTTCCCCATCAGAGAATCGTTGTCTGCTCCCTCCAAAGTAAATAAAAATATAATGTATAAGCATCCCAAAGTGATAAAGCAAAATATTGGTAAAACTCAAATTAAACATAAAGCCTCTAAATTGAATGAGTTGGCCTCTGTTCCTCCTCATAATTTAAAAATTAAATGTGGTTTATTAAATATTAGGTCTCTAACTCCCAAGTCTCTGTTAGTCCATGATCTGTTAATTGATCATCAGATTGATTTAATTTCCCTTACAGAGACTTGGTTAGGACAAGAGGATTATGTTGGTTTAAATGAATCAACTCCCTCTGGTTATTTAAACTGTCAAAATCCCAGAAGTTCTGGTCGTGGAGGAGGAGTAGCAACAATTTACCATTCCAAATTACTAGTTAATGTAAAGCAAAAAACATGTTATAATTCCTTTGAGGGCCTGGTCCTCAGTGTTGGGCACTTTAGCAATTCCAGGTTAAACCCAATTTTATTTGCCATAGTTTATCGTCCCCCATCAACCTATTCAGAATTTTTATCCGAATTTCCTGATTTCTTAGCTGATTTAGTGCTGAAATCTGATAGAATAATTATAGTAGGGGACTTTAATATACATGTGGATGTAGATAGTGACTGCCTTAATGTGGCTTTTAATTCAATATTAGACTCGATTGGGTTTTCTCAGAAAGTAGGAAATTCTACTCATTACCTCCACCATACATTGGACCTTGTTCTGACATATGGCATAGAAATAGAAAATCTTGTAGTGTCTCCTCATAACCCTGTACTGTCAGACCATTGTCTGTTAACCTTTGATTTTACTATTTCTGACTATTTGGCTCCTAAAGAAAAATATTATCACAGTAGATGCCTCTCAGATGATGCTGTTTCCAAATTTATGCAGATTGTTTCCTCTATGCCATGTGTCAACACAACGGAAATAAGCTATAGACAGCTTGCTCCTTCTGTAATTGATAACATGGTGGATAGTGTTTCAGCTTCTCTGCATCAGGCTCTAGACTTGGTGGCCCCCTTAAAAAAGAAAAAGGCTAATCAGAGATTTTTAACTCCTTGGTTCAACACAGAAACTCGTAGCTTAAAACAGAAGACTCGTCAATTAGAAAGAAAATGGCGCTCTACTAATTTAGATGAAATCTATTTAGCTTGGAGAAATCATCTTTTAATTTATAAAAAATCTCTTAGAAAAGCTAGAACGAGTTATTACTCTGCATTAATAGAAGAGAACAAGAATAATCCCAGGTTTCTTTTCAGTACTGTAGCCAGGTTGACAAAGAGTCAGGACTCTGTCAATCCTAGCATCCCCTTAGAGCTTACTAGTCAGGACTTTATGAACTTTTTCAATAATAAAATTTCATCCATCAGAGATAAAATCAATCAGATTCTTCCCACAGTTAACTTAAATACTGTAACTACTACAACTCCTTCTATTGATGTCTGTCTTGATGAGTTTACTCCAATCGACCTTTGTGAGTTAGACAAAATAGTTTCCTCATCCAAACCTTCAACTTGTCTTTTAGACCCTATTCCTACCAGGTTATTTAAAGAAGTCTTCCCACTTATTGGTAGCTTTATTCTTCATATAATCAATTCTTCATTAACTTTAGGCCATGTACCGCAGGCTTTTAAAACGGCTGTAATTAAACCCTTACTCAAAAAGCCAACGCTAGATCCAGGAGATTTAGCTAACTATCGACCAATCTCTAATCTCCCTTTCATTTCAAAAATCTTAGAAAGAGTTGTTGCTACGCAATTATTTGACCACCTGCAGGGAAATGGTTTATTTGAGGAGTTTCAATCTGGGTTTAGAATCCATCATAGCACTGAAACAGCCTTAGCGAAGGTCACTAACGACCTCCTCATTGCATCTGATAATGGACTAGTTTCTGTACTTGTCCTTTTAGATCTTAGTGCAGCTTTTGATACTATTGATCATAATATTCTACTTGATAGATTAGAACACTATGTTGGACTTAATGGAACTTCGTTGCAGTGGTTTAGATCTTATTTATCTGATAGGTTCCAGTTTGTTCATGTAAATGATGAGTTTTCTCTCAGCTCAAAGCTTAGTCATGGAGTTCCACAGGGATCTGTGCTTGGCCCTACTCTTTTTAGTTTATATATGCTTCCATTAGGCAACATTATTAGAAAGCACTGTATACATTTTCACTGTTATGCAGATGACACACAATTATACCTGTCAATGAAGCCAGATGATACTAATCAATTAGCCAAGTTAGAAGCCTGTCTTAAGGAAATCAAAGTTTGGATGACTTGTAATTTCCTGCTATTAAATTCAGATAAGACTGAAGTCATTCTTGTTGGTCCAAAAAACCTTAGAAATTCCTTTCCAAATCAAACTTTCAGTTTGGATGCAGTTACTCTTTCTCTTAATAGCTCTGTGAGGAACCTTGGAGTTATTTTTGATCAGGATTTGTCCTTCAATTCACATATTAAATTTGTTTCTAAGACTGCCTTCTATCATTTGCGTAATATTGCCAAGATTAGGAGCATCTTGTCTCAGAGTGATGCTGAGAAGCTGATCCACGCTTTTGTTAGCTCGAGATTAGATTATTGTAATTCTTTATTATCAGGCTGTCCTAAAACATCTTTAAAAAGTCTTCAGCTGATCCAAAATGCTGCAGCAAGAGTTTTAACAGGTACTAGAAAGAGAGATCATATCTCTCCGGTTCTGGCCTCCCTTCATTGGCTTCCCATAGAGTTTAGAATTAAGTTTAAAATCCTTCTTCTTACTTACAAAGCTCTAAACAATCAGGCTCCTTTTTATTTAAAAGATCTGATACTACCGTATCATCCTAACAGAGCACTACGCTCCCAAAATGCAGGTTTACTTGTAATACCTAGAATCTCCAAAAGTACAATGGGAGGCAGAGCCTTTAGTTATCAAGCTCCTCTCCTGTGGAATCAGCTGCCAATCTGGATTCGGGAGTCAGACTTGATCTCTGTTTTTAAGAATAGGGCTAAAACCTACCTTTTTGATATAGCCTACAATTAGGGAGGGATCATGTGTTTCTGAACCCTCCCTTAGTTATGCTGCTAATAGGTTTAGTCAGCCGGGGGACCTTCAGTAATGCACTGGGCCTCACTCCTTTCCTCACTCTCTATGAATTTTTTTTTTTTTGCTGGTCATTAACATTTGTTTGTTCTCTCCCATAGATTGAGTCCCCATCGTGCTGTTTGCTCTCTACATGTCTGTTCTTTTCTTCTTCTCTGTCCCCTCACCCCCCAGCCAGTCGCAGCAGATGACTGCCCCTCCCTGAGCCTGGTTCTGCTGGAGGTTTCTTCCTGTTAAAAGGGAGTTTTTCCTCTCCACCGTCGCCAAGTGCTTGCTCACAGGGGATCGCCTGATTGCTGGGGTCTTTCTGCAACTGTGGGGGTCCTCCCTACAGTTGATAGTGCTATGAGATGACTGTTGTTGTGAAATGGCGCTATATAAATAAAGTTGAATTGAATTGAATTGAATTAAATTGTCCCTGGATATCTGTCTCCTATCAGCCCTTAGAGTAGAGGGTTAGTGCTCGTGAAGCGCTTTGAGTGGTCTTTGAGACTAGAAAAGCGCTATATAAGTACAGGTCCTTATCCCTTATCCTTACCCCCTCCCTCCCCACCATGATGGGATGTGCAGTGCCATTTCTCCTCCAAACTTGTTGTGTGTTGTGGCATCCAAAAAGTTAAATGTTGGTCTCATCTGACCAGACTATATTCTCCCAGTATTTTACTGGTTTGCCCAAATGTTGTGCAGCAAACTTTAAATGATCTTCAACATGCTTTTTCTTCAGCAATGGAGTCTTGTGATGTGAGCAAGCCCATGTTGGTTGAGTGTATTACTTATTGTTTTCTTTGAAACAGCAGTACCTGCTAACTCCAGGACTTTCTGGAGCTCTCCACGAGTGGTCTTTGGCTCTTGGATAACTCTTCTGATAATTCTTTTTGACTCCTCTGTCAGAAATCTTGTGAGGAGCTCCTGGCCGTGGCCAGTTTATGGTAAAATTATGTTTTTTCCACTTCCGAATGATGGCTCCAACAGTGCTCACTGAAATATTCAGCAGTTTAGAAATCCACCTGTAACCAATGCCATCATTATTGTTTTGCAATAATAAGGTTGTGAAAGTCTAGAGAGAGCTCTTTGCTTCTACCCATCATGAGTTCTTTGTGGTGTAAAACTGATATTCACAGAACTTTTTAAAGGCTATCAGTCAGGACTTAACCAGCTGAAATTAATTTGCACTGATGGGGGATGGGATGGTTTCCTAAATTCTGATGGATTTCAACTGTTTTTTTGGCTTTCTATGCCTTTTTGCACCACTTTTTCTTCATGTGTTCACTACTTACTCCCTGTGTCATTCCACTTTATTAAGTATAACTTGTTTTGTGAACAAAGTTGCCTTGGTTTCTTTGTATATATGGATTACTTTGGTTGTTACAAGTGTTGGGAGTAATGCATTACAAACGCCACTACTTTTGCAGTAACATACTGTGTAACGAAATTACTGTTTAAAAATTCAGTCATGTGTTAGTTACTAAAATATGATCAGATGAGTTACTCGCTTTACTCATTTTATTAATATGGATAGATATTTTTAGCACAAATAAATACAAACTGACCCTACGTAGCTAACACAGCCATCAGTCAACATAACTTGTTGCAAAGAGCTGGAGCTTGCTCCTGCTGGGAAAAAAATGAAGCTTCTTTGTTTTTTGTGGAAACAGAGATTATTTTTCCTTTGTCACAATTAAAGACAAAAGCATACTGGTGGGTTGCAAACTAAAGTGGGTTGCAAACCGACTGCAATTCTTTAGAAGCACCTTTAAGAACAGCAACAAGATCCAACAAAGCGAGTGCTATGCTATGCTAACAACACCGTGTAGTGGCTCTATGTTATCTGAACACCTATGGCTGGATTTCAAGCACAGGTATGCATCTGGACAGTTTGTAACCCAGCAAAAATTAAACCGACTGATTGCCAGATACATTGTTACAGAATGAAGATCTGATAACAGTCATTTTCCATCAGACATCTGAAACTGTGATCCACTGAAGTTAAAACACATTTACTTGCTACCTGGATAAAGATTATTCAAAAATGGATTTGATCTCCAAAAGGAATTTAAGGGACTGGATCCTGTCTCTGTCACAGCACACATTTGAACTGTGGAAAATGGACATTTTCTTTGGATCACTGCACATCGGATTAAATCCATAATATAAAGGTAAGAAACGTTGACAGCTTTATGCAGTGTTGCCAACTCAGTTGTAGGTGCCGTATTCGTTATTCCTTATTTCAAGTATATGTGAATTTGTGTTAAGTTCATGTTTAGATAATAATGATTGGATTATTAAGTTGAAATAATATAGACATAAATATTGGTATTCTAAATATTTCATAATTGACTTTTGTTTATGTCTTAAACTGCCATTGGACTCTTTTGTAAGTTTGTTTATGTAGCTTTAAGAGCTGGCCTAATAATGGCATGAGACGTGATGCAGCAGTTAGTGGAATTTTGGCTTAGAGAAATAGAGGTCTCACGGTTTTCTGACCGTGGAACGTGTATCAGTCGGGAAAAGTGTGCTGTCTAGAGGGTTGGGGGTTTTTTGGCAACAGGGCCTATATAGCAGTTATGGTTCTGTCAGCGAATTTTTTGTTTGCTTACTTTCTCAAATAAATCTTAAAAACGAAGCCAACAGAAAGTCCTTTCCTTTTTGTGTGTGTGTGGGGGGGGGGGGGGTGGAACACGCGTCAGCCACAGACCTCATCTGGGACAAATGGAAAATAACCACTTGTACCAAAATCACTCTTGGAGTGATTCTCACTCCACAAACCCTATTTCTCACTCCAAAATGAGGAAATTACTGGCAATTTTGTGTTGATTTTCTTCAGATTTTTCCCACAATAAGAGCTCTCAAGGCAGGATAAAGCAGACTGAACATGTTCTAAAAGCTCCGTCTGAAACAATCTGTTTTCAGCCTGACATTAATAAGCCCATAATGTAATCCATTAATTATTAAATTATCTTACTATGTGTGCAAGATGATTTAAGTATGCATTTAAAAGTAACGTGAAAGTTACTTTTCCAAGTAACTAGTTACTTTAATCATGCAGTAATTGGTAAGTAGCTCAATTACTTTTGAAAAGAAGCAACTAGTAACTAACGAGTTACTATTTTTTTAATAACTTGCCCAACACTGATTGTTACTAGGGATGTTAATGATTAATTGACTTTCGATTAATTGTCGACAAGAATTTAGTCAACTAAATTAAATTAGTTGTCAATTAATTGATAACTCAGCAGTCATTTTCAGTGGGAGCTTATTCTATGAAATGTAGTGGTGTCGCCATCCAGGCGGGGGCATGAGGTAACCCACTGCTGCATTTCAACCAAAAAAGCAGAAGAAGATGCCAAGCTCCCAGAGTGCATGCATGCGCTGTGCAGAGCAAAAAAAACTCACCCTTCTGTGTTACGTCAGAGCACCACAACAAGTTGTAATAGCACGCGAGCTTGAAGATCCACTCGTTTCAAATTAACATAGTGGAGAAACGGACCAAAGCAAAGAAAAAAACATGAGCGCAAAAACCCATCCCTACTGCCACTACCCTGCACCGCAAGACGGAAAAGCAGACTGGACTCAAGTTACCACTGAGGTAAGCCCAGATCGTACTGGGTTTGTCTGGACTGCTGGGGTACTGTGATAATGTTTAACATGCAACAGATGAAGCAGCTCACAATTTATTATCTTGTTAAAACAGTCTAGTAGTGCATCTCAGTAAATCAGAACGTGCAAGTTTTTTTTTTTGTAATAAAACTTAAAAAGATAAATTTATGATGTTGTAATAGTTTTTAAAATAAATTAAAAATCATGACATTTGTAATTTACTAAGATGTACCAGCACATAGTATATACCGTAAAACGGGGCTATAAGGGACGGCGGGGTAATAAGGGACACTTTTTTTTTTCGAATTTTCCTTAAATATAACGGCGACAAATTTCTTAAAACTAATATCTATCTACAGGAAAGACAATCACAACACAACTCAGCGTCCTGCTCAAAATAAAAAAAGCAGAATTACATTTAAAACGTTTCACAGAAAAGTGTCCCTTATTACCCCGCCGTCCCTTATAGCCCCGTTTTACGGTACTATACAGTATAAAATTTATTAAACTACAAAAAATGCCATTGTCTGTAGTTAAAAAAATGCAAATGGTACAATAAATCATTGAGGAATAGGATATTCATGTTTTATTCAGTATATCAAAACAGTAATGAACTTTTTATATGTTAAAGATAGAAAGACCATATTGTACCGAGGGAAATTCAGATTCTCAGGAAAATTGCCGCTTATCAAATAATCATTAATCGATCGATAAGATGAAACAATTAACAATTAATGAATTAATTGATAACTTGCATCCCTAGTTGTTACTGATATCTGGTGAAAATCTCAGGTCAATGGCTCCATCAGAAATATGTTTAATAAGAAAAATGTTGACGTGTTTGATACTTATTTTCCCCGCTGTAAATACTAGTGACTGGCCTGAAGTGATGACTTTAATTAAAAAAAAAAAGAAACTAACAAAAAAACCTGAGATTATCCTCAGTTCTGTCTGGACATCAGATCATTTAGCACAAACAGTCTGCATCACGTCTACATGTGGGAGTGTGAAATTACATAGGGTCTGGTTAACATTAGGACAATTTCAAATCTGCAAAAATAAAAAAATGCACCAAAAAAAGGATATTGAGGGAACTGAGCACATTTTTCCACTGTTAAATTACAGGTCTAACAGGGTCATTTATTAGCAGACTGCAATAAATAGCAAAGAATAAACATTGCCAAAAGTGTTGTGAGGCCATGCTCTTATTATTCACACTCATTCTGCCAAAAAGTCCAGCAGCTCCAAGTGGTGCCACTTAAAAATAAACCCTCACATGTACCAAGGCATATTTGTGCTGTAGAGATTCTACTTGCAGCACATCTCCTGTGAAGTAATTCTCTAACCAATACCGCAGTGAAGCAAATTGACAGCTGATTTTGACCATCTGCCATACTGACAACTTGCACCAGGACACAAACATTTTCTTGAAGTAGAGATTTGGGTTTTTGTAATGACAACTAAGATATGTGAAAACTAGGACAGCTAATAGCTGATATTAGCTATTAGCTAATATATTAGCTATTATTTTTTATTTATTTTTTTTTTTTTTGTCTCGGCGCCACACGAGTAGGCTGCCTTTTGCAACAGCGGCTCGATTCCGAGTCTTTTTCCCTTCCTCTCTCTTTTGATCCGTCTTTTTTTTCACCCCACTTATATCACGGACACACAGATCGTCCTAAATGTCTCCTGAGCCGGTGGACGGAGCCACTGTTTATAGCAGGATACGATACAGCAGAGAACAGCTGCTAGCATTCAACCGCCACCCGGTCCCATTGGAAAAACTCGACATACCGAGAGAACTGAGGCGAAAACGCCGCGGCTGCCGGGCTGGAGTAAGGCGGAGGACAAAAAATATAAGGTACAGACCCTCCCTTCCATCTGTTGTCATGGGAAATGTACGGTCGATACTGGGAAAGTTAGATGAGCTAGCGGCTATCTCCCGTTATGATAGCACATACCGGGAGTGCTCTCTCCTTTTGTTTACTGAGACGTGGCTAACTGAACTAGCAGCAGATGCTAACATTGAGCTGGAGGGTTTTCACATGATACGAGCTGACCGAACACCAGACAGTGGCAAGGCTAGGGGCGGTGGAGTGATAATGTATGTTAACAACAACTGGTGCAGACCGGGACATATCACTGTTAAACAACGACACTGCAGCAAAGACATTGAGTTGCTAGCTGTTAGCATGAGGCCTACATATCTCCCGAGAGAACACTCACACGTGATCTGCATTGTTGTTTATGCAAATCCGACGGCGAACGCTGGGACAGCGCGTGACGTCATCCATTCAGTAACCAGCAGGCTGCAGACAGAACACCCAGATGCTCTTCTCCTCATCTCAGGCGATTTCAACCATGTTTCACTGTCTCCCATTCTACCCACGTTCACCCAGTATGTCACATGCCACACTAGAGACAATAAAACACTGGATTTATTCTACGCAAACACTAAGGAGGCGTACACCTCATCACAACTCCCCCCACTCGGGAGATCGGATCACAACTTGGTTCATCTCCGGCCGGTGTACAAACCCCTAGTGCACAGACAACCTCCGGCCATGCACACTGTGGAGTTATGGTCTGAGGAGACAATGGACACCCTAAAGGGCTGTTTTGAAGCCACCGCCTGGAAGCAGCTCTGCGATCCACATGGTGAGGACATCGATGGCCTCATTCACACCTTCACGGGCTACCTCAGCTTCTGTGTGGACAAATCCGTTCCCACCAAGACCATACGGCGTCACTCAAACAACAAACCCTGGATCAACCCTGAGATAAAAACACTTCTGAGAGAGAAGAAGAGGATCTTCAGGTCAGGGAACAGGGAGATGCTGAAGTCCGTACAGAGGGAGCTGAGGAGAAAGATCAGAGAAGGCAAGGACAGCTTCAGGAAGAAGATGGAGGACAAGCTGCAACAGAGCGACATCAGCGGGGTCTGGAGAAACCTCAAAACCATCTCGGGGCTCCAGAATACCTCCCCCCAGGCCACAGGGGGCAGGGAGTGGGCGAACAACCTGAATCTGTTTTTCAATAGATTTGACCAACCGCCCTCCCCCCTGACTGCACAACAACCACTGCTGCCTCTAAAGAAATCAAGTCCTGCTGCCCACTCCCCACTCCACCAACACCCCCCCACTCCCAACACACAGCCCCCCATCCTGACCCTGACCAGGACCCAGGTGAGGACGGAGCTGAGGAAGATCAAGGCGAGGAAGGCGCCGGGACCGGACGGCATCAGCGCAAAGCTCCTCAAGTCCTGTGCAGACCAGCTGTGTGGGATTGTGACGTATATCTTCAACATGAGCCTGAATCTGGGGAGGGTACCACAGCTGTGGAAAACATCTTGTGTGGTACCTGTACCAAAAACTTCCCACCCCAAAGACCTGAACAGCTACAGACCGGTGGCCTTGACGTCCCGCTTGATGAAGACCCTGGAGAGACTGCTCCTTGCTCACCTCCGCCCCCTGGTGGAACCAGCGATGGATCCACTCCAGTTCGCCTACCTGCATGGCATTGGGGTGGAGGATGCGGTGATCTTCCTCCTTCACCGTTCTCTGTCCCACCTGGAGAAGCCCGGGAATATGGTGAGGATCATGTTCTTTGACTTCTCCAGTGCTTTCAACACCATCCAACCGATGATCCTGAAGGACAAGCTGCTGCGCGCAGGGGTGGACCAGCACCTGTCATCATGGATCCTGGACTACCTCACGAACCGGCCTCAGTTTGTGAGAACCCGGGACTGTGTGTCCGACACGATCATCAGTAGCACGGGGGCCCCCCAGGGAACGGTGCTGGCTCCCTTCCTGTTCACTCTTTATACTGCGGACTTCTCACACAACACAACACACTGCCATCTACAGAAGTTCTCTGATGACTCTGCGATCGTTGGCCTCATCTCCAATGGAGATGAAGCTGAGTACAGAGGGCTTATCCAGGACTTCGTGGACTGGTGCCATCGGAACTGCCTCCAGATCAACGCGAGGAAAACTAAGGAGCTGGTGGTGGACTGCCGCAGGCATGGGCAGCCCCTCACAGTACCAGTAAATATACAGGGAACAGACATCGAGATGGTGACATCCTATAAGTACCTGGGTATTCATCTGAACAATAAACTAGACTGGTCACACAATACTGATGCACTCTACAAGAAGGGACAGCGCAGGCTGTTCCTGCTGAGGAGACTCAGGTCTTTTGGTGTACAAGGGGCGCTGCTGAAGTCATTCTATGACACGGTGGTGGCATCAGCCATCACTTTTGGAGTGGTCTGCTGGGGCAGTGGCATTACTGCAGCCGATAGGAAGAGACTGAACAAACTGATTAAGAAAGCTAGCTCTGTCCTGGGGCAGCGCCTTGATCCGATGGAGGAGATAGGAGAGAGAAGGACGGTGGCTAAACTGTCATCTCTGCTGGAGTCCGAGTTCCACCCTATGCAGGACATACTGAATGCACTGAGGAGCTCATTTAGCAGCAGACTACATCATCCCAGGTGCACAACCGAGCGGTTTCGTAGGTCCTTCCTACCAACGGCTGTCAGACTGTACAACCTAAGCAGGGCTGCTCGCAGAGATAGCAAAAAGACGTAACAAACTAATAGTTTTTTGAATGCAAAAGATGCAATAGACTTACACAATGGTCCCCTCCGGCATACAACTAGGAACATACCGGTCGCTATGGAGGGTGAGAATATGTATGGGCACATAATCATACCATGTAGGATAACTAAGTAGACGGTTATGCTGTTTCATTCCATCTAGCAACAATGCTCTGCACTGTGTGTGTTTATATATTTACATATTTATTCCATCTAGCTACAATGCTCAGCACTGGGTGTGTTTATATATTTATATATCTACATATTATTCCATCTAGCTACATTGCTCCGCACTGTGTGTGTTTATATACTTGCATATTTATTCCACCTAGCTGCAATGCTCCGTACTGTGGGTGTTTATATATTTACATATTTATTCCATCTAGCTACAATGCTCTGCACTGTGTGTTCATATATTCATATATTTATTCCATCCAGCTACAATGCTCTGCACTGTGTGTCTGTGTGTGTGTGTATATATATATATTTTATAGTAATACGTACATATGTATATTAGCTGCTCTTGCTTGCTTGTTTTTTTTTTTTTTTTCTTGCCTTCTGATTGTTGCTCTGAGTGTTGTTATCCCTGTGCTGTTGCAATCCTGGAATTTCCCCGTTGTGGGACTAATAAAGGCTTATCTTATCTTATCTTATCTTATATATGATGGGGGGGATCTTTTGCCCCCCTCCCCCCACTGTATAAAAGGATAATGACAAAAAAAATTGCAGAACTGTGTTTAACTTAAACATTGACTGAACAGCATTTTAAACAAAATTTAAAAAACAAAACAAAAAACGCTCCTGTTCTTGTCATAGATGATTCAACAGAAGGTTGTGTACTTAGCTAAGTTTTTTGTTACAATTGGTAATTTTTTTTCTTGAAGTTTTTTGCATGCTTGTGATGTTTTTTTCCCCTTTAATACTTCCTGTTTACCCCTGACTGACTTATTGTACTTATGTCAACCTTTGTCAGCATCCTTTCAGGACCGTGTAGTTTTGCTTTTAACATTTAGTTTCCATTAGTCAGTGAAGATGCTCTTGAGATGCATCTCTGGCTGAACACAGCAACTCCAGCATGACAGAGCTCAGCTGCTCCCTACCCACAGCCTCCACAGTAGTGAAATTCTCCTGCACTGAAAACAGGATATATAGTTGGAGCCTATGGTCTTCAATAATTTAGTCCCTGAGCCCACTACCAGTGATGAGGTAAATATTTTAGTTTTAATAATCAGTAACATCCTTGACATAGACTACAGCTGACTGAAGGTTTGCCATCAACACAGTTCCAAAGTAGACTAAGATTTTTTTTTTTATAATTTTCTCTTTTAAAGTAACATTTTGATATGGGCTTGGAAAGATTACAATTTGCATCATAAAATTTTGAATCATAAAAATTAAGGGGAAAAAAATCGGCTGATCAACCAGCTGGATCGATTCATCAGCCTACCTCGACCTTGAAGTCTGACAGAAAATGCCCTCTCTGCAAAATCCCTTGCATTTCACTGGGTCCATACAGCAAAATGCAAATTTAATCACGACCAGACATGTTTAATACTGGAATAGAAAAAAAAAATAACACGAGAATTTTGAGTTAACCTGCTCTAAAACATCTGTGCAAAAAAGCACCACCCTCTTGCATCACCAAACACTTTCTTTACTAGTTCAGAGACAGATTAATGGTCTCCTTGTTGTCTACACTACAAGGCAAGGCTGGGAACCCATTACCACACAAGTCATGCCTCAAGGACAAACTACCTTCCACCACCTCAAAACACCTGAATCAACACAAATGAAGGTCTCTTCCAGTTTATACCTCCTACTGAATCATCTGTCTCAGCTGATGGAATTTAAGAATGAAGCTAAAATCCAAGCACATACTGTAAATGGCACATGAAATCACAATTCATAAGTTAGGCACACAACCAGCTTTTGCCTCAACATGTGCACATATTCTGACTTTCTCCCTTCCATATTGTACATACTGTAATAGAACTGGGCACAAAAGTGTAAGAGGTAAGAAGGGAAGATGAGGCAGTAGGATAGTGTAATTGGGTGAGCAGTATTCTCCCATCTAACTGCCAACGCTCGTCTCTGTTCGTCCCTGAAGACAGGCTGTCAGATCAGTGGAGCCAAGCCTCTGGCTGACAAGATGTCACCCTGTGGAAGAATGAGGAGTGCATGGAGCACAGGAGATAAAAAGATACTGCTCCAGTGGATTAATGGTGGTAGCATAATGCAAGTCCCAATTAGAGGGGGCAATAGTGTAAGGAAAAAAATGTATATATGCTGTGCTAGCTGTGGGGTAAATACTGAACCACAGGGTTGCTCAATTCTTTCTGAGTCAAATAACCACTTTTTCCATCAAGGATTATTTCATATTTCCCCAGTGAGGAAGACACATTTCTACAATGAGGAAAAAAGGCTGATTTATTAGATTACCAGAATGCTGACATCTAAAAGAAATGTGGTTATAAAAACAAAGTATCCAAACCACAGGTGTATCTAAAATTACTCCCTACTCATCTGCCACTTCTACGGCTGCCTGACTGTCTAGTGATCATAAATTAACCCCTATTACTAGTGCAGCTCAAAAATTAAAATATTGTGAAAACTTTTTTCAATAAATCCATAATTTAATTTGCAATCAATGCTGATCTGTTACATTTTGCTTTCATCATAATGACATAATTCACTTTGTTGAGAAAATAAGCAGTGTTCAAAAGCTAAAATTTTCAGTGTTCTACTGAGTTCAGTATAGTCCCCTACATTTGAATTCACTAGTGCAAAATAGGTGGTAACAAATGAGTGAGTGACTGATTTTGTGCACTGCGGATGTCAGCAAAACATTCCCATAGAATAACAAAGCTACTGGATCCCCTTCACTGCAGCGATGAAATACAGTTCACTGCATATATGAGGGGGGGCTGAAAACTTCATAGGCTGATTAAGAAGGAGTTATGCTACAGCAACAAAACTAGTCATGCTTTAAATTTAACCTTTTCTGTTACTAACTGCATTGTTTCTTTTCAGATACACTGACACTGGAGACTGTTGGAAAAATAAACCACATTTGGTCAAATGTGACCACTGCAGCCTGGTCAGCCTATGAACTTTTCAGCCCCCCCTCGTAGCATGGCTCACTGGACAGTAAATGGCCATCCACACCAAGTACAATAAAGATAACAATAACTATAAAAATATAGTTTTAAAAATCATTCTACCTCAAATAGGTGGCAGAGTCCACACTACAGCGATAACCATAAGTGTGGACTCTGCCATCCACTTGAGTTAGAATGATATTTAAAACTATATTTTATAGCAGCAACATACAGTCTGCTATGTTATATTGCAAATATTTGTCCAAACTAAATTCATTTTTCAAATGCTGATTTTCACTTTTGCATGCAAAGTCAAAACTAATCTATGGCATCTTCCAAAAAAGATGCCTTAGCTAAAGGAAAATCCTTAAGAAACACTGTGATGAGCAAAATAATTTTACGTCATATCACCCATCCCTAACTGTTCTGCACCAGTCCATTTTATTGAAGAGTGGGAAGTGCGTAAAGAAAGAAATAAGATGAAGGAATGAGAAACAGAAGAGACACCAGCCACATGAAGAGCAAGAATGCATCCCAAAGGACTGGACCGTAATCCTGACCAGTAATTGCTAACTGGCTCCATAACTCCTCTGAGATGCATCACAGGGAGATAAACTGAGGAGGCAGCAGGTTAAAACCAGTAACACAGCACTCAGTTCTTCACAAGCAAATGAGAAACTGTGCAGTGTAACCCATCACTGTCCCCAGAGCTCTGCAATCCAGCCCTGGCAGCATATCCAATCAAACCTTTAGAATACAGCAATCAAAAGAAAAGATTTCCAGCAAACTGTGACAGCTAAGCATAGACTTTCAATTCAATTTAAAAAGTGTACTGTTTTGCAAAACTCAGCATGGGTAATGGTAAATATCAATAATCAGTAAGCACGGTAATGCCAACTCAACAAAACAACTACTTTTAAAAGCTTGACAGGCATTTCAATCTCCTATTCCATTATTCATGCTTTTCATAGGAGCTCACTATGGATCTATAATTATTATTGCTGGTAATGCAGAAAGATAAATCAAGGTCACTAACACCAGAACAAGATTGTGATCCATCACGAAAAGTGTCCTGGTGCCAGCACTGCAACAAAATGAACCATGACGGTAACTGCTAAAACAGAGTGGTGGTGTCAATCTTTATTGAGCCGTAGTAGAAGTATTTCTAATTTTGATGATATTTCGAAAATGATGAGTGCTGAGCAAAACACTCAGGGACTTTGCACTTAATTTGGCCTTTCGGCCAATCTCATTTTAACACAACACACATTTAAAATTTAGGTACCCTGGTACATAGGGACAGAGGGAAGGTAAATGTCAAATACACACGTGGACAAAATTGTTGGTACCCCTCTGTTAATAAGAGAAAAACCCACAATGGTCACAGAAATAACCTGAATCTGACAAAAGTGGTAATAAATAAAAATTCAATGAAAATTAACCAATGAAAATCAGACAATGCTTTTGAATTGCACTTCAACAGAATTATTTAAAAAAAAAAAAAAACCAAACTCATGAAACGGGCCTGGACAAAAATGATGGTACCCTTAACTTAATATTTTGTTGAACAACCTTTTGAGGTAATCACTGCAATCAAATGATTTCTGTAACTGTCAATGAGACTTCTGTACCTCTCAGCAGGTATTTTGGCCCACTCCTCATGAACAAACTGCTCCAGTTATCTCAGGTTTGAAGGGTGCCTTCTCCAGATGGCATGTTTCAGCTCCTTCCACAGATGTTCAATAGGATTTAGATCAGGGCTCACAGAAGGCCATTTCAGAATAGTCCAATGTTTCGCTCTTAGCCATTCTTGGGTGTTTTTAGCTGTGTGTTTTGGGTCATTATCCTGTTGCAAGACCCATGACCTGTGACTGAGACCAAGCTGTCTGATACTGGGCAGCACATTTCTCTCTAGAATACCTTGATAGTCTTGAGATTTCATTGTACCCTGCACACATTCAAGACACCCTGTGCCAGATGCAGCAAAGCAGCCACAGAACATAATAGAACCTCCTCCATGTTTCACAGTAGGGACAGTGTTCTTTTCTTGGTATGCTTCATTTTTGCGTCTGTGAACATAGAGCTGATGTGCCTTGCCAAAAAGTTGCAGTTTTGTCTCGTCTGTCCATAGGACATTCTCCCAGAAGCTTTGTGGCTTGTCAACATGCAGTTTGGAAAATTCCAGTCTGGCTTTTTTATGATTTGTTTTCAACAGTGGTGTCCTCCTTGGTCGTCTCCCATGAAGTCTACTTTGGCTCAAACAATGATGGATGGTGCGATCTGACACTGATGTACCTTGACCTTGGAGTTCACCATGAATGTGTTTAGAGGTTGTTCTGGGCTCTTTTGTTACCATTCGTATTATCCGTCTCCTCCTGCGGCCACGTCCAGGGAGGTTGGCTACAGTCCCGTGGATCTTAAATTTCTGAATAATATGTGCAACTGTAGTCACAGGAACATCAAGCTGCTTGAAGATGGTCTTATAGCCTTTACCTTTAACATGCTTGTTTTTATAATTTTCTTTCTAATCTCCTGAGACAACTCTCTCCTTTGCTTCGTCTGGTCCATGTTTAGTGTGGTAAACACCATGCCACCAAACAGCACAGTGACTACTTGTCACCCTTTAAATAGGCCAGCTGACTGATTACAAGTTTGTAGACACCTGTGATGTTAATTAGAGGACACATCTTGGTTGAACATGTTCCTATGGTCACATTATTTTCAATCTTTTCTAGGGGTACCATCATTTTTGTCCAGGCCTGTTTCATGAGTTTGTTTTTTAAAGTAATTCTGCTGAACCACAATTCAAAAGCATTGTCTGATTTTCATTGATTAATTTTCATAGAATTTTTATTTATTACCACTTTTGTCAGATTCAAGTTATTTCTGTGACCATTGTGGGTTTTTCTTTCATTAACAGAGAGGTACCAACTATTTTGTCCACGGCTGTATCTACACACACAACAGCGGTGACAAAGACACGCTTTTGCAAGAACTGATTATCAGATCAGTGGGGAATCTCACATGCTACAGGCTGCACGGTGGCGCAGTGGTTTAGCACTGTGGCAGCACAGTTTTACCCTCGGCCGGGGGATCGCGGGGATCATGAGATCGTGGGTTCGATCCCAGCCCCCGACCAACAGTGAGCTGTGTGGAGTTTGCATGTTCTCCCCGTGTTGCGCGGGTTTACTCCGGGATTTCTCCGGTTTCCTCCCGCATACCAAAAACATGTAGGTTTAGGGCGCTTGCGCACGCAGCGACCAGCAGCCAGTGGCTTGTCACCAGACTGCAAACCAAGTCTACCTACGGGTACAAATAAGTAACAAAAAAAAAAAAAAAAAAAAATGCTACAGTAGCATAGCAATACTAAATACCAGCAGCCGGTGGCTTGTCACCAGACTGCAAACCAAGTCTACCTACGGGTACAAATAAGTAACAAACAAAAAAAAAAAAAAAAAAAAAAAAATACAAAACGCGCACAGACACACACACACACACACACACACACACACACACACACACACACACACACACACACACACCCCGAGCCTTTAATAATGCTACTCAGTTCATAATTTCTTTCCTTCTATAGCTTTCCAAGTTTAACTTTTCATACTAGCAGATACTGCCATGAAAAATGGAGATAAAAATGTAAGCCTAAAAATGTGATGCAAAGTATAGGCACTTGGAGTATTTCTTAGTGGGTGACTAATATGCGCCTAACATTTAAATGAAAAAATTAAAAGTGAATATAGGTGACTTCTGGTTATGGCGGCCACGTAGGAAAACGTGTTTCACACTGCTCTGCTCGCGAAAATAAAAATTTTACTAAAACTCTCTTAATTGGAACAAAAACCCATCCCAACGTTTTGGCGCGGATATGGTGAAGACCAAGGTTGGAAAATTAGGTGGAGGAAAAGGTAACTCGACAAAACAACCCAAGCTAACAGACTTTCACGCTCAAGGCGAAACAGAGAAAACTCCAGAGGCAATGGCGGAGGAAGGAGCCAGTAGCGGAGCGGGAACAGTTGAAGAGGGGACAAACGTAGTGCTCACTGCCATTAACTCCATGAGAACAGAGTTTTCGTCTAAATTCGATGGGATTATAGCAGCGATAGAAGGCATGAGAAAGGAAATAAACGACTGCATGGAGCGAGTGTCGCAGGCGGAGCTCCGAATATCAAGCGCTGAAGATGATGTCACCAGCCTGCAAACTAAATTGCAAACACTGGAATCAAAATGCAAATGTCTGGAAGATAACGTCCTAGACTTGGAATCCTGCTCACGACGGAATAATTTGAGGCTGGTGAGCCTCCCGGAGGGAACGGAGGGACGGGACCAGTGTTCCTTTTTGGAAAAGTGGATTCCAGAAGCACTGAATAACGCGGATCTGCAGTCATCGGTTGTTTTAGAGAGAGTTCACCGAATCGGCCCACTGTGAGATAATAAGACACCACCGAGGACACTGATTATGAAGTTCCTCAACTACAAAGACAAGATGACAGTCACCAATGTGGCGTGAGCTAAAGGGGAAATTAAATACCAGGACCAACAGGTGCGGTTCTATCCGGACTTGGCTGCAGGAATACAACAATTGAGAAAACAGTTCGACCCCGTCCGCAAAGAGCTGCGCAACCTAGGGATTCGTCATGGAGTAATTCATCCAGCAAGACTGCTGGTCACATATAAGGGGATAACCCACACCTTCAAGACCCCTCAAGAGGCGCAGGAGCTCATCAAGCAAATCCAAAAGGAGACTGGTGGGAGCTAAATATGAACATGACAAAGGTAGAACATTTAAGCATATGTACAGACATCGGATTGATCTGAATCATAAACACGTCTACAAAATACAGACTGTATTAAAAAAAATGTTATGATGTACAATGTTGCTATAAAACTTTGAAGTTATATTGAAAAAGCTACAGAAGAGAGTTAATGTCATAAGAATAGTAGTAGTGTCAGGGTAATTGAGAGGAGAAAGAGAGAGTGGTTTGACTGATCCTCGCAGGTGTGGAACAGTCACTAGCTACAACGGGAGACTGAATATTTTGGGGGGATTACCACGAATGTGGGGAAAGGGAATTTGTTTTTGTTTAGTTTGTAGGATGAATGTTCTATCATCCATGTTTTTGCTTCTCTGTATGAGTATGCTCATATTGCAAGGTAATCTCAAACTCCTTATCGATCATAGATCAAAGCGTTAATTTAACTTCATGGAATTGCAGAGGTCTACGAAATCTTAAAAAACTTAAACAAGTCATGAATAAAATAAAAGACATAGATTTGAAAATTGTGTTTTTACAAGAAACTCATCTAATAGAGGAGGATGTAAAAAAAAATTAGGAGAAGATGGCAAGTTAACGTGTTCACCTCATCATTCTCATCCCGAGCCGGGGGAGTTATGACTCTCATACACAAAACAGTCCCACTTCAAGTGAAAAATGTAATTGGAGACAAATTAGGAAGATATTTAATCATCCAAGGATCTTTGCTATTAGAAAATATAAATCTGATGAACTTATACGGCCCTAATATTGATGATCATAATTTCTTTGTTAATTTATTCCTCACTTTATCATCACTTGCAGGGCAACATATAATAGCAGGGGATTTTAATTGCATATTGAATCCCAGTATAGATAGATCAACAGGACTGGACTGTACGCACAATGGATGCAGGATGACCATTAATCATTTTATGAAAGAATTGAGATTGCTAGATATATGGAGAGAAATGAAACCACAAGTCAAAGCCTATTCTTGTTATTCTAATACCTATAAGACATTCTCACATATTGACTACTTTTTGATATCTACAGAATTAAGGTCCAAGATTCAAAACTGTTTCTATGATAACATTGTGATCTCTGATCATGCACCCTGCTGTCTAGTATATGTAGATAAGAAATTGACAAAGGACCCAGTTAGGAAGCATTTCCAACATAAATGGCTTCAGGATGAGGAATTTATTAAGTACATAGAAAAACAGATAGATGAGTTCTTTGATATCAATACTACACAAACATCAGCATGTATAAAGTGGGAGGCTTTCAAAGCTTTTATTAGGGGGCATATTATTAGTTATACAGGTTCAAAATCTAAGAAGACCCGAGAGGAGAGAGTCCAATTGGAACGTAAAATAAAAATTCTTCAAGAAAAAGTGTATGCAGGAAGTAACCCACAGTTAGAGAACGAATTACTGATTCTGAGAGCTGAATATGACAAAAAAATCAGCGAATAGAGCTGCCTCGAGTCTTCTAAGATTGAAACAAACTTTTTATGAACAAGGTGAAAAATCAGGAAAATTATTGGCATGGCAGATTAAACAATTAGAATCTAAAACACCAATTACCAGTTTTATAAGTAACGGACAGGTAGTTATAGATCCTTTAGAAATTAATAGTGCCTTTAGAGATTATTATGAAAAATTATATAATACAAAAAATGAAACTGACTTAACAAAACTAAATGGGTTTTTGGACGGATTATCTATACCGTGTATTCCAAATGAAAACAGGGAGATACTGGAGTCTAAAATTAGTCAAGAAGAAGTTGGGCAAGCCATTGATAATATGAAATCAGGAAAAGAGCAGGACCGTCTTCCAGTTGACCTCTATAAAAAATTTAAGAATAAATTAATAAAACCACTTTTGGAAATGGTTTTAGAAGCATTTCAAAATGGTAATTTACCATCATACATGAATAAATAAAGAAGCACCGGATACAGCTCTCCTATCATTGGACGCCAAAAAGGCCTTTGATAGGGTCGAATGGCCCTTTCTTTTTCAAGTCCTACAAAGGTTTGGACTTGGAAATAATTTCATAAAATGGGTTCAGATAATATACAATAATGCTACAGCAGAAATCCTAACAAACAGCAATATCTCAAAATCAATAAAAATCAATAGAGGATATCGACAAGGCTGTCCACTTTCACCTTTACTGTTTACTATGGCAATTGAACCTTTAGCGATGGCAGTACGTTTACATCCACAAATATATGGAATTAAAGTAGGACCAACAGAACATAAAATCTCCCTGTATGCCGATGACATAATTTTGTTTATGTTGAATTTTAAAAAATCAATTCCGACCTTGTTAAATTTAATGAAGAACTTTGGGGAAATATCAGGATATAAAATAAATAAAACTAAATCTTCAATATTAATGCTAAATGAGACCCAGAGAAATCACCCAGCTCCTGAGGTAAATCAATTCAATGTTGTAAACCAGTTTAAATATTTAGGAATTCAAATTGTGCCTAAGCTAGAATCAATCGCCAGTGCCAACTATGAAGCCTTAATGACAGATATTAATGAGTTACTTCAGAGATGGATGTCACTACCAATGTCGGTGATCGGGAGAATTAATATACTTAAAAGTAATATCTTACCCAAAATACTTTATTTATTTCAATACATTCCTTTACCACCATCTTCAGATCTATTCTCAAGAATTAAAAAAAAGTTAGTGGAATTTATATGGAACAATAGGAAGGCTAGATTACGTCTGTCCTTACTATATTTACCATTGATCGTGGAGGTCTGAAATGTCCAAACTTTATGTTGTATTACTGGTCAGCACAACTGAGGTCTATGACATATTATTTTTCATCAAATGATCTCCCTCACTGGACTGAAATGGAATCATACAATTTACCTTTACCTCTTCCCTTATTCATATACTCAGACTTGGCTAAAAAATTACAGAAACAAGTTAAAAATCCAATTGTAAAGCATATGATCAAAATATGGTGTGAAATCAAAAAATATTTAAAAGAACCACACTTATTGTCACAATTTAGCCCAATATGGGGTAATCAATATTTTACACCAGGGAGAGAGGATGCTGTATTTAAAGTATGGAATTTAAAAGGGATTCAAAAGATTCAAGACTTATATTTGTCACGTTCAGATAACAATGTCTTTTGAAGAACTGAGGATCAAATTTAATCTTAATAGAACACATTTTTTTAAATATCTTCAGCTTAGGAATTTTATTTGATCAAATCAAAACAATGCTCTCACCCGACCTACTTATTCATCCTTGGAAAAAATTTTGACGAAAGATAGTAAGAGAAAGGGTATTATTTCAGAGTTTTATAACTCATTGACACTATCCTCAAGTGAAAACTCACAGAAAAGAATGAATTATTGGAAAGAAGACCTGCAAACTGAAATTTCAGAGGAACAATGGGAATTGGCTTGTACAGAAGCTCAAACCAAATCAATAAATGTACGTCTTAAATTGATACATTTTTAATGGTTAATGCGGATGTATGTTACACCGGTGGAGTTAAATAGATATAACAAAAACATACCAGATACATGCACAAAATGTATGGAAAGTAAAGGAACCCTATTTCATTGTTTATGGGAATGTAGAAAAATTAGTATGTTTTGGGAAGAGGTGAGGGTAACAATTGAAAAAATAATTTCAAAACAATTCACATTGAACCCTAAACTGTTTTTGTTGGGTCTGTATCCAGAAAAGCATAACTTTAATAAGAGTGAAAGAGCATTCATAGACCTCAGTTTGCTTAATGCCAAAAAATGTATTGCACTACTGTGGAAAAAGACTCATAGACCAGATGTGACTCAGTGGTTAAGACAGATGTTAACAAACCTTCCACTAGAAAGAATAACATACATACTGAAATCAAAGGAAAATGTGTTTGAGAATATATGGAGACCTTTCATTGACTATGTAAAGAAATTAAACATAACTTCTGAAGAAGAAGGTGAATGATGTGTGTGGACCTTGTAAATTCCAAATTGGTGAATGTATAATATGTATACTTATGTTCTTGTAGTTAGTGGGGTTTTTTTTGTTTGTTTTTTTATTTTTAAATTACTTTAGTGTTAGTGTTTGATTGTTTGTGTCATGTTTGTAAAAAAAAAGGTTCAATAAAAAAATATTGTGGAAAAAAATTTACACTAATTCAGACTCTGGTCATGTCTGGTGAATCCAGCATTTATAGCGCAGGTGACTGTTTTAAGGTTATTGAGCAGGAATCCAAGGACTGCTTCTCATTTGTAAGGATAATTAAGGCGCTGATTTTAGATAATCACATTTAAGACTTTTTATGGACCTGTAGACACTAATGAGGCGGCTGTTTTTCTCCTTGTTTCTGTTCTTGCGGAGAAATTCTGTCCACAACAACCATACATAAACACAAATTAATCTGTCCACACAGAATTAAACTCTACATTTTCCTCTGTGATTTTACTTTCTCTGAATCTGTTCATGTCTTACCAAGAGTGGCAGGAAGCGGCTGCTGTCTGTGTTTCTCCACATGCACTGAGGACGGAGAGCCTGAGCAGCTCTCTATGCAGCCGCCGTCAGATGTGACAGTCACGCATGGTTGACAACATAATAATTTAAAATATATATATATTTTACATTCATAAAAGTATGCGTTTCCATTGAGAAATGTATCCAGTTGCAATAAACAATAATTTAAAAAATAAAATCATTAAAATGAGCTTTATTAATTTCCATGTGTTTTGAGATATATGCTACTCAAAAAGTTAGGGATATTCGGCTTTCGGGTGAAATTTCAGGATTAACCTAAAATGCACTATGTCCAACTATTCAAAGTTTCAGTACTTTTTGCATAACTTGCTCTTCTCTAACAAGGTGCTTAACAGCAAAATTCACAACAGGTGTTTGATCCATGTATCAACCAATAAATTTTCTGGTTCAATTAGAATTGGTATTTTAACAGTCATCTTCATCATACTGTTTACATTTTGACATCATTAGACCAAGACGACACCTAACAATTGATCTACAGTACCTCATCATTGCGAGGCTTCAAACAGGATGTTCTCAGAGGGAAGTGGCCACTGAGCTTAGAATGTCACAGAGTGTCATCAGCAGGTTGCAACAGAGATACAGAGAGATTGGAAGAGCCACAGAAAAGCATAGAAGTGGACGTCCTTTGGCCACATCCCACACTGATGACCGCTCCATTGTGAAGAGTGCCCTGTGGAACAAGATGATGAATGCCACTAAACTCCAGGTACATTTAAGGGAGGTGAGAGGCACCCAAGTGTCACGACAGAACATTTGAAACAGTTTACGTACATTAGCAAGGTTTGCATGCTAGACGGCCTGCAAGGGTACCTGACCACACCAGGCACAGGCGTCATCATCTTGAATGGGCCGGGGAGCATTTACACTGGACAAGGACCAGTGGGTCTCAGTGCTGCTCTGTGATGAAAGTCGATTCACACTGAGCAGAAATGATGGCCACCAACAATGTTGGAGACATCAAGGAGAGCGCTATGCATCAGCCACTGCTGTCACCATGTTACAGTCTGGACAGGTGTGTCTAGTCAATACAGAACTGCCCTACACCTTGTGAATGGTACAGTGACAAGCTGATACTACCTGAATAAGAGCATTAATCCAGTCATTGTGCCCCTGCATGAACAACACAGGCCTAACTTCATCTTCATGGACGACAATGCTCCAGCTCGTCAAGGTTGCATCATTAGGGAACGGCTGCTGGAGGATGGGGTACCTCAAATGGAGTGGCCTGCACTTTCTCCAGACCGGAATCCCATAGAAAACCTATAGGATCAGCTGAGTCTCCGTGTAGAGGCTTGTAACCTTGCACCCCACAACCTCAGTGACCTGAGGGCCACCCTTCAAGGAGAGTAGAATGTCATGCCTCAGCAGACAATAAGTCAACTTGTGAACAGCATCAGATGTCGTTGTCAAGCTGTAATTGATGCTCAAGGGCACATGACAAGTTATTGAGACACTGACACTTTTTGTTGTGGTATACCCACCACTGTTGTTGACTTTTGTTGCAATGAATTGTTTGAGATGAAGAAATTATTATTGCATGCTTCTACTTAAATGTCCTACTTTCATGATATAATATCACTGTAGCATGAACTTTTTACATTTTCCATAAATTTCATCCGAAAGCCAAATATCTCTAACTTTTTGTGAGTAGTGTAACCGCGGGGAACCACATCATGGGAGCTGAAGGGCTGCATGTGGCCCCGGGGCCATGGGTTGCCGATCCCTGCCATAGTCAGAGGTCAGGATCCCAGGGTGAATCTGTGTACCAGGTTTGGTGCCCCTAGGTTTACTCATTTTATTGTAGTAGTAAATGTAGCATTTACCATAGTGCAGCTGTAATGTTTACTTTGAACCTTTGATCCCTTGACCCCAAACCCATAGTTAGGTGAGGATGTAAGTCATCCAAGATGTGTATTAGATATAACTACTATATCGATTTGAAAAGCCTACATCATTTCTTTCAGTAGTTACTGTGTTTAGAAGATTACAGTAAAGTCAAAAATCTGACCTCACCTTTGACCTGAAGGTCATCCGAGGAGAGTGAAATTGCAATATGCGCATCATCAGAGTATAACAAATCATGGTACCAAGTTTCAAAACAATCAGACCATAACTGTAGGAAGAGTTGATTTCACAAGACAGTTACTGTCTATTAAGTGAGGTGAAACAGGAGGTCAAAGATCAGGGGCTATAATTCCTGCAAAAATCATCCGATCAGAACCAAACTGCAATATGTGCATCATCAGAGTATAACAAACCATGGTACCAAGTTTCAAAACAATCGGAGCAAAACTGTAGGAGGAGCTGATTTCACAAAAGTGGGACAGACGGACGGACGGACTGACCCATAACATAATCCCCCTTCAGTCTTCACCCAAAGGGCTCATCGACCCCTTTGGGCTTCAACCGGCAGGGGATAAAAAATATCCCTACTGCCCAGCCTTACCTATATTATCAAAATATTATCATTTACATAAAGGCAGAGGAAATGTTAATTCTCCACAAAAAATTGGGGGAAAGCAATACCATTATTCAATATTATGGTCATTAAAAAAAAAATTATAATTCTAGCTCACAACACCCACCCTTAATTTGATGGTAATAATGAGATCGCTTCTCACAATATGAAAACCAGTAAACCTGGGTTTTTTCTACAATCACTAGATGGCAAAGTTTGTACTACATACATGAATACATACTGTATACTGTATGCAACACATGTAATATACACAGAAAAAGCCACTTTCCCCTGTATATTACATGTTTTCTAAGGATGGGTAAATGTGCAACTCATATGCATTTTGTGAGACTGGGCTGAAATATGCATACACGGACCATACCAACAACACACCTCATAGGCCTGGCATGTTTCATCCCATCCATATCCAAACGTAAAGTGGACCAGGCACAAAGAGGAGAAAGGGAGTCAGAGTAAGAGCAGTTTTGGAAAAAGAGGGGAAGCGCAAGGCAGATAGCATGTGGCCAAGAGTGGAAGAGAGATACCGGGCTGCGCTTTTTACAGGATGAGATACTGCATTGTTGAAGCAAGCTGCAGAAATGTAAGCATTCATGGTCACAGACGACAGAGAATAGGAGGAATGGATGGAAGAATGACAGCTACCTTTCACAGATACGATAAATATGGCTGGATGAGGAAGGTTTTGCTGTTGGAAATGTGGCGAGGAGTATCACCGCTCTGCTCTCCTGTGCTGCAGCTGTAAGTGAGATTGTACTGACCCTGGTTGAGTGTACTCAGACAACCCGAGTTGCAGAGGGAGCGGACCATCCCCGGCTCCCAGCAGCTTCGGCCCTTCATCCCACTCTGAAGGCCTGATCCCGTTCAGTGCTCCCTGAGACGCAATGCTGCCCTTGGCCGCTACACGATTCCAGCGAAGTGGGGGCTGAAGAAGCGACTTTCCCTGTTCAGCATTGCAGCGCACATGCATGCATGTACATACACATTTACTGTATTGTTGGGACCAATGCAGTTGTCCCCTCTTGTAATTCCCATCTCTCCTGCACTGCTTCCCTGTCTTCCAGACAGACTCATGCATACTCACATTCATATAGCTAGTCACATTTACTATTCTCCTCCACATGCTTCTCTCAGTGCAGTGCAGACTCAAAAGGGAGGGAGGGAGGGAATGAGCAAAACAGAGAGGGAAGAGAAGTCAGCAGCCAGCAGTCATCTAGACAGCTGAGACGAGAATGCGTACTTTCATTTCTGCTGTCCTGTCTGCTGCTTAAATTTTGTCTTTTTTATCACACAAATGAATGTGCCCTCAAAATGACAGTTTGTATTAAGCGGACTATGTTGGTTGCTAAACGAAAAGCATGTACTACATTATGATCATGTACTAGAGATGAAAAGATTTTAGATTAACTCAGAGTGCTACCACTAGTCCAAGGGTTTAAAGTCAAGAAAAACATCCCTCAATAAACTGTCTCTATCCTCTGGTACGGACTGAACCATCATTCCAGTGTTATATCCATTATCCACCATTAACCACCAGCCTTTCAATAGACTTTTTGACCTCTGTCAGTGTCCACACACGTGGACAGAATTGTTGGTACCCCTCTGTTAATGAAAGAAAAACCCACAATGGTCACAGAAATAACTTGAATCTGACAAAAGTGGTAATAAATAAAAATTATATGAAAATTAACCAATGAAAATCAGACAATGCTTTTCAATTGTGCTTCAACAGAATTATTTTATAAAACAAACTCATGAAACAGGCCTGGACAAAAATGATGGCACCCTTAACTTAATATTTTGTTGCACAACCTTTTGAGGTAATCACTGTAATCAAACGATTTCTGTAACTGTCAATGAGACTTCTGCAACTCTCAGCAGGTATTTTGGCCCACTCCTCATAAGCAAACTGCTCCAGTTGTCTCAGGTTTGAAGGCTGCCTTCTCCAGACGCCATGTTTCAGCTCCTTCCACAGATGTTCAATAGGATTTAGATCAGGGCTCACAGAAGGCCACTTTAGAATAGTCCAATATTTCGCTCTTAGCCATTCTTGGGTGTTTTTAGCTGTATGTTTTGGGTCATTATCCTGTTGCAAGACCCATGACCTGCGACTCAGACCAAGCTGTCTGACACTGGGCAGCACATTTCGCTCTAGAATACCTTGATAGTCTTGAGATTTCATTGTACCCTGCACACATTCAAGACACCCTGTGCCAGATGCAGCAAAGCAGCCCCACAACATAACAGAACCTCCTCCGTGTTTCACAGTAGGGACAGTGTTATTTTCTTGGTATGCATCATTTTTGCGTCTGTGAACATAGAGCTGATGTGCCTTGCCAAAAAGTTGCAGTTTTGTCTCGTCTGTCCATAGGACATTCTCCCAGAAGCTTTGTGGCTTGTCAACATGCAGTTTGGAAAATTCCAGTCTGGCTTTTTTATGATTTGTTTTCAACAGTGGTGTCCTCCTTGGTCGTCTCCCATGAAGTCCACTTTGGCTCAAACAACGACGGATGGTGCGATCTGACACTGATGTACCTTGACCTTGGAGTTCACCGTGAATGTTTAAAGGTTGTTCTGGGCTCTTTTGTTACCATTCATATTATCCATCTCTTCCATTTTTCATCAAGTTTCCTCCTGCGGCCACGTCCAGGGAGGTTGGCTACAGTCCCGTGGATCTTAAATTTCTCAATAATATGTGCAACTGTAGTCACAGGAACATCAAGCTGCTTGGAGATGGTCTTATAGCCTTTACCTTTAACATGCTTGTCTATAATTTTCTTTCTAATCTCCTGAGACAACTCCCTCCTTCGTTTCCTCTGGTCCATGTTTAGTGTGGTACACACCATGTCACCAAACAGCACAGTGACTACTTGTCACCCTTTAAATAGGCCAGCTGAATGATTACAAGTTTGTAGACACCTGTGATGTTAATTAGAGGACACATCTTGGTTGAACATGTTCCTATGGTCACATTATTTTCAATCTTTTCTAAAGGTACCATCCTTTTTGTCTAGGCCTGTTTCATGAGTTTGTTTTTTAAAGTAATTCTGTTGAACCACAATTCAAAAGCATTGTCTGATTTTCATTGGTTAATTTTCATATAATTTTTATTTATTACCACTTTTGTCAGATTCAAGTTATTTCTGTGACCATTGTGGGTTTTTCTTTCATTAACAGAGGGGTACCAACAATTTTGTCCACGTGTGTATAACTGAGGAAAATTCATACTGCAGCAGATTAAGACCTAAGCTGCAATAACCATGTTCACATCAAGGAGTTACCACACATAATATCACAGTGAAGGCTGTTATTGCAATATTCCTGCCACTGGACAATTTGCGGTGTACTAAAACTAAAGGTCACCTAAATCACAAGGAAAAAAAAAAAAAAAATCACGTTACCATCCATTGTATCAACTGTGATTTCCTGTAATCAGACCTTCTATGATGGAATAGCTAATTCTGGCATGATGAAACACTACAGAAGCACACACATTATCTAACCTTTGCTCTTAACTAATCTGGATGCAGACCAAGCTAAAGATTATTGTGAGTTTGGTAAGCATTGGGCCAACTGCCTAGGAGTAGCAAATTTTTTGAAAACACATAAATGCCTGGACCTCCTGATTTTTGACCTTGAGCACAACTTGGATTCAGATCCACCTGAGGACCACTGTGCATGAGTTTGGTGAACATTGGGGAAACTGTCTAGGAAAAACAGAGATTTTTTTGTGAAATGGCATCACATCAGCTCTTTTTGCCTTTGCCAGAATGAGCTAAAAACTAGGGATGTCCCGATCAAGATCTTTTGTCCCTGACCCAATCCAAGTCATTAAAGTTCGAGGAACGTCCAATAAGGAGTTACGATGCAATTCTTACATTTTCATACGATACATTTGTTATGTCTGGAATTACCTGCTGCTGGACAGATGAGGAAAGGTGACTGGGAACACACAGCTTTATTGACAGACTCACACTGACAGCTATTGACAGCCACTGAATGATCACTGGCTAAGCTCAGACGAGACAGAGAGTGATAAGATGGCTGACCCGGCCTTTTATAGGGTGGGGCGGTGGCACCACCTGGCGGTACATGTCTCTTACACTTACATATTAAAAAAAACTATATAACATTTCCCCCCTCCCCCTTTAAAAAAGTCCAAAGCCACTCACTCAATTAAGACCCTCCCCAATTTGGGACCTGAATCATGCACTAATAAACGAAAACCAATGTCTCTAAATGGCCTAACGCATTCACACAACAAAACCTGGAATTGGGAGGACGGGTGGACTGCCATCCTGCCCACATGGCAAGGTGGTTATTCTGCCACCTGCTCAAGTAAAGTCCATTAATAACTAAAACTGTATGCCGTGTTCCTAAATTAAGACAGAAAAAACAAAATAATCCCTTATAGAACATTCTTAACATTCACTATAGAACATTCTTTAAAAAAAAACAAAAAAAAACACCAACAACAACACTAGAACTTCAATATATACTATTTGCAACCCAAGTGTTCCAGTAAAAAGGACATAAGTGGCATGGGGGCCCAGGGCACCCTCTCAGCAGATGCGCCCCTGGAAACTGCCAGTCTTCGGGGTGGTGGCTGGCCCTCTGGACGCTGAAGTCGCTCCTCCTCACTCTCGACCTCACCCCATGTCCAGCCTCATCTCCTAGTCTCTTCTCCCAGAAATGCCAAAGCTGATTTGCATGCCATACCAAGCCGTCAGAGAGCCTGAAGTGCGCTGCGCCCAGGTTCTCCACTATGCGCAGACGCTCCCAATGCGCCTCAGGTCATTGTTTGGCCCATTTTTGCCGCGGACACTCCGCGGTCAACACTCCGCGGACCAGTTCTTGCTGCCATATAGAAACAACATACAAAGGAATGAGGCTTGGAGAGCAGTGGAACATGGGCTCATCCAGCCGAAGCTCATGAACCAGGCGGTCAAATTCGACATGCATTGTGTGGGTCTGTTGGATTGGGTGAACCCAAAATCGGCAGCGACAATGACAAAGTCGCCTTTTGTAGCACAAATATACCAGCACTATTAAAAATAATCTGCTCATGGTTAATAATGACTATTCCGAACTCAGAACTCAGAAAGGATTTATTGCCAAGTACATTAACAGATATGAAAACTGATAACATACGAGGGATTTGACTTGACACAGAAAACGACCTGCATTTCCGGTGACACGGCAGCATCTGTGAACGCGCCTGTCATCAGATGGGTACAGGATGCATAGGGAAGAAAAGGATAATACAATAGGAAGGAGCAAAAAACCATTGATTGTCAGAATACTGGTCATATATGGCGCAGTGGTTTAGCACTGTGGCAGCACAGTTTTACCCTCGGCCGGGGGATCGCGGGGATCATGAGATCGTGGGTTCGATCCCAGCCCCCGACCAACAGTGAGCTGTGTGGAGTTTGCATGTTCTCCCCGTGTTGCGCGGGTTTACTCCGGGATTTCTCCGGTTTCCTCCCGCACACCAAAAACATGTAGGTTTAGGGCGCTCGCGCACGCAGCGACCAGCAGCCGGTGGCTTGTCACCAGACTGCAAACCAAGTCTACCTACGGGTACAAATAAGTAACTAAAAAAAAAAAAAAAAAAAATATGATCAATATTATGATTACAAGAAAAAAAAAGTATCTCCAGTATCTCCTCCTGCATTGATCGACTCCGCCTAGCCGAGAACTACGCTACACGTCCCTTTTCCACGCCTCAGAGGTTGCAGTATGAGGATTCCTTTCCAAAAAATCCAGACCAGTGGACATGTAGCATCACGTGAGCTCAACGGGTGCCATAAGTAGCCTAGCTCGCAATGCGGCGCTACAGGAATGCTCTACCAGCTGGTAACGAATCATTTCCTCCTCCAGTGCGCCGACAAGGCATTCGCTAGCAAGCTGCCTTAAATCAGTGACAAACTGCCGGATGGGTTCACCTACCCGTTGCCGTCTCCGCTGAAAGCGGCTCCTCCGGACCGTCACATTATCCGGGGTGTCGAAATGGCTAGCTAGCAGCTCCACCACCTTTTCATGGGTGTCCGCACCACCGAGCGTTCGCAAGATCTGCCGGCCCTCTATGCCCAAATTGTGCAACAATAGTGCCTGGGCTCTCTGCTTGTGAAGCTCCCCGAGTCCCAGCGCGGCAACGTAATTCTGAAAGGCCTCGTACCACCTAGGCCACAGAACCGGCAGTTCTACGGGTGGAATTACCTGCTGCTGGACAGACGAGGTGAGGTGACTGGGAACACACAGGTTTATTGACAGACTCACACTGACAGCTATTGATAGCCACTGACGGCTCACTGGCTAAGCTCAGGTGAGAGAGAGTGATAAGATGGCTGACCCGGCCTTTTATAGGGCGGGGCGGCAGCGCCACCTGGCGGTGCATATCCATCTTGCACTTACATATTAAATAACTATATAACAACATTCTCACAAACTACACACAATTAAGTACGTTAGATTAAAGACGTTTAAAAAAAAATCAATGTGTTCCACACAGCAGACATATTGGCTGCACCTTCCCCCTGCATCTTTTTCAAACTGTAATTTAGAACCATCTCAATGTGATATTAAAAAAAAAAAAAAATTACAGCATGCAACTCAGGTTAATGCCGAGTCTCAAAATTACCTATGACTGGGTGTGTGTGGTGAGGCTCGGTGCTATGCAGTTTGTTGGTCTGTCTACTGTCTTTGGTGGCTGGTTCTCAGGAGTGATGGACTCAGTGGGTTTCTGGGTAGTCGTGGTCTTGTTTGTTTGTTTGTTTGTTTTTTCTTTGTTTGGGCACTGTGGAGGAGGCTGTTGCTTAATTTTTTTTCTTCGCTGTTTTTGTCCTTCTCTTGTTGGGCTTCGTGGATTAATTTTAAGATAAGATAAGATAAGATAAGCCTTTATTAGTCCCACAGTGGGGAAATTCCAGGATTGCAACAGCACAGGGACAGCAACACTCAGAGCAACAATCAGAAGGCAAGAAAAAACAAGAACAGCTAGTATACATATGAGATTGAGATTGAGATTGAGATTCAACTTTATTGTCATTACACATGTATGAATACAAGGTAACGAAACGTGACTTGGCATTTGGGCACGCTCTGCAGAGCGCATCCAAGGCCGGGGCAGCCGCTAGGCGCCAGTCATAAAGAAGAAAGGAAAAAAAAAGAAAAGAGAGGATATGACACAATAGGCGAGAGAAAAAAACATGTTTTATCAGTAGATATTACTATAAATATATATATGTGGCTTATATTAATCATATATTCTATACCTACATACTGTATGTATAGACATATTAGAATGTTTAGTGATTACATATGTGGAATGACCTCACGCCTCAGAACAGGACAAGAGGCCTCAACCACCGGCGAGGATCAAAGAACAGACTGAGTCGCAGCGGTGGAGACCGGATCGAACTTCCTGACCACCCAGGGTCAGGTGGAGGAGATGGAGGACAATGGAGGGGGATTATGTTAATGCGGGATGTCAGCTTTGATATGCAATGTCTTTTGTTGAGTGTGGGTATAAGTATGAAGGTCTGACTGCGCTCGACCTCTTATTCTGCTTCTGCACCGAGATGAGACACGTTAGGGAGGTGAAGCTGATAATAAACTTTGATTTATGAAATCACATCGCTTCTTCATTCCAAGCTCCCTACACTGGTGACCAGACGTGAGGATGGAACAGAGACGTTCTCCCGCAACGAACTCATCGGAGGCGACCCAGGCAAGCGCCGTCGCCCATGCAGACAGGGGAACGGATGGAAGACGTTCCCCCACGGCAGAATCCACAGAGAGGGCTCAACCGAGCACCATCCCCAGCTCCGCCGTGAGGACAGAAGAAAGGCGTTCTCACCCGGCGGACACATCAGAGACGGCCCACACAAGCGCCGTCACCGTCAAGCTGCCAGAGTTCTGGCAAAATGACCCGAGCTCGTGGTTCCAGCAAGCTGAGGCTCAGTTTGCACTGGCGGGCATAACGGCGGACGAGACGAAATTTTACCACATCGTTGCCAAACTCCACGCCGCCACGTCAAGATGCGCGCGGAGCATAATTCAACAATCGCCCGCCCACGACAAATACAGAGAACTAAAGGCGACCATCATTGAGAACTTCATCCCCTCAGCCGAGGAGAGAGCAGAGAAGATTCCGGCGATCTACGGCCACAGAGGATGCAGACCCAAGGCCCTCATGGAGGACATGCTACAGCTTAAGGAAGAGGACAACGACAACTTCCTTTTCCAACACATCTTCCTCAGCACTCTGCCACCACACATGAGAGGGACGCTGGTCAACATGCGGTGCAACACCCAGCAGGACTTCCGCGCGCTGGCCCGAGAAGCGCAGCGGCTCATCAATGCCTGCGGCGAACAGATGGCCACAGCAGCATCTGCAGATCTCAGCGCGGAAGCCCAGAGCAGCGGAGAACCGCAGACAACGGAGCAGAGCCCGCCCACCATGGCAGCGACATGACCAAGGGGCAGCAGGCGGAACGGCCTCTGCTATTATCATCAGCGTTTCGCCGAGAGGGCATACAAATGCGTGCCCCCCTGCAATTTCAAAAACTCAGGAAACGCCAAAGCCCAGAAAACGTTGGCAGCTATGGCTCTCGGCGAGACGAATAAGCTGCTTTATGTGACTGACGAACACACCGGGAGACAGTTCCTTATCGACACCGGAGCTCAGGTGAGCTTCATCACCCCTTCCAACGCAGACCGGGCCATGGGACCCCGGGGAAACGGAGCGATGGCAGCCAACGGCTCGACCATTGACACTTTCGGTGAAAGGAACCTGCCTCTTTGCATTCACGGCCGCAACTATAGATGGACGTTTATTATAGCGGCGGTGAGTTTTAACTTGTTGGGTGCTGATTTTTTGTGTGCACATGGGTTGTTAGTCAATCTTGCAAATAGACGCTTGGTTAATGCACTATTTTCTTCTATCCCCTGCTCAGCTCAAGTTTCTCCACCACCTGTGCAGGCCAGCGTCACCACAGCAGGAGGTAAGTTTGACCAACTCCTCACCCAATTTCCAGCACTCACAGTTCCAAAATTTTCAGCAACAGTAGTGAAACACGGGGTTGAACACTTCATTCCCACAACAGGCCCACCCGTGTTTGCCAAAGCTCGGCGCTTAGACGCGACCAAGCTCACCATAGCACGTGATGAGTTTGCCAGCCTGGAAAAATTAGGCATTATTAGGCACTCGAAAAGCCCTTGGGCATCGCCACTCCACATGGTCCCGAAAACCAACGGTTCTTGGAGACCTTGCGGCAATTACCGCAGATTAAACAATGCGACAGCGCATGACCGCTACCCAATTCCTCGCATCCAAGATTTTTCACTACATCTGGCGGCTGCGTGCATTTTTTCTAAAATAGACCTGGTCCGCGGCTATCACCAAGTCCCCGTTCGAGCAGAAGACATTCCTAAAACGGCTGTAATAACCCCTTTTGGTCTTTTTGAATTTTTGCAAATGCCGTTCGGCCTCAAAGGCGCTGCTCAAACCTTTCAGCGTATGATGGACGCGGTATTACGCGACCTCCCCTTCGTGTTCGTCTACCTCGACGATATGCTGGTAGCCAGCCCGTCAGAGGAAGAACACGAACAACACCTCTCTACACTTTTTCAAAGATTAGAAGAGCACGGGTTAATAATCAACCCAGCCAAATGCCGATTCGACGTGTCACAAATTGATTTTTTGGGACACAGAGTTTCACCAAAGGGGGCAGTCCCATTGCCAGACAAAGTCCGCGCGGTAAAAAATTTTCCACGACCACAAACGGTCAGATCGCTGCAAGAATTTTTGGGAATGGTGAATTTTTACAACCGTTTCCTCCCCCGCGCAGCTCAACTCATGCAACCCCTGTATGCCGCACTCAGAAAACAAAAGCCTTCCAACGCGGTCGAATGGACCCCGGAGCGCGAAAGCGCCTTCACGGAAGTAAAGAATGCTCTAGCGAATGCCACATTGTTGGTTCACCCTGATCCCTCGGCCCGCATAGCGCTAACCACAGACGCTTCAGACCTGGCCATAGGAGCAGTTGTGGAACAACACGTTGGCGGAACCTGGCAACCGTTAGCATTCTTTAGCAAATCTTTAAACCAAACCGAGCGCAAATACAGCACTTTTGACAGGGAGCTGCTAGCGCTTCATTTATCCATCCGCCACTTCCAGTTCTGGCTGGAAGGGCAGCGTTTCACAGCTTTTGTAGACCATAAACCACTCACTTTTGCGATGGCTAAAATTTCAGAACCATGGTCAGGCAGGCAACAAAGACAGCTAGCTGCAATTTCAGAGTTCACCACAGACATTCGACATGTGGCAGGCAAACTTAACGTAGTAGCAGACTGCCTCTCTCGCGCTGTGACATCGCCAGAGCACGAGGAGACAGATTATACTACCTCAGCCACAGAACTCTTCGCCAACGCGGACTCGTACGCGGCCCCAATTCACGTAGGGATAGATTACGGAGCCATGGCAGAGGAACAAAGCAGTGACGCGGACATGCGCGCGCTCCTGTCTGGACCAACAGGGTTAAGACTGGAGGAAAGGGGTTTACGTGACGGTGTTCCCCCCCTAATCTGCGACGTGTCAACCGGCCGACCTCGCCCGGTAGTTCCAGCTGCATGGCGCCGCCGCATTTTTGACTCTGTTCACTCCCTCGTGCACCCAGGGGTGTGCGCCTCGGTTAAAATGGTTGCGGAAAAGTTTGTTTGGCCGGGCCTGCGCAAAAATGTAAAGGAATGGGCAAAGACTTGCATGTCTTGCCAACGCGCCAAAATACACAAACACACAAAAGCTCCTCTAGAGCCTTTTCGAATCCCAGCCAGGAGGTTTGACCACGTTCATGTCGACCTCGTGGGACCACTCAGAACTCAGAAAGGATTTATTGCCAAGTACATTAACAGTAAACAACTGATAACATACGAGGGATTTGACTTGACACAGAAAATGACCTGCATTTCCGGTGACGCGGCAGCGTCTGAAAAACGCGCCTGTCATCAGATGGGTACAGGATGCATAGGGAAGAAAAGGATAACACAATAGGAAAGAGCAAAAAACCATTGATTGTCAGAATACCAGTCATATATGATCAATATTATGATTACAAGAAAAAAAGCCCTCAATGCACAATTAGCAGACAAGAATGTACACAAAGACAGCAGTGAGTGAATGATCTTTTTCATCAGTTTATTTGAGTCAGTGTGGGTGTAGTGTTGAGTGTAGGTGTTTGTATCAGTTAAGAACAACAAAGTCTCTTTGGCAGGAGATGTTTTGTCTTAGCAGCTGGCATTTGTCCTTGAGCCATGCAGCTGGCTGTCCGTAGAGTCAATGCAGCTCAAATGTTTTGGAAACAAAACAAACAAAAAACTGCAGATAATCTGGAGGACTTGTGTGAGGGGGTCAGATTAGTCGAATAGTACTGATCCCAGAGAAAGAGACTTTATATTCTCTTACAGATTCAGTACTTTAATCCTTCAGTGCTGGACATTGAATCCTTCATGGACGGCTCTCAGCGTGATCATGATGTAATCCATTTTCCTAGACAGTTCCCCATTTGCCGCTGTCAGAGTCCTCTCCATTTTTTTAATTTGATGGTTAAGCCTCGCCTGGCCAGCATTTTGATAAGCTACGTCCATCTTCATCAATTTACGGTACACCAGGACAATCCCAGATCCAATCAGAACGATCCCGATGACCATTGCTACGAAGACGTACAAATCTTCGACATCTTCGATAGAAAGATCAGACAGGCACAAGAGTTTCCAATTACTTGTGTCCCTCAAATAGCCCACAGCTGCAGTTCCTGCGGGGCAAACAACCTCCCCCGGGGCACTTTTCCTCGTTGAAAAAATGGTGTCAATTGCGTTCAAAGCCCAGCTTATTAAATCCATAATTTCGTTCGAGACCACTACCTTCGTCTCAAGGTTTCACACACCTGTTAACAATGATAGACCGTACTACGCGCTGGCCGGAGGCGGTCCCTTTGGCGTCAACCACAGCCGCGGAAGTCGCTCGCGTTTTTTTAACAAACTGGGTGGCACGTTTCGGCGTCCCATCGGACATCACGTCCGATAGGGGGCCTCAATTTGTCTCAGAACTGTGGTCAGCCATGGCCAGCAGCTTAGAGGCGACAATTCACCGCACCACCGCGTATCACCCTCAGGCTAATGGGTTATGCGAGCGTTTTCACAGATCTTTAAAGGCCACCCTCAGGGCCTCACTAACGGATACAGATTGGGTGAATAAACTTCCCTGGGTTTTATTAGGGTTGCGTTCTGCGCCTAAAGAGGATCTAGACGCCTCCCCAGCAGAATTAGTTTTTGCACAGCCTCTCAGACTCCCAGGTGAATTCTTACCAGAGCATCCAGAGCCTGGGCATCTTCCAGCCCTGAGGCCCTTAAGCAGCACCGGACCGGACACGCTCCCCGGACCGGCACATCACTCTTTTCCACGGGTTTTTGTCCCCCAAGCTTTAAAAAATGCCAAATTCGTTTTTGTTAGACACGAAGCTTTAAAATCAACCCTCCGTCCACCATACGACGGACCATTCAGAGTGCTGGAACCTGGTGATAAGCATTTTGTGCTTGATTTAGGGGACAGAAAAGAAACAGTCAGCATTGACAGACTTAAACCTGCCTTCTTGTTGAGCGACAAGCCTGCACGGGTGGCGAGAGCACCTCGGCGGTGTAGACCCCCCAAGGAAAAAAACTCAGCCCCCCTGCAGGGAACAAATAACCACTCTCCTCCCCAAGCTGCAGATTCCTTACAGGATGGTTCCACCAGGACACCAAAGCGGACCTACAGCAGATTCGGGAGAAGATTAAAACCCAGACAGCACAGGGACTGATGCAAAATTGACAAAGAGTTGTTAACTATGTTATCAGATTGTGCCGTGACAGTTTTAAGGCTGATATGTGACATTACTATACTGTTGTTGTTACCACTGAATTTTCTACAGGATCATGACTGCTGGAAAGATTTTTCCCTTGTTTTCCCTGTCAAGATGTTTAACAGTATAATATGTTATAGAGATTATCTTAAACTGTAAACTTAATTTGATTGTCCTTTTCTTAGTTGTTTGGGGGGGGGGGCTGTGGCTTATATTAATCATATATTCCATACCTACATATGAATAGACATATTAGAATGTTTAGTGATTACATATGTGGAATGACCTCACACCTCAGAACAGGACAAGAGGTCTCAACCACCGGCGAGGATCAAAGAACAGACCGAGTCGCAGCGGTGGAGACCGGATCGAACTTCCTGACCATCCAGGGTCAGGTGGAGGAGATGGAGGACAATGGAGGGGGATTATGTTAATGCGGGATGTCAGCTTTGATATGCAATGTCTTTTGTTGAATGTGGGTATAAGTATGAAGGTCTGACTGCGCTCGACCTCTTATTCTGCTTCTGCACCGAGATGAGACATGTTAGGGAGGTGAAGCTGATAATAAACTTTGATTTATGAAATCACATCGCTTCTTCATTCCAAGCTCCCTACACACACACACACATATATATATATATATATAGACACACAGTGCGGAGCATTGTGGTTGGTGAATGTGCAGCAGAAAGTCTAAGCTCTCTCTCCGCGGATGCGGCGGGCCAGCTGGATGTCTTTGGGCATGATGGTGACCCTCTTAGCGTGGATGGCGCACAGGTTGGTGTCCACGAAGAGAAGAGACCCACCAGGTAGGCCTCGCTGGCCTCCTGCAGAGCCATGACGGCAAAGCTCAGGAAGCGCAGGTCGGTCTTGAAGTCCTGAGCGATCTCCCTCACCAGGCGCCGGAAGGGCAGCCCACGGATGAGCAGCTCCGTGGATTTCTGGTAGCAACGGATCTCTCTCAGAGCCACGGGCCTGTAACGGTGAGGCTTCTTCACTCCGCCGGTGGCCTGGTCCTGGGAGCAGACATGTTTGTTTATCTATGCCACTTGATGTGATGACGTCATTACCTTGCGTTGCTGGAAAAGCTTAACGTCCCAGCCGAGTGGTACTCCTGACTCTCTGCTGCAACATTAAGGTATTGGCTGTAAATATTAATTTTGCTGATACCCATAAATAATTTTAAATCGTTTATCTGTCGATACTGATAGTGTGCCGATCTATATTGTGCCTCCCTAAAATAAAGCTATTGTCCTCTTTATGTTCAATGAAGTTTTTTGTAATATGCAATGATCAAAAGGGCACATCAGTCCAACCTCAATGCCAATACTATAACTGATGTAAAATGAAAACAAAAATAAAAAAGCAAAACATTTAATTTTTATAAAGTTATATTTATTTGTTTTAGATTTTGTTTCAAATGCGTTTGCTAATGACACTATAGGTCCTGCTGGGTAATACTGATTTAAAGATACTTCTTTGATTTAAAACACTGCTACTATAAGACAAGGAGGCCACCAATCATTACTGAAGCAATTCTTTACAAATACCCATGAACAGTCGAACCAGGTAAAGGGGGGAGAGCTGCTCAAAGGCTGCAAGTGAGGTGAGAAAAATGCTGACAAAGAAAGACTGTTGGACTGTAAATAAATAATGTCACCTAAATGTTCAGGGGCATGTTCTCGAAGGCAATGAAGCACAAAGACTCAATTAGTTTCATACCTGACCTTCATCATTTTTCTGCTTTACAACATTTAAGAGTAACCATGCAAAGCCTTGACTTCCGGTTATGGCTGCCACGTAAGACGGACGTGTCTCACTCTGCTCTGCTCCTGGAGAAAAAAATCGGCAAATAACTCTCTCATTTGGGACAGAACGTATCCCAGCGTCTGGGTGAGGATATGTCGGCGAAGCCTAAGGCTGGAAAACCAGGTAAAGGAAAAAGCAAGCCGCCGAAACAGTCCAAATTAACGGACTTTCAGGTCTGTGACGCAGCAAATAAAACTCCATATATGGCGGAGGAGGCTGGCAACGGTGCGATGTCTGCGGGGAGCAGCGCAGATGCGCTGATGGCTGCCATGAGTTCAATGAGAGCGGACTTTTCCTCCAGATTTGATGGGATTATGACAGCGTTGGAAGGAATAAGAAAGGAATTGGGTGACTGTGTAGAACGAACGGCGCAGATGGAGCTCCGTCTCGCTAGTGCTGAAGATGACGTCACCCGTCTTCAATTAAAGGTGCGCACTTTGGAAAAAAAAAAATAAATGTCTGGAAAATAATATTTTGGATTTGGAATCTCGGTCGAGACAGAATAACTTGAGGCTGGTGGGTCTTCCAGAGGAATCAGAAGGTCGGGACGTATGTTCCTTTCTGGAAAAGTGGATCCCGGAGGTGCTGGGCAGCGAGGAGTTGCAATCAGCAGTGGTTCTGGAAAATGCACATCGTATTGGCCCACGGAGAGATAAGGGACCGCCGAGGACCTTAATTATGAAGTTTCTTAGCAACAGAGACAGGATGAAGATCTTCAACGCCGCACGAGCTAAAGGAGAGATTAAACACCAGGACCAGCAGGTGCGGTTCTACCCAGATTTGGCCACAGGAATCCAACAATTGAGGAAGCAGTTTGATCCCATACGTAAGGAGCTGCGCAACCTTGGGATTCGTCATGGTGTAATCTATCCTGCGAGACTGCTGACCACGTATGAGGGCAGAACCCACATCTTCAAGACCCCAGAGGAGGCGCAGGAGTTCATCAAGAAGATCAAAGAAGAAGAGGAGACTGGTGGGAGCTAAGCATGAACAAAATATAAGGTAGAATAATTAAGCATTTGCACAGGCATCTGACTGACTTGAAGTAAATAGTAAGTTTACAAAATATAGATTGTATTATATATTTTAAAAAAACAACAAAAACAAAACAAACAAAAAAAAAAACTATGATGTACAAAGTTGTTAAAAATTTTGGAGTTAAGTTGGAAAACTACAGAGGAGAGTTAATGTTACGTCATTAAAAGCAGTAGAGTTAGGGTGATTGGGAGAATGAAGAAGGAGTGGCTTAGGCTGCTCCCCGTGGGTGTGGAGCGGTCGATGGCTATATCGGGAGACGGAATTTTTCTTTTGCTTTTGGGGGGTTTGCCACAAGTGTGGGAAGGGGAAATTTGTTTGTGGGTAGTTTGTAGGATGAATGTTCAACCACTCATGTTTTTGCTTCTCTGTATGAGCATGTTTACACTGCAAGGTAATCCCAAACTCTCTATTGATCATAAACCAAAGTGTTAATCTTAATTTAACTTCATGGAATTGCAGAGGTCTACAAAATTTAAAAAAACTTAAACAAGTTATGAATAAAATAAAAGACATGGGTTCAAAAATTGTGTTTTTACAAGAAACTCATTTAATAGAGGAGGATATAAAAAGAATTAGGAGTAGATGGCAAGGAAGTGTCTTCACCTCATCATTCTCATCCCAGGCCAGGGGAGTTATGACTCTCATACATAAATCAGTTCCTTTTCAAGTGAAAAATGTAATTGGAGACAAATTTGGAAGATATGTAATCATTCAAGGTTCTTTGCTATTAGAAAATATAAATCTTGTGAACTTATATGGTCCCAATATAGATGATCAAAAGTTCTTTGCTAATTTATTTCTTATCTTATCATCACTTACAGGGCAACATATAATAGCAGGGGATTTTAATTGTACATTGAATCCAGGTATAGATAGATCAACAGGACTGGATTGTACGCACAATGGATGTAGGATGACTATTAATCATTTTATGAAAGAATTGAGATTGTTAGATATATGGAGAGAAATGAAACCACAAGTTAAAGCCTATTCTTGTTATTCCAGTACCTACAAGACATTCTCACGTATTGATTATTTTTTGATTTCCACAGAATTAAGGTCCAAGATTCAAAACTGCTTTTATGATAACATCGTGATCTCTGATCATGCACCCTGTTGTCTAATATATGTAGATAAAAAATTGATGAAGGAATCAGGTAGATGGCAATTTCAGCATAAATGGCTTCAGGATGAGGAATTTGTCAAGTATATAGAAAAACAGATAGACGAGTTCTTTGACATCAATACTACACAAACATCAGCATGTGTAAAGTGGGAGGCTTTCAAAGCTTTTATTAGGGGACATATTATTAGTTATACAGGATCAAAATCTAAGAAGACTCGAGAGGAGAGAGCTAAATTGGAACATAAAATAAAAAGTCTTCAGGAAAAAGTGTATGCAGGAAGTGACCCAAGGTTGGAGAATGAATTACTGATTTTGAGAGCTGAATACGACAAAAAATCAGCGAATAGAGCTGCCTCGAGTCTTCTAAGATTGAAACAATCTTTTTATGAACAAGGTGAAAAATCAGGAAAATTATTAGCATGGCAGATTAAACAATTAGAAATTAAAACACCAATTACCAGTATTATAAGTAACGGACAGGTAGTTATAGATCCTTTAGAAATTAACAGAGCCTTTAGAGATTACTATGAAAAATTATATGATACCAAAAATGAATCTGATTTAACAAAACTAAATGGGTTTTTGAACGAACTATCTATACCGTGTATTCCAAATGAAAACAGGGAGATATTGGAGTCTAAAATTAGTCAAGAAGAAGTTGGGCTAGCCACTGATAATATGAAATCAGGAAAAAGTGCAGGACCAGATGGTCTTCCAGTTGACCTTTATAAAAAATTTAAGAATAAATTAATAAAACCTTTTTTGGAAATGGTTTTAGAAGCATTTCAAAATAATAATTTACCATCATACATAAATAATGCCTTAATTATACTGCTGCCAAAACCAGGTAAGCCCTCTAATAAATGTGAAAATATGAGACCAATAAGCCTATTAAACGCCGACCTTAAGATAATCTGTAAAATTTTAGCAAGACGAATACAAGAAATTTTACCAAATATTATTAATCGAGATCAGAATGGCTTTATAAAGGGTAGACAAGGCTTCCATAATGTAAGAAGACTATTTAATATTATTTATTTTAATAAAGAAGCACCGGATACAGCTCTCCTATCACTGGACGCCGAAAAGGCCTTTGATAGAGTTGAATGGCCCTTTCTTTTTGAAGTCCTACAAAGGTTTGGACTTGGAAATAATTTCATAAAATGGGTTCAAATAATATACAATAATGCTACAGCAGAAATCCTAACAAATAACAATATTTCAAAACCAATAAAAATCAATAGAGGATGTCGACAAGGCTGTCCACTTTCACCTTTACTGTTTACTATGGCAATTGAACCTTTAGCGATAGCGATACGTTTACATTCACAAATATATGGAATTAAAGTTGGACCAACAGAACATAAAATCTCCCTGTACGCCGATGACATAATTTTGTTTATGTCGAATCTAAAAAAATCAATTCCAACCTTGTTGAATTTAATAAAGAATTTTGGGGAAATATCAGGATATAAAATAAATAAAACTAAATCTTCAATATTAATGCTAAATGAGACCCAGAGAAATTACCCAGCCCCTGAGGTAAATCAATTCAATGTTGTAAATCAGTTTAAATATTTAGGAATCCAAATTGTGCCTAAGCTAGAATCAGTCGCCAGTGTCAACTATGAAGCCTTAATGTCAGATATTAATGAGTTAACTCAGAGATGGATGTCACTACCAATGTCGATGATCGGGAGAATCAATATACTTAAAAGTAATATTTTACCTAAAATACTTTATTTATTTCAATACATTCCCTTACCACCACCTTTAGATCTATTCTCAAGAATAAAAAAAAAGTTAGTGGAATTTATATGGAACAACAGGAGGGCTAGATTACGTCTGTCTTTATTATATTTACCATTTGATCGTGGAGGTCTGAAATGTCCAAATTTTATGTTGTATTATTGGTCGGCACAACTGAGGTCTATGACATATTATTTTTCATCAGATGATCTCCCTCACTGGACTGAAATGGAATCATACAATTTACCTTTACCTCTTCCCATATTCATATACTCAGATTCGGCAAAAAAATTACAAAAACAAGTTAAAAATCCATTTGTAAAGCATATGATCAAAATATGGTGTGAAGCTAAAAACTATTTAAAAGAACCACAGTTATTGTCACAATTTAGTCCAATATGGGGTAATCAATATTTTAAACCAGGGAGAGCGGACGCTGTATTTAAAGTATGGAATTTAAAAGGGATACAAAAGATTCAGGATTTATATTTGCCATGTGCAGATAACATAATGTCTTTTGAAGAGCTGAGGATCAAATTTAATCTCAATAGAACACATTTTTTTAAATATCTTCAACTTAGAAACTTTATTCGATCAAATCAAAATAAAGCTCTCACTCGACCTATTTATTCATCCTTGGAAAAAATGATGATGAAAGATAGTAAAAGAAAGGGTATTATTTCAGAGTTTTATAACTCATTGACACTATCTTCAAGTGAAAATTCACTGAAAAGATTAAACTACTGGAAAGAAGATCTGCAAACTGAAATTTCAGAGGAACAATGGGAATTGGCTTGTACAGAAGCTCAAACCAAATCAATAAATGTACGCCTTAAATTGATACATTTCAAATGGTTAATGCGGATGTATGTTACACCGGAGGAGTTAAATAGATATAACAAGAATATACCAGATACATGCACAAAATGCATGGAAAGTAAAGGAACCCTATTTCATTGTTTATGGGAATGTAGATTAATAAGAATGTTTTGGGAAGAGGTGAGGGTAACAATTGAAAAAATAATCTCAAAACAAATCATATTGAATCCTAAACTGTTTTTGTTGGGTCTGTACCCAGAAAAGCATAATTTTAATAAAAGTGAAAGAACATTCATAGACCTCAGTTTGCTTAATGCCAAAAAATGTATTGCACTATTATGGAAAAAGACTCATAGACCAGATGTGACTCAGTGGTTAAGACAGATGTTAACAAACCTTCCATTAGAAAGAATAACATATATACTGAAATCAAAGGAAATTGTGTTTGAGAATATATGGAGACCTTTTATTGATTATGTAAAAAATTTAAACATAACTCTTGAAGAAGAAGGTGAATGATGTGTGTGGACCTTGTAAATTCCAAACTGGTGAACATAATATGTATACTTATGTATTGGATTGTCTAGACTAAACAGAGGAGCATTGTTGAAGACTTGATTTTGTTGGTGGTTGTTGGTGTTTTTAGTGCATTTTTTTTTTTGTAGTACTTTAGTGTTAGTGTTTGATTGTTTGTATCATGTTTGTTTAAAAAAAAAAAGGTTCAATAAAGATATTGTGGGAAAAACCATGCAAAGCCTCCTGAACCTCATGGTGAAACACAGTAGAGGCTGCATGATAGAAGAAATTATTTTCACTCATTTCTAATGTAAAATCGTGTGCCCATTTTTATTAAGGCATGCAATCTGAATTGGGGTGATTTTTTGTTTTGCTTTTGTTTAGACTTTATATTATCCATCCATCTATAGTCGTGAAAAATTAGGACACCCCATTAAATATTCAATTCTTTATTAAGAAATGTTCACATTGATGTCTAATCTTGTTTTTTATTCAACTCTGGAAAAGAATGTTTAAATTGCAGGTAAATAACAAAAATTAACCTCGTTTTACTCATTAAACAAAAGATATCAACAAAAATGCGTATTCTAACCGAAGAAAGAGTTAGGACACCCTATCGTCTAATAGCTAATGTTCCCCCCTTTGGCTGAAATAACTTTAGTGAGACGCTTCTTGTAGCTATCTACCAGTCTCTGACATTAGTCTGAGGAAAGTTTGCCCCACTCCTCAATGCAGAATTCTTTCAGCTGTCAGATGTTTCACGGGTTTCTTGCATGTACAGCCCATTTCAAGTCACCCCACAGCATCTCAATGGGATTGAGCTCTGGGCTTTGACTCAGTCATTCCAGGACTCTCCATTTTTTAGCCTTTAGCCAGTCCTTGGTGGATTTACTAGTATGTTTTGGGTCATTGTCATGTTGCAGGGTCCAGTTCCGCTTCAGCTTTAACTTTTTTTACAGATGGTCTCACGTGGTCCTCAAGCATCCTCTGATACACGGTAGAATTCATGGTGGATTCTATGATGGTGAGCTGGCCAGGTCCTGCTGCAGCAAAGCATCCCCAAACCACGACATTTCCACCTCCATGCTTCACAGTTGGTATGAGGTTCTTTTCCTGGAATGCTGTATTTGGTCTATGCCAAATATGTCCTCAGCGACCGGCAGCGGGTGAAAAAAGTTTGATGTCTTTGTCTATGTTTTTATGCGCTTTAATGTGTTTTAACATAATTCTCTGTGCCGTTTTTGTCCTTGAATGTTTGAGGATTATATAACGAAGAGCTCCCTGGTTCCATCAGCATGGATTTCCTTCTTGTTTTTGCACTGTCGTTTCTTTCTTACCGGCTCTTTGTCTTGGAGGTAAGCGCGATTGCGATCACGCCGGGTAGAACGCAGTATTCCAAAGACATGTTACTGCATTTAAAAATGGATAATGCAGCATCTGTGTTTGAGTCTGTGCCGCAACTGCAGGACTTTATTTAAGAGATTTTCATGGACACAGCGATGAAAAGAGAGAAAAGAGGAGGAAACACGGAAAGCGTGGAGGCGTAAGATTAAACCTGAGGAGGCGTCAGCTTAACCGCATTCCTCTTCCTTCTATTATTATGGGGAACGTACAATCCCTGAGAAATAAAGTGGATGAAATTCAAGGAAATGTACGATATCAGAAGGATTTCAAGAACTGCTGTGTCATGGCTTACACGGAGACGTGGCTTACGGCGCATGACCGAGACCCGGACCTGTGTATTGACAGCTTTGGAGCCCCACTTCGCTTGGATCAGCAGGAAGAGGTAACGGGGAAACGTCAGGGGGGCGGCGTATGTTTATATATTAATAAACAGTACTGTACATCTGTCACGGTCAGAGAACGCATCTGTACACCAGATGTGGAGCTTCTGTCCGTGTCACTACGTCCGTTTTATCTGCCCCGCGAGTTCCCCCAACTTTTCATAACAACTGTGTACATTCACCCGAGAGCGGATGCTGCCTCCGCCTCCAGCACCGTCTTTGATGTGGTACAGCGGTTGCAGTCAATTTCCCCAGAGGCTCCAAATTTTATCCTTGGGGATTTTAACCATGTGTCTCTAAAGAAGACACTTAAAAACTTTTATCAGTACATCTCCTGCCCAACCAGGCGAAAAAAGACATTGGACCTGTGCTATGGATCCATAGAGAGGGCCTTTAAATCTCTTCCCCTTCCTCCTTTAGGATCCTCAGATCACAACTGTGTACATTTGCTGCCCACATAAAAAACTGCTCTCAGAAGAGACAAGGCGAAGACCAGAGACAAACATGTGGACAGAGGATTCAGTGCACTGCCTCCAGGAATGCTTTAACTGTACGGACTAGGAGGTGTTCACGCTCGCCTGCGGAGAATATTTGGACTCTTTAGTGGACGTAACATGCACATACATGGCTTTCTGCAGGGACATGATCGTTCCACGTAACCGTGTCAAAATACACTACCGTTCAAAAGTTTGGGGTCACCCAGACAATACACCCAGAGGTGGGGTGAATTATTTTTATTAAATATTAAATAACACAATTATTTTGTGTTTTCCATGAAAAGTCACACTTATTTACCACCATGAGTTGTAAAATGAATAGAAAATATAGTCAAGACATTGACAAGGTTAGAAATAATGATTTGTATTTGAAATAATAATTTTTTCCTTCAAACTTTGCTTTCGTCAAAGAATCCTCCATTTGCAGCAATTACAGCATTGCAGACCTAACATGATTGCACAAGGGTTTTCTAATCATCCATTAGCCTTCTGACGCAATGAGCAAACACATTGTACCATTAGAACACTGGAGTGATAGTTGCTGGAAATGGGCCTCTATACACCTATGTAGATGTTGCACCAAAAACCAGACATTTGCAGCTAGAATAGCCATTTACCACATTAGCAATGTATAGAGTGTATTTCTGATTAGTTTAAAGTTATCTTCATTGAAAAAAAGTGCTTTTCTTTCAAAAATAAGGAAATTTCTAAGTGACCCCAAACTTTTGAACGGTAGTGTATATCCCAACAACAAGCTATGGGTCACTAAATCAGTTAAATCCTGCTTACAGAGGAAAGCACTTGCCTTTAAACAGGGGGTTGTTTCTGAGCTGCAGGTTGCCACAAAAGAGCTGAAGTCCGAAATTTTGAGAGTAAAACAGAATTATAAATCAGAATTGGAAAGCAAGATGGCAGCAAAGAAGCTTGGTTCAGCCTGGGCCAGTATGAAAACTACTGCAGGCCTTCAGAGCACAGAGCACAGTAATCGTGTGTTTTTAGATGGTTTTAACTCAGACTCAGAGCTGCCTAATGCTCTTAATTGTTTTTATGGTCGTTCTGATTACTTTGATTTTGGCACAGAAACCCAAGACTTGAAACAGAAACTCAAAGACAATCAGCACTTTAATAATTGAGGTGCAGGATGTTAAAAGGGCGTTCTGTGCTGTAAAAGTGAACAAAAGTCAGGGCCCATAATATATGTTGGCGCTTGGTAAAGTCCTGTGCACATGAAATGAGTCCTGCATTTCACTACATTTTTAATAAGTCCTTACAGACACAACATGTGCCTAAGATCTGGAAAGAAGCCGTGGTTGTCCCCATTCCAAAATCCAGCTGTCCTAAAACGGTAAATGATTTTAGACCAGTTGCCCTGACTTCAATTTTAATGAAAATTTTTGAAAAACTGGTCAGATCTGAGGTCCTAAAGCAGACTGAGCATGCATTGGATCCTTTGCAGTTTGCCTATAGGCCTCACAGAGGAGTGGAGGATGCCACTGTCACTCTGTTTAACATGCTTTTTAAACATCTGGATTTTAATGGGACACACGCCAGACTTTTATTTGTGGACTTTTCTTCCGCTTTTAATACAATCCAACCTCATATTTTAGTTGAAAGGCTCCTGCAACAATTTGACCTGAATAATAATGTGGTGGGTTGGATTCTGGATTTTTTAACCAACAGGACACAGAGAGTAAGGGTCAATGGTACATTGTCTGACCAAAAGTATTCTTCTACTGGCTTTCCTCAGGGATGTGTGTTGTCACCACTACTCTTCATCCTGTACACAAACATGTGTCGGAGCAGACATGACAACAAACACATTATAAAGTATGTTGATTCAGTTGTTGTCAGTCTCCTCCAGGATGGTGAGAGTGGCCACGGCACAGTAGTTGATGATTTTGTTCACTGGTGTGAGGATTCCTACCTGCAGCTGAATACGACAAAAACTAAAGATATGATTATTGACTTTAGGAGGAAAACTCCCAGGCACAAAGTCACTGTACTAAAAGGCCAGACCATTGAATGTGTGCAATCTTGCAGATACCTTGGAATGATTATTGATAGCAATTTAAACTTTGAAGAGAACTGTGAAAGGGTGTGCAAAAAGGGTCAGCAACATTTGCATTGTTTAAGGAAACTTGCATGCTTCCAAACTGACCGAACCATAATGACAATGTTTTATTGGGCTTTTATTGAATCCGTTTTATCCTTTTCTTTAGTGTCATGGTTTGGTCAGATAAAACTGAAACAGAGGAAATCCTTGGATCAGGTAGTTATATGGTCCAGTCGTTTGCTTGGTGAGTCACAGCTGAGCCTGACATGCCTGTACACCAGACAGGTACAGAGGATTGCTACCTCCATTTTAAATGATGACTCCCACCCTTTGCACTGCCACTTTCAGCTTCTTCCCTCCAGACGGAGGTTTGCCATCCCAAAAAGTAAAACCCAGCGCTACAAAAACAGCTTTGTTCCAGCTGCTGTCAGAGTTGAACAAGATGTAACAATATATTGCACATAACTTAGTTACCCATTTATTAATTTTTATTTTATATTTACTTATTTTTGTAGGTTTTTTTATTTGGGTTCTAAATCTTTTATTGGGTTTTAGACTTTTGAGTTTTTAACCTCTTTGACTAGTCTTTAACTTTTTAATATGACCCTTCTCTCTTGTTTCTTTGTTTTTTCTCTTATCTCTTTGTCCTATGTCCTGATTGGTGGAGCCTTGAGTACTTTTATCGTGTTTATAGTCAGCTTCATGTATGCCTGTGTTTGTGTTCATGTTGAATGTAATTGTGGTTTGTAAATATGGAAGTCACTTGACTGCGAAACAAATCTACCTACGGGTACAAATAAAGTAACCTGAACCTGAACCTGTTCTTGTGTCCAAATAATTCAATTCTAGACTCATCGGTCCAAATAACATTATTCCAGAAGTCCTAGTCTTTGTCTACATTCTCTCTCTCTCTAATTTCAGTCTGGCCTTCATGTTACTCTTAGAGAGCAAAGGTCAGTCCCTCCAGGATTTCACGATGTTTCGATTCTACCAATTCCCGCAACTTGAGCAGGTCTTGCATAATTTGAATTTTGTCCAATCACCGCAACTTTACCACAATTTTGGCCAACTGTTGTCAACTTCTGTCAATTTCGCCAATCAAATTAGTCTCTCAGTAGCGCGCAGATGTGTATGTCATAAGTCTGACAAATCAAATGCGGCACTGCACCGCGCTCACTTCTGTGTTTACAGTGAGTATATACCGAACACATCAGCAAAAACAGTGTGTGATTACAAAAAACAAACTCACCTGTGAGTTTTTCCACATTGTTCCTTCCTCCGTCTCCCCCGGCCCGCTGGTGAATGTCTCTCAAGTTTCCCTAATGACCGTGTGTATGAAGTGCCAGGCTTGTGTTGAAAAACGTCCACCTGCCTGAAAGCACCTCTGTCTCGGGAGCGCGTGCACCCAGACACACCGTAAAACCACACAAAAAACAAGTGAATCTAATATTACAGCAAGTGTTGTAACAGTTTATACATCTTTAGAGGTAAAAGTCACTACTACATCTTGTCAGTGAGTTTTAACCTGTTGAACTCTGTTCAACTTTCCTAAAAACGCCTAAAAATAACATGCCCAAAGTAAATCAAAAGCTGTTCTTCAACCCTTGGCAGCATCTTCATGGGGTTAGTCTCATTTAAAAGAAAACACTCTGAATTTTTTGGCAAAATAGTCATAATCTCTCTAAGTGCTCCTGCCACTGAGTAACAAGAAAGTTCACCTGGGTGTTTTTTTAAATACAAATGCTTGCAAATAACATACAGCTGTCAGATACTGGCTGGAAAACACAACAGAAATGTAGAACCAAGTGTTTTCAAGCTCAGGTCAAAATTTTGTAAAAATACCACCAAAAAAAATATATTACACAGCTTTTTTCTCAGGTTGTAACAAGGCTGTGTCTGTACTGGAAGACTGGAAATACAGCTTTTTTTTTCAGTGTGCACTGAGATGCACTAAGACGCAGAGACGTGACCGGCCGCGGAAGTCACAGAGTTCAACAGGTTAAAGCTGGGAGACTCCAGTCTGGACATGAGCCAATGCGTGATTCAGGCAATCCCCAAGGCGAGCCCCCCCCAACTTACTGCAACAATAGAAAAAAAAAAATCCTGCGAAATCCTGGAGGGACTGGAAGGTTTCCCCCTTGCACGCCTCCCATGCAAGTTAACCCCTTGCACTCTGGTCAATTTCCCTAAAAACGCCTAAAAATAACATACCCAAAGTAAATCAAAAGCTGTTCTTCAACCCTTTGCAGCATCTTCATGGGGTTGGTCTCATTTAAAAGAAAACACTCTGAATTTTTTGGCAAAACAGTCAAAATCTCTCTAAGTGCTCCTGCCACTGAGTAACAGTCATCTAAACATACCGAATCTGAAGAAAATAAAGTTCGCCTGGGTGTTTTTTTTAAGATACAAATGCTTGCAAATAACACACAGCTGTCAGATACTGGCTGGAAAATGCAACAGAAATGTAGAACCAAGTGTTATCAAACTGAGGTCAAAATTTTGTAACAATACCACAAAAAATGAATATATTACACAGCTTTTTTCTCAGGTTGTTCCCAGGCGTTTTTGAACTGTGCCAAATTGTGCCAAATGGCACAGTTTGGCACAGTGTGTGTGTGTGTGGGGTTGTTTATTCATTCATGAATGAATGAATGAACAACCAAGCCCCCCACACACAAAGAAGAATGCCACGTAAAAAATGTGTGGCCTTTTTTTACACGAAAAAAAATAACCTACAGTGCAATAAAAATTATACTAAAATATCTGCAATGTAGAGGATAACAACCCCCCCCCCCCCGCTACAGAGGAGCTCGGCGCACAAAAAACGGTCCGTCATGTGGCCATGACGCACCGTTGTAATTACCGATCGGTCAAAAGTTATTTTTATTACTATTTTCATTGATAAAGAATAATTTAGCTTATAACACTTACCTGTCCACAACAGCAGTGTCGCTGGCGAACATCTGTTCCTCATTGTCAGACGAACATGAAGCTGGTCCGCTTGTTACAAACTCGTGGTTCTGGTCACGTGACCCGGTCAAACCATCTCCGCTTCCATGATTGTGGTTTTGGCGAACGATTTTTCAAAACAAATAAGAACAGTAGTAATAAAAAAAGACTGGCTAACGCTACCGTTACACACAGGTCTCAATGTGCGTCACCCAGCGGCTTAGACAAAACAGATTTTACGCACGGGATGCACGCGTTTCAATCGTCGAACTTCTCTGCTTCAACTGGCTCGTTGTATTCGCGGTCATTGGTAGGCAGGTCCTTCTTGCTAGGTTTTCAGTCATTGGTTCTTCAAGGTTTCAGAAACCCAATTCAAGGCTCTTATTAGTCGAATGAGAGGTCAATCAAATCTAAACCAATCAAAACACTCCTTTTTCTTTCTGTTCGCGGCTGTGTCTGTACTGGAAGAACGGAAATGCAGCTTTTTTTTTTTTTCAGTGCGCACTGAGACGCACTAGGACGCAGAGACGTGACCGCCCGTGGTATCCCGGAGTGCAACAGGTTAAACTTGTGCAGTCTCTTTCTGATTGTAGAGGGATGTACTTTCACATCAACAGTAGCAAAAGCCTGCTGTAGGTCCCATGATGTCATTTTAGGTTTTTTTTTAGACTTCTTTTAGCACCTTGCGGTCTGCTCTCGGGGTGAACTTGCTTGGATGGCCAGACCTGGGCATGTCGGCAGTTGTTTTGAATGTTCTCCACTTGTAGACTATTTTCCGGACAGTGGAATGGCTGATTTCAAATTCTTTTGAGATCTTTTTAAATCCCTTACCAGACTCATAAGTTGCTACAATCTTCTTTCTGAAGGCCTCAGACAGCTCTTTTGATCTCACCATGGTTGGTGTTTACTCACTTCAACAGTCAGGAGCAAACCAAACTAAATGTCTGAGTCTAAATGTCTATCTTTAAATAGGACAAGCCTCCTTCAAAATGCTGAGTAACGATGTTCTAATCATGTGCACCTGATGTGATACACCTGTGTGTGATTTTAGACATTTTAAGTGGGAATAAATGTGGGGGTGTCCCAATTTATTCCTCACCAGAAATTGCATGTTGTTAGAATTACATTTTACAGAAAATTTTAAAAAGTATTTTCTTCAGTTTTAATTGCTTAGTTATATTACTTGAATCTCCAAGTATTGTTAAAATTGATATTAATAAATTGATATTATTAAATTATTATAAATAGATATTAATAAATTGATAAATTGATATTAATCTTCACTTCCGGCGCCACACGAGTAGGCTGCCCTTTGCAACAGTGGATCAATTTCTGCCTATTTCTGTTACTATCTGGCTCTCTTGCCAATCTTTATGATCCAGCGTCATTTTATTCCATCCGAACACATAGATCGTCCAAATGTCTCCTGATTCAGCAGACGGAGCCATTGTTTCTAGCAGGAGGCAGTATAACAGGGACCAGATGCTAGCACTCAACCGGCCCATGATGCTAACGCAAAAACTCGACATACCGGGAGAATTAAGACAAAAACGACGTGGGTGTCGAGCTGGAGTAAGACGGCAGGCAAGGAATATAAGGTACAGACCCGCCCTCCTATCTGTCATTATGGGGAATGTACGATCGATACTTGGAAAGACAGATGAACTAGCGGCTATCTCCCGCTACGATAGCATATACCGGGAGTGTAGCCTGTTCCTATTCTCAGACGTGGCTAACTGAACTAGCAGCAGATGCTAACATTGAACTGGAAGGTTTCCACGCAATACGGGCAGACCGAACACCAGACAGTGGAAAGGCACAGGGTGGTGGGGTGATGATGTATGTCAATAACAACTGGTGCAGACCGGGACATATCACGTTTAAGGAACAGCACTGTAGCAAAGACATTGAGTTGCTAGCTGTTAGCATGCGGCCTACATATCTCCCGAGGGAATACTCACACGTGATCTGCATTGTTATTTATGCAAATCCGACGGCAAACGCTGGGACAGTGCGTGACGTCATCCACTCAGTAACTGGTAGGCTGCAGACAGAACACCCAGATGCTCTTCTCCTTATCTCAGGCGATTTCAACCGTATTTCACTGTCTCCAATTCTACCCACATTTACCCAGTATGTCACATGCCACACTAGAGACAATAAAACACTGGATTTATTCTATGTAAACACTAAGGAGGCGTACACCTCATCACAACTCCCCCCACTCGGGAGATCGGATCACAACTTGGTTCATCTCCTGCCGGTGTACAAACCCCTAGTACACAAACAACCTCCGGTCATGCGCACAGTGAAGTTATGGTCTGAGGAGGCAATGGACGCTCTAAAGGACTGCTTTGAAACCACTGCCTGGGAGCAGCTCTGCGATCCATATGGTGAGGACATCGATGGCCTCACTCACACCATCACGGACTACATCAGCTTCTGTGTGGACAACACCGTACCCACCAAGACCATACGGTGTTGCTCGAACAACAAACCCTGGATCAACCCTGAGATAAAAACACTTCTGAGAGAGAAGAAGAGGATCTTCAGGTCGGGGAACAGGGAGATGCTGAAGTCCATACAGAGGGAGCTGAGGAGGAAGATCAGAGAAGGCAAGGACAGCTTCAGGAAGAAGATGGAGGACAAGCTGCAACAGAGCAACATCAGCGGGGTCTGGAGAAACCTTAAAACCATCTCTGGGCTCCAGAATACCTCCTCCCAGGCCATGGGGGGCAGGGAGTGGGCGAACAATCTGAACCTGTTTTTTAATAGGTTTGACCAACCGCCCTCCCCCCCGACTGCACAACAACCACTGCTGCCTCTAATGACATCGAGTCCTGCTGTCCACACCCCACTCCACCAACACCCCCCCACTCCCAACACACAGCCCCCCAACATGACCCTCACTAAGACCCAGGTGAGGACGGAGCTGAGAAAGGACAAGGCGAGGAAGCCGTCGGGACCGGAGGGCATCAGCACAAAGCTCCTCAAGTCCTGTGCAGATCAGCTATGTGGGATTGTGGAGTTCATCTTCAACCTGAGCCTGAAGCTGGGGAGGGTACCACAGTTGTGGAAAACATCTTGTGTGGTACCTGTACCAAAGACCTCCCGCCCCAAAGACCTGAACAGCTACAGACCAGTGGCCCTGACATCCCACATGATGAAGACCCTGGAGAGACTGCTCCTTGCTCACCTCCGCCCCCTGGTGGGACCAGCGATGGATCCACTCCAGTTAGCCTAACAGCATGGCATTGGGGTGGAGGATGCGGTGATCTTCCTCCTTCACCGTTCTCTGTCCCACCTGGAGAAGCCCGGGAATGTGGTGAGGATCATGTTCTTTGACTTCTCCAGTGCTTTCAACACCATCCAACCGATGATCCTGAAGGACAAGCTGCTGTGAGCAGGGGTGGACCAGCACCTGTCATCATGGATCCTGGACTACCTCACGAACCGGCCACAGTTTGTGAGAACCCGGGACTGTGTGTCCGACACGATCATCGGTAGCACTGGGGCCCCCCAGGGAACGGTTTTGGCTCCCTTCCTGTTTACCCTTTATACTGCGGACTTCTCACACAACACAACACACTGCCATCTACAGAAGTTCTCTGACGACTCTGCAATCGTCGGCCTCATCTCCAACGGAGATGAAGCTGAGTACAGAGGACTTATCCAGGACTTCGTGGACTGGTGCCATAGGAACTGCCTCCAGATCAACGCGAGGAAAACTAAGGAGCTGGTGGTGGACTGCCACAGGCAAGGACAACCCCTCACAGCACCAGTAAATATACATGGAACAGACATCGAGATGGTGACATCCTACAAGTACCTGGGTGTTCATCTGAACAATAAACTAGACTGGTCACACAATACTGACGCACTCTACAAGAAGGGACAGCGCAGGCTGTTCCGACTGAGGAGACTCAGGTCTTTTGGTGTACAAGGGGCGCTGCTGAAGACATTCTATGACATGGTGGTGGCATCAGCCATCACTTTTGGAGTGGTCTGCTGGGGCAGTGGCATGACAGCAGCCGATAGGAAGAGACTGAACAAACTGATCAAGAAAGCTAGCTCTGTCCTGGGGCAGTGCCCTGACCCAGTGGAGGAGATAGGAGAGAGAAGGATGGTGGCTAAACTGTCATCTCTGCTGGAGTCCGAGTCCCACTCTATGCAGGACATACTGAACGCACTGAGGAATTCATTTAGCAGCAGACTACATCATCCTAGGTGCGCAACCGAGAGGTTTCGCAGGTCCTTCCTACCTACGGCAGTCAGACTGTATAACTTAAGCAGGGCTGCTCACAGAGATAGCAAAAAAACGTGACGACCTAATAGTACTGAATGCAAAAGACGCAATAGACTTACACAATGGTCCCCTCCAGTATATACAACTAGGACAGTATCGGTCACTACGGAGGGTGACAATATGTATGGGTACATATTCATACTATGTAGGATAACTAAGTAGACGGTTATGCTGTGTATTCCATCTCGCTACAATGCTCCGCACTTTGTATATATATTTATATATTGATGTGTATGTATGTATATCCACTGCTCTTATTTATATCTTCTGTATCTTCTTAATTATTGCTCTGAGTGTTGCTATCCCTGTGCTGTTGCAATCCTGGAATTTCCCCATTGTGGAACTAATAAAGGCTTATCTTATCTTAATATCCATATGTCCAAATATGCTTAAAAAAAACAACACATGAGGGTGTCCTAATTTTTTCACATGATCGTATGAGCTACCACATGTCAAGTGGTCCAGATCACGGCGGCAGCAGACTAAGCAGAGAAAGCCCGGACTTTCCTCTCCCCAGCCACCTCCTCCAGCTCTTCGGGGAGAAGATCAAGGTATAGTCTCTGTCCAGTGTGTCCGAGGTCTGCCCCTGTGTCTGTGAACTGTTTCTCAAACCCCAGAACCTCCAGAAGTTGGGTGCCTGCAGCAGTGGCAAATCACACTGCCCAGGGCTTGCATGGCTGACCCCCTCCCTTGCAGTGGCTGACCGGAAACAGTAACGCATTTCGAGAGTTGGATTCAGGTTCAGGTTCAGGTTCCTTTATTTGTACCCGTAGGTAGATTTGTTTTGCAGTCTGGTGACATCCATATTTACAAGCCACAAATTACATTCAACATAGACACAAACACAGGAACATATGAAGCTGACTATAAATATGCTAAAAATACTCAAGGCTCCATCAATCATGGTATTAAAAGAAAAAGAGATGGGAGAAAAACCAGAGGTAAGAGAGAAGGGTCATATTAAAAGTTAAAAACTAGTCAAAGAGGTTAAAAACTCAAAGGTCAAAAACCCAATAAAATATTTAGAACCCAAGTAACATCCTACAAAAATAAGTAAATATAAAATGGAGTTAATAAATAGGTACCTAAATTATGTGCAATATATTGTTACAGCTTGTTCAACTCTTTGACAGCAGCAGGAACAAAGCTGTTTTTGTAGCACTGGGTTCTACTTTTTGGGACAGCAAACCTCCGTCTTGAGGGAAGAAGCTGAAAGTTGCAGTGCAAAGGGTGGAAGTCATCATTTAAAATGGAGGTAGCAATCTTCTGTACTTGTCTGGTGTACAGGGATGTCAGGCTCAGCTGTGGCTCACCAAGCAAACGACTGGACCATCTAACTACCTGATCCAAGGATTTCCTCTGTTTCAGTTTTATCTGACCAAACCATGACACTAAAGAAAAGGATAAAACAGATTCAATAAAAGCCCGATAAAACATTGTCATTATGGTTCGGTCAATTTGGAAGCGTGCAAGTTTTCTCAAGCAATGCAAATGTTGCTGACCCTTTTTGCACACCCTTTCACAGTTCTCTTCAAAGTTTAAATTGCTATCAATAATCGTCCCAAGATATCTGTAGGATTGTACACATTCGGTGGTCTGGCCTTTTAGTACGGTGACTTTGTGCCTGGGATTTTTCCTCCTAAAGTCAATAATCATGTCTTTAGTTTTTGTCGTATTCAGCTGCAGGTAGGAATCCTCACACCAGTGAACAAAATCATCAACTATTGGGCCGTGGCCACTCTCACCATCCTGGAGGAGACTGACAATAACTGAGTCATCAGCATACTTTACAATGTGTCTGTTGTCATGTCTGCTCCGACACATGTTTGTGTACAGGATGAAGAGTAGTGGTGACAACACACATCCCTGAGGAGAGCCAGTAGAAGAGCACTTTAGGTCAGACAATGTACCATTGACCCTTACTCTCTGCGTCCTGTTGGTTAAGAAATCCAGAATCCAACCCACCAGATTACTGCTCAAATCAAATTGTTGCAGGAGCCTTTCAACTAAGATATGAGGTTGGATTGTATTAAAGGCGGAGGAAAAGTCCACAAATAAAAGTCTGGCGTGTGTCCCATTAAAATCCAGATGTTTAAAAAGCATGTTAAACATAGTGACAGTGACATCCTCCACTCCTCTGTGAGGCCTATAGGCAAACTGCAGAGGATCCAGTGCATGCTCAGTCTGCTTTAGGACCTCAGATCTGACCAGTTTTTCAAAAATTTTCATTAAAATTGAAGTCAGGGCAACTGGTCTAAAATCATTTACCATTTTAGGACAGCTGGATTTTGGAACGGGAACAACCACGGCTTCTTTCCAGATCTTAGGCACATGTTGCGTCTGTAAGGACTTATTGAAAATGTAATGAAATATAGGACTCAGTTCATGTGCACAGGACTTTACCAAGCGCCCACATATATTATCAGGGCCCTGACTTTTGTTCACTTTTACAGCACAGAACTCCCTTTTAACATCCTGCACCTCAATATTTAAGTGCTGATTGTCTTTGAGTTTCTGTTTCAAATCTTGGGTTTCTGTGCTAAAATCAAAGGAGTCAAAACAACCATAAAAACAATTAAGAGCATTAGCCAGCTCTGTGTCTGAATTAAAACCATCTAAAAACACACGATTACTGCGCTCTGTAGGCCTGCAATAGTTTTCATACTGGCCCAGGCTGAACCAAGTTTCTTTGTTGCCATCTTGCTTTCCAATTCTGATTTATAATTCTGTTTTGCTCTTAAAATTTCAGACTTCAGCTCTTTTGTGGCAACCTGTAGCTCAGAAACAGACCCCTGTTTAAAGGCAAGTGCTTTCCTCTGTAAGCAGGATTTAAATGATTTTGTAACCCATGGTTTGTTGTTGGGATATATTTTGACACGTTTACGTGGAACGATCTTATTTTTACAGAAAGCTTGTGCATTGATATGGCACATATATCCACATATTACGACAGCGATACTACAACAAACTGATTTGAACACCCAAAATTAAATAAAATGAAGAGTTTGTAAAATGAATTGGGCTTTATGTCTGTGTGGTCTGTATTTTGAGTTGTGGCATAAATTGTTTGACTGGAAACAGTACTCACGTTTCGAAAGTTTGGCCTTTTTTTTCCATTCAGCCACCACTGACCACAAATAAAAAAAGAAATTGTTCCAGTTCAACAGGGTACTGTGTTATTGTTAATTTGTCCGGCACCACTAAATATATTTAAATATTATAACAGAATTTTAACATAGCTAAACTATAGAAAGTCCTTAATAAGGCAAACAAGTGACAAAAAGAAGAAGCTAAACTTTTAACTAGAATAGAATAGACTTTGTCATTGTACAGTACAATGAAACTGTGGATGCTCCACCAGGCTACTGCGCAATAAACTAAGAGAGAAGGATTAGATAAAAACACAGTTACAGAACACACGATTAAACACGTGACTGAAATAAAAATAGCCCACAAGTCTGGAAATATACCCAGGTATGGTCGTGGCTTTACGGATGGCATTATGTACATAAGAGTGCGGAACACACAATTGAGTAAAATGCCCCAAGGATTATGGAAAATGTACATACTAGTGGTTTCACGGATGGGTCAATATACATCACAGTGTGGAATGCAAAGACAGGTGTGTTATTGTGATAATTAAAAAGGTTCTCAAGTTCTGTGCATGTGAGCGTTCGGAGAGAGGGGATGGGGCCTCTGACTATTTGCAGTTCGGATGGCCCAGGGGAAGAAACTGTTTGTCAGTCTGGAGGTGTGGGACCCGACTGATCTGAACCATTGTCCAGGGGGAAACAGATCAAACAGGTGGTGGGCAGGATGTGAGAGGTCTCCTGTGATGGCCTTGATCCTTCTGAGACAGGAGGATCTGGAGATGTCCTCCAGGGAGGGCAGAGGGCCGCCGATGATTTTTTGGGCCGTGTTGATGACCCTCTGCACAGCCTTCCTGTTTCTCAGCTGTGGAGCTGGCGTACCACACATCCAGACAGTAGGTGAGCACGTTCTCCACTGAGCAGCGATAGAAGGCCAGCAGCAGCTTCTGGTCCAGGTTGTTCTTCCTCAGGACACGGAGGAAGTGCAGCCACTGCTGGGCTTTCTTCACCAGGGCCTTAGTGCTGATAGTCGAAGAGAGGTCAGAGGAAATGTGAGTGCCCAGGAACCTGAAGGTGGGGATGGTTTCCACGTGGTCCCCATTTATGATGGGGGGGGGGGGGGGGGGGCTCCTGTCTGAAGTCCAGTATGAGTTCTTTGGTTTTATTGGGCATTCAGTTTCAGGTTGTTTGCTTGGCACCACAGCAGCAGATTCTCTACCTCCACCCTGTATGCCTTCTCTTCGTCACTGGTGATGAGCCCAACCAAGGTGATATCATCTGCATACTTCACGATGACGGTGGTTGGGTGGGTTGGAATACAGTCAAAGGTGTACAGGGAATACAGTAGAAGGCTTAGCACACAGCCCTGGAGGGAGCCAGTGCTGACAGTGTGGAGAAGTGGTGGCGGCCGTGTCTGACTGTTTGTGGGCGGTTGGTGAGAAAGTTTTTCATCCAGGAGCGAGAGAGGGGGGGTCTGGAGGAGGTGTAGTTTACTGATCAGGATGTCTGGGATGATGGTGTTGAAAGCTGAGCTGCAGTCCACCAAGGGCATCCTCACATAGCTCTTTGGGTTCTCCAGGTGGCTCAGCACTCTGTGGAGTGTGGTGGCGATGGCATCTTCCATAGACCGGTTCTCCCTGAAGGCGAACTAGTGGGGGTCGAAGGAGGTGGGGGTCGACAGTCTCTGATGTGCTGGGACATCAGTCGCTCAAAACACTTAATGACTACAGATGTGAATGCTATGGGTCTGTAGTCGTTCAGGCTGTCAATTGTGGACTTTGGGGGGATGGGGATGATGGTGGAGGCCTTGAGGCAGGAGGGGACGGTGGTGTGTGTCAGGGAGAGGTTGAACAGCTTGGTGAGGATCTCTGCCAGCTGGTCTGCACATGCTTTGACCACCACTCCTGGGGTGCAGTCAAGACTAGCAGATCTGTGGGGGTTCACTGCTCTCAGTTGCCTCCTCACCTCATGCACCTGTAGAGAGAGAGGGGAGGGGGGTGGGACGAGTTTGGGGGAAGGTGAGCTCAAGCTGGGCAAAGAAGCTGTTAAGCTCCTCTGCCAGAGTGAGGCTTCTGTCTGGTGTTGGGGAGCCCTGGCCCATGTAGTTGGTGAAGGCCTGGATGCCTCTCCACATCTGTCTGGGGTTGTTGTCTGTGAGGAAGCCCTCCACTTTCCTCCTGTAGGCATTCTTAGCATGTTTTAATGCCTCTTCTCAGGTTGGCTCTGGCACTGCTGTACACAGAGCTGTCCCTCTGCCTGAAGGTTGAGTTGGGAGCTCTGATCAGAGCCTAGACCTCACTGGTCATCCAGGGTTTCCGGTTTGGAAAGATCCGGATGTGTTTGGTGACTGTCACATTTTCTACACAGCATTTAATGTAGAAGAGGACAGACTCAGTGTAGGAGTCCAGGTCCTGCTGTTTAAAGATGTTCCAATCTGTGCAGCTAAAGCAGTCCTGTAGCAGGAAGAGAGCATTTTCAGGCCAGGTTTTTTTGTTTGGTTGGGGGGGAACTCTTCCTCAACTATGAAAATCTGTTACCTCAAATATAAAATGTCAGATAGGCAGAAATGTAACTCTGATAATTTATGCATCTTTTTCCCAGTGGAAAAGTGATAGATGAAGGTCAAGCCATCTGAGAGACAAACTAAAGAGAGAGACTGTGTTTAAAGAGCAACAGGCCCATCCATCCATCCATCCATCTTCTACCGCTTTTCCGGAGGTCCGGGTCGCGGAGGCAGCAGTTCAAGCAGAGAAGCCCAGACTTCCCTCTCCCCAGCCACCTGCTCCAGCTCTTCAGAGGGGATACCAAGGCGTTCCCAGACTAGCTGGGAGACATAGTCTCTCCACCGAGTCCTGGGTCTGCCCCGGGGTCTCCTCCCAGTGGGACGTGCCTGAAACACCTCAAGTGGGAGGCGTCCAGGAGGCATCCTAATCAGATGCCCATACCACCTCAACTGACTCCTTTCAATGTGGAGGAGCAGCGGTTCTACTCTGAGCCTCTCCCGGATGACTGAGCTCCTCACCCTATCTCTGAGGGTGAGTCCAGCAATCCTACGGAGAAAGCTCATTTCAGCCGCTTGTATCCGCGATCTCGTTCTTTCGGTCATTACCCAAAGCTCGTGACCATAGGTGAGAGTAGGAACGTAGATTGACTGGTAAATCGACAGCTTTGCCTTAGAACTAAGCTCCCTCTTCACCACAACAGACCGGTACAACGTCCGCATCACTGCAGATGCTGCTCCAATCCGTCTGTCGATCTCTCGCTCCATTTTCCCCTCACTCGTGAACAAGACCCCAAGATACTTAAACTCCTCCACTTGGGGCAGGAGCCTGTCCCCAACCCGGAGAGGACAATCCACCTTTTTCCGGCTGAGGACCATGGACTCGGACTTGGAGGTGCTGATTCTCATCCCAGCCGCTTCACACTCAGCGGCAAACCGTCCCAGCAAGAGCTGTAGGTCATTGCTGGATGAAGCCAACAGGACAACATCATCTGCAAACAACAGAGATGAGATCCTGTGGTCACCAAGCATGACACCCTCCATTCCCTGGCTGCGCCTAGAAATCCTGTCCATAAAAATTATGAACAGGACCGGTGACAAAGGGCAGCCCTGGCGGAGTCCAACTCTCACTGGGAATGACTCCGACCGAGTGTTGGCAATGCGAACTAAACTCTCACAACGGTCGTACAGAGACCGAATAGCTCGTAACAACAAGCCCGATACCCCATACTCCCGAAGCACCCCCCACAAAAATCCACGAGGGACGCGGTCAAATGCCTTCTCCAAGTCCACAAAACACATGTAAACTGGTTGGGCAAACTCCCACGAACCCTCAAGAATTCTCGAGAGGGTAAAGAGCTGGTCCGATGTGCCACGGCCAGGACGAAAACCACATTGCTCCTCCTGAATCCGAGGTTCGACCAACGGCCGGACTCTCCTCTCCAATACCTTGGCATAGACCTTCCCAGGGAGGCTGAGGAGTGTGATCCCTCTAAAGTTGGAGCACACCCTCCGGTCCCCTTTTTTGAAGAGAGGAACCACCACCCCGGTTTGCCATGCCAAAGGCACTGCCCCCGACCTCCACGCAATGTTGCAGAGGCGTGTCAACCATGACAACCCAACAACATCCAGGGCCTTGAGGTACTCGGGGCGAATCTCGTCCACCCCCGGGGCCCGGCCACCAAGGAGATTTTTAACCACCTTGGCGACCTCAGCCCCTGTGATAGGCGAGTCATCCCCCTCGTCCCCAAACCCTGCTTCCTCTGTGGAAGGCGTATCAGTGGGATTGAGGAGATCCTCGAAGTATTCCTTCCACCGCCCGACGATATCCCCAGTTGAAGTCAACAGTGTCCCATCCGCACCATACACAGTGTGGACGGGGAGCTGCTTTCCCCTCCTGAGCCGCCGAACAGTTTGCCAGAATCTCTTTGAAGCCGACCGAAAGTCTTGTTCCATGGCCTCACCGAACTCCTCCCATACCCGGGTTTTTGCTTCAGCAACCACCCGAGCTGCACTCCGCTTGGCCTGCCGGTACACCTCAGCTGCTTCGGGAGTCCCACAAGCCAACCAAGCTTGATAGGACTCCTTCTTCAGCTTAATGGCCCCCCTCACCACTGGTGTCCACCACTTGGTTCGGGGGTTGCCACCACGAGATGCACCGGCCACCTTGCGGCCGCAGCTCTGGGCTGCCGCTTCAACAACAGAGGTGGAGAACATGGCCCATTCAGACTCCATGTCTCCAGACTCCCTCGGAATGTGGTTGAAGTTCTTCCGGAGGTGGGAGTTGAAGACCTCCCGGACAGGGGCCTCAGCCAGACGCTCCCAGCACACCCTCACTATACGTTTGGGTCTACCAGGTCTGAATGGCTTCCTCCCCTGCCATCGGATCCAACTCACCACCAGGTGGTGATCAGTTGACAGCTCTGCACCTCTCTTTACTCGGGTGTCCAAGACATACGGTCGCAGGTCTGATGATACGATAACAAAATCGATCATCGACCTGCGGCCTAGGGTGTCCTGGTGCCAGGTGCACATATGGACACCCTTATGCTTGAACATGGTGTTCGTTATAGACAGACTGTGGTTAGCACAGAAGTCCAATAACTGAACACCACTCGGGTTCAGATCGGGCAGGCCGTTCCTCCCAATCACCCCCCTCCAGGTTTCACTGTCGTTGCCCACGTGCGCATTGAAGTCCCCCAGTAGGACAATGGAGTCTCCAGGAGGAGCACCCTCCAGCACCCCAGTCACAGACTCCAAAAAGGGTGGGTACTCTGAAACATCATTTGGTGCATAGGCACAAATGATGGTCAGGACCCGTTTCCCAACCCGAAGGCGCAGGGAAGCAACCCTTTCGTCCACCGGGGAAAACTCCAATATAGAGGCAGCAAGGTGGGGCGATACAAGAATACCTACCCCTGCTCGTCGCCTCTCGCCCGGGGCAACTCCAGAAAAGGCCAAGCTCCAGCCCCTCTCCAGGAGACTGGTTCCGGAACCGGAGCTGTGTGTTGAGGTGAGGCCAACTATATCTAGCCGGTATCGCTCAATCTCGTACACCAGCTCAGGCTCCTTCCCCACCAGAGAGGTGACATTCCACGTACCAAAAGCCAGTTTAGAAAGCTTGGGATCAGTCCGCCAAGGTCTCCGCCTTTGACTGCCACCTAATCCACATAGCACCGGACTTCCATGATCCCTCCTGCAGGTGGTGAACCTACTGGAGGGCGGACCCATGTAACTCCTTCGGGCTGAGCCCGGCCGGGTCCCATGGGTGGAAACCCGGCCACCAGACGCTAGCCTTCGAGCCCCTCCCCCAGGCCTGGCTCCAGGGTGGGGCCCCGGTAACCCCATACCGGGCGGGGTACACTGAATCCTTGATATACAATTTATCATGAGAGTCTGTTGGATCGTTCTTCGTCTGGCCCTTCACCCAGGACCAGTTTGTCTTGGGAGACCCTATCAGAGGCAAATTGCCCCGGACAACATAGCTCCTGGGATCACTGGGGCACGCAAACCCCCCCACCACGATAAGGTGACGATCCATGAGGGGGATTATTTTAATTGCTGCACTAAGAAGCAAGAATCCCAACATGCTCAGATTCTCCACTGCCTGAATGCACAGAACTCATTAAAACAGTTAAAGAGTGCAGACTCTTACTATGAAAAAAATATATAATCTAAAGATGACATTTTAGAAGTTACACTGTGGACCTGACACCATTTATAGCATGAGGGTGTGCTCCTTCCAGCAGCAGTAGTCATTTAAATGTTATTGATCCACATCCAAGGACCACATTATGTGAGGCACTGTCTTCTCTCGCTATAATTGGGGAAACCACTCACATGTAAGAACCAGAAGTACAAAAATTGACTGCAGTGAAATGGAAGCCAAAGCTGAGGTCTCCTAATGCACTGACACTCCTGTGGTGATGATAACTACCTATCCAAAGGATGTGGAAGATCGTTAATTAACCACAAATGTAAGAGTAATTGGTTCCTTTGTCAATTTTATCAACCTTACAGTAAGAAGACCATAAATCAGCTTCATGATTGGGTAATCACAAACAGACTCTTCATATGAATAGCTTCTGCAGCAGAGTGAAATTACAGCCGATTGTCAATAAACTAGAACAATGAATCATCTAGCCCAGTGTGCACTTAGTCATCACTGACAATCTTCAGGTAGCATCTTTGTATGGCAGCTGCTTGTGTTAGCCCCATGTGCTGTGCATTTAAACTTTTGAGCTGAGATACTTTCATCACAAATAGCTCACCATGTGCACCAATGCTAGTAGGATGAATGGTAGTTAAAAATAAATGTCCCTCATTTAAATGCAAATACAGACAAAATTATAAAAAGATATAATCTACTCCAAAAAATACAAGTCTTGTGTTGTTGGCTCCATCTTGATCTCAAACCATACTGTCAATGAGAGTAGCTCATTCCAGTCAAACAGATATGACAACCTCAATGTAAACCCAATCTGTGGATTGCATGTGAAAAAATCAAGGCAATTTCCTGGAAGCAAATTTTGTGAAATCACTCAAGTACTTGTTTTGTGACATTTGAAACTGACCACAACCAAAGGGTCACTGAGTGTGAGTTTGGTGAGCATCCTTGCAACTGAATAATCAAAAAATTAAGAATAAATTGTACTCCTTGCTTAAGCAAAGACAATATTAATTTTTTTTAAATACCTCAATGTTTCATTTAAGACATAAATAATGAACTGCCTTCTAAGGAAAAAGTTTAACCTCATGTTCCCATGGCTACTGCCCAGAGCAGCAGGATGAGCATTATCATGAATCATCAGAGGGAGCTCATTAGAAGAATAGTTTCTTCAATGCCATCTGTGGGATTCCTTGCATGTACAGTTTAATTGGCTTAGGGTTAGGACTCTAACTATCCCAGCTACAAAAATTCACCTATTAAAATCTGCTGTGAATGAAATATTTATTTTTTAGTTTACATAATTTAGTTCACTTGAGATGAAAGAAATTCAGAAATTCATTAGTTTCAAAAGACAGTTTGCTTATACAGGGTGCTGGGTACATGCAAGTTTAATTCCTTTTAAATTCTTCATTTAAATCTACTTATCCCTAACAAACATTTAATTTTTGTGAGGTAAACAATTCCATTATTGATATATCATCAGCAATTCCATTATTGATATATCATCAAATATTCTTCATTGGTACACTGTACACATTTGTTGAGATGTTTAGGATTACAGTGTGTATATATATGTATATATATATATATATATATATATATATACATATTTTTTATTTTGATTTGATTTTTGATTTTGTGTACTTCATTGATCCCCAGAGGGGAAACTGAGGGTATCCACCTGGATGGATGAAGCAGCCACGGTACGGCGCTATCCCTTAACCATTCATACACACATTCACACCTAGGGCTACTTTAGAGTCTCCAATTAACCTAACCTGCATGTTTTTGGCCTGTGGGAGGAAACCGGAGAAATCCCGGAGTAAACCCACGCAGATACAGGGAGAACATGCAAACTCCACACAGATCACTGTTGGTCAGGGGCTGGGATCGAACCAGGGATCCCATGGCCAAGGGTGAGTGTTGCTGTGCTGGCACAGTGCAAACCACTGCGCCGCCGTACCGCCCAACCGATATATATATATATATATATATATATATATATACAGTATATATATATATACATATATATATATATATATATATACACAGTATATATATATATATATATACACACATATACACACACAATAGGTATATATAATGTATTATATATAATATATTATATATTACATACAATAATATATATTGTGTAATTAATTGTCGTGTCCTCGTTGAGACCAGACTGAGACCAAAGACTCCCAAGACGCATCCCAACCTTCCGTTTTGCGGGGCTAAGGGGTAAGGCCAAGGGGTGAATTGGGACACACCCCAAGTCAAGACCAAGACCACTATGGATGTAGGTCTTCGTCTTGACTTGGTCTCAGTCTTGGGAGGCTCTGGTTTTGACGAGGTCTCGATGACAACACTATCTAATTGTGTTGCACATAACTGGAGTGATGTAACTGGCAATAATTAAGATAAGATAAGCCTTTATTAGTCCCACAATGGGGAAATTCCAGGATTGCAACAGCACAGGGATAGCAACACTCAGAGCAACAATCAGAAGGCAAGAGAAAAACAAGAGCAGCGAGTATACACTCACCGGCCACTTTATTAGGTACACCATGCTAGTAACGGGTTGGACCCCCTTTTGCCTTCAGAACTGCCTCAATTCTTCGTGGCATAGATTCCACAAGGTGCTGGAAGCATTCCTCAGAGAGTTTGGTCCATATTGACATGATGGCATCACACAGTTGCCGCAAATTTGTCGGCTGCACATCCATGATGCGAATCTCCCGTTCCACCACATCCCAAAGATGCTCTATTGGATTGAGATCTGGTGACTGTGGAGGCCATTTGAGTACAGTGAACTCATTGTCATGTTCAAGAAACCAGTCTGAGATGATTCCAGCTTTATGACATGGCGCATTATCCTGCTGAAAGTAGCCATCAGAAGTTGGGTACATTGTGGTCATAAAGGGATGGACATGGTCAGCAACAATACTCAGGTAGGCTGTAGCGTTGCAACGATGCTCAATTGGTACCAAGGGGCCCAAAGAGTGCCAAGAAAATATTCCCCACACCATTACACCACCACCACCAGCCTGAACCATTGATACAAGGCAGGATGGATCCATGCTTTCATGTTGTTGACGCCAAATTCTGACCCTACCATCCGAATGTCGCAGCAGAAATCGAGACTCATCAGACCAGGCAACGTTTTTCCAATCTTCTATTGTCCAATTTCGATGAGCTTGTGCAAATTGTAGCCTCAGTTTCCTGTTCTTAGCTGAAAGGAGTGGCACCCGGCGTGGTCTTCTGCTGCTGTAGCCCATCTGCCTCAAAGTTCGACGTACTGTGCGTTCAGAGATGCTCTTCTGCCTACCTTGGTTGTAACGGGTGGTTATTTGAGTCACTGTTGCCTTTCTATCAGCTCGAACCAGTCTGGCCATTCTCCTCTGACCTCTGGCATCAACAAGGCATTTCCGCCCACAGAACTGCCGCTCACTGGATATTTTTTCTTTTTCGGACCATTCTCTGTAAACCCTAGAGATGGTTGTGCGTGAAAATCCCAGTAGATCAGCAGTTTCTGAAATACTCAGACCAGCCCTTCTGGCACCAACAACCATGCCACGTTCAAAGTCACTCAAATCACCTTTCTTCCCCATACTGATGCTCGGTTTGAACTGCAGGAGATTGTCTTGACCATGTCTACATGCCTAAATGCACTGAGTTGCCGCCATGTGATTGGCTGATTAGAAATTAAGTGTTAACGAGCAGTTGGACAGGTGTACCTAATAAAGTGGCCGGTGAGTGTACATTTGTACATATAAATATACATATATATATATATATATATACAGTATATATATATATATATATATATAGAGAGAGAGAGAGAGAGAGAGAGAGAGAGAGAGAGAGAGAGAGAGAGAGAGAGAGTGCGGAGCATTGTAGCTAGATGGAATAGATATATAAATATATAAACCCAGTGCGGAGCATTGTAGCTGGATGGAATAAATATATGAGTATATAAACACACAGTGCGGAGTATTGTAGCTAGATGGAATAAATATGTAGATATATAAACACACACAGTGTGGAGCATTGTTGCTAGATGGAATAAATATATAAATATATAAACACACACAGTGCGGAGCATTGTAACTAGATGGAATAAATATGTAGATATATAAATTTCGACGAATTTCGACTTAAAAATTGATTTCTTACACATCACACATTTGAAAAATTTATTTAACAAAGTATCAAACAAGATGAATTACATATCAACTTAGTAAGTGAATCTACTTATAAGTAGGGCTGGGTGATAAAACAATGATAATTACCATGAAATAACTTTTCCTTGATACAGACATAAGACATGGTTGAAAGAACACTGATAGAACTCATTCAACCTATGTTTTGACAGACAACACAAAAAGCCAATGAAAATGAGAATACACAACACCGAACCAATCATGTAGCTGGAATAGTCATGTTCAATTGATGCACAGAGAAGTGTGCGTAGGCACGTAGGAGCAGCAGCCAGCGCTTAGCACACCTGCTAATGTTTGGGCTAGCGCAGCCCGTGTACGAGTTGGAGCGTGGTTAAAAAGAAAATAACAGAAAATGTTAATGAAACATCGAATTGGAGGGTTTCCACGCAATACGGGCAGACCGGACACCAGACAGTGGGAAGGCAAGGGGTGGAAGAGTGATAATGCATGTCAATAACAGCTGGTGCAGACCGGGACATATCACGGTTAAACAACATCACTGCAGCAAAGACATTGAGTTGCTAGCTGTTAGCATGCGGCCTACCTAGCTCCCGAGGGAATAGTCACATGTGATCTGCATTGTTATTTATGCAAATCCGACGGCGAATGCTGGGACAGCGCTTGATGCCATTCACTCACTAACTGGCAGGCTGCTGACAGAACACCCAGATGCTCTTCTCCTCATCTCAGGTGATTTCAACCATATTTCACTGTCCCCCATTCTGCCCACGTTCACCCAGTATGTCACATGCCACACTAGAGACAATAAAACACTGGACTTATTCTATGCTAACACTAAGGAGGCATACACCTCATCACCACTCCCCCCACTCGGGAGATCGGATCACAACTTGGTTCATCTCCTGCCTGTGTACAAACCCCTAGTACACAGACAACTTCCGGTCATACGCACGGTGAAGATATGGTCTGAGGAGGCAATGGACGCTTTAAAGGACTGTCTTGAAACCACTGCCTGGGAGCAGCTCTGCGATCCACATGGTGAGGACATCGATGGCCTCACTCACACCATCACGGACTACATCAGCTTCTGTGTGGACAACACCGTACCCACCAAGACCATACGGTGTTGCTCGAACAACAAATCCTGGATCAACCCTGAGATAAAAACACTTCTGAGAGAGAAGAAGAGGATCTTCAGGTCGGGGAACAGGGAGATGCTGAAGTCCATACAGAGGGAGCTGAGGAGGAAGATCAGAGAAGGCAAGGACAGCTTCAGAAAGAAGATGGAGGACAAGTTGCAACAGAGCGACATCAGCGGGGTCTGGAGAAACCTTAAAACCATCTCTGGGCTCCAGAATACCTCCTCCCAGGCCACGGGGGGCAGGGAGTGGGCGAACAATCTGAATCTGTTTTTTAATAGGTTTGACCAACTGCCCTCCCCCACCGACTGCACAGCAAACACTGCTGCCTCTAAAGTCATCAAGCCATGCTGTCCACACCCCACTCCACCAACACCCCCCCACTCCCAGCACATAGCCCCCCAACATGACCCTCACTAAGACCCAGGTGAGGACGGAGCTGAGGAAGATCAAGGCGAGGAAGGCGTCGGGACCGGACGGCATCAGCGCAAAGCTCCTCAAGTCCTGCGCAGACCAGCTGTGTGGGATTGTGGAGCACATCTTCAACCTGAGCCTGAAGCTGGGGAGGGGTACCACAGTTGTGGAAAACATCTTGTGTGATACCTGTACCAAAGACTTCCCACCCCAAAGACCTGAACAGCTACAGGCCAGTGGCCCTGACGTCTCACATGATCAAGACCCTGGAGAGAATGCTCCTTGCTCACCTCCGCCCCCTGGTGGGACCAGCGATGGATCCACTCCAGTTCGCCTAACAGCATGGCATTGGGGTGGAGGATGCAGCGATCTTCCTCCTTCACCGTTCCCTGTCCCACCTGGAGAAGCCCGGGAATGCGGTGAGGATCATGTTCTTTGACTTCTCCAGTGCTTTCAACACCATCCAACCGATGATCCTGAAGGACAAGCTGCTGTGCACAGGGGTGGACCAGCACCTGTCATCATGGATCCTGGACTACCTCACTAACCGGCCACAGTTTGTGAGAACCCGGGATTGTGTGTCCGACACGATCATCGGCAGCACGGGGGCCCCCCAGGGAACTGTTTTGACTCCCTTCCTGTTCACCCTTTATACTGCGGACTTCTCACACAACACAACACACTGCCATCTACAGAAGTTCTCTGATGACTCTGCGATCATCGGCCTCATCTCCAACGGAGATGAAGCTGAGTACAGAGGACTTATTCAGGACTTCGTGGACTGGTGCCATTGGAACTGCCTCCAGATCAACGCGAGGAAAACTAAGGAGCTGGTGGTGGACTGCCGCAGGCAAGGACAACCCCTCACAGCACCAGTAAACATCCAGGGAACAGACATTGAAATGGTGACATCCTACAAGTACGTGGGTGTTCATCTGAACAATAAACTAGACTGGTCACCCAATACTGATGCACTCTACAGGAAGGGACAGTGCAGGCTGTTCCTACTGAGGAAGCTCAGGTCTTTAGGTGTGCAAGGGGTGCTCTTGAAGACATTCTACAACACGGTGGTGGCATCAGCCATCACTTTTGGAGTGGTCTGCTGGGGCAACGGCATTACAGCAGCGGATAGGAACAGACTGAACAAACTAATCAGTAACGCTAGCTCTGTCCTGGGTCAACGCCTTGACCCAGTGGAGGAAATAGGAGAGAGAAGGATAGTGGCTAAACTGTCATCTCTGCTGGAGTCCGAGTCCCACCCTATGCAGGACATACTGGACGCACTGAGGAGCTCATTTAGCAGTAGACTACATCATCCTAGATACGTGACTGAGAGGTTTCGCAGGTCCTTCCTACCTACAGCTGTCAGACTGTAACCTAAGCAGGGCTGCTCACAGAGATAGCAAAAAAACTGTGACAACCTAATAGTATTGAATGCAAAAGATGCAACAGACTTACACAAATAGTCCCCTCAAGTATATAACTAGGACAATATCAGTCGCTATAGAGGGTGACAATATGTATGGGTACATATTCATACCATGAAGGGTAACTAAATAGACGGTTATGCTGTTTAGTCCATCTAGCTACAATGCTTCGCACTGTGTGTGTGTGTGTGTGTGTGTGTGTGTGTGTGTGTATATACAGTATACAGTGATCCCTCACTACTTCGCGCCTCACCTTTCGCGCCCTCAGTGCATCGCGGATTTTTCAAAAATATTCATCAAAAATTCAAAATTGAGAAATAACGGGCGGGCGCTAGCAGAAGGCAGGGAGACTACATTAGACCATCAGGTATCAACACGGACAGCCCGCACAACTCAAAAAATCCACCTCTCTGTTCGCTGTTCTCGGCTCGGAAATCTCGCAAGCTGATTGGCCGAGACGTTTCACCCCGCAAGCTGATTGGCCGAGACGTTTCACCCACCTCCTCTCCCTGCCGAGCGCCCATGAAGGAAGGAAGACCGCATTCATTGCTCTTTATCGCTCGTGTTACGTAATCTCGCAGCGTGGAACTTTTTGCTGTTCTCTTGTGCCATTTTGTGCGAAATGGTCTTCCCGTCGAGCCACTACGCCGCCTCCTGCAGCTTCTCCAGCTGCCCTCGATGATCCTGCGCTTCTAGCACCTGACGATGAGGCGTCACCCGATGAGCAGTAAAGCTCTCATTAACCTGTGAAGTAAATCATCTTCATTTGAGTTACGTATCTTGTTATAAGAATAAAAGAGTTCTAAGAACATATTTATTTACATCTACGTATGTATGTACACGTACACACACACACACACACGTATCATATGAGAGAGAGAGAGTGAGAGAATGAACGTACATATTATTTATGGATGACGTCATTAGGGGTGACGCTACTTCGCGGTTTTTCACTTTTCGTGGTCGGTTCTGGAACCCATTAACCGCGATAAGTGAGGGATCACTGTATATATATATATATATATATATATATATATATATATATATATATATATATATATATATATTCACTGCTCTTATTTTCTTATCTTCTAAATTATTGCTCTGAGTGTTGCTATCCCTGTGCTGTTGCAATCCTGGAATTTCCCCATTGTGGGACTAATAAAGGCTTATCTTATCTTGCCTTGTCTTAATGAAAAGCTGCAGTGTTACCAAAGACGTTACCAAAGGCAGGGATCACTCACGATCATAGGACTCACTACGACATTCAAGGATCAAAGGCAGGCATCAATGACGTCATCAAAGATCACAGGACTCACTATGACAAAGATCATAAGACTCGCTATGACATCATCAAAGATCATAGGAACTTGCTATGACATCAAAGATCAAAGGCAGGCATCACAGATCAAAGGCAGGCATCACTGAACGAGTGATATGACATCAAAGATCATAGGACTTGCTATGACATCAAAGATCAAAGGACTCACTATGACATCATCAAAGATCATAGGACTCACTATGACAGCATCAAGAAATCATCAAGAAAATCTGTGTGTCTGTGTGTGGTCAAAGGCAGGCATCACTCACAATCATAGAACATCCAAAGATCAAAGGCAAGCATCACTCACGATCATAGGACTCGCTATGACATCATCAAAGATCAAAGGCAGGCATCAATGACATCATCAAAGATCACAGGACTCACTATGACATCAAAGATCACAGGACTTACTATAACATCATTAAAGATCAAAGGCAGGCATCACTGAACGAGTCGTGATGTGCTTGCTTACACTTGTTTTCTACGGGCATGCATAAATGCTTGCTTATACTTGGTTTCTACGGGCACGCACGAGTATGCACGGGAATGCACAGGTATGCACTAGTTGAAACCAAAGCCAACAATAGTGGTGGGTACACCACAACAAAAAAATGTCAATGTCTCAATAACTTGTCATGTGCCCTTGAGCATCAATTACAGCTTGACGATGATGTCTGTTGCTGTTCACAAGGTGACTTATTGTCTGCTGGGGCATGGCATTCCACTCTTCTTGAAGGGTGACCCTCAGGTCATTGAGGTTGTGGGGTGCAGGGTTACAAGCTTCTACACGGCGACTCAGCTGATCCCATAGGTTTTCTATGGGATTCGGGTCTGGAGAACCCCATTCCATCCCACTCCATTTGAGGTACCGTAAAACGGGGCTATAAGGGACGGCGGGGTAATAAGGGACACTTTTCTGGGAAATGTTTTAAATGTAATTCTGCTTTTTTTATTTTGCATTTTTCCTGTGGGAATCCAGCCCACAATCCAGCCGTGGATTCCCACAGGAAAAATGCAAAATAAAAAAAGCAGAATTACATTTAAAACATTTCCCAGAAAAGTGTCCCTTATTACCCTGCCGTCCCTTATAGCCCCGTTTTACGGTACCCCAGCCTCCAGCAGCCATTCCCTAAAGCTGCAACATCGATGAACTGGAGCATTGTCATCCATGAAAATGGAATTAGGCCTGTGTTGTTCATGGATTCAGGTAGTATCGGCTTGTCACTGTACTATTCACAAGGTGTAGGGCAGTTCTGTATTGACTAGACACACCTGCCCAGACTGTAACACCACCACCAAAGGCTCGTCTGGCGACAACACTAGCTGATGCAAAGCGCTCTCCTTGACGTTTCCAACATCATTGGCAGCCATCATTTCTGCTCAGTGTGAATTGAGTTTCATCAGAGAACAGCACTGAGGCCCAATGGTCCCTTGATCAGCATAAATGCTCCCTGGCCCATGCAAGACGATGACATCTGTGCCTGGTAGTGTGGTCAGGTACCCTTTCAGGTCATCTAGCATGCAGACCATATTGATGTACATGGTTTCAAATGGTCTGACGTGACACTTGAGTGCCTCTCATCTCCCTTAAATGTGCCTGGAGTTGAGTGGCATTCATCATCCGGTTCTGCAGGGCACTGTTCACAATGAAGTGGTCATCTTCACACATAAGGAGTTGTTCAGAACTCATACAAAGATATAGAGTGATGATAATCAAGTCAGTGGTGGTGATGCACCGGTAAGCTGGTTCCCAACCGCCAATCAAATCTAAATGAAGAAGAAGTGGTCATCAGCGTGGGATGTAGCCAAAGGACGTCCACTTCTATGCCTTTCTTCTATGCCTTTCAGAGAGACTCTTCCAGTCTCTCTGCATCTCTGTTGCAACCTGCTGATGGCATTCTGTGACACTAAGCTCAGTGGCCACTTCCCTCTGAGAACATCCTGTTTGAAGCCTCGCAATGGTGAGGTACTGTTGATCAATTGTTTAGTGTCATCTTGGTCTTATGATGTCAAAATGTGAACAGCATGATGAAGAAGACTGTTTAAATACCAATTCTAATTGAACCAGAAAAGGTTATTGGTCAATTCATGGATCAAACACCTGTTGTGAATTTCGTCATTAAGCACCTTGTTAGAGAACAGTAAGTTTTGTAAAAAGTACTGAAACATTGAACAGTTGGACATGTGCATTCAAAAGGTTAGAGAAGGTCAAATTAAGTTTGCCTATAATGGTTATAGTGTATTTTAGGTGCATCGTGAAATTTCACTCGAAAGCCAAATATCCCTAACTTTTTGTGAGTAGTGTATTTTGGCTATTTGAAAGCTGACATGAACCAGCTTAGCATGCACTTCAAACTCTGTCACAAGCATGTTCCCACAAAATCAGGTAACACTACAAATCTTTTCTACCATCTGAAGCACTGCCATCCTGTTGAGCACATAGAATGCAAGACTTTACAATCCCAGACCCAAACAAGCGCTGTCGGTCCTCCTAAAGCTACTAGTGTGATACTAGTGCAGCAACAGACCATAGTGGCCGGTTTCTCCAGTGCCATGTCTTACAACAACAACAAAAAATAAATAAAATAAAAAGACACAGTGATATTGTAAACGCAATGGCCTACTTTATTGCAAAAGACATGCTGCCATTAAGCACGGTTGAAAATGTCGGATTTAAGCAGCTGATTAAAGTAATTGACCGTCGTTACCAATTCCCTGGCTGTAAATATTTCTCCCAGACGGCACTTCCCCCACCTGTACATGGAGTGTAGAGAAACAGTTGTTCTCCTGCAACACTTGACGCGTTTGACTGAATTAAGCATCAGAATTAAGATTTTAGTGTATTATATATACTTATTTTATAATTATTTGAAATACAGTTGTATAATGTTCTACAGTACATTTGTCATGTTCAACTTCTGACAGAAAATAAATATTTAAACCAAAATTAATCTTGTGATATCTTCACATCTCACTTAGGAGGAAAACGTAACCTTTAAGCTTGACAGAAATAGTGATTTGATTTATATTGCAATATATATCAATATAGTGTGTGGTAGCGGCTCAGGAGGTAGAGCAGGTCATCCAATAACCAGAAGGTTGGTAGTTCAAATCCCGCTCCCCCCACCCTGCCGTTGTGTCCTTGGGCAAGACACTTTACCCACCCTTGCCTCCAGTGTCTGCGACACTAGTGTGTGAATGTGAATAAATGTTTGGTGGTGGTCGGAGAGGTTGTTGGCATGGATTGTTAGCCACGTTTCCATCAGTCTGCCCCCGGGCAGCTGTGGCTACAGAAGTAGCTTACCACTACCATTGTCTGTGGAGTGAATGAATAATGGACTCACTGTAAAGCGTCTTTGAGTGTCATAAAAAGCGTGATATAAATGCAATCCATTATTATTATTATTATTGAAGATTTAGTTTTATTTATTTTATATCCTGATATTTCCCCAAAGTTCTTTATTAAATTTAACAAGGTCGGAATTGATTTTTTAAGATTCGACATAAACAAAATTATGTCATCAGCATACAGGGAGATTTTATGTTCTGTTGGTCCTACTTTAATTCCATATATTTGTGGATGTAAACGTACTGCCATCGCTAAAGGTTCAATTGCCATAGTAAACAGTAAAGGTGAAAGTGGACAGCCTTGTCGACATCCTCCATTGATTTTTATTGATTTTGAAATATTGCTATTTGTTAGGATTTCTGCTGTAGCATTATTGTATATTATCTGAACCCATTTTATGAAATTATTTCCAAGTCCAAACCTTTGTAGGACTTCAAAAAGAAAGGGCCATTCGACCCTATCAAAGGCCTTTTCGGCATCCCAATGATAGGAGAGCTGTATCCGGTGCTTCTTTATTAGAATAAATAATATTAAATAGTCTTCTTATATTATGGAAGCCTTGTCTTCCCATTATAAAGCCATTCTGATCTCGGTTAATAATATTTGGTAATATTTCTTGTAGTCTTGCTAAAATTTTACAGATTATCTTAAGGTCAGCATTTAATAGGCTTATTGGTCTCTTGTTTTCACATTTATTAGAGGGTTTACCTGGTTTTGGCAACAGTATAATTAAGGCATTATTCATGTATGGTAAATTACTATTTTGAAATGCTTCTAAAACCATTTCCAAAAATGGTTTTATTAATTTATTCTTAAATTTTTTATAGAGGTCAACTGGAAGACCATCTGGTCCCGCACTTTTTCCTGATTTCATATTATCAATGGCTAGTCCAACTTCTTCTTGACTAATTTTTGACTCCAGTATCTCCCTATTTTCATTTGGAATACACGGTATAGATAATCCGTCCAAAAACCCATTTAGTTTTGTTAAGTCAGTTTCATTTTTTGTATCATATAGTTTTTCATAATAATCTCTAAAGGCACTATTAATGGCTAAAGGATCTACAACTGCCTGTCCGTTACTTACTTTGAAAATGTCACCACCTCTGGTGACATTTTCACCAGAGGTGGTTCTTGGCCTAGAGAGGAACCCATTATATTTTGGTGATGATCTGAGAATGCATACCTCAGCCAAGGCTCTTATCTTCTCACAGTGTGTTAGCAACAATACTCCAAAACTGATGGACAGACTTTTTCAGAATTTAGGAGTCTTTTTTAAAACCTCCTTCTCTTTGTCTTTTTTTTTTCTTTTTTCTCTTTTGGGCGCCGCTATCGTACTTCCTAACATCAGCCATTACAATTCCTTCATTCATCTGCGGATTCACTACCGGCCCACCTCCAATGTTAATCATATCAAATGTCAACTCTAAACCAATTAAATTAAGCAGGCAGGACAGACACACACCTCAACAAATAAAAAGTTGATATGCCAAAGCAAACTCTCCAATAAACTTTGGGCACAGAAGAATTAACAAGACAAAAAAAAATTAGGTCTTTTGGAGCCCCACACAAGCCAAGGCCCTGGGCTACTGCCCCGGTAAGTCCTTGCTATAATCCGGGACAGCACCTGCATAACAGCTTCAGTTATAGGAGAAATATAAAAAATAAATTTCAAGTATTAATGAATACTGTATTAATGGCAAAATTTGACTAATATGTTTTTCATTTTAATCAGCTAAAATTATATTTAAAAAAGAACTATCAAAAGGCCAACTCTAGCTCAATCTAATACATTCTTATAAAAAGACAAACTGAAACTGAGGGGGATTACAACAGCCAAAGGTATATTAAAGATTACCATATCCGCTAAGGAGGACAACTAGCCTACTAATGTGTTAAGAGCAGCCATAATCACGCTGATGTGTTCATTTTGCACCAAAATATGAAAAGTACTGCTAGTACAAGTACAGATAAGAGCAACATTTTACATGCAGATCCTAGAGTTTAATAGTTGTGTACAAATGCAAAAAAAAAAAAAAAAATGGAAAAGTTTACTCCATCTAGCTATACAGTAAATTCAAGACATCTCTGTGTGTCTGTGCGTGTGTGTTCCTCAGATATTTCTCAAACCGTTCATCACACTGACCTAAGATTTTAAACATGCTTTGCTGAAGCATCTCCTAATATGGAGTCACTCAGTCAAAATATGTAATTTTTATCAATAAAAGTTTAGCCACCGCTGTGTGACTGCTCTGTCTTCATCCCCTGGCCTCAAGAAGTGTGGGCGGGGTTTCGAATTGACTCCATGCTCATTGGAGAATACGCGGCATCACGACCATGCTGATTGGATAACACAGCATCACGACCTGTCAGTCACCACAACGCTTCGCAAACAAAGATTTTAGAAGTGCTTTGCTGCTGAGGAGTGCATCCACAAGTATGGAGCCGCTCAGTCAAAATATAGACCATAAAGTTGCTGTGACTGCGTAGGTCTAATGGATATATTCGGCATAGAGAACACGAGGTGCAGGGGGGGCTACCGGGGACCCGTGGTGCCACAAATGACATCACTGGCACACGAGTAAAGCAGCAGCTGACACTCCCGTCCCACCGGGAGCTCCACAAACGTTCAGGGGGAGGCACACTCAGCCTGCCCGGTCAGTGGCAGACGAAAGTCCCAACTGCTGCTTCAATGTGGAGCAGAACGACCAGATCAACTGCATATTACATGCGGACACATGCTTTGACTAAATGACAAGAAGACGCAAAAATGTCCAAATAACGAAATAAATCATTTTTATTTAAACATTTACAGACAAATGGGCAACACTGATGCAAAAGTTGCAGCCAAATGGCTCATTCTGCTCTGTGTGTGTGGGGGTGGGGGGGTGGGAGGAGAGAGAGCGAGCGAGCGAGCGAGAGAGAGAGACACTGGTGAAGGGATCGGCGCTGTACGTGGATGCCCTGAATTTCCCTCTGGGGATCAATAAAGTATACAAGATACAAATACAAAATAACAACAATAATAATGTTTGGTGTTTTGAACTTATAATATTGCTAAAATATAAAAGGATGCACTACAGTGGGTCTCAGATATTTGTAAACGTGTCCTGTTATAGTACTGCATGACTTTATTGATGACAGACTATAAAGTCCACATCACTCTATAAATTCAAGAAATGGTGTCGAGACAGCCATGGCATGAAGAGCCGGCAATTCTCTACTGAAGAAGAAGAAGGCGATTCGACCAGGACACGAATTCACCTAGGAGGAATGGAGGTGGGAAGTGAGGAAGAGGAAGTTTGGAGCACGGTGGAGTCTAAAAGAAAGAAAAGTAGACATCAAGAAACTCAATCAAGACCGTTATCAAGTGCTGAGGAATCAGAGGATGAACGATCCAGGAATGAACAGAAGGAGTGGAAAGTAACCATTAAAGTTAGTCAGGAAGGGTCATCGTTTCGTGAGTGGAACCCAATTAAGCTCACAAATGCAATTAATGGGTTACTTGGAGAAGTTTTAAATGCAAGGGTTCTTCGTAGTGGTTCGTTGCTGGTTACATGTAAAGATAGTGTTCAACAAGGAAAAGCAATCAGAGTCACTAAGATGGAGGGAAAAAATGTGCAGTGTTCACTATTGGAAGGAAATCAGGCAATGAGAGGAGTGATATCAGGCATTTCAACGGCTGTCTCAGCTGATGAAATAATGAGGAACTTAACTGAAGCAAAAGTGACAGACATACGGAGATTGAAAGCTAATAGAAATGGCGAAAAATGTGATAGTATGTCGGTAATGTTAAAATTTGATGAAACAAAGCTGCCAAGTAAGGTGTTTATTGGCTACATGAGCTATGAAGTCAGACTTTACATTCCTCCTCCACTCAGATGTTTCATATGTCAAAAGTTTGGTCATGTAGCAGCGATATGCAAAGGTAGACAATGATGTGCCAGATGCTCCAGTGAACATGAATATGGAAAGTGTGAAAGAGGAGCCAAATTAAAGCGCTGTAACTGCGGTGGTGAACATAGCTCTGCATATCGAGGTTGTGAAGCCAGCAAAAGAGCAGCAGAAATTCAGCAGATAAGTCTCCCAGGGACTAACATATGCAGAAGCTGCAAAAAAGGTGCCAGCTAAAAAAGTGGGAGTGGACTCGAACAGGGAAAGTGTGCAGACTTGCAGTGCATGCAGTAGAATTAAGGAAGATACTCTGGTTTTGAAGGAAAATAATTTTGTCTTATTTGTGGTAGATGTGATAAACTGCACTGCACAGACTTCCAAGAAAACAGAAAAAAATCAAAATCATTGTGAAAGCAGCAGAAAAATATATTGGCATTAAGGGGCTAAAGTGGAAAGCAGTTGAAGACTTGTTTAAGTGGGGGACCTTTAAGTTCAAAGACATCATGGGCTAGTGGATCAATTGCCAATCAAGTCTAAAAGGAAGAAGAATAATGAGATGAGACACAGATACAGACTATTGACCTTTTGCCAGTGACGTCACGCGTCACGTGATTTTTGTGGATACCGCCAGGACGGCAACTCGGGCGCTGTGTGAGTGCGTTTCAGCATGGCGTCCGCTCAGACAGATGTGCCGGCTTTGTCCGATGTTGCGCAACTACTAGATAAAAAACATTGTGACAGGTACACGCAAAAGATCAGTGTTATCAGCGTGGACCCTTACAACTTGTCGCTTGAAAAATTCACCAGTTTCATAGATTTTTGCCCCCAACCTGACGTACACTATATGGACATCTACAACTACCTGGTCAACACACCGTCTAGGTACACTGGAGAGTCTCTGAAAGCCTACAAAAGTTTGGACGCTTATAGTTATTTTGTTGCTGGGCTTGTGAGAAATGTGCTGATATCCCCAGTCATCACTTCAACGGTCCACTATGTCATGAAGGCCCTACTGTATAGATTTGTCATGTTATACAGAATATATTAAGTGATAAATTATTAAAATTTTATAAAACATTCAATTATTATTATTATTATTATTATTATTATTATTATATTAGCATATATGTCAATTAAATTAATTAAAAAATTATTAAATATTTTTATAGATCTATATATTTTGTAAAAGGATTTATAAATATTTGTCGTATAAGATAAGATAAGCCTTTATTAGTCCCACAACGGGGAAATTCCAGGATTGCAACAGCACAGGGATAGCAACACTCAGAGCAACAATCAGAAGGCAAAAAAAAAAACAAGCAAGCAAGAGCAGCTAATATACATATGTACATATTACTATAAAATATATATATACACACACACACACACAGACACACAGTGCAGAGCATTGTAGCTAGATGGAATAAATATGTAAATATATAAACACCCACAGTACGGAGCATTGCAGCTAGGTGGAATAAATATGCAAGTATATAAACACACACAGTGCGGAGCAATGTAGCTAGATGGAATAATATGTAGATATATAAAAACATCAAGTATCATCACAAGTATCAATAGAATACTGGATAAACAACTCCCAACACTATTAGATATATTACAAATTTTATTGTCCAGTCTATACAAGAAAGACTTATTTCCAGATAAAAAGTCATCATACCCACATATTAATTTTAAGAGTATTTATCCACTACAGGTACATCACTCCCAGAAGATGTCGGACCCCCCACTGAAACCCTGGGTGATCATGAAGCAAGATGGTGTCATACTGTCTTCACACTTTCTGTTTTGACCAAAAATTAAACGCCAAATCAGTTTAATTGAAAGGCACAACAGAATCATTTACATTTATCAATGCACAACAAACTCCAGAAGACATTTCTACGAGTACACTGGCAGCAAGTGAGCGATCCAAGTTCTCTCTCTGTCTTTTTTCCTTGCTTGTGTTTTAATGTACCGATGGAAGCTGGCGTTGTTTCTGTCTTTCGTTGGAGTAGACGTGAAGGTGAAGACTGATGGTATGTAATCTGGGGAAAGAGGGTCACTGCTCTTCTCACCTTGAATATAGAGTAGGTAGAATATATAGTTTATACAGTTTGAGAAGCAATATAACGATTTATCATGTTTATATCATTCTTTTAATCCATGTAGACCTATTTATGTGGTACATTTATGAAGTACAAAGACCTATTTATGCGGTACATTTATGAAGTACAAAGTAATAAACAATGGTGGGAGGTTTAACTGTACCGGTGAATGTGAATTATTGTAAAAATACTCCTTTTTTTGGTAAATTTAATAATTTTTTTATTCATTGCAAAATAAACTCAGCCATATTGATCAACACATTAAATTTCAAGCAGGAGCATACATTCATGATCATTATCTTGTCATCTAGCAGTTGTCTAGTGCTAGGTCACAGATGGTAGGCCTTGGTGGTGCACACAGGGAGGGACATACCCATTTACCAGTGTTTACAATGATATAACATTACATCTATAGACACCGATACATCAGACATACCCGATATAAAATGCTGATTGCATAGCCGCGAGTAAGGCGACGGGCCACCCACCTCCTGTGCCTGTCTTCGTCAGCTGGGAACCGGTAAAACTTCAAGTTGGATCCCTTTTTCTGGCGATTTGTACACCCAAAGGCACAGCAGTGAAACACCATAGTCTAATCCAATGCCAACATAAAATCAAACAAAGATGTAGGTTGAAATCAGGTAAATACATATCGAGATCTGGTACACCGCTGAACAGCTGTTGAATGCGCCGTCCACTCGCTTCTGCCGTTCAATATGGCGGCGTAAACGAAAGGATGTGACATCACAGCAAATGGTCAATAGATGACACGCAGATACGAGATTAAAAAAGAACGTCACAAAGCTATGAGGCAAACGTCATAGAGCTCTGAGGAAAACGTCACAAAGCCCTGAGGAGAATGTCACAAAGCCATGAGGAAGACGTCACAAAGCTATGAGGAAAACATCACAAAGCTATGAGGAAAATGTCACAAAGCTATGAGGAAACATGGCCAAGATGTGTAGAGTGATGATATAGAGTGAAGTGATGATATAAAGTACGAGGAGACGAAGAAGAGTGATGTCTGAAGATAGAGTTGAGGTTCGATTGGACAGAGCAATGATGATAGAAGGACTACAGCTCCTGACCAGATGGAGTGATGATATAGAGTGAAGTACGTGGCGGTAATGCACACCTGTAAGTTGGTTGCCAACCGCCAATCAAATCTAAAAGAAGAAGAAGAAATTCAAGAAATCTGTGTCTGTCAGTGTGTGTGTCTGTGTGTATCACAGCCAAAGATCATAGGACCACCTATGATGTTCCTATGATGTTCCTATATATAACGACTCCTTATGTGTGAAATGTCCTATGATGTTCCTATGTAACAAAGATAGGCATCACTCACAATCATAGGACTCGCTATGACATCATCAAAGATCAAATGCAGGCATCATAGGACTCACTATGCCATCATCAAAGATCATAGGACTCACTATGCCATCATCAAAGATCATAGGACTCAGTATGACATCATCAAAGACAAAGGCAGTCATCACTCACAATCACAGGACTCGCTATGACATCATCAAAGTTCATAGGACTCGCTATGACACCATCAAATATCAAAGGCAGGCATCACTGAATGAGTGCTGACGTGCTTGCTTACACCCTTGTTTACACCTGCTTTCTACAGGCATGCACACGTAGGGACTAGTTTAAACTAAATTCCCATTCCCCAAAGTGCAAAATGCAACATTTATGAATATAACTCATAAAAGATCACAAAAATAGGTGATCTGACAAAAAAAATAAATAAGCGGTTCTTAAACAGTGGCTAATATTGGATGTCCCATTCATTTTCAATTATTCTGTAATTAATATTCACACAATCAATCTCAGTTCAGTCCCTTTCATATTTGTCAAACATGTGTGATTGCCTACATATAGGCTACACCTCTGTATTCCACTTTCAAACAGCCTACGTTTGGGCCTGTAAAGCCTGATTGAGTCACTCAGTCAAAATATGTCATTTTTATCAATAAAAGTTTAGCCACCACTCTGTGACCGCTGTGTCTTCATGTTCTGGCTTCAAGAAGTGTGGGCGGGGTTTCGGATTGACTCAGTGCTCATTGGACAATACGGCTTCAAGAAGTGTGGGCAGGGTTTCGGATTGACTCAGTGCTCATTGGACAATACACGGCATCACGACCTGTCAGTCACCACAGTGTTCCCTGGACAAAACAAGGAAGTGAAAAATAACAAATTTGACTAGAATGAATGAATGATTTTTATTTTTTTTTTTCGGATAGTACAGTACAGGTTAAAAGAAACTGAATAATATAACAACAAGGTCAAATTAGACAATGACTCCTCTGATTATACAATTCAACGTAAGTTATCCGAAATGGGTTATGGCTGAAGCCGCAGCTTATATTGCCCATCCATATTCCATCCAAGAATTCAAAAGAGAAAAAGAGAAAACAGACCAGAGCGATTACAATTCAAAACAAAGCTAAGACAAAATGTGACAGAGAAAAAAAAAAAAAAACTATGCTAAGCTAAGTTAAGCGATTACTATTCAAAAACAAATCTAAGACAAAATGTGACAGAAAAGAAAAAAAAAAAAAACTAAGCTACAACACAACACAGGCTGGATATGTCAATCCTTATGTGATTTTACATGTCATCTTGTAAATATGTTTGGAGTATTTCTTCCTTTAGTTTTTGTTTAAATTGTCCAAGCGTTGTACATGATTTTAATTCAGGTCCAAAATCGTTCCATAATCTGACTCCTTGCACTGAAATACAGTGTTGCTTGGTGGTTGTTCTCACTGTAGGCTTTTGAAATATACATGTTCCTCTGAAGTGATATCGTTTCTCCCTTATTTGGAACAACTTTTGGATATTTGTGGGCAGTGATAAATTCTTCACTTTAAACATTATTATTGCAGTTTTAAAGTCAACCAGATCTTTCAACTTGAGAGTTTTTTGTTTAAGAAAAAGTGGGTTTGTTGGTTCCCTGTAAGCTGCTTTGTTTATTATTCTAATAGCTCTCTTTTGAAGCATAAAGAGTGGATATATGTTTGTTTTATATGTATTTCCCCATACTTCATTACAATATGTCATGTATGGGAGTATTAGTGAATGATACAAGGTGTATAGTGTGGGTTGATTAGTGTAACGTCGGGGCCATTTTAAGGGAGCCAGGGATTTCCCAGCATGCTTTGCCAGTTTGAAACGTTACTGTGTGTGTTAAATGTGTTACTTCTGAGTTATACTGCTGTGTCATTATAACTGCATTATAATGGCCCAGCAGTGTTTAGCAGGATTAGGGCAAGATGTATCATGTGTGTGTAACCGTGATGTAAACAGAGGTCTGTGAGAATGACCTCCCCGGCTCTGTGTACTAAGTTGCAGGTTGGGGGGTTGGGGTGTACAAAATAAATCTGGTTGATCAGAGCCATCTGCTCCATTGTCTTTTTGTGTGAACCCTACAAACGTCACACTGGTGTCAGGAGTGGGATATGGAGCAAGATGAGGATCCAGGCGGAGGTACAGCGGCCGGAGCGATTCATCGCTCAGCCGGGAACGGAGTATAGAGCAAAGACGCCAGCCCCTGGAGAGCTTCGCTGCGATAGACGGAGCAGAGCAAACCAGCCCCGTTTCCCGCCCTTTTCAGGGCAGGACGGGCTGGCGATTCCAGAGCGATTAGGAGCTGCAATCGACCGGGAGATGACCGTCCCATCCATCCAGCAGTGGGCCAAGATTCCCCGCTACAACGGCGAGAACCTGTTGGATGACCGCCTGGCCCAGGTCGAGTTGGCTGCCGCGCTGATCATCAGAGGAAACCACCGTGCTGAGAGCGAGTGGAGGAGGAGCTACGGCAGATCACAGCCGTATGGGGCCCATGGGGCCGTATGGGGCGCTGACATCGGGACGATGTCAGCGCCCCATTACTGCTTTGGACAGGAGATCCCACTTCTGACACCAATGTAACGTGCTGCTCGACATGGCGACGTCCCACCGGGAGATTCGAACTCACGCCTCCCGCTCCGGAGTCCCGCACCCTACCTGTGTCGCCAATAGGGTCAACCCACTTGGCAAGCCAAGTAGGGTGCTCATATTGAGTTCGCTACATTATTATTGCAGTTTTAAAGTCAACCAGATCTTTCAACTTGAGAGTTTTTTGTTTAAGAAAAAGTGGGTTTGTTGGTTCCCTGTAAGCTGCTTTGTTTATTATTCTAATAGCTCTCTTTTGAAGCATAAAGAGTGGATATATGTTTGTTTTATATGTATTTCCCCATACTTCATTACAATATGTCATGTATGGGAGTATTAGTGAATGATACAAGGTGTATAGTGTGGGTTGATTCAGCAAATATTTCACTCTGTGTAATATTGCAATTGATTTGGATACTTTACCTTTAATATAATTAACATGTGACTTCCAACACAGTTTATTATCAATTATTACTCCAAGAAATTTAGTTTCAGATACCCTTTCAATCTCTACACCATTTACACTGAGTTTAGGTACTGGGTTGTTGTGATGGTTGTTAAAGACTATAAATTTTGTCTTACTTAAATTGAGCGTTAATTTGTTTGAATCAAACCACAGTTTAAGCTTTCCTAATTCCTTTCCGAGTGTATCCAGAAGTTGTTCCAAATTGTTTCCACTGCATAATAGATTAGTGTCATCGGCAAACAATATTAAGTCCATTTTTTCTGAAACTTTACATATATCATTTATATACATATTGAATAATAATAATGGTCCCAAAACTGAATCCTGTGGGACTCCACAGGTAACCTTCAGTAACTGTGAGTTTTTGTTGCTAACACATACATACTGATATCTATTCTTTAAGTAACTACTTAACCAGGACAGTGCTACCCCTCTAATACCACAATTTTGTAGTTTCTTTAATAACAAATTATGATCCACTGTATCAAATGCTTTTTTAAGATCCAGGAATACTCCAACTGAATACTCTTTATTTTCGATGGCTGTTGATATTTTTTCTGTAAATTCCACTAGGGCATATGCAGTTGTCCTCTTGTGTCTGAACCCATATTGCTGCTCACACAATAAATAGAAAAAGATAATACTGAAGATTTAATGCTTAAAAAAATTATACTATGAAGTTGCAGTGATTGCGTAGATCTAAAGGATAATTCGACATATGTGGAGAACATGAGGTGCGCGAGCAGACTGGGCGGAGCGTCAGTGGGGACCCGGGTCTGACAAAGAATACCGGTGTATCAACACAGAACTTGCCAGGAGAAGCAGCAGCCTAACTGGGCGGACCACAGTCCTTCGCGAGGCGGCACCCCCAGCCTGCCCAGTCAGCAGTAGACGGGAGTACCTGCTTCTGCTTTACCTGTGTGCGCAGGACTGCGAGTCCCCCCTCCCGTAAGAGTATCTAAAAATTAAAAACTTAATACCACCATGATTGTGGAGCGGAATGGCCGGAATGACTTAATGACCAAATGCAGGACACAAAAACACCCAAATAATGAAATACATCATTTTTTTTAGTTAAATATTTACTGACAAATGGGCAACGCTGATGCAACGGTTGCAGTAAAGCGGGTCCTTCTGCTGTGAATAATAATAGCTAGATAGATGTACTTTATTGATGTTGGGTGTTTTGTAGTTAATTTGGTTGATTACAGTTTAAAAAAAAACTTATAATAACAAAATATTGGTAAAATATAAAATGATGCACTACAATGGGTCTCAAATATTTGTAAATGTGTCCTGTTATAGCACTGCATGGGTTTATTGATGATACACAGAAGAAATTCAGCATTACACTCAACTCCATCACTGAACAGTGATATAAGCTAAAATAATTATCATGGTGACTGGACCACTCCCATTCCCCAAAGTGCAAGATACACTATTATGAATAGATCAGACAAATAAGTGATACTGACAAACAAATAAAGAAGGGATCTGAAACAGCTCGCTAATATTGGATGTCCCATTCATTGTCAATATTTAGGTGTTCTGTAATTAATATTTACACAGTCAAATAAATCAGTGCCATTTAGTCCATTTTATATTTGTCAAAGTCTAACATGTGATCGCCTACATACAGGCTACACCTCTTTGTATTCCACTTTCAAACATAGCCTACATTTGGGCCTGTAAAGCCTGGGATACCCGTTTCAGACAGGAATACTTGCGTTCTACGGGCATGCACTAGCACATTTAAAAACACTGACAGAGAGAGACAAGAAGCGTAACAGGAGCTGAAACCATTTAGGTAAGAGAGATAATGCTGTAATAGAAGAAAAACAAACACCACTAAGCTGTGGAGATTTAACCCCTTAATATTCCGGCCAATTTCCCCAAAAATGCCTAAAAATAACATACCCAAAGTAAATCAAAAGCTGTTCTTCACCCCTTTGCAGTATATTCATGGGGTTGGTCTCATTCAAAATAAAACACTAAATACTTTGGCAAAACATCCCTCTAAGTGCTTCTGCCACTGAGTAACAGTGGTGTAAACATACTAAAATAAAGTTTGCCTGTTTTTTTGTTGTTGTTGTTGTTTAGACACAGATGCCTGAAAATAACATACAACTGTTAGATACTGGCTGGAAAACACAATAGGAATGTAGAACCAAGTGTTATCAAGTTCAGGGCCCTGTTCCAGAAAGCAGGTTTAGTGGCTTACCTGGGTAAGTCAACTCAGAGTTTGTGGTAACTCTGAGTTTTTGGTTCCAAAAAGTCAAAGTATGTTTGTAACTATGGTAACAAAGGCTTAACCTTATCCTGACTAGGTTATGTTCGGGGTATGTTTAGAATATTTAAACTTAAGAGGAACCACATCCACAAACAGAAGTGTGATGGCAGAGAATCAGATAACTTGTCACTCAAAATCACTTTTAATAAAACACACCATCAACTAATTTGTTGTTAACATGCCTTCTTCATTTCCTGAACATCATTTCCCCTCTCTCTTCACATGCAGAAATTTCATCTCCAAATTTATTTTCTGATTTTTTTGCAACGACAGTGAAACCTGGAGGGGGGTGATTGGGAGGAACTGCCTGCCCGATCTGAACCCGAGTGGTGTTCAGTTATTGGACTTCTGTGCTAACCACAGTCTGTCTATAACGAACACCATGTTCAAGCATAAGGGTGTCCATATGTGCACCTGGCACCAGGACACCCTAGGCCACAGGTCGATGATCGATTTTGTTATCGTATCATCAGACCTGCGACCGTATGTCTTGGACACCCGAGTAAAGAGAGGTGCAGAGCTGTCAACTGATCACCACCTGGTGGTGAGTTGGATCCGATGGCAGGGGAGGAAGCCATTCAGACCTGGTAGACCCAAACGTATAGTGAGGGTGTGCTGGGAGCGTCTGGCTGAGGCCCCTGTCCGGGAGGTCTTCAACTCCCACCTCCGGAAGAACTTCAACCACATTCCGAGGGAGTCTGGAGACATGGAGTCTGAATGGGCCATGTTCTCCACCTCTGTTGTTGAAGCGGCAGCCCAGAGCTGCGGCCGCAAGGTGGTCGGTGCATCTCGTGGTGGCAACCCCCGAACCAAGTGGTGGACACCAGTGGTGAGGGGGGCCATTAAGCTGAAGAAGGAGTCCTATCAAGCTTGGTTGGCTTGTGGGACTCCCGAAGCAGCTGAGGTGTACCGGCAGGCCAAGCGGAGTGCAGCTCGGGTGGTTGCTGAAGCAAAAACCCGGGTATGGGAGGAGTTCGGTGAGGCCATGGAACAAGACTTTCGGTCGGCTTCAAAGAGATTCTGGCAAACTGTTCGGCGGCTCAGGAGGGGAAAGCAGCTCCCCGTCCACACTGTGTATGGTGCGGATGGGACACTGTTGACTTCAACTGGGGATATCGTCGGGCGGTGGAAGGAATACTTCGAGGATCTCCTCAATCCCACTGATACGCCTTCCACAGAGGAAGCAGGGTTTGGGGACGAGGGGGATGACTCGCCTATCACAGGGGCTGAGGTCGCCAAGGTGGTTAAAAATCTCCTTGGTGGCCGGGCCCCGGGGGTGGACGAGATTCGCCCCGAGTACCTCAAGGCCCTGGATGTTGTTGGGTTGTCATGGTTGACACGCCTCTGCAACATTGCGTGGAGGTCGGGGGCAGTGCCTTTGGCATGGCAAACCGGGGTGGTGGTTCCTCTCTTCAAAAAAGGGGACCGGAGGGTGTGCTCCAACTTTAGAGGGATCACACTCCTCAGCCTCCCTGGGAAGGTCTATGCCAAGGTAGTGGAGAGGAGAGTCCGGCCGTTGGTCGAACCTCGGATTCAGGAGGAGCAATGTGGTTTTCGTCCTGGCCGTGGCACATCGGACCAGCTCTTTACCCTCTCGAGAATTCTTGAGGGTTCGTGGGAGTTTGCCCAACCAGTTTACATGTGTTTTGTGGACTTGGAGAAGGCATTTGACCGCGTCCCTCGTGGATTTTTGTGGGGGGTGCTTCGGGAGTATGGGGTATCGGGCTTGTTGTTACGAGCTATTCGGTCTCTGTACGACCGTTGTGAGAGTTTAGTTCGCATTGCCAACACTCGGTCGGAGTCATTCCCAGTGAGAGTTGGACTCCGCCAGGGCTGCCCTTTGTCACCGGTCCTGTTCATAATTTTTATGGACAGGATTTCTAGGCGCAGCCAGGGAATGGAGGGTGTCATGCTTGGTGACCACAGGATCTCATCTCTGTTGTTTGCAGATGATGTTGTCCTGTTGGCTTCATCCAGCAATGACCTACAGTTCTTGCTGGGACGGTTTGCCGCTGAGTGTGAAGCGGCTGGGATGAGAATCAGCACCTCCAAGTCCGAGTCCATGGTCCTCAGCCGGAAAAAGGTGGATTGTCCTCTCCGGGTTGGGGACAGGCTCCTGCCCCAAGTGGAGGAGTTTAAGTATCTTGGGGTCTTGCTCACAAGTGAGGGGAAAATGGAGCGAGAGATCGACAGACGGATTGGAGCAGCATCTGCAGTGATGCGGACGTTGTACCGGTCTGTTGTGGTGAAGAGGGAGCTTAGTTCTAAGGCAAAGCTGTCGATTTACCAGTCAATCTACGTTCCTACTCTCACCTATGGTCACGAGCTTTGGGTAATGACCGAAAGAACGAGATCGCGGATACAAGCGGCTGAAATGAGCTTTCTCCGTAGGATTGCTGGACTCACCCTCAGAGATAGGGTGAGGAGCTCAGTCATCCGGGAGAGGCTCAGAGTAGAACCGCTGCTCCTCCACATTGAAAGGAGTCAGTTGAGGTGGTATGGGCATCTGATTAGGATGCCTCCTGGACGCCTCCCACTTGAGGTGTTTCAGGCACGTCCCACTGGGAGGAGACCCCGGGGCAGACCCAGGACTCGGTGGAGAGACTATGTCTCCCAGCTAGTCTGGGAACGCCTTGGTATCCCCTCTGAAGAGCTGGAGCAGGTGGCTGGGGAGAGGGAAGTCTGGGCTTCTCTGCTTGAACTGCTGCCTCCGCGACCCGGACCTCCGGAAAAGCGGTAGAAGATGGATGGATGGATGGATGGATGGATTTTTTTTTCTATTGTAATAGACTTTGTACAGATCCTTTGCTGGTAACTGCAATGAAATGCTTACATTTAATGGTCTTAAAGGTAAAATATTAATTTCTGTTTAGCAGTAATTTGTCTCACATTAAGAGCAATAAAATCAGTTTCTTACATTGTCAAATTGCTGCACAGATTTTGGAGGCTCCACTACACTGCCCTGTTCAGGCTCTCATGGAACAGAAATAAGTTCTGCAGCAAATCCTCCTTCTTCAAACACCACAGTCGCATATTGAATGCTTGGCACATACTGTTCATAGACCTCAGTGGACCCTCTGGACCCTCCATATCCACTTCTGTCACAGCTGATGCAGTCTCCCCTTCAGCCTTATAATTGTATTAACAATCTTATAGGCTTTGGTCTAATGAAGGATAAGTTGTCAAAAAGGGGAAAAACTATAGATTATAAGACTAGGACACCATATTGGACTGTGAAGGTGATAAAACTGTAAAAACGTCAAGATGCACGGTGGCGCAGTGGTTAGCACTGCGGCAGCACAGTTTACCCTCGGCCGGGGGATCGCGGGGATCATGAGATCGTGGGTTCGATCCCTGCCCCTGGCCAACAGTGATCTGTGTGGAGTTTGCATGTTCTCCCCGTGTTGCGTGGGTTTACTCCGGGATTTCTCCGGTTTCCTCCCACATGCCAAAAACATGCAGGTTAGGGATACGGGGCGCTTGCGCACGCAGCGACCGGCAGCTGGTGGCTTGTCACCAGACTGCAAAACAAATCTACCTACGGGTACAAAATAAGTACAAAAAAAAAAAGATCAACGCAAGGAAAACTAGGGAGCTGGTGGTGGACTGCCGCAGGCAAGGACAACCCCTCACAGCACCAGTAAATATACAGGGAACAGACGTCGAGATGGTGACATCCTACAAGTACCTGGGTGTTCATCTGAACAATAAACTAGACTGGTCACACAATACTGATGCACTCTACAAGAAGGGACAGCACAGGCTGTTCCTACTGAGGAGACTCAGGTCTTTTGGTGTACAAGGGGCGCTGCTGAAGACATTCTACGACACGGTGGTGGCATCAGCCATCACTTTTGGAGTGGTCTGCTGGGGCAGTGGCGTTACAGCAGCCGATAGGAAGAGACTGAACAAACTGATCAAGAAAGCTAGCTCTGTCCTGGGGCAACGCCTTGACCCAGTGGAGGAGATGGGAGAGAGAAGGATGGTGGCTAAACTGTCATCCCTGCTGGAGTCCGAGTCCCACCCTATGCAGGACATACTGAACGCACTGAGGAGCTCATTTAGCAGCAGACTACATCATCCTAGGTGCACAACCGAGAGGTTTCGCAGGTCCTTCCTACCTACGGCTGTCAGACTGTATAACCTAAGCAGGGCTGCTCGCAGAGATAGCAAAAAAAAGTAACAACCTAATAGTATTGAATGCAAAAGACGCAACAGACTTACACAATCGTCCCCTCCGGTATACAACTAGGAAAATACCGGTTGCTACGGAGGGTGACAATATAATCATACCATGTAGGATAACTAGGTAGACGGTTATGCTGTTCATTCCATCTAGCTACAATGCTCCGCACTGTGTGTGTTTATATATCTATTCCATCTAGCTACAGTGCTCCGCACTGTGTGTTTATACTGTATATTTATATGTACATATGTATACTCACTGCTCTTGTTTTTTCTTGTCTTCTGATTGTTGCTTTGAGTGTTGCTGTCCCTGTGCTGTTGCAATCCTGGAATTTCCCCATTGTGGGACTAATAAAGGCTTATCTTATCTTATCTTATAAAAATACCAAATTCATTCAATGAAAAAAGATGGGCTTGTGAGGGAAATTGGTTGAACAGACACCCCTACACACCCCAATACACCCCTGAAAAGGTTTGAAAAATTAACACAACAGCAAGGCTTGCATAGTGTTGCCTTATTGTAATTGCAATATGGGAAAAAAATAAAATCCATACTGTATAGTCTGATTAACTATGTGGGGAAAGTTAAAAAGCCTTAACAGAGCTTCACAAAATAAACTATGAAGGACAGAATCATCAGACTTTCTTACATTTTACCAGGGCAGTACCCAAATATCCACTTATCTGGATATCTGCTCATGACAGTGGTATTTATTTTTTTAAAATTTGGTATTTGGATATTTGCTCCTTCACCCAAACTGTTCAATTTTAACTATGCTAATTCTGATTTACTGAATTTAAAAAAGGGTTACAAAATTACATGAATAAATTTAGAAATATATAAAGAAAAAAAACCTTCAAATTCATGTGACAAAATTGCAAATTTATGAACAAAAAAAAAATTACATTTACAAAGAAATCTGCAAAACATATCTTTGCGAAAATTATTTCAAATTACAGTGGTACCTCTACTTACGAACGTCTCTACATACGGAATTTTCAGGTTACGACACGCCTCAACGGGAAAATATTGCCTCTTGTTACGAAAGAAATTTCAGGATACGAAAGGCAAAAATACAGTACGCGCTGCTACTCGCAGCTCCCAGAGTTTACCGAACGTAAACATACTTGTAGCTGCTCTGCCATTGGCTATCGCCTAGCATCTTCCTGGCATCCCATTGGCCACGAAGTGTTCGGACAGTTTTACGTGTGTGTATTAACTTTTATTCACTATGGACCCCAAGAAAGTGATGGAGAAAAGTGGAAAAGAAGAAAAGAAGAAGAAGAGAGTTTTTTTGTCCATACAAACAAAGCAAGAGATAATAGAAAAGTATGAAAAAGGGATGCGTTTGGTTGATCTCGCCAAAGAATATGGCCGTAATACATCTACGATCGGCACGGTATTAAAACAAAAGGAAGCCCTAAAAGCTATGACTCCTTCCAAAGGCCTCTCTGTCATTTCGAAGAGGAGGTCGGCAGTGAACGATGAGATGGAGAGGTTGTTACTCGTGTGGATAAAGGAGAAAGAGATAGCTGGTGACACAGTGACCGAGGCCATAATTTGCGAAAAGGCAACCGCCATCTTTAATGACCTCGTGAAGGAGGATGCAGGCGAGGGAACTTCGGCGCAAGAACTACACCAGGAGTTTAAGGCATCGCGTGGGTGGTTCAAGAGGTTCAAAAGGAGGACTGGAATTCACTCTGTTCTTCGGCATGGCGAGGCATGTAGCGCCGACCACAAAGCGGCCGACGAATTTGTGCGAAAATTCAAACAATTGGTGATCGATGAAGGCTACGTTGCACAGCAAGTTTTTAATTGAAAAGATGCCTCGCCGTACCTTCATCACAGTAGAAGAGAAGAAAATGCCAGGCCACAAGCCCATGAAGGACCGCCTTACACTTGCCCTTTGTGCCAATGCCAGTGGGGATTGCAAAATCAAGCCCCTGCTGGTGTACCACTCCGAAAATCCCAGAGCATTCAAGGCTCACAAAATATTTTGATGCATTTTTATGATTTATAAAAAAATTTATGTCCGAATTTTGGGGGGCTTGGAACGGATTAGGGCATTTACATGGAAAACGCGTCTCTACTTACGGAATTTTCAGGTTACGAAACTACTTCCAGAACCAATTAATTTCGTAAGTAGAGGTACCACTGTACATGGAAAAATGGCATACTATAAAAAAATTACTATAAAAATAGCAAAATTACAAGAAAAAAAGGCTCTCAAATTTACACGAAAAGCTGCAAATTTATGAAAAAATATACAAATTTACATGAAAAAAATCTTTATAGCTAAAGCCATTATATCTGAATATAATGATAAAGGTTGTAAAATATCCTACTGCCTCACAATGCACTCGATTTATAACATCACATTATTCTGTACACTTATTTTTTTTAACAGAAAATGAATTTGACAAGGACGTCCAAGCAGGGGCTTGAACTCACAACCTTTCACATCAAGAGCCCGGCACTATACTTATGTCACTAATAGGCTTGATCACTTTGCAAATCAAATAGCGATACTTAGAGATATACTTAGAGATATAAACTTATATAGATTGTCCACTGGTGAAGAATCCATAAAACAATCCATAAAACTCACTTCATGCAGTCGGCAGTTCAGCTCCCTGTATCTTTGGCTGATGTCGCTGTTTTTTCTTCTTGATTGTGATTTTTTTTTTCCCCACTCCTCATGCCTCCAAGAGTACTTGTAACTCTTCCTCAGACAATTAATTCTCTCCCTTTGCCTCCACTGCTTGTGGTTTCTGTGCTCAACACATGTTGTCTTAGTAGGGTTGCCCTGAATGCGCATGTCTCAAGGTCAGTTAACTCTGAGTTGATCAAACAGAGTCATAACCAGCGTTCTGGAACCAGAAACTCGGAGTAAGTTCTGGCAGGTTCACTTAACCCTGAGTTTCGGGTTTATTTCAGGCCATGTCAACCCTGTTTTCTGGAATACCCCCCAGGTCAAAATTTTGTAATACTACTACAAAAAATGAACATATTACACCGTTTTTTTCTCAGGTTGCAACCAGGCATTTTTGAACTTGGGTGTGCCACTGGCACAGGTTGGCACATACCTTGGAAAAACGTTTATAACTTTTGAATGCTTCAACATAGAAGTGTCATCTTGGGCTCTAATGGAAGGTGATGCTCAGGGCTATCCGGCCCCATATCCGGATACACTGTCAGTAGTAATGACACAGAGTAAGTCAAGTCTAAACATTACACACAAGGTTGGCAGAAGTGACTCAGCTTTGTAGAAGCAACCAACCATTACGTACGGGAGACGCATGGGCTTTATAGGGGGCGTGTGTGACAAACCCAGCCTTATCAGGTATCATTAAGTTCAGAAATTAATTGGCTCCATGACACATCCATAGTCAGCATACTCAACTGTAATTGGCTCATTTTGTTTGCATTAGGTGTGGAGCTGGTCCTTGATGCTAAGTAGGCACTCACTGAGTACTGAAGGCTGTGAAAACACAAAGGAAAGGCCTATTGGGTCAAATGAGGTATTGATGAAATCTAGACTGTCACGTGAGTCTTTTGGGCTTCTGTTTATGTCACTACCTCTCTGGGAAATTTAGTTTTTATAGCATGTGAACAAAAAAACAAAAAAAGAAGGAAGTCAGCCGGCTGGGTTTCAAATTAATGATGCGATTTTATCAGTATTTTCCCCTGTAATCATCTAGATCAGGGATGGGCAGTGAGGGCCATTCCACTGCAGATTTTCTGTTCCACTCAGTCTCTTCAGCAGGTGTTTGCACTGATAAGCTTGAAGGATTGCTTATTAGAGAAAGCAACTGCTGAAGAGACTGGGTTGAAAAGAAAACCTGCAGTTGAATGGTCTTCCATGGCACATAGTTGCCCATCCCTGATCTAGATGGAAAATAAATCTTACTCAAATTGACCTACTGGACCTTTTGCAATAAAACCGAACCATATTTGTTGGACTATCATTAATTATAGGACTCCAAGAACGCTTCATTGGTGAGTAAACAGACCTGTTGTGCTGCTTGCTAAAACTCAGAGTGATGCAGAACCTGTCAGGTTTCAGCTACTGCACAACCCAGGAGTTCTGCCCCCAACCTGTTGATGGCCTTCCTGTCCTGGCCCCACCTGGACTGACCATGGACAGGCAGACATACATTTATGAAAAGATCAGGCCTTTCTGTTCTGACGAGGCAAAAGACATTACATGCCCAGCAGCAAAGGTCACAGCTCAGAAGAGCATGCAGAAGAGGATGATGGTGTGATATCACTACTCTGCCTGCATATCGACTGATGGACAGAACTCACAGTGGTTACAGCCCCTTTAGGGTTGGAAGGGCCAGCTAACCCTGGAAGACACTTCTTTAAGAAGCTGAGGATTTCATTGTTTACATGTGCACCATTATATGGGCCCCACTGTTAAGAAATCCAAGTGCTTGGTAAACATACAGACATTTGGGTACATGCAAAAAAGGTTGGGCTACTCCCCAAGATGCAAATTTCATTGTGTCTTAAAGCACTTCATAGTTTGCTATACACTAACATTTTTATTACTGAGTGAGAAAATAAACTTAGATTTGTTATTCACTTTTTTATGGTTGTCCTGGACATTTCATTTTGATTAAAAAAAATTACTGACATTTAAAATATTTAAGTTTTTGGAGAACAATATAATAATAATATATATATACGTATATAAAATATAATAATAGTTTATGAGTGAAGTAGTTCTTCAGTGGAGGTACAGCATCTTTTATCATTTATCACTATTTTGCATTCTTCAAAACACCCCCTTTTCTTTCTAGGAACCTCCTCAAGGAGGGTTTCCAGAGCTCCTTTTGATAAGCACTGTAAAGGGGTTGGGTTCATGCTAAGTCATGCAAATGACCAGCTTTTGTTACGACCCCCCACCTGGCTTCCCTAGAAGGCAACAATCGTTGGAAACTTTGAACCTGATTTTCTCAGAGAAGTAGTTTGAGAGGTACTAACATTCAAATGGACACAGCTTCTTCAAATCTTTTTGGATTTCCATGTGTTAGAAGTCATTGGAAAGCTTAGATTCCACACCTTTAGAATCTGTAAATAACTCAAAATACCCTTCGGAAGCCTTGTTCCTGGTTTTTCCATGGCTGGTCACAAATGCTATGTTGCTATGTCGTGCTAGCTTGTTTGATGCTTTATTTAATTCCAGTGTCATGATTGTATCTCAGATCTGTTTTAATATCCAAATAGATGGCAATCTAAACTTTCAAACGATGTAAGGCATGACTATCCAGTCTAAACATGTTTACCACACTTCACTGTGTTGCAGCAGAAACATTAAAACCTCCCACAGGCAGAATAGCAGAATGTGAACAGAAATTCAATATAGTCAAAAGCAAAGAATAGCCTATGACGCAGAAATCAATATGTCCCCATAGCCAGTAGCATGAAGGAAGTGTGATCCCTAAAATGTTGAATTCATTATGAAGAAGCGAAGATTTAATTCCACAGGAATACTTTTCTGTCATCATTTCAACAGAAAAGAGTGAGAGGTGAACATGGCTTAAAAATACAAGAGAAAATACAAAACGCGCCCAGACTATCACACTCATAGAATTTTAGCCGATAAGCAGACAACAATCTCTGATCTCTGTGTCTCCTTCACACTTGTCTGTAGGGACTTCAGACTATGTGAATTCATTTTAAAACATCCAGGTGTCAGATAAGCTTTCAAAAGGAGTTTTATTTAAAAACACTGGACTAAAAACTAATTAAAATACAAACAAGACGTTTCAGTGTTCATCCAAACACCATCATCAGTTGTCAGACTGCAGCAGGAAGTGTCTCTGGCCAATGAATAACTTGCAAGGAAGTCACACGACCTGTGAGAAATGTAGTCCATGGTATGCATCCAAAGAGGAGAAAAAAAAATGAATGTAGTCCATGGTATATGACCAAAGAGGAGAGAAAAAAACAACAACCTAGGGCTCCCCCTTTAAACCTGAGATGTGGAGCAAGTTCATTTGTCCATAAAGTGTCAAGGAATGGTTTTTAACAAGGCATTGTAAGCTGAGGACAGATGATGTCTCCCTCCTCTGTTAAGGGAGGGCCGTTCCACTTTAACATAGATGGCTTCTTTAACACCTCTTTCAAACCACCCCTCTTCTCTGTCCAAAATGTGCATATCTTGGTCTCGAAAAATGTGTTGTTTTTGTTGCAAGTGAGTATAGATGGCTGAAGTTTGTCCAGACAAATTTTCTCTATGTTGTGACATACGTTTACAGAGCTGCTGTTTTGTTTCCCCGATATAAAGATCGTCACACTCCTCACTACATTTGACAGCATATACCAGGTTGCTTTTTTTATGTTTTGGTATCTGGTCTTTGGGATGAACCAACCAACATCACAGAGTATTCCTGGGTTTAAAATACACAGGTATGCTGTATTTGGAGAAAATCCTGCGAAACCTTTCAGACAGCCCCGACACATGGAATGACTATATATGCTTTCTCTTGATTTTCCACTCCATTTCTCCTAGAGGCCTTGAATTCTTTTTACGTTTCCTGTGAGTTTTAATCAAAGTCCAATCTGGATAACCACACTGTTTTAAAGCTTGTTTTATATGGACATGTTCCTTTTCCGTAGCTTCTGAATCTGTGGGTATGGTTTCTGCACGATGTTGCAATGTGCGAATCACTCCCAGTCTGTGCTCAAGTGGGTGGTGTGAATCAAACACACCACCCACACCATCAGTCTTTCTGCTCGGTTCTTGACGGAGTTCAGCATAATCCTTTGCCGTGATATTTTTGCATGTTTTATCAAGTCAGTGGTGTAAAATTGTAAATGCTGCTACCACACAGCAACGTACTGAGGCGAGTCAGTTTTTAACACCTCCCTTAAGTTATGCCACGTGCCGTCCTGCCTCAAATCCTCCACCATCATCCCTGTCCCCAAGAAGCCACGGATCACTGGACTTAATGACTACAGACCTGTAGCGCTCACCTCTGTAGTCATTAAGTCCTTTGAGCGCCTGGTCCTGCCCCACCTCAAGTCCATCACCACCCCTCTCCTGGACCCGCTGCAGTTTGCCTACCGAGCCAACAGGTCTGTAGACGACGCAGTCAACCTGGCCCTCCACTCCATCCTGCAGCACCTGGACTCCCCGGGAACCTACGCCAGGATCCTGTTTGTGGACTTCAGCTCCGCATTCAACACCATCCGCCCCGCTCTGCTCCGGGACAAGCTGTCCCTGCTCAACGTGCCTGACTCCCTCTGCAGGTGGATCACCGACTTCCTGACGGACCGGAGGCAGCATGTGCGGCTGGGAAAGACTGTCTCAGACTCTACTAGCATCAGCACCGGATCACCCCAGGGCTGTGTACTTTCCCCCCTACTCTTCTCCCTTTACACCAACTCCTGCACCTCCAGCCACCAGTCTGTCAAGTTGATCAAGTTTGCGGACGACACCACCCTCATCGGGCTCATCTCCAACGGCGACGAGTCCGCCTACAGGAGAGAGGTGGCCCAGCTGGCGTCCTGGTGCAACAATAACAACCTGCAGCTGAACGCTCTGAAGACAGTGGAGATGATTGTAGACTTCAGGAAAGTCACTACCCCTCTGCCCCCCCTCACCCTCTCAGGCTCTCCCATCACCACTGCTGATTCCTTCCGCTTCCTAGGCACTACCATCACCAGGGACCTCAAATGGGAGCCGACCATCAGCTCACTCATCAAAAAAGCCCAGCAGAGGACGTTCTTCCTGCGGCAGCTGAGGAAGCTCAAGCTACCCACCAAGATGTTAGTGCAGTTCTACACAGCCATCATCGAGTCCATCCTCACCACCTCCATAACCGTGTGGTACGCAGGAGCCACTGCCAGGGACAGACTAAGGCTGCAGCGCGTCGTGCGCACTGCTGAGAAGGTGATCGGCTGCAAGCTCCCATCTCTCCAGGATCTGTACATCTCCAGGACCCGGAGGCGTGCTGGCCGGATCATAGCCGATCCCTCACACCCTGGTCACGTACTGTTTGCCCCCCTCCCCTCTGGTAGAAGACTTTGGTCCATCCAGACTAAAACCTCCCGTCACATGAACAGCTTCTTCCCCTCTGCCATCAGACTGCTGAACACTAAGTGACTTATTGACTCTCGTGCACTATGTACAGCAGCTCAACCAGACTCATGTCAATCATCACTGTTTTCTTCCTGCATTACCGACTGCACTATATAGTTCTCCACAGTATCTGCTGCTCGCTAATATATTTTAACTGCTGACCAGTATCACTTACTCTTATTCTACACTTTATTGCATGTATAGTTTATTTCTTTTATCATGTTTAATGTTGCAGCATTGCACCGAGACAAATTCCTAGTTTGTGTACTACATGAACAATGGCAATAAACCTGATTCTGATTCTGATTCTGATTCTGAGTCTCACAGACAGACTCCAGTGATGCGACGCTTGTTGCCTCTGATTATAGAAGCCCTGCGCAGCGTGACTGACAACAGGATCGCACCTTCATTTTAATATCGGATCGGTAAATTACTTTTATTCCTTACCGATACCGATCCAGCTACTTTGCCTGGATCGGACCCGATACCGATACCACGTATCAGGTCGGCTCATCCCTAATATACAGTATACATGACTGCCATCCAAGAGAAACAAGGACAAGCCAATCAGAAGACAGACATGACAGCACTAACTGATGAAGACAATAAGCATATTATCATTTCATAACAACATTTCATTATTTATTTATTTTTATTTATTTACCTTTATTTAACCAGGAAAAAAACCTGTTGAGATTAAAAACCTCTTTTTCAAGGGAGTCCTGGCTAAGAGGCAGCAAAAAAATCACAAATACACTTACAATGACATACAAATCATATAAAACAGTTACAAATTAGTGAGGCCGTCTCAAGTGTTCTCAATCTGGATTTAAAGTCGTTCAATGAAACAAGTTCCGTTAGTTTCCAGTCTTTTTGCAACATGTTCCATGTAGAGGGGGATGAGAACATGAAAGCTCTTTTTCCCAGCTCAGTACGGGCAAATGGAACAGAAAGCAACAAATGATCATTAGAACGCAAACCATAAGAATCAACACTTCTCAGTGTGATCAAATTACAAATGTAAGGGGGCAACAGTCCAAGCATGGCCTTGTAAATAAAAATGTACCAGTGAGTCAACCTCCTGGTGGACAAAGAGGGCCATCCCACTCTAGAATACAGTTCACAGTGATGGGTCAAGGCTCTAAATCAAAATCTAGCTCAAAATCTAGCTCAAAATCAAATGCAAGCATGTCACAGCCAGACCCCTCCGCAAACACAGCAGTTACATAACTATGCAATATTAAAACCCAAAATTATATATATGCTTTCTACTCCTGTGGGGTGAGAGATGGGTGGCCTTCACCATGCATAGAGCCAATCAGGTTAACCAGTGAGTGCCAACATTGCCAGGTTTGGGCCAGCTCCTCTGCGTCATCAACAGCAACTCCAAGCTGTCGGAGGTCTCTCTCCACCACATGGGACCATCAAGTGCATGTGAATGGAAAGGGGTCCAGCTGGTTTCCCATCAACAGCGGCATCTGACAAGGTTGTGTGGCTGCTCCTGATCTCTTCAATTGTGTCATAGACTATCTGATGACCAAGGTCTGCAAGCAGGTCCCTGGCATGCAGTTTGGCAACTACCATCTGGCTGACCTTGAATATGCTGATGATACCATCCTGTTCAGCCCATCCTACAGTCAGCTGAGAGATGCTCTAGTTGTCTACCACGAAGAGGCAGCGAAGCTGGGCCTTCAGGTGAACTGGACAAAGACTAAGCTAATGCATGCTAGCGAAGGACCCGACCCACCCCCATTACAGCTCGGGAATGATGCCGTCGAGTTTGTCAATTCCTTTGTGTATCTGGGCTCCACAGTGAGCAACAACGGGGACATGAAACCAGAGCTCAACCACAGACATGGCCTAGCTGCATCAGCTCTGCAGGCACTATGGGAACCTCCCTGGCGCCATCGTTCGATCTCCCGTAAGACGAAGCTCCGCATATACAATGCATCAGTCCTCTCCATCCTACTCTATGGGTCAGACACATGGCCACTGAATAAGACTCTGGCCTCGAGAGTGGACGGGTTTGATAGTCGGGCTCTCAGAACCATCGAGAACATCAGGTGGCCCCAGCGCACTTCTAATGACACGCTCCGAGCCCGCACACATCAGCCTGCAGCATCCCACCTTATTACACAACGACGTATCCGCTGGCTTGCCCATGTCCTCTGCCTCCCACCAGAACATCCGACAAAAGCCATCCTCATGTTCGACTCCAGGGTGGAAAAGACCTCGGGTCAAGCCAAGCAATATATGTCATCTTGGATTACCTTCAAATAATCAGACTTTAATCTCGTTACATTTAATTAGTAAATAATATATATTACACAAAAGAACTTGTAAGTCAAAAACATCCAACTGTCATGTAGACCTGGCTAACAATCGTGATGCTCTTTCCTAATCAGATTCTCAACACAAAAAAACCCACAACTCTTTATACTGTATTCTTTCCTTTTCCTAATCACTTATCCAGCTCAGGGTCATGAATAAGCTAGAGTTTATTCCAGCTAACAGGCCAACCCAAAGACAACACATTCTCACATCCACTACCACAGCCAATTAAAATAAAAAAATATCCTAACAAGAATGTTTTTCTCAGCACAGAGTATTCATACTAAATACTTTCCTTTTAATGCTGACAAATACAGTTGACATGCTAAATTAAATTTCAAGATTTATCCACAGCAAACACTCAGAAAACACTATTACAAGATATATACACAGCAGCATCTAATCATCCCAACCACACATGTATGCATTCACATCATCCACACATAATCCTGAGAACAATACCAATAGAAGAAAAGCTTGATACTTACAGTAGGGAGACACATTTTATCCTGTTTGTATTTTTCCCCACAGAATTTGCAGGACAACAGAAATACTGTAAATAAAAGACAATGTGTGAAAAAAGGGAGAATTGAAGAAAGGAGGTGTTATCTCCCTCGGAGCTTATCCCGCCTGGACGCAAAGCAGAGGAGCCGGCTGACAGAGAGAGAAAGGGAGACAGTGAGAGAGAGAGAGAGAAAATGGAAGCAGACAGTAAGTGAGAGGGCGACTGGAAGAGAAAGGAAGAGCAAGTGGCAGTGAGAGTCTATAAGGGATTTAAAAAAAACAAAAAACAGGCAGTTCAGATTTAGACTCAAAATGGGAAGGAGTGGTGAAAAATTATAAAAAGAAGCAATATCAACCTGCTGCCAATCCATCATCTTTAATATTCTTGAGGCTTCAGGACCATGGACAGTGCAAAGCCTTATATTGTAAAATGAAAGCAAATGTAGGAATGAGCAATAGAGCAGAAGAGAAAAATATCGCATAAATTGAAAATCCATATTAGTTTAAACAAAACTTTGCTGAAGGACTGAAAGATGGATTTATTTATTAAATGTGGTAGTGCAGATTTGCATCACCTTTGTGCCATTTCCCCCCCTCAGTGCATACCAGCTGTCTCAGTGCAGCTAGAGGAAGATTTGATATGACACCTTGTTCCAACATCTGGCTCTCTTTTTCTTTTCAATTTTTATCTCCAACAACACTCACTGAACCATCCTAGCTTCACTACAGTTAGTTATAGAAGAGATTTTTCACTTGTGCTAATTGTAAACAGGAATGTATGCCTGGCTAACAAATGATTTCTCAAACTGTGATCCCACTTTCACAATTAAGAGCCAAAAACAAGGCAGACAAAACCCATGAGAGAGGTCACACTGACATGACGGGAAACACTGCCATCTGCTGAGCCTACCAGCTTCAGATTATAATGAGTAGACTCAGAATGCTATTAGAAATCCAATCTAATCCTAAATTAAAACATGGAAGGGTGGTAAAAGGGAAGGAGAGTAAATGGGAAAAGGAGCCAGGAGAGACGTGAGTAGTAATACTGGTAATTGATTCAGGGCTCTATTCAGTCTACGCCAATCACATGGATGACAAAAAAGAGAGAGAGAGAGAGAAAGTCATGTGGAGACAGGGATTTACAGCAGAAAACCATTTTAAAAGATTAAAAAAGCCTTTGCTTTTCAAAGTAAGCTAGAGGTTAAAATATGAAAGTACAGTATGAAGCTGAGGATGTGAATTTACTTTTGCCCTCTATTAACATGCAAGCAATGTGCTCAGGTTTTAGCCTGTGCTCTCTGGAGATCAATAGGATTCCTTTGTTGCAGTGACAGCGAGACAACTGCAGCTTTATGAACAGAGGCGCCCTCTCTGATCCATGTTTGTCTAAATCGATGGACAAATAACAAGACCTCTCAAAGAACCTGAAGCTAAATTTAGCTATAAATTCATAAAGCACTTGTGACACATCACAGAAGTATTTCCTATCACAACTTGGGGTTTGGGGGGAGGGGTATATCATAATATTGCGATGTTTAATATCCTGATATTTTACTAAAAATTGGGTATCAGAGTAATAAAGCAATTGACTTTTCAGTCCATTAGATTGTGGTAAGTGCTCCCTGACCATCACTGAATGTATGTTTTGAGATTTAGATATCATATATATATATATATATATATATACTGTATATATATAAAAGACAAATATGGAGAATGGCAAATCACAATATATGAAATCTTACTACCCAACATACTGCGATTGTGATAATAATCACAATCACAATAATAATAATATTCTATTGGGGTAATAGTTTAATAGTGCCTCTGGCAATTCCCACCTCATTATTCTCATGATTATACCTCATGAGCAGGGCTTGGCATTAGTACCCGCCACTGGCGGGTGTATTTCACTGGTGGTGGGTAAGGCAGCCACTCCCACTAGTCACTTTGGCGGGTTGTAGTTTTCTCAAGCAACATCTAAATAATAAGCCTATTGCAGTGTGAGACTACAAAACTACAACTCCCATGAGCACTATCTGCATACACAGTGTACTATCATTGGTCCACTGTTGCCATGGGCGTAGTCTGGCTCAACTCCCAGAGTGGTACACAGGACTGCTCCAGGCTGGAGTACAGGAGAAACTGTGGACGCTGTGCTCCCCAGGTCAGTTCATTTTGTGCCCAGAAACGGCACCGAACTGACAGCAGGCCAGCCAAAAGAAAACAGCTGTCCCTGCTCTCAGTGATCAGATCATCAGAGGACTTCCACCTGATCCTTCGTTGTCACAGAGTAGTTAAACTGCGCTCTCTCTCCACATCAGCTCCTACCTTTGTGGTTAAATATGATTATTTTTAGAGCAAGAAGCTCCCGTTTACTGTCCACAGCTGTGCAAATTTAAGTTTTCGTATGACAGAGAGAAAAATTGACTAAACTTTGTGTTGCTGTAAAGAGCAAATGAAGCTTCTTCTGAGGTGAACTTTTGTTTATCTGTGATTATCTATGATACCTGTGATATGCAATTTTTTCATGGAAGTAAAACCTCTAATTATGTATTTTTAATGTGCTGGTCCAGGGGGGTCAAACATGTGGCCCGGAGGCCAAAGACAGCCCGCCAGGGGGTCCAAGTTTTTCTCTGAATTTACAGCTTTCTTTCTAGTAAATCTGACTTCTTCTAGTGATTAGAATTGTTCATGTAAATTTGAGACATTTTTCTCCTTAAGATGAGACTTTTTTCCTCATCAGTTTTCTTTTTCTTCTGTTTTCTGGTGAAAACAGGTAGTGTCAATATAGATTAAATCCATCAGGAACTACTAATGACCTTGTGTAGCCCTGAACGGGTGTCCCAATTCATAGGGGTAATTTTCAACCTCTATCAAGGGACAAGGGGTAGGAGGAGTACACAAAGGGGAAGGGGTAGGGATACAAATGAGAATTAGGACAGACCCCAAGTCTACCTGTACTTTACTCTCATATTGCAAATATTTTTCTAGACTGTTTTACAGCATTTACTGATGTTAATAAACAATTCAACAGTGCTTCTCTTACTATTTCTATGTATGTACAGTATAAGAATCATTTACACTTAAAATGATTGTAAATTTAGTTCAAGTAAATTTTAGTATGTGATACTCAAATTTGATCATATTAAACATAATTTTCCAACCACAAAACTGTGGCAAGTGAAAAGGCTGAATGGGTAGTAACTTTGGAAAGTCACTAGCCACAGTGGGCAGTGAGCAAAAAGTTAATGTCAAGCCCTGCTCATGAGATTTTATTTATACTATTACACACACACACACACACACACACACACACACACACACACACACACAGTGGGGAAAGTAAGTATTTAACATATCAACATTTTTCTCATTAAACATATTTCTGATGGAGCCGCTGACCTGAGATTTTCACCAGATATTAATAACAACCCAAGTAATCCATACATACAAAGAAATCAAGGCAACTGTGTTCACTAAACAAGTTGTATTTAATACAGTGGAATGACACAGGAAATAAGTATTGAACAAATGAAGAAAAAGAGGTGCACAAAGGCATAAAAAGCTAAGAAACTAGTTGAAATCCATCAGAATTTAGGAAGCCATCCCATCCCCCATCAGTGCAAATTAATTTCAGCTGGTTGAGTCCTGACTGATAGCCTTTAAAAAGTTCTGTGAATATCAGATTGTCCTACCACAAAGAACTCATGATGGGTAGAAGCAAAGAGCTCTCTGTAGACCTTTGCAACCTTACCGCTACAAAACAATGATGGCATTGGTTACAGGTGCATTTTTAAACTGCTGGATGTTCCAGTGAGCACTGTTGGAGCCGTCATTCGGAAGTGGAAAGAACATCACTTTACCATAAACCGACCATGACCAGGAGCTCCTCACAAGATTTCTGACAGAGGAGTCAAAAGAATTATCAGAAGTGTTATCCAAGAGCCAAAAACCACTTGTGGAGAGCTCCAGAAAGACCTGGAGCATCATGGTCTGGGAGTGTTTTTCAGCACATGGTACAGACAGACTTCATATAATTGAAGGAAAGATGAATGGAGAAATGTACAGCGACACCCTTGATAAGAACCTGTTGCCATCTACCAAGATGCTGAAGATGAAACGAGGGTGGACATTTCAGCAAGACAATGATCCCAACACACTGCCAAGGAAACTCAACTGGCTCCAGAGAAGGAAAATAAAGCTGCTAGAATGGCCCAGTCAGTCACCTGACCTGAATCCAGTTGAAAATCTATGGAACGAACTGAAGATCAGAGTTCATAGAAGACACCCATGGAACCTTCAAGATTTGAAGACAGTTTGTGTGGAACAATGGGCTAAAATTGCTCCTGAGCAATGCCTACACCTAGTTTCCACATACAGGAGGCATCTGGAAGCTGTTATTACCAACAAAGGCTTTTCTACTAAATGTTAAATTAATTTCACCAAGCATGGTCAATACTCATTCCGTGTCATTCCACTTTATTAAACGTAACTTGTTTTGTGAACACAGTTGTCTTGATTTCTTTGCATGTATGGATTACTTGGGTTGTTACTAACATCTGGTGAAAACCTCAGGTCAATGGCTCCATCAGAAATATGTTTAATGAGAAAAATGTTGACATGTTCAATATGTATTTTCCCTGCTGTACATGTGTGTGCGCACGCGCGTGTGCGCGTGCGTGTGCATGTTTACTTGTGTTATCTTTGTCTAATATTTAAATTTGTTTGATGATCTGAAACATTTAAGTGTGACAAACACAAAAAAATGAGAACTCAGGAAGGGGCAAACACTTTTTCACACCACTGTGTGTGTGTGTGTGTGTCTGTGTGTGTATACATATACACGCACAGTATACCCTTATTAGCTTAACAGACTTCATTTTATGAAAACAAAAATAAACAATTTGTCACAGTTAAAATTGAAGAACAACAATTAAATAAGGTGGGGATGGTCCAGTTGAGACAATTTAGGCAAACAGATGTTTAAACCAAGGCACTTCAGCACCCCCCCCCCCTTTTCCCATGCAGGAACATTAATATGAATTACAGAGTGCTTTTCTGTAGCCAGAACAAAAGTGTACAATATGGTCAAGTACCAGACATTTCTGTCATTTTTTTCTTACATTCAATTGTTAAGTTTCTCTGGATCACACACAATAAGGCTACGTGTCCACCAAATGCATTTTTTGTCACCTGACCGCCCTGAACATCTTTTTTTCAGCATTTGTTCGCTGCGCTCTGGGGAAAAAAAAAAGTCTGTGCCCTGTATCCCAGCAACAGCTTGTCAGTCACAGCTCAGCACTTCCGCTTTTCCAATGGTCAGACTTTCTACTTATTTTTTAATAGCAGTCTCTAAATAACAATGGACAGGAAACATATTCTAGCATTGGTAGCAGCTCTGGATGCAAAATATGATGACACAGAAAACAGGAGTCTGAATACAGACTGTACAAGCATCCGATGTCCCGCCCTTCCTTGTTCTGATTGGCTGCTCAGAAAGGTCTGACATTGACGAGCTTGGCTGCAGTCTGAAAAGCTGAAATTTTTTCAACTCTGAGCGCCGCGACAAAAAGCGGCCATCACCGACACCGAGAGCGTTTCAGCACCAAGGGCGCTCAGCGCTGTAGACACTGGACTGCATAGAGAGTGAATAGAAAATAGTCGCCCACAGCAGAAAAAATGCATTTGGTGGACATGCAGCTTCAATGTTGGGAAGTTATCTGGGTTATATTCTGATATAAACATCATCATCATCATCATAGCAGTCTGTCGGGGGCGACAATGACTGTTTCATTTAGGTCTGATCAGATTCCTCCACGCAGCTCTGTAATTCGCCTTCCGCTGCCAGGAACTCCTGACCTTGTTAACCCGGGCGACGTCCGAGCCACTTGCACTCAAAACTAAAGGGCACTCAGAGAGCGCATACCTTCACCAAGGCTCCATCCCTCCCTCCCTTTGTCCTCCCCTTTGTCTCTTTGTCCGTCCTTATCGCCATCCATCTGTACATTGTGAGATAGGGCCTTGACAGAGGTATGCACTCACGGATCACCTCCAATATCGAATGAGTTCATCTTTGGGCCAAGAGCCACCTCTGGTGAAAATGTCATCCAAATCGATCCATGAGTTTTTACGTGATCCTGCTTGGGCGGCAATGGGTCAGGAGGTAGAGCCGGTCATCCAATAACCTGAGGGTTGGTGATTTGAATCCCACTCTCCCCAGCCATCCTGCCGCTGTGTTCCTGGGCAAGAGATTTTACCCACCTTGCCTCCAGTGTCCATGACACTGGGTATGAATGTGTATAAATGTTCAGTAGTGGTCAGAGAGTCCGCTGGCGCAGACTGGCAGCCATTTTAATGTCAGTCTGCCCCAGGGTAGCCGTGGCTACAGCAGTAGCTTACCACTACCATTGTCTGTGGAGTGAATGAATAATGAACTCATTGTAAAGCACTCTGGGTATCTTGAAAGGCGCTACATAACTGCAATCCATAATTATTATCAAAAATATGAGTACATTATCATTATCATCATCACCTCTATAAAAGCAAGAAATCTGTGTGTGTGTGTGTGTCTGTCTGTGTGTCTGTCACGTTCATAGGAAATCATAGGACAGCCTATGTGACCATGTGTCTTTGAACTCAGGCATCATAGGACACATAGACAAATATGTCTTTATGACGTCATATAGACCATGAACTCAGACATCATAGGACGACTTGCAATGCATATATGACGGCACATAGACAAATGTGTCTTTATGATGTCATATACATCAAGGCTGCCTTCATGTCTTTATGATGTTATATACAGTGAGTCCATGCCGGAAAGCCTCTTTTTGCTCAGATCTATTTCATGATCCTGTCCATGAACTGAAATTACGACGCACCTATCCCTCAACCAGTGGTCTCAGAGAAGGAGATGGAGAAGGAGAAGGAGAAGAAGGAGAAGGAGAAGCAGAGTTTGAGTTTTAAAAAATCTCTTTATTGCACAATTCAAAAATGTAAGATCACCAAAAGAAGGAGAAGGAGAAGAAGAAGAGCCACCCGATTGAGAGCAATAGAATGATGACAACTGCTGTACGTCAGAAAAGATGCCATGAAGATGAAACACCTGAGGTTCCAGCAGTACATCGCACCCGTCTGAGACAGGAGGACACCCTTCACCAGCACAGGGTACGACAGACTTTAAACCATGTTTCTAGGACATCATAGGACGGCATATGATCTCTGCCTCATCATCATAGCGTGTCCTATGAACTCAGGCATCATAGGACGACTCACCATGCCTACATGATGACAAATGTGTAACCTTGACAAATGCCAGTCTACACTACAAATGTGTAAAATGCCAAGCAAAGCGCTGATTTTCTCCGGGTGCTCCAGTTTCTTGGTTTCTACGGGCATGCACGGGCCTTCCTGAACAGGGTCAAAAGCCACTTTTTCAAGATCGTGCCCATGAACTGGAATTACAGCGCAGCTATCCCTCAACCAGTGGTCTGAATAAAGAAGAAGACCCACCAGATGGAGAGCAATAGAATGAGGAGAACTGCTGCACATCAGAAAGGATGCCGTGAACATGAAACACCTCAGCTTCCACCAGTACGCTGCAGGCATGACTGTGAACAACACAGCCATCTGAGACAGGAGGAGACCCTTCAGTGGTCTGAACGAAGAAGACCCACCAGATGATGTCTACATGACGGCACACAGACAGAGCACATGACTCCCTACAAGACATACTGTATATATAGACACAGGTAAGCAACATAACACAGAACAGTGACAGGCAGGAGAAGAAGTAACAAGCAGGGGCAAACAGCCCCAGATGGCAGGGGATATTTTGTGTGATTTTTATGTTTTTCTGCATACAAAAGCCATCACATGTGATTGCCACTTAGTGCTGTGTTGCTATACCAATTGTCCTGTAACTGGCAAGAATTCTGTTCCAATGCATCCCCTCTAGGGGCATGCATGGGTATGCACTAGAAATAATAATAACAAGACTGTCATAATTGTACTGACCATACATTGGGGCTGGGCAATTCCACCTTAAATCAACATCATGGTTTGAATCTTTCAGGTCAGTTTTTGTTTTTGTTTTCAACTCCTCTCTTCTCCCTTACAGTTTACTGACAAGGTTCATAATTATTAAGCAATTTTACACAACAGTGTGGTATCATATCACTGCGGTGTGTAGTAAACGAACACAACAGAACAGGCCTATTGTGATTTTGCAAACAAAAAAAAATTAAACACTGTCCAGTGCTGAAGTTTACTGTGTTTACATACTGTGTGGGTCATGTGGCTGCAACGACATCCTTGTCTGCCATCCAGAGTTACGTCCATCTTAAACCGCACACTTTTCTTGCTTTTTCTTGGCATGTTCACATGAAATAAAGTCAATCATCACATACTATGTGGATGAAGACCACAGTCGTTTTAGTTCCAAGTCGTTTTACAAGCTACGTTCCAATCCACAGTGTACTTCAACTGTATTCCCTACTCCCTGTTCCATTCTCAGGGAATATCAGTTAACTGCCCTTCACAAAATTTCTCCATTTGAAACACCCTGTAACCATTAGCTCCCTCCTCCGTGCGTTACCACGGTAACCATAGACACGTATTGATACTATGGTGGATAATTTATATTTCTTAAAAATATTAACACAAATATATTTTTATTACAGTCAGTTGATATAAACAATAACCAACATCAATTTAGCTTGTTAATAACGGTAGCAACAATAGTTTGTTTTACTCATATTTGAGGCGGAATGGCTTATGGGTAATCTCCTTAACTTCTGGTGATGTGATGTATGGTTGTTCACTTCTTCCCCGCTCAATTCTCAGTTCCCTTTGAACTGAAGACTGTTCGCTCCCCTCGGTTTGGAATATCAGTTAATATGGTGGAATACCCTGTGCAGTCCACTTCGGAGTATATTATCGGGCGCACCCATACTTTATCTGCAGTGTTTGGCTTCCAGGTTGTGGAGGTGTGTGGCCCTATGACGTGGCCACACACGTAACTCAGTGAACACATCTTAAAGGGGCAGTATATGAAAAGTGCCAAATTATTATATAAAATAATATTAAAAAAAATTCCTGGATCCAGATTGTGATCAGGATCACCACCAAAATCTAATCATCTGTTCACCAGGCCATTACACACCTTTCTTGAAAATTTAATCAAAATCCGTTCATAACCTTTAGAGTAATGTCACCAACAGACAGACAAACCAACAAACCAACGCCGGCAAAAACATTACCTCCTCCCTTGGCAGAGGTAGTTATTCAACCTCCAAAACGAATTGTTTATTTTCAAAATTGACAAATTTCATAAGTTTGCAAAAAAGTAATACAACAATACACATTTAAAGGTGATGAAGGCAATATTGTGACTTCCTGGCCAGTAGGTGTCGCACTTACTCTTGCCACCCTCCCCCCACATAATACTGTAATACGCCATCCATCTATCCATCCATCCATCTTCTACTGCTTTTCTGGAGGTCCGGGTCGCGGAGGCAGCAGTTCAAGCAGAGAAGCCCAAACTTCCCTCTCCACAGCCACCTGCTCCAGCTCTTAAGAGAGGATACCAAGGCGTTCCCAGACCAGCTGGGAGACACAGTCTCTCCACCGAGTCCTGGGTCTGCCCCAGGGTCTCCTCCCAGTGGGACATGCCTGAAACACCTCAAGTGGGAGGCGTCCGGGAGGCATCCTGATCAGATGCCCAAACCACCCCAACTGGCTCCTTTCAATGTGGAGGAACAGCAGTTCCACTCTGAGCCTCTCCCAGATGACTGAGCTCCTCACTCCATCTCTAAGGGTGAGTCCAGCAATCCTACGAAGAAAGCTCATTTCAGCCGCTTGTATTCGCAATCTCATTCTTTTGGTCATTACCCAAAGCTCGTGACCATAGGTGAGGGTAGGAACGTAGATTGCCTGTTAAATCGACAGCTTTGCCTTAGAGCTCAGCTCCCTCTTCACCACAGCAGACCAGGACAACATCATCACTGTAATACTCAGTATAGACAAACATCAACACACAGTGCAGACTATTCAAAAATCTCAGTTCTTTGGTGATTATGAGCCAGATACAGCATGTCAAGAGAAGACTGTTTTGTGGTATGAATTTAACATGGGGCAACGAAAGGTGACATCAACTGGACTTATGCTGTTCGATGGCACATCCTTACTGACCACTGTAGTCTCATCATCAAACTGCTCAGATGTAAATTTGATTATTTTGGACCTGTAAAATTTTTCAGGTATTTTTTTCCATCAGTATATTATTTTTTGAAGAATATAGGACTTTAATTCTGCACATTTCTAAACACTTTGCTGATGTATTATTTTTCATATTTGTTAATGAAAATACTATCCAGTACGACTTTAACTATTTATTTGGAAAGACAGATTAGTTGTTTTGTAAACAGCTGAACGTTTGTAAATTTTGGAAAACAATTTGCAATGAGGTTGAATAAGCTCAAATGCCACTGTAGAATTAAAAAAACTGGATCATAGAAATTGGCAGAAAACAGAATAGCAATTTCAAGTTCTGTGGCTTTAGAATTTAAGAAATTGCTGAAAGGCAGTACATCAGCAGTGACAGTTTAAGATATTCTGATAGTTTAAATTTGTATTAATCTGGAGTGACAACTGCAGCTTGTAGAAAGTCTCCAGCTTCCAACATACAGTACATGCAAACGTAAGCCTTTGTAAGACTCGACAATTTATATTACATTTTATACACACACACACACACACACACACACACACACACACACATATATATATATATATACACATACACACACACATTATTTTGAAGGTTTATGAGACTGGATTAGAGACCTTGTTTTGAAAGTTTGCTCATGACATGAGACTGATTTAAATACCTGCACAGTGCAGACTCCACTGCTCCCCAGTTTCGTGTTCTTGGCACGATGCACTTAACTCTCTTACTATTCTAAATGGATGGCTCAAAAACCCCAATTTCACCATAAAGACCATATGAATACAATGTTTTACTGGCCTTTATGTACAAAAATTGTTTCATTCAAATCCAAAAAGGAGCTTGATACAAAAGCTTTAATTTAAAAATGCAAGCTCAAAACAGTTATACAACACTAGCAGTCATCTGTGGGATGCCACTCGATCTAGGATGGCATTTTAACCATGTGGTGTTGTTATTATATTCCGTAGAAAGACCAACTTAACACATGTGTCAGTAGTGGGCTGCACGGTGGCGCAGTGGTTAGCACTGCGGCAGCACAGTTTACCCTTGGCCGGGGGATTGTGGGGATCGTGGGATCGTGGGTTCGATCCCAGCCCCCGACCAACAGTGATCTGTGTGGAGTTTGCATGTTCTCCCCGTGTTGCGTGGGTTTACTCCGGGATTTCTCCGGTTTCCTCCCACATGCCAAAAACATGCATGTTAGGTTAATTGGCTGTTCTAAATTGTCCCTAGATATTTGTTTCCTATAGGCCCTTAGAATAGAGGGTTAGTATTAATGAAAGCGCTTTGAGTGGTCTTTGTGACTAGAAAAGCGCTATATAAGTGCAGGTTAGTTAGTAGTTAGTTAGTGGATGGAAAGCAACAAGAATCCATCCACGATTAATTAATACAAAGACATACATATCCTGAATGACCTTGTTGGGTACAGCTTGCATGAAATAGCTCTCCAACATGCAAAATGTTAAATTTTTCAGCAAAGATAAAAAAAAAAAAAAAGACTTCTGATTCTTGCTAATGAACACTGGAATTCGAAGCTTTAATGGTAAACGTGATATCGCTCAACACAATAGCCTGATAGTGATGCTCTGGACAGACAAACAAATGCCACTGTGACATAATTATATAGGATTTAATGTAAATGATGTCAGAACCATCACAACTAATGTTTATTTTGCTTCGATAACATTTCACAGTCATATTATAAATGGAAGTCACAGCAAAATCAAATTAATGTTTATAAATTTGAATTCGTATATTCCACCCATTTTGGCTGGCTAACTACTGCTCTACTGCAAAGACACCTCAGAAATAAGTTGTGTAAAATATAAGTTAAATACAACCAGAAATAACATCTTATTAAAAAAAAAAACAGGAAAGAAATGTGGTGGCACAAAATGTTATACTGGAAAGAACAGCTAGCTGAGGATATCTACTCTCAAACAATTAATTACACACCTGTTCAATAACCCAATATTTTCAAAATACAAATATACTAGCTTTCCTTTACTGTTACTGGAAGCGGGGAGCTAAAAATCACTCAGTTGCCTCCAGTCCATATTTAGTGATCTAACTTTCAAATGGAGGCCAGAGGAATATATAGCTGTCTCCAGTCTCTGTAGACTGTCTGCAAAACATTTGGGCAGAGAAGCTCTGAAGAATAACAGTCCTCTCAGGCTGTTCCCACAGCCTTTGACCAGCAACTTTTAATACAACCATACAAGAATAAGTCTTTTTAGAAAGGAGTCTGTACTGCTGACAGGGAGAGCCTGAATGGAAGCTCAGTTCTCACAGTTCCATTAGCATACTCCAGTTTGTTTTCCAGCCTGACTGAGCAACAGCGGTGCCCTCTCCTGGCTCATGATGGAATGTGAATTGAGAAGGCAACTGAGGCCGAGACAACAGCTGTGGTGAATGTCAAATAGCACTGGACACAAGAGACCGGCCCCTGGCTGAATCAGTACTGAACTCCCCAGCCAACCAGAGGCTGTCACTGCATCACCCCAGCCCTTAATTAGCAAGAACTGATTCTGACATTAAAACACAGCACCAGTAAAATTTTCCAAAGCATTTTATGGGGGTTAAAGAATATGTGCTATAAATTTCCATATATGATGGTACAGTTGAGAAACAAATGCTGGAATCCAGACAAGTTGATCTGAATGAATCTAAAACTTCAACATCAACATTTGTCAAATGTTCATAAAACTTCAACGTCAACATTTTTTTTTCATTAAACATATTTCTGATGGAGCCACTGACCTGAGATTTTCACCAGATATCAATAACAACCCAAGTAATCCATACATACAAAGAAATCAAGGCAACTGTGTTCACAAAACAAGTTATATTTAGTAAAGTGGAATGGCACAGGGAATAAGTATTGAACACAAAGAAAAAGCGGTCCAAAAAGGCACAGAAGGTCAAGAAACAAGCTGAAATCCATCAGAATTTAGGAAGCCATCCCATCCCCCATCAGTGCAAATTAATTTCAGCTGGTTAAGTCCTGACTCATAGCCTTTAAAAAGGTCTGTGAATATCAGATTGTCCCACCACAAAGACCTCATGATGGGTAGAAGCAAAGAGCTCTCTTTAGACAAGAGATGGGCAACTGGCTGCCCACCCCCTCATCCACTGCAGCCTGCCAGTCCATTTCCAAAAATCAATTATTTATTTATATCACATTTGAAACCATATTCTTAAATGCAATTATAGAGTCCGCCAACAGAGGGAGCTCTAATCAAAACCTTTTGCATAGAGTAAGAGTGAGGGAGCCACTAGCGGGAGCAGCAGTGACAGTGTGCACCGGAGTGCTGTCAGGTATGTTTTGCATGGTAGGACCACATTAATAGGCTGTAAACAGCACTAAATGTACAAAGTAGGCTGCTTTTAAACAAGAATAAATTGTACAGCTGAGGAGCTGTAGCATTTATTCTTGTTTGGCAGGTGAAGCCCATGTTAGCAATAAAAGTTCAGAGACTGGTCGTTGTAATCTGCTAATTTGTTGTTGTTCATTTATACCAGTGGCTCTTAAACTTTTTTTTAATTCCCCACTTTGGGGAGCCAGACACTACCAAGCCCACACAGCTATTTCTTTGCCTCTCCACACCCACAATTAATCCATGAGCACGCAAAGCCTCGTCATGTTTCCTTTTCTTCTTGGCTTCTTTTGTTAATTATCGTCTGGAATTCATCTTTGCTCATCATTTTGATGGAGAGAGTTTTGAAAATTACTAGGTCATGATATAATTTTGTCCATCCATCCATCCATCTTCTACTGCAGGGCTATTCAATTACAAAATCAGCTGAGCCACAATTTGAAATCAGGACGTAACTGGGCCGCACATGTTCAGCAATCTGTTGAATATGATAAATGTCAAACAAACATGACGAAAAACATTTACTTTTTATTACTTGACTTGGTTTTAAATGTGCACTTGGCACATGACAAAGGCACATCAAAAGTGCATAAAAACACAATAACAGTGGTGGGGTTTAGCAGAACTTGAAATAGTAAAAATATTTTTCCACTTGAACAACAAATAAATAGAATGGAAAAAAATGAAATTCTGTAAATAACCATTCTGGTCAGACCTTACTCAGGCATATCTCAAAATGCATAAAAACTCAATGTGCACCATTAGTAGCAATTAACATTTGTTTCCCTTTTGAAATAAAATATTACATCCTGGTTACAACTGACCTTGGCACATCACAAAGTGCATTTAGCTGAATAAAAAAGGAACTGTCAAACACTTCAGTGCACAAACCCCCCAAGAAAAGATTGATAACATTAACAAACATTGTACATCCACTACTGTGGTTTGTTTTGTTTTAAATCATCACATGTGTGAGTAGGAACCTCAGGGTACACGCTGGACAGATCGCCAGTCCATTGTAGGGTAGATATAATTTTATCAGTAATTTTAATTCTAATATGATAAACACTGAGTAGCTTTTATTTTCGATTGCATTTTCAGTTTTAATTGTGAAACTTAACTTTGCAGGAAATAATACTCCCCACACGGTAGGTTTACATGTAAATCTGGCCCTCGACAAGTGAGGAAGAAATTTTGTGGCCCTCACTACCACCAAAGTTGCCCATCCCTGCTCTAGACCTTTGCAGCCTTATTGTTGCATAGGTCTAGAGCAGGGATGTACAGTGGGGAAAAAAGTATTTAGTCAGCCACCAATTGTGCAAGTTCTCCCACTTAAAAGACGAGAGAGGTCTCCAATTTTCATCATAGGTATACAGTACCTCAACTATGAGAGACAAAATGAGAAAAAAAAAATCCAGAAAATCACATTGAAAGATTTTTTTTTTCCACAATATCTTTATTGAACCTTTTTTTTAACAAACATGATACAAACAATCAAACACTAACACTAAAGTACTACAAAAAAAAAAAAAAAAAAGATGCACTAAAAACACCAACAACCACCAGCAAAATCAAATCTTCAACAATGCTCCTCTGTTTAGTCTAGACAATCCAATACATAAGTATACATATTATGTTCACCAGTTTGGAATTTACAAGGTCCACACACATCATTCACCTTCTTCTTCAAAAGTTATGTTTAAATTTTTTACATAATCAATAAAAGGTCTCCATATATTCTCAAACACAATTTCCTTTGATTTCAGTATATATGTTATTCTTTCTAATGGAAGGTTTGTTAACATCTGTCTTAACCACTGAGTCACATCTGGTCTATGAGTCTTTTTCCATAATAGTGCAACACATTTTTTGGCATTAAGCAAACTGAGGTCTATGAATGTTCTTTCACTTTTATTAAAATTATGCTTTTCTGGGTACAGACCCAACAAAAACAATTTAGGATTCAATATGATTTGTTTTGAGATTATTTTTTCAATTGTTACCCTCACCTCTTCCCAAAACATTCTTATTAATCTACATTCCCATACACAATGAAATAGAGTTCCTTTACTTTCCATGCATTTTGTGCATGTATCTGGTATATTTTTGTTATATTTATTTAACTCCTCCGGTGTAACATACATCCGCATTAACCATTTGAAATGTATCAATTTAAGGCGTACATTTATTGATTTGGTTTGAGCTTCTGTACAAGCCAATTCCCATTGTTCCTCTGAAATTTCAGTTTGCAGATCTTCTTTCCAGTAGTTTAATCTTTTCAGTGAATTTTCACTTGAAGATAGTGTCAATGAGTTATAAAACTCTGAAATAATACCCTTTCTTTTACTATCTTTCATCATCATTTTTTCCAAGGATGAATAAATAGGTCGAGTGAGAGCTTTATTTTGATTTGATCGAATAAAGTTTCTAAGTTGAAGATATTTAAAAAAATGTGTTCTATTGAGATTAAATTTGATCCTCAGCTCTTCAAAAGACATTATGTTATCTGCACATGGCAAATATAAATCCTGAATCTTTTGTATCCCTTTTAAATTCCATACTTTAAATACAGCGTCCGCTCTCCCTGGTTTAAAATATTGATTACCCCATATTGGACTAAATTGTGACAATAACTGTGGTTCTTTTAAATAGTTTTTAGCTTCACACCATATTTTGATCATATGCTTTACAAATGGATTTTTAACTTGTTTTTGTAATTTTTTTGCCGAATCTGAGTATATGAATATGGGAAGAGGTAAAGGTAAATTGTATGATTCCATTTCAGTCCAGTGAGGGAGATCATTTGATGAAAAATAATATGTCATAGACCTCAGTTGTGCCGACCAATAATACAACATAAAATCTGGACATTTCAGACCTCCACGATCAAATGGTAAATATAATAAAGACAGACGTAATCTAGCCCTCCTGTTGTTCCATATAAATTCCACTAACTTTTTTTTTATTCTTGAGAATAAATCTAAAGGTGGTGATAAGGGAATGTATTGAAATAAATAAAGTATTTTAGGTAAAATATTACTTTTAAGTATATTGATTCTCCCGATCATCGACATTGGTAGTGACATCCATCTCTGAGTTAACTCATTGATATCTGACATTAAGGCTTCATAGTTGACACTGGCGACTGATTCTAGCTTAGGCATAATTTGGATTCCTAAATATTTAAACTGATTTACAACATTGAATTGATTTACCTCAGGGGCTGGGTAATTTCTCTGGGTCTCATTTAGCATTAATATTGAAGATTTAGTTTTATTTATTTTATATCCTGATATTTCCCCAAAATTCTTTATTAAATTCAACAAGGTTGGAATTGATTTTTTGAGATTCGACATAAACAAAATTATGTCATCGGCGTACAGGGAGATTTTATGTTCTGTTGGTCCAACTTTAATTCCATATATTTGTGAATGTAAACGTATCGCCATCGCTAAAGGTTCAATTGCCATAGTAAACAGTAAAGGTGAAAGTGGACAGCCTTGTCGACATCCTCTATTGATTTTTATTGGTTTTGAAATATTGTTATTTGTTAGGATTTCTGCTGTAGCATTATTGTATATTATTTGAACCCATTTTATGAAATTATTTCAAAGTCCAAACCTTTGTAGGACTTCAAAAAGAAAGGGCCATTCAACTCTATCAAAGGCCTTTTCGGCGTCCAGTGATAGGAGAGCTGTATCCGGTGCTTCTTTATTAAAATAAATAATATTAAATAGTCTTCTTACATTATGGAAGCCTTGTCTTCCCTTTATAAAGCCATTCTGATCTCGATTAATAATATTTGGTAAAATTTCTTGTATTCGTCTTGCTAAAATTTTACAGATTATCTTAAGGTCGGCGTTTAATAGGCTTATTGGTCTCATATTTTCACATTTATTAGAGGGCTTACCTGGTTTTGGCAGCAGTATAATTAAGGCATTATTTATGTATGATGGTAAATTATTATTTTGAAATGCTTCTAAAACCATTTCCAAAAAAGGTTTTATTAATTTATTCTTAAATTTTTTATAAAGGTCAACTGGAAGACCATCTGGTCCTGCACTTTTTCCTGATTTCATATTATCAATGGCTAGCCCAACTTCTTCTTGACTAATTTTAGACTCCAATATCTCCCTGTTTTCATTTGGAATACACGGTATAGATAGTTCGTTCAAAAACCCATTTAGTTTTGTTAAATCAAATTCATTTTTAGTATCATATAATTTTTCATAGTAATCTCTAAAGGCTCTGTTAATTTCTAAAGGATCTATAACTACCTGTCCATTACTTATAATACTAGTAATTGGTGTTTTAATTTCTAATTGTTTAATCTGCCATGCCAATAATTTTCCTGATTTTTCACCTTGTTCATAAAAAGACTGTTTCAATCTTAGAAGACTCTAGGCAGCTCTATTCGCTGATTTTTTGTCGTATTCAGCTCTCAAAATCAGTAATTCATTCTCCAACCTTGGATCACTTCCTGCATACACTTTTTCCTGAAGACTTTTCATTTTATGTTCCAATTTAGCTCTCTCCTCTCGAGTCTTCTTAGATTTTGATCCTGTATAACTAATAATATGTCCCCTAATAAAAGCTTTGAAAGCCTCCCACTTTACACATGCTGATGTTTGTGTAGTATTGATGTCAAAGTACTCGTCTGTTTTTCTATATACTTGACAAATTCCTCATCCTGAAGCCATTTATGCTGAAATTGCCATCTACCTGATTCCTTTGTCAATTTTTTATCTACATATATTAGACAACAGGGTGCATGATCAGAGATCACGATGTTATCATAAAAGCAGTTTTGAATCTTGGATCTTAATTCTGTGGAAATCAAAAAATAATCAATACGTGAGAATGTCTTGTAGGTACTGGAATAACAAGAATAGGCTTTAACTTGTGGTTTCATTTCTCTCCATATATCTAACAATCTCAATTCTTTCATAAAATGATTAATAGTCATCCTACATCCATTGTGCGTACAATCCAGTCCTGTTGATCTATCTATACCTGGATTCAATGTACAATTAAAATCTCCTGCTATTATATGTTGCCCTGTAAGTGATGATAAAATAAGAAATAAATTAGCAAAGAACTTTTGGTCATCTATATTGGGACCATATAAGTTCACAAGATTTATATTTTCTAATAGCAAAGAACCTTGAATGATTACATATCTTCCAAATTTGTCTCCAATTACATTTTTTACTTGAAAAGGGACTGATTTATGTATGAGAGTCATAACTCCCCTGGCCCGGGATGAGAATGATGAGGTGAAGACACTTCCTTGCCATCTACTCCTAATTCTTTTTATATCCTCCTCTATTAGATGAGTTTCTTGTAAAAACACAATTTTTGAACCCATGTCTTTTATTTTATTCATAACTTGTTTAAGTTTTTTTTAAATTTTGTAGACCTCTGCAATTCCATGAAGTTAAATTAAGATTAACACTTTGGTTTATGATCAATAGAGAGTTTGGGATTACCTTGCAGTGTAAACATGCTCATACAGAGAAGCAAAAACATGAGTGGTTGAACATTCATCCTACAAACTACACACAAACAAATTCCCCCTTCCCACACTTGTGGCGAACCCCCCAAAATCAAAAGAAAAATTCCGTCTCCCGATATAGCCATCGACCGCTCCACACCCACGGGGAACAGCCTAAGCCACTCCTTCTTCATCCTCCCAGTCACCCTAACTCTACTGCTTTTAATGACGTAACATTAACTCTCCTCTGTAGTTTTCCAACTTAACTCCAAAATTTTTAACATCTTTGTACATCATAGTTTTTTTTTGTTTGTTTTGTTTTTGTTTTTTTTTAATATATAATACAATCTATATTTTGTAAACTTGCTATTTACTTCAAGTCAGTCAGATGCCTGTGCAAATGCTTAATTATTCTACCTTATATTTTGTTCATGCTTAGCTCCCACCAGTCTCTTCTTCTTCTTTGATCTTCTTGATGAACTCCTGCGCCTCCTCTGGGGTCTTGAAGATGTGGGTTCTGCCCTCATACGTGGTCAGCAGTCTCGCAGGATAGATTACACCATGACGAATCCCAAGGTTGCGCAGCTCCTTACGTATGGGATCAAACTGCTTCCTCAATTGTTGGATTCCTGTGGCCAAATCTGGGTAGAACCGCACCTGCTGGTCCTGGTGTTTAATCTCTCCTTTAGCTCGTGCAGCGTTGAAGATCTTCATCCTGTCTCTGTTGCTAAGAAACTTCATAATTAGGGTCCTCGGCGGTCCCTTATCTCTCCGTGGGCCAATACGATGTGCTTTTTCCAGAACCACTGCTGATTGCAACTCCTCGCTGCCCAGCACCTCCGGAATCCACTTTTCCAGAAAGGAATATACGTCCCGACCTTCTGATTCCTCTGGAAGACCCACCAGCCTCAAGTTATTCTGTCTCGACCGAGATTCCAAATCCAAAATATTATCTTCTAGACATTTATTTTTTTTTTCCAAAGTGCGCACCTTTAATTGAAGCCGGGTGACGTCATCTTCAGCACTAGCGAGACGGAGCTCCATCTGCGCCGTTCGTTTTACACAGTCACCCAATTCCTTTCTTATTCCTTCCAACACTGTCATAATCCCATCAAATCTAGAGGAAAAGTCCGCTCTCATTGAACTCATGGCAGCCATCAGCGCATCTGCGCCGCTCCCCGCAGATATCGCACCGTTGCCAGCCTCCTCCGCCATATATGGAGTTTTGTTTGCTGCGTCACAGACCTGAAAGTCCGTTAATTTGGACTGTTTCGGCGGCTCGCTTTTTCCTTTACCTGGTTTTCCAGCCTTAGGCTTCGCCGACATATCCTCGCCCAAACGCTGGGATACGTTCTGTCCCAAATGAGAGAGTTATTTGCCGATTTTTTTCTCCAGGAGCAGAGCAGAGTGAGACACGTCCGTCTTACGTGGCAGCCATAACCGGAAGTCACATTGAAAGATTTTTAATGAATTTATTGGTAATTGGCTGTTCTAAATTGTCCCTAGATATCTGTTTCCTATAGGCCCTTAGAATAGAGGGTTAGTATTAAAGAAAGCGCTTTGAGTGGTCTTTGTGACTAGAAAAGCGCTATATAAGTGCAGGTTAGTTAGTTAGTTAGTTAGTAAATTCCTCAGTAAAATAAGTATTTTGTCACCTAGGAGGATAAATGAGGAGCTCATTTATCAGCAGACTACATCATCCTAGGTGCGCAACCGAGAGGTTTCGCAGGTCCTTCCTACCTACGGCTGTCAGACAGTATAACCTAAGCAGGGATAACCTAAGCAGGATAGCAAAAAAAACAACGTGACGACCTAATAGTATTGAATGCAAATGACGCAATAGACTTACACAATGGTTCCCTCCGGTATACAACTAGGACAATACCAGTCGCTACGGAGGGTGACAATATGTATGGGTACATAATCATACCATGTAGGATAACTAAGTAGATGGTTATGCTGTTCATTCCATCTAGCTACAATGCTCCGCACTGTGTGTGTTTATATATTTATATATTTATTCCATCTAGCTACAATGCTCCGCACTGTGTGTTTATATATTTATACATTTATATGTACATATGTATATTCGCTGCTCTTGTTTTTTGTTTTTTTTTGTCTTCTTGATTGTTGCTCTGAGTGTTGCTATCCCTGTGCTGTTGCAATCCTGGAATTTCCCCATTGTGGGACTAATAAGGCTTATCTTATCTTAAAATCTATGGAACGAACTGAAGATCAGAGTTCATAGAAGACACCCACGAAACTTTCAAGATTTGAAGACAGTCTGTGTGGAAGTTAAGTTAATCCCTTCCACAGCATGTGGGACACCATATGATGTATGGGGCAGCACCTATCTCTGTTTCACTGACCCTAGACCACACAGCTACTGTAAGCAGTGAAAGCCACAGTGTGTGTGTGTGTGTGGGGGGGGGGGGGGGGGGGGTTCAGTCCTCTGGTAGCTCTGTGCAGTTTGTGTGGAAGACTGGGCTAAAATCACTCCTGAGCAATGCCTGCACCTCGTTTCTCCACACAGGAGGCATCTGGAAGCTGTTATTACCAACAAAAGTCGTTTCTACTAAACTCCAGCCCCCCCCCCCCCAAAAAAAAAGGATTAAGTGGAAGAAGATGGATGGATGGATGGATTAAATGAATTTCACCAAGCATGTTCAATATTTTTCAATTCAACTTTATTTGTATTGCACATAGTCACAACAAAAGTCATCTCAAGGCACTAGATCCATAAGCACAAATCATAAATAAATAAATACTTAGTCCCTGTGTCATGCCACTTTATTCAATATAATTTGTTTTGTGAACATAGTTGTCTTGATTTCTTTGTATGTATGGATTACTTTGGTTGTTACTGATATCTGGTGAAAATCTCAGGTCAGTGGCTCCGTCAGAAATATGTTTAATAAGAAAAATGTTGATGTGTACAATACTTATTTTCCCCGCTGTATATTTAGGTTCAAAGGAGCCAGACATTTTGTTAGGTTATTTTTTTAGGCTTTTTGAAGGTCTTTCAAAGTTCTTCTTTGGACACTGGCTGCCTTTTGACTCATTTTCAGTCCAGTCCTGTCTGACCAGTTTTCCTCATAAAATTTTAGAAAACTGGGCAAATGGGAGCAAGAGAAGAAAAGGCTAGATGAAAATTTATATACACCAGAAAATAGGGGAAAAAGTCCAGCCAAGACCTGACACAGGACGTGAGAAAGGCACCTGGCCATTCAGTTGATCCATCTATTGACTGAAGCCTCATCAGAAACAGCGTCAATGGGAGGGTGGCTGTCAAGATGTCATTCTTAAAGGTGGACTATGTAGAACTTGCAGGCGATTAATGGCAATACCAGATGGCCTTAATGAACTTTCATCCACTAAACTGAAGCAAAAATGATAAAGGTTTTTTGTTTTTACTGATGACCCATGATGACTCCAAGTGAACTGGTAATTAACTGGCATCATTCTGTTGTGCCATACTCTAGAAATTAAAGCAGTTAAGTTACAACACAGGATTTTTGACTAAGCTGAAAATTTGCTTATACTCACCCTGCTGTTGTAAAGTGGTATTTATCGCTATCAGACCGGTAAACTTCATAAATGAATTATTAGCTCTGCAATATCATAAATGATCATATTTGGAATGATGGCAAAAGAGATGATTATTGTATGTCACACTTGCTTTGGCAATGTAAATGTAGTTTCCCATGCCAATAAAGCCAAATTGAACTGAAAATTGATTCTTTACACTCTAATTATATTTCTAGGTATTTCTGGAATATTTGAAAGTAGAACATATTGCATATTCTGTCTTTAAGGAAGGGAAACGGGGAGAAAAGGCTGAAGCATGCCAAATTACACAACAACTGGACTGAAAATCAGTGGCAACAGATAAATCCAAATTTGGAATGTAAGACAGTCTTGACAGAGAAGGGAAGAAAAGGCAGCCAACATCCAAGGGAGAGTTTTAGAATGTCCTTAAAAAAGACTGGAGAACTATTCCTGAGGACTGCTTAACGCAACTACAAGAAACCTTGTTTAGCAGAATTCAGAATGTGCTGAAAAATAAAGATGGTGTTGACTTTCAAGCTCATTAGAATTTTACAGACCCTGCGTTTGCCTTATACGCTGTATGCCATTTATGTCTGCACATCTTTAAGTGAATCCATGCACCCATTTGCCATTTCCCTAGCAAAATATAAAGAAAAGGGGGATCATTCAGACTTTTACACAGTATTGTAACATTTAAATCGTCGTCTCGGTTACTAAACACTGTCTACGACCACAGCAAGCAACCCACCAGCTTTAGAAACTTTGTCAGTTTAAGTCATAAAAACACTGACTTAAACTGATTTAAAAGGATCCAGTGCACAACAAGCAAGAATTACACTAAAGAACAGAATAAGTCCACTTTCAATTCTCTATAAAAACAGGCTGAAAGCAGCAGTTGCTCTTACCTGACTGATCATTCATCATGCGGATGGCTTTAGCTTTGGCCAGCTCCAGCGCCGTAACCCACCGTTGCCGCTCCACCTCTGTGCTTGCCTTTAGATGGTAAGTGCGGCCGCCGCTGCTCAGGACAATATTGCAGGCATCCTCTGTGTCAATGTGTGCTGTGGCCAAGTTTATTGTCCCACGGCATGTATGGGCCATCTCTGCCTGCGTCCTGCATCAAAACACAAGGCAAAGAAAAATGAAAAGATTTTTTAAGAGATTTGACGGCGAAAAATATTACTAAATTCCCTAAAATTCAGCAGAAGATTATGAAATCTCCAATCTTCAAGGATGGTCATTCAGCAGTTTCATTTTGTAGGACAAAAATTCCCCTCTGGGGATCAATAAAGTACACGAAATCAAAAAAAAAAAAAATCAAATCAAGGCAAAGGTACAACATTTGTAGACTGCTAGTTTTCACTGAATTTGAATAGTTTGAATGAAATATAATGCAACTATGAATCAACTTCCATGTCTGGATTTGTTGACACTTTTCAAGCCACATGGTTACCAATATTGCTTACTGACTGAAAACTGCCTCGGAGTTGATTGTATTATAATTTTTTTTAATCTGAAGATGTCCAAAACATGTAATTTATTTTAATACCACAGTGCCAGTTGAACTTCCATCCATCCGTCCATCCTCTACTGCTTACCCGGGGTCCGGGTCGCGGGGGATGCAGTCTAAGCAGAGAAGCCCAGAATGCTGCCCAGTTCACATAGCAGCATGATCCCCATGATCCCTTCAGCAGGTGGTGAACCCACTGGAGGGCAGGCCCATGTGGCTCACTCAGGCTGAGCCCAGCCGGGCCACAAGGACAGAATCCTGGTTGTCAGGCGCTTGCCCTCGGGGTACACTGGATCCTTGTTTTAGTTTCGTCATGGGGATCTACTGGACCGCTCTTGGTCTGGCCCTTCACCCAGGACCAATTTGCCTTGGGAGACCCTAAGAGAAGTTGCCCCAGACAACCAGGGATCATTAGGGCACACAGACCCCTCCACCACAATACGGTGGTGATCCATGGAGGGTACCAGTTGGGCATTTTTGGTATAATTCATGTATTTATGATATTTCATGTTACTTTTCACCAGGGCTGCAACGATTAAGCGATGCTGTTGATAACATCAATCATAAAAATTTGTCGATGCAGATTTTTATTGTTGACGAGACGTTTAATTTTAAAGTTTAGATAGATGCCGTGGGAATGTTCAGTTTAGCTGTTCCAGCAAAGAAGAAGAGGAACACATCATGGCGACACGGAGAGAAAATCACAGAGAAGGCCCAAAGTTTCCACAGAACGAGACGATTTTACCGAAAATAAATAAATGAAACAAATGTAGACTGTAAAGCAGTGTTGTCATATCACAGCTGCACTACAGCTATGCATCCATTCCCTCCTCCTCTCCGTTCCTCCTTTTCTGGTCACCTGTCAGTGGACTGCACCGGTAAAGTTAGCAAGTAACATTAGTGCTTCTTATTTTCAATGAGTGACTTTCTCAGCTTTAGAAAACTGACCACACTCTTAGTACTAACTAACTAACTAACCTGCACTTATATAGCGCTTTTCTAGTCACAAGCTAGTGACTAGAAAAGCGTAGCGACTAGTACATGCTGATGAAATAGTTTACCCGCTGTCAGACAGTAATCTCTCTTTGACGATGGTTGCTAACAGCTGAACTGCTTCAGTTATGCTGGCTATTATGTTAACTGCAGTAAATGGCCTCCCGGCGATTGGGGCCCAGGGGCTGGCGTTGGCCCCGGGGGGGGGGGGGGGGGGGGGGGGGGGGGTCTGGGAGCGTGGGCCCGCTGCACCAGCCGCCTGGTGGCCCAGCTTCCCTCGGCCATCCCTCCTAGGGCGGATGCCTGGCTCTCCTTTGTATGCTTCCTGACAGGCCACTCACATGCACACACTTATTTTGCATGTGCTCATGCACAAGTAACCCACATGATAAAATGGGCTATATATGAGACACTAAACATGCAGAATATCAAAGATCCATCCATCCATCTTCTTCCGCGTAATCCTTTTGAGATAGAATGTCAAAGATAAAATAGTTAATTAAAATTAGTTACTCTTAAATTTTTGCTGTGAAAGATATAAATTATTGTGCTAACAGGGAAAGAATATATTTTTATATCATTTTTGTTGCCGTTACTTGTCAAATGTGAAGTGGCACATTTTCACCCAATGAACAGTTCAGAATATAGTTAGAAGATTGGCTCGGCCAATCCGAGATGTTGCCTGCAGCAGATAGTCCAGCCCACCTGCAAGAAGAGAGGGTAATGCTGTTGGTGGGTCAGAGAGACGTTTGGATTTCAGCAGGAGAGTACATGGTCATAGTGTACGTGAGCGGGAGTACACCATAACAAGCAGAGCGAGAGTGAAACGAGATAAACCTACAATATACTGAAGCTGAAAGTGTGAAGCTTCCCAATGGTTTTCTACAACTTGTTCTTTACTGCCTGAAGCCGAAAGAGGCCTGTGGTTTAGCTGGGAGCCTCCATTTCGCGCCAGTGCCTCCATTTCGTGCTGTGTGCAAAACCCCACAGAGAGATCGGTCAGGGTTTTTTTTTTATGTGCCTTGATTCTACGATGATTGTCCTGCGTGATTCTGTCCTGTGAGGATCCACCCTTTGACCTTGATGGCGAGCCGTCCCAATAGAATCTAGAAAGAATCATCAACATATCACTGGATGCTGGACCAGTTCTGCTGCACTCCTCAGTGTAGTAGGCCCAGTATCTGCAGACACCCTCACACTCAATTTCCCTTTCCCCCCCAACATCACACATACATTTCCCCTTTTTTTCCCCCCTTAGACTCTGGACACTACTGACATTTTTTTCATTTTTTCTTTTCCTGGGAACTATGGACTTATTTTGTGTTTTTGACTGTTTCTAATATTTTGGACTTATTTCAACTACTGATGGCTAATGACTAAAATTGTATACTGGTGCTGAAGTGCAGGGTATCCTCCCTGTCTGAAAGATGTTTGTTACTGATTTGTACAGTGGAACTGTGAACCTAGAAATTAATTAGATAACTTGGATTTAAATTACAATCCAAATTGAGGTAACAAGGGTGCACCCGAGATCAAATTTGACTCAGCTGAGACTGATTTATTAGAAGTGAAACAAAGGTAACACACGCTTGATTGGTTTTGACCATTCACTTGTTGGATGTTCTATCTATTTCAGTTGCTGTGTTGTTAAATGTCTTTTGTCTTTTTATTTTCCTTTTCCATTTTCCCCATTTTGTTACTAGAGCTGGCAGTTGTTCAATTTAACAATCCTGTCTCTGTGTTTCATTTAAATGCTCCACTTTGCTCCAGCAGCCGAACCTACTGGTCCAATTGATAACTTGTATTGACTAATCACTTATTTATTTTGAGTGACCCAAATTATACACATAAGTTACAAACACGTGGTGGTTAATATACAGTATGCTACAGATGTTATTACCGAATACAGGGTTACACAAAATGGCGAGCCAGCCAGGAACATTGTTGAGTATTTAATGACAAATTTATTTTGCTTTTTTTAGGCAAATTACTAAGTTAAATCAGATATCCCAAGCTAAGACTGATAAAATGGAAATAGTGATGCGCAAATCAGTTAAAGTTTCCTGCTCTGTAGTCATCAGCGGGTTAATCGAGACTGAAAGTGATGAAGTAGCTTCTTAGTTGCAGAAGTATGGTTCGATCAATTGCTACTTGCCATAGATGATCCTAAATCAGATTTTCACAAGCACGATAGTTGAGTTCACCCAGGACACTGTCATGCAAGTGTTAGAGCCTTTGTTGCCACTTAAACTTCAAAGTCCCATTCAGACTGGTACTATGTATGATGTGAAGAGCTTAGCAAGTGTTTATACACTAGATGCACGTAGCAAAGCTACCAAAATCGACATAGAACAGCTATGTGAAATTGCCAGACTCAGTGGAGATCCTCTAGAGCAGGTGTTGAAAGAGGAGCTGGTAAATCTTGCTCTGGCTACACCCAAAATCCCCTCTCTTGAAACTTTGCAAGAGTCCCCCATTGAGCAGAACTCACTTCCTCAAATGAAACCACTTGAATAGGGAGATGTTCTACCTTCTCAAGATCCTTCTTTCGTTGACTTACCTGATCACACAACATTGAAAACCAAGGGCAAACCATGCCCTTGGTACTGTTTTCAGTGTGGGGAAGATGGTCATGTTGTCTCAGTTTGTAGTAATGATCCCAATCCTTCTCTCATTACAGCTAAGAAAAAACAGCTCAGAGAAAGACAAGCTGCCTGGGAAGCCTCTACTGTTTCCAGAGGTGAGAAATATTTAAACTGATACCTGCTCCCACAGCGGGAAATATAGGAGCAACTTCTGGCAAACTTGGTCCCAAAACTAAGAAAACTGCCTTAAAGGGAGTTCAAAGTAAACAGTGTTCCATCAAACTCCCAAAAGGCCTTGTAGGAACCAAACTACAGCCCAAGTAGTTAATGCAGGAAAAATCACTGTCTTTTAGATACAGGGTCACAGGTGACCACTGTACCTCAATCCTTTTATAAACAACACCTTTCAGACCTGACCATTCATCCACTCCAAAACATTCTTGATGTGGAGGGTGCCAATGGCCAATCAGTCCCCTACTTGGGGCACACTGAGCTCTCAGTCACTTTTCCTAAAGACTTCTTAGGGTCTGAAATTGAAGTGAACACATTGGCTCTTGTCATTCCCTCTATTCGCTCTGCAGCAAATGAGCGGGTGCTTATAGGCACCAATACTCTTGATGTTCTTTATGCTGACCTTCAGGCTGACCCCAAATTCTCTACTTTTCAGCCATCATCCTATGGCTACCAAGCTGTGCTCAAAGCCCTTGAAATACACCAGAACACCTCTAGCAGCAGCAATCTTGGCTGTGCAAAATTGACCGGACAGGTACCTGAAGTTGTCCCTGGAGGACAAACCGTTGCTCTTGAAGGTTTGGTCAACATCTCCAAAGCTTCTGCAGAGAAAGATGTTATCATTGAACAGCCTTCAGTCTTTTAAGATAAGATAAGCCTTTATTAGTCCCACAATGGGGAAATTCCAGGATTGCAACAGTACAGGGATAGCAACACTCAGAGCAATAATTTAGAAGATAAGAAAATAAGAGCAGTGAATATACATATGTACACATAAATACAGTGGGGCAAAGAAGTATTTAGTCAGCCACCAATTGTGCAAGTTTTCCCACTTAAAAGATGAGAGAGGTCTCCAATTTTCATCATAGGTATACCTCAACTATGAGAGACAAAATGAGAAAAAAAAAAAATCCAGAAAATCACAGTGAAGGATTTTTTTTTCCACAATATTTTTTATTGAACCTTTTTTACAAACATAACACAAACAATCAAACACTAACACTAAAGTAATTTAAAAAAAAAAAAAAAAAATAAAAAAAAAATAAAAAATAAAAATTGTACTAAAAACACCAACAACCACTAACAAAGACAGGTCTTCAACAATGCTCCTCTGTTTAGTCTAGGCAATCCATTACATAAATATACATATTATACATTTACCAGTTTGGAATTTACAAGGTCCACACACATCATTCACCTTCTTCTTCAAAAGTTATGTTTAAATTCTTTACATAATCAATGAAAGGTCTCCATATATTCTCAAACACTATTTCCTTTGATTTCAGTATGTATGTTATTCTTTCTAGTGGAAGGTTTGTTAACATCTGTCTTAACCACTGAGTCACTTCTGGTCTATGAGTCTTTTTCCACAGTAGTGCAATACATTTTTTGGTGTTAAGCAAACTGAGGTCTATGAATGCTCTTTCACTCTTATTAAAGCTATGCTTTTCTGGATACAGACCCAACAAAAACAATTTAGGATTCAATATGATTGGTTTTGAAATTATTTTTTCAATTGTTACCCTCACCTCTTCCCAAAACATTCTAATTTTTCTACATTCCCATAAACAATGAAATAGGGTTCCTTTACTTTCCATACATTTTGTGCACGTATCTGGTATGTTTTTGTTATATCTATTTAACTCCACCGGTGTAACATACATCCGCATTAACCATTTAAAATGTATCAATTTAAGAAGTACATTTATTGATTTGGTTTAAGCTTCTGTACAAGCCAATTCCCATTGTTCCTCTGAAATTTCAGTTTGCAGGTCTTCTTTCCAATAATTCAATCTTTTCTGTGAGTTTTCACTTGAGGATAGTGTCAATGAGTTATAAAACTCTGAAATAATACCTTTCTCTTACTATCTTTCGTCACAATTTTTTCAAAGGATGAATAAGTAGGTCGGATGAGAGCATTATTTTGATTTGATCGAATAAAGTTCCTAAGCTGAAGATATTTAAAAAAAATGTGTTCTATTAAGATTAAATTTGATCCTCAGTTCTTCAAAAGACATTATGTTATCTGAACATGACAGATATAAATCTTGAATCTTTTGAATCCCTTTTAAATTCCATACTTTAAATACAGCATCCGCTCTCCCTGGTTTAAAATATTGATTACCCCATATTGGGCTAAATTGTGACAGTAAGTGTGGTTCTTTTAAATATTTTGTGGTTTCACACCATATTTTGATCATATGCTTTACAAATGGATTTTTAACTTGTTTCTGTAATTTTTTTGCCGAGTCTGAGTATATGAATATGGGAAGAGGTAAAGGTAAATTGTATGATTCCATTTCTGTCCAGTGAGGGAGATCATTTGATGAAAAATAATATGTCATAGACCTCAGTTGTGCTGACCAGTAATACAACATAAAGTTTGGACATTTCAGACCTCCACGATCAAATGGTAAATATAGTAAGGACAGACGTAATCTAGCCTTCCTATTGTTCCATAAAAATTCCACTAACTTTTTTTAAATTCTTGAGAATAGATCTGAAGGTGGTGGTAAAAGAATGTATTGAAATAAATAAAGTATTTTGGGTAAAATATTACTTTTAAGTATATTGATTCTCCCGATCATCGACATTGGTAGTGACATCCATCTCTGAAGTAACTCATTAATGTCTGTCATTATGGCTTCATAGTTGGCACTGGCGACTAATTCTAGCTTAGGCACAATCTGAATTCCTAAATATTTTATTTATTTATTTATTTAGCGAATGCAAAGTCCTTAAGCCAAGCAGTTGCCTCCTGGTTTGCTGTATGGAGGGTGTGTAATCCTCCTTCCAGTCTTTGGAGCGGGCAAGCCTCTATGATGTGTTCCATAGTTTGCTCCTCTCCACATGCGCACAGTGGGCTAGGGCTACTGCCCCATCTGTGAAGGCTGGCCAAGCAGGGGCCATGTCCAGTCCTGAAGCGATTGAGTGTAGACCACTGTCTCCTTGGGAGGTTGGTGTCCTAAATATTTAAACTGATTTACAACATTGAATTGATTTACCTCAGGAGCTGGGTGATTTCTCTGGGTCTCATTTAGCATTAATATTGAGGATTTAGTTTTATTTATTTTATATCCTGATATTTCCCCAAAGTTCTTTATTAAATTCAACAAGGTCGGAATTGATTTTTTAAGATTAGACATAAACAAAATTATGTCATCGGCATACAGGGAGATTTTATGTTCTGTTGGTCCTACTTTAATTCCATATATTTGTGGATGTAAACGTACTGCCATCGCTAAAGGTTCAATTGCCATAGTAAACAGTAAAGGTGAAAGTGGGCAGCCTTGTCGACATCCTCTATTGATATTTATTGATTCTGAAATATTGCTGTTTGTTAGGATTTCTGCTGTAGCATTATTGTATATTATCTGAACCCATTTTATGAAATTATTTCCAATTCCAAACCTTTATAAAACTTCAAAAAGAAAGGGCCATTCGACCCTATCAAAGGCCTTTTCGGCGTCCAATGATAGGAGAGCTGTATCCGGTGCTTCTTTATTAGAATAGATAATATTAAATAGTCTTCTTACATTATGGAAGCCTTGTCTTCCCTTTATAAAGCCATTCTGATCTCGGTTAATAATATTTGGTAATATTTCTTGTAGTCGTCTTGCTAAAATTTTACAGATTATCTTAAGGTCAGCATTTAATAGGCTTATTGGTCTCATATTTTCACATCTATTAGAGGGTTTACCTGGTTTTGGCAGCAGTATAATTAAGGCATTATTCATGTATGGTGGTAAATTACTATTTTGAAATGCTTCTAAAACCATTTCCAAAAATGGTTTTATTAATTTATTCTTAAATTTTTTATAGAGGTCAACTGGAAGACCATCTGGTCCTGCACTTTTTCCTGATTTCATATTATCAATGGCTATCCCAACTTCTTCTTGACTAATTTTAGACTCCAGTATCTCCCTGTTTTCATTTGGAATACACGGTATAGATAATCCGTCCAAAAACCCATTTAGTTTTGTTAAGTCAGTTTCCTTTTTTGTATTATATAATTTAAAAAAAAAAGATGGCAGCGCGCCTAGACGCAGCGGCCCCTCTTGGCATCAGCGAGTGTGAGAGTTTTAATCATCCCAGACGTACAATCTGTAAAACTTACAACTGTGAGACCTTACTAAACATCAAGGTACTGCACGCTGCAAGAATCGCGGCGATCGGTTGTGATTTGGACATTCTACGCCAGCATGGAATTTTGGCGGAGTCCCCGCTGGAAGCTACCCGGGAGAGGAGGAAGCGGAAGCGGAGCGAACGCAAGCAAAAGCGAGGAAAAAGGGCCGGGATCCATGCTAGGCTAAAGGCTAACCCCTCCAGACCAGCGGTACCGTCGCTTCTTCTGTCAAACGTCCGCGCCCTCGAAAACAAGGTGGATGAGCTGCGTTTGCTGAGAGAAACCCGGAGAGAATGGAGGGACTGCTGTGTGTTTGTTTTCACCGAGACATGGCTCCACGACAACATTCCTGACGAGGCCATTCAGCTGGAAGATATGGCGATGTTCCGTGCCGACAGGGAAACGGCGAGCTCCGGTAAGAGCCGGGGGGGTGGGCTATGCATCTATGTTAACAAGAACTGGTGCGTTAATGCCACGTTAGTGTCTAAACCAGGGGTCACCAACCTTTTTGAAACCAAGAGCTACTTCATGGGTATCGAGTCATGTGAAGGGCACCAGCTTGACACACTCCTCTAAAATAACAAATTGTGTGTGTGTGTGTGTGTGTGTGTGTGTGTGTGTGTGTGTGTGTGTGTGTATACACAAATAAATAATTATCAATAACTTAGAGTGGGTAACAGACAAGATCAATATTCAACACTTTATTTTTATTAATCTCAGCAATTGTTCAGATGATCCCTTCTACATTTCATAAAAAAGTCCAGTTTTCACCAGTCCCTTTTAACCATAAAAAACTAAACCCTTTTAATTCATGAACTATGTTGAACCATGTTTGAAAAAGTTATGCAACATTTAAGAAAAATCAACTTTAATATTAAATAAATCTTATCACATTTTTAACTGAACAAATCTGCTGCAATTCTGCTCAAAATCTGTTACATTTAATAAACACACTTTTGTGTGTTCTTCTTCACTGGAATTATATCCATACAGTTCTTGCCAAGAATCATGCTTGAGCAACCAGCACTGCCCTTTCATGAGAAGAAACTAAACAAGCACTGAGAGTGCTTATATGCACGGTGGCGCAGTGGTTAGCACCGCGGCAGCAGTTTACCCTCGGCCGGGGGATCGCGGGGATCGTGGGTTCGATCCCTGCCCCCGGCCAACAGTGATCTGTGTGGAGTTTGCATGTTCTGGTGGTGCATGTTCTCGTTTTTTCATGCAAAAACATGCAGGTTAGGGAGTTAAGGGGCGCTTGCGCACACAGCGGCTGGTGGCTTGTTACCGGACTGCAGAACAAATCTACCTACGGGTACAAGATAAGTCCAAAAAAAAAAAAAAAAAAAAAAGAGTGGGTAGTGAAGTGGCGCTTCGCCATCGCCCCGCAAATGAAATACACGCAGCTTCCTTTCACGGTAGTAAAAAAGAACTCTTCCTCCCGCTCACTTTGAAAATGATAAATTTTCTGTCTTTTTTTTGCCATGTTTTTGGGCTTGGAAACCGCACTGCGCTCACCACCTTAACTGCCTGCTAGCTAAGCTTACGCTCCACAAGCGCAAAGGTTTTGTCATGCGCACAATACTGACCTTTGAACTAGGTCAGAGTTCACCTTAACTTTACGTATAATAAACATATTTTCATTTTTTTTATTTTTAAGACATTGTCATTTTAAAATCTATATAAATGCAAGTGTGATTTTAAAAAATATAAAAAATATAAAATAAAAAATAGCGGCAGAAAAAATTACATCTGCAGCTCACTTGCGAGTTGTGCTATTTTTAGAACAGGCCTGCGGGCGACACATGTGGTCCCTGCGGGCGACATGGTGCCCGCGGGCACCGCGTTGGTGACCCCTGGTCTAAACACTGCTCTCCGTTGGCGGAGTTCCTTATTGTTAATTGTCGGCCATTTTATCTGCCGAGGGAATTCAGCAACGCGTTTGTAGTTGGTGTTTACATAGCGCCGAGCACTAATGCTAAAGCTAATGCTAAGAAGGCACTCGGGGTACTGCACAATGCGATCAGTGAAATCCAAACGTCACACCCGGACAGTTTTGTGGTGGTTGCGGGGGATTTTAACCACACTAGCTTAAAGACTGTGCTCCCCAAGTTTAAACAATGTGTAGACTTTAAGACCAGAGGAGAGAATATGTTGGACTTAGTGTACACAAACACAGATGCATATAAAGCGATACCCCGCCCCCATCTCGGCCGTTCTGATCACATATCCGTGATGCTGCTGCCTGCCTACAAACCTTTATTGAAGCGCAGCAGGCCAGCAGTGAAACAAATCAGGATTTTGCCAGAGAGTGCAACCTCTGCACTGCAAGACTGTTTTCAGCACACAGACTGGAAGATCTTCAAAATAGCAGCCTCCCAGGAAGACAGGACAGATGTGGAGGAGTATGCTGATACGGTCACCAGCTACATCGCGAAGTGCACAGAGGATTTCACTACAGTGAAGACCATCACTATACGGGGTAATCATAAGCCCTGGATGACTGCAGAGGTGCGCTCGCTGCTTACAGCCAGAGATGCAGCCTTCAGAGCGAAGGACAGGATTGCCCTCCGCTCAGCCAGGTCTGCGCTTTCAAAGGGAATTAAGGCGGCAAAGCGCGCCTATGCGGAGAAAATCCAGGGACACCTCTGTGACACTAGGAACACCAAGCAGATGTGGCAGGGAGTTCGGACACTGACGGGCTTTAAGTCTAGGCAGGGGGTCGATGATGACGACGCTTCACTTCCAGACAGGCTTAACGAATTCTTTGCACGTTTTGAAGCATCAAACTCGACAATCAGAGGGAGGGCCGGCCCACTCCCACCATCGGTCGGACCAGCTTTTACCATCAACACAGCGGACACACGGAGGACCCTATCCAGAGTCAACCCACGCAAAGCTGCAGGTCCAGACAACATTCAGGGACGTGTGCTCCGAGACTGCGCGAGCGAGTTGGCGGATGTCCTGACTGACATTTATAACATCTCCCTGAGTCAGGCCATCGTTCCCAGATGCTTCAAGACCTCTATCATTGTACCGGTGGCAAAGAAACCAGTGGTGTCCTGTTTGAATGACTATCGTCCTGTTGCACTTACACCAATTGTGATGAAGTGTTTTGAACAGCTTGTCAAACCACACATCGCAGCCTGCCTCCCTGCATCACACGACTCGCTCCAGTTTGCATATCGTTCAAACCGCTCCACGGAGGATGCTATAGTCACCACCCTACACTCTGTCATCACCCACCTGGACCAGAAAGACACCTACGCCAGACTCCTGTACAGTGATTTCAGTTCAGCATTCAACACCATTATTCCCCAGAGACTGATAGAGAAATTACTCCTTCTCGGTCTGAACACCGCCACATGTCTCTGGATCCTGGATTTCCTGACTGAGAGACCTCAGTCTGTCCGGGTTGGAAACAACATCTCCAACTCTGTCACGCTGAGTACCGGAACCCCTCAAGGCTGTGTACTCAGTCCACTGTTGTTTACACTCCTAACACATGACTGTGTATCCAAACACGAGGGGAACCAGATTATTAAGTTTGCAGATGACACCACGGTGGTGGGACTTATTCAGAGGGATGAGGAATCAATGTACAGGGAAGAAGTGAGAGACCTGGAGGGCTGGTGCAGGGAGAACAATCTGGTGCTCAACGTGGACAAAACGAAGGAGATGATTATCGACTTCCGGCGGTCACAGCCTGAGCACGTCCCCCTCAGCATCGGCGGCCGTTTAGTGGAGAGAGTAGAGAACATCAAGTTCCTCGGAGTGCAGATCTCGCAGGACCTGACCTGGAGCAAGAATTCCTTGGAGATCAGGAAGCGGGCTCAGCAGAGACTACACTTCTTGAGGAAACTCAAACAGGCCTCTCTCCCCATCTGCATCCTCAGGACCTTCTACAGAGGTGTGGTGGAGAGTGTTCTGACATACTGCATTGCTACATGGTACTCCAGCTGCAGTATGTCAGACAAAAAAGCTCTGCAGAGGATAGTCAAGGGGGCGGAGAGGGTAATTGGAGTCTCCCTCCTCTCTGTCCAAGAACTTTTTCAGAACCGTCGTAGGAGCAGGGCACTGAACATTGTCAAGGACCGTTCTCACCCTCTGCATAAACACTTTGAACTTCTTCCATCTGGTAAACGATTCCGGAGCATCAGAGGCAGAACCACCAGACTGATCAACAGCTTCCTCCCACAAGCTGTCAGGATGCTGAACAGCTGACCCGGAATCTCATATACACACTACTGCACCTATGGACATTTTGTATATTATAGTTAGTTATTCTTTTTCCCCAAGTATGTCTCAGGGATGTGTGAATGGACGGGGGGGTGGGGGTGGGGTGGGGGGTGGAGCTATGTGGGAGTGTGTCTTAATCATGCTGCTTCTTATATGGATGCCGAGAGAAACGCAATTTCATCTTGCCTGCACTACAGTTGTATGTACAGCAATATGACAATAAAGTTTGATTTGATTTGATTTTTCATAATAATCTCTAAAGTCACTATTAATTTCTAAAGGATCTACAACTGGCTGTCCGTTACTTATAATACTGGTAATTGGTGTTTTAAATTCTAATTGTTTAATCTGCCATGCCAATAATTTTCCTGATTTTTCACCTTGTTCATAAAAAGATTGCTTCAATCTTAGAAGACTCGAGGCAGCTCTATTCGCTGATTTTTTGTCATATTCAGCTCTCAGAATCAGTAATTCGGTCTCTAACTTTGGGTCACTTCCTGCATACACTTTTTCTTGAAGAATTTTTGTTTTATGTTCCAATTGGACTCTCTCCTCTCGAGTCTTCTTAGATTTTGAACCTGTATAACTAATAATATGCCCCCTAATAAAAGCTTTGAAAGCCTCCCACTTTATACATGCTGATGTTTGTGTAGTATTGATATCAAAGAACTCATCTATCTGTTTTTCTATGTACTTAACAAATTCCTCATCCTGAAGCCATTTATGCTGAAATTGCCACCTACCTGGTTCCTTTGTCAATTTCTTATCTACATATATTAGACAGCAGGGTGCATGAACAGAGATCACAATATTATCATAGAAGCAGTTTTGAATCTTGGACCTTAATTCTGTGGAGATCAAAAAATAGTCAATACGTGAGAATGTCTTGTAGATATTAGAATAACAAGAGTAGGCTTTAACTTGTGGTTTCATTTCTCTCCATATATCTAGCAATCTCAATTCTTTCATAAAATGATTAATGGTCTTCCTGTATCCATTGTGCGTACAGTCCAGTCCTGTAGATCTATCTATACTGGGATTCAATGTACAATTAAAATCCCCTGCTATTATATGTTGACCCTGTAAGTGAAGATAAAATAAGAAATAAATTAGTACAGAAATTCTGATCATCTATATTGGGACCGTATAAATTCACCAGATTTATATTTTCTAATAACAAAGATCCTTGAATGATTAGATATCTTCCAAATTTGTCACCAATTACATTTTTCACTTAAAATGGGACTGATTTATGTATGAGAGTCATAACTCCCCTGGCTCGGGATGAAAATGATGAGGTGAATACACTTCCTTGCCATCTTCTCCTAATTCTTTTTACATCCTCCTCTATTAGGTGAGTTTCTTGTAAAAACACAATTTTTGAACCTATGTCTTTTATTTTATTCATAACTTGTTTAAGTTTTTTTAAATTTTGTAGACCTCTGCAATTCCATGAGGTTAAATTAAGATTAACGCTTTGGTCTATGATCAATAAGGAGTTTGAGATTACCTCGCAATGTAAACATGCTCATACAGAGAAGCAAAAACATGAGTGGTTGAACATTCATCCTACAAACTACACCCAAACAAATTCCCCCTTCCCACATTCGTGGTAATCCCCCCAAAATCAAAAAAAATTTCCATCTCCCGCTATAGCCATTGACTGCTCCACACCCGCGAGGATCAGTCAAAACCACTCTTTCTTTCTCCTCTCAATCACCCTAACTCTACTGCTTTTAATGACGTAACATTAACTCTCTTCTGTAGTTTTCCAACTTGACTCCAAAATTTTATAGCAACTTTGTACATCATAGGGTTTTGGGTTTTTTTAATATATAATACAATCTATATTTTGTAAACTTGCTATATGCTTCAGATCAGTCAGATGCCTGTGCAAATGCTTAAATATTCTACCTTATATTTTGTTCATGCTTAGCTCCCACCAGTCTCTTCTTGGATCTTCTTGATGAACTCCTGCGCCTCCTCAGGGGTCTTGAAGATGTGGGTTCTGCCCTTATACGTGACCAGCAGTCTTGCAGGATAAATCACTCCATGACGAATCCCAAGGTTGCGCAGCTCTTTACGGGCGGGGTCAAACTGTTTCCTTAATTGTTGGATTCCTGTGGCCAAATCTGGGTAGAACCACACCTGTTGATCCTGGTATTTAATTTCTCCTTTGGCTCGCGCCGCATTGGAGATCGTCATCCTGTCTCTGTAGCTGAGGAACTTCATAATCAGCGTCCTCGGTGATGCCTTATTATCTCTCGGTGGGCCGATTCGGTGAGCACTTTCTAAGACGACTGATTACTGCAGCTCCGCATTGTTCAGCGCTTCTGGAATCCACTTTTCCAAAAAGGAACATGGATCCGGACCCTCCGTTCTCTCCGGAAGGCCCACCAGCCTCAGGTTGTTCCGTTTCGACTGGGATTCTAAATCCAGGACATTATCAGAATCAGAATCAGCTTTATTGCCAAGCATGTTTACATGTAAACATACGAGGAATTTGACTTGACATTGGGCGCGCTCGATAAGCGCTTCCCAATGACGCGGCAGCCATGCAAGGCGCCAGACGTTTATTTTTTAATTCCAATGTGCGCACCTTTAATTGGAGGCCGGTGACGTCATCCTCAGCACTGGAAATTCGGAGCTCCACCTGCGAAACTCGTTCCATACAGTCACTTAACTCCTTTCTAATTCCTTCAATCGCTGCTATAATCCCATCAAATTTAGAGGAAAAGTCTGCTCTCATTGAACTAATGGCAGCGAGCACCGCACCTGTGCCATCGCCAGTAGTCACCGCTCCACCGCTAGCTTGTTCCGCCATATCTGGGGATTCTTCTGCTTCGTCACGGACGTGAAAGTCCGTTAACTTGAACTGTTTCGGCGGTTCAGTTTTTCCTCCACCTGATTTCCCAGCCTTAGGCTTTACCGGCATGTCCTCGCCCAAATGCTGGGATAGGTTTTGTTCCAATTGAGAGAGTTATTTGCCGATTTGATTTTTAGGAGCAGAGTAGAGTGAAGCACGTCCTCCTACATGGCGGCCATAACCGGAAGTCCACAGTGAAGGATTTTTAATGAATTAATTAGTAAATTCCTCTGTAAAATAAGTATTTGGTCAATCCCAAAAGTTCATCTCAATACTTTGTTATATACCCTTTGTTGGCAATGACAGAGGTCAAACGTTTTCTGTAAGTCTTCACAAGGTTTTCACACACACTGTTGCTGGTATTTTGGCCCATTCCTCCATGCAGATCTCCTCTAGAGCAGTGATGTTTTGGGGCTGTCGCTGGGCAACACAGACTTTCAACTCCCTCCAAAGACTTTCTATGCAGTTGAGATCTGGAGACTGGCTAGGCCACTCCAGGACCTTGAAATGCTTCTTACAAAGCCACTCCTTCGTTGCCCGGGCGGTGTGTTTGGGATCATTGTCATGCTGAAAGACCCAGCCACGTTTCATCTTCAATGCCCTTGCTGATGGAAGGAGGTTTCACTCAAAATCTCATGATACATGGCCCCATTCATTCTTTCCTTTACACGGATCAGTCGTCCTGGTCCCTTTGCAGAAAAACAGCCCCAAAGTATGATGTTTTCACCCCCATGCTTCACAGTAGGTATGGTGTTCTTTCTCCTCCAAACACGACAAGTTGAATTTTCATCAAAAAGTTATATTTTGGTTTCATCTGACCATATGACATTCTCCCAATCCTCTTCTGGATCATCCAAATGCTCTCTAGCAAACTTCAGATGGGCCTGGACATGTACTGGCTTAAGCAGGGGGACACGTCTGGCACTGCAGGATTTGAGTCCCTGGCGGCATAGTGTGTTACTGATGTAGCCTTTGTTACTTTGGTCCCAGCTCTCTGCAGGTCATTCACTAGGTCCCCCCTTGTGGTTCTGGGATTTTTGCTCACCGTTCTCGTGATAATTTTGACCCCACGGGGTGAGATCTTGTGTGGAGCCCCAGATCGAGGGAGATTATCAGTGGTCTTGTATGTCTTCCCTTTTCTAATAATTGCTCCCACAGTTGATTTCTTCACACCAAGCTGCTTACCTATTGCAGATTCAGCCTTCCCAGCCTGGTGCAGGTCTACAATTTTGTTTCTGGTGTCCTTTGACAGCTCTTTGGTCTTGGCCATAGTGGAGTTTGGAGTCTGACTGTTTGAGGTTGTGGACAGGTGTCTTTTATACTGATAACGAGTTCAAACAGGTGCCATTAATACAGGTAACGAGTGGAGGACAGAGGAGCCTCTCAAAGAAGAAGTTACAGGTCTGTGAGAGCCAGAAATCTTGCTTGTTTGTAGGTAACCAAATACTTATTTTACCGAGGAATTTACCAATTAATTCATTAAAAATCCTTCAATGTGATTTTCTGGATTTTTTTTCTTCTCATTTTGTCTCTCAAAGTTGAGGTATACCTATGATGAAAATTGGAGACCTCTCTCATCTTTTAAGTGGGAGAACTTGCACAATTGGTGGTTGACTAAATACTTTTTTGCCCCACTGTATATAAATATATACTGTATATACACAGCGTGGAGCATTGTCGCTAGATGGAATAAACAGCATAACCGTCTATTTAGTTACCCTACATGGTATGAATATGTACCCATACATATTGTCACCCTCCATAGCGACTGATATTGTCCTAGTTGTATACTGGAGGGGACCATTTGTGTAAGTCTGTTGCGTCTTTTGCATTCTTGTTCATTGTTCTTTGCCCAGTGGTCTTTTGACAGTCTCTAGCTTGAGTAGCGTGCCCAGAAAACAACCTTGCCACTTGCCTGTTGTGCTGAAAAATGAAACGGAGCATGATATCGTCATACCACCCAAGATGATATTGGCTGACATCAATGCTGTTGGGTGAGTACTGCACAAAGAGCAAACCCTTAAAGAACCCAACATCCCTGACATGCAGGTTAAGTCCACTCAACCAGCAAAGCTGAACTTTAATTTTGAAGACTCACTCCTGTCTTCTGAATGGAAAGAATGAGTAGCAAATCTATTGAACTCCATGCCAGATGTGTTTCCACATCATGACCTTGATTTTGGACATACAGATAAAGTCAAACACCATATCAAGTTGAGTGATGAGACTCCATTCAAACATAGACCACGTCCAATACATCCTCATAATGAGGATGCTGTGCGAAAACATCTCCAAGTGCTCCTTGATGCTGGTGTTATACGAGAATCAGAATCCCCCTTTGCTTCTCCTATCGTTGTTAGGAAGAAGGATGGCTCTGTTTGTCTTTGTATAGACTTCAGAAAACTAAACCTTCAGACCATCAAAGACATCTATGCTCTTCTGAAGTTGGAGGAGACGTTCTCTGCTCTAGCTGGGTCAAAGTGGTTCTCCGTTTTGGACCTCAATTCGGGGTACTATCAAATTGAAATGGAGGAATCAGACAAACATAAGACCGCTTTCGTCTGTCCACTGGGGTTTTGGGAATTCAATAGGATGCCCCAGGGAATTAGAAATGCACCCTCAACCTTCCAACGCCCCATGGAGAGGTGTGTAGGAGAGATGAACCTAAAGAGCTTTTAGTGTTCATTGACGACCTAATCATTTTCTCATCTTCCTTAGAAGAGCATGAGCAGCGCCTAAAATGTATCTTACAATGACTGAGAGAATTTGGCTTGAAATTGGCTACAGAAAAACACAAGTTTTTCCAGACCTCTGTGAAATATCTGGGCCATGCAGTTTCAGAGAAGGGTGTAGAAACTGATCCAGATAAGGTAAAGGCCCTAAAAACTTGGCCTATCCCCACCAACCTGAAAGAGCTCCAGTCCTTTCTAGGTTTTGCAGGATATTATCGCAGGTTCATTCGGGGGTATTCTCACATAGTAAAGCCACTAAATAAACTTACCTCTGGTTATCCACCCTTTCAAAAAGGCAACTAAAGGGCCAAACAGGCCATAAATAAAGACTATTACCACCCAAAAGAGCCTTTTGGTCAAAGGTGGAGCCCCCAGTGTCATCAGGCTTTTGAGCTGATAATTGAAAAATTGACATCAGCTCCAATGCTAGGCTTTGCAGACCCCCAGGCTCCCATACATCCTACATACAGATGCAAGCACCATCGGCTTAGGGACTGCACTGTATCAGGTCTAGGAAGGGCAACCCAGAGTCATGGCTTTTGCAAGTCGAGGGCTCTCAAGCTAGAATACTTAGCTCTTAAGTGGGCCGTCACCGAAAAGCTTTCTGATTACTTGTACGGCACAGACTTTACAGTGGTAGCTGACAGCAACCCACTAACTTACCTTTTAACATTAGCAAAACTGGATGCAACAGGTTATAGGTGACTGTCCAATCTTTCCCTTTACTCTTTTAAACTTCAGTACAGAGCTGGCAAGCAAAACTTGTACGCTGATGCTTTATCTCGCCGCTCTCATGGTCCACCAAAAGATGACCATGCATTGCCAAAAGACAGCGAGAGAATTCAACAATTTGCTCTTTATCAACTGAGTGATTCTGAAAATGCAAACATTGTTCCCCAAGATGTGATCAAAGCAATTTGTGACCGCCACACTGTCACCATTGATGCAGAAATCAGTGATGCATCTCACAATTCTGGATCAACGTTGGTTGAGTCCCTTGCTCATCAGTCCACAGCAATCCCAGACTCCTATCAGGAGGAGCAAGTAGATGGTTTCCCTCTTATACCATCAGTTTCTGAAGAAGAACAGCGACAGAAGCAGAGTTTAGATCCTGCAATAAACCAAGTGATTTTACAGATAGAGACTGGTCAAACCCCACCACCCAGCCTCAAAGCAGAGCCTCCCTTACTCTTGCGTGACCTCAATAAGTTGGAGCTCCGCAATGGTGTGCTTTATAAATAATGACAAGATGGACCCAATCTCACTTTTCAGTTAGTGCTCTCAGAGGAGCTAAGAGCAGTTGCATTCCAGAGCCTACACAACAGCATGGGCCACATGGGAGTCAAGCGAAAAGTAGACCTGATGAGAGACAGATTTTATTGGCCAAGAATGTTTGTGACAGTTGAAAACAGGATTAAGACCTGTGAGCGATGTGTTGGCCGAAAAATGCCCCGAGCGAGCCGCTCCACCAGTGAATATCAAGACCTGCAGACCTCTTGAACTCGTCTGCATGGATTTCTTATCCTTGGAATCTGATGGTCAAACACACAAGATGTACTGGTCATCACCGATCATTTCACTAAGCACGCAATAGCTGTACCAACTCTCAACCAACAAGCATGCACAGTTACAAAGTGCCTGTGGGAAAACTTCATTGTGCATTATGGTTTTCCCGAGAGATTACATAGTGACCAAGGCCCTGATTTCCAATCAGCCACCATCAAAGAACTGTGAACTCACTGGTATAAAGAAGGTATGCATGACCCCATACCATCCCAGAGGCAACCCGGTTGAGCGATTCAACCGTACGCTCCTTCAAATGCTTGGTACACTGAATCAGTCTGACAAACGTCACTGGAAAGATTTTATAAAGCTCCTTGTGTATGCATATAACTGCACACAAAAAAATAATGTGACTGGATTTTCCCCTTACAAACTGATGTTTGAGACACAACCAAGACTTCCAATCGACCTAGCATTTGGGTTGCCCACTAACACCAACAAGCCAACCCATTCCCAGTATGTCAGTAATTTAACCTTTTGAGTGTGAGATTTTGCGTGCCCCTAGTGGCAGAGTGCGGCGCTGCACCTGTCATCTCACTGACATGATTGGCTCCATTGAAGATTTGTACTGATTTGTACTGATCTGCCAGTTTCAGAAGGTGGCAGACATCTGTTTGAGGACTCAATGGATGACACATAATACACCAAACAAGAAGAACTCCTCATTTCCTTTTCCTGTTTTTAGCATTTTAGCCCAGAAAGCTAATATGGCTGCCGTCCTTCATCGTGCACCGTCACTTAGTCGGCTTTGTATGTGGAAAAATAGCAGTGGGATACAAGCAAAATTTATGTGGGATAATCATAAGACTTTGTAGATGTGGTAGAAAGCGTAAATGACCAGCAGAACGCGAAATAACGACCACGATGGGTAAAAACGCAGCAACGACAGCAGCGAGCGAATCCCCTTAGCCGCCGGTAAGTGAGGAATTTCTGTGTTTTTTTAATATTGTACTGATTTCTTGTTCATATACTTTGAAGATAAGATGATGAGGTACCTCTGTACAAAAAACGGTGTCAAAAGACTGAACCATTCTTTGTGTAAATACGTCCAAAGTCCAGTTTTGACTGAGTTATGGAATTTAAAGAGGTGCCGCAACATTATGTATATTAGATGTGTAAATTTATTCCTATCTGAAACTTTGGATCATATTTTACATCTTTCTAATTGACAGTAAGCCATTATCTCTTACCACTTTCAAGTTATAGCCTTGGAAATCTGAACTATTTTATTGACAAAAAATATTTACCACTCTTGACCACTAGGGGTTATGTCGCAATTTGGCGACAGACGAACTCAAAGAGTTAAAAAGTCACCTTGAAGAAAGCTACAGAGTTGATACCAACAATGCTACAGAGAATGCTGATTGAAACAAGGTTTGATTTGATAAGCGCGTTGTGGAATCACCCTTGGCAAAAGGCGATTGAGTACTTGTCCATAATGTCAAGTTGCGTGGAAGGCAAGAAGTTGCAGAAGTTGTAGAAGTTGCTCGAGGCAAGGTTGTCTGATTTGGAATCCCGGCTCCGTTGCATTGAAACACCATCTGCGCCAGTTACTCTCGACGGATGTCCCCTAGCTGCAGCAGAGCTCGCTAGCATAGGCCCCGTTAGCAGTCTTCCGGCTCTCCTCAGCAGCGAGGAGACTGGGTGGGTGCCAGTGAGAAGGAAGCCTAGTCGCAAAGCCCCGGTACACCTCCAACCTGTTCACGTTTCTAATCGTTTTTCCCCGCTCAGCGACACACCCGCTGAGGAAAAAACTCTGATCACTGGCGACTCTGTAGTCAGAAACGTGAACCTAGAGACTCCAGCGGCCATAGTCAAATGCATTCCTGGGGCCAGAGCAGGCGACATCGAGTCAAATTTGAAAATGCTGGCTAAAAGTAACTGTAAATACTCCACAATTGTTATTCATGCTGGCATTAATGACATCTGTCTCCGGCAGTCGGAAGTCATGAAACTTAATGTAGAATCGGTGTGTGACATTGTCAAAACAATGTCTGCCTCTGTAGTATTCTCAGGGCCCCTCCCCAATCTGACCAATGATGACATGTTTAGCCGCTCGTCATCCTTGACCCGCTGGTTGTCTGTGTGGTGTCCTGCAAACAGCGTGGGCTACATTGACAATTGGAGCTCATTTTGGGGAAAACCTGGTCTTATGAGACGAGACAGCATCCATCCCACTTTGGATGGTGCGTCTCATTTATCTAACAATCTGGCATCTTTTTTATCCAAATTTCCAAAACCTTGACTACTCAGAGTTGGGACCAGGAAGCAGAGTCGCAGTCTTACACGCCTCTCTGCAGCTCCTCTTCATTCGCCACCCCTCAGCTTAGCCCCTGTCTTCCCCATCAGAGAATCACTGTCTGCTCCCTCCAAAGTAAATAAAAATATAATATATAAGCATCCCAAAGTGATTAAGCAAAAAATTGGTAAAACTCAAATTAAACATGAAGCCTCTAAATTGAATGATTTGGCCTCTGTTCCTCCTCATAATTTAAAAAATTAAATGTGGTTTATTAAATATTAGGTCTCTAACTCCCAAGTCTCTGTTAGTCCATGATCTGTTAATTGATCATCAGATTGATTTAATATCCCTTACAGAGACTTGGTTAGCGCAAGAGGAATATGTTGGTTTAAATGAATCAACTCCCTCTGGTTATGTAAACTGTCAAAATCCCAGAAGTTCTGGTCATGGAGGAGGAGTAGCAACAATTTACCATTCCAAACTATTAATTAATGTAAAGCAAAAAAACATGTTATAATTCCTTTGAGGGCCTGGTCTTCAATATTGGGCACTTTAGCAATTTTAGGTTAAACCCAATTTTATTTGCCATAGTTTATCGTCCTCCGTCAACCTACTCAGAATTTTTATCCGAATTTGCTGATTTCTTAGCTGATTTAGTGCTGAAATCAGATAGAATAATTATAGTAGGGGACTTTAATATACATGTAGATGTAGATAGTGACTGCCTTAATGTGGCATTTAATTCAATATTAGACTCGATTGGGTTTTCTCAGAAAGTAGGAAATTCTACTCATTATCTCCACCATACGTTGGACCTTGTTCTGACATATGGCATAGAAATAGAAAATCTTGTAGTGTCTCCTCATAACCCTTGTACTGTCAGACCATTGTCTGTTAACCTTTGATTTTACTATTTCTGACTATTTGGCTCCTAAAGAAAAATATTATTACAGTAGATGCCTCTCAGATGATGCTGTTACCAAATTTACGCAAATTGTTTCCTCTATGCCATGTGTCAACACAACGGAAATAAGCTATAGACAGCTTGCTCCTTCTGTAATTGATAACATGGTGGATAGTGTTACAGCTTCTCTGCATCAGACTCTAGACTTGGTGGCCCCCTTAAAAAAGAAAAAGTCTAATCAGAGATTTCTAACTCCTTGGTTCAACACAGAAACTCGTAGCTTAAAACAGAAGACTCGTCAATTAGAAAGAAAATGGCGCTCCACTAATTTAGATGAAATCTATTTAGCTTGGAGAAATCATCTTTTAATTTATAAAAAATCTCTTAGAAAAGCTAGAACGAGTAGACCTGTTCTCTTCTATTCTGCATTAATAGAAGAGAACAAGAATAAACCCAGGTTTCTTTTCAGTACTGTAGCCAGGTTGACAAAGAGTCAGGACTCTGTCAATCCTAGCATTCCCTTAGAGCTTACTAGTCAGGACTTTATGAACTTTTTCAATAATAAAATTTCATCCATCAGAGATAAAATCAATCAGATTCTTCCCACAGTTAACTTAAATACAGTAACTACTACAACTCCTTCAATTGATGTCTGTCTTGATGAGTTTACTCCAATCGACCTTTGTGAGTTAGATAAAATAGTTGACTCATCCAAACCTTCAACTTGTCTTTTAGACCCTATTCCTACCAGGTTATTTAAAGAAGTCTTCCCACTTATTGGTAGCTTTATTCTTCATATAATCAATTCTTCATTAACTCTAGGCCATGTACTGCAGGCTTTTAAAACGGCTGTAATTAAATCCTTACTCAAAAAGCCAACGCTAGATCCAGGAGCTTTAGCCTGAAATAGGCAAATGTGAGTTATGTTATATGTGTTAAATGTGAGTCAGGCTGTTATATTTGTGTATTTATAATATTTATAATATTTATGTTAAATGTGAGTCAGGCTGTTATATTTGTGTATTTATAATATTTATAATATTTATAATTGTGTATTTATAATTTTTCTGCATTGATGTATGTGGTTATTGTGTATATTTTTTATCTTGATTCTTTTTTCTAAAGCCCATCCAGGGACAAGAGTTGCAAATTAGCTAATAGCTATACACTCTATGTGCAACACATCAGATTGATTGTCTTTGATTAATTGTCTATGTTTATTGCACTGTCCCTGTCAAATAAACTAATCTACTACTACTACAGGAGCTTTAGCTAACTATAGACCAATCTCTAATCTCCCTTTCATTTCAAAAATCTTAGAAAGAGTTGTTGCTATGCAATTATTTGACCACCTGCAGGGAAATGGTTTACTTGAAGAGTTTCAATCTGAGTTTAGAATCCATCATAGTACTGAAACAGCCTTAGCGAAGGTCACTAACGACCTCCTCATCGCATCTGATAATGGACTGGTTTCTGTACTTGTCCTTTTCGACCTTAGTGCAGCTTTTGATACTATCGATCATAATATTCTACTTGATAGATTAGAACACTATGTTGGACTTAATGGAACTTCGTTGCAGTGGTTTAGATCTTATTCATCTGATAGGTTCCAGTTTGTTCATGTCAATAATGAGTTTTCTTTCAACTCAAAGCTTAGTCATGGAGTTCCACAGGGATCTGTGCTAGGCCCTACTCTTTTTACTTTATATATGCTTCCGTTAGGCACCATTATTAGAAAGCACTTTATACATTTTCATTGTTATGCAGATGATACACAATTATACCTGTCAATGAAGCCAGATGATAGTAATCAATTAGCCAAGTTGGAAGCCTGTCTTAAGGTAATCAAAGCATGGATGACTTGTAATTTCCTGCTATTAAATTCAGATAAGACTGAAGTCATTCTTGTTGGTCCAAAAAACCTTAGAAATACCTTTCCAAATCAAACTTTCAGTTTGGATGCGGTTACTCTTTCTCTTAATAGCTCTGTGAGGAACCTTGGAATTATTTTTGATCAAGATCTGGTTCAGGTTACTTTATTTGTACCCGTAGGTAGATCTGTCCTTCTATTCACATATTAAATTTGTTTCTAAGACTGCCTTCTATCATTTGCGTAATATTGCCAAGATTAGGAGCATCTTGTCTCAGAGTGATGCTGAGAAACTGATCCACGCTTTTGTTAGCTCGAGATTAGATTACTGTAATTCTTTATTATCAGGCTGTCCTAAAACATCTTTAAAAAGTCTTCAGCTGATCCAAAATGCTGCAGCAAGAGTTTTAACAGGTACTAGAAAGAGAGATCATATCTCTCCGGTTCTGGCCTCCCTTCATTGGCTTCCCATAGAGTTTAGAATTACGTTTAAAATCCTTCTTCTTACTTACAAAGCTCTAAACAATCAGGCTCCTTTTTATTTAAAAGATCTGATACTACCGTATTATCCTAACAGAGCACTACGCTCCCAAAATGCAGGATTACTTGTAATACCTAGAATCTCCAAAAGTACAATGGGAGGCAGAGCCTTCAGTTATCAAGCTCCTCTCCTGTGGAACCAGCTGCCAATCTGGATTCGGGAGTCAGACTCGATCTCTGTTTTTAAGAATAGGGCTAAAACCTACCTTTTTGATATAGCCTACAATTAGGGAGGGATCATGTGTTCCTGAACCCTCCCTTAGTTATGCTGCTAATAGGTTTAGTCAGCCCGGGGACCTCCAATAATGCACTGGGCCTTACTCCTTTCTTCACTTTCAATGAAATATTTTTTTTTGCTAGTCATTAACATCTGTTTGTTCTCTCTCATAGATTGAGTCCCCATCGTGCTGTTTGCTCTCTACATGTCTGTTCTTTTCATCTTCTCTGTCCCCTCACCCCCCAGCCAGTCGCAGCAGATGTCTGCCCCTCCCTGAGCCTGGTTCTGCTGGAGGTTTCTTCCTGTTAAAAGGGAGTTTTTCCTCTCCACCGTCGCCAAGTGCTTGCTCACAGGGGATCGCCTGATTGCTGGGGTCTTTACTGCAACTGTGGAGGTCCCCCCTACAGTTGAAAGTGCTATGAGATGACTGTTGTTGTGAAATGGCGCTATATAAATAAAGTTGAATTGAATTGAATTGAAAGCACAAGCTAGCCAACAAGTGGGAGGATGATGTTTATGTGGTCCTCAAGTAAGCTGGCGACATGCCTGTGTACACAGTGAAGCCTGAAAGGAAGGATGGGCTTGTACACACACTCTGTCATGATCTGCTTCTACCTTGTGGCTTTCTACCTGCAACCACAACAACCAAGCTTGCCAAGCAGCCACAAGTCAAAAGACCCAGAACACAACAGTCCCCAATCACAGAGTGAGGAGGAAGGTGACTCAGACACTGAAATGGTGCCTACTTGGACATTTACCCCTTCACAATTTCTGGCACCTCAAGTATTTGTCACGGTCCATGAGACTCACAAGTTGAGGAATCCTCCTTGTGCAATCAATCCATCAACTGAACTTGACATGTCAACTGCCCCTGCTCTTCCTGTTCTTCCTGCAGTTGAAGTCTCCTTGGAAAACAGGAAAGTGACATCTGTGCAGAGTTTACCAGATTCAGTCAGCCCACCTGAACAAGACAATTTACCTAATGAAAGAATTCTACCCGAACAAGACAACTTACCTGAACACGACTCCATGCTTGAATGTGACGTACCTGACAATCCTCTTCAGAGCACTGTTCCACAATCCCCTGAAGAACTACGCCCCACTGGAGATGAAACATGTCCAGTACCACCAGATGTGGGCAGGCAAGGAGAGGAGGTAGCAGAAAGGCTTGAACCTGTGACTGAGCAGCCTAGGCCCAAAGAGACGCAGGATGATATGCCTCAAACTGCTGAACCCCTTCTTCGCCGTTCTCAAAGACAGCATGAAAAGCCTGAAAGACTTCACTACTCAAGACTAGGCAATCCCTTATTAACGGTAGTGAACTCCCTTTTCCAAGGCCTTAGTGAGGCTATTGCAAGTTCCATGCATGATAATGAAGACACAGAATGGCCACCATATCAGAGAATTGAGAGCTTTGCGATTTAGTCGTCATATGTGGATACTCAGGGACGGGCATACCATCAAGAGGGGAGAGTGTAGCCCATATGATAAAATGGGCTACATATGAGACACTAAACATGCAGAACATCAAAGATAAAATAATCATTAATTAAAATTACTCTTTTAAATTTTTGCTAAGTGAAAGATATCAATTATTGTGCTAAGAGGGAAAGAATATAATCATTTTTGTTGCAGTTGTTTGTCAAATGTGAAGTGTTACATTTTCACCCAATGAACAGTTCAGAATGTAGTTACAAGATTGGCTCGGCCAATCCGAGATGCTACCCGTGGCAGTTAGTCCCACCCACGTGCTAGGAGAGTGGGTGACGCTGTTGGTGGGTCAGAGAGACATTTGGATTTCAGCAGGAGAGTACATGGTCATAGTGTACGTGTGCAGGAGTACACAATAACAAGCAGAGCGAGAGTGAAACGAGATAAACCTACAATATACTGAAGCTGAAAGAGTGAAGCTTCCCAACGGTTTTCTACAACTTGTTCTTTACTGCCTGAAGCCGAAAGAGGCCTGTGGTTTAGCTGGGCGTCTCCATTTCACACCAGTGCCTCCTTTTCGTGCCATTTTTTTTTTTTTTCCCATCTTGCCTTGAGAGAGAGCAGTCGCATTTTTCTTCCCTCCTCCCCTGCCTTCCTGATCTATTCCCAGCTTTTGCAATGTTGTGTTTTTGTCTGTGTTTAGTCGCTCTTCTTCTGCTGAATCTTAATCTAAACGGAAATTATGGATTTGGAAGCGGCTTAAATGTGCTATTGTCACTATTTTTTTCAACAAGAATTGGGCCAAGGGGGAGCCCAAGAATTGGAACCTATGAGGAGACTCATGGACATTGGAATTCATGCGTCTATGGAAACATTATTGGTTATGATCTCAGGACTTCTATTTTTGGCTGTGGAGTTCCCTGATGCATCAGAAATTGAAGGAAAGTGAGAGAGCTGTTCAAGCGGACCCAGCAAGCTCCTTCATCAAATTCGACCAGTTGGGGAGGGCACGAGTAGCGGCAACGGTGAACTGAATGACAGTGATTCAGTGAAGGATTACATCTGAAGCCCTGTGCTCTCTATGGAAAAACAGTTTAAGCCTGCATATATAATGAAAGCACAGAACTACACGGATGAGGACAAATTCTATTCTCTGAGTGCACTGTGCTGATTTGATTTGACCTTGTTTGCCCCGTGTTTACATTCCTCCTGACTGAGATAAGTGGAAGGATCGGCTCATGTCTACCCAAACAATCAACAATCAGTTGTTTGTCGTCAGCGGATTGGACCCCCGAGAACAATGCCCATGTGCCTTCTGCAAGCAAGAGAGAGAGAGAGAGACTCTGGACTTGTTTATAAGTCACATGATTATAACATCTATCCACTGCCAGGAGGCGCCCTCTGCTGCTCACTAACAACTGTTACATTTACACTATACAATGCATACAACACTACATGCATACGATATACACACACTGCTCTCCTTCTGCGTGTGATTTGTCTACTAAATGTCTGCTAAATATGCATTGAGGTTTTTTTTGCCTGCAATCAAAATTTCGCTTACTCATTAAGCGTCAATTTGATAAAACATGTTTTTTTTCTCTCGCCTATTGTGTCATATCCTCTCTTTTCTTTTTTTTTTTTTCCTTTCTTCTTTATGACTGGCGGCCTAGCGGCTGCCCCGGCCTTGGATGCGCTCTGCAGAGCGTGCCCAAATGCCAAGTCACGTTTCGTTACCTTGTATTCATACATGTGTAATGACAATAAAGTTGAATCTCAATCTCAATCAATCTCAATGTGCAAAACCCCCCAGAGATCGGTCAGGTTTTTTTTTTTTTTTATGTGCCTTGATTCTACGATGATTGTCCTGTGTGATTCTGTCCTGTGAGGATCCACACTTTGACCTTGATGGTGAGCCGTCCCAATAGGATCTAGAAAGAATCAAGAAAGAATCATTGGATGCTGGACCAGTTCTGCTGTACTCCTTGGTGTGGTAGGCCCAGTATCTACAGACGCCTTCACACTCAGCCCATTACACAATTTCCCTTTTCCCCCCAACATTGATTGGTTTTGACCATTCACTTGTTGGAAGTTCTATCCATTTCAATTGTTGTGTTGTTAAATGTCTTTTGTCTTTTTATTTTCCTTTTCCATCTTTTTCCCATTTTGTTACTAAAGCCAACAATTATTCAATTTAACAATCCTGTCTCTGTGCTTCATTTAAATGCTCCACTTTGCTCCAACAGCCGAACCTACTGGTCCAATTGAGTAACTTCTATTGGCTAATCACATTTATTTTGAGTGACCCAAATTATACATATAAGTTACATACACATGGTGGTTAATATATGCTACAGGTGTTATTACCTAATACAGGGTTACACACACACACGTCTCTCCTTTAACAGGTGCGGATACCAGACTCGTGTTGAGACCTCTTCGGTGGAAGAGTGTTTGTTTTAGTTGTTGGTTTGTTTGTCTTCTTCGTCTGTTCCTGTCCCTTTTCTTTTCCCCTCCCCACACCTCCTTTTTAATTTAAATAAAGTATTAAAAGTTATTACAAGAGGAGTTTACAACAATATACAGTACATATATATATAAGTGCTGTATAAAGCTACTTTAGGCAAAGTAAATCTGTTTGGCACAGTAAGGGTAGCAGATTTCTGTTCTGCTCACCTAGCTGCCTGACAGGACAAGGGAAAAAAAAACTGCAGTAAATGGGTCAATTACAGGAGCAGCTAACTCTTTTTCGAATTCTCCATTATTGTCACAGTAATATCAGCCCTCATTCTGAATATTAGTGCATCTCGGCAAATTAGAATACCATGATTTGTAATTTAATTAAAAGGGATAACCATCATCATCACAAATAAATTAAAATGGCTTGATAAATACTTCACTGTATGTGTGGTGAAGGCTCACATTCCCACACTGATATTTAAAGTGTTTATGAATTTATTTTGAACTGGAAGAAGTCATTTTAATTTTCATCTGAAGCCTAATTAAACTTTTAATCTTCTAGACCCAGCAAGGTTTCAAACAGGATGGACTAGCTTGTTATTTTCTTTTTTTACTTCAGTGGAGTTGAATATTACTCTTGTTTTGAACATGCAGCATTACTTCGCCAGTGCATTTAACACCATCCAATCACTGCTGCTGAGGGAGAAGCTGTTGATGGGGGTTGACAGCTTTGTGACCTCCTGGATTACTGACTACCTGACAGGCAGGCCACAGTTTGTCTGGCTGGGCAGTGTTTTGTCTGATGTGGTGGTTAGTGATACGAGACCTCCATTGGGGACTGTGCTTTTCTGTCCTTTTCTCTTCGCCTTATACACCAATGACTTTCAGTACAACTCCGAGTCATGCCACCTGCAGAAACTGTCTGATGACTCGGCTGTTGTTGGGTGTATAAGAGGGGGAGAGGAGGGGAAATAGAGGGCACTGGTAGACAGATTTGTGGACTGGACCGAGCAGAATCACCTGAGGCTGAACGTCAGCAAGACCAGAGAGATGGTGATTGACTTAAGGAAGAAGAGGATGCCTTCACAGCCATTACAGATTTTTTTTTGGGGGGGTAGTGGAGGACTACAAATGCCTGGGTGTCGTGATCAGCAATGGACTGGACTGGAAATCTAACACCGATGCTGTGTGCAAGAAGGGGATGAGCAGACTCCACTTTCCGAGGAAGCTGAGATCCTTCAATGTGTGCAGTGAGATGCTGGAGCTTTTCTAACCAGACCGTCGTTGCCAGCACCATCTTCTTTGCTGCTGTTTGCTGGGGTAGCAGTATCAGAGCCAGCGACACCAACAGACTTGACAAGATTATCAAGAAGGCTGGCTCTGTGATTGGTCTCACGCCAGAGACCTTAGAGTTTGTGGTGGAGAGAAGGACACTGAACAAACTGCGATCCATCATAGACAATCCTGATCACCCCCTCCACCACACACTGGACAGACAGCGGAGCACTTTCTCCAGCAGACTGCTACAGCTTTGTTACTAAATGGCCAGGTACAGGAAAGCTTTTCTGCCACACGCCATTTCACTGTACAATAACTCACTCTAATGTGGAATTTTGGTCATAACAATGCTGCCATACTGCACCTTACAGTCGAACTGGTACCTCGTATTTCATTTTGCACCTTATACTGTAACTCTCCTTTGTAGAGTCAGTACTATCCATAGATTCATAAGGATCATCATCTATTTAACCAAGTAGTAGCCTATGTAGTATATAAAGTTATCCAAGCATTTTTTTTACTTCCCTGGTTAAGCGGAAGAAGATGGATGGATGGGTAAGTCCTTTTTCTGTTATGCTGTGTGTATTTCTGTTGGTTTTGGGTTGTCTACTGTGTCATGCTGCTGTTACACTGTAATTTCCCAGTTTGGGATTAATAAAATACATCTATCCATTACAACAGCCCTGAGGCTGTTATTTGAGTTTGTGCACTTTATTGGGGGGGGGGGGGGGGTAAAGACTGCCCTTTAGCATCTATTATTTAATAGTGTTGCTACAAACACTTCTAAGTAAGCTATCAGATTCAAGTTTCCAACTCATGTTTGATGGGTCATTATTTTATTTAGCTATGGGAACTTGTTATAATAGGCTACATTATATTAAGGCAGAGACTGACAACAAAGTGATATTCACAGGTCTGCAGGCTTAAACAGGTGAGCTAAAACATGACCTGGAGCCATGCCAACAGGAAGCAGAAATGGCGGACATGAGAGAAATAATCGCGATCAGTCGACTACTCGAAAAAATAGTCGTTAGATTAGTCGACTACCAAAATAATCGTTACTTGTAGCCCTACTTTTCACATAAAAGGATATTCACTTAAAGCACAATAAAATGGTTTTCCAACAAAATGCACTGTAAAGTGCTTCCTTTATGTTTTAGTGAGATTTTCAAAGTTTTAGTAATAATTTGATGATTATGATAATAATATCATCATTAATCGCATATATTTTGGCTAGAATAATTGTGAGATGAAATTTTAATATCATCCCTTTGCTAGAATGGTTGCTCAGTGATAAATCTTTGCCGGGGTTATAATAGTGCAACTGACACTCCGACTGCCAGTAAGCACAGGCAGGAAGGATGTAAAACGGGAAAGAAGGCTATCTTGGTGGTCAATCAGTCACTGGGAAACCCAAAAAACACCACCACCCATTCATAAAATCTAAACTCAGTATAAAACCAAAATAAGTTGTGACTTCCAGTTACTTACTGTGGTCTGCCTGGTCAACGTTGAATTGTGTGTTGGATTGTGTGCAACTTCCTCTACGACAACTATTACACATTGAGAGAGCCACCATTGTCTAGATAGCAGGGCCTTTGTGTGGCTTTAAGCCTGTGTTGTGAACCCAGTCAAACAATGGACAGCAGAGCCAAGAGCACAGAGGGTAAGAGGAGGTTAAAAAAACAAGCCAGCAATAATCAGGGGGAAAAGCTAAAACAGCAGGGTGAGAGATAAGAACAAAGAGCAAAGAAAATAGAGTGCTGTATGCATCCATGCTTAGAATCACTGTGCAAGTCTTTGACAAGATATATTGCATGCACTGCTATCATTTTTAAAAATTCTGATTATTTAAATTGATGGCAAGATACTAATAAAAACATGATGCAGTAGAGAAGAGTAGGATAATTGCGCAATTAGTGGGTTTATACCCTGACAAGTTTTCAAATAAGGTTTTTAATTTTCTGAAAACTGATCAATAGAAATATTGCATTTTAAATTATTTGGTGAGAACCTGGTGGTCTGACACAAGCAAGATAAAGCTGATGGGTGGGGATGAACCCTGGGATGTCCCCTGGAGAGCAGTTTTCCATCCAGCCACAGACTGCTGATTTTGCTGATTAGCAGCCTAAACCAGAGAGCAGCAACGAATCAGCAGAATCATATGCTCCAGTCATTTGGCTAAAGTGCAAAGGTAGCTCCAAATGAAACAAGCAGATGCACAGCCCTCGATGTCACATGTTCGCCTGCTCATACGCTTGGAAACAGCCCCTCTGAAGCATGCAGCCATGCGGTCATGTGGATTTATCTGTGAGTCCTAACATCCATCTGCAGTGAGCTCTCACTGCCACAAGCAGCTGCCTCTCAGCTGCACTAAGCTCTCCACCAGTTCCAGTCTCAGCTGACAATAACAAGGTGGCCACCACCTTATTAAGCCAGAGGTTGAAGTGTATTTATAAATTCTGCCAAGCAGTGGTTTCCCTCACATTGCCTATACTGGCTGAAGTCAAGTCTTGTTTTAATGCCAATCCAAAACAAGAGCTTTAGTGTGTCACTCTTCTGCTGGCACTCGGTGCACATCAGTGGTGCAGACAACACCGCACTGAGGCCATGTGAAACTGTGCAGAGGGCAGCCAGGGATTCTGAACAGCCGAGTTTCTAGCCTCACTTAGCTGCAGAGTAACAAATGTGCAGTAAGTGGGCCAGACAAAAGGAATGTGCTGCTGATGAGTAAGCCAAGATCTGCACTGATCTGATCGTTTCTTCCTTGTGGGGAGGTGCGGCCATGCAGAGGCCATGAAATTATACAGTCAAGGAATCTTCAAAAGCTGGGAAAGACAGATAAGTACTACAGGGTACTGAGGCCTTAATAGAGGGGGGAGGAAAAGGTGAGTAGGGAGGGCAGCTGAGGGGGCATGAGAAGGGTCCAGAAGGTTGTGCTGAGTCGGGAGAAAATGAGATAGCTTTACCTGTCAGTTCCCTGTGCACACATCCTCATAAAACACAAATCCACAGATCTGGAGCATGTAATGACAGAACAACAACCAGTGAACAACACAGCAGAGGCTGCCATACGCATGAACAGACATTCATAGACAGGCTATGAAACAGTACCCAGTTCCAAGAGCATGAAGTTGTACAGAAGATGGGCTTTACTTTGGCTAAAAGCAGCAATAATAAAATATATGGAAGGAGAAACCCAGAGAAATGCTGACAGAAAACAATCAAGGTTACAGCAACATGAAAAGCATGGTATGACCTGCTAAAAAACAAATGCAACGTTGTGACGTGGACTCTGCTGCCCTCAACTTCACCTAAAAACAAACGGGCCACCCAGACAAACAAGCATAACTCTTTAGCCTCTTGTAAATACCAAAGAAGAGCCCATTAACAAGATTAGATCACAGCAGCATCTCTTGCTCCAGTCACTCTGCTGATGTGCCAGAATAGTAAACAGGATTCAGGCCAGACTCTACCCTCCAGCTGGGCCCAAGGATGGCTGGCTCACCCCTCTCATTCCCCACCTCCTTCCTGCTCCCACGAGGTGAGTGAGCAGACTGCAGCACCATAACCTGACTCTCCAAAAGGACACAGACGGTGATGAACCCCCCACTGAGCACTTAAACTGATGCTATCTATTTTCTCTCCCACAGTCGAGAAGGAAATATGAAAGGCCTCGTCTCCTACAAAAGACAAGGTTGGCTCCACTGATATGGCAGGTCCAATAGCACTCAAAGCTTTAATGCCCTGTAATCTTCCTCTAACACACCAAGGCAGATTTAGTCAAAGAAGTGAAGGAATTACAACTGGAAAAGAAAAGTCAATTAGGAAATTAAAAATTACAGAAGTTCGGTGAGAGATCATATATATTCTGCACAACAATAAGAGGATATACAGTGGTGTGAAAAAGTGTTTGCCCCCTTCCTGATTTCTCATTTTTTGTATGCTTGTGTAACGGATGCCAACTAGTACTGTTCGGCGTAGAACGTTAGTAAAACCTCCCTCCCAAAGCCTCATACAGTATCGGTAGCGCTGAGCTATCGGTCGGACCCTTAGCTCAGCGCGATCGTGCTGTGTCTCCCATGCTCGAACTGTGTAGTTGACTGAGAGGTCGCGGGTTCGTGTCCCGTGTGGGGCGAACTGCGCAGGTTGATCTCTGTCACACTTGTCACACTTAAATGTTTCAGATCATCAAACAAATTTAAATATTAGACAAAGTTAACAAAAGTAAACACAAAACGCAGTTTTTAAATGGTGTTTATTATAAGGGTAAAAAAAAAAAATCCAAACCTACATGGCCCTGTGTGAAAAAGTGATTGCCCCCCAATTAAAACATATATTAACTGTGGTTTATCACATAGGGCAGCGCGGTGGCGGAGTGATTAGCACTGCGGCAGCACAGCAACTCACCCTTGGCCGGGGGATCCTGGGTTCGATCCCAGCCCCCGACCAACAGTGATCTGTGTGGAGTTTGCATGTTCTCCCCGTGTCTGCGTGGGTTTACTCCGGGATTTCTCCGGTTTCCTCCCACATGCCAAAAACATGCAAGCAAGGTTAATTGGCATCAAAACTGGGGATTCTAAATTGTCCTTAGGTATGGATGTGAGAGTGAATGGTTGTCTGTCTCTCTGTGTTGGCCCTGCAATGGACTGGCGAGCTGTCCAGGGTGGACCCTGCCTCTCGCCCAAAGATGCTGGGATAGGCTCCAGCCCCCCCCCGCGACCCGAAAAGGATTAAGCGGTAGAAGATGAATGAATGAATGAATGTTTATCACATCTTTAGAAAGCCGAGTTCAATTTCTCTAGCCACACCCAGGCCTGATTACTGCCACACTTGTTCTCAATCAAGAAATCACTTAAATAGGACCTGCCTGACAAAGTGAAGTAGACCAAAAGATCCTCAAAAGCTAGACATCATCCTGTGATCCAAAGAAATTCAGTGCTGAGCAAAAAAAAACAAAGGCTGGTCTCAGTTTTGCCAGAAAACATCTTGATGATCCCCAAGACTTTTGGGAATATACTCTGTGGACTGACGAGACAAAAGTTGAACTTTTTGGAAGGTGTGTGTCCCATTACATCTGGCGTAAAAGTAACAACATTTCAGAAAAGGAACAACATACCAACAGTAAAATATGGCGGTGGTAGTGTGATGGTCTTGGGCTGTTTTGCTGCTTCAGGACCTGGAAGACTTGCTGTGGTAAATGGAACCATGAATTCTGCTGTCTACCAAAAAACCCTTAAGAAGAAAAACAAAATGAAGACTTTGGAGTGGCCTAGTCAAAGTCCTGACCTGAATCCAATGGAGATGCTGTGGCATAACCTTAAAAAGGAAGTTCATGCTTGAAAACCCTCCAATGTGGCTGAATAACAACAATTTGGCAAAGATGAGTGGGCCAAAATTCTTCCACAATGCTGTAAAAGACTCATTGCCAGTTATTGCAAATGCTTGATTGCAGTTGTTGCCGCTAAGGGTGGCCCAACCAGTTATTAGGTTTAGGGGGCAATCACTTTTTCACACAGGGCCATGTAGGTTTGGATTTTTTTCCCTTAATAATAAACACCTTCATTTAACAACTGCATTTTGTGTTTACCTGTGTTATCTTTGTGTAATAATTAAATTTGTTTGATGATCTGAAACATTTAAGTGTGACAAACATACAAAAAAATGAGAAATCAGGAAGGGGCAAACACTTTTTCACACTACTGTAATTTAATAAAAACAGGCTGATGGAATAACAGAAAGAAAAATCTGCTAAGTCAGAGCCCAAAGTGATCAATAACTAATGCAATGTTGAATATGTATAAAAGTTCATTACGAGTTAAAAGCAGGAAGTGCTGAGCAGTCAGTCAGTTTCCAGAGTCAAAGCATTTATTACTACTGACTTCTCAGCTCCAGCAGAGAACCAAGCCTTTGTTTTAACAGCAGATGTTTGAGGAATGAAAGCAGTACTTTAGAGAACTGACCCACCTTCTGATCACAGTGTCCGCCATCTTCATTTTATCACAAAAAGTGGCATTTTCATACTGCCGAGAATAATGCTGAGCATCTGAGCATTAAAGTGTACTTTATCATGAAATGTTTCCACAGCTATAATAGTTCTTTCATATAAAATCATGAATTTAGAGAAAATGTCCTGCAAGTGTCCTTCTGTTTAAATATTAATTTCTAGAGTAAAATAATTCTTGTTTTCATGAACAATATTTTTTCCACAAAAGCATAAAAGCAAAACACAACCATTAGCCAACATGCGGACATGTGCCTCATAACAATAAGTAATGCTTGTGTTTTGTCTTCATTTCATCAGCCTGCATCGGTCTATGATGACCATGGAAGAGAATCCTAAATGTCTACTCTGCTGGAACAGCACCGCCTGTGGCTGAACAGACCGATGCGCGAATGGCAGTCCCTGTCACACAGGTGGCACTTGTGGGTGGTCTCCGTGCTGCTGGGTCTGTGGCGGTTCTTCCTGCGGGTCCTTTTTTCATCTGCTGCAGCAGTCAGTTTCTCTTCACCCGCCTTGAGCTGTCTGGTCAGGGTGCCTCTCCATTTGGAGCAGTCCGTTGCAAGGTCCTCCCTGCGCTCTGTGTTGATCTCCAGGGCCTTCATATCTCTCTTGCAGACGTCTCTGAAGTGCAGCTGTGGGCAGCCAGCGTCTCTCCTGCCAGTTGCCAGTTCTCCGTAGAGGACATCTTTGGGGATTCTGCCATCCTCCATACGGTGAACATGGCCTAGCCAGCGGAGCCTGCGCTGCCTGAGTAGAGTGAACATGGAGGGAAGGCCGGCGCGGGACAGGACTTCTGTGTTGGACACTTTGTCCTGCCAGGATATGTCCAGGATGCGGCGAATGCAGCGCAAGTGGAAGAAATTCAGTCTCTTTTCCTGCCGGACGTATGTTGTCCACGTCTCACTCCCATAGAGCAGTGTGCTGATGACGCAGGCAATGTACACTGCCATCTTCGTCTTGACAGAGAGTCTGGGATTCTCCCACACTCGTGTGGTGAGGCGAGCGAGTGTGGAGGTTGATTTTCCAATCCTCTTGTCGATCTCTGTATCAAGGGAGCGGTTGCTGCTGATCGTGGACCCCAGGTACGTGAACTGATTCACGACCTCCAGCTCGTAGTCGTCGATGGTGATGGTTGGTGGTGCTTCCGTGCCTTGCGCCAAGACGTTAGTCTTCTTCAGGCTGATGGTAAGCCCGAAGTTCATGCATGCCTGGGAGAAGCGGTCCATCAGGGTCTGAAGCTCCTGCTGTGTGTGGGTTGCGACTGCAGCGTCGTCTGCGAACAGCACATCTCTGATTAGAGCCTCACGTACTTTGGTTCTGGCTTTCAGGTGGGCGAGGTTGAAAAGCCTGCAGTCAGATCTTGTATGCAGATAGACTCCCTCTGTTGCTGTGCTGAAGGCATGCCTCAGGAGCATAGCAAAGAAAATCCCAAAGAGGGCTGGCGAAAGTACACAGCCCTGTTTCACTACACTGTGTATACTGAATGGCTCTGAGACGTTGCCGTCGTACTGCACCATCCCCTGCATGTTTTTTTTTTCCACAATATCTTTATTGAACCTTTTTTTTTTTTTTTAACAAACATGATACAAACAAACACTAACACTAAAGTACTACAAAAAAAAAAAAAAAAAAAAAAAATGCCCTAAAAACACCAACAACCACCAACAAAATCAAGTCTTCAACAATGCTCCTCTGTTTAGTCTAGACAATCCAATACATTAGTATACATATTATGTTCACCAGTTTGGAATTTACAAGGTCCACACACATCATTCACCTTCTTCTTCAAGAGTTATGTTTAAATTTTTTACATAATCAATAAAAGGTCTCCATATATTCTCAAACACAATTTCCTTTGATTTCAGTATATATGTTATTCTTTCTAATGGAAGGTTTGTTAACATCTGTCTTAACCACTGAGTCACATCTGGTCTATGAGTCTTTTTCCATAATAGTGCAATACATTTTTTGGCATTAAGCAAACTGAGGTCTATGAATGTTCTTTCACTTTTATTGAAATTATGCTTTTCTGGGTACAGACCCAACAAAAACAGTTTAGGATTCAATATGATTTGTTTTGAGATTATTTTTTCAATTGTTACCCTCACCTCCTCCCAAAACATTCTTATTAATCTACATTCCCATAAACAATGAAATAGGGTTCCTTTACTTTCCATGCATTTTGTGCATGTATCTGGTATATTTTTGTTATATCTATTTAACTCCTCCGGTGTAACATACATCCGCATTAACCATTTGAGATGTATCAATTTAAGGCGTGCATTTATTGATTTGGTTTGAGCTTCTGTACAAGCCAATTCCCATTGTTCCTCTGAAATTTCAATTTGCAGATCTTCTTTCCAGTAGTTTAATCTTTTCAGTGAATTTTCACTTGAAGATAGTGTCAATGAGTTATAAAACTCTGAAATAATACCCTTTCTTTTACTATCTTTCATCATCATTTTTTCCAAGGATGAATAAATAGGTCGAGTGAGAGCTTTATTTTGATTTGATCGAATAAAGTTTCTAAGTTGAAGATATTTAAAAAAATGTGTTCTATTGAGATTAAATTTGATCCTCAGCTCTTCAAAAGACATTATGTTGTCTGCACATGGCAAATATAAATCCTGAATCTTTTGTATCCCTTTTAAATTCCATACTTTAAATACAGCGTCCGCTCTCCCTGGTTTAAAATATTGATTACCCCATATTGGACTAAATTGTGACAATAACTGTGGTTCTTTTAAATAGTTTTTAGCTTCACACCATATTTTGATCATATGCTTTACAAATGGATTTTTAACTTGTTTTTGTATCCCCTGCATGTTGGTGTGAAACGATTCAATGAGGCTTTGCAACTTTGGTGGGCATCCCATCTTTGGCAGGATCTTGAAAAGGCCCTCATGCTGACCAGATCGAACGCTTTGGTGAGGTCGATGAAGGCAATGTACAGGGGCATGTTCTGTTCTCTGCACTTCTCCTGGAGTTGGCGGATGGAGAATATCATGTCCACCGTCGATCGCCCAGCGCGGAAGCCACACTGAGACTCGGGGTAGACACGTTCAGCAAGCTTCTGTAGACGAACGAGGACAACTCGTGCGTAGACTTTGCCAACAATGCTGAGGAGGAAGATGCCCCTGTAGTTGTTGCAGTCGCTTCTCTCCCCTTTGTTTTTGTAGAGGGTGATGATCTTGGCGTCCCTCATGTCCTGTGGTACGGCACCTTCCTTCCAGCACTGGCAGAGGACGTCATGCAATGGCAGCAGTAGGGCGGTCTTGCAGTGCCTGATCAGGTCGGGGGGTATGCCGTCGTTGCAGGGTGCCTTGCCAGCGGCCAAGCTATCAATGGCCTTGCTGAGTTCGTCGATGGTTGGCTCGGCGTCAAGTTCATCCATGGATGGCAGGCAATCGATGGCATCAAGGGCTGACGGTGTCACGGTGTTCTGTCTGGAGTAGAGGTCAGAGTAGTGTAGTGTCGTAGTGTAGTGTAGTAGTGTCTTCATTTGATTTATACTAAAACACTGAACTATTACAGGAATCAGCAGCCTGTGGCTCTGAAGCCATGTGCAGTTCTTTTGGCAATAACCAGAGTCTCAGTGGGCTTTAAAATTCCCAAATATACAAGAAACAATATTGCAAATTTGAGGAAAAATATTTTTGCTCAAAAAAAGTTCTGAATTTAAAAGGACTTGCTTATTAGTAATGTTGACAGTCCAGTTGATATTATAAAAGAAGCTGTTTAACCTTCATTTTAAGGTTCAAACAAGCACGGCTGTCCCTAAATATTAGACTATTCAGATATTTGTTCATTGCACTTGTATTCAGTTTTAAAATTTGGTATTCAGATATTTGCTTTTTTCAAATCTGCTCAATTTTCCTGTAAATTTAGGAGAAAAATCTCATAAATTTACAGGAAAAAAGTAGCAACTTGATGAAAAAGTCAAAAAATTTACAAATTTACATGAATAAATCTACAAATACAGCTCCAGAAAAAATTAAGAGTCCACTGCAAAATTATCATTTTATCTCGTTTTACTATTTTTATATGCATGTGTTTGCGTAAGATGAACAATTTTGTTTTATTCTCTAATCTACTGAAAACAACTCACCCAAACTCCAAGTTAAAATATCATTATTCAGGGCATTTATTTACAGAAAATGACAGCTGGCCAAAACAACAAAAAAGATGTTGCTTTTAAATGTGTTTTTTTGATATGCTTGTAGATCAAACAATGCAAAGAAAATAAGGTAATGTTCACTGTTTAACAACAATACAGCAGGGAAAATAAGTACTGAACATGTCAACATTTTTCTCATTAAACATATTTCTGATGGAGCCGCTGACCTGAGATTTTCATGAAATATCAAATAACAACCCAAGTAATCCATACATACAAAGAAATCAAGGCAAGGGTTTTCACAAAACAAGTTATATCTAATAAAGTGGAATGACACAGGGAATAAGTATTGAGCATGTGAAGAAAAAGAGTTACAAAAAGGCATAGAAAGCTAAGAAACCAGCTGAAATCCATCAGAATTTAGGAAACCATCCCATCCCCCATCAGTGCAAATTAATTTCAGCTGGTTAAGTCCTGACTGATGGCTTTAAAAAGGTCTCTGAATAGCAGATTGTCACACCACAAAGAACTCATGATGGGCAGAAGCAAAGAGCTCTCTCTAGCTCTTTGTAACCTTATTGTTGCAAAACATATGATGGCACTGGTTACAGGCGCATTTCTAAACTGCTAAATGTTCCAGTGAGCACTTTTTGAGTCACCATTCAGAAGTGGAAAAAACATCGTTTTACCATAAACCGGCCACAACCAGGAGCTCTTCACAAGATTTCTGATGGAGGAGTCAAAAAAATTATCAGAAGAGTTATCCAAGAGCCAAAGACCACTCATGGAGAACTCCAGAAAGACTTGGAGTTAGCAGGTACTGCCGTTTCAAAGAAAACATATAACTAATGCACTCAACTGACATGGGCTTTATGCCCACTTACCTCATAAGACTCCCATTGCTGAAAAAAGCATAGTGAAGCTCATTTAAAGTTTGCTGCACAACATTTGGGCAAGTCAGTAAAATACAGTGGTGTGGAAAAAGTGTTTGACCCCTTCCTGATTTCTCATTTTTTTGTATGTTTGTCACATTTAAATGTTTCAGATCATCAAACAAATTTAAATATTAGAAAAAGTTAACACAAGTAAACACAAAATGCAGTTTTTAAATGAAGGTGTTCATTATTACGGGTAAAAAAAAAAAAATCCAAACCTACATGGCCCTGTGTGGAAAAAAGTGATTGTGCCCCCCCCACCCCCCCATTAAAAAATAAATTAACTGTGGTTTATCACATCTTTGGAAAACTGAGGTCAACTTCTCTAGCCACACCCAGGCCTGATTACTGTCACACCTGTTCTCAATCAAGAAATCACTTAAATAGGACCTGTCTGACAAAGTGAAGTAGACAAAAAGATCCTCAAAAGCTAGACATCATGCTGCGATCCAAAGAAACTCAGGAACAAATGAGAAAGTAATTGAGATCTATCAGTCTGGAAAAGGTTATAAAGCCATTTCGAAAGCTTTGGGACTCCAGCAAACCACAGTGACAACCATTATCTACAAATGGCGAAAACATGGAACAGTGGTGAACCTTCCCAGGAGCGGCCGGCCGACCAAAATTACCCCAAGAGCGCAGCAACGACTCATCCAAGAGGTCACAAAAGACCCCACAACAACATCCAAAGAACTGCAGACCTCATTTGCCTCAATTAAGGTCAGTGTTCATGATGCCACCATAAGAAAAAGGCATGGCAAAAATGGCCTGCATGGCAGAGTTCCAAGACAAAAACCACTGCTGAGCAAAAACAACATAAAGGCTCGTCTCAGTTTAGCCAGAAAACATCTTGATGATCCCCAAGACTTTGGGGAAAATATTCTGTGGACTGATGAGACATAAAGTTGAACTTTTTAGAAGGTGTGTGTTCCATTACATCCGGCTTAAGAGTAACACAGCATCTCAGAAAAGGAACATTATGCCAACAGTAAAATATGGTGGTGGTAGTGTGATGGTCTGGGGTTGTTTTGCTGTTTCAGGACCTGGAAGACTTGCTGTGGTAAGTGAAACCATGAATTCTGCTGTCTACCAAAAAATCCTGAAGGAGAATGTCCGGCCATCTGTTCCTGACCTCAAGCTGAAGCACACTTGGGTTCTGCAGCAGGACAATGACCCAAAACACACCAGCAAGTCCACCAGTGAATGGCTTAAGAAAAACAAAATGAAGACTTTGGAGTGGCCTAGTCAAAGTCCTGACCTGAATCCGATTAAGATGCTGTGACATGACCTTAAACAGACGATTCATGCTCAAAAACCCTCCAATGTGGCTGAAATACAACAATTCTGCAAAGATGAGGGGGCCAAAATTCCTCTACAGTGCTGTAAAAGACTCATTGCCAGTTATCGCAAACACTTGATTGCAGTTGTTGATGCTAAGGGTGGCCCAACCAGTTATTAGGTTTAGGGCGCAATCACTTTTTCACACAGGGCCATGTAGGTTTGGATTTTTTTCCCCTTAATAATAAACACCTTCATTTAAAAACTGCATTTTGTGTTTGTGTTATCTTTGTCTAATATTTAAATTTTGTTTGATGATCTGTGTGGGTTTACTCCAGGATTTCTTCGGTTTCCTCCCACATGCCAAAAACATGCAAGTTAGGTTAATTGGCATCAAAAAAACTGGGGATACTAAATTGTCCTTAGGTATGACTGTGAGAGTGAATGGTTGTCTGTCTCTCTGTGTTCGCCCTGCGATGGACTGGCGAGCTGTCCAGGGTGTACCCTGCCTCTTGCCCAAAGATGCTGGGATAGGCTCCAGCCACCCCTCCACCCCCCCCCCCCCCGTGACCCGAAAAGGATTAAGCGGAAGAAGATGGAAGATGGATCTGAAACATTCAAGTCTGACAAACATACAAAACATGAGAAATCAGGAAAGGGCCAAACACTTTTTCACACTACTGTATTAGTCAGATGAGCCCAAAATTGAACTTTTTGGATGCCACAACACACAGCAAGTTTGGAGGAGAAATGGCACTGCACATCCCATCATGGTGTGGGGGTGTTTTTCAGCACATGGCACAGGCAGACTTCATATAATTGAAGGAAAGATGAATTGAAAAATATACACAGACATCCTTGATAAGAACCTGTTGCCATCTGTCAAGATGCTGAAGATGAAATGAGGGCGGCCCAGTCAGTCACCTGACCTGAGTCCAATTGAAAATCTATGGAACAAACTGAAGGTCAGAGTTCATAGAAGACACCTACAGAACCTTCAAGATTTGAAGACAGTTTGTGCGGAAGAATGTGCTAAAATCCCTCCTGAGCAATGTCTGTGCCTAGTTTCTCCATACAGGAGGCGTCTGAAAGCTGTTATTACCAACAAAGGCTTTTCTACTAAATATTAAATGAATTTCACCAAGTGTGTTCAATACTTACAGCTGTGGACAAAATTGTTGGTACCCCTCTGTTAATGGAAGAAAAAACCACAATGGTCACAGAAATAACTTGAATCTGACAAAAGTGGTAATAAATAAAAATTCTATGAAAATTAACCAATGAAAATCAGACAATGCTTTTGAATTGTGGTTCAACAGAATTATTTTAAAAAACAAACTCATGAAACAGGCCTGGACAAAAATGATGGTACCCTTAACTTAATATTTTGTTGCACCACCTTTTGAGGCAATCACTGCAATCAAACGATTTCTGTAACTGTCAATGAGACTTCTGTACCTCTCAGCAGGTATTTTGGCCCACTCCTCATGAGCAAACTGCTCCAGTTGTCTCAGGTTTGAAGGGTGTCTTCTCCAGACGGCATGTTTCAGCTCCTTCCACAGATGTTCAATAGGATTTAGATCAGGGCTCATAGAAGGCCACTTTAGAATAGTCCAATGATTCGCTCTTAGCCATTCTTGGGTGTTTTTAGCTGTGTGTTTTGGGTCATTATCCTGTTGCAAGACCCATGACCTGTGACTGAGACCAAGCTGTTTGACACTGGGCAGCACATTTCTCTCTAGAATACCTTGATAGTCTTGAGATTTCATTGTACCCTGCACAGATTCAAGACACCCTGTGCCAGATGCAGCAAAGCAGCCCCAGAACATAACAGAACCTTCTCCATGTTTCACAGTAGGGACAGTGTTCTTTTCTTGGCATGCTTCATTTTTGCATCTGTGAACATAGCGCTGATGTGCCTTGCCAAAAAGTTCCAGTTTTGTCTCGTCTGTCCATAGGACATTCTCCCAGAAGCTTTGTGGCTTGTCAACATGCAGTTTGGAAAATTCCAGTCTGGCTTTTTTATGATTTGTTTTCAACAGTGGTGTCCTCCTTGGTCGTCTCCCATGAAGTCCACTTTGGCTCAAATAACGACGGATGGTGCGATCGGACACTGATGTACCTTGACCTTGGAGTTTACCATGAATGCGTTTAGAGGTTGTTCTGGGCTCTTTTGTTACCATTCGTATTATCCGTCTCCTCCTGCGGCCACGTCCAGGGAGGTTGGCTACAGTCCCGTGGATCTTAAATTTCTGAATAATATGTGCAACTGTAGTCACAGGAACATCAAGCTGCTTGGAGATGGTCTTATAGCCTTTACCTTTAACATACTTGTCTATAATTTTCTTTCTAATCTCCTGAGACAACTCTCTCCTTTGCTTCATCTGGTCCATGTTTAGTGTAGTACACACCATATCACCAAACAGCACAGTGACTACTTGTCACCCTTTAAATAGGCCGACTGACTGATTACAAGTTTGTAGACACCTGTGATGTTAATTAGAGGACACATCTTGGTTGAACATGTCCCTATTAGGGATGGGCATAATTTACCGATTAACCGATAATTGATCATTAAGAATTTCACTGAGGAAGTTCATTTTCGTCGACAAACCGTTTTTTTTTTTTTAAACAATCCGAGGTTATTAGGCCTACTGCACGGCCGTCCTCAAACAATGCAATGGCAAAATTTGGGCACCAGGGGGCAACATTACACCATCGCCGTACCCTGGCGTGCCTCAGTTCATACATGCAGGCTTCCGTAGGGCAATTGCCAAATCATGAAGCGGTTACGGCGAAGTGTTGCGTGGGACCATTTCAATTTAAAAAATGACCAGGTGTACTGCAATCACTGCAATGCAGCATACAAATATACCTCATCGACAGGGTCCATGGAACACCCTTATTACGCGAAGAAACCGCCAACAGTGGTTGCGCGCCGAGTAATGGCGGTCGTGAAGATTCTTTTTTTTTTTTCAGAAACTTTATTGAGAAGGTCATGAAGATTCGGTGTACACACGTCGAGGGAAGCTGCAGGAGGCGGCGTAGTGGCTCGACGGGAAGACTATTTCGCACAAAATGGCACAAGAGAACAGCAAAAAGTTCTGCGCGGCTAGACTAAGTAACACGAGCGATAGAGCAATGAATGCGGTCTTCGTTTGTTGGGTGGCCGCTCGGCAGGGACAGAAGCTGGGTAAAACGTCTCGGCCAATCAGCTTGCGGGGTGAAACGTCTCGGCCAATCAGCTTGCGAGATTCCCGAGGGCTCTCCGTGCTGATTCCTGATGTTCTAATGTAGTCTACCTGCCTTGTTACGTACCTAAAAATGTTAATGATTAACCGATTATTAATCATTAATTCTCCCGACGATCGGTGAAGAAAATTTCACCGAATGCCCATCCCTAGTCCCTATGGTCACATTATTTTCAATCTTTTCTAGGGGTACCATCATTTTTGTCCAGGCCTGTTTCATAAGTTTGTTTTTTAAAATAATTCTGTTGAACCACAATTCAAAAGCATTGTCTGATTTTCATTGGTTAATTTTCATAGAATTTTCATTTATTACCACTTTTGTCAGATTCAAGTTATTTCTGTGACCATTGTGGGTTTTTCTTTCATTAACAGAGGGGTACCAACAATTTTGTCCACGTGTGTATTCCCTGCGTCATTCCACTTTATTAAATATAGCTTGTTTTGTGAACACAGTTGCCTTGATTTCTTTGTATGTATGGATTACTTGGGTTGTTACTGATATCTGGTGAAAATCTCAGGTCAATGGCTCCATCAGAAATATTTGTAATAAATAAATACTTATTTTCCCCACTGTACTTAAATTTTAACCTTGGAAGAACTCAAATCTGTATTCAAAAAATACATGATAAAAATGTATCAGAAAAAAGTTCTAACTACAAAAATTATGAAAAACTTAACTTACAAGGGGAACGATGTATATTTATAGGAAAAATTTGTAATGAAAAAAGGCTCAAATTTACAAGTACGACTGCAAATTTATGAAAATTTTACACATTTGCATGAAAAATTTCAAGATTTGTAAGAAAAATCACATTTCTGACAAAACATTCATGCTGATGTAGTCCACTGAGGAAAAAAGAAAGACTTTACAGAATAATCAGATAATCACTCTGCATTGCTCCTGAATACTCCAAAACTGGTATTCGCGACAGCCCTACCAATAGGTTTTGTGCCGCAATTCAGATATTTTGGCCAAACATTAATTAAAGGAACTCTTTTCATAGTAGAAGTTGCTGTCCCCTGGTCACATCATGGTAAAACTGACTTTACCAAACCATCCAACGAAGGCTGTGTTCACTCTGCTTTTCATTTGCCACAACACAAGTGCAGACATCCAGCCAGAAAAGGCACACAAAGCCTGAAGTCAGGCACACACAATGTTTTCCACCAAGAAGATATCAGTGGAGGGAACAACTTGCTCATTTTGCTGCTTCAGTGCTCAGATGTCAATGGACTTCCATCACATCAGGGACAGCAGCCACCTTACAGCACAATAGACTATCAATAGAGGCTGCAGTCTACAGGCTACAGGTATCTTTCCTTTCACAAAAAGCATAGGCTGGAGCACAGCTTTGTCTGCACTCTGTGAAATAACACTTGAGGACAGCAAAACAAAAATAGTCTGCTTCAGAAAGTGTAGTACACAGATGTAATAGCAGGTTTGTAGCTAGGGATGCGCCGATACCACTTTTTCAAGTCCAATACTGATACTGTGACTTTTGAGTATCAGCCAATACCAATCCAAACCCAATACCATCTCTCTTATTTAAAACAATAAAAGTACAGAACATACTTTGTTAAAGACTGGTTCCATTTTGCACACATACAAAAACATAAATCTAAAAGTCAAAGAATATATCACAAATTTGACTCGGTTCAGCAGCGCTGCTGCTTTTTTATTTTAAACCTTGTAATATTGGCAGCATTTCCCTGGTCAGCACTATGTAAACATGCATTCTGAAGTTTTAAGTGCACGTTTATGCAAAACTTTAAAGCTAAGTATTAAATGGTACCACTCATTTTTAACTTATCGTAAACAGTGAGTCATTGGAACTTTATCGAAATCTAGAACCCTCAGCACAGGTGCTCCCCAAGGCTGTGTTAGTTCACCAGTCTTGTTCACCTTGTACACTGATGAGTGCAGAAGTGTTTATCCAGGCAATCAAATTATTAATTTTTCTAATGACGCTGCTGTTTTATCACTACTTCAAAAGGCTCATGATCTGTCAAACTATCTTATAGAAATTCAGAGGTTTATCAACTGGTGTGATGACAACCACCTCATTCTGAATACTGATAAAACAAAGGAGATGGTGTAACACAGGTTAGTTCCTATAAAGATAAGATAAGATAAGATAAGATAAGCCTTTATTAGTCCCACAATGGGGAAATTCCAGGATTGCAACAGCACAGGGATAGCAACACTCAGAGCAATAATTAAAAAGATACGGAAGATATAAATAAGAGCAGTGGATATACATACATACACATCAATATATAAATATATATATATACAAAGTGCGGAGCATTGTAGCAAGATGGAATAAACAGCATAACCGTCTACTTAGTTATCCTACATAGTATGAATATGTACCCATACATATTGTCACCCTCCGTAGCGACCGATACTGTCCTAGTTGTATATACTGGAGGGGACCATTGTGTAAGTCTATTGCGTCTTTTGCAGTCAATACTATTAGGCTGTCACGTTTTTTTGCCATCTCTGCGAGCAGCCCTGCTTAGGTTATACAGTCTGACTGCCGTAGGTAGGAAGGACTTGCGAAACCTCTCGGTTGCGCACCTAGGATGATGTAGTCTGCTCCCGTGTTGCGTGGGTTTACTCCGGGATTTCTCCGGTTTCCTCCCACATGCCAAAAACATGCATGTTAGGTTAATTGGCTGTTCTAAATTGTCCCTAGATATCTGTTTCCTATAGGCCCTTAGAATAGAGGGTTAGTATTAATGAAAGCGCTTTGAGTGGTCTTTGTGACTAGAAAAGCGCTATATAAGTGCAGGTTAGTTAGTTAGTTAGTAGTATTATATTAAGTCTGCTATTATTAAATATTTGGGAGTATGTATTGACAATTCATTAACCTGGAGTACACATTGATTACCTCTGCAGTAGACTACAACAGTGGCTGCAGTTTTTGCGTAGATTAAGGATCCATGGCGTTGATAAAAGGATTATGTTAATATTTTACCAGGCTGTTTTGGAGAGCTGTATTAGATACAGCATCACAGCTTGGTTTGGCAACCTCTCTGTGAAACTAAAGAACAGAGTGCTGCGTTTAATTCATACTGCATGGAAAATCATTGGCGTTAAAAAGTATGTATCCATGCAGACCTTATACGAACAGGCAGCCTGTAGACAAGCCCAAAAAATAATCAGTGACATGAGCCATGTAGTAAACAATGAATATGAGCTGCTGCCCTCAGGGAGGAGATACAGAGTCCCCAAGTGCAGGTTCAATAGCTATAAGAACTCATTTATCCCGACATCAGTAAAACTTCTAAACTCAAATAGATAGGCCAGGGACACTTATAATTCCTGCTCTTAATGACTGCTGTTATATATTTATTTATGTATGTATTTTGTTTTTTAGCTGTAAATGGCTTTTAGCGGTGGCTTTTAGATGTTTAGATGTTATTTGTATTATGTATTGGGTTTTATTTCATCTATATTTTTTATATGAAGGATCTTGTGTACTACATCCATTGTGTATGTGTGGATTGTGTGGTTGCAGCATGGGTGATAAGCCCAAGACAAATTTCCCCTTGTGGGACAATAAAGTTCATCTCATCTCAAATAAACATTCGGATGAAATTCAGTGTCACTTTATGCATGAGGTGAAAAATGCTCTAGGTCTGAAAATAAAGGCTAACCCTTTAAGTTGGATTGTTGTCATCCATTATTATTATCATAAGTATTCCCCTGGTCCTTGGTTTTTTAATAGGGTTTCTGATAGTCTCTGTCCATTCTTACTTTTTAGGTTTGCTGTTATTTTGAAGTCATTCCTGTTCCATTTCCTGTAGCCATATTGTTGTAGTCCTGCTTCCAGTTCACCGTTATGATTTGCTATTTACGTTTCTGTCACCTACAGTCATGTGAAAAAATTAGGGCACCCTGTATGTGTTTTTAAAACATATTTGGACATATGAATATTTAATATCAATGTTAAAAAATACTGGGATTCATGTAATACAACTAAACAATTAAAACTGAATTAAAGACTTTTTTCAAATTTTCTGTAAAATGCAATTCTAAGCAAATAGTGAGGGATAAATTAGGACACCCCCACATTCATTCCCACTTAAAATAGCTAAAATAAATGTTAAAAAATGCAAATAAAACCGAAAACAAGGTTAGACATAGATACTGTATGTGAACATTTCTTAACAAACTGAATATTTAATGGGGTGTCCTAATTTTTTTCACATGACTAACTCATCAGCTATTCTTCATTCTCCGCCAAAAGGGAAGCTCATGTTATGTCTTCATTCTTGTCATTTTCCACGCTCCTGCCTGGTTTGCACTTTAAGTTTTGTTCTTCTGTTTACGTTTCACTTAGCATCTTCCAGCCTCTGAGCTGGAAAAGCAGCTGGTGCTGATGCGCGACACACTTCCTTCTGCTCAGTTCTTGACAGAATTCGGCATACTTCTTTACCGTGATACTTTTGCAAGTGTTTTATGAAGTTGGTGGTGCTAAAATTGTAAACGCTGGTACCACCCCACAAAACAGTTCCGTAATTTCACACAGCAAACATACCAAGGCAAGTCCCACAGACAGGCTCTAGTGACACGTGACACTCGTTGCTTCTGTTTACGGAAGCCGCATACAGCGTGGCTGAGAACGGTGACCGGACCTTAATTTTAATATGATTACTGTATTGGAAAATTATTTGAAGTCTCTACTAGGGGACTTCAATGTGCATGTGGGCAACAACAGTGAAACCTGGAGGGGCGTAATTGGGCAGAACGGCCTGCCCGATTGGAACCCAAGTGGTGTTCAGTTATTGGACTTCTGTGCCAACCACAGTTTGTCCATAACAAACAACATGTTAAAGCATAAGGGTGTCCATATGTGCACCTGGCACCAGGACATCCTAGGTCACAGGTCAATGATCGATTTTGTTATTGTGTTGACAGACCTACGACCATATGTCTTGGACACTTGGGTAAAGAGAGGTGTAGAGCTGTCAACTGATCACCACCTGGTGGCGAGCTGGATCTGATGGCGGGGTGGACGCCACTCAGACCCGATAGACCTAAACATAAATAACGGTGTAGACTGTTGTCTAACTGTTAAGGTATAAGGTTATGAAAATACGTAAATTAAAAAGATACTACAAGCACAGATGGACGGAGCTTACGTCATCTTTTCAAAGTGCATCCAGGGTGAAGTAACTAACAGTCGTCTAGATCAACTGCAGCTCTCACAATACAAAACAATACCTTTGTGTTGTTTTTCTCCTGTTTGGATCCATTTTTCATCGGTCAGGAAACAGGAGGTGAGGTTTTAGTAATCGCCCGTCCTGACTGTGTTTAGTGATGTGGGATGATGAGAGTTGTTGTCCGCTAATCGTTGAAACAAAAAACAAATATTACTCCGTTATTATACGACAGCCGACAACTTTAATTACGTGGAAAATTATCTTTTAAATTGACAAACATTATATGTGTAACTCATGGCAAAATTTGATCGGGATCAAAAGATAATTTCGCTCTTGCCGTTCATTTCAATGGAGAATTTTTTCCAACTTAAGGTCCCATATGCGGAAGCAGAGGGGGTGTGACTTGGGCTCTCTATTAGCTAAAAGATTAATGTTTTTTGCACATTTGATTTGTGAAGGCAATGACACTTACAGTAACAACTCTGACTTGTAGCACTGTTAACAGAAGACCGTTAATTCCATTGGGCACACCTTCACTCTGCTGTGAACCATTTAATTAAATAAACTGGGTCAGACAAGGTGATCAACTGTTGCCGCAAATTCTTTCTCTATTCAAGCAGCAGAGCAAAAAGGTCCATATCTTTCCTCTGTTCATTTCAATCCAAGATATGGGTACAGATGTCGTAACAAACCTTGGAAAAAAATTGCTTGACTCTCCTAAGTGCTCCATTGTTAGTGTGGACTCATCATCATCATCATCATCATAGCAGTCTGTCAGGGGCGACAATGACCATTTCATTTAGGTCTGATCAGATTCCTCCACGCAGCTCGGTCCTTCGCCCTCTACTGCCAGGAACTCCCGGCCTTGTTAACCCGGACAACGTCTGAGCCAGTATGAGTTGCTTTCTGATTGACCATTTCATGAAGCTGCTTGCAAAGTATTTAAGTACCACTAGCTTTTGCTGGACTAGCGGCATATTCTTGGTAGATAGAGACATTATCAGTGGCAAGGACAGGTCAAGACAAACCGACTCCAGTATCTGTTGCAGTGACTGACCAGATGATAGGTTTGTTTATCTCTGCTCTTTGTGTAGTGCATGTCACGATGCACCGACTGGCAAAAGTCCGCCACAGACCTTGCAACAGATATGCTTATCTCTGCCAGGATGTCCACTCTCACCCCGTGTAACTGGGAGAAAGGTAATAAAAAAAAAAAGCATTTCAGTGCTGGCAAAAACAGTCAAGTGAAACCAAACAAGCCGATCCAACATAAAGGAGAAAAGCAAAAAGAAACATGTAAACTATGCAGCTTGTTTGAGGCAAAAATCAGCTTTAATTCTGTTTAAAAAGCTTTCAGTCACCTCTCACAGCATAGTATCTATCAAAAAATAAAGCTGAAAAACCTAAACGTGGGGAAATCCAAGACAGTGGTGGAAGACAACAGATAACATGGCCAATATTGTGCTTTATCAAAATATACCATGTGATAAAAGAAATGGGAATAAACAATCACTGACTAAATATTTCTTGAAAAAGAGGCATACTCATATTTAAGCTAAAGTCAAATTATAAATTTAAAAGCAACCAGACTTCAGGGAAGCTGTGCAAACAGGAGTCTTCTGTACACCTGAATTCATACTGGTCAGGTAGCATGCTTTACGATCCATTCATTGTTTATTGTGCTGTGCATGAACAACCACACCTGCGGGAACATGACTCCCTTACAAGAAGCACCTGAGCCACAGGTGTTGGCTTCTGTAAAAACTAGCGCCAGCTCACAGCTAGGAGCTGTGTGATCCAGGTGAGGACAGGATAATAATGATAGTGACCATCTCTTGCAACGTGTCTCCTTACAAGTGATCATATTGAGTAGCCCGGCTAGTAACGTGAGATGAGGCAATGGATGAATGAGGACAATCAACAAAGTAATGTAACAGTCATGCAAAAAATGCATCAACACAAAAACAGATACAATATTGACAAGGATAAGGACTTGGGTGCCAATAAATGCAAATTAATAGAACATACATTGCTGTCGGAAGCAGACAAGCTGATGTGCAGCCTCTGGACAGACCACGATCGGAGGCTATACTGCTAGCCTAGTTTGCTAGCTAGTCTATTTCATCGTACTGCTCTCCTGGCCATTTTCTATACTTTATTGAGTTATGTTAACAGACTTGGAGCGGTCTCTATTCGTATGTGTTCGCTGTTTTTTGTTTTTTTTACATTATACGGTATATTAAAGTTAAGCGTGTCATCTCCGTCAGATTTGACAGCTAGCGTTAGCCTGCTGTTAGCCAGCTGAGGCATCAGCTGCACTGATGCTCCGACACACCGATCGGTGACTGTGGGCTTTACTTTTACAGTGAATACACACTGTGTCTGGGTTGTGTGTTTTTTTTTTTTTACCTGTAATATGACAGCAGGCCGTTGCTGAGGACAAACCATCGCCGCTGGTACCCCTTCAGATAGTTGGTCCATTTAAAAAGCCAGCCTTTGTAAGTGTCCGACCCTGGTACCGGGGCCGCGGCAGAGGCAGACGCCGAGCCCTTCCCCTGGTCGCTCATCTTCCGCTCCGCCGCACGCCAAAGGCAACTGGATGAACCAGGGGCACCGCCGGGAGACGGGGATGGTACCCGGCGAATGAGCTCTTCGGGGCAGGGTCCAGACTAGGGCGAGAGACAGCACGGCGAGCCGCTCTCACATGTCGCCGGAGCGGACACCGGAGGAAGGACGAGAAGTGATGCCGAGACCACTGATGCAGACTGCAAAGGAGCGCAGAGCCTCACTGGGTAGAAAGGAAAGTCCTGACGTTGACTCCCTGTAACCCGATAAAGCTGTCACCGAACCTAATGATTTCCATGACAGCAGGGCCCACGCCGTCGATGGCAGAATATTTTAGGAGGGAGCGGCTGCTAACCTGGTTATTCCTGTGCGGACTGTGCCCGCTCTATCCAGCCAACTCTATGATTCACAGCTGCACCACGTGATGTTGTTAGCTAAACATTCCAAAACATTTGACACGCGGTTTGTGCCGCTCTACAAAAAGATGTGGGCCAGCCAAGCTGAATTTATCATTATTGTTGCATTATTTGAAAGTAGGAGCTTCTACCCTAACACAGTCCGATGCAATCCTCAATCTGAACACCTGATAATAGCTGCACAACATGAACAGGAACAATGCTCTTGGTGTACAAACTTCCATCCATCCATCTTCTACCGCTTTTCCGGAGGTCCGGGTCACGGAGGCAGCAGTTCAAGCAGAGAAGCCCAGACTTCCCTCTCCCCAGCCACCTGCTCCAGCTCTTCAGAGGGGATACCAAGGCGTTCCCAGACCAGCTGGGAGACATAGTCTCTCCACGAGTCCTGGGTCTGCCCCGGGGTCTCCTCCCAGTGGGACGTGCCTGAAACACCTCAGGTGGGAGGCGTCCAGGAGGCATCCTGATCAGATGCCCATACCACCTCAACTGACTCCTTTCAATGTGGAGGAGCAGCGGTTCTACTTTGAGCAGGAAAATCTGACTACAAATGGACCAAAGTCAAGGTAATTCCTTCCTTCATTCTCATTTGTTTACATTTCTTTTTTTAAAATCTTAATTTTTATAATCTTTTCAATAGTTTGCCACACACACTGTGGACATGCTGGTGACCAGCCTTGAACCTTTATTACCTCTGTGCATTTTCCACTGCAGTGATTCAAAATAAACACTCATCGAAAATCAGGAATGATACATTTCTAGCACATTTTTACATTCTAATGAGTTTCTCAGCGGGATGAATCTAAATTTGAAGTCAAATAACGGATTGCCCACAAACCAGGGAGCTCACTATGGGATTCTGTGACCCCAGAGCCACTGCTTTGTTAGTGAGTTCTCTTAAATGTGTCCTGTGTAAATCAAAGTTTATTTATATAGCATCAAGAGCAAAGGAGAATTAAACCACTTAAAGTATACATGCGCAAAACCAAGCAGTTAAGAGTCTGTATAAGAAGCTGATTAAAACTGTCCACATTTTCTATTTATTTTATGTCCAGAGGGAATATTTTCTAAAGTCATGGGACCAGTGTCACAAACCCATCATCATATCTTGTCTTTAGGATCTAGGGACAGTGAAAAGGCCCTGATCAGACTCCTACTAGTGCAGGAAAGTGTCAAGTGTTCACAGCTGGAGCTAATCTTCTTCTTCTGGCTGCTCCCTTAAGAGAGTCGTCACAGCAAATCATCTTCCCTTGCACCTTCCTCCGTTACACCAACCCTCTCTATGTCCTCCTTCACTGTATATCCATGAATCTTCTGAGGTCTTCTTTTCCTTTTACCTGGCAGCTCAATCAACATCCTTTGTCCAATATATCCACTTTCCCTCCTTTGCACATGTCCAAACCATCTCAGCCTTGCCTCTTTTACTTTGTCCTCCAAGCCTCTCACCCTGAGCTGCCTCTCTCATATAGTACTCCTGTCCCTTCTAGTAACTCTCAATATGAATCTTAGCATCTTTAACTCAGCTGCCTTCAGCTCCGCCTCCTGTCTTTTTGTCAGTGCCACTGTCTCCAAACAGCATAGTACATCTCACTACCGTCTTTCAGGATTGTTGCTGTCCTGTCATAAATCACCCCTGACACAAAGAACACTGAAATCAAGGCTAGACTTTACAGGCAGTGAGTGTAGAGAGCTCCAAACTGGAGAAATGTGACTTCTGTGAGTGATTGGGCCCCGCAATTTACTTCTAAATGAATGTTAATTTTTCCAGTCATTGCTTCTTCTCAGAAAATGATTAAATGTTCTCCAAGTATGACAACAGCTGAAGGTACTTTTGGACCCAGTTCACTGAACCCATCTTAGGTCAAAATCTGCATTTTGACTGAGATTTGGAGGACTCTAGAAAGAACGGGTTACAGCCACTGTCACAGCCACAGTCATAGTCAGTTAGGCTGCAGTGTAGTGTACAGACGTTTACTCAGTGAACTCATTTGCTTTTATACTAAGTGTCAATATCACACTGTCATCTTAAGTCATATTTAGGAGGCAGTATGAGATCAATTTATTAGATCAATTTTCTTCCTCAGATTTGTCTCCTGATAACATCAGTTTACCACAAGATGGCAATGTTGTCAAAATGATTTTAACATGCCCAGTAACACTGAACTTGTCTTAAAATTGACCAGAGTTGAGGTTGCTGTTCTCAAATGCATTTAATATTTCATCATATTTAAAAAAAAAACAACCAAAAAACTAATTATTCACAGTACCAACACCATAAAAATAAATACAAGTAAAGGTTTCTAAATAGAAAACTGTAGCCCTTTTTATTTGAAAATGCACACAAAGGAACCGATGAGAACTCATGCTACACGCAGTTGTTTCCTAGTGTATATCTGCTACATATTTCTCTTTTTTGTTTTACTAGAGAAATAAACAAAAAAACATTTAAAACAATTAAACAATTAAAAAAAACCACAACCATCTGCCTTTATCAGAGGGTTCAACAGTACATCTTGAAGAGGAAGGAAAAAAAAAGTGAGCTTGTGCTCTTACATGCCAGTGGAAAAACAAGCACATTCACTCCACTCAGCTACTCATTACAGTGTCAGAAAAACCATGTGTTACAAAAATAAATAAACAAACACATTATCACATTTTCACATCAGTGCAATTAAACCCTGACCCGTTGGCTCTACCAACAAAAGCATGCAAGTCCATTACTCAATGAATCACTCTTATGTACAAATAAGTCTGCTTGCGTTCCGTGCAGCCTTATTCACACCAACCACAGCCTAATCAAATGGGAAATTAACTGGGAATATAGTAGTCGGATAATGATATGAAAGCTTTTTATTTGAGTCGTTTTGTGTGAAATCTTTTTTTTTTTCTGCAGGATTTCTGAATGTGAGTGGATTACAGTAAGCGTACTGCATGTGTGGCATTTTCTGTATAACGTGGTACATATTGTCAGCCAAGACATCCTGGTGGGTGTTTATTGCTCATTTCTGATCCAAAGCTCCATCATCTGACGCTTATCTTGCTGCATCTGTCCTTTTGCTTGTGTGAATGTCGGCTGTAAACCCGTCTCCCTCTGTCTGTCTCCCTCACTCGCTCTCCCTTTCCATAACATGCACACACTCATTTTCACACACAAACATACAAATAACTGCACTGCCAGTACAGGTCTTAGGCTCTGCAGCCTCCTGCAGGTCCCCGTTTCCCTGGATTTAATGTGTTCAGAAACAGTGAGTGAGGAGAGGGAGCAGATTAAAGGCCTACAGTACATCATGATAAGGGGCTGCAGCATTTTCTGCTGCAAGACAACCTTAAAACACCCTTCATCAGCCTTCATCGGAACAAACAGCCTTCACCGCAGGCCAAGACTGTAATGGAGACAGGGAATGGGGGATGCAGGCTACGTCCCAGAATCTAAAATTAACAGGATCAAATCTTATCTATATACACTTTGAGCTAATCTCCCAAGAAAAAAAATTAATCTTTTTGCTTTTTATTTTTCCAGCATTTTGCCAATTAGCCTAAAAGCATAAACTAAACCCATTTAAGTTAGATATGAGCTTCTGCTGTTGAAGAATGTGACAAATTTGAAAGGAAGACTAGATGATATTGCTGCTTCTCACACATACACAGCATCCTTCCTGTAAGGCCCAGCTACAGACCTGCTGCGGTGTTACTTTGGGAAGCACAGCTGAAGATGCTTTGCTGCGTGACTGATGTGAAAAATATCTGTGCTGTCCTAACTGTATTATTTATAACCTGCTTTCTCCTCTGCCTTCTTCCTTGACTCTTCTTAATTTACTAGGAAGTGGTTGGATGACCATGAGAGAAATTTCTGTCTTTTACAGCGCAAGAGTCTAATAAACCTCATTATGAAAAATCAGCTCAGTAAAGCAGGAGGCCACAGGGTATTTTTTCCAGCCGTTTAGATAAAAACAAAAAAAACAAAAAAAACAAAAACAGGTCCTTCTCTCCACTCCAAGTGGGTGGAGGGAGCTCCGGGGGAGGGAAGTGGGATCACATGATAGTACAGCGGTTCCTCTGTAGTGCCCCCTGGAGACGGATGGAGGTGTGGTTTTGGCGCATGCCCCGTGCCACAGCAATGCCCAACAGCTCCTTGAAGAGGAGTACAACATGCCAGTTAAACTTGGCAGAACACTCCACATAGCCACACTTCCAAGTCTTCTTCACCAGCACCGACACGGCCCTGCGGGGCATGAAGCGCTGACGCTGCAGATCTCTCTTGTTTCCCACCACCAGGATTGGCACTTCACTGCTGCTACCTTCCCTGCAGGCACATGTGACAGAAGAAAAAAGGTTAGTTTCAAACAAGCACAGTTATCATCTTTGTTGTTTTCTTCACAGTGGTTGTCTTTGTGTAGCTTCTCCTTCCTTCTGAGGTGTGTGGGGGCGGACTGGAGGATTAGAGCTCACAGGTCCAAGGGGCCTCCGACCACACTGCAGCTACTGCTTGCAGCAATACTGAGTGGGACAAGGCCTCGTAAGCCAGGGTTGGCTATAAATATGAGCCTCATAGATACTTGTAAAGCTTCATCTTACAGTTTTTTAAATTTTGTTTAAAAAACTAACATGCAGACAGGATTAAAACCAGTGTAGAAGATGCCTTACAAACGAGACTGAGTGTATTTCTCAGGAAAGCTTTATTGGAAGTCACATCTTCTATCATCAAAGTTCTCAGCAGAAAAGAGGCAGAACCAACTTTCCTCACAGCTTTTATACACCAGAGATACTAAACCCCCACATCAAGTATCTCACACCTTCACCCCACAGAAGCTCAGTAAACACATGAACCCACAGTCACATATAGCCTCCGAGACTTGCTGGTGCCTCTGTCTCCTTCTCCACCTCGGAGGCTCCCGTTGGGACATTGTCTCTGACTTCCGTCTTCCCCAGCACCCACCTCCTAGCCGAGGTCCCTGCTGGGGCATTGTGCCTTTGGACGTTTGCTCTGTAGGGTCTGCACCGTCATGCCTACTGGATGCATGTGGGGGAGAATGCGTACCATACAAGCATGCCATATATGTGCCTTAAATATGCACCATATAACCCCCCCCAAACGTTCAAATAAGGACAAGTTACACTTCAAATGCATAGAATCATGACACCCCCACACAGAACAAGAGAGAAAAAAAACTTGGCACAACAGATCACATGTCCCACTGCTTGGGCTTCAATTCTCTGCCATATCTGCTGTGAGCAGGTCTCGCTCTGCCTGTGGCTGTCTGCTGCATCTGTGAAGTAGAATCATTAACACATCGTCGTGAAAGCTTAGCAGAGCGTCTCCCGGGTGGCCGGCCGCGGCGGGGGGCTCTGGCCAACTGTACTGGGTCGTCAGCTAACACAAAAGCGGGTTTGAGTCTGTTAATGCAGACTAAGTCCCTCCTGTCTCCCAAATCGAGCAAAAAAATGCTTTTCCCCGGTTTCTAACACTCTGAACGGTCCATCGTAAGGTGGCCTTAAACCTAACCTCTGTGCGTCGTGTCTAACAAAGACAAATTCTGCATTCTTCAAGGTTTTGGGCACAAAAACACATGGAAAACTGTGATGAACGGGACCGGGGAGGGTGTGTGACCCCGCGTCACTCTGCAGCAGCTGAGCGGGGAGGTGCTCCGGAGCAGGGTTCTCAGGGAGGAAATCTCCCGGTAACCGGAGGGGTTGGGCGGAAACAAGTTCGGCCGGAGAGGCTTGCAAATCCTCTTTAGGTGCTGAACGCAACCCTAATAAAACCCATGGGAGCTTATCAACCCAATTTGTGTCCGTGAGAGCCGCTCTGAGGGCTGCTTTCAATGACCGGTGGAAGCGCTCGCACAAACCATTGGCCTGGGGGTTATACGCGGTCGTGCGATGAATTTTCACCCCCAGGCTGAGTGCCATGGACGACCAGAGCTCAGAAACAAACTGGGGTCCTCTGTCAGACGTTATGTCTGACGGGATACCAAAACGCGCGACCCAAGTTGTTAAAAAGGCACGTGCAACATCTGCCGCTGTGGTTGCCGCCAGAGGGACCGCCTCTGGCCAGCGCGTGGTGCGGTCTACCATGGTTAAAAGGTGTGTGAACCCCTGGGACAGCGGAAGAGGTCCTACTAAGTCGATATGCACATGATCAAAGCGTTTGGCTGGGATGTGAAAAGGTTCTAGAGGGGCTTGTGTGTGTTTGTGTACCTTTGCTCTTTGACACGCAGCGCAGGCTGCAGCCCACTCTTTGACTTGTTTACGCAGCCCCGGCCAAACAAACTTCTCTCCTACCATTTTGATAGACGCGCGGACGCCCGGGTGTGCCAGTGAATGTATTAAGTCAAAAACACGGCGACGCCACGCAGCCGGGACCACGGGACGGGGACGCCCCGTGGAGATAACGCAGATTAGGGAGGGGATGCCTCTTTGAAGCACCCTGTGCTCCAGCCTTAGCCCTGTTGGCCCAGACTGGAGCGCGCGCACGTCCGCGTCGCCAACCTGTTCAGCGGCCATGGCTGCATAATCTAACCCGACGCAGACCGGGGCTGTGAGCGCTTCCGCGCCGCAAGCCTGACCTAGGTCTGCAGCCGCCGAATCTGCCCCCTGGGGGCCTGTCGCTGCAACTGCACGCGAGAGGCAATCAGCCACTACATTGTGCTTACCCGCTACGTGTTGAATGTCAGTGGTAAACTCCGAAATTGCAGCCAGCTGCCTCTGTTGTCGGCCCGACCAAGGCTCTGAAACCTTAGCCATTGCAAAAGTTAAGGGTTTATGGTCCACGAACGCGGTAAAATGGCGCCCTTCCAACCAGAACTGGAAGTGGCGGATGGCCAAACGCAGGGCCAAAAGCTCCCTGTCAAACGCGCTGTATTTACGCTCGCTATCGCGCAACGTTTTGCTGAAAAACACGAGTGGTTGCCAGCATCCTGCCACCAGTTGCTCGACAACCGCTCCCACTGCCACGTTGGAGGCGTCTGTGGTTAGCGCCATGCGAGCTGCTGGCACCGGGTGTGCCAATAACGCAGCGTTCGCGAGGGCTGATTTGACCTGTGAAAAAGCGCACTCCCGATCCGGGGACCACTCGACCTTAGATGCAGGTTTTTGTTTCTTTAATGCCGCGTACAATGGATGCATGAGCCGTGCCACGTTTGGGAGGAAACGGTTATAAAAATTGACCATCCCCAAAAATTCCTGCAGCGCCTTAACCGTCTGCGGTTGGGGGAAATCCGTTATCGCGCGCACTTTATCTGGCAGCGGGACCGCGCCTTCTGGCGACACGCGGTGTCCCAAAAAATCGATTTTCGCTACCCCGAATTGGCACTTCGCTGGGTTAATGATCAGCCCGTGTTCTGTGAGCCTCTGAAAAACGGCTGTGAGATGGCTTTCGTGCTCGGCCTCGGACACGCTGGCTACCAAAATATCATCCAAATAAGCGAACACGAAAGGGAGGTCACGCAGCACTGCATCCATCATGCGTTGGAACGTCTGCGCGGCGCCCTTGAGGCCGAAAGGCATGCGCAAAAACTCGAAAAGCCCGAAAGGGGTTATAACTGCCGTTTTGGGTATGTCCTGCGCACGGACTGGAACTTGGTGATAACCACGCACCAAATCTATTTTGGAAAAGATGCGCGCCCCCGCTAAATGCGCCGAAAAATCCTGGATGTGCGGAATCGGATAGCGGTCCTGGGCTGAAGCATTATTTAATCTGTGGAAATCGCCGCAAGGGCGCCACGAGCCGTCAGCCTTGGGTACCATGTGCAGGGGTGACGACCAGGCGCTGTTCGAACGCCGGACTATGCCCAGTTTTTCCAAGTTGGCGAATTCCTCGCGCGTGATGGCCAGTTTAGCTGGGACCAACCGCCGAGCTTTTGCAAAAACAGGGGGGCCCGAGGTACTTATGAAATGCTCGACCCCGTGTTTGGCAACTGACGCTGAAAATGTAGGGACCGTGAGTGCTGGAAACTGGTTGAGTAATGCATGAAACTTACCACCCGCAGCTGTGACATTGGAATGTGCAGAAGGCAGGGCCACCCGAGCTGTGCAGGAGATAGAGTAGAAAGACAGTGCATTTACAATACGTCTATTAGTAAGGTCAACTAACAAACTGTTTGAGCACAAAAAGTCAGCACCTAACATGTTGTTGTTAACTGCAGCAACAACGAAGGTCCACTCGAAGGTGCGCCCGTGGAGGGACAGGCGGAGCGTCTTCTCCCCATAGGTTTTGATCGTGGAGCCATTCGCCGCTAACACCAGGGGGCCGCTGGCCGGCGCCAGGGTGTCCGCGTAGGTAGGCTTGACAAAACTCAGCTGGGAGCCCGTGTCCACCAGGAATTCTTTCCCAGAATTCGCGTCCCTCACGAAAAGCAGCCTGTTCTTCGTGCCGAGAGTCGCAGCTGCTACCGGCTCCCGGGCTTGGAGTTTCCCTGGCGCTGATACCGGCACGGTGGGACGCATCTGTGGGCTTTCTCGGCGAAACGTCGATGGTAGAAGCAGAGGGCGTTGTCAGCTCCGCTTCTCCTGGTCTCTGCCGCTGCTGCCGTCAGTGGATCCGGTGTCGCAGCCTCTGGTCTCCCTCCTTCTCGCGAAGGGGCGGTCATCTCTGCTGCTGCCGTCGTGGCCGCGCGCCGTCTATGGGAGTCGACGAGGCGTTGCGCCACCTGTCCCAGCTCGTGGTAGTCGCGGTTGACGAGCGGCTGCGAGCTGGCCAGGGTGACTCTCACTGCTGGCGGGAGCGTTCTGAGGAAGAGGTGGGCAAAGATAAAACTGTCGTCATCCTCGCCTCTCAGGCTCATCATCTTTGCCATCAGATCCGCTGGTCTGTCTGCTTCTCCCTCTGTCAGCGCCAGGAGCTTCTCTGCTCGCTCTTCCCGCGAGGGAGTGAAGGCTCGGATGAGGGCAGCTTTCAGTGTGCCATACTTGTTGTCTTGGGGCGGGTGGTTGGTCAGGCTCTACACCCGTTGCACTGTGAGGCTGTCCAGCTTCGCGACGACATGGTAGAACCTCGTTGTATCCGCTGAGATTCCCCGAATGTGGAATTGCGCCTCCACAGTGGTAAACCAGGAGCGCGGGTTATGTTGCCAGAAGTCGGGCAGCTGTAGCATGGTAGCTGCGTTAACCCGGTTGGCTCCTGAAGAGTCCGGTGCGGAAAGCTCGCCGTCACCGGCCATAGGTAGTCGTAGGTCACCAGTGTAGAAGATGCCTTACAAACGAGACTGAGTGTATTTCTCAGGAAAGCTTTATTGGAAGTCACATCTTCTATCATCAAAGTTCTCAGCAGAAAAAAGGCAGAACCAACTTTCCTCACAGCTTTTATACACCAGAGATACTAAACCCCCACATCAAGTATCTCACACCTTCACCCCACAGAAGCTCAGTAAACACATGAACCCACAGTCACATATAGCCTCCGAGACTTGCTGGCGCCTCTGTCTCCTTCTCCACCTCAGAGGCTCCCGTTGGGACATTGTCTCTGACTTCCGTCTTCCCCAGCACCCACCTCCTAGCCGAGGTCCCTGCTGGGGCATTGTTCCTTTGGACGTTTGCTCTGTAGGGTCTGCACCGTCATGCCTACTGGATGCATGTGGGGGAGAATGCGTACCATACAAGCATGCCATATATGTGCCTTAAATATGCACCATACCAGATAGTTTAATGTCAGGGTGTTGGTATAGGGAAACAAGCAACCAGGGATTCTAATGCAGGGATCAAAAGCTCTATCAATTCCTAGAAGCACAGTGAAGTTTATTATTAAGAAGTGGAAGGAGTTTGGTATAACCAAGACCCTCTCTTGATCAGGAATTGCCTCCAAACTAGATGAAGGAGCAAGGAGGAAATTGGTCAGAGAGACTACCAAGAGGCCTACAACAAATTTGAAGAAGTTCCAGGAACCTATGATGAAGAGTGGTCATTGCGTGCATGTGACAACAGCAGTTTTGGGCAAGTTACTAAAAAAATAGTAACTAGTTAAGTTACTAGCTACTTGAGTTACTGCATGATTAAAGTAACTAGTTACTTGGAAAAGTAACTTTCACGTTACTTTTAAATGCATACTTAAATCATCTTGCATACATAGCAAGATCAAGGGCCCCTTGTTCTCATCAGAAAAAAGAAGAAAAAGAAAACTGATGAGGAAAAAAAGTCTCATCTTGAAGAGAAAAAATGTCTCAGATTTACATAAACTATTGTAATCAGTAGAAAGTCAGAACTTTACTAGAAATAAAGCTGTAAATTCACAGACAAAATTTTGGACCCACTGGTGGGCTGTTTTTGGCCCACGAGCCCTATTAAATCACCCTTATTGTCATTCAACCGTACAACCAATCATGTACAGCAGAACGAGATTGTGCTTTACCTATCTACAGTGTAAATCACACACACCCCAAGTGCAGAATCAGAAGGGCTGCTGCCATGCAAGGCGCCGCCACAGAGTTCCCTCCTCCATTCCATTTATTGCTGAGCACCAAGCTGGACGGCAGGAGGTTCCACTTTTATATGGTCTTCGGCATGACCCGGCCGGGATTTGAACCCCTGCCTCCCAGGTGTGGGGCGGATGCTCTACCAACTGAGCCACCACTCTGGTAAGGCTTTTGGAGAATGCGGGCCCTGAATGCGGAGAATGCGGGCCCTATGTTTGACACCCCTGGACCAGCCCATTAAAAATGCATATTTAGAGGATTTACTTCCATGAAATAGTTGTATATCACAACAGTATGTAAATGAATGAGATAAAATAAGATAGAAAGCACAGATAAATGAAAGTTCACCGCTAACAAGAAGCTTACCACAACAAACCACAACTTACACATTTACACAACTGCGGACAAATGTGAGTTTCTTGCTCAAAAAATACTCACTCATGTTTAACCACAGAGGTAGGAGCTGTTGGGGGGCTACTCACCGCTGGGACAACAGGTGATCGGGGCTCCATATGAGAAGTCGCCACAGAATTTCGTCCCACCGCGGGACAGGAGACCAACCCGCAGGGGAGGAGACGGACGGCTGCGCCAGCTATGGTAAAATCAGTTTATTTGCGCTAAAATATCTATCCATATTAATAAAATGAGTAACGTGAGTAACGCATCTGATCAAATTTCAGTAACTGTAATGCATTACTGAATTTTTAAACAGTAATTTTGTTACAGAGCACATTGCTGCAAAAGTAGTATCGTTACAATAACAGGTTACTTTGTAACGTGTTACTCCCAACACTGGACAACAGTATCACAAATTCTCCACAAATGGGGCTTGTATTAAAGGGTTTCAAGAAAAAAGCCACTCCTCAAGAAAGACCACCCATAGCACACCTTGAAGATTCTGAGAACAAGTGTTAAAAGGTGTTATGGACAGATGAGACTAAAATTAAACTATTTTGTCTCAACACCAAAGATGTCTGGCGGAAGCCAGTACAGTTTACTATCCAAATTACACACTTTCTACAGTAAAGCATGGAGGTGGTAATATCCTGTTGTGGGGGTGTTTCTCTGGAGCAAGGACCAGAGCACTTGTCAGTATAGAGAGAAAAAAAGTTGGGGCAAAATATCATCAAATTCTTGAGGAAAACCTGCCCTCTGCAAGAAAGTTGTCAAGAGGAAGAAGGTTCACTTTCCAAAATGACCATCATCCAAAGCAAACAGCAAAATTAACCATACAGTGGTTGAATGAGAAAAAAGGTGAATGTCCGTATGTACGTGTAGGTGTATGGTCTAGTCAGAGCCCAGACTTAAAATCCCATTGAAAATCTGTGGAATGACTTGAAGACTGCAGTCCACCTGTGGTCACCGTCAAATTTAAGTGAACTCAAGCAGTTCCGCAAAGAAAAGTGGGAAAATATTGCAGTCTAGATGTGCAACGTTGACATACCCCCACAGACTAAAGGCTCTAATAAAAGCAAAAGGTGGTTCAGCAAAATATGGACACAGTGGGTGATCCTTTATCCATCTCAATGATTTTTTTTCCTGGCCTGTTGTTGTTATATCTTTCAGTTGGATGTCATAATTTGCACAGAGTAACGATAGATAAAACAAAATTTGCGTCCACCTTCATTTCAGGCTACAAAGCAACAAAAATGTGATTATTTTGAAGGAGGGTGATTCTTTTCTGCACTAACTGTATGCACCTACGTATTATCAGTCCCTCCAGGATTTTGCGATGTTGCGATCGTGTCAATTCACGCAAAATCAGCCAATCAGCCCAACTATTGCGCGACCTTGCAACTTTGTCCAATCACCGCAACTTCCCCACAATTTTGGCCAATCCTCATCAACTTCCGCCAATTTCACCAATCAATTTGGCTCTGACTGGCCCTCAAACGCTCAGTCTAACCAACCAAATTCATCGCTGCACCGCGTTCACTTCCGTGCTTACAGTGAGTCTTAATGGAACACATCAGCAAAAACAGAGTGTGTGATTTAAAAAAAAAAAACCATTCACCCGTGAGGTTTCCAACACCGTCCCTTCCTCCGTCTCCCCAGCCTGCCAGTGGACGTCTCATCACGTCTCTATCCTGACCGCATGTATGAAGTGCTGGGTTTGTGTTGAAAAATGTCCGCCTGCCCCAAAAGCACCCCGTTGCGGGAGCACGTGTGAGGAGAGACTCCATAAAACCACAAATAAAACCAGCAAATGTAATACTACAGCCAATGTTTGAACATTTTACACATCTTCAGAGGTAAAATCATTACTACATCTGGTCAATGGGCTTTAAAGCTGTGACTCTCCGGTCTGGATGGACAAACGCCCCCCCCCCGCCCCCCGCCGTCCTGTCGTAAATGAAAGATGTGTGTCTGAAGAGACAAGTGTGTGTCAAGACCGACGTGCAGAAGATAGGTACAGTAGGTGTTAGGCATGGAACGAGAGAAAATATTTTCTGAAAATTTTTTTTCAGAAAAACGGACTCCAGTAGACAATACACAGCAACAGAATAGGGAGTTTTCAAATGAAGGTGCTGCTAATAATTTCCAAATCTATACTCTTTAACATGCATCCAATGCAATTTAGCTGTTGTAATGGATATTGTGTTAAAGTCTGTATTTGCTGTTGCACAAAAGAGTTTTTCTGTATAGCAGAAGTTTCTGCTTAATTTACGAATCACTGTAATAGGAAATGTTTGACAATCCTGTGCTTTCCTTGTATTGTTATATAGAACTAGTGCATACCTGCGCATGCCCGTGCATACCCGTGCATGCCCATAGAAAGCAAGTGTAAGCAAAACATTTCTGCGTGGCTGTAGAAAGTTACTGTTACCATGGCAACAGCAACCATGGTGAAACCTGCCTTGGATCTTTGACATCCCCACTCGTTCGTTGATGCCTGCCTTTGATCTGTGATGCCTGCCTTTGATCTTTGATAATGTCATAGCGAGTGCTATGATCATGAGTAATGCCTGCCTTTGATTTTTGATGATGTCATAGCGAGTCCTGTGATCGTGAATGCAACCCGCCTTTGATCTCATTGCTAGTCCTATGATCTTTTTGCGAGTCCTGTGAACGTGACAGACAGAGATTTCTTGAATTATATATAGAGTGATATTCCTTATCTCCAGGGCGTGGATCCCAGCGCACATCCTCGCTTTAAGTTGGGATTTTCTGTATTTCACCTTATTCTTATTATCCTGGGTTGCTATTTTTATTCTGTCTTGCATATTTGGGGGTGGGGTGGTGGCGCAGTGCTTAGCACTGCGGCAGCACAGCAACTCACCCTTGGCCATAGGACCCCTGGTTCGATCCCAGCCCCTGAACAACAGTGATCTGTGTGGAGTTTGCATGTTCTCTCCGTATCTGCGTGGGTTTACTCCAGGATTTCTCCGGTTTCCTCCCACAGGCCAAAAAACATGCAGGTTAGGTTAATTGGAAACTCTAAAGTGGCCCTAGGTGTGAATGTGTGTGAATGGTTAAGGGATAGCGCCGTACTGTGGCTGGCTGCTTCATCCATCCAGGTGGATGCCCTCAATTTCCCCTCTGGGGATCAATGAAGTACACAAAATAAAAATAAAAAAAATATTTATTTCTTCATTGGTCTTCCTCTTAGTTTAAGTTTATCAGCATTATTATTATTATTATTATTATTATTGTCATTATCAGTATCATTATTGCCCCAGTCTTGTCTCCCCTCTGGTCTCCTGTGTGTGCATCCCCGGCCATCCCGTTTTCTGTAACCACGCCCTGGCGTCTCTGTTTGCCCCTGCTTGTTACTTCTCCTGCTTGTTACTGTTCTGTGTTATGTTGATTACCTGTGTCTATAGTATACTGTATATTCTGTGTCTATATATATTCTTCATAGGCCGTTCTTCATAGGCCACCCTATGATGTGCTCTCTCTATGTGCCGTCATATAGACATCATATCTTTATGACGGCATCGTCAATTTTATGACGGCATCATCAATTTTTTTTCTTTTTAATTTATAAAGAATGGTTTTACAGACCAGCATTATTTACCTTCAACATATTTAGTAAAAACAAGACTCTCTTATTATATTATTATTGTATATATATTATTATATTATTATTATATCCAGTTTATAAACAGCAGCTCAGGTTAGACAGTGGCGGTAATGCACCTGTAAGCTGGTTGCCAACCACCAATCAAATCTAAAAGAAGAAATAGTTTCAAATATTTTTTTATTCTGTATCAAATATTACAAGAAAATAATATAAACCACCTTGTAAGTGCACTTAAGTAGTCGGCTTTTATGCTGAATGTTTACCTCCATCAGGAGTCTCTGTTGCATGGACATCTACTGGGACTTTTTGGCTTTCGTAACACTGAAAGGATGGTGGTGGTGGTGGTGGGGGGTTCAGATGGTTGAATAAAATCATGCTGAAGCAGCCAAAATGAAATAAAATAAAAATAAATACATAAATAAATAAGACTCTGGAAACTTCAGATGTCATCACTGCTTGTTGATGGAAAAAATGCGGGCAGATTTACCCACATTGTTGCACCATTTTGTTAAACATGGCAGCAGTCTAAAACTGCCTTAAAACTAAAATATTTCAACACAACTCGACAGAACTTGACGTAGCTTCCCATGCCATGTTTGTTTTGCCATTTCTATGGCAATGTGTAACTTCCGTCAGCAGCGTAACAGTGTGACATCATCGCGCAGCAGATCCCAAATATCTTCTTCTTCTTTTAGATTTGATTGGCGGTTGGCAACCAGCTTACAGGTGCATTACCGCCACTGACTTGATTATCATCACTCTATATCTTTGTATAAGGAGTTCAGAACAACTCCTTACGTGTGAAAAAATTATCCATCTTTGCATCGGTATCAGAATTTATACCGGTATTGTTGTGAACGATACAATTATAATGGGTCATGACAGAATTTTTACAATAATCTCTGTAATCTTGATGGGCAGCAATAAATCCTAGCGCCACCTCTGATTCACCCCAACTGAAATCCCTGTTCATCACTTGACCGTCTACGTCGCCCTTATTTGTGATGGCTAGCTGACGCTCATTCCTGAGTGTTTCTGTGCTTCTTGTACTCCAGGGCCCTCAGCCATATTGATCACTGAACCCACACACACCTGTCCATCATCGATGCATCATCACTCTATATATAATTCAAGAAATCTCTGTCTGTGTGTCTGTCTGTCAGTGTGTGTGTTCCGCATATATCTCCCAAACCATTCGTCGCACCGGCCTCAGATTTTACACGTGCTTTGCTGAGGTCACAAGGGTGTGCATGGCCGAATTTCGCCCTCCTTGAACACATGGAAATTGAGCAGGGGAAATCTTTAATCAACGCCCATAGGGGAGGTGTGGGCATTCATAGCTATGACATCACAGGCGCACACTGTGTTCCTATGATGTCATATGACCATACACATCTCAAAAAATTAAAATATCATGAAAAAGTTCAGTATTTTTTGTCACTTATTTCAGAAAGTGAAACCCATATATTATATAGATTCATTACACAGGGAGTGATATATTTCAAGTGTTTATTTATTTTAATTTTGATGATTATGGCTTACAGCCCATGAAAATGCCAAATTCCATTTGTCAAAAAATTTGAACATAAAATTTATTTTAAAAAAAATAGTTTTTAAATAGAAATGTTGGCTGACTGAAAAGTATGTGCATGTACACACTCAATGCTTGGTCAGGGCTCCTTTTGGATTAATTACTGTATCAATGTGGCGTGGTATGGAGGTGATCAGCCTGTGGTACTGCTGAGGTGTTATGAAGGTCCAGGTTGCTTTGATAGTGACCTTCAGCTCATCTGCATTGTTGGGTCTGGTGTCTCTCATCTTCCTCTTGACAATACTCCATAGATTCTCTATGGGGTTTAGGTCAGGAGAGTTTGCTGGCCAACCAAGCACAGTGATGCCATGGTCATTAAACCAGGTTTTGATACAGTACTTTTGGCAGTGTGGGGGGAGGGGGTGCCAAGTCCCGCTGGGACATGAAATCAGCTTCTCCAGAAAGCTCGTCAGCAGAGGGAAGCATGAAATGCTCTAAAATTTCCTGGTAGACGACTGTGCTGACTTTGGTCTTGATTAAACACAATGGACCAACACCAGCAGATGACATGGTTCATCAAATCATCACTGACTGTGGAAACTTCACATTAAACCTCAAGCAACTTAGATTCTGTGCCTCTCCACTCTTTCTCCAGACTTTGGGACTTTGAGTTCCAAATGAAATGCAAAATTTACTTTTATCTGAACAGAGGTCATCTGCTGGTGTTTGTCCACTGTGTTTTATCAAGAACGAAGTCAGCACAGTCATCTACCAGGAAATTTTAGAGCACTTCATGCTTCCCTCTACTAACAAGCTTTATGGAGAAGCTGATTTCATTTTCCAGCAAGACTTGGCACCCCCCCCCCCCCCACACACACACACACACTGCTAAAAGTATCAAAACCTGGTTTAGTGACCATGGCCTCACTGTGATTGACTGGCCAGCAAACTCTCTTGACCTAAACCCCATAGAGAATTTATGGAATATTGTCAAGAGGAAGATGAGAGACACCAGACCCAACAATGCAGACGAGCTGAAGGTCACTATCAAAGCAACCTGGACTCTCATAACACCTCAGCAGTACCACAGGCTGATCACCTCCATGCCACGCCACATTGATACAGCAACTAATCCAAAAGGAGCCCCGACCAAGTATTGAGTGTGTACATGGACATACTTTTCAGTCAGCCAACATTTCTATTAAAAAAACTATTTTTTAAAATTAACTTTATGTAATATGGCTTAGCTGCACGGTGGCGCAGTGGTTAGCACTGCGGCAGCACAGTTTACCCTTGGCCGGGGGATTGTGGGGATCGTGGGATCGTGGGTTCGATCCCAGCCCCCGACCAACAGTGATCTGTGTGGAGTTTGCATGTTCTCCCCGTGTTGCGTGGGTTTACTCCGGGATTTCTCCGGTTTCCTCCCACATGCCAAAAACATGCATGTTAGGTTAATTGGCTGTTCTAAATTGTCCCTAGATATCTGTTTCCTATAGGCCCTTAGAATAGAGGGTTAGTATTAATGAAAGCGCTTTGAGTGGTCTTTGTGACTAGAAAAGCGCTATATAAGTGCAGGTTAGTTAGTTAGTAGTTAGTAATATTCTAATTTTTTGAGAAACTGAATTTGGGGTTTTCATGGGCTGTAAGCCATAATCATCTAAATTAAATAAACACTTGAAATATTTCACTCTCAGTGTAATGAATCTATATAATATATGGGTTTCACTTTCTGAAATGAGTGACAAAAAAATATTGAACTTTTTCTTGATATTCTAATTTTTTTGAGATGTACCTGTATAAGGAGTAACTCCTTTGAACAGCTCCTCCCATCATGTCATACAACTCCTCCTATCATGTCATACAGACATCATAGGCTCACTCTTGAGTCGGCTGCCAGAACACCAAAGAGGTCTTGGTCAGAACATGCTTTCTTACACTTGCTTTCTATGGGTATGCAGAAATACTTGCTAATACTTGGTTTCTGCGGGCATGCACGGGTATACAATAGTTTTATTAAATTTATGTTGGTTGGCTCAGGCTCACTTCTTGCTGGGGGGCGGCTGTGGTGCAGGTGTAGTGTGGCCGACTACTGGTCGGAGGGTCAGGGGTTTGATTCCTGCTCTGTCTGCAGTCTGCATGTCAAAGTGTCCTTGAGCAACACACTGAAGCCCCAGTTGCTCCTGGTGGGTCAGGCCAGCGCCGGTGCATGGCAGCTCTGCTGCCATCAGTGTGTGAATGGGTGGACAGCAGGATCTGTAAAGTGCTTTGGTCATCTAGAGGTAAGAAAAAAAGTGCTATGTAAGTGAACACCATTTACCATACTAGTACATATCCATGCATACCCGTCCATGCCCGTAGAAACCAAGTATAAGCAAGTATTTCTGCATGCCCATTGCTGAGGGGTCTCCACCTGTCTCCGATGGCTGTGTTGTTCACAGTCATCCCTGCGGCGGACTGCTGGAACCTGAGGTGTTTCATGTTCACAGCATCTTTTCTGACGTGCAGCAGTTCTCCTCATTCTATTGCTCTCCATCTGGTGGGTCTTCTTCTTCGTTCAGACCACTGGTTGAGGGATAGGTGCGTCGTAATTCCAGTTCATGGGCAGGATCATGAAAATAGATCTGAGCAAAAAGTGGCTTTCAACCCTGTTCAGGAAGGCCCGTAGAAACCAAGAAACTGGAGCACCCAGAGAAAATCAGTGCTTTGCTTGGCATTTTACACATTTGTAGTGTAGACTGGCATTCTTCAAGGTTACACATTTTTACTGTGTCAGCACCTCTTTAAAACGACATTGCTGAGAAAGCAACACTTTTGCTTAGTTTCTTCATCTTGAGCAACAATACAAAGACTGCTTGATCTGGAAACTCTGCTCGCGGCAATGTAGAATTGGCCATGGCTGCAGAAATCTGTTGTGCAGAAAACACAAACGCGCTGTAAAGACTGGCCCTGTGACTTCTTCTCTTGGTTACTGGTGGATAGCAAACAACTGAAAGGTGCATACCACCACCTACTGTACAAGAGTGTGTAACATTATGTCATATGAGCCCGACCCCTAAATTCTATGACTTAATCCTGTGTTATTTTAAAAAAAGAAAAGAGCCCTTCTCATGATTCTTATTGCCTCTCCTTCTCCATCTGTTCCCAGAATACCAGTTAAATCCCATTCCCTACCGGCCTCTCGAACTTCATTTTCCATTATCTGTCTTTCATTTCTGTATTTGTGACAGTGTAATAAGATGTGCTCGACATTTTCTTTTACTCCACATTCTCTACATTTGTCACTTTCGCTTTTCCCCATGGTGAATAAAGTGCCGTTTAAACCTGTGTGATCCAGTCTGAGTCTTGCCATAATGATGTCTTCCCTCCTTTTGGTTGTTATGAAATTCTTTATTGCAATAGATTTTTGTATTTTGTAATACGATCTACCTTTATGATCTTCATCCCATCTTTTTTGCCTTAGCTCAGTTCCTTTTTTCTTGATTACTGCTTTCCCTTCACCTTTTCCAAGAGACAATGGTATAGTTATCTCTTTTCCAAGAGTGCTTTTTGCTCATTTGTCTGCACAGTCATTCCCTTTCAACCCTTCATGTGCAGGAACTCAACAAAACTGAACTTCTCCACCACCCCTGTGTACCCTAAATAAACTGTGATATAGCTCAATCACCAAGTCTTCCCTTGTCGATTTTAGTGTCTGTATGGTTTTTAACGCTGCAAGTGAATCCGTGCACACCACCACCCGGTCCGGTCTGACCTCCTCTACCCACTGCAAAGCAATAATTATTGCCACCATCTCTGCTGTAAACACGGATGCATTGTTGGAGAGTCTTTTTGCGATGGTCACTTTAAACTCTGGGATGTATACACCAACTCCAACAGAGCCCTCTTTATTCTTTGAACCGTCAGTATAGAGCTGTAAGAAGTTATAGTAATTGTTCCTGAGGTAAATGCTTGTTTTAACATCAACTTCACTCATATGCCAATCCTTTTTCCTCATTAGCAGACTAGCGTCTACTTCTATTTCCGGAAACAGCCAAGGGGGAACATTACTCACTGGACTGGTGTTAGCTATATCACTAGTGTGCAGCCCATACATTCCGGCCCTTCTTTCAATTGTCTACCCAAACCCGTGTCCCTGGAAATTAGAGTATTCCCAGCAGTCTTGTAGTGTTGTTTTTGAAATATTTGCTTCGTCACTTCCATTCAGTTTGACCCAGTACGATAATGCGAGTTTATCTCTTTTCAAATCCATTGGCATTTCTCCTGCTTCTATTAAAACTGCATTGTTTGGTGTTGTTTTGACAGCTCCAATGCACAGGCGAAGCGCTCTATGCTGCATTCTATTTTTTCCAGAGTCGTCTTTGCCACTGCTCCATAAATCTTGCATCCATAGTCTATTGTCGATCGCATTAGTGCTCTGTAAATGTCAATTAATGCCTATTTATCTGCACCCCATGCATGTCCAGCTACAGCTTTTATGAAATTAATGACTTTTTTGCACTTTGTCTCCAGATTTTCAACATGAACTCTCTATAGGCCCTTTTCCACTAGCCTCACTTAACCCTACACCGCACCACTCAGCCCGCATTTGAGCATTTTCCATTAGCCCCAGCACCGGTTAGCAGGTACTTTTTAGTACCTGATCCAGGGCAGGGTCTAACCGAGCTGAGTAGGGCTGAGTATGGCTGTGATATGACTTTAAGCGACTGGTCGCCGCTGATTGGTCAGGTCGTAACGTCACGAAAGCGACTTTTTCTGCTGAATTTACTCTACGACCGCCATTTGTAATTGTTCAGCCAGTGAACACAGTGCGCCCCTTTAATACAGTATATTATATTAATATACTGTATAATATATAATAATATACTCCTAATATTATATATTAGGAGGTGCACAATTTTCTTTCTATATTAGGCGACGCTCGCATCCAGCGTGAGTTGGACGGATCTACTCGAAATGCAGGTGTCCGAGCAGATGGCTTCCCAAGGGGACATCCGTACTGCCAAACAGTGTCGGAAGAAGCTGAAAAAGCTGAAAAGCGATTACCGAGCAGTGAAGGACCACAATGCTCGAAGTGCAGCGGATCGGAAGGAGTGGAAGTGGTTTGCTGAGAGACATTGGGCTCGACACGGCCACTGTCACGGCCTTGGAAACCATGGATGGTGAGTGTTGTTTTGATATTGCGCATCTTTTCGCCACTTTATCCTCTCTGTGCCAAGCCCACTGTTTTTAAGAAATAGGAAGACTGTTAGATTGTGGGTAATGGTTGTTACTGAGGCTTGCCTATTGTTTTGCAGCCAACTGCAGATTCACGCTTGCTTTGTGTTAAGTATTAGCGCGAACAAAACGCTGAATTACGCTTATTGTATTCCAGTTAAAAACTTGAGAGTGTTGTGTACATGTTGCACTTTGGTGTTAAGTTTTAAATTGTGTGCATTTTCTTTCTCGAATCACAGTTCATATCACAGGGGTCCACCTCAGTGGACATGGGCACACCGGACTCTCCTGCGTCTGCCTCTGCCGGAGCGCCAGCTGGATCGGCTCCGATGTCAGCCACATCACCAGCTCCATCTGGATCACGTTCAAGTGCCGGTAAGGCACAATAACCACAATTTTTTTTTGTTGAAACAGGTCCAGCGGAAACCAGGGTCGAAAATCCATCCATCCATCCATCTTCTACTGCTTAATCCTTTACAGGTCGCGGGGGGGCTGGAGCCTAACAAGTTATGTACCAAATTGATTAATGCAATTTCCTGTAGCTGCATATTAATTAATTGAAAATGTCTTTTTAAATGTACAAAAAGGTTATTCTTTGGTCTTCACTTATCGGTGTTCCACAACCATTTTTAGGTGTGGTGATTGAAGTGCTGTTGTAACTCCTGTTTTAGAAAAACCAATAAATCTCATGAACTGCCGTTGAAATCAACATGCTTCATTGAAATGCTTCGCATCAGCTGACTGTATTAACCCATTCAGATTTCTGCGGCCACACTACAAGCAACTATTTTAAACATTACCCATCCATCCATCCATATTCTTAATCTTAATCCTTTTTAGTTTTGCAGGGGGGCTGCAGCCGAAGACAGCACCCTGTGTGTTGCCAAATCCGCTCTACTGAGGGGCAGCAACATGACAGTTCAGCTTATATACAGCAATGAAGCATAATACAGTGATCCCTCACTTATCGCGGTTAATGGGTTCCAGAACCGACCGCGAAAAGTGAAAAACCGCGACGTAGCGTCACCCCTAATGACGTCATCCATAAATAATACGTACGTTCATTCTCTCACTCTCTCTCTCTCATATGATACGTGTGTGTGTGTGTGTACGTGTACATACAAACGTAGATGTAAATAAAGTGTACATAAATATGTTTTTAGAACTCTTTTATTCTTATAACAAGATACGTAACTCAAGATGAAAATGATTTACTGCACAGGTTAATGAGAGCTTTACTGCTCCTCAGGTGACGCCTCATCGTCAGGTGCTAGAGGCGCAGGATCATCGAGGGCAGCTTCCAATAGAGCTGGAGAAGCTGCAGGAGGCGGCGTAGTGGCTCGACGGGAAGACTATTTCGCACAAAATGGCACAAGAGAACAGCAAAAAGTTCCACACGGCGAGACTAAAAGTAACACGAGCGATAAAGAGCAATGAATGCGGTCTTCCTTCCCTTCATGGGCGCTCGGCAGGGAGAGGAGGTGGGTGAAACGTCTCGGCCAATCAGCTTGCGGGGTGAAACGTCTCGGCCAATCAGCTTGCGAGATTTCCGAGCCGAGCCAACACGAGAACAGCGAACAGAGAGGTGGATTTTTTGAGTTGTGCGGCTCTCCGTGTTGATACCTGATGGTCTAATGTAGTCTCCCTGCCTTCTGCTAGCGCCCGCCCATTATTTCTCAATTTTGAATTTTTGATGAATATTTTTGAAAAATCCGCGATGCACTGAGGGCGCGAAAGGTGAAGCGCGAAGTAGCGAGGGATCACTGTATAATAGTGACATTCCACCACAGACTTTCACCTGTGTAATTCCATAATATATGTAGTGATCCAGCTTTAACGACCATGCCTTTCTGTCTTTCCATCTAGGCAAGAGGAAAACAGACAACTCCACTGCTGACCTTACATTAGCGATGGTCAACATGCATGACGAAGAGATGCGGCTCTTGGAACGGCAACATGACCAGCAGCAAGAACACCATCAGGAGTACATGCAGCATTTGCGACAGGTGGCCTCAGATGTGTGGGCAGATGCGCGTGAAGCCCTGGAGCAGGACGCTGTGTTACGAAGGGAAGAGCTCGCAGAGATGTCACCATTCAACAGAGATTTCCTGACCCTATTTGGCAGGCTTGTGGACGCATTTAGCAGTCGGCGTGTCTAACCATGTCTCCCCACGCCCAGTCTGTTTTTTTGTTTGTAAATTTTGCTTCTGGAATAAAATTGTATTGTTTGCATCAAAAGTCTGGTTTATCTGTTATGACACCGTATGAGAAAAGCCAATAATTACATACACATTCCATTCTCTGTTCACTCCACATGCTGCTGTTCATCAGGTCAGGTGTATAGCCTTCTAATGGTAATTTAAAGTAGAACTGAACTGAACGGCATTGAACGGCACTGGGTGATAGTACATACAATTATAAAGATAATTTATTATTGGCACCCCCTCCACAAATCCCGGAATCTTGGAGAAAATCGCGATTTTGAATTTCCCGCCCTGAAAAATCAGACAAATCTGCCGATTAACCGGAAGTGCAGCCGGAGTTCCGCGTGACGTCACGAGTGTGACACAGTCCTCCATGTTTACCATTGCGAGCACGTCGACACTGGTTGTTTTTGGTGCATTTTGTCGTGATAGTCGACTACAAAACACTTCCAACACCTGGGAAGATCTGTTCAGTGGCCAAGGAAAGCTGTCATGGCGACGAAAGAAAAGAAAGGGGGAGGAAAAGCGACCGGGAAGCGATGTGTTTCTAGATATAGATATTACAGTGATCCCTCACTTATCGCGTTTAATGGGGACCAGAACCGACCGCGAAAAGTGAAAAACCGCGAAGTAGCGTCACCCCCCCCCCCCAAGGGCGTCACAAGCACTATTTTGCACAAAAAGGCGCAAGAGAACAGCAAAAAGTGCCACTAAGCAACACGAGCGATAAAGAAGCTGGGTAAAACGTCTCGGCCAATCAGCTTGCGAGGTAAAACGTCTCGGCCAATCAGCTTGCGAGATTCCCGAGCGGTGAAGAGGTGGGCAGAGAGGAGTGGAGCGGTGGTCAGAGAGGTGGATTTTGAGTTGTGCGGGCTCTCCGTGTTGATACCTGATGTTCTAATGTAGTAGACTACATTAGAACATTAGAACACATTAGCCCGTGTTGATACCTGATGTTCTAATGTATCAGGTATCAACACGGAGAGCCCGCACAACTCAAAATCCACCTCTCTGACCACCGCTCCACTCCTCTCCGCCCACCTCTTCACCGCTCGGGAATCTCGCAAGCTGATTGGCCAAGACGTTTTACCCAGCTTCTCTCCCTGCAGAGCGCACATACCCAGCGAAGGAAGACCGCATTCATTGTTCTTTATCGCTCGTGTTGCTTAGTGGCACTTTTCGCTGTTCTCTTGTGCCTTTTTGTGCAAAATAGTGCTTGTGATGCCCTTGGGGGGGGGGTGACGCTACTTTGCGGTTTTTCACTTTTCGCGGTCGGTTCTGGTCCCCATTAAACGCGATAAGTGAGTGATCACTGTATTCCCCGGCGGCGGACCTCTCCTCTGCATCGCCGTCTGCCAGCTGCTGTCACAGGTGCATTAGGTCTCTGTCTCCCGGGCTCGCCCTTGTGCACGCCTGCCACCTGCCATACTCCTGCATCCTCCTCTGTCTCGTCTCCGATCCTGAATGCCTCTTTACTCTGAAAACTCTGGTTTTTCTTGACTGCTGGAACTGCTATCATCTGCCATTGTTGTTTTGTTTAGGGATCACACTCGTGACGTCACGCAGCGTCGTCTGCACTACTTCCGGTTTGTTTGGCACTGCCAGCCAGAGGCAAAAGTTTATCGGCTTATAGCTTGGCCATCGCACGGCCTAAAAATTTCTTTTATGTGTTGAAAAATACAATAGGTAATAAGGAATTAATCTGCTATTCTACTTTTTGCGCCAAAAGGTGGGTTCAGTTCTACTTTAATTTTTAACAACACAACGAAACGTAATGTCTTGGTGGTTTTTTTTTTTTTATTTTAAACAAATTTGAAATGCTGAATCCATTTCTCTTGAACGGGTACATTTTTTAGGTTATAAGCAGTTGTACAGGTGTGCTTTAACTTGTAGACACTGATAAAGGTAAGTACATGTAAGTTGAATGTTGCATCACCAGTCAAAATTTAATAAATTAAGAAGGAATCTAGCAAAAATTTGGCACTAATAACAGTAGACAAATCGGACAAGGATACACAACTGTGTTTTTGTTGCACACAACTGTTGTTACCAACAAGTGCAAAATTTATATTCCCTTTTCCCAAAAATTAAAAATCAATTTGTAAGTAAAAGTGGGAGACCTTGACATGGGAATATGACATGTATCAGCACAGGATTTATAGTTCAATTTGCATTTCCACCTAAGCAAAAGTGGCTTGTCGAGCTGGATTTTTGTGAAGATGGCCTGTGCGGTGTTTCTGCATATAATTACATACCTGTCAAGTGATACGGTTTCGCCGTATTTTAATACGGGGAAAATGCAATTTTAGCAAATACGGGCGTATTGCCATTTCTGTACGCCAAAAAGAAGAATATATGGGAAAAAAAAATTATTGAGAGTGTTGAGGAACACGTCGTGTGTGACCCCCACAGCGTACGGGCGGGCAGAGCGCTCAGCGTGAGCAATTATCACAACAGTGAGAAGTGTGGACTCATCATTAGGCTGATGGCCTCGCACCTTCTTCTGTTGTCCTGCAGCTCCACCAAATTAGCTAATAGCTATACACTCTGTGCAACACATCAGATTGATTGTCATTGATTAATTGTCTATGTTTATTGCACTGTCCCTGTCAAATAAACAAATCTAATCTAATCTAATCTAATTACCCGTACCTTAACAGATAAGCATTATGAACAACAGGACAGGTAGATGGAACATGCACAACATTTTATTTACAAAAAACATTTTTGAAATATGTATGCACATAAATAAGATAAGATAAGATAAGCCTTTATTAGTCCCACAACGGGGAAATTCCAGGATTGCAACAGCACAGGGATAGCAACACTCAGAGCAACAATCAGAAGGCAAGAAAAAAAACAAGCAAACAAGAGCAGCTAATATACATATGTACATATTACTATAAGATATATATATATACACACACACACACACAGACACACAGTGCAGAGCATTGTAGCTGGATGGAATAAATATATGAATATATGAACACACAGTGCAGAGCATTGTAGCTAGATGGAATAAATATGTAAATATATAAACACCCACAGTACGGAGCATTACAGCTAGGTGGAATAAATATGCAAGTATATAAACACACACAGTGCGGAGCAATGTAGCTAGATGGAATAATATGTAGATATATAAAAACACAGTGCGGAGCATTGTAGCTAGATGGAATAAATATATAGATATATAAACACACCCAGTGCTGAGCATTGTAGCTAGATGGAATAAATATGTAAATATATAAACACACACAGTGCAGAGCATTGTTGCTAGATGGGATGAAACAGCATAACCGACTACTTAGTTATCCTACATGGTATGATTATGTGCCCATACATATTCTCACCCTCCATAGCGACCGGTATGTTCCTAGTTGTATGCCGGAGAGGACCATTGTGTAAGTCTATTGCATCTTTTGCATTCAAAAAACTATTAGTTTGTTACGTCTTTTTGCTATCTCTGCGAGCAGCCCTGCTTAGGTTGTACAGTCTGACAGCCGTTGGTAGGAAGGACCTACGAAACCTCTCGGTTGTGCACCTGGGATGATGTAGTCTGCTGCTAAATGAGCTCCTCAGTGCATCCAGTATGTCCTGCATAGGGTGGAACTCGGACTCCAGCAGAGATGACAGTTTAGCCACCGTCCTTCTCTCTCCTATCTCCTCCATCGGATCAAGGCACTGCCCCAGGACAGAGCTAGCTTTCTTAATCAGTTTGTTCAGTCTCTTCCTATCGGCTGCAGTAATGCCACTGCCCCAGCAGACCACTCCAAAAGTGATGGCTGATGCCACCACCGTGTCATAGAATGACTTCAGCAGCGCCCCTTGTACACCAAAAGACCTGAGTCTCCTCAGCAGGAACAGCCTGCGCTGTCCCTTCTTGTAGAGTGCGTCAGTATTGTGTGACCAGTCTAGTTTATTGTTCAGATGAATACCCAGGTACTTATAGGATGTCACCATCTCGATGTCTGTTCCCTGTATATTTACTGGTGCTGTGAGGGGCTGCCCATGCCTGCGGCAGTCCACCACCAGCTCCTTAGTTTTCCTCGCGTTGATCTGGAGGCAGTTCTGATGGCACCAGTCCACGAAGTCCTGGATAAGCCCTCTGTACTCAGCTTCATCTCCGTTGGAGATGAGACCAACGATCGCAGAGTCATCAGAGAACTTCTGTAGATGGCAGTGTGTTGTGTTGTGTGAGAAGTCCGCAGGACATGTGGGCGAAATTACATTTCTACCTATTGCTAGACAAGTACTGCATCTCGTATCTCGGCACCCTGCTCCTCTGCTCCCTGTGCCGCTGCCACCACTGGTTCATCTACTGCATCATCCAATGTAGCGTCAAACGTCTCTCCATGACTCTCACACAGATTAGGCAGAGCACAACAAGTCAACACCATAGATTTAACCAGTTTCATGTCACAGTCATTCCTCTCTCCTTCCTCCTTCCTTCTCTCCTCGTCATCAGCCATTTTGTTTGTTGTGGAGGATTCGGTCGCGTGTTTCACGTCACGAGGGTGTGGCGCCGCCTGCTGTTCAACAAATCCCACCCACAGCAGGTGTGCCAGCAGGTGTGCCAGCAGTAATGTTGAAATGCAACCGAGGCCGAACCAAACCGAAGTGAGTAGAGTCGGGTTTTCAATCGGGGCTGGGCTGGGCTAGTGGAAAAGCGCCTTATGTGTATGCACTATCAAACCACAATCCTAGATATTTGAACTCATTGCCTTCCTCTATTGGTTGATTATATAATATTAATGGTTCTGTACCAGTTTTTTTTTTTTTTTTGTGAAAGTCATATAGCAGGTTTTACTGTTTGAAAATTTAAATCCCCAGTTTTTCCATTGCTTTCCTGATGTTTTTGAACACAAATTTCTCATTTCTTCCCCTCGTCCATATGGCTCCATCATCTGCATATAGTGCTGTTTTGATGGATCCTTCTTGATCCTCAAACATGTCATTAATCATTATATTGAATAAAACGGGACTTATCACACTCCCCTGAGGAACACCATTTTCTGTTTCAAAGTCATTAGAAACTTCTGACCCTACTTTAACCCTAATTATCCTGTGTGTTAAAAAAAAAATCCATTTTCCAATTATACATCCTACCACCAATGCCCATTTTATTCAATTTCATAAAAAGTCCATCCCTCCACAGTGAGTCATAAGCATTTTCAATATCCAGATAAACTATAACCATTACTTCTTTCATTTTGAGAGTCTTTGCAATATCATTACTTACCCTAACCAGAGCATCCACTGTTGATCTTCCTCTTCTAAAACCATTCTGATAGTCACTTATTAATCGTTTTTCTGCTCTAGTACATATGAGAGTTTGTAAACTAACACCTTCTACATCCATTTCCCTAAATGTGATGTTAATGCTATTGGCCTGTAGTTGCCTGAATGAGCTGGATCTTTCCCTGGCTTATTAAATGGTAAAATTAAAGCCTTTTTCCACCCACTTGGGATAACCCCCTCCTTCCATATCCTGTTAAACAATTTCAGCACCAGTTGCATTGATTGCATAGGCAACTGCCGGAACATAGCATAGCTTAACTGATCATATCCTGGAACTGTGTATCCACTATCTTGCAAAGTTCTCTTAAGCTCTGACATTGTGAGCTCGAGGTCTAACACAGTCATGTTCTCTTTCACTTCATTTTTTAAGTTTGCATTTTCTCTGAGTTTATGCTGCCTTTGCTGTCTATGACTCTCACCAGGATGGTCTCCTCTATGCACTGCTGCAAATGCTGTATCTAGGACTTTTGCCTTTTCTTTGTCTGATACAGCCATCTTGTCCCCCTCCACTAAAGCTGGAATTTTAACTGATACCCTTTTCCCACTCATTTTATTAAACATACCCCAGACATCACCTAGTTCTGTTTTCCTACCAAGGGTGGAACAAAATTCTCTCCATGTTGCCCTTTTCCTGTCTTTAATAATCCTTCGAGCTACTGCCCTTTTCTTTTTATACTCTGTTAAGTTTTTTTTTGTTTTTTTTTTTTTTTTTACTTATTTGTACCCGTAGGTAGACTTGGTTTGCAGTCTGGTGACAAGCCACCGGCTGCTGGTCGCTGCGTGCGCGAGCGCCCTAAACCTACATGTTTTTGGTGTGCGGGAGGAAACCGGAGAAATCCCGGAGTAAACCCGCGCAACACGGGGAGAACATGCAAACTCCACACAGCTCAATGTTGGTCGGGGGCTGGGATCGAACCCACGATCTCATGATCCCCGCGGTCCCCCGGCCGAGGGTAAAACTGTGCTGCCACAGTGCTAAACCACTGCGCCACCGTGCAGCCCGTTTTCACTAGTCATATTCTTCCTCAGCTCTCTGAATGCCTTGTTTTGCTTTCTTATTGCAATACTACATTCGTCATTTCACCAGGGTACAACCTTCTTCCTACCCTGTGTTGTTTTCTTAGGTATACTTGCTATTGCAGCATTCAGAATATGATTGGTTACCTGACTTGAACACTCTTCTATGCCACCTTCTAATGTTACCAAATGACACAATTTAATGCAGCATTGCCTAAATTTTCCCCAATCTGCCTTGTCAAAACGCCATCTTGTAAAACATCTTCCCTCTTGTATACATGCTTCAGTTTTAATGACTGTATGTATTGGGAAGTGATCACTTCCCATAGTTGTCCTGTTCATAACCGTCCATTCACAGGTGCTTACTAAAGAATCAGATACCAGAATCAGGTCAATACGTGATAATGTGCCCCTATGCACATCCACCCTGGTACCTTCACCACTGTTTAGACAAATTAACGATCTTTCATCTAACATCTCTTCCACAACATTTCCATTGTTATCCGTATGTGTGCTTCCCTACAAGCTATTATGGGCATTAAAGTCTCCACGCCATACCTCTTTCATATGCCCTTCCTCTGCCATAACACTGAAAGTATCTGCTGTTAACTTCCTACATGGATTGTAATAATTAATCAGCTTAATATTTCCTTGTCCATTTGGCCTACATATTTCAATAATATTATACTCTATATCCTTAGGGGAGGGAATCACCCTATACGCCAGGCCATCTTTTAATGAAAGTGGCACATCCTCCTCCATTTACAGTGTTAATTCTATCCTGTCTGATTGAAGTATATCCTGGAATAACAAAATCTAAGTGAGGTTGAAGCCATGTCTCCTGTACACACACTACCTGTGGAACAACTTCTAGTTCGTAAAGGTACTTCTTGAGTTCTTGTCCGTTTGCTATAAGACTCCTCGCATTCCACTGTAGTATGTGTAGTACCATAATTAAGGTCTTGTTTCAGCTTTCAGTAAAGCATGAATCTGGTCAGCTGTGATATCTTTCACATCTAGGAAGTTTCCTGCTGCTTCCACAATGGTTTTGATTTTTTCACTTCTTTAGCTGTGCAGCAGCATTCATGGTGTGGCAGATAAAAGCTACAAAGTTTGTCCTCTTAACTATCAATGTGTCATCATCCATTTTGCATTTGTGAACACAAACATTCCTTGCAGCTGCACTATCCTGTGCTTGCGTGGGACCCGTTGATTGCTGGGCTTCCATTTGAACTGAACTTCTTTGAGGAAGGCCTGCTGTGTTTCTGACTATTCCTGCCTCTAACTGTCTTTAGAGCTTCCGCATACGAGATTTTCTTAGTTATTCTGATTTCCTGAGCTTGTCTAGCTTCCCTCTGCACAACACATCCTCCATATGCAGCACTGTGCTCACCCCCACAGTTGCAACACTTTACTTTGGCGTCCTTGTCACATTTACCATATTCGTGCTCCCCTCCACCTCTAGCACATCTTAACTTTCCCTTACATTGCTGAGCAGAGTGACCCATCTTTTGACATTTGTAGCACCTGAGTGGCTTTGGGATGTATTCTCTGACAACTGTAATACATGTATCCTATTAGGACTGATTTAGGGAGTGTTTCCTCAAACTGAATCATGACAGACTGTGTCCTTCAGTGAACCTTCTTTTTCACCTTGCCAATTTTGAGCTATATGACATCATAAAGACACATTTGTCTGTGCCGTCATATAGACATCATGTCTATGTGCCGTCATATAGACATCATATCTTTATGACGGCATCGCGAGTTCTATGATGATCAGACAGAGATCATAGGCCGTCTTATGATGTCCTAAAACGTGACAGACACACACACACACAGATTTCTTGCTTTAATAGAGTGATAAGAGTGATATCACTGGAAAAAACCATCTGCTTTAACATTTGTAATTCTTCCCACAACTTTTAGTGCAAAAAACACTCTAAAAACATTGTGTAACCCAGTGCTAAAAACGTAAATAAAATAATAAATATCAATACCGCTTTAAAAAAAAAGGGGGACACTCATTTCACAACGGGAATGGATATTTTGAGGATAGATATATAGATAAATATAAGTTCAAAAAATATATCCATTACTAGTTAAAAACATTTCTAAGGGGCTCTGATGGAGTTCCTGGTATTTTTATTTGGTATACTGAGCAACCAATGGCTGTGTCATTTGTTTGGCAGCATCAGCCAATGGGGTCACGCCAGCCAATGGGGTCACGCACTCCCTCGCTTGGTCTTGGTGTAACTGCAGAACACTTTCAGTCGCGGCAGAGACATCGACCGAGAGAGCGCGATCCCTTACTGAGACGGTGAGCTAATGTGCTAGTAGCAGCCTTTGCCCGGATAAAACTCTTGAGATTGGTAAGCCTAAACCAACACAAGAAACGAAATATTGCTGTATTATCAAATTCTAATGCCTCGTTTGTTAAATTTTAAGATTTGAACCCAAAGGCTGTGAACTCACGTGAGCGCGGGAATCCTGTGAAGCACGTGTTGCTTAGCATGGTGAGTGCCATTCAGTGTGTATGTGAAATGCTAACCGCTAGCTTAAAATGCTAACCTCCGATGCTAATTCCGGCTAGGTTTTCCATAGGAGGAGGTTGTTTGTCAGAGCTGTAATGGTTAGCAAAGGTTCCATTTCACCTACTACTGACTGTTACTTAAGAGTGAATATTATATCTGTGGTTTACAGGTGTTTGGATGTGTCAAGTTGTGCTAAATTGTTGTGCTAGCACCCTTTTCTTTTTTTTTTTTGTGATGTTAACTTGGTTCAGCACACTGCACAAACAATTATTGTCAAGTGCCTTCCAAGGCACTTCACTTATTAATTTTTCTTGGCACCATGTTGATAAATCTGGATAATAGATGTGTCTATTTTATGCACATGTAGTAATATAAGAAAATTGATTTATTGTTGTACAACGTAGAAATATTTGAAACCTACAGTATGTGACAAGCTATAGAGCATAGGTTAAGTGTTGTGTTCTGACCTATTCTGTAGGTCAGGTTTTTTTGCTGGATTCAGAAAAACGTGGATCTCCAGATCTGGATGGCGAGCTGAAGCCTGAACCCGATTAACTGGTAGAGGTGATCCAACTGGTCACCTGGAACTGATACAAAAGGACTGAACAGACTGTAAATATATTTGGGGTATTTTATTTTTTTTTTTTTATTATTGTATTCACGAGCGCTCTATTTTTGTTTAAGTGTACACAACTTTAAAAAATACACATATTTGCAAGTTCCAGTACTTCTGTGTGTGTCATCTGTTGCTACGCCCTCCAGGCTCCTACGAACTTAGAATCTATCTGACCTGGCCCAATTGCCCCTTCTGTCTAGGTGGTAAGGTTAAAGGTAACTACACTGCCATACCCAGTACTACCAAAAGGGTACAAGATTACACCTAAAGTGGTGTTAGGTGTTACACACAGTAGGTGTTACAAACAAAAATCTGGCGAGCGCAGCCAGGAGCCTGGAGCGTTGCGACAACAGATGTGGATTCTGTTTTGACCCCTGACCAAACAGTTCATATACTGTCAAAATGGATTTTGTTGCAAAATATGGTGCCAAAGTTCCAAATGCAGTCATTGTCAGTGGTGCAGTTGACAAAGAAAAAGACAAAGACGTTTTTAAGTTCCTAGAGCAACATGGCACTATTCGTAGGGTACTTAGCATTGATGATAACTCGTCTGAATTTGACAAAAGTCACATTGTAGAGTTTGAGTCTGGATTTGCTGTTGAAACAGTAGCACCTGCGTTGCCGTACTTCTTTCCATCCACTGACAATCCTGATGTTAAGTACTGCATTTAAGCCTTAACTGATGTGTACACTAAAACTGTAGGGGGCAGTGTTACTGAGGCTTATCTTAGCAACCTGAGGGGTTTAGCTAAGTTAAGTGGAAAAGGTTTTGAAGAGGTGTTGCGGGAGGTTATGTCCACAATAGGGAAGTCTACTGAAGCTTCTGAGACAGCTAAAACGGTCTCTGTCGATGTTGATTCTGCTTCCCCTACTGTAGAACCCACACAAAAGTGGAGTCCCTCCTCCACTCCAAGTTGAAGTGCCTCGCACCCCTAAAACCACTCAAGCACTCTTCCAAAGCCCTCTTAGACCAAACTTGACACCTCAAATGTTGAGTCCAGCTGATTTTAACCCACCCGAGGTTCAGAAAATCGTAGTCGAGCATGTCATTAAAAATGCAGAGAAGCCGTCAAACGCCCATTCCTCCTTGAGAATCAGAGCTTTCTCTGGCAAAACGCCAAGACCGTATACTGAAGCTGATTATGAAATGTGGCGTTCACATATTGACTTGATGATGGAAGATACTTCTTTGTCTGACTTGGAAAAATCTCGCAAGATCCTTGAAAGTCTTCTTGCTCCTGCGTCAGATATTATTCGCCCTCTTGGACCTGAAGCCACCTCTGCCGACTATCTTAAGCTTTTGGACTCAGCTTTTGGGACTGTTGAAGACGGTGAGGAACTGCTTGTGCGATTCATGAACACTTTCCAAGATTATGGAGAAAAACCCTCTGCATATCTGCATCGTTTGCAGGTGGCGCTCAATCTTGCAGTGCGTAGAGGCGGTCTAGAGCCACAGGAAGTGGACAAACAGCTTCTCAAGCAGTTTAACAGAGGCTGTTGGGATGATAATCTGCTAAAGGAGCTACAGCTGGAACTAAACGATAAACATCCACCTGCGTATGCAGAGTTATTGCTTCACCTTCGCACTGCTGAAAACAGACAAGAAGTTAAAAACACACGCATGAAAAAACACTTGGGCACCACAAAACCAAAAGCAGCCTCCTACGAACAAACAGTCACCAAAACAAGTACAAATAGTGAAGTAGAGTCTGACAGTCTGAAAGAACTGAAAAAGCAAGTCGCTGATCTAAAAAGCCAATTAGCTGCTGTTGTGAAACAAAAGAAGCAAGCACCATCGAAGAAAGACCCAACTAAGAAATCTGGAAATAAAAAACCTGACCATGACAAACGTGAAAACTTACCTTCGTCCAGCCGTCCCAGTACTAGGCCCAAACCATGGTATTGCTTCCGCTGTGGCGAAGATGGGCATATTGTAGCCACTTGTGGGTCAGAACCAAACCCTGCACTTGTAGCTGCAAAACGCAAAGAATTAAGAGTAAAAAGACAGAACCCCACATCCTCTTTAAAACTGAAGTCTACCCCTGTTGCGGGACAAACAGAGGCTAGTTCAGAGATGACCTGTCCCAAACCAAAAGCTCCATCCAAGACACGTGCTAAACTGAAGTCACACTACAAAACAGACCCCTTTAACTTTCCTAATGGTGTAATTGGTACAAAAAGTACAGCACAAGTGAAAGTGAATGGCTGTACTGTGAGCTGTTTGCTAGATACAGGCTCCCAGGTGACTACTGTCCCTGAGTCCTATTACAGACTGTACTTATCCAACCATGAGATTAAGCCACTTTTTGAGCTGTTAGAAGTGGAGGGAGCTAACGGTCAGAGTGTACCTTACTTAGGCTACATTGAAATGCATGTCACTTTCCCAAAAGACTTTCTCGGTATTGAAGCCGAAGTGCCAACACTTGCCTTAGTGGTTCCCGATGTACGTGCAGCTGATCAGTCCTTAGTGTTAATAGGGACAAACACATTAGATGTACTTTACGAGCTGTACTCTGATGCATGTTCTGAACTGCAGCCAACCATGTCACTTGGTTATAAGGCAGTGTTAAAAGTCCTTGAGCTACGGCACAGACAGTCCAAAGACACTAGCCTTGGTTTAGTGACCATGCACAGCAAAGAGCCACAGTTAGTTCCTGCAGGCCAAACAGTTGTTCTAGATGGCGCTGTAGCTGTGTCAGCCGGCAACAGTGAAAAATCTGTCTTGTTAGAACACCCGTTAATGTCAGCCTTACCTGGTGGTATCCTAGTAAAACCATGTCTCATAGACTTACCTGAAAGAGCACCTTACCTTGTTCCAGTTATACTCACCAATGAATCGGAACATAACGTGACAATCCCTCAGAAGTGTGTCATTGGAGAAATTTGTGCATATCAACGAGTCCTATCGCAAGAACACTCCGTGAAAGTTACAAAGTCCAGAACTGAACAAAAGTCCACTCTGAAGTTCAACTTTGACTCTTCCCCCATTAGCACTGAATGGAAAGAGCGCCTAACAGAAAAACTCAAGTCAAATGCCCAAAGTATTTGCACAAAATGATCTTGACTTTGGCAAAATAGATCAAGTGAAACACACAAATTATCGAATGAAACACCGTTCAAACACAGAGCACGTCCCATACATCCAAATGACCTGGAAGCGGTCCGTAAGCATCTCAAAGAACTCCAACAAGCAGGCATGATAAGAGAATCCACTTCCCCATTTTCTTCGCCTATTGTAGTGGTGCGAAAGAAAAATGGCGATGTCCGCCTTTGTATTGATTACAGGAAGCTTAACATGCAGACTGTAAAAGATGCTTACGGCCTCCCCAACTTGGAGGAAACGTTTTCCACCTTGACTGGTTCGCAGTGGTTCTCCATCCTCGATTTAAAGTCGGGGTACTACCAAATTGAGGTAGAGGAACTGGAGAAACCAAAGACGGCGTTCGTATGTCCCATGGGCTTTTGGGAATTCAATAGAATGCCCCAAGGCATTACAAACGCCCCCAGCACGTTCCAGCACCTCATGGAGAAATGTATGGGTGACATGAATCTGCATGCGGTGATTGTGTTCCTCGATGACATCATTGTATTCTCCAAGATGCCCGAAGAACATGAGGCTCGCTTAATGAAAGTTCTTAATCGCCTAAAAGAGTACGGGCTTAAACTCTCCCCTGAGAAATGCAGATTTTTTCAAACTTCTGTCAGATACCTCGGTCACATTGTGTCCAGTAAAGGAGTTGAGACCGACCCCGAAAAAGTGAAAGCCCTAAGTATCTGGCCTGTGCCCCGTGATCTCGAACAGCTCCGCTCGTTCTTAGGCTTTTCAGGGTACTATAGGCGGTTCATTAAGAACTATTCCAGCATCGTTAAGCCCCTCACTGACTTAACAGCAGGCTACCCTCCTTTGCGAAAAAGCCCAAAGCCCAAAGCTAAGCCTGTCGAGTACTACGACCCAAAGACACCGTTTGGCGAGTGATGGACTTCTTCCTGTGATCTTGCATTCAAAACCATCATTGAAAAGCTCAGTACTGCGCCTGTCCTGGGTTTCGCTGACCCTCAGTTGCCATATACACTCCATACTGACACCAGCACTACAGGGCTTGGCGCCGCCCTCTATCAAGAGCAGGAGGGCCAGACTAGGGTCATAGCTTATGCAAGCCGGGAGTTGTCTAGAAGTGAGTCCCGTTACCCCGCCCATAAATTAGAATTTTTAGCTCTAAAGTGGGCAGTAACGGAGAAGTTTGCAGACTATTTATATGGCAATCATTTTACTGTCATGACAGATAGTAACCCCCTGACGTACATTTTAACTACTGCTCAGATGGATGCCATGAGTTATAGGTGGCTAGCTGCTCTGTCGACATTTAACTTTAAGCTCCAATACAGAGCAGGCAAGCTTAACTCAGATACAGACGGCCTCTCTAGATGGCCACATGGCGAGTTACTTAATGACGCAGTGTCCCAAAAGGAGCTCAACCACATACAGCAGTTCACTCAAACTCACTTGTCTCTTCCTGAAAGCAGTTTAAGTTCCGAGGTAGTGTCTGCTATATGTGAAAAACACCTTGTCTGTAGCTCTCCAGACAACACCTTCCCTTTGGTTCACTCATTAGCCCTCTCTGTAGCCGCCATTCCAGATGGCTATGCCGATGAAGATGACTGTGGTGGTCTTCCAGTTATACCCCACATGACTCCTGAACAGATCAAAAACGAACAAAGAACTGACCCCTGTTTAAGAGAAGTGATTTCACAAATTGAAACTGGGCAAAAAGTTCCAACTGTACGAACTGAACTTCCTGACATCAACTTGTTACTCCGAGAGCTCAGTCGACTTGAAATGTGCAATAACATCCTCTACCACACTCGCCAAGATGGAGGAAATGTTACTTACCAGCACGTCTTACCTGAACAGCTCAGCGATTCAGTCTTTCAAAGCCTCCACTGTGACATGGGCCATTTAGGCACAAAGCGTGCTTTGGATCTCTCCAGAACAAGGTTCTATTGGCCTTGTATGGCGGCAGATATTGAAAAGAAGATCAAGACATGTAATCGCTGCGTAAGACGTAAAACCGCTCCAGAGCGAGCTGCTCCGCTTGTCAGTATCAAGTCCACCCGACTGCTCGAACTCGTCTGTATGGATTTCCTGTCCATTGAGCCCGATCAAAGTAACACAAAGGATGTGCTCGTGTTAACTGATCATTTCACGAAATACGGTATAGCCATCCCTACCAGCAATCAGAAAGCTCAGACCGTTGCAAAGGCACTTTTGGACAACTTTATAGTCCACTACGGGATACCCGAACGGTTACGTAGTGATCAGGGTCCCGATTTTGAGTCCCATATTATAAAAGAACTTTGCAAAATCATGGGCATTGGCAAAATCCGGACGACACCCTATCACCCCAGAGGTAACCCGGTAGAACGTTTCAATAGAACATTATTGAGCATGCTGGGCACTCTGGAGGAAAAGAACAAATCTCATTGGCACAACTATGTAAAACCACTTGTACATGCGTACAATTGTACAAAAAATGACACTACTGGCTTTGCCCCGTATGAGTTAATGTTCGGTCTTCAGCCGAGATTGCCAATCGATCTTGCATTTGGGCTCCCGTTTCACAACAAAAGTTTCAAGTCACATTCCCAGTACATTGAAAAACTGAAGACAACTCTACAAGAAAGCTACAGATTAGCAACAGAAAATGCTAACAAGATGGCTGAAAGAAACAAAACAAGATTTGATATGCGAGTGAAACCCTCAAAACTAGAACCAGGCGACAGAGTTTTGGTACGTGCAGTCCGCCGCAGAGGAAAGCACAAACTAGCAGACAGGTGGGAAGCTGAAATCCACATTGTGGTGAGCCAAGCAGGTGACTTGCCTGTTTACACTATAAAACCTGAGACAAAAGATGGTCCTGTTCGCACCGTTCACCGCGACCTCTTGCTTCCCTGTGGTTTTCTTGCCCCTGTTGAAGAAGAACCTGTCCAACCAAAACGTGTCCGCAAACCTAAGACAAGACAATCACCTGAACAAAGTGAGAAATGTGAGAATTCAGAACCGGAAAATGAAGATGTCTATTGGTACAGAGAAGAACCAATCCAAACGCCCATAAAGCTCACTCAAATCTATGAAATTCCCCATCCAAAGACATTCTTTAAAGAAGACATTCCTGCTGAAACTCACTTACCTGAGAATGACAACCAAATAGAAAATGACAATTCACCTGGAAGTGACAACTTACCGAATGATGGAAACCTGGAGGAAACTGAAACAAATATGGAACAATCAAACAATGAGAATGGAACTGAAAGTGAAACCAACTTACATGATAAAAGTATCTGTGATGAACCTGTGGAAGAAAAAGAATCTGAAAAAGAAATCCCAAAGACTGTGAGACGCTCCGAGAGGACAACCTCCCAGCCAGAAAGACTACAGTATAGTCAGCTGGGAAATCCTCTCATAACTGTTGCCCAGTCCCTGTTTCAAGGACTAAACCTGGCTTTTACCAGCGCCTTAAGAGCCAGATCCTAAGATTATTCCCATGAACACTGGTTTTCTCGTCATTACTATCTAGCTAATCCCATGCAAAGGGACTTGCATGATTCTAAGGGGGGGTAGTGTAACCCAGTGCTAAAAACGTAAATAAAATTATAAATATTGATACGGCTTTAAAAAAAAAAAGGGGGGGGACACTCATTTCACAATGGGAATGGATATTTTGAGGATAGATATATAGATAAACATAAGTTCAAAAAATATATCCATTACTAGTTAAAAACATTTCTAAGGGGCTCTGATGGAGTTCCTGGTGTTTTTATTTGGTATATTGAGCAACCAATGGCTGCGTTGTTTGTTTGGCAGCATCAGCCAATGGGGTCACGCGCTCCCTCGCTTGGTCTTGGTGTAACTGCAGAACACTTTCAGTCGCGGCAGAGACATCGACCGAGAGAGCGCGATCCCTTACTGAGATGGTGAGCTAACGTGCTAGTAGCAGCCTTTGCCCGGATAAAACTCTTGAGATTGGTAAGCCTAAACCAACACAAGAAACGAGATATTGCTGTATTATCAAATTCTAATACAGTGGTACCTCTACTTACGAATTTAATTCGTTCCGGAAGAATTCTCGTAACGTGAAAAATTCGTAAGTAGAGGCGCATTTTACATGTAAATGCCGTAATCCGTTCCAAGCCCCCAAAATTCGGGCATAAATTTTTTATAAATCGTAAAAACGCATCAAAACATGTAACAAATACATGTTACAATTAGATTACTGCACAATAAACATAAAATGAGAGTTTAAAATGAGAGAAAGAATAATAAAAGAGAAAGAATAATAAAAATTATGTTCATTTACCTTTTAACTGCGATCGTCGGCGTCGGCGTCGGCGTCACCTTTTGCCTTCTTTGGTTCATGTTCTGTCTCATCAGTGGTTTTTGCCTGACGTTTTGTGATGAAACGATCCAAGGACGTTTGCTTTTATCGGCTTGTAAGGGCTTCCTTTTGTTTTAATACTGTGCTGATCGTTGATGTTGTTTTGTTTTTTTCCCAAAACTTTATTAAAAACAAGGTGACGTAGATGGTGATAAACATGGCAGTTAACAATTTTTTTTCTCTAACTTGTGTAGTTCAGTCAACAGTCTTACAAGAGGTAAGAAGGATAAAATAAAGTAGTAAGAATAGTAAATAATAATAAGATAAAGCGAGATCAACCAAACGCACCCATTCGTGGCCAATGGGATACCAGGAAGATGCTAGGCGATAGCCAATGGCAGAGCAGCTACAGGTATGTTTACGTTCGGTAAAATACGGGAGCTGCGAGGAGCGCGTACTTTTTTTGCCTTTCGTATCCTGAAATTTTGCTCGTAACTAGAGGCAATATTTTCCCATTGAGGCGTCTCGTAACCTGAAAATTTCGTATGTAGAGACATTCGTAAGTAGAGGTACCACTGTACCTCGTTTGTTAAATTTTAAGATTTGAACCCAAAGGCTGTGAACTCACGTGAGCGCGGGAATCCTGTGAAGCACGTGTTGCTTAACATGGTGAGTGCCATTCAGTGTGTATGTGAAATGCTAACCGCTAGCTTAAAATGCTAACCTCCGATGCTAATTCCGGCTAGGTTTTCCATAGGAGGAGGTTGTTTGTCAGAGCTGTAATGGTTAGCAAAGGTTCCATTTCACCTACTACTGACTGTTACTTAAGAGTGAATATTATATCTGTGGTTTACAGGTGTTTGGATGTGTCAAGTTGTGCTAAATTGTTGTGCTAGCACCCTTTTCTTTTTTTTTCTGTGATGTTAACTTGGTTCAGCACACTGCACAAACAATTATTGTCAAGTGCCTTCCAAGGCACTTCACTTATTAATTTTTCTTGGCACCATGTTGATAAATCTGGATAATAGATGTGTCTATTTTATGCACATGTAGTAATATAAGAAAATTGATTTATTGTTGTACAACGTAGAAATATTTGAAACCTACAGTATGTGTCAAGCTATAGAGCATAGCTTAAGTGTTGTGTTCTGACCTACTCTGTAGGTCAAGTTTTTTTTGCTGGATTCAGAAGAACGTGGATCTCCAGATCTGAATGGCAAGCTGAAGCCCGAACCCGATTAACTGGTAGAGGTGATCCAACTGGTCACCTGGAACTGATACAAAAGGACTGAACAGACTGTAAATATATTTGGGGTATTTTATTTATTTATTTATTTTTTATTATTGTATTCACGAGCGCTCTATTTTTGTTTAAGTGTACACAACTTTAAAAAATACACATATTTGCAAGTTCCAGTACTTCTGTGTGTGTCATCTGTTGCTACGCCCTCCAGGCTCCTACGAACTTAGAATCTATCTGACCTGGCCCAATTGCCCCTTCTGTCTAGGTGGTAAGGTTAAAGGTAACTACACTGCCATACTGAGTACTACCAAAAGGGTACAAGATTACACCTAAAGTGGTGTTAGGTGTTACACACAGTAGGTGTTACAATTGCAATTTTTATTGCAACTTTTTAATAATGCTCCCTCAAATTCAGTCTTTTTGGGCTGCAACAATCATAAAAACATCCCGCGAAATCCTGGAGGGACTGTATTATTAGTGATGTTGCGCTCAACACCGCTCACTCATCACTGATTTGAGCAATATAAAGCGGAAATGTTATGAACAGTGCATCTAGCGCTGTTTCAGCACGCCCACAGTTACATGACCGTAGCAAGCGAGGCCTTGTTATGTCGGTCACATCACGTGACTTGAGGGCTCCCCGGAAGTTTGAGAGGGTTGGGCATTTGAATATAAGTCATGGATGTCATGTCCGTTGCATCAGTGCACAGTGAACAAATGAATTGGTGCAAGCCCAAATGCAGGTGAAGTTGACGAGTTTATTAACAGAAAGGGGAAAACACAAAATACACAAAATGTCCAGGTAATACTGTTAAGGATGAGATGAGCTGGATGCCCAGCTACGAACTCTGTTGGCAAGCCCACGTGCTTCCAGGGTGGAGCGGAGAAGGAAGGCTACATAATGAGAGAGAGAGGACTTACATGTAGGGTTGGAGCAACTGGTTCTGAAAAACAACTCCATACAGAGTCCGGGTAGAGGAGAACCATCAGGAGTGAGTCTGAGCATCAACAGTTGAATATTGCCGCCACACTGTGTTACGAATGGCTCTTGCAAGCCATTAATAAGAGCCAAGGGCCAACCGGTGAGTTTGCGTAGTTTATTAATAATGAGGGAAAAGGAACACAACAAAGGAAAAGAGCCTCATGGGGCAAAACACAAATAATATAAGAGGTACACTTACAAATAATGATGAGGGAAGAGAGGAGGGCTGGAGCCGGACGTAGGGACTCCAGCCTAATCCACACCGGGAGATGAGTGTGGATAATGTGAGGTTGCAGCCCTAAACAATCAGGGCCGCTCCCTTATATAGTGGTTGACAGCACCTCAGCTGATGAGAGGTAATTGGCCTCCAGCTGTCCCGTGGAAGTTGACAGCCGGAAGCCCGCTGAGACGCTGTCATAGCAAAAGCCGGGCTGAGGAGATGTATGGCCTGAGCTCGGATGACATCGGCGCACAGACCATGACAGGACCTCCCCCTCAAGGCCAGGCTCAGAACGGCCAGTAACACCCAAGGGCCCCCCCCCCCCCACGGTGGGTGGATGGGGCGCAGGCCAGGAGGGCGTGAGTCAGAAAAAGAAGAGAAAAAAAACCACCACACTGACAGGGAACAAATGAAGCAATTACAGAGTACGGGAGAGAGAAAAGGGGAAAAAAAAAACAGTACTCCATAAAATGCGGACAATATGCAGACAGGACCCAACAAAAAAAAGGCAACAACAGGAGGCCTATAACTAAAACACAGAGGCTCCTAAGGCGGAATATAGCAGATACAAAACATCCCTCAAGCAGGAGAGGGGAAGAAAAAAAAGACACGCTAACCGCAATGGGACTACAAGAAATCATAATATCAAACCTGTACACTCACAAAATCACAAAGGAACCAAAGGCACAGGAATGACAAGCGAAATAACACAGTTCGGGGGGTCTCCCCGCACCCAGCGTCCAAACCGCCAACAGGGGTAACGGGAAGAGTTCAGGCGGCCTACCCGAATCCCAGGCCAGGAAAAACAGTGCTTCAGGTGGCCGGACCAGGCCGCTGAATAGAGAGTCCAGTGGGTCGGGTGGCTGGTCCAGAGAGCCAAATGGGCGCGGCAGTCCTTCTGGCGGCCAACCCGCATCGCTCAGCCACCAGGACCGCAAGGGAAAGAAAGGCAACGGCTTCCCTGTAGAGGGGAATAGCGAGGGCGAGCCGGGCTGAAAGTGAGAGGTCCATACGGCACCTGGTGGAGAAGGCTTGGGGGGAAGATGAGGGTGAAGATGAGGACGATGGTGAAGATTGGGGAGAAGATGAGCTGATTCAGCAGGGGATCTGCAGCTCCCTCACCGCACTTGGATCCAGCTGGTGCTGCACCCTCGTCGGACCCCGATTGGGTCATGGTTGCACCCGCGTCGGACCCCAACTGGGTCGGCGCTGCACCAGAACCAACCTCCAACCCCGAACCCCGAACCTCTGGCACAGCGGGCGCAGGCAGCTCCTCGCCGGCGACCCTGGGAGAAGGCTTGGGAGAAAGAAAAGAACCAGGATCAGGATCACCGGCAGCGCCAGAACCCGACGAGACAAGCTCAGACGCAGCGGGCAGCTATACCCGGCTCGCCTCCCCAAGAGACAGGCAAAAATGCTCTAAAATGGAAAGTAGAAAGACAACACAGAGCACTTGCCTGATCTCGGGTTCTGACGCCGTCCAGGACTCCGAAGATCCGGGCTCAGACGGCAGGAGGTCGTCATCAGGCTCCCACTCAGCTACGTCGGGCTTCGCAGCTGGCATGATGGTGTCCACAGCCTCTGGATCCTCCGGCACCGATGCCCACGCCAACGGCTCGCACGGCGTGGTGGCAGGGGACCCTTGACCCGCTGGACCGGACCGCTCATCCGTGGAGACCCGGGGACGCTTCCTCGTCGGCGCAGGTTCCACGCTGCAGTCCGCTCTCCTCCTCCGCCCATGACGTGGCTGCAGGACCGGAACCAGGCTCTCCAGAACCGCAGGCCCCCTCCTCATCCGGCGACGTTGGCCTGGCATCGAGGACCGCTCAGCAGAGGGAGACACAGAGGATGCGGGCTAAACAAACAAAGCCACAGCAGGTGGTGGGAGCTCGGGGGGCTGTGAACCCCGAGCTCCACCCCCAGGAGTCTGACAAGGCAAATCACAATAATGAGAATATGGATAAGCTTGGACTTGCCTGTCTCCTGGAGGCTGGATGGTGCCTGCTGCGGCGGACGTTGCTCCTCCCTTTCCCCACCGGATGGTGACAGAGGGCCCCCTGGGAGGACGAGGGGGAGCCGCTCGCGGAGGTTCTGGGATGGGGCTCGCCGAGACTCCAGGGACACACAGCAGCCGGGAAAGGCGTTGAGGAGGAGGGGGCGACAGCCGGGACGAGCCAGGCACGGAGCGCTGATGGGACAGCAGGAGAAGATGGCCCGGGAGATGAGACTGTGGGGATTCCCCTCTGACGAGGCGCAGGAGTGACAGCTGTGTGGGAGGTTGAGCCCTTGCGGCGACCTGGAACTGGATCCGGACGGGATTCAAGCCGAGGTTGTCTGTGGAGGCGACGACGGTTTCTGGCAGAGGGCGAGGCGAAGGTGAGGTCCAGGAATCGCCGCTCCTGTGCGGAGACTGAGGCGAGGAGGTCGGCGAACTCAGGAAAGTCACTTAACCCGGGATTCCTCTCCACCAGTCTGACTGCCGCCGCCACATGCTTCATAATTACAGATGGATGAACAGCGGAGCGAGCAGCCACCACTCGGTCCCAGATGCTAATTGCTATCAGCTGCAGCTCCTCTGGGGGAATCCTGGCTGACGTCATGCTCGATGGGGAAAGGCCTCTGGATGGTGCGAACTCCCGGGCCGGAGCGGAGGCAGAAGTGGGATCCCGAAGCGAGGGGCAATGTCTCCTCCTCTTCGGCTTCCTGCCAGGATTTCCCTCCAGCCAACGGAGTATCTCGCACTGTGCAGCAATGTCATCTCTCCTCACGCTTACCTCAGGGTGGTTGGCGAAGTGGGGGAGATGATTAAGGACATCCTCAGCTTGGTCCAGGTACCGGTGCACGTCGCTGCTGAAGTCGAGGAGGGAGGCGGTGATGAGGATTTCATCGATGCACTCAAGAGCGTCTGCCAGATCGTCGCTCTGACTCTGAGTGCGGGCCCTCCGCGACGGCATGTCTCCAGCACGGTACCCAGACAGGTAGGAACAACAGTCCAATTTATGCAACACTCACGGTGGCCGGCAACTCACTGGCTGCAACCTACTGTTACGAATGGCTCTTGCGAGCCATTAATAAGAGCCAAGGGCCAACCGGTGAGTTTGCGTAGTTTATTAATAATAAGGGAAAAGGAACACAACAAAGGAAAAGAGCCTCGTGGGGCAAAACACAAATAATATAAGAGGTACACTTACGAATAATGATGAGGGAAGAGAGGAGGGCTGGAGCCGGACGTAGGGACTCAAGCCTAATCCACACCGGGAGATGAGTGTGGATAATGTGAGGTCGCAGCCCTAAACAATCAGGGCCGCTCCCTTATATAGTGGTTGACAGCACCTCAGCTGATGAGAGGTAATTGGCCTCCAGCCGTCCCTTGGATGTTGACAGCCGGAAGCCCGCTGAGACGCTGTCATAGCAAAAGCCGGGCTGAGGAGATGTATGGCCTGAGCGCGGATGACATCGGCGCACAGACCATAACACACTGAGTGCATCCACTGACCAACATAAATACTCCAGTGCTAATGATGTCAAGTGGATGCAGGAGTGTGGCTGAGCAGGTGCATGAGTGAGTGTCAGAGCATGTGAGAGAGGATGTGTGTGTGTGTGTGTGTGTGTGTGTGTGTGTGTGTGTGTGTGTGTGTGTGTGTGTGTGTGTGTGTGTGCGCGCGCGCGCGCGCGTGTGTGTGGAAACAGAGGGATGATGGCAGACAGCTGGTAAGTGCCTGGTGGAGAGAGAGAAGGGGTGTGGCTGTAGACTGGCAAGGATCCCCGGCTCAGGGCTTTAACAACCTGCCAGCTGGAACCAATTAACAATAATTCAGGAAGCTACAGCCACAGGTCATGGGCAGAGCTGAACATCAGCCCCGCACATGACAAGAGAGAGTATTACACAAGTTAGAATTTGGTTTCAGTTCAGTAACATTAAACAAAAACACATTACATTTACTAAATATTACACAGAGATACATGCATACACACTCATTCACACAAACACTAGAAGATAGATAGATAAATAGGAGAGTTGTTTGTGTGGTTGAGTGTCATTTTTTTGAGAGTGTAAGGTGTGTTTTGTGAGTGAGTGCATGTGTGTGTCTAAGTGTAGTAAAGGAGGGCCATGGAGGACAACCTCATTTTTGGATCCACGACTTAAAACATTAGGTTTTTGGCAATGAAACACATGCACAATGGGCCATGTCAAAATTGACTGCTGAATGTGCTGCAACCATGAGGATGGAGAGGACAATGGCATCAACATAGCAGGTAACCATTTATTATTCCATATTTCTGTGTTTTACAAACCTCTCTAGCCACATGTATTAAAATGTTATCAACTCCATCAGTCAGCAGCAGAGGAAGAACCTTGGCCTTCAGCAGAAGACAACTTGTGGGACCTTTTGGATAGCAGAGTTGGTTTGTATTATGTTATTACTTTAAGCATCATTTTCTTATTATGAAAGATTGCTAATTACATTTGTTTTTTTTGTTTAGGTGAAACACAGCACTCTCAAAGTGCAACAGCAGATGCCACAGTGGAAGTTCAACGTTATTTGTCTGAACCCTACCTCTCCAGAGGAGAAGACCCGCTCTGTTACTGGGCAACACACAAAACCATATACCCAATCCTTTACAAGATGGCAAAAAAGTATCTCCACATGCCAGCAACATCAATGCCATGTGAGAGGGTGTTCTCCAAAGCTGGAGAGGTAGTAAGCCACAAGAGGAGCAGATTGAAACCACACACTGTTGAAATGCTTCTTTTTTCAATAAAAATCTTTAAACACTCCCCATTTAATAACACTCCCCAGTTGCAGAAGCACCAGCAAGTTCCCTGATGTTCCACAACATAGATTTTCCTATCTCCCTCTACATGGTGGCCTAGAGGTAGAGCATCCGCCCCACAACCAGGAGATCGGGGTTCAAGTCCCGGCCGGGTCATGCCAAAGACCATATAAAAATGGAACTTCCTGTCATCGAGCTTGGTGCTCAGCAAAAATGGAATGGAGGAGGGAAATGTAGGCGGCAGTGATTCAGGAGGTAGAGCGGGTCGTCTAATAACTGGAGGGTTGGCGGTTTGAATCCCGCTCTCCCCAGTCTTCCTGCCATTGTGTCCCTGGGCAAGACATTTTACCCACCTTCCCTCCAGTGTCCATGACACTGGGTATGAATGTATATAAATGTTCGGTAGTGGTTGGAGAGGCCGTTGGCGTGGAGTGGCAGCCACGTTTCCGTCAGTCTGCCCTAGGGCACCTGTGGCTACAGTAGTAGCTTACCACTACCATTGTCTGTGGAGTGAATGAATGATGTATTCATTATAAAGCATCTTTGAGTGTCTATGGAAAAAGTGCTATATAAATCTGATGCATTATTTTTTATATATACTGTATATGAGAAGTTTCGTTCACTGAAAATTGTCCTTCGACAGAATCTTTCCAGCAATGGTAAAAATGGTAAATGGCATTCACTTATATAGTGCTTTTATTCTCATCTCTTGAATGACCAAAGCGCTTTACAGATCCTGCAATCTACCCATTCACACACACATTCGCAATGACTAATTCACAATGACTAAATCGCAATGACTAAAAATTCTGAAAGTTGTCTATCATTTGACAGATTACGTGGAGGGTGATCTAAAGTCAATTAAAATGATAGATAGACTGAGAATTTTTACAAGCCTGTCTGAGAAAATGATTAAAAAAAAGTGTAGTGCAACCTTTGAAAGTCTCAATACTCTGTGTATTGAGACTTTTCCAGGTCTTCCACTCAGATGCAGTTCCGACACTCAGTCAGCAGATGGCACTATTTATTAAATGTTTCATAACACTGTGTCGATCATGAAGCAATTGTCTTAAAGTTGTTCATTGTTTCATAAGACCTCAGTTTCACCATCACTGCCTATTATCCAGTTTGGTGTGGTGGTCCAGAGAGCTCAGTGCACTGCAGCTTAAGGAAACAACTGTTAATCAATTATTTGACCATTTGCAGGTAAACAATTTATTTGAAAAGCTTCATTTAGAGTTCAGGATTCAGATAGGGTTCTGGATTCAGCACGGCACTGAAACAGCTGCATAAATATTTGTGTTGTAGGTAAGACTGGACTTAAAGGAATGTCTACAGTAGCAGCAAACATGTACAAGAAAGAAGAGACAGACACGAGGCGCAGTTCCAACCATTAGATTCCTATATTCTTCTTCATTCGGTTTTTACAGCAATCCATATGTAGCTGGTGCCCCCCCCCCCGGTGGCTTATGCATAGAACACAACACACTCCCCCTTTACTTAATAAAATTACTTGCATAAAAATAGGAAATGTAATGTAGTGGTATGAACCTATAAGAACGGAACAACCTTGTAACATAGCATGATGTAGCATAATTTTAGCAACATATTCTTTAACATTCAAACACAATTAGGACACATATGCAACACAATGTCTAAAACATGTAAACACTTAACTATGTAATAGCATCTTATTGTCTATGCATAACTATACACTTGCTGTGTGCCTATGTTACATAGTCCTGTAGCCATCTTGGGCGTTGCCTGACATGAGTAGAAGCAATCTCAAGGTTCCTAGTCTTTGTGTCTGGAAGTTCAGGAAGTGGGGTGTCAATATTTGGTAGGTCTAAATCAGGTGGAAGATTTGCGGATTCCTCAGGCACAGCAGATGTGTAGCATTTGGCTAAGTTGGATGCATGCCATTTCTCACCATCAGTTAATAGATAAGTACAATGACCAACTGTCTTTTTTATCTCCAGTGGTGCTGAGTGTTGTGGATGCGCTTTGGGAACGTGGGTAGGTTTTTTAATATGCACTCTGCCCCTCTTTGAAAACAGGTCAGCAAGCTCCACGCTTTGAACCAGCGTACAATTTCATTTTATGCTGTCGAGTTGACACTCTTTGACGCAGTGTAGTAGCATCTGTGTTTGTCAGCAGTGGGGGTAGAATGTCAAGTCGTGTGCACATTTTTCTCTTGTGTAGCAGTTCAAACGGAGAGAATCCCATAGTAGAAGAGGTGTGGCTCTGTAAACATGAAGGAACTCTGTGATGATGCTTTTCCACAGCTTCCCTTGCAGAATAGTGGACCGGTGCATGACTTCCGGACACAGTGGAAGCATTCTGTCATTCCATTTGCTGCTGGGTGGTAAACTGAAGTGCGTATGTGCTGTATGTTACGGTCTTTTAGGAATATAGCAAACTCTGCAGACAAGAATTGAGGGCCACTGTCTAATACTATAGTGAATGGGTTTCCAAGTCTGCTGAAGGTTGATGCCAAAAAGCTGATTACATTTGTAGTGTTGGCAGATGGCACAAAGGCAACTTCCATCCACTTACTGTGATAGTCAGTCAGTGTGAGGGCAAAATGACAGTCTGGAACAGCAGTTTCAATTGGACCCACCACATCAATTCTGAGCTTTTTCCATGGCTCAGATGGGAATGGTACGGGTTGTAATGGTGCAGCAGAAGAAACAGCAGTTTTGTCTGAAGACTGACACAGGTAACAGCTTTTCACCTGTGCGTTCACAAGCTTGTCCATGCCTGGCCACCAGTAGAGTTCACGAAGACATTGTTCAGTTCTCACGATACCTTGGTGACCTTCGTGAGCCAAACCAACCACAGTGTAGGGCAGTGAAACTGGAATGACAAGATGCCAGCTCCGGAAAACAAAGTCATCTTGTACAGTCAGTTCATCACGAAGTCTGCAGTATGGGTGTAGGGTTGTGCTTATAGCAGCAGAGGGATAAGGCCAGCCATTAGTTACCTGTGTGCACAACTCGGAGAGCTCAGGGCAGGATGCAGAAGTGGCAGCAAATGGATCAGGAGAGAGAGCAGACAGATGAGTAGCACACAGCATAGCAACAAATTCAGGTTCAGAGTCCACATTTTCATTAGTGATAGGCAGAGGCAGATGCGAAAGGCAGTCAGCTGTGTTGTTTTCTGATCCAGGCAAATAAGCAACCTCATAATCAAAGCAGAGTAGCCGTGTAGCCCAACATGCAATACGCATGCCTGCATGAGCCGAACCTTTAGTTGTTAGGAGAGTGGTCAGGGCTTGGTGATCAGTACGCAGTGTAAATCGGTGGCCCCATAAGTAGGTTCTCCATTTTTCTACAGCCCACACACATCCAAGGGCCTCTTTTTCCACTGTGGAGTATTTGCATTCAGCAGGAGTCGGAGTTCTGGGTGCAAATGCAACAACATGCTCAAAGTAGTCACGATGAATTTGGGAAAGCACGCCACCAAGACTGTAATCAGAAACATGAGTTGACACCACTGTAGGGAGGTCAGGGTCAAACAGTGCTACAGCTGGGCTGTCAACTAGCAGTCTTTTTACAGTTTGAAAACTGCACTGGGCTTCCTCTGACCAGTTAAACTCAGTATTATGGTGAATGCAAGCACACAGTGGCTCAACAATAGAAGCAAAGTTGGGGATGAACTTTTATACCATGACAAAAGTCCCAAGAATGATCTCAATTTGTCTACATCAGTAAGGGATGGCACATGTAAAATGGCAGCAATGTGACTGTCATCTGGCTGGATTCCTGCAAATGTCACTGTATGGCCAAGGAACTGTAACGTTGGCCTATTGAAGTGGCATTTTGATCTGTTCAGCTGTAATCCTGCCTCTTGTAGGCGCTGTAAGAAAACCTTCAGTGTATTATCATGGTCTGACTGTGTGCGACCCCAGATAATAACATCATCAAGGTAGTTTGCAACATTTGGTACACCTGCCAGGATTGTAGACAGCATTTTCTGAAAAGCTGATGGAGCAGAGGCAAGTCCAGCGGGACACGGCAAAACCTGCACAAACCTTCATGGGTGATGAAAGCAGCGAGGCCACGACTTTCCTCATGTAGAGGTAGCTGAAAGTAGGTGCTTTTTAAGTCAATAGTGGAGAACACTGTTGCTCCACGCAGCAAGTTTAGCATCTCATCAATGTATGGAAGAGGAAAGCTATCTGTGATTACAGCTTTATTTGGTTCACGCAGATCAACACACATCCTAATGTTGCCTGACTTCTTTTGTACAACCACAATCGGCAAGACCCACGGTGAAGCATCAACTCTCTTAATCACACCAGCTTCAAGAAGACAGTTAATTTCAGCACTCACCGCAGCTCTAACAGAAAGTGGCAAGCGTCACAGTTTTTGACGGACTGGTGGAACAGTCTCTGGTATGTTTATGCACAAAACCTCTCGCACACCCTATGACAGTCTGTGTCTGTGGGGTTGTGGACATCACAGTAGCAGAGTTCATTTTAGCAGCTGGTTGGACAGATGAGCCTTTAAAACATAGATTCAACCCACTGATGAGATCCATGCCAAGTAAAGCAGTGCCAGATTCAACAATAAAGAGTGATGTTGGACATGAATCTTCATAGCAAGATGCAGTGACAGGTAAACAGCCTATTGCGGGAATGGGAGCACAAGAATAGGTCATTAGCTTTACTGTAGGAGGCTGTAACTGTTCCCCTTTGAAGTGTTTATCATATAGGTGCTTTGGCAGAATAAACACAGAAGAGCCGGAATCCACTGTCAGTTCCACAGGTACTGTAATAGTAGCAGTCTTAATGTTCCCTGTGCATCAAATTTTATCAGGTGTCATTTGTTCTTCCATGTATAAAATCTGGATTCAGGCAGGTCAACTGCATGCACAGAGCATATTTGTGAACAACACACCCGAGCAAAGTGTCCAATCTTACAACAGTTCTTGCATTTAGCTGAGGCAGCGGGGCAGGCAGGATCATTAGCAAGGTGCTTATTTGAGCTGCAGCAATAACATGTCCAACTGGATGCAGGGTGGGAAGAAGCAGGAGTAGGCAGGGCAGCAGACGATTTCACAAATGAGGGCTATTTACGATGGCGGCAGACAGTAGAAGCAGCAGACACAGCTTGGACAGGAGTAGAGCGTTCACCCAATATCATTTTAGCTTGTTCACCAGCAGCTTCAATATGTGTAGCGATTGTAATGGCACGTTGCAAAGTTAAATCTGGTTCAAGAAGGAGGCGCTTTTGTATGCGGTGGTTAGCCACACTTTCCACTAGCTGATCACGTAACATTTCTTCTAAGTTATTTATACGTAAACTCACATGTAGCTGCTAAGTTTCTTAAAGCAGCAACATATTGTAGCACAGATTCATTTGAAGCTTGAGCACACTTTCTGAAGGTATGATGTTCAGCCACTGTGTTCCATCCTGGAGTAAAATGTGCCTTCAGAGCTGTAATAGCATCATCCATACTCTCACCTTGTTCTGGTAATGTGTAAAACAGTCTCTGGCCCTCAGTCCCAAGGCAGTGTAAAAGTAAAGCTTGCTGCCGAGCATTTGGCCATTCTTCATCAGACATCACCACCACTTGCAAATAGCTGTAGAACATTTTCAGCCATGTGTTGAATGGTAGACGGGACTCACCCGGGCATGACAAAAAAAAGTGTGGAGAACGGAGGTGCAGCCGCCATTGCTGTAAGTGGGTATCAGACTCGTCGTCAATAGCTATGTTTACATGGATACAAGTAACCGGATTAAAAGCCTGATCGGAATAAAAATGCTTCATGTAAACATGGCAATCTGAATATTCTAACCCGATCACGCTCATTCAGATCAAAATTTCATTCCGATTGAGAGTGGTGGGTTATGCCGATTGTTAATCATAATGGTGCGCATGAAAACACTTATTCCGAACGTAGGGCAGAAAATATGTTTACTGCGCATGTCTGTACACCAGCCGCACGTCGACATGACGTATTTCCGCCTTAGCAGCATCCATCCATCCATCCATCCATCTTCTACCGCTTTTCCGGAGGTCCGGGTCGCGGAGGCAGCAGTTCAAGCAGAGAAGCCCAGACTTCCCTCTCCCCAGCCACCTGCTCCAGCTCTTCAGAGGGGATACCAAGGCGTTCCCAGACCAGCTGGGAGACATAGTCTCTCCACCGAGTCCTGGGTCTGCCCCGGGGTCTCCTCCCAGTGGGACGTGCCTGAAACACCTCAAGTGGGAGGCGTCCAGGAGGCATCCTAATCAGATGCCCATACCACCTCAACTGACTCCTTTCAATGTGGAGGAGCAGCGGTTCTACTCTGAGCCTCTCCCGGATGACTGAGCTCCTCACCCTATCTCTGAGGGTGAGTCGAGCTCCTCACCCTATCTCTGAGGGTGAGTCCAGCAATCCTACGGAGAAAGCTCATTTCAGCCGCTTGTATCCGCGATCTCGTTCTTTCGGTCATTACCCAAAGCTCGTGACCATAGGTGAGAGTAGGAACGTAGATTGACTGGTAAATCGACAGCTTTGCCTTAGAACTAAGCTCCCTCTTCACCACAACAGACCGGTACAACGTCCGCATCACTGCAGATGCTGCTCCAATCCGTCTGTCGATCTCTCGCTCCATTTTCCCCTCACTCGTGAACAAGACCCCAAGATACTTAAACTCCTCCACTTGGGGCAGGAGCCTGTCCCCAACCCGGAGAAGACAATCCACCTTTTTCCGGCTGAGGACCATGGACTCGGACTTGGAGGTGCTGATTCTCATCCCAGCCGCTTCACACTCAGCGGCAAACCGTCCCAGCAAGAGCTGTAGGTCATTGCTGGATGAAGCCAACAGGACAACATCATCTGCAAACAACAGAGATGAGATCCTGTGGTCACCAAGCATGACACCCTCCATTCCCTGGCTGCGCCAAGAAATCCTGTCCATAAAAATTATGAACAGGATCGGTGACAAAGGGCAGCCCTGGCGGAGTCCAACTCTCACTGGGAATGACTCCGACCGAGTGTTGGCAATACGAACTAAACTCTCACAACGGTCGTACAGAGACCGAATAGCTCGTAACAACAAGCCCAATACCCCATACTCCCGAAGCACCCCCCACAAAAATCCACGAGGGACGCGGTCAAATGCCTTCTCCAAATCCACAAAACACATGTAAACTGGTTGGGCAAACTCCCACGAACCCTCAAGAATTCTCGAGAGGGTAAAGAGCTGGTCCGATGTGCCACGGCCAGGACGAAAACCACATTGCTCCTCCTGAATCCGAGGTTCGACCAACGGCCGGACTCTCCTCTCCAGTACCTTGGCATAGACCTTCCCAGGGAGGCTGAGGAGTGTGATCCCTCTAAAGTTGGAGCACACCCTCCGGTCCCCTTTTTTGAAGAGAGGAACCACCACCCCGGTTTGCCATGCCAAAGGCACTGCCCCCGACCTCCACACAATGTTGCAGAGGCGTGTCAACCATGACAACCCAACAACATCCAGGGCCTTCAGGTACTCGGGGCGAATCTCGTCCACCCCCGGGGCCCGGCCACCAAGGAGATTTTTAACCACCTTGGCGACCTCAGCCCCTGTGATAGGTGAGTCATCCCCCTCGTCCCCAAACCCTGCTTCCTCTGTGGAAGGCGTATCAGTGGGATTGAGGAGATCCTCGAAGTATTCCTTCCACCGCCCGACGATATCCCCAGTTGAAGTCAACAGTGTCCCATCCGCACCATACACAGTGTGGACAGGGAGCTGCTTTCCCCTCCTGAGCCGCCGGACAGTTTGCCAGAATCTCTTTGAAGCCGACCGAAAGTCTTGTTCCATGGCCTCACCGAACTCCTCCCATACCCGGGTTTTTGCTTCAGCAACCACCCGAGCTGCACTCCGCTTGGCCTGCCGGTACACCTCAGCTGCTTCGGGAGTCCCACAAGCCAACCAAGCTTGATAGGACTCCTTCTTCAGCTTAATGGCCCCCCTCACCACTGGTGTCCACCACTTGGTTCGGGGGTTGCCACCACGAGATGCACCGACCACCTTGCGGCCGCAGCTCTGGGCCGCCGCTTCAACAACAGAGGTGGAGAACATGGCCCACTCAGACTCCATGTCTCCAGACTCCCTCGGAATGTGGTTGAAGTTCTTCCAGAGGTGGGAGTTGAAGACCTCCCGGACAGGGGCCTCAGCCAGATGCTCCCAGCACACCCTCACTATACGTTTGGGTCTACCAGGTCTGAATGGCTTCCTCCCCTGCCATCGGATCCAACTCACCACCAGGTGGTGATCAGTTGACAGCTCTGCACCTCTCTTTACTCGGGTGTCCAAGACATACGGTCGCAGGTCTGATGATACAATAACAAAATTGATCATCGACCTGCGACCTAGGGTGTCCTGGTGCCAGGTGCACATATGGACACCCTTATGCTTGAACATGGTGTTCGTTATGGACAGACTGTGGTTAGCACAGAAGTCCAATAACTGAACACCACTCGGGTTCAGATCGGGCAGGCCGTTCCTCCCAATCACCCCCCTCCAGGTTTCACTGTCGTTGCCCACGTGCGCATTGAAGTCCCCCAGTAGGACAATGGAGTCTCCAGGAGGAGCACCCTCCAGCACCCCAGTCACAGACTCCAAAAAGGGTGGGTACTCTGAAACATCATTTGGTGCATAGGCACAAATGATGGTCAGGACCCGTTTCCCAACCCGAAGGCGCAGGGAAGCAAACCCTTTCGTCCACCGGGGAAAACTCCAATATAGAGGCAGCAAGGTGGGGTGATACAAGAATACCCACCCCTGCTCGTCGCCTCTCGCCCGGGGCAACTCCAGAAAAGGCCAAGCTCCAGCCCCTCTCCAGGAGACTGGTTCCGGAACCTGAGCTGTGTGTTGAGGTGAGGCCGACTATATCTAGCCGGTATCGCTCAACCTCGTACACCAGCTCAGGCTCCTTCCCCACCAGAGAGGTGACATTCCACGTACCAAAAGCCAGTTTAGAAAGCTTGGGATCAGTCCGCCAAGGTCTCCGCCTTTGACCGCCACCTAATCCACATAGCACCGGACCCCCATGATCCCTCCTGCAGGTGGTGAACCCACTGGAGGGCGGACCCATGTAACTCCTTCGGGCTGAGCCTGGCCGGGTCCCATGGGTGGAAACCCGGCCACCAGACGCTAGCCTTCGAGCCCCTCCCCCAGGCCTGGCTCCAGGGTGGGGCCCCGGTAACCCCATACTGGGCGGGGTACACTGAATCCTTGATATACAATTTAATATACAATTTGATATACAAACATAGCGGGAGTAAAACAAAACTGGTCTGTATTGTCCTGCTGTCTCCCTCTGTTCGTCATATACAGAAGTATGTACTTGTCGCTTCATTACGGAGACCAGCAGAAGCAAAAGTACAGTCTGAATAACACAATACAGGTCAATTTCGACACGAAGCGGGGCTTGTTAACACCGGAAGTTGCTTCTTCTTCTACTATTTTTTGAATGTCAAAATGTTGATATGCGCATGTCAAAATGATTTATTCCATTCAAATGTGTGACACATGGAAACGCACATCCTAATCAGATCAGCTTTTTCAGGATCCATGTAAACAGTAAAATTCTGATCTGAATTGTAATCAGACTGAAGAAATTTTGCCCATGTAACTGTGGCCACTATGTTGTGTTGTCAGTAAGACTGAACTTAAAGGAATATCTAAAGTAGCAGCAAACACATACAAGAAAGAAGAGACAGACACGAGGCTCAGTTCCAACTAGTGATGGGTCGGTCGCGAATGAAACGGCTCTTAGAGCCGGCTCTTTGAAGTGAACGACAGGAGCCGGCTCCTTATTGGGAGCCGTGTTTTTGTTTGTTTCCCCCCCCCCTTTCTCTCACCCTCTCTCTCTCACTTTTTTTTCTCTTCAAGCCGCATGTGATTGGTCAATATGTGTTTGTGCCTGCCTTGTGTTTGCGCTGAGGGGGGAGGGGCGGTAGTTACACTCACAGCAGCAGTAGCACACGAACAGAGCAGGAGGGAGAGAGAGAGAGAGCCGGGGAAGAGATGACATTGACACATTAGAAAGGTATAGTAAAGAAAATGAGTGACACCAGGAAAAGAAGCAAAATCTGGAACCATTTTAATTTTATTGACAATACAAAGGTAGAGTGTAGAGTCTGCCAGAAAATCCCTCAGCAGATGCAGTACTGGAAGTGAGAGCCTACATTGATGAGCCCCTTTGCCAGAGAAGTGCAGACCCACTGAGCTGGTGGGAGACCAAGGCTTCAATTTATCCACATCTTACCCAGGTGATGACACGGAGACTGTGCATTGTGGCAACATCAGTCCCCTCTGAGAGAATCTTCTCCACAACTGGGCAGATAATTACTGAAAGAAGAAACCGGATCAGCTCCTCAAAGCTGAGGCACTTGATATTTCTAAATGCCAACCTTTACCTTAATTAAAGATCTGGGTGTTCATTTTTTTTCTTTTTGTTTTGCATATTTTAATTTATATTTTATTGTGTTGTGGTTTGCAGTGTTTGATGTTGTTTCACTTTAAATTTGTTTAAAAGGAAAAAGCTGAAAATTTAAAGAGCTAAAAGTTGAATTGTAAATACTGTAGTTGGTTTTTGTAGTTTATAATTTACTTTTTACATTTTATGTGGAGTGAATAAATAAAAGCATATTTATATAATAAACATATAAATAAAAAACATTTTTTTACATTACTAATTCATTTTGTGCACATTTTTATATTATTGTTGATAATAAATTAAATTAATAAATTAAAGTAACAAAACAACCTGAAGAGCCGCTTGGGAGCCGAAAGAGCCGGCTCTTTTTAGTGAGCCGAAAGAGCCGGTTCTCTAAAAGGAGCCGGAATTCCCATCACTAGTTCCAACCATTATATTCTTCTTCATTCAGTTTTTACAGGAACTCATGTCATGTAGCTGTTGACACCCCCTGGCGGCATATGCATACAGTGCATCCAGAAAGTATTCACAGCACTTCTTTTTCCACATTTTGTTATGTTACAGCCTTATTCCAAAGTGGATTAAATTCATTTTTTCCCTCAAAATTCTACACACAATACCCCATAATGACAACATGAAAAAAAAAATGAGATTTTTGAAAATTTATTAAAAATAAAAAACTAAGAAATCACATGTACATACAGTAAGTACATGTCCAATGTGCATGTACATTTGACATGTACATGTACAACAGACTCTCATGATAAATACTAGAACAGGGATTCAGTGTACTCCGCCCAGTATGGGGTGACCGGGGCCCCACCCTGGAGCCAGGCCTGGGGGAGGGGCTCGATGCCCATGGGACCTGGTCGGGCTCAGCCCAAAGGAGTTACATGGATCCACCCTCCAGTGGGCTCACCACCTGCAGGAGGCCTCATGGGGTTCCGGTACTATGTGGATCAGGTGGCGGTCAAAGGCAGAGACCTCGGCGGTCTGATCCCAAGCTTGCTAAACTGGCTTGTGGGATGTGGAATGTCACCTCTCTGGTGGGGAAGGAGCCTGAGCTGGTGCATGAGGTTGAGAGATACCGGCTGGATATAGTTGGCCTCACCTCAACACACAGCTTCGGTTTCGGAACCAGTCTCCTGGAGAGGGGCTGGAGCTTGGCCTACTCTGGTTTTGCCCTGGGCGAGAGGCGACGAGCAGGGGTGGGTATTCTTGTATCCTCCCACCTTGCTGTCTCTATATTGGAGTTTTCCCCAGCGGACGAAAGGGTTGTTTCCCTGCGCCTTCAGGTTGGGAAACGGGTCCTGACCATCATTTGTGCCTATGCACCAAATGATGGTTCAGAGAACCCACCCTTTTTGGAGTCTCTGACTGGGGTGCTGGAGAGTGCTCCTCTTGAAGACTCCATTTTTTTTTTTTTTCAGAATCAGAATCAGATTTATTGCCATTGTTCATGTAGTACACAAACTAGGAATTTGTCTCGGTGCAATGCTGCAACATTAAACATGATAAAATAAAAGAAATACACTATACATGCAATAAAGTGTAGAATAAGAATGAGTAATACTAGTCAGCAGTTTAAATATATTAGCGAGCAGCAGATAATGTAGAGAACCATATAGTGCAGTCGGTAATGCAAGAAGAAAACGGTGATGATTGACATGAGTCTGGTTGAGCTGCTGTACATAGTGCACGACAGTCAATAAGTCACTTAGTGTTCAGCAGTCTGATGGCAGAGGGGAAGAAGCTGTTCATGTGACGGGAGGTTTTAGTCTGAATGGACCGAAGTCTTCTACCTGAGGGGAGAGGGGCAAACAGTACGTGACCAGGGTGTGAAGGATCGGCTATGATCCGGCCAGCACGCCTCCGAGTCCTGGAGATGTGCAGATCCTGGAGAGATGGGAGCTTGCAGCCGATCACCTTCTCAGCAGTACTCACGACGCGCTGCAGCCTTAGTCTGTCCCTGGCAGTGGCTCCTGTGTACCACACGGTTATGGAGGTGGTGAGGATGGACTCGATGATGGCTGTGTAGAACTGCACTAACATCTTGGTGGGTAGCTTGAGCTTCCTCAGCTGCCGCAGGAAGAACATCCTCTGCTGGGCCTTTTTGATGAGGGAGCTGATGGTTGGCTCCCACTTGAGGTCCCTGGTGATGGTGGTGCCTAGGAAGCGGAAGGAATCAGCAGTGGTGATGGGAGAGCCTGTGAGGGTGAGGGGGGGCAGAGGAGTTGTGACTTTCCTGAAGTCCACAATCATCTCCACTGTCTTCAGAGTGTTCAGCTGCAGGTTGTTGTTGTTGCACCAGGACGCCAGCTGGGCCATCTCTCTCCTGTAGGCGGACTCGTCGCCGTTGGAGATGAGCCCGATGAGGGTGGTGTCGTCCGCAAAGTTGATCAGTTTGACAGACTGGTGGCTGGAGGTGCAGGAGTTGGTATAAAGGGAGAAGAGTAGGGGGGAAAGTACACAGCCCTGGGGTGATCCGGTGCTGATGCTAACAGAGTCTGAGACAGTATTTCCCAGCCGCACATGCTGCCTCCGGTCCGTCAGGAAGTCGGTGATCCACCTGCAGAGGGAGTCAGGCACGTTGAGCAGGGACAGCTTGTCCCGGAGCAGAGCGGGGCGGATGGTGTTGAATGCGGAGCTGAAGTCCACAAACAGGATCCTGGTGTAGGTTCCCGGGGAGTCCAGGTGCTGCAGGATGGAGTGGAGGGCCAGGTTGACTGCGTCGTCTACAGACCTGTTGGCTCGGTAGGCAAACTGCAGCGGGTCCAGGAGGGGAGTGGTGATGGACTTGAGGTGGGGCAGGACCAGGCGCTCAAAGGACTTAATGACTACAGAGGTGAGCGCTACAGGTCTGTAGTCGTTAAGTCCAGTGATCCGTGGCTTCTTGGGGACAGGGATGATGGTGGAGGATTTGAGGCAGGTCGGCACGTGGCATAGCTTAAGGGAGGTGTTAAAAATGTCTGTGAAGACAGGAGCCAGCTCTTACGCACAGTGTCTCAGGGTGGAGGGAGACACGCCGTCTGGACCGGGGGCCTTGCGCGGGTTCAGTCTGGAGAACTGTTTGAGCACGTCCTGCTCACTGATGACAAGGGCAGGGGGGGGAGGGGGGGCGCCTTTGATGAAGTAGGGACCGTGGAGGCTGTGGAGCTGGAGGGAGGGGGGGAGTTGGACACAGCTGACGAGGTGTCAAAACTGGCATAGTGTTGGGACAGTCTTTGACAAAGGGCTTTGTCATCCTGACCTTTAGGAGCCTGAGGCCGATAGTTGGTGATTTGCCTCAGTCCTCTCCACACAGAAGCCGAGTCGTTAGCAGTAAACTGCTGCTAGAGTCTCTCAGAATACACAGATTTAGCTCTCCTCAGCTCTCTGTTAAACCGATATTTAAGCTCTCTGTAGTGGTCCCTGTCTCCAATTTTCAGCGCTGCTTCCTTCTCCTTCCTGATCTGTCTGAGCTTAGCAGTGAACCAGGGCTTGTCATTGGAGTACCTCACCCTGGTGCGCGATGGAAGAATGCTCTCCTCACAAAAGTGGATATATGAGTTCACAGTGTCCGTGTATTCATCCAGATCATGTGTGACTCCATTGGCCGACTGGGGGACTTCAATGTGCACGTGGGCAACAACAGTGAAACCTGGAAGGGGGTGATTGGGAGGAACGGCCTGCCCGATCTGCACCTAAGTGGTGTTCAGTTATTGGACTTCTGTGCTAACCACAGTTTGTCCATAACAAACACCATGTTCAAGAATAAGAGTGCCCATATGGGCACCTGGCACCAGGACACCCTAGGTCGCAGATCAATGATCGATTTTGTTATTGTGTCATCAGACCTGCGACCAAATGTCTTGGACACTCGGGTAAAGAGAGGTGCAGAGCTGTCAACTGATCACCACCTGGTGGTGAGTTGGATCCGATGGCAGGGGAGGAAGCCATTCAGACCTGGTAGACCCAAACGTATAGTAAGGGTGTGCTGGGAACGTCTGGCGGAGGCCCCTGTCCAGCAGGTCTTCAACTACCACCTCCGAAAGAACTTCAACCACATTCCAAGGGAATCTGGAGACATGGAGTCTGAATGGGCCATGTTCTCCACCTCCATTGTTGAAGCAGTGGCTCAGAGCTGCAGCCGCAAGGCCGTCTGTGCATCTCGTGGTGGCAACCCCCGAACCAAGTGGTGGACACCAGTGTTGAGGGGGGCCATTAAGCTGAAGAAGGAGTCCTATCAGGCTTGGTTGGCTTGTGGGACTCCCGAAGCAGCTGAGGTGTACCGGCAGGCTAAACGGAGTGCAGCTCGGGTGGTTGCTGAAGCAAAAATTTGGGTATGGGAGGAGTTTGGTGAGGCCATGGAACAAGACTTTCGGTCAGCCTTGAAGAGATTCTGGCAAACTGTCTGGCGGCTCAGGAGAGGGGAACAGCTCCCTGTCCACACTGTGTATGGTGCGGATGGGGCGCTATTCACTTCAAATGGGGATATCGTCGGGCGGTGGAAGGAATACTTCGAGGATCTCCTCAATCCCACTGATACGCCTTCCACAGAGGAAGCAGGGCTTGTGGACGAGGGGGACGACTCGCCTATCACAGGGGCTAAGGTCACCAAAGTGGTTAAAAATCTCTTTGGTGGCTGGGCCCCGGGGGTGGATGAGATTCGCCCTGAGTACCTCAAGGCCCTGGATGTTGTAGGGCTGTTATGGTTGACACGCCTCTGCAACACTGCGTGGAGGTCGGGGGCAGTGCCTTTGACATGGCAAACCGGGGTGGTGGTTCCTCTCTTCAAAAAAGGGGACCGGAGGGTGTGCTTCAACTTTAGAGGGATCACACTCTTTAGCCTCCCTGAGAAGGTCTATGCCAAGGTACTGGAGAGGAGACTCTGGCCGTTGGTCAAACCTCGGATTCAAGAGGAGCAATGTGGTTTTCGTCCTGGTTGTGGCACATCAGACCAGCTCTTTACCCTCTTGAGAATCCTCAAGGGTTCGTGGGAGTTTGCCCAACCAGTTTACATGTGTTTTGTGGACTTGGAGAAGGCATTCAACCACGTCCCTCGTGGTTTTTTGTGGGGGGTGCTTCGGGGGCATGGGGTATCGGGCTTGTTGTTACAAGCTATTTGGCCTCTGTACGACCGTTGTGAGAGTTTGGCTTGTATTGCCAACACTCGATTGGACTCACTCCCAGTGAGAGTTGGACTCCGCCAGGGCTGCCCTTTGTCACCGATCCTGTTCATAATTTTTATGGACAGGATTTCTAGGCGCAGCCAGGGAACGGAGGGTGTCATGCTTGGTGACCACAGGATCTCATCTCTGTTGTTTGCAGATGATGTTGTCCTGCTGGCTTCATCCAGCAGTGACCTACAGTGCTTACTGGGATGGTTTACCACTGAGTGTGAAGCGGCTGGGATGAGAATCAGCACCTCCAAGTCCGAGTCCATGGTCCTCATCCGGAAAAAGGTGGATTGTCCTCTCTGGGTTGGGGACAGGCTCCTGCCCCAAGTGGAGGAGTTTAAGTATCTTAGGGTCTTATTCACAAGTGAAGGGAGAATGGAGCGAGAAATTGACAGACGGATCAGAGCAGCATCTGCAGTGATGCGGACGTTGTACCGGTCTGTTGTGGTGAAGAAGGAGCTGAGCTCTAAGGCAAAGCTGTCGATTTACCAGTCAATCTACGTTCCTACCCTTACCTATGGTCACAAGCTTTGGGTAATGACCGAAAGAACGAGATCACGGATACAAGCGGCTGAAATGAGCTTTCTTCGTAGGATCGCTGGACTCACCCTTAGAGATAGGGTGAGGAGCTCAGTCATCCGGGAGAGGCTCAGAGTAGAACTGCTGCTCCTTCACATTGAAAGGAGCCAGTTGAGGTGGTTTGGGCATCTGATAAGGATGCCTCCTGGACACCTCACACTTGAGGTGTTTCGGGCACGTCCCTCTGGGAGGAAACCCCGGGGCAGACCCAGGACTCACTGGAGAGACTATGTCTCCCAGCTGGTCTGGGAACGCCTTGGTATCCTCTCTGAAGAGCTGGAGCAGGTGGCTGGGGAGAGGGAAGTCTGGGCTTCTCTGCTTGAACTGCTGCCTCCGCGACCCAGACCTCCAGAAAAGTGGTAGAAGATGGATGGATGGATGTACATAAGTATTCACAGCCTGTGCCATGAAGCTCAAAATTGAGTTCAGGTGCATCCTGTTTCCACTGATCATTCTTGAGATGTTTCTACAGCTTAATTGAAGTCAACCTGTGGTAAATTCAGTTGATTGGACATGATTTGGAAAGGCACACACCTGTCTATATAAGGTCCCACAGTTGACAGTGCATGTCAGAGCGCAAACCAAGCATGAAGTCAAAGGAATTGTCTGTAGGCCTCCGAGACAGGATTGTCTCGAGGCACAAATCTGGGGAAAGGTACAGAAAAATTTCTGCTGCTTTGAAGGTTCCAATGAGCACAGTGGTCTCCATCATCCGTAAATGGAAGAAGTTTGGAACCACCGGGACTCTTCCGAGAGCTGGCCGGTCGTCTAAACTGAGTGATCAGGGGAGAAGGGGCTTAGTCAGGGAGGTGAGTAAGAACCCGATGGTTACTCTGTCAGAGCTCCAGCATTCCTCTGTGAAGAGAGGAGAACCTTCCAGAAGGACAACCATCTCTGCAGCAATCCACCAATCAGGCCTGTATGATAGAGTGGCCAGACGGAAGCCACTCCTTAGTAAAAGGCACATGGCAGCCTGCCTGGAGTTGGCCAAAAGGCACCTGAAGAATTCTCAGACCATGAGAAACAAAATTGTCTGGTCTGATGAGACAAAGATTGGACTGTTTGGTGTGAATACCAGGGGGGAGAGAAGTAGCAGGTGAGGAGGTCTGCGGTGTAGCAGCAGTTGAGAGGCTCTGGCACTGAGGAGCCAACATGACAGCTGGTGAGGAGCTTCAGAGCTGGGGAGCTGGCGTGGATGGTGTGGAGCTGCGATGGAGAGCGGCGGCTGAAGTGGAAGGCTGGAGAGAAGCAGCGGCTGCTGGAGAGCTCACCCTCTCAGATGTGGAGGTGGAGATGACCTCGGACAGAGGATGGAGAGAAGAGATGAGAGAAGACACACCAACAGGAATGGCAGCAGAAATGACAGCAGAGGCAGGTGGTGAGGACCCAGCAGCAACAAGTGGCCACATCTGAGCCCCCCTCACCGAAAACAAGGCAAGACCTCCCATTCATAATGTCTAAAAATGAAATGGCACGTGCTTACGCTCCCATTCCGCTGCCGCTGAAGAACCAGACATCCCCCTTCGGGTGGCTGCAGAGGTTGCCCGACGAGGAACAGCTGCCACGGGAGCCGGAGAGTCAGCTGACTTGGGAGCCGATGGAACAGCTGTCAAGGGAGCTGACCGTACGGTTGATGAGCAAACTGGCGTTGGGGAGTGCTCCCCGGCTGGTGATCTCCATGGGGCTGGAGTGGAGCGGGGTGCTGTGCGAGAAGGAACTGAAACGGAGCACCAAGAGGATCGACGTCTTTCGCATCTAGGAGAAGAAGACACCAGAGTGAGGCACAGACCTCAACTCCTCCGGTATGTGCCCCATCATCGTGTGAAACTGGCACTGCAGGTCTGCCAGAGAGGAGAGGAGCCTCATTCCCTTGGGGTGCTCCTTGAGCCGTGAATGATAGTGGGTTACCACCTCTGTGAGCTCCAGGTACCACAGAGCGGACTTCAGCCTGAGAGCGGAGCAAGCCCCAGACTCCAGCTGGTCTATCTCCATTGATGCACTGCAAAGCTCCAACTGTCAAGGTGGGTAACACAGGGCTCAAACGCAGGCAGAAGTACAGTGCAGAAAGGATGATTTAATGGCAAAACTGTGACAACGGAACAGCAGCACGGGGGCTGCAAACACAAACCAAAACTGGACTAATAGGCTAACAGGGAACAAGGCAGAAATAATAATGATGCCACACCTGACACAGACTGAGACGCACATATGTAGACAGGGGAGTAATCAAGATAACGCATGACAGGTGGGAAACAATCAGCCCTTGTCAATGGTGAAAGCTTTGGAAAGGAAGATTAGCATCCTGAGGAGGTGGCTATCTGTCCCCAAAAGCTTCTACTTTATCAGCTTGTATCGCTCAGAGAGCAAGCTACAGCTTCCAGTGTCATCATTTGTAGAATAGTACAAGACAGCTAGCCATGATGATGAGGGACAGTGAAGATGATGCAGTTTGGCAAGCAGATGTCAGCATTTAGACAAGACTTATGTGAGCTATGTGGCAGTGGCTCAGGAGGTAGAGCAGGTCGTCCAATCACCGGAGGGTTGGCGGTTTGAATCCCGCTCTCCACAGCCATCCTGCCATTGTGTCCCTGGGCAAGACACTCTACGCACTTTCCCTCCAGTGTCCATGACACTGGGTATGAATGTGTATAAATGTTCAGTAGTGATTGGAGAGACCGTTGGCACTGATTGGCAGCCACATTTCCATCAGTCTGCCCCAAGGCAGCTGTGTCTACAGTAGTAGTTTACCACTATCAGTGTCTGTCTGTGGAGTAAATGAATAATGCAGTCACTGTAAAGCATCTTTGAGTGTCCATGAAAATGCGCTATATAAATCTGATGCATTATTATTAAGAGGCTTTAGGAATGTCTGCAACATGCTGACAGTGTGAGGATGGTGAACCAGGGAAGGCAGGGTCTGGGTTGTACCACCAGGACAAAGTGCCCAGATACACATCCAAGGAGCTTCAATGGTTAGTACAGGAAAAGATTTGGGAAGTGGAAGTAGATTTCTTAAAAAGATAAAATATAAACATGGCCTCCTATGTTAACAATTACAATGGCAGGTATATGAAAAGGGCGGTATCTGAAGCACAAAATTTGGTGCTACAGATCAGTTTTGTTGTATGAAAGTGGTGAAATTGCAATGGAGGCTTCTGTATTAGAGTGCAACAGAAAAATATAGCCTTTAAACATATTTCCTGCAAAATCAAATTAGTTCTGTTGTCTTGTCACAGTGGATCATCTGCCTCCATTTCACTGTATCCTTTGCATCATCCTCTGTAACACCAGCCCTCTCCATGTCCTCCTTCACTACATCCATGAATCTTCTCTGTGGTCTTTCTGTTTTCCTTCTTCTGCCTGGTAGCGCCATCTTCAACATCGTTTGGCCAATATATCCACTATGCCTCCTCTGCACATGTCCAAACCATCTCAGCCTTGCCTCTCTTACTTTATCTCCAAACCGCTCAACCTGAGCTGTCCCTCTGATTTACCCATTTCTAATCCTGGCTCTCCTAGTCACTCTCAGTGAGAATCTTAGCATTTTTAACTTTGCTACCTCCAGCTTCGCCTCCTGTCTTTTTGTCAGCGCTACACTCTCCAAACCATACATCATAGCAGGTCTCACTATAATCTGTAAATCTTTCCTTTCACTCTGGCTGCTATCCTTCTGTTGTGAATCACCTCTGACATTTCTCTCCACCCCCTCCATCCTGCCTGCACTCTCTTCTTCGCCTCTCTTGCACATTTTTAATTGCTTTGGATGGTTGATTCTAGGTATTTAAACTCATCTACCTTCCCAACCTCTACTCACTAAATGTGTGTTTATATGAAATTAAACAGCACATGAATAAATAGGAAAATGTAGAAGGTTAAGTACAAATTAATAGATACTATTAAATCATTTGCCATATTAAATCTGAAGGAGCAGAGCATGTCAGAGAAAAATACACTTGTTGATTTAGAGCTGAGGCCCAAATGATCAAAGCTGTTGTGTTAACAGTTTCTTTTCTTATAATTAAGGGTTCCAGTTGTGTACTATATTTCATTTTCTAAAGAGAACTTGCATATTAATGCATACTGCACATCTGCCCTGACAGATGGACAGATCATTATAGTTAAAGACAAAGGTTGAGGGACATAAAGAGATGTTCAAATTTCAAGCCCTGAGGCGAGCACTTAAAAACTTCAGCTGAATAAAACACACTAATACACACTGCAGCAATCATCTCACTTTTCTCTTTTTCACAGGTTGTGCTCACATAACAGCCTTAAAATATCTCCCTGAGAAACTGCATAGAATAAGAGGTACTCTTTGTGTGAGAGTGTGTGCATGTATCTGTTTGACAGGACTGGAAGGAAATATGCAGAAGTGATGGAGAGACACACATTGTCATCGGCTTCATTGAACTCAAGGTAGGCTTCACACTTGAGAGCTGAAAAAAATTGAGAAGAAAAATAAGGATATTCTAGATTCGAAAGGATTTCTTAAACTTGGAGAGATACCCCAAACTATATTATTTTGCTGCAGTTGAAACCCAGAGTGAGAAAAACCCTCCTCACCTTTATTATTAATGATTTCAGCCTGTCCCATCTATGCTCTTCCTCTTCTATGAGCGGACATTTTTGCACATTTCTCCCATTTTCTATTCCTCTTGCACCCCAGTTTTTCCCCCAGCTGTTTGCGATAATGGGTTTCTGTCCTAGGCTGGAGCCGTAAGCAAGCAGGGATCAACCGCAGTGTGGCATTTTGCTCATGTGCAGCACAGTGAACAAAGGAGGCCAATCATACATGTTAAATATATGTACAGTATATCAGGTGATGTTTTTTCATTTCTCCCAAGTTGTGTTTGATCCTCTTAAACAGTAGGAGCAAAGCAATACAGGCAACCTTTATTTTGTCTCTGTCCTGTACTTAAAAACAGAATCTCTTTTTTTCCTCCTATATTGCGCCACAATAAAAGCAAAAATAATCGCCAAATACACACGTGGACAAAATTGTTCGTACCCCTCTGTTAATGAAAGAAAAACCCACAATGGTCACAGAAATAACTTGAATCTGACAAAAGTGGTAATAAATAAAAAGTCTATGAAAATTAACCAATGAAAATCAGACAATGCTTTTGAATTGTGGTTCAACAGAATTATTTTAAAAAAACAAACTCATGAAACAGGCCTGTACAAAAATGATGGTACCCTTAACTTAATATTTTGTTGCACAACCTTTTGAGGCAATTACTGCAATCAAACGATTTCTGTAACTGTCAGTGAGACTTCTGCACCTCTCAGCAGGTATTTTGGCCCACTCCTCATGAGCAAACTGCTCCGGTTGTCTCAGGTTTGAAGGGTGTCTTCTCCAGACGGCATGTTTCAGCTCCTTCCACAGATGTTCAATAGGATTTAGATCAGGGCTCATAGAAGGCCACTTTAGAATAGTCCAATGTTTAGAAAATATAGTCAAGACATTGACAAGGTTAGAAATAATGATTTGTATTTGAAATAATAATTTTTTCCAGATACTCAACCTGCTCAAAGGAAGGTCAGTTTTATAGCTTCTCTACCCAGCTAAACTGTTTTCAGCTGTGCTAACATGATTGCGCAAGGGTTTTCTAATCATCCATTAGCCTTCTGACGCAATGAGCAAACACATTGTACCATTAGAACACTGGAGTGATAGTTGCTGGAAATGGGCCTCTATACACCTATGTAGATATTGCACCAAAAACCAGACATTTGCAGCTAGAATAGTCATTTACCACATTAGCAATGTATATTAGATATTAGAGTGTATTTCTGATTAGTTTAAAGTTATCTTCATTGAAAAAACAGTGCTTTTCTTTCAAAAATAAGGAAATTTCTAAGTGACCCCAAACTTTTGAACAGTAGTGTAGATCAGGGCTCATAGAAGGCCACTTTAGAATAGTCCAATGTTTCGCTCTTAGCCATTCTTGGGTGTTTTTAGCTGTGTGTTTTGGGTCATTATCCTGTTGCAAGACCCATGACCTGCGACTGAGGCCAAGCTGTCTGACACCGGGCAGCACATTTCTCTCTAGAATACTTTGATAGTCTTGAGATTTCATTGTACCCTGCACAGATTCAAGACACCCTGTGCCAGATGCAGCAAAGCAGCCCCAGAACATAACAGAACCTCCTCCATGTTTCACAGTAGGGACAGTGTTCTTTTCTTGGTATGCTTCATTTTTGCGTCTGTGAACATAGTGCTGATGTGCCTTGCCAAAAAGTTCCAGTTTTGTCTCGTCTGTCCATTGGACATTCTCCCAGAAGCTTTGTGGCTTGTCAACATGCAGTTTGGAAAATTCCAGTCTGGCTTTTTTATGATTTGTTCTCAACAGTGGTGTCCTCCTTGGTCATCTCCCATGAAGTCCACTTTGGCTCAAACGACGACGGATGGTACAATCTGACACTGATGTACCTTGACCTTGGAGGTCACCATGAATGTGTTTAGAGGTTGTTCTGGGCTCTTTTCAGAATCAGAATCAGAATCAGAATCAGCTTTATCGGCCAAGTATGCACAACACATACAAGGAATTTGACTTTGGCTAAAAACTTGCTCTCGTTGTTCAGGTGGAGGATTTAAATAAGATTTAAATAAGGATTCAATGACAACAGAGTATGTACAGTAAATTACAGTCTGTCCACGTTTCTGTAAAAGGATGCAAATATATACAGGAATATATGCAGTTATTTACTCAGACTATCCACACTTTGCAGAAATATATGAAAAAAATATACAGTCATACAGTATTTCAATGTGAACTCAGATTCAGTGATATAATGTGAATGAAGTAAAAAGCAGTGTGAGAGTTATGTGCAATGTAAGAATGGATGAAAAGTCATGAGTACAGCAACAGGTAGGACTAGGTGAATGTTAGGAGTTCATCAGAGTGATGGCTTAAGGAAAGAAACTGTTCCTGTGACGGGTGGTTTTGACCTTCAGTGATCTGTAACGACGGCCAGAAGATAGAAGTTCAAACAGTTTGTGGCCGGGGTGTGACGGGTCAGCACAGATGTTTCCCGCCCGTTTCCTGGTTATGGACCGATATAAGTTCTCAATGGAGGGTAGGTCAGTACCAATGATCCTCTCCGCAGACTTAATGATCCGCTGCAGTCTGGTCTTGTCCTGTTTAGTGGCAGATCCAAACCAGACAGTGATGGAAAAGCAGAGGACAGATTGGATGATGGCGGTGTAGAAGACAACCAGCAGCTCCTGAGGCAAATCAAACTTCTTGAGCTGACTCAGAAAAAACAACCTCTGCTGGGCCTTTTTCCGGACAGTGTCTATATGGGAGGACCACTTCAGGTTCCGGGAGATTGTGGTACCCAGAAACTTGAATGAGTCCACAGTGGACACTGTGCTGTTGAGGATGGTGAGTGGGGGAAATGAAGGAGGGTGTCGCCTGAAATCCACAGTCATCTCCACCGTTTTGGCTGGGTTAAGTTCAAGATGGTTCTGGCCGCACCAGAGGATCAGCTGCTCCACCTCCCGCCTGTATGCAGACTCATCACCATCCCGGATCAAACCGATGACTGTGGTGTCGTCCGCAAACTTCAGGAGCTTCACCGAAGGGTCCTCTGAGGTGCAGTCGTTGGAGTAGAGGGAGAAGAGCAGCGGGGAAAGGACACATCCTTGGGGGGCGCCAGTACTAATTTTTAGGGAGCTGGATGTAAATCTCCCTAGCTTCACCTGTTGCCACCTGTCAGTCAGAAAGCTGGAGATCCACTGGCAGGTGGAGGGGGGCACCTTGAGCTGGAGGAGTTTCTGATGAAGAATGCCTGGGATGATGGTGTTGAACGCTGAGCTGAAGTCGACAAACAGGATCCTGGCGTACATCCCTGGGGAGTCGAGGTGTTGCAGGATGTAGTGTAGTCCCATATTCACTGCATCATCCACTGACCTGTTTGACCGGTAGGCAAACTGCAGTGGTCCATCAGGGGGCCTGTGACGACCTTCAGGTGGTTCAGCACCAATCTCTCCAAGGATTTCATGACCACAGAGGTCAAGGCAACAGATCTGTAGTCATTTAATCCTGTAACAGAGGGTTTCTTGGGAACTGGAATGATGATGGAGCGTTTGAAGCAGGAAGGCACATCACACAGCTCCAGTGATCTATTAAAGATCCGGGTGAAGATGGGGGCCAACTCGTTGGAGCAGACTCTCAGGCAGGACGGAGACACACCATCAGGTCCTGTAGCCTTCTTGATCTTTTGTCTCTGAAAGACCCGGCGCACCTCCTCTTCACAGATCGTTAGTGCTGGTGGGAGGTCAGAGTGGAGGAGGGATGGAGTTCCTGGGGCTGCAGATAATCCTTTTGTGTGGGTGGGAGGTGAGAACTGTAGGTTCTTTTCAAACCTACAGTAAAAGCTGTTTAGGTCGTTAGCCAGCTGGAGGTTTTCCACAGGGTGTGGGGATGGTCTCCTGTAGTTGGTGATATTCTGCAGGCCTCTCCATACAGAAGCAGAGTTGTTGGCTGAGAAGTTTTTTTGTAACTTCTCGCTGTAGCTCCTCTTAGCAAGCCTGATCTCCTTCGTCAGCATGTTTCTGGCCCGCTTGTACAGAGTCCAGTCACCAGTCCTGTAGGCCTCCTCCTTGGTCTGACGTAGCTGCTTCAGTTTAGGAGTGAACCAGGGTTTATTGTTGTTGTATGTGCAGAAGGTCTTGGTCTGCACACACATGTCCTCACAAAAACTGATGTATGATGTCACAGTGTCATTGAGTTCATATAGGTTAATGGCTGCATCTTCAAAAACACTCCAGTCTGTGCAGTCAAAGCAGGCTTGTAACTCCAGCTTTGATTCCTCAGTCCATTTCTTCACAGTCCTTACAACAGACTTGGAAGTTTTTAGTTTCTGTCTGTAAGTTGGAATAAGATGGAGCAGACAGTGGTCAGAAAAACCCAGAGCTGCACAGGGGACGGCATGATAGGCGTTTCTTAAAACTGTGTAACAGTGGTCGAGTGTATTTGTGTCCCTGGTGGGACATTTAATATGCTGTCTGTATTTAGGAAGCTCATTTGTGAGATTAGCTCTATTGAAATCACCCAGAATGATAAGCAGAGAGTCTGGATGTTTTTCCTCCACGTCTGCTATCTGGTCAGTGAGGTGCTGCAGTGCCTCCGTTGTACAAGCAGCAGGCGGGATATAAATTCCGACCAGAATAAACGAGGAGAACTCTCGCGGTGAATAAAAGGGTTTACAGTTTATGAACAGTGACTCTAGGTTAGGGCTGCAAGACTTCTTCAACACTGTGACATCAGTACACAAACCTTCGTTTATGTAGAAGCAGATTCCACCACCTTTAGTCTTTCCAGAGAATTCTCGGCTGCGATCAGCGCGAAACAGTTGGAATCCGTCCAGGCGGACCGCGCTGTCCAGGATGTGTTCACTCAGCCAGGACTCCGTGAAACACAGGGTGCCAGATCTGCTAAAATCCAGGTTTTTGTGAGTCAGGAGCAGCAGTTCATCCATTTTGCTCGCCAAAGAGCGGACATTGCTCAGATGGATCGATGGGAGCGGCGTGCGATATCCTCGTTTCTTCAGCCTGACTAGCGCACTGGCACGTTTACCACGCCGCCTTCGTTTCCGGCCAGTGCCAATAGCCGCTGCTCCCACAGCTAAGATTGATTGAAAAAACTTCAGATCAGCAGCAGAAACTGGCGGAGAAGTTGCATTGGGAGATAGTCTGAGTGAAAGTAGTTCCTCCCTTGAATAGGTGACTCGGACGGAAGAGCAGAAATCCAAAAAAACACACAAAATTATCAAAAACATCAGAGAGCAGAAGCCAGTGGCTGCCATCCGCGGCGCCATCTTGGATCATTTTGTTACCATTTGTATTATCTGTCTCCTGCGGCCACGTCCAGGGAGGTTGGCTACAGTCCCGTGGATCTTAAATTTCTGAATAATATGTGCAACTGTAGTCACAGGAACATCAAGCTGCTTGGAGATGGTCTTATAGCCTTTACCTTTAACATGCTTGTCTATAATTTTCTTTCTAATCTCCTAAGACAACTCTCTCCTTTGCTTCCTCTGGTCCATGTTTAGTGTGGTACACACCATGTCACCAAACAGCACAGTGACTACTTGTCACCCTTTAAATAGGCCGACTGACGGATTACAAGTTTGTAGACACCGGTGATGTTAATTAGAGGACACATCTTGGTTGAACATGTCCCTATGGTCACATTATTTTCAATCTTTTCTAGGGGTACCATCATTTTTGTCCAGGCCTGTTTCATGAGTTTGTTTTTTAAAGTAATTCTGTTGAACCACAATTCAAAAGCATTGTCTGATTTTCATTGGTTAATTTTCATAGAATTTTTATTTATTACCACTTTTGTCAGATTCAAGTTATTTCTGTGACCACTGTGGGTTTTCTTTCACTAACAGAGGGGTACCAACAATTTTGTCCACAATTGCTTGTGAGATTTCAGGAAGGTCTTATGCCACAGCAGCAGAATCAAATATCATTAGTGAAATGTCAGGATGAGTATGCTAGATTAAAAGATATCACCATAAGCTGACTAAATATCACTGTCACAATCATGTAAGTGTACAGCTTTGTGTCAGACTGTGAAATTGCATGTTACAGTATCTCCAGATGGGTGATAGGGTGATTTCATTAGCCACCAGCCAGGGTTAACAAACTGTATGTCAGCAGTTGTACAGCCCTGTTGCCATAAAGGATGCTGTGCAAGATGTAAATCACACAGAGCAAACTAGAAATATAACCCTTTTATAGCATCTTTACAGTAAATGCTCATTTTATATTTATTTTATATTCAGGATAGTGTTTCAGAAAGGCTGAAAGAGGAGCATGTTTACCACTGTATTGCATCACCTCTTCTTTCCTTAATACTGTAAAAGGAACTGGGGAAAATACTGTTTTTTACAGGAAATTTGGGTTTTCTTTTCCTATTCTTGCATGAAATCCAGTCATTCAAAAGTTCAGGGTCTGCCCTTACAATATTTTTTCCCCAGATTCAGAACATGACAAGTGTTAGGTGCTCGCTGGAGACATTGAGGCATGCACACTTGAGGCAGTTTTACCATGATGCTGTAAAAAGGAAAGCCTTCCCTATAAAAGACAGGCTGTACTGTGTAAGCTGCTCATGAATGTACGGGGGAGGGGGGGTGAAAAGTTCATAGGCTGAAAAGTTCATAGTGGTCAAATTTGATCAAATGTGGTTTATTTTTCAACCACTGCAACACCAATGGAAGAAGTGTGTGGACTAAAGGAGAGACTATGTTGAAAAATAAACCACATTTTGGTCAAATTTGACTACTATGAACTTTTCAGCCGCCCCCCCCCCCCGTATATTCATATATACAGTACATGTACAATATAAAATATATTGCACAGAACTGGAGAATACAAACAATTCAAGACTACCAGGATTGACATCCTGCTGTAGAAAACTGTCATGTGTCAAACCACATCTATTTTCCACTTCGTGTCACTTCGTCATGACGACCCTCCCCCATGGAATATAGCCCCCCCATCCACCCCCAAGAAAGTATTAACAAGCTAACTTTTTCTTAACTGATTTGATAACATCTACAAGTATTGACCACAAACGGCCAAAATAATTGATATTTGTTGACAATTTCACTGGCAAAAAGGTACTGCATCATAGCTGTAAGCAATATTTTGGTAAGTGCTTGCTTTAATAAGACTGAACATAAAATACTCAACACAAAATATGAGACATAATACGCAAGAAGGTCCATATTTTATGGATTTGATAGAACTGCACAGTGTAATAAACACTATACACCAGGGGTTCCTTGTCCATTTTTTTCCCACAATATTTTTTATTGAACCTTTTTTTATACAAACATGGCACAAACAATCAGACACTAACACAAAAGTAATTTAAAAATTAAAAAGAACAATAACAAAAAAAAAATGTGTAATAAAAACAACAACAACCATTAAATACAAGTCAACAACAATGCTCCTCTGTTTAGTCTAGGTAATCTATTACATAAGAATACATAATATACATTCAACAGCTTGGAATTTGCAAGGTCCACACATATCATTCACCTTCTTCTTCGGACGTAATGTTTAAATTCTTTACATAATCAATGAAAGGTCTCCATATATTCTCAAACACATTTTCCTTTGATTTCATAGTGGAAGGTTTGTTAACATTTGTCTTAACCACTGAGTCGCATCTGGTTTATGAATCTTTTTCCACAGTAATGCAATACATTTTTTGGCATTAAGCAAACTGAGGTCTATGGATGCTCTTTCACTCTTATTAAAGTTATGTTTTTCTGGATACAGACCCAACAAAAACAGTTTAGGGTTCAATATGATTTGTTTTGACATTATTTTTTCAATTGTTACCCTCACCTCTTCCCAAAACATTCTGATTTTTCTACATTCCCATAAACAGTGAAATAGGGTTCCTTTACTTTCCATACATTTTGTGCATGTATCTGGTATGTTTTTGTTATATCTATTTAATTCCACTGGTGTAACATACATCCGCATTAACCATTTAAAATGTATCAGTTTAAGACGTACATTTATTGATTTGGTTTGAGCTCCTGCACAAGCCATTTCCCATAGTTCCTCTGAAATTTCAATTTGCAGGTCCTCTTTCCAGTAATTCAGTCTTTTCTGTGAGTTTTCACTTGAGAATAATGTCAATGAGTTGTAAAACTCTGAAATAATACCCTTTCTCTTACTATCTTTCATCAAAATTTTTTCCAAAAATGAATAAATAGGTCGGGTGAGAGCATTATTTTGATTTGATTAAATAAAATTTCTAAGCTGAAGATATTTAAAAAAGTGTGTTCTATTAAGATTGTATTTAATCCTCAGTTCTTCAAAAGACATTATGTTATCTGAGCGTGACAAATATAAGTCTTGAATCTTTTGAATCCCTTTTATATTCCATATTTTAAATACAGTATCCACTCTCCCTGGTGTAAAATATTGATTACCCCATATTGGGCTAAATTGTGACAGTGAGTGTGGTTCTTTTAAATATTTTGTGGTTTCACACCATATTTTGATCATGTGCTTTACAATTGGATTTTTAACTTGTTTCTGTAGTTTTTTAGCCGAGTCTGAGTATATGAATAAGGGAAGAGGTAAAGGTAAATTGTATGATTCCATTTCAGTCCAGTGAGGAAGATCATTTGATGAAAAATAATATGTCATAGACCTCAGTTGTGCTGACCAGTAATACAACATAAAGTTTGGACATTTCAGACCTCCACGATCAAATGGTAAATATAGTAAGGACAGACGTAATCTAGCCTTCCTATTGTTCCATATAAATTCCACTAACTTTTTTTTAATTCTTGAAAATAGATCTGAAGGTGGTAGTAAAGGAATGTTTTGAAATAAATAAAGTATTTTTGGTAAGATATTACTTTTAAGTATATTAATTCTCCCGATCATCGACATTGGTAGTGGCATCCATCTCTGAAGTAACTCATTAATATCTGTCATTAAGGCTTCATAGTTGGCATTGACGACTGATTCTAGTTTAGGCAAAATTTGAATTCCTAAATATTTAAACTGATTTACAACATTGAATTGGTTTACCTCAGGAGCTGGGTGATTTCTCTGGGTCTCATTTAGCATTAATATTGAAGATTTTGTTTTGTTTATTTTATATCCTGATCCCCAAAGTTCTTTATTAAATTTAACAAGGTTGGAATTGATTTTTTAAAATTCGACATAAACAAAATTATGTCATCGGCATACAGGGAGATTTTATGTTCTGTTGGTCCTACTTTAATTCCATATATTTGTGGATGTAAACGTACTGCCATCGCTAAAGGTTCAATTGCCATAGTAAACAATAATGGTGAAAGTGGACAGCCTTATTGACATCCTCTATTGATTTTTATTGATTTTGAGATATTGTTGTTTGTTAGGATTTCTGCTGTAGCATTATTGTATATTATCTGGACCCATTTTATGAAATTATTTCCAAGTCCAAACCTTTGTAGGACTTCAAAAAGAAAGGGCCATTCGACCCTATCAAAGGCCTTTTCGGCGTCCAATGATAGGAGAGCTGTATCTGGTGCTTCTTTATTGGAATAAATAATATTAAATAGTCTTCTTACATTATGGAAGCCTTGACTTCCCATTATAAAGCCATTCTGATCTCGGTTAATAATATTTGGTAATATTTCTTGTAGTCGTTTTGCTAAAATTTTACAGATTATTGTAAGATCAGCATTTAATAGACTTATTGGTCTCATGTTTTCACATTTATTAGGGGGTTTACCTGGTTTTGGTAACAGTATAATTAAGGCATTATTCATGTATGGTGGTAAATTACCATTTTGAAATGCTTCTAAAACCATTTCCAACAGCATTCCAACAACAACCATTTCTTCCGGTTCCGGCGCCACATGAGTTGGCTGCCTTTGCAACTGCCTTTTTTTTTTTTTTTTTTAATCTTCCTTCTTCTTTCTACACCTTTCACTCTATATATATCACGGACACACAGATCGCCCCAAAGGTCTCCCAAGTCGGCGGACGGAGCCTCTGTTTACAGCAGGAGACGATACAGCAGGGAAGAGCTAGCTAGCACTCAACCGCCACCCGGTGCTAACGGAGAAACTCGACATACCGGGGAACTGAAGCGAAAACGACACGGGTGCCGGGCTGGAGTTTAGGCGGCGTGCAAGAAATATAAGACAGAATAATAAAGAGCGATGGCAAGAACCAAGCAGACCGCCCGTAAATCTACTGGAGGAAAAGCCCCCAGGAAGCAGCTAGCCACCAAGGCTGCTCGGAAAAGCGCTCCGGCCACCGGCGGAGTGAAGAAGCTTCACCGTTACAGGCCCGGTACTGTGGCTCTGAGAGAGATCTGTCGCCACCAGAAATCCACGGAGCTGCTCATCCCTAAGCTGCTCTTCTAGCGCCTGGTGAGGGAGATCGCTCAGGACTTCAAGACCGACCTGCGCTTCCAGAGCTCCGCCGTCATGGCTCTGCAGGAGGCCAGCGAGGCCTGCCTGGTGGGTCTCTTCGAGGACACCAACCTGTGCGCCATCCACGCCAAGAGGGTCACCATCATGCCCAAAGACATCGGGCTGGCCCACCGCATCCGTGGAGAGAGAGCTTAGACTTTCTGCTGCACATCCACCAACCACAATGCTCCGCACTGTGTGTCTATATATATATATATATATATATATATATATATATATATATATACACACACAGTATGTATGTATATATATATATATATATATATATATATATATATATATATATATATATATATATATATATATATATATATATATATATATATATATATTAATATGTACATATGTATACTAGCTGCTCTTGTTTTTTCTTGCCTTCTGATTGTTGCTCTGAGTGTTGCTGTCCCTGTGCTGTTGCAATCCTGGAATTTCCCCATTGTGGGACTAATAAAGGCTTATCTTATCTTATCTTATCTTATCTTATCTTAACTGTGGTTTTATTAATTTTGTCTTAAATTTTTTATAGAGGTCAACTGGAAGACCATCTGGTCCTGCTCTTTTTCCTGATTTCATATTATCAATGGCTTGCCCAACTTCTTCTTGACTAATTTTAGACTCCAGTATCTCCCTGTTTTCATTTGGAATGCATGGTATAGATAATCCGCCCAAAAACCCATTTAATTTTGTTAAGTCAGTTTCATTTTTTGTATCATATAGTTTTCCATAATAATCTCTAAAGGCACTATTAATTTCTAAAGGATCTATAACTACCTGTCCATTACTTATAATACTGGTAATTGGTGTTTTAGATTCTAATTGTTTAATCTGCCATGCCAATAATTTTCCTGATTTTTCACCTTGTTTGTAAAAAGTTTGCTTCAATCTTAGAAGACTCAAGGCAGCTCTATTCGCTGATTTTTTGTCATATTCAGCTCTCAGAATCAGTAATTCATTCTCTAACTGTGGGTTACTTCCTGCATACACCTTTTCTTGAAGGATTTTTATTTTACGTTCCAATTGGACTCTCTCCTCTCGGGTCTTCTTAGATTTTGAACCTGTATAACTAATAATATGCCCCCTAATAAAAGCTTTGAAAGCCTCCCACTTTATACATGCTGTTGTTTGTGTAGTATTGATATCAAAGAACTCATCTATCTGTTTTTCTCTGTACTTAACAAATTCCTCATCCTGAAGCCATTTATGTTGAAAATGCCACCTAACTGGGTCCTTTGTCAATTTCTTATCTACATATATTAGACAGCAGGGTGCATGATCAGAGATCACAATGTTATCATAGAAACAGTTTTGAATCTTGGACCTTAATTCTGTAGAGATCAAAAAATAGTCAATACGTGAGAATGTCTTATAGGTATTAAAATAACAAGAATAAGCTTTGACTTGTGGTTTCATTTCTCTCCATATATCTAGCAATCTCAGTTCTTTCATAAAATGATTAATGGTCATCCTACATCCATTGTGCGTACAGTCCAGTCCTGTTGATCTATCTATACTGGGATTCAATGTACAATTAAAATCCCCTGCTATTATATGTTGCCCTGTAAGTGATGATAAAGTGAGGAATAAATTAACAAAAAAGTTTTGATCATCAATATTGGGGCCGTATAAGTTCACCAGATTTATATTTTCTAATAACAAAGATCCTTGGATGATTAGATATCTTCCAAATTTGTCTCCAGTTACATTTTTCATTTGAAATGGGACTGTTTTATGTATGAGAGTCATAACTTCCCTAGCTCGGGATGAAAATGATGAGGTGAGCACATTACCTTGCCATCTTCTCCTAATTCTTTTTACATCCTCCTCTAATAGATGAGTTTCTTGTAAAAATACAATTTTTGAATCTATGTCTTTTATTTTATTCATAACTTGTTTAAGTTTTTCAAGATTTTGTAGACCTCTGCAATTCCATGAAGTTAAATTAAGATTAACACTTTGATCTATGATCAATAAGGAGTTTGAGATTACCTTGCAAATATGAACATACTCTTACAGAGAAGCAAAAACATGGATGATGGAACATTCATCCTACAAACTAAACAAAAACAAATTCCCTTTCCCCACATTCGTGGTAATCCCCCCAAAATCAAAAAAATTCCGTCTCCCGTTATAGCTAGAGGCTGTTCCACACCTGCGAGGATCAGTCAAACCACTCTCTCTTTCTCCTCTCAATCACCCTGACTCTACTACTATTTTTATGACATTAACTCTCTTCTGTAGTTTTTTCAACATAACTTCAAAGTTTTATAGCAACTTTGTACATCATAGCTTTTTTTTTTTAATACAGTCTGTATTTTGTAGACACGCTATATGTTTCAGATCAATCAGATGCCTGTACAAATGCTTAAATGTTCTACCTTTGTCATGTTCATGCTTAGCTCCCACCAGTCTCCTTTTGGATTTGCTTGATGAGCTCCTGCGCCTCTTGAGGGGTCTTGAAGGTGTGGGTTCTCCCCTTATATGTGACCAGCAGTCTTGCCGGATGAATCACTCCGTGACGAATCCCGAGGTTGCGCAGCTCTTTGCGGGCGGGGTCGAACTGCCTCCTTAATTGTTGAATTCCTGTGGCCTAGTCTGGGTAGAACCGCACCTGTTGATCCTGGTATTTAATTTCCCCTTTAGCTCGCGCCGCATTGGTGACTGTCATCTTGTCTCTGTAGTTGAGGAACTTCATAATCAGCGTCCTCGGTGGTGTCTTATTATCTCTCGGTGGGCCGATTTGATGAGCTCTCTCTAAAACGACCGATGACTGCAGATCCGCGTTGTTCAGCGCTTCTGGAATCCACTTTTCCAAAAAGGAACATGAGTCCCGTCCCTCCGCTCCATCCGGGAGGCCCACCAGCCTCAAATTATTCCGTTACGAGCGGGATTCCAAGTCCAGGACGTTATCTTCCAGACGTTTACATTTTAATTCCAATGTTTGCAACTTTGATTGTAGGCTGGTGACGTCATCCTCAGCGCTTGAAATTCGGAGCTCCGCCTGCGATACTCGCTCCATACAGTCATTTATTTCTTTTCTCATTCCTTCTATCGCTGCTATAATCCCATCAAATTTAGACGAAAACTCTGTTCTCACGGAGTTGATGGCAGTGAGCACTGCGTTTGTCCCCTCTTCAGCAGTTCCCGCTCCACCGCTGGTTCCATCCTCCGCCATCGTCTCTGGAGTTTTTTCTGTTTCGCCTCGAGCGTGGAAGTCTGTTAGCTTGGGTTGTTTTGTCGAATTGCTTTTTCCTCCACCTAATTTCCTAACCTTGGTCTTTACCATATCCGCGCCTAAACGCTGGGATGGGTTTTTGTTCCAGTTAAGAGAGTTTTAGTAAACTTTTTATTTTTAGGAGCAGAGCAGTGTGAAACACGTCTTCCTACGTGGCCGCCATAACCAGAAGTCCTCCTTGTCCATTTTTAAGAAAATATCATACCTGTCAATTTAGATATTCGATGAACTGTTTATTTCATCATTACATCAATTAAACTGCATATGTGAACATTAATAATTATTGTTTATGGACTCTATGGAAAGGTTGGACCGGGTCCACATTCCTGTGGATCCATATTGCATACTACACAGTCTTCATTTCTGGCTGTGGTTTGTTTATTTTATGTTTGTGTTGTTTTTTTATTGTAGACTTTGAACCATGGATGCAGCAACTAACTGTTCAGTAAGTTTTTTTAAAAAATGTGTTTATTTTTCCATAACCCTGCAGTGGTTAATACACAATCATGTCTGCTGGTTGTAGTACAAATACAGATTTATCTGGAATGTCTGATTTGATTATATGATTGGGGGGGGGGGGGCTGAAACGTTAATAGGTGATGATGCAGTGGTCAAATTTGACTAAATGTGGTTTATTTTTCAACATAGTCTCCCCTTCAGTCCAAGCAATTCTTCCATCGGTGTTGCAGTGCTTGGATCCCTGTGGTATAGAAGCTCTCGTGATCCTCAAAGACATAACTCCTTCTTAGTCAGCCTATGAACTTTTCAGACCCCCCCCCCCCCCCCCCATACATACAGTTTATAGTATTGGAATGTTCATCGTATCCCCAAATTCATGGCAATGTTATATTACGTGAAATCTTAAATGCTGCATAAAAAATTTTCAGGGATGCTCTTTTCAGTTACTCAAAGTATCTCATACAATTAATCTTTGTATTATATTTAATTTTCATCAGGTATTGTGCAATTTTTATATTTTGTTAGATTATTTCACAATCTTTTTTCTTTTTTTATACTTTACACAGGAAATTACACTGTATATTTAATAAAAACAATAAAAGTCATTTGACCATACCTGTTCTCTACTATCTGTTGTCTGATCATTTTGACGTACTCAAAGCTTTCCACACAACAGATGTCATACACCAGAATGTAAGCATTGGCATTGCGGACACCTCGGCAGCGCAAATCCAGCCACTCCTAAAGAATGAGACAGAGAGAAAAATATCAGTTATACAACGTACATGAGCAAATTTACAGATGTAACCATGTATGGTCTAGCAGCTCCATTATTAAATCGTATTTACATTTAGCCCAAAAGGGCTGCACGGTGGCGCAGTGGTTAGCACTGCGGCAGCACAGTTTTACCCTCGGCCGGGGGATCGCGGAGATCGTGGGTTCGATCCTTGCCCCCGGCCAGCAGTGATCTGTGTGGAGTTTGCATGTTCTCCCCGTGTTTGCGTGGGTTTACTCCGGGATTTCTCCGGTTTCCTCCCACATGCCAAAAACATGCAGGTTAGGGAGTTAAGGGGTGCTTGTGCACACAGCGACCGGCAGCTGGTGGCTTGTCACCGGACTGCAGAACAAATCTACCTACGGGTACAAAATAAGTCAAAAAAAAAAAAAAAAATACAAGCTCAAAGTACCATTTTTACATGACCGCTGGTATGACCCAGCTGGGACTTGAACCCACAGCCTCGCTGTTCAGGTGGATGCTCTATCATTAGGCCACCACTCCAGTTATTTGAATTTACCCCTCTTTTTTACATCAAAAACCAAATTAATATTTCTCTGTTAAACTTTACAGCCTCTTTAAATGTCCACTTTGTCTCAGTGCCACAGAGCTTGATTTTGCTGAAAAAGAAAATCTGCTTAATGAATTTATATAGCAGGCATTCCTCTGGTAATCTTGTAGCCTAGAACAAAGTCATAAAGCACGGTGACACAGCGCAGCACTGCACAGTGTCCTCACTGCACATGTTCAAGGGCAGTGAAAATGGTTTTAAAAAAAGCAAACACAAAACCTTGTGTTCAGAGAGGGAAAAAAGAAGCAGAGACTACTGTGTAACTTCTACTGTGGCTCGGCTCTGCTAAATAGCAACACGTCTTTGACATTAATGACCCTGAAAGTGTAATTAAAGCATGGCACAAATGGGTACATTTTCACCTTACAGGGGATCACTGTTTCAAAAAAGAAGCAGTGACCCATTACTCTGCTCATGCTGTGTCCCCCCAGCCCTCCAAAGCTCACCAACACTATGCTAACCACCTCTATAATGGCACAAAATGAATTTATAAGCATTTGATCTGATAAAAGAGAGAGAGAGAGAGATAAAGGAAGTTCAGGGGGTAGGAAGAAAGCTGAGCAGAGGGAGGGAAATGAGAAAACAAATGCTGGCCTGAGAGAATATTGAAAAGATGAAAAAGGCAGCAGCGGATCCAGGGATAAGCAGGCAGGGTGTCAGCATAACCTCTGGTGTTCCCTCACACTGCTAATGAAGGCGCCTGAGTCTCTGAGAGCGTCTCAGTTTGGTTTGATGCAGTTTGTTCATTTTAACATCATTTCTCAGGGAGACAGTCGATAATAAAGAATTAATGGTGCTGTGGTTTCTGCTGTAATGGTTTTGGATGCTCCAATGCACCTTTTAATCTCCTCCTCCACACTCACCTCATTTGTGAGAATGCAGTAGATTCTTTGGTCTTGTTCCCAATGTGCAATATGCTGTTATTTACCTGAGTACCATGGCCTCAGACTTGGACGTTCTAATTGTCAACTCACTGGCCAATGTGACCAAAGCTCTCACAGCTATCATGCTGGTACCAAATGCCCCACAGAGTGCTTTGAGGGATGGGTGGGAATGCTTTCTCTAAGTCCACAACACATATGAAGAGTGGGAGGGCAAAGTCAAATATCGTCGCTGTCGGGTGAAAATTTCATATCTCCATATTTGGTCCTTTTAAGTTTTTTCTATAAGCTCACTCTATTGGTCAACCTTTATGTCTGGATGCTTTTAACTAATATTGAACCAATAACAAGCTTTGGAAAAGCCATGTGAATAAATTTCATAACTGCTAAATCATTCAGAAAATACAGGGTTTTTCTCAGTTCCTGAAAAATATCTGTTTTGGAGATATTAGGATTGCGCCCAACAGCAACAATGTGTCATGTTCTGGTGAGCGCACTCTCCCTCTTCCGTCCTGTTCAAGTTTCACCGACTCTGCAGGAAATCGCTTCACCTGCACGATGAGATGCACCTGCTGCCTCTGCCTCGCCAGCGCTTTAAAGGACCTTCTCTTCAATGCTTCAGTGCTGGCTCGATGGGTATACCACCTTCACAGCAAGTAAGTTTAATTCTCCCTCTCTAAGGAAAAACCATTAATCCTTTGTCTTCTCCTCTTCAGGTTGCTACCTCCTTCGTGGTGCGTCTCTGGGGTTGTTATGCGCTCACCTGCCTCATCACCACCAGTTCAGCAGCCATATTCACCTGGTCAGACATCTCACCCAGCTCTACCCTTGCCTTCCAGCATCTCTCCTGGTTCGCCATTTGTGCTGGGTTTCGCTGCCGGGTTCTCTGTTTCTCCCACGTGAGTGCAGTCCTATTTTTCCCATCTCTGTCACCATCCTTATCTAACCTGCTCTCGTCTCTCCCTACAGGCTGGGCCTTCCTCTGGCGAGTGGCGTTTTTCCTTAACAAAGCTTTCCTCTTTGCATTAATAAAATCCAAATCAAATTTGCTTCTCTGTGTCATCGTGTGTTTTCTCTGGTATTACTCCCTGCACGTGAGCTGTCAATTATTACCAATTATGACACAATGTCCTTGTGAGGGTATAGTAATGGTCCAGTATTCTATTACCAGGATAAACAGAATGTACCTCTTGAATCTGAGGTTTGATATGAGTAGATCTCCTCTCCTGCACCTCAGCATAGACCTTCCACAAGAGGCTGATTAGTGCAGTCTCCCACATTAGAGTACCCTTTCTTTTAAGATGGACCACACTCTGCAATAAGAAGAACCTATCGGAGTGGTGGCCTAGTTGGTAGAGCATCCCCCCCACAACCAGGAGGTCGTGGGTTCAAATCCCGGCTGGGTCATTCCAAAGACCATATAAAAATGGTACTTTCTGCATTCTAGCTTGGTGCTCAGCACAGTAGAATGGGGAAAGTTAACTCACAGAGCTACCAGAAGGACCGACCCCCCCCCCCCACACACACACACACTATGGCTTTCACTATTTGCAGTGGCCTAGGGTCAGTGAAATGGAGATAGGTGCTACCCCAAACAATACATGTTGTGGAATGGGATCAACTTAACCATCCAAGTTTTACCAGTGTAGAAGCATAGTTGCAGACATTTATGCAGTGTTACATAAATGTGTTAATTAGGACAGCCCCACAGCATTCAACGGATGAATCTATTCTACTACTAAGGCCCTGTCACTGAAGTTTTTTTTTTTCACTATCTCAGTGATCTCTGCTCCAGCAATTCACAAGTCCTCACCATTACCCAATACTTTGCTTCTGCTATGAAGAGATCCTTGAAATATTCTTTCTTCCACCCAACTACTGTATGTATACACCAGTTCAGGTCAACATCACCTTTTCACCATTGGATGAGGCTGACTTTTCATAGTCAGCCTACGAACTTTTCATAGGCTGACTAAGAAGGAGTTATGCTACAGCAACGAAATTAGTCATGCATTAAATTCAGCCTTTTCTGATACTAACTGCATTGTTTCTTTTCAGATACACTCACATTGGATAGTAATTTAAGACTTTGAAAAGGAGACCTAGAGCCACTTCATGAAGATGGATAAAATTTGACTCCATGGTGTTATCAAATATCTGCAGATAAAGGGGTTAGCCCCCAAGGACATTCATGCTGACATGGTTGCTACATTAGGGGATGATGCTCCAGCTTTATCAACTGTGTAAAGGTGGGTAGCTGAATTCAAGAGGGGTAGGGAGAGCCTTAAAATGACCCAAGCCTGGTCGTCCTGCAACAGCCACCACACAAGAAAACATTGACCGTGTTCACCACATGGTGATGGATGACAGACGTTTAACTGTGAATCAGTTAGCTAATGCTGTAGGCATCTCCTATGAATGAGTAGAGAACATTCTGCACAATGAACTTGGCATGTCAAAGGTTTCTGCTTGGTGGGTGCCACGGCTTTTGACGCCTGATCAAAAGCACGCCAGGCTGATCATGTCACAGGCAAACCTGGTACTTTTTGAACCAGATCCAGCTGGTTTCCTTGAATGTTTCCTCACCCAAGATGAGTGTTGGGTCCACTACTTTGAGCCAGAGACCAAACAACAGTCTAAGCAGTGGAAACACTCCTGTTCTCCCCCTCCAAAGAAGGCCAAGATAGTATCATCAGCAGGGAAGGAGATGGCCTCAGTCTTCTGGGATGCAAAGGGCATTGTGTTCTTCCATTACCTCCAGAAAGGCTAAACTATCAATGGAGAATACTATGCCAATTTGCTGAGGCAGCTGCAGAAAGCAATCAAGTCAAAATGGCCTGGAAAGCTGACAAAAGGGGTGCTGATTCATCAGGACAATGCTCTTGCACACAAGTCTGTGGTTCCAATGGCTGCTGTGCATGACTGTGGCTTTGAACGGGTTGATCACCCTCCTTATTCTCCTGATTTGGCACCATCTATTTTCTGTTCCCCAACATGAAAAAATGCTTGGCTGGGAAGCAGTATTTAACCGATGATGATGTTATCTTTGCTGTTGAGGACTTCTTTGAGGATCAAGAAGAGAGTTTCTGTACCACAGGGATCCAAGCGCTGCAACACCGATGGAAGAAGTGTGTGGACTGAAGGGGAGACTATGTTGAAAAATAAACCACATTTGGTCAAATCTGACCACTGCATCATGGTCAGCCTATGAAATTTTCAGCCCCCCCATATGTAAAAGTGGTGCAGGACATGTATGAGGACAGCAAGATGGTGGTGAGGTGCACTGTAGGAGTGACAGATGGATTGAATGTGGGGGTGGGATTACATCGGGGATCGGCTCTGAGCCCCTTCTTGTTTGCCAATGCGATGGACATTCTGACAGACAAGGTCAGGCAGGAGTCTCCGTGGACAATGATGTTTGCAGACGACATTGTGATCTGTAGCGAGGGTATGGAGCAGGTGGAAGAGAACCTGTAGAGGTGGAGGTATGCTCTGGAGAGAAGAGGAATGAAAGTCAGTAGAAGCAAGACAGAATACATGAGTGTGAATGAGAGGAAGCCAAGTGTAATGGTGAAGATGCAAGGAGTAGAGGTAGTAAAGGTAGATGAGTAAATATCTGGGGTCAACCATCCAAAGCAATGGAAAATGCACAAGAGCGGTGAAGAAGAGAGTGCAGGCAGGGTGGAGTGGGTGAAGATGAGCGTTAGGGGTAATTTGTGACAGAAAGATAGCAGCTAGAGTGAAACGGAAGATTTACAAGACAGTAGTGAGACCTACTATGATGTATGGTTTGGAGACGGTGGCACTGACAAAAAGACAGGAGGTGGAGCTGAAGGTGACAGAGTTAAAGACGCTAAGATTCTCATTGGGAGTGACTAGGAGGGACAGGATTAGAAATGAGCATATCAGAGGGACAGCTCAGGTTGAGTGGTTTGGAGACAAAGTAAGAGAGGCAAGGCTGAGATGGTTTGGACATGTGCAGAGGAGGGATAGTGGATATATTGGACAATGGATGTTGAAGATGGCGCTGCCAGACAGGAGGAAAAGAGGAAGACCACAGAGAAGATTCATGGATGTAGTGAAGGAGGACATAGAGAGGGTTGGTGTTACAGAGGAAGATGCAAGGGATAAGGTGAGATGAAGACAGATGATCTGCTGTGGCAACCCCTAAAGGGAGCAGCCAAAAGAAGAAGAATATATAGTTAATATATATATAGTTAATCCCTCATGACAGCTCCAGTTTTAAATATTTCAAATTTTTTGTCCAATAGCAGTTACAATTGCTGGGCATGGTTTGTCCCATGTCTGAAGAATTAGTGAATTCACATTTATAATTCCAAGTGACTTTGCCTGAATCAAATGAGAACATGTCTGTCCTTCAAAACAGCATGCAATATGTACTTTGGTACATCACTGAATCATCAAAAACAAAGACATCATGTTTGTGTGGCCAGTCATTTGCTTTCAACTGACAAAAATTATGCATTTTAGTAAAGATGCTTGGGATTTTGTTCTGGAGGACTGTGAGCCATTAGTTGACTGTTATGTGGTGAGGTCCAAAAGAAGAAGCAAAACCAGATACTGCAACTGCAAGCTGTTTTTGCAGCAAACTGCTAGTGCAGATACTAACAGCAGTGACTGATGGCATCAACCTGCTACACATGCACAGAGGTAAAAAATTTCATGAATTCCAATCTGACTATCCTCCTTCCAGTCATAGGACCACGTTACCAGATATACTGTATATCAAAGAACCACATACACTCGTGATCAAAATCTTAAGACCAGAGGAACAATGCAGCACATTTTGCACTGGTGGATCATAACCAGGTTGTAAGCAGAGCTTCAAAATGCAAAAAGAAGAAGCAGGAGCAAAATGCAAAAAGAAGAAACAGGAGCAAAAGAGTAGGAAATGTATTGAAAACTGTATTTAAACTGAAACAGGCTGTTCATCAGCTGATCAAAAATTTAAGACCATAGCCCCAAAAAACCCCAAACCAGAACTAAAACTGTCATAAAAGGACTCGGTAGTGAGAAGGCCCACCGTTCTTGTTGATCACTTCAAAAATTTGTGTAGGCATGCTTGATGGGAGTGTTTGCAGAAGGCTGGTGGGAACATTGCTGCATGTGGTCAAGATAGCTTCATGAAGGGCATCCATGGTCTGGAACTAACATCCGTTTTTTGTAAACTTCTCTTGCCATCCACCCCCAAACATTCTCAAAGGGATTTAGATCAGGGGAACAAGCAGGATTGTCCAAAAGAGTGACATTATTCTCCTGGAAGAAGTCCTTCGTCAGGGGGGCGTTGTGAACTGCAGCATTGTCCTGTTGAAAGATTCATTATCGCACAGACGAGGGCCTTCGGTCAAGAGGGATGCCCGCTGCAACATCACACAGCCAGCCGCCATTTGACGCCTCTGCACAACCTGCAGCGCCATTGTTCCATTGAAGGAAAAAGCACCCCAGATCATGATGGAGCCTCCTCCACTGTGCTCCATAGAAAACATCTCCTTGTCATACCAGTAACGTTGGAAACCATCAGGAGTGTCCGGGTTCTCATCAGAAAATAAAAGCTTATTCCACTTTTCAATGTTCCATGTTTGGTGCTTCCTTGAAAGTCCAAATGGGCAAGTTTGTGGAGGAGATGTGGCCTTTGAAGATATGTTTTCTTCTTTAAGATCTTCTATTAGCTGCAGTCTTATGGTTATTGGGCTCAGTCAGCATCAGTAATTTGGGTTGGCAATTGGCCTGTGTCTTCATGGACAGCCCGTCGGGTCCTCCATCTTAGCGCAGGTGAAATTTTTGGGGGTCTACTACTTGACTTTTTTGTCCCATAACCCTCAGGATCTTTTAAGAAATTTAAAATGACTGTCATACTGTGTCCAGCCTCAGCAGTGATGATGCATTGCAGGAGGCCTTGCTTGTGCAGCTCAACAATTCTGCCACGTTCAAAGACAGAAAGCCTTTGTGCCTTTGCCATCAGGAGGTCACGACAGTGTGAATCCTTGACAGAAAATGACATGAAAGACAGATTTTTGCACAGATTCTGCCTTTTATAGGCTATGGTCTTAAACTTTTGAACAGATGACGAACAGCCTGTTTGAGTTTAAATGCAGTTTTCAATAAATTTTTATCAGTAAAATTCAGCTTTTTGTCTCTTGCCGCTGTTTCTTCTTTTTGCATTTTGAAGCTCTACTTACAACACGGTTACAATCCACCAGTGTGAAATGCAAATACTTGTAATTTTTCCCCCTGATCTTAAGATTTTGTTCAGGAGTGCATAAATGTGACTCAGATCCAATCTAAAAAAAAAGCACATTTTAGATGAGATTTGCACATTTAAAAGGCTTAAAAAATTGCATCTGTGTCACATTAGAGTTAAAAAATCAGATTTGAGTCACCTTATTCTGATAATGTGAATGTAGCTGTACATGCCCCCTGCCTCTTCTGCTGCAGTTCATTTTGACATCCACGTCCATGAATTTCAAAGCTATTCAGCTTGACACAGTTGATGTTTTTTGACTGATGCACCTGAACCTCAGGCACAGATGGAGACTGCTTTGTTGCAATGTATCATTAGACCTTTAATTTTATGCTTCTAATTAATGTCACCCATGTGTGCTGTGCAATGGTGATTGATTTATTAAAGAGACATTAAGTCCACATTTTTTCTAACTTTTGCAATCTCTGTCAAGGTAATATATGTGCGTCGAGTTAACATGCTGTGTGACCAGTGTGTTAAATGACAACTGATCATTTGTGACAGGTGAGGCTAAGAAAGATTCAGAGTGAGTTCAAATGGATACGTGTATGTTTGTGTCAAGAAGCAGAAACAGCCTTATGCATCTGTGAGAAGATAATAAGCACAATCAAGAATAAGGAGACTGGAAGATTACTCCCATCAGTGTAAAAGACTATCATGGTGTTGTGAAAGCTAGGATAAAATGACATTTTTTTCTGTTATTGTCACCTTTATTCTGTGAAATTGCAGTGGGTTCCAGTCTGATTTCTTTTTAAAATTTCCTTCTTTTTTTGTTTAATTATAACATGTCTAATGCAATTAAAATGCTAAATAAATTTTGTTTCCTGAGGGGGAAAAAGTAATATTCCTCTCTCACCACAAAGGGTGTCATGACAGCTTACTCTTTTCTAATAATTGAGGCAGTCGATGATGTGAGATGAATATAGTGGCTTCAGCTGCAGCCTCATATCCCTTGGGCTAAAAATAGCAGCTTGTGTTCTCATCTCATATCTATTTGTCATCCAAATCCTGTTTGGAAATGTGGAGGAGGAGCCAGAAACAGCAATACTACTTTTTCAAACCCAAACAATGAAACACAAGCAAGACAAATAAATTGAAAAAGGAAAGTGCTCAGATGCAAAGTTGATGTACTGTAACCAAATCAATGCAAAATGCATGTGTGGGCATTGTTATGTGTGTGTGCTCGCAGGATGGATGTCGGAATGTGCTTGAAGGAGCGTGAATGTGAAATGCGGTGTCACCGTCTGCATCTTCCAGTGGCTCTTCATTCCACTGTGCGGGAAAAAGAGCATCTCATCTTTCACTCCTCAAGGGCCAAACAGGAAGGCGACAGAGTAAAAGTCGGCCCACCTTAAGCACAGGAAACAGTGGGTGGGGTGGGGGGGAATAAACATTTCCAGTCTGAACTCTGCAGGTGTGAAATCAAGCTCACTTAGCGAACAAACTTTCAAAACAAGAGCTCCTATCCGGTCTTGCAACCCTTCAAAATAAGAGCAAGTAGCTCCCCAAATAAAGAAAAACTGGAATGTAGACACATTAAAAAAATAAGCAACAAATTATACTTCTGTCACTTACAGTGGTGTGAAAAAGTCCTGATTTCTCATTTTTTTTGTATGTTTGTCACACTTAAATGTTTCAGATCATCAAACAAATTTAAATATTAGACAAAGATGACACAAGTAAACACAAAATGCAGTTTTTAAATGAAGGTGTTTATTATTAAGGGGGGAAAAAAATCCAAACCTACATGGCCCTGTGGGAAAAATTGATTGACCCCTAAACCTAATAACTGGTTGGGCCACCCTCAGCAGCAACAACTGCAGTCAAGCATTTGTGATAACTGGCAATGAGTCTTTTACAGCACTGTGGAGAAATTTTGGCCCACTCATCTTTGCAGAATTGTTGTGTAGCAACATTTAATTTATAATTATGATCAGGTATAAAGATTATTTAATTTGTAATAGTGTATTGTGACCTGAGATGTACTCCGGGTCCACACACACAGAAAAAGTTGATAGTAAACACTCGTTTGGGGGCACCAGCTCACTCTCTTGAGAACAATTTATTAATTAATTTCACTTTATGCCTTTTTAATAATCAATTATATAAATCAATCAATCAATCAGTCTCAAATTAGTGAATTTGATATTGGGGCTTCGAAGACAGACTCAGAATGGAATAAATTCCCAACAACTTCTCTCATTTTACAGATTTATTTAAATGAAATGATAATTCAAGGACATTGAAATGATTTGTAAGCAGGTGAAATGATCAACATTAACCATCACATTAACTTTGTAACTGAGGATAGAGTAACAATGTGAGCACATTTATAAAACCATGGACTTGGGGCACATGCGCACGCAGCGACCGGCAGCGGGTGAAAAAAGTTTGACGTCTGTGTCTGTTTTTATGCACTTTAATCAGAATCAGAATCAGAATCAGCTTTATTGGCCAAGTATGCACAATACATACAAGGAATTTGACTTTGGCTAAAAACTTGCTCTCGTTGTTCAGGTGGAGGATTTAAATAAGATTTAAATAAGGATTCAATGACAACAGAGTATGTACAGTAAATTACAGTCTGTCCACGTTTCTATAAAAGGATGCAAATATATACAGGAATATATGCAGTTATTTACTCAGACTATCCACACTTTGCAGAAATATATGAAAACTAGAAAAGCACTCGGAGAGCGCAGACCTCCGCCAAGCGCCACAGTTGCCCCCCATACAGTGTTTGTGTGTACGTTGTCAGATTCCTTGACCATGAAAACATATGACTAGCAATTGGATTCACAATGATAGGATTAGTGGTTCAGTAGTAAAAGCATTACCTCCTTGGCGGAGGTAATAAACTAAAGTGTTGGTGTTGTGTCCATCTCGTGCATCTGCAAACTCCCAGGCTGCGGGCATTGCAATTGAATGAATGAATGACTTAATCTTTATTTCGAATAGATTAAGAGTACAGGTTAAAAGAAAGTGAATAATATAACAAAGGGGGTAATAAAATCCAACAAGGTCAAATTACACAATAACTCCTGTGATTATACAGTTCAACATAAGTTATCCGAAATGTGTGATGGGTGAATCCGCAGCTTATATTGGCCACCCATGTTCCATCCAAGAATTCAAAAGAAAAAACAAAAGAAATCAACAGGCCAATGGGTTATGGGAGCGTTTTCATAGATCACTGAAAGCAGCACTGAGGGCTTCACTGACGGATGCGAATTTGGTAGACAGGTTGGCGTGGGTTTTATGGCTGGCCGGGGAATTTCTGGCAAATAATCCAGCGGCAGACAGCTGCCCGTCTGAGCTTTTGCAGCGTAGCGCAAACACAGGGTAGACAGGTTGGCGTGGGTTTTATTGGGGTTGCGCTCCACGGCAAAAGATGATTTGGAATCTCCCCCGGCAAAGAGCTTGTTTTTGCGCAGCTACTATGGCCGGCCGGGGAATTTCTGCCAAATAATCCGGCGCCGGACAGCTGCCCGTGTGAGCTTTTGCAGTGTAGCGCAAACACAGGCACGCTGCCGAGCCCTGGCCACCACTGTGTTCCGCGTGCTTTTGTGCCTAAAACTTTGAAGAAGGCGGAGTTTGTGTTCGTCAGACACGACGAGCAGCGCCCTCCATTGGGCCTGCACACATGTTGAAAATGGCCGTATCTGACAATGTTAAAGAATCCTTTAAAAAATTCCTGTATCCAGACGGTGATCCGTATCATCCCCAAAATTTAATTAGTTCTTCCTTGTACCATTTCCAACAACGGCTGAAAATTTCATCGAAATCCGTCCAAAACTTTTTGAGTTATCTTGCTAACCAACAGACAGACAAACAGACAGACAGACAGACAGACAGACAAACAGACAAACCCTGGCAAAAACATTACCTCCTCCTGGCCTTCGGCCTGGCGGAGGTAAAAATATACAGTCATACAGTATTTCATTGTGAACTCAGATTCAGTGATATAATGTGAATGAAGTAAAAAGCAGTGTGAGAGTTATGTGCAATGTAAGAATGGATGAAAAGTCATGAGTACAGCAACAGGTAGGACTAGGTGAATGTTAGGAGTTCATCAGAGTGATGGCTTGAGGAAAGAAACTGTTCCTGTGACGGGTGGTTTTGACCTTCAGTGATCTGTAACGACGACCAGAAGATAGAAGTTCAAACAGTTTGTGGCCGGGGTGTGACGGGTCAGCACAGATGTTTCCCGCCCGTTTCCTGGTTATGGACCGATATAAGTTCTCAATGGAGGGTAGGTCGGTACCAATGATCCTCTCCGCAGACTTAATGATCCGCTGCAGTCTGGTTTTGTCCTGTTTAGTGGCAGATCCAAACCAGACAGTGATGGAAAAGCAGAGGACAGATTGGATGATGGCGGTGTAGAAGACAACCAGCAGCTCCTGAGGCAAATCAAACTTCTTGAGCTGACGCAGAAAAAAACAACCTCTGCTGGGCCTTTTTCCGGACAGTGTCTATATGGGAGGACCACTTCAGGTTCCAGGAGATTGTGGTACCCAGAAACTTGAATGAGTCCACAGTGGACACTGTGCTGTTGAGGATGGTGAGTGGAGGGAATGAAGGAGGGTGTCGCCTGAAATCCACAGTCATCTCCACCGTTTTGGCTGGGTTAAGTTCAAGATGGTTCTGGCCGCACCAGAGGATCAGCTGCTCCACCTCCCGCCTGTATGCAGACTCATCACCATCCCGGATCAAACCGATGACTGTGGTGTTGTCCGCAAACTTCAGGAGCTTCACCAAAGGGTCCTATGAGGTGCAGTCGTTGGAGTAGAGGGAGAAGAGCAGTGGGGAAAGGACACATCCTTGGGGGGCGCCAGTACTAATTTTTCGGGAGCTGGATGTAAATCTCCCTAGCTTCACCTGTTGCCACCTGTCAGTCAGAAAGCTGGAGATCCACTGGCAGGTGGAGGGGGGGCACCTTGAGCTGGAGGAGTTTCTGATGAAGAATGCCTGGGATGATGGTGTTGAACGCTGAACTGAAGTCGACAAACAGGATCCTGGCGTACGTCCCTGGGGAGTCGAGGTGTTGCAGGATGTAGTGTAGTCCCATATTCACTGCATCATCCACTGACCTGGACGTTTTTACAGAGTGAAATAGAGCCCTAAAATGATGCTTACATTTGCTGAATGATGAAAAAAACCACTGTGGAGCAGCTGAAATAAAAACATTTTAAATCCAGTTATGCACAGCTCCTAAGCTTGCATAACATCACACCACCCTTTTTTCTTAGTTGTAGGCTAATCCTTTTCTAAAAGTTATGACTGAAGACTCCTTATCAAATATCCTAACCAGCTGTCAGTAAATCAGATTTTTTTTTTTTATTGGCTGCAGTGTACACAGGTTATTTATTTACGACTCACTCATTCTTTTTTAAAAAAGTTTTTTTTTTTTGGAGGGACAATCTGGCATTTACGGTTGTAGTTTTTTAATTAAAAGTCCCTCTGAGTAAAATTTTTACTTGCCATCGGTTAGTTACAACAGCAGTTTTCACACCTTCAGTGGTGTGCAGGAGCAGTTGTTTCTGTGACATTTTCGTTATGACAGATTATAATAGGTCATGAGCGAATATTTACAACCCCGTCTGTCACCTTGATGGACAGTAATAAATTCTAGTGCAACCTCTGGTTCAAGCATACTTCTAATTTTTCCCTGACCATGCCACATTTTACTCCTTTACAACATGTTCCTATCACATTTGAAGTAAGGCAATTCTGTTTGCAATACATCCTCACTAGGGTAATCAGGAGAAAATTTTGAACATGCTCAACATTTTGGACCATCCTTCCCATCTATGCCCATCCGTGGGGTTCTTACTCAGATTGTATTAAGTACGTATCTACAAGGTCTATTTGGTTCCCACTCAGTTTTACCCCATTCTGTCAAATTTTCCAGAACATACTGAGAACTACTTTGGTGTGCTATGTCTAAGGACAGAGATGGTAGTGTACTAATGAGTGAGGAGAGTGTGTTGAGAAGGTAAAAGGAGTACTTTGAGGAGCTGAAGAATAAAAAAAATGAGAGAGAGAGAGAGAGAGAGAGAGAGAGAGAGAGAGAGAGAGATAGTTTGAGTTTTAAAAAATCCCTGTATTGTACAATTCAAAAATGTAAGATCACCGATACCATCATTCCACCAAGTGTCTCACATTTCAAAAGTGCAAACATAACTCATCCCCCTCTCCCACAGAACACAAAATATCCCCTACAGTCCATCTATTGGTGAATACCTCCAAATTGTCCACCATTTTATAGTAAGAGTACTCCACCTGGAGTCTGGCTTTTAACAAAGCCTTGAAAACAAACACAGGATCCACATTGCCAGTGTTAGTAGTCCGATTTTTCCTTGTCAGCCAGATGGCAAGTTCAGCAGTACCAGATAGGAAGTTCATCAAAGTGTGCACAGACCTCTTTGCCACTTTATACTTTGGACCGTAAATGAACAAACCAAAAGAGAAACATTCACCCAAATTATGAAACCACACTTTCAGAAGATCAAAAAAGCCAGATAAACGAAAACATTGAACAAACAAATGCTCCAGGGTCTCAACTTGGGAACAAAACAAACATTCCTCCCCCACATTAGAATCCAGGTGTGCTCTGTATTTATTCGTAGCTATTGCCCCATGTACAATCCTCCACTGGAGATCCGCCGTCCGTTTCTCAATAGGGAGCTTGTACATGGACCGCCAGCTGCCTTTCGGGGAGAATACCAGCCCCAAAAACCCTGCTCACTTCGACTCTTTCACCTCCGTCAGAGAGCGCAGATTCAGAACTTTCACACAGATGTGATACACCGTCTTCTTCCCTACAAACTGGAACTTTCCCAGACGAGGATTTCCGAAGGACAGCAGGTGATCGTCCCCCTCCTGCCACTCTCCCACAGCTGGACTTATGGAAAGGGCAGGAAAGTTGGACACAGTGTCCTCATCCCATTGATAGGAAAGAGTGTGGTTTTCCGCAAACGCTCTAAGCGGTCGTGGCAGGGCAGCACACACTTCCTTCACCACCCTATGCACCAGTCTGACAGATGTAATGTTGGCACTCCGCCCCAGTGTTTCTATCGACGTGGTTGACATCTTCATAAGATGACCAAGCTTGGTACAGCCTGCCTCTCTTAAACAAGTTCTCAGACTAACAGATTGCAGCACTTGAGTGTCCATGAATTGATTGAAAGAGAGAGAGAGAGAGAGAGAGAGAGCGAGCAGGGTGGATGAAGGAGAGAGAGTGAATCGGGAAGTGCAAAGGATTAGCAAGGCAGAAGTGAGAGCAGCTATGAAAAAGATGAAGAATGGTAAGGCGGTTGGTCCAGATGACATACAGTACCTGTGGAGGTGTGGAGATGCTTAGGAGAGATGGCGGTGGACTTTTTCACCAGCTTGTTTAAAACAATTTTGGAGAGTGAGAGGATGCCTGGGGAATGAAGAAGTGTAGTGGTCTTCAAGAATAAGGATGATTCTTAAGAGGCATAAAGTTGATCAGCCAAACTATGAGGATATGAGAAAGTTGTTGAAGCTAGGTTAAGAAGATAGGTAAAAATCAGTGAACAGCCGTACGGTTTCATGCCAAGAAAGAGTACTACAGATGCAATGCTTGCTTTAAGAGTGTTGGTGGAGAAGTATCAAGAATGTCAGGAGTTGTACGGTGTCTTTGTAGATCTAGAGAAATCATATGATAGGGTGTCAAGAGAGGAAGTGTGGTACTGTATGATGAAGTCAGGAGTGACAGAGAAGTATGTGAGGGTGGTACAAGACATGTATGGGGACAGTGAGATGGTGGTAAGGTGTGCTGTAGTAGTGATGGATTGATACAAGGTGGGGGTAGGATTACATCAGGGACCAGCTGAGCCCCTTCTTTTTCGCCCTTGTCCTGTCAGGCAGCTAGGTGAGCAGAACAGAAATCTGTTTCCCTTATTGTGCCAAACAGATTTCCTTTGCCAAAAGAAACTTTATACAGTATATATATATATATATATATGTACTGCTCTTGTAATAACGTTTAATATTTCACTCTATAAATTCACGAAATCTCTGTCAGTGTGTGTCACAGCCCAAAGATCATAGGACCGCCTATGATGTTCCTATGATGTCTGCATGATGTCCTATGATGTTCCTATGTATAACGACTCCTTATGCGTGAAATGTCCAATGATGTTCCTATGTAACAAAGGCAGGCATCACTCATGATCATAGGACTCGCTATGACATCATCAAAGATCAAACGCAGGCATCATTCACAATCATAGAACTCGCTATGACATCAGCAACGATCAAATGCAGGCACCATAGGATTCACTATGACATCATCAAAGATTGTAGGACTCAAAATGACATCATCAAAGGTCAAAGGCAGTCATCACTAAATGAGTGCTGACGTGCTTGCTTACACCCTTGCTTACACCTGCTTTTTATGGGCATGCAGAAATACTTGTTTACACTTGGTTTCTACGGGCATGCATGGGTATGCACGGGCATGCACAGGTATGCACTAGTTATTTAAACTGTTCCACCCATGAAGGACCCAACCGGGGTGGGGGGGGAGACAGACAAAGAAGACAAACTAACAACTGAAACAAACAAAAGGCAGACTGTTTCTTCCACTGAAGAGGTCTCAACACAAGTCTGGTATCTGGACCTGTTAAAGGAGAGACATATGTTTGTGTGCATATGTGTGTGTGTGTGTGTATGAGAGTGCACGCAAAATAAACGTGTGAGTGTGAGTGGTTTTTCAGGAAACATACAAAGAGGGTGGCCAGTCACAGCAACTACCCCCCCTCCCCCCCTTCCCCTCGGAAAACCCAGAGCAAGCAGGACAACGCCACCAACCCCCACAGAGCACAAATGTCCAGAAGCTAACAAGCCCCAGGACAGCCAGGCATCTGCCCCAGGAGAGACAGCCGAGGGAGGCCCACGCCCCCGGACTGGCCAACCTCCGCCCCCCCAGCAGGGCCAACACCAGCCTCTGGGCCCCAGGCGCTGGGGAGGCCAGCGCCCCCTTCCCCCGGGCCGGAGACTGCTAGCACCCCCAGCACAAGCCCCCCCAGTCACCCCCACAGTGGGTTCTCCCCCACCCTAGCGCCACCGCTGCACACCCCAGGGACCCCACACCCAAAAAAGGCAGCAGCAAGGCACAGGGGCCCCATGCCCCCCCCCCAGCCAAGGGAGCCCACGCAGCCAAAAGGCGCTACCCCCTCAATCCAGCACCTCCCGACCAGCACATACACCCATTCCCACGCACTCATACCGTCATGCTCTCATACACACCTACTTGCACCCACATGCACTCACTTACTCTCGCTCGGCCTCTCCCCCACACAATCCACACTCACACTTCCGGACCCACCCACTCTCTTCCGCTCCTGTACCCTCTCAATCTCACTCCCACTTCCACTCGCCCTCAGAGTTACCCACAATCACTCATGTTCACTCATATACACACTCTCACTCATGCTCCGACCTACCATTCATGTTCTCCCCCACACACTCACCCACACTCATTCATCCTCATTACTTCAGGTGCCCGCGGTGCAGATGCAGCGAGCATGAACGTGCATCAGCGGCCGGGGAGACTGCCCACGCAGGACAGCAGTCACACCCCTGCTGACCTGCCCCAGGGCAACCGCGGCCACAGAAGCAGACCACCACCCCCAATGCCCACCCGAGCGACTGATCAGTGGACCACCGCAAGTGCTCCAAGATGCCACCCGACATGCAAAGTGCCACATGAAACTGACCCACCATCACCATATCCACTCATCACTCTCTCACTCTCACTTAGTCTCTTGTTCAATCACTCTCTCACGCCCTTGTGTGCATCTATTCATTCAGCAGCACCCAGGGATTTTGACATGATGGGCCTCAGGCCTCCTGCTGGGCCCCCAGGCCCCAGGCAGAAGGAGGGCAACAGGGGTGGAGAAAGACCCCCACACCCCCTTCCCCATGCACAAATTATGACGGGTGTGTGTTAGTTGTGTGATGTGATTGTGTGCAGGTGTGTGAACTACCAGAGTGCAGTTAAAATTGGGGGGATAGTGGTTGGAACACCGCTAGCCACTGCTATAGGCAGCAGGGAGCTGAGCCCCTTCTTGTTGACAGACAAGTTTAGTTTATTGGTTTATTTGTCAAGGACCATGTACAGAAAAAAAACCCCATTAAACTCAGGGTAAAGATGCTCTGTATCAGATTATAGCATTCTCACAAATTTCCATCTGTAGTCTCTGAGATCAAGCAGGAGTCTCGTGGACCGTGACGTTTGCAACATTGTGATCTGTAGTGATACTCCTGGATATGAGTATCTCTCCTGGATACAAGTATAAACTATCCGGTTGCAAAGCTTCTGCTAAAGGACAGAATGGGGTTACCTTGAATTGCAACTACCCCCAAGTCACCCTTGGGCAAGATGTAGTACCTGTGAGCCTCCCTTGCTGGGGTATAGCTCCATTGCCTTGTGGAAAGACTATTTAGTCAAAGGCTAAGGGAACATACTCTAACAAGAAAAGACGCACTTGCTGGGGTAAAGCAGATGGCGCTCGACAGCCTTGGCAGGCCATCCATCTAGGGAGTTGCTCACCCGAACAACCCACAAAGACTGCTTCAGCGGACCAGGCAGAGGAAATCTTTCTTTGATTCAACGGCTGTGAAGGCGATGCAGCAACGCACTGTGGAGTGCGAAGGGCGTGACAGAGCACACAAGAAGTTATGGCCATCCACTGCAGTCGAAGAAGCCCCCAGACCTAACAATCTTTTTGTGCCACTGGACCCGGACTTCTGAGGTCGAAAGAGTGGGACTGTCCCTGTGCAATGACTTTTCCACTATAATACCCTTCACACACAGGTTACGTTGTGCACTACTCATCTTCTAAAGTCCTGCGGCGACGGGGGAATGGTGAAGCAACAGGTAGAGGTGACCACTGGCAGTTGTAGTCATGAACCTGCAGGTAGGCAGCCATGGACAAATGGTCACTCTTCTCTCCACCTGAAGCAGCGGAGAAGTTCGGCAGCATCCACGGCGACTGAGCAGCCCTCTTCAGGGGCAGCACTGCTCACCCTAGTAAGGGAGGGGCCTAGAAAAGGTGGCCTAAAAATTGCCTGCCCTACATGCATCTGGCCAGCTAGCCACGGTTGGCAGATCATCCACAAATGCGGTCGAAATCATAGCAGAAAAAGAAAAAGAAAGTTCCTTATTGGAACATGGAATGTCTGTACACTTATGGACAGACAGAAGACTGCTAGACCCCAGAAGAGAACGGCATTAGTTGGCAAGGAGCTAACACGCTACAACATCGACATTGCAGCCTTAAGTGAGACTAGGCTTGCAGAAGAAGGTTCTCTCACCGAACTTACCAGCAGCTATACCTTCTGGAAAGGGAAGGCACAGGCAGTGGACAGGATTCACGGAGTTGGCCTTGCTGTCAAGACATGTCTGATAAAATAGCTCCCAGACTTACTCATTGGAATCAATGAAAGGCTTATGAAGCTGCGCATACCCCTCAGCCACAAACGCCACGCAAGGCGTTGTCCCAGGACAGAGCTAGCTTTCTTGATCAGTTTGTTCAGTCTCTTCCTATTGGCTGCTGTAACGCCACTGCCCCAGCAGACCACTCCAAAAGTGATGGCTGATGCCACCACCGTGTCTTAGAATGTCTTCAGCAGCGCCCCTTGTACACCAAAAGACCTGAGTCTCCTCAGTAGGAACAGCCTGCGCTGTCCCTTCTTGTAGAGTGCGTCAGTATTGTGTGACCAGTCTAGTTTATTGTTCAGATGAACACCCAGGTACTTGTAGGACGTCACCATCTCAATGTCTGTTCCCTGGATGTTTACTGGTGCTGTGAGGGGTTGTCCTTGCCTGCGGCAGTCCACCACCAGCTCCTTAGTTTTCCTCGCGTTGATCTGGAGGCAGTTCCGATGGCACCAGTCCACGAAGTCCTGGATAAGTCCTCTGTACTCACCTTCATCTCCGTTGGAGATGAGGCCAACAATCGCAGAGTCGTCAGAGAACTTCTGTAGATGGCAGTGTGTTGTGTTGTGTGAGAAGTCCGCAGTATAAAGGGTGAACAGGAAGGGAGCCAAAACCGTTGCCTGGGGGGCCCCCGTGCTACCAATGATCGTGTCGGACACACAGTCCCGGGTTCTCACAAACTGTGGCCGGTTAGTGAGGTAGTCCAGGATCCATGATGACAGGTGCTGGTCCACCCCTGTGCACAGCAGCTTGTCCTTCAGGATCATCGGTTGGATGGTGTTGAAAGCACTGGAGAAGTCAAAGAACATAATCCACACCACATTCCCGGGCTTCTCCAGGTGGGACAGAGAACGGTGAAGGAGGAAGATCACCGCATCCTCCACCCCAATGCCATGCTGGTAGGTGAACTGGAGTGGATCCATCACTGGTCCCACCAGGGGGCGGAGGTGAGCAAGGAGCAGTCTCTCCATGGTCTTCATCATGTGGGACATCAGGGTCACTGGTCTGTAGCTGTTCAGATCTTTGGGGTGGGAAGTCTTTGGTACAGGTACCACACAAGATGTTTTTCATAACTGTGGTACCCTCCCCAGCTTCAGGCTCAGGTTGAAGATGTGCTCCACAATCCCACACAGCTGGTCTGCACAGGACTTGAGGAGCTTTGCGCTGATGCCGTCCGGTCCCGACGCCTTCCTCGCCTTGATCTTCCTCAGCTCCGTCCTCACCTGGGTCTTAGTGAGGGTCATGTTGGGGGGCTGTGTGTTGGGAGTGGGGGGGGTGATGGTGGAGTGGGGTGTGGGCAGCAGGACTCGATGTCTTCAGAGGCAGCAGTGGTTGTTGTGCAGTCGGGGGGGGGGGGTTGGTCAAACCTATTAAAAAACAGGTTCAGATTGTTCGCCCACTCCCTGCCCCCCGTGGCCTGAGGGGAGGTATTCTGGAGCCCAGAGATGGTTTTAAGGTTTCTCCAGACCCCACCGATGTCGCTCTGTTGCAGCTTGTCCTCCATCGTCTTCCTGAAGCTGTCCTTGCTTTCTCTGATCTTCCTCCTTAGCTCCCTCTGTAAGGACTTCAGCATCTCCCTGTTCCCCGACCTGAAGATCCTCTTCTTCTCTCTCAGAAGTGTTTTTATCTCAGGGTTGATCCAGGGTTTGTTGTTTGAGCAGTACCGTATGGTCTTGGTGGGTACGGTGTTGTCCACACAGAAGCTGATGTAGTCCGTGATGGTGTGAGTGAGGCCATCAATGTCCTCACCATATGGATCGCAGAGCTGCTCCCAGGCAGTGGTTTCAAAACAGTCCTTTAGAGCGTCCATTGCCTCCTCAGACCATAACTTCACTGTGCGCATGACCGGAGGTTGTCTGTGCACTAGGGGTTTGTACACCGGCAGGAGATGAACCAAGTTGTGCTCTGATCTCCCGAGTGGGGGGAGTGGAGATGAGGTGTACGCCTCCTTAGTGTTTGCGTAGAATAAGTCCAGTGTTTTATTGTCTCTAGTGTGGCATGTGACATACTGGGTGAACGTGGGTAGAATGGGTCCTGAGATGAGGAGAAGAGCATCTGGGTGTTCTGTCTGCAGCCTGCCAGTTACTGAGTGGATGACGTCACGCGCTGTCCCAGCGTTCGCCGTCGGATTTGCATAAATAACAATGCAGATCACGTGTGAGTATTCCCTCGGGAGATAGGTAGGCCGCATGCTAACAGCTAGCAACTCAATGTCTTTGTTGCAGTGTTGTTGTTTAACCGTAATTTGTTCCGGTCTGCACCAGTTGTTATTGACATACATCATCACTCCACCGCCCCTTGCCTTCCCACTGTCTGGTGTTTGGTCTGCCCGTATTGCGTGGAAACCCTCCAGTTCAATGTTAGCATCTGCTGCTATGAATGAATGAATGAAAAGGTTTATTGTCAATACTACCATACGTGCAATACATACAGGAGAATTGAAATTTGACTTGACATTGGGCGCGCTTCTGTAAGAACATCCCATAGCCGCAGCAGCCCGAAGGCGCCAGTCGAACAGGAGGGTAAAGAGGGCAAGGGTCAGGGTCAGGGAAAACACAATAGGCAGAGAGAATAGGCAGAGAGAAAAAAACATAGTTATCAGAATAACGCTCGTATAAGCTCATAAAGCGCTTTGAGTGGTCTTTGTGATTAGAAAAGCGCTATATAAGTACAGGTTAGTTAGTTAGTTAGATATAAGCTCATATAGCTCATATAAGCTCAAATGAGCCAGATTATGATCACACAGAAAAAAAACGCTCTATGCACAATTAGCAGACAATAGATCACACATTACAAAGACAGCAGAGAGAGGCAGTGAGTGTATATGTACATCAGTGTAAATGAATCAGTCATGTATGTTGAATGCAGCAGTGTGTAGTGTAGGTGTGTCATTGCTAGTGAACAGCAGAGGGCACCCTCTGGCAACGGATAGATATTATTCAGTCATGTGTTCTATAGTCCAGACACATCAGAATCAGAATCAGAATCAGAATCAGAATCAGAATCAGCTTTATTGGCCAAGTATGCACAACACATACAAGGAATTTGACTTTGGCTAAAAACTTGGTAACGCTGTCCTTGGAGCTCGGTCTGCTGAAACAACAGCAATTGTTGATTGTTTGGGTTAAGAGAGCCAGACTCCCTTCAGCCTTATCTTCCCAGGAGGAGTGAATGAAGTCTTCAAGGGCACCGAATCAAGGTCGAAAGGCACAGTTCACTTAGAGTAAAAAAAAAATTTCATCTCTCAGCGATTGTGCATCACAATTTACAGGCTTTAAAGTCATTCTCTGGAAAACACTCAGCGACTCCAGATGTTATCCACCTACCGAAACATAGGTAACATATCCAAGAGAGTCCATTCTCTCTTCAATGCATGCCAGGTGGTAAATTCCATGTTAATCCCATTTGCCGCTATCCGTGCTCCCCCCAGCTGGAAATTGTTGGGGGAGCTACGCCGGGGTCCGCATTTTGATTAGCTCACCCAAATATAATTTTGATACACCAGGAACTCCAGGGCCAAACAGAAAATCCTGTGATCATGCCAATCTTCAGTCGAATCACGCAGGTTCCAATTCTTGGGCTCCCCCCTGGCCCGGTTCTTGTTGAAAAGTGGTGACAATAGCATTAAGCCACAATCCAATTTCCATAGTTTCCATTTGGGTCGATTCAGCAGAAGTAGAGCGAGACACAGACAGGACATCGCAAGCAGGGAAACATTCGGGAGAAGGAAAGGAGAGGAGAGAGGGGAGAAAGCGTCTGCTCTCTCTGAAAGCCGGAAGTGAATGCTAGTTCAGTTAGCCACATCTCCGTGAATAGCATAAGGCAGCACTCCCGGTATATGCTCTCATAGCGGGAGATAGCCGCTAGTTCATCTGTTTTTCCAAGTATCAATCGTACATTCCCCATAACAACGGATGGGAGGGTGGGTCTGTACCTTATATTCCTTGCCCGCCGTCTTGCCCCAGCTCAACAACCACGCCGCTTCCGTCTTATCTCTCCCGGTACGTCGAGTTTTTTTGTTAGCATCGTGGGCCGGTTAAGTGCTAACAGCTGGTCTCTATCATACTGTCTCCTGCACGAAACAATGGCTCCGTCTACTGGCTCAGGAGACATTTGGGCGATCTATGTGTTTGGTTGGAATAAAGGTGACGCTGGATCAGAAAGACTGGCAAGAGAGCCAGATAGTAAATAGAATAGGCAGAAATTGATCCGCTGTTGCAAAAGGCAGCCTACTCGTGTGGCGCCGGAAGTCAAAAGAAAAAAAAAATTTAATATCAATTTTAACAATACTGGGAGATTCAAGTAATGTAACTAAACAATTAAAACTGGAAAAAAGACTTTTTAAAATTTTCTGTAAAATGTAATTCTAAAAACATGCAATTTCTGGTGAGGAATAAATTAAGACACCCCCACATTTATTCCCACTTAAAATGGTTAAAATCACACACAAGTGTATCACATCAGGTACACATGATTAGAACACCGTTACTCAGCATTTTGAAGGAGGCTTGTCCTATTTAGACATTTAGTTTGGTGTGCTCCTGACTGTTGAAGTGAGTATGAACACCATGGTGAGATCAAAGAGCTGTCTGAGGCCTTCAGAAAGAAGATTGTAGCAGCTTATGAGTCTGGTAAGGGATTTAAAAAGACCTCAAAAGAATTTGAAATCATCCATTCCACTGTCCGGAAAATAGTCTACAAGCGGAGGACATTCAAAACAACTGCCAACATGCTCAGGTCTGGCAGTCCAAGCAAGTTCACCCCGAGAGTAGACCACAAGATGCTAAAAGAAGTCTCCAAAAACACTAAAATGTCATCATGGGACCTACAGCAGGCTCTTGCTACTGTTGATACTGTGTGCAAGGAAGAAACCTTAGCATTCCAAGAGAAACATGAAGGCCAGGCTGAAATTTGCCAGAGAGAATGTGGACAAAGACCAGGACTTCTGGAAGAATGTTCTTTGGACAGATGAGTCTAAAATTGAATTATTTGGACACCAGAACAGAGGACGTGTTTGTCATAGACCAAATACAGCATTTCAGGAAAAGAACCTCATACCAACTGTGAAGCATGGAGGTGGAAGTGTCATTGTGTGGGGATGCTTTGCTGTGGCAGGACCTGGCCAGCTCACCATCATAGAATCCACCATGAATTCTACAGTGTATCAGAGGGTGCTTGAGGGCCATGTGAGACCATCTGTAAAAAAAAATTGAAGCTGAAGCAGAACTGGACCCTGCAACATGACAATGACCCAAAACATACCAATAAATCCACCAAGGACTGGCTAAAAACTAAGAAATCGAGAGTCCTGTGTTGTAAAGGGGTTTACAACAGAGAGCGGGGTGATGACGTAGCCGGCTGGTGCCATCATCACGTCGATATACATAAGTGAGGAGCCGACCATGTTATGGTTTCTTCTACAGGCACTCTCGCTCAGTGGGATAGGAGCTCAGGGCTCAGTCATTCACATGCTCTGTATATTAACATTCATGTAATAAAGTTCAGTTCGAGCACAGCCCTCTCGTCCGTCATCATTCCCAGGTTTGTGTACATAACATTTGGCGAGAGAATTGACGAACCATGGAAGTGTGCCTAAAACCGCTGAGGCCTTTCCTTGAGCTCCCAGGCGAACCACTGGTCCTGTGGCCACATTGGCTGGACCCGTTCGAGACCTACATTGCAGCATTGGACCTGGGAAAGCTGTAAAGGAAGGAAGCGGGCACTGCTTGTCCATAACCTGGGCATAGAAGGTCAGAGGATTTTTCACACGCTTGGTCCGATGGACTCATATTGAGATGCTGTGGAACTACTAGCTATCTACTTTGCTACGCCAGACAACGTGCTAGCACCCCGTATAAGATTCAGCAAGAGGCGACAGGGAATTGGTGAGTCCACCCAACAATTTGTTGCTGATTTGAGACATCTGGCTAGTATGTGCCGATTTGGACTGTTAGAGGACGATTGGTTATAGGTTATTGGCCGAGCACACTAACAACCCGAGGCTAAGGGCTAAGATACTAACAGCCCCAAACGACATGACGCTAGGTAGCACCATTAAGCTAGCGTTCCAGCTTGAGTCAGCGGACCGGTTAGCATCGGAGCTATGTGTGTGCCAACAACAGAGACAGCCAGGACAGATAACGTTAGCCAACATAGTGGGCATGGAGGAACACAAAGACACGGCAGTGGAGTTTGAGACGAATGCCATGAACCGGAGGACCGCTCCGAGAGGCCCCGCGTGTGGTAACTGTGGTTCCCTGACGCACCATGAGAGAGCACGTTTTTGCCCAACAAGAGAACAGCGTTGCAACAACTGTGGAAGGTACAATCATTTTGCCTAAGTGTGCCGGTCACCAACGCCATGTGGCCCACCAAGTAAGCAAATCCACCCACCAGCGACCACCATCCACGCGGTAAACCCCGAAATTGATTCCTACGCATATGGCATGGTTAACTTGAGTGGCGTTGCTGTACCGCTGCTGCTCAATACCACAGCGGTTAGGCTATAGGTTATGCTAAACTGGGCTACGGTGAAGAAATTTTTACCCAACTACCCAATTAGAAAGAACCCAGCGGAGTTGTATGGATATGGCGGTCACAGAGTTAGCAATGTGGGTACCATCATGCTGACGGCCTGCTAGAAGTTGAGGTTTGTCTATGACTTTGAGTTCCAAGTGACTACGCATGGCGAAAACATTATGGAATGTGACCTGTTCTACTGATTGGGCTTCACTATCTGTGACAACACCGGGTTTACTTTGTCCAGTCACGGTAGCTGGGGACACAAAGGACATTGATGACGATGATGTGGTGTGGGACAAGTTTACAAAGGGCCACACCGACACCAAACTTACCATCCCGAGTGCACAGAAGGAGAGCTGCCCGGAGGGGGGGCAGTGGCCAGACTCACCTCAGATCCTCGCCCAGCTGGAGACTACAGAGGACGCTGCAGAGTTGCATGACAGGGAGCCCGTACATGCAGAGAACCTTGGGGCACAACAACCGGGCACGGACATTATCCATGACACGGAACAACAACAGCAACAACAAAGCACATCAGGCAAAGAAGAAGAGGAACCGGACCGCTTCAGTATCCTTGCTCAGCACCAGTCAACGGGTGTCACGGCTGAGCCGACGGGTGAAGGGTCCATAACGGTAAGCGACACAGGAGAGACGCTGGACTTCTTCAGTACCCATGACCAGCTTTGGCCTCTAGAGACTGCTGCGGGGGTGTTGGGTGAAGAGTTTGTGACTAATACGACAATGACGGAGGGTTAACGTAGCATCACCATGATCTCAAGGGCATGTGAGACCAAGCAAAGCGACCAAGCAAAGCGCCTCTTCAGGTGATGGACTGGGTGCAAGTACGCACGGATGATCGATCGGTTCTGCGGCCAGTTAAGTCATCTTCTACGAGATCACGGATGCCCTTGAGGATCGTGGTGCAGCGGGGATCAGCATGCTTCAGATGATGGATGGTTTGGTACGGCACGCAAACCATCTCCGGCGCATTCGAGTGACTGCTCCAGATGGCGAGGCTTCGCAGGAGTCAGTTGGTGCAGCGCAGAACCAAGGCTGCAGGATTATGAAGATTGGTTCTGGTCTGGGGGACCCAGCATCTCCAGGGGTGCGTCCACTGCAGACCCGCTACAAGGCCCCTCCAGCAGAACCACCTTCCCCATGGAAGACTGTGGAAAAAAAAGTGACTGTTTAAGTAGGAGCGCGGCTGAAAAGGTAGCAGAATAATCCACTCAGCTGCGTCGGGTTCAGCAGCGGTCCACCCGCCGACCCTAGGTCAGGAGTTTAATGTTTATGCTAAATTGGGGAGGGTAATAATTAGTAAAGTCTTCTGTGTTTTTTTTTTCCGGGGGAGGGGGGGTTGAATGTTGTAAAGGGGTTTACAACAGAGAGCGGCATGATGACGTAGCCAGCTGGTGCCGTCATCACGCCGACATACATAAATGAGGAACCGGCCATGTTTTGGTCTCTTCTGCCGGCACTCTCACTCAGGGGGATAAGAGCTCAGGGCTCAGTTATTCATGTGTTCTGTATATTAACATTCATGTAATACAGTTCAGTTCCAGCATAGCCCTCTCGTCCGTCATCATTCCCAGGTTTGTGGACATAACATCCTGGAATGGCTGAGTCAAAGCCCAGCTCTTAAGCCCACTGAGATGCTGTGGGGTGACTTGAAACGGGCTGTACATGCAAGAAGCCCCTTAAACATCTCACAGCTGAAAGAATTCTGCATTGAGGGGTGGGTCAAACTTTCCTCAGAACAATGTCATAGACTGGTAGATGGCTACAAGAAGCGTCTCACTGAAGTTATTTCAGCCAAAAGGGGTAACACTAGCTATTAGGTGGTAGGGTGTCCTAATTTTTTCCTCAGTTAGAATACGCATATTTGTTGATATCTTTTGTTTAATGAGTAAAACAAGGTTAATTTTTGTTATTTACCTGCAATTAAATTACTTTCTTTTCCAGAGATAAATAAAAACAAGATTAAACATCATTATATGAACATTTCTTAATAAAGAACTGAATATTTAACCCCTTGAACTCTGTGAATTCCGCGGGCGGTCACGTCTCTGCATCTTCGTGCGTCTCAGTGCGCACTGAAAAAAAAAAGCTGTATTTCCGGTCTTCCAGTACAGACACAGTCTTGTTACAACCTGAGAAAAAAGCTGTGTAATATATTCATTTTTTGTGGAATTTTTACAAAATTTTGACCTGAGCTTGAAAACACTTGGTTCTACATGTCTGTTGTGTTTTCCAGCCAGTATCTGACAGCTGTATGTTATTTGCAAGCATTTGTATCTAAAAAAAACCACCCAGGCAAACTTTCTTGTTACTCAGTGGCAGGAGCACTTAGAGAGATTATGACTGTTTTGCCAAAAAATTCAGAGTGTTTTCTTTTAAATGAGACTAACCCCATGAAGATGCTGCAAAGGGTTGAAGAACAGCTTTTGATTTACCTTGGGCATGTTATTTTTAGGCGTTTTTAGGGAAGTTGAACAGAGTTCAACAGGTTAATGGGGTGTCCTAATTTTTTCACATGACTGTATATAATTTCTAATTCGACTTTTTAATAAAAATCTAAGTAAAACCAAATTTTAAAGGACATTCAGTACACAAAATACATATCACGATATGTATCGCAATATAGAGAAATTTAACCGAGGGAAGAAGAAGAAGATACACAATAGGAGACAGCACTTTAAAGCACACCCATTCAGAGCCTTTGATGGTCATTTTACATTTGCTGGCAGCCATATTACTTAAGCAAAGAGGTTCCACACTCCACCACAAAACCGAGAAGTACCAGGAGATCCTCCACCCTGGTTTTGTAGCTGGAGACTGCGCTGCGTTTAAAGATGCTCGTGTCCTCTGACTGGAGGTACTTCAGACAGCAGAGGAAGCTTGCATTATTCCACTCCCGGCAGCGGAAGGCAAATTACAGAGCTGCGTGGAGGAATCTGATCAGACCTAAATGAAACAGTCGTTGTCGCCCCCGACAGACTGCTATGATGATGATGATGATGATGATGATGATGTTCAGTATTACAGGTGAGTCCTGGATTTTTATGGCTATTTTTGTGCCACACAGAAGTTTGATAAGGGAGTCGACTGTCTTGAACATCTCGGAGGGAGAAAAACGCCTTGTGGGTAAAACCAGGTCTGTGGTGGTCCACTCCCAGTTACACGGGGTGAGATTGGACATCCTGGCAGATAAACACATCTGTCGCAAGGTCTGTGGTGGACTTTTGCCAGTCGGTGCATCGTGACATGCACTACACAAAGAGCAGAAATAAACAAACCTATCATCTGGTCAGTCACTGCAACAGATACTGGAGTCAGTTTAATACCTCTATCTGCCAAGAATGTGTTGCTAGTCCAGCAAAAGCTAGCGGTACTCAAATGCTTTGCAAGCAGTTTCATGAATTGGTCAGTCAGAGAGCAACTCATACCGGCTCAGCCATCCCCCAGGTTAACAAGGTCAGGAATTCCTGGCAGCAGAAGGTGAATTACAGAGCTGCCTGGAGGAATCTGATCAGACCTAAATGAAACAGTCATTGTCGCCCCCGACAGACTGCTATGATGATGATGATGATACTGTGATACATTTTTTGAGCTGTATCGCCCAGCCCTAACCTGAACTATTCGTCTGGTATACTAATCATCAAATGTCAAAACCAAGGAATAAATAGTGAAAGTTACAGAAGGAAGAAGGCTGCACAGAGTTCAGGAAGAAGTTGATACAGGTGGTGGCAAGGAAGAATTACTAGAGGACTGGGAAAGTACAGCAAAAGCAGTGAGGGAATTCACGTGAAAGGTATTTGCGTATCCTCTGGATAGAGGAAAGAAGACAAGGAGATGGTATTTATTTTAACAATATTTTCCTTTGAAGAAAAATTGTTTGAAAAATATATTAAAACAATCTCATTGACCAATGAGCAACCTCAGGGGTGACCTGCCATCGGAGTGCTGCTGCAGGTACTTTGGTTTTCACTGTAACCAGTAAGCCTTATCGATAAAAATAATCATCAAATTTATAACTAAGGAGGTTTTTACAGAGTGAAACAGAGCCCTAAAATGATGCTTACATTTGCTGAATGATGAGAAAAACCACTGTGGAGCAGCTGAAATAAAAACATTTTAAATCCAGTTATGCACAGCTCCTAAGCTTGCATAACATCACACCACCCTTTTTTCTTAGTTGTAGGCTAATCCTTTTCTAAAAGTTATGACTGAAGACTGCTTATCAAATATCCTAACCAGCTGTCAGTAAATCAGATTTTTTTTTTATTGGCTGCAGTGTACACAGGTTATTTATTTATGACTCACTCATTCTTTTTTAAAAAAGTATTTTTTTTTTGGAGGGACAATCTGGCATTTACAGTTGTAGTTTTTTAATTAAAAGTCCCTCTGAGTAAAATTTCTACTTGCCATCAGTTAGTTATAACAGCAGTTTTCACACCTTCAGTGGTGTGCACGAGCAGTTGTTTCTGTGACATTTTCGTTATAACAGATTATAATAGGTCATGAGCGAATATTTACAACCCCGTCTGTCACCTTGATGGACAGTAATAAATTCTAGTGCAACCTCTGGTTCAAGCATACTTCTAATTTTTCCCTGACCATGCCACATTTTACTCCTTCACAACATGTTCCTATCACATTTGAAGTAAGGCAATTCTGTTTGCAATACATCCTCACTAGGGTAGTCAGGAGAAAATTTTGAACATGCTCAACATTTTGGACCATCCTTCCCATCTATGCCCATCCGTGGGGTTCTTACTCAGATTGTATTAAGTACGTATCTACAAGGTCTATTTGGTTCCCACTCAGTTTTACCCCATTCTGTCAAATTTTCCAGAACATACTGAGATCTACTTTGGTGTGCTATGTCTAAGGACAGAGATGGTAGTGTACTAATGAGTGAGGAGAGTGTGTTGAGAAGGTAGAAGGAGTACTTTGAGGAGCTGAAGAATAAAAAAAATGAGAGAGAGAGAGAGAGAGAGACTTTGACTTTTTAAAAAAAGCTTTTATTGCACACTTCAAAAAAATGTAAGCACACCAACATCATTCCTCCAAGTGTGTCACATTGGAAAAAGTGCAAACTGAAATGTTCCCCCCCCCACACACAACACAGAGCAGTCCCTGCAGTCCACCTATTCAAAGATCCAGTTCTGTGACAGTCAATTACAGTCAATTAAATGTCATATACAAGTCTGTTCAAACAATATCCCAAAAATGTGTGAAACAGGCAGAGGATCGACCGCCATTCATTCCTCCTGTCGGGCGCGCTTGACCGGCGTTCCCCCTGCTGCTTTACGCAGGGCTGTCAGGTGTTTCTTGAGGCGATAACGCTTCCTTTCATCCAGGAGGTCAAGACCAACCTGCCTTCTTAGCACATCCACAGACTTAATTAATTTATCAGTGTCACTGAAGTAGTCGGCGACCCTAATGGCTTTGTTATAGGTTGCGTCCAGAAATGCATTTATTTCTTCCAGTGAATACAAACTCGTGTTTGTACTGCATTTTGCCTCAATAGACTCAGCATTAGACACAGTGTCGTTCTCAGATTCCATTTCCTCGTCAGCACCACTCAGCTGACTGCATGGTTCTCCCGGGCCAGTGGATTCATCATGGGCCACATTTTCCTGGACACCACCCTCAGCAGCTGACTGTCGCTGTTCCATCCCCCGCTGTGTAACGGTAGCAGCCGCCGGAAGCACAGCCGCTGATGTCACACAGCGAGATTCTGACGCACCATCAGGTCGGTGCTCCGTCCCCTCCTCCGAAGCGGCAGCAACTGGCGGAGGCACAGGCGCTGACGTCACACAGCGAGATGATTGTGACGCACCATCAGGTCGGTGCTCCGTCCCCTCCTCTGGAGCGGTAGCAGCTGCCGGCGGCACAGCCATTGACGTCACACAGCGAGATGATTGTGACCCACCATCAGTGACCTTTTTGGCGACATCACCATCCACGCTCCCGACCGCAAGCTGGGCCGCGGGCGGCGCAGCCGGGCCGTCCACAGACACAGCGGCAGAGTCCGGAGCTGAGGCAGCGTGAGCGGAGGCCACACCGCCGTCCGCAGCTGCGGCGTGAGTGGAGGGCTCGCCACCGGCACCATCCACGGCCCCATCAGGGCCCTCCGCCCGCTGCCTGTGCGGACAAGCGAACCGTTTATGGCCCACGTCTCCACATTCAAAACATTTCATCTGTCCCGAGCTCGCATACACCATGTAAGATCCATCCCCGTGCTTGACCCTGAAGGAGACTTCCAGAGTCTGAGTGGGCGAGTCGAGAAACATGAACACCTGTCGCCTGAGTGATTTCACATGTTTGAACTTGGCGGCCTTGCATCCCAAAGGCAGAGTCGTAAACGGGCCCACAAACTTCCCAAATCTGTGGAGCTCCGTCGCCAGCTGCTCGTCAGTGATGAAAGGTGGAACACCTGAGACGGTGATTCTCGTTGATGGGACAGATAAGGGGGACACCTGTACATATGTTTCCCCGATAACCACACCGCTTACAATCAGGGTGTGAACATCGTCTTCAGCCGCCAGAAACACAACCACAGCTCTATTCATTCGGGAAGCAAAGCAGACCGCGTCAGGGCCCACCTGCTCGGCCAGAGAGAGAGAGAGAGTTTTGAGTTTTAAAAAATCCCTTTATTGTACAATTCAAAAATGTAAGATCACCGATACCATCATTCCACCAAGTGTCTCACATTTCAAAAGTGCAAACATAACTCATCCCCCTCTCCCACAGAACACAAAATATTCCCTACAGTCCATCTATTGGTGAATACCTTCAAATTGTCCACCATTTTATAGTAAGAGTACTCCACCTGGAGTCTGGCTTTTAACAAAGCCTTGAAAACAAACACAGGATCCACATTGCCAGTGTTAGTAGTCCGATTTTTCCTTGTCAGCCAGATGGCAAGTTCAGCAGTACCAGATAGGAAGTTCATCAAAGTGTGCACAGACCTCTTTGCCACTTTATACTTTGGACCGTAAATGAACAAACCAAAAGAGAAACATTCACCCAAATTATGAAACCACACTTTCAGAAGATCAAAAAAGCCAGATAAACAAAAACACTGAACAAACAAATGCTCCAGGGTCTCAACTTGGGAACAAAACAAACATTCCTCCCCCACATTAGAATCCAGGTGTGCTCTGTATTTATTCGTAGCTATTGCCCCATGTACAATCCTCCACTGGAGATCCGCCGTCCGTTTCTCAATAGGGAGCTTGTACATGGACCGCCAGCTGCCTTTCGGGGAGAATACCGGCCCCAAAACCCCCGCCCACTTCGACTCTTTCACCTCGGTCAGAGAGCGCAGATTCAGAACTTTCACACAGATGTGATACACCATCTTCTTCCCTACAAATTGGAACTTGCCCAGACGAGGATTTACGAAGGACAGCAGGTGATCGTCCCCCTCCTGCCACTCTCCCACAGCTGGACTTATGGAAAGAGCAGGAAAGTTGGACACAGTGTCCTCATCCCATTGATAGGAAAGAGTGCGGTTTTCCGCAAACGCTCTAAGTGGTCGTGGCAGGGCAGCACACACTTCCTTCACCACCCTATGCACCAGTCTGTCAGATGTAATGTTGGCACTCCGCCCCAGTGTTTCTATCGACGTGGTTGACATCTTCATAAGATGGCCAAGCTTGGTACAGCCTGCCTCTCTTAAACAAGTTCTCAGACTAACAGATTGCAGCACTTGAGTGTCCATGAATTGATTGAAAGAGAGAGAGAGAGAGCGCGAGCAGGGTGGATGAAGGAGAGAGAGTGAATTGGGAAGTGCAGAGGATTAGCAAGGCAGAAGTGAGAGCAGCTATGAAGAAGATGAAGAATGGTAAGGCGGTTGGTCCAGATGACATACAGTACCTGTGGAGGTATGGAGATGCTCAGGAGAGATGGCGGTGGACTTTTTCACCAGCTTGTTTAAAACAATTTTGGAGAGTGAGAGGATGCCTGGGGAATGAAGAAGTGTAGTGGTCTTCAAGAATAAGGATGATTCTTAAGAGGCATAAAGTTGATCAGCCAAACTATGAGGATATGAGAAAGTTGTTGAAGCTAGGTTAAGAAGATAGGTGAAAATCAGTGAAGAGCCGTACGGTTTCATGCCAAGAAAGAGTACTACAGATGCAAACTGTAAAATATTCATCAAATTAAGCGGATCGCCTGAAGAATGCAGGATATAGAGACCATACCAATTCGTTGTTCTTGAAGTCACATGTCATAAAGTTCATCGATTTAGTTAAATTTAAGACGGCACAAGTAATGTACAGGGCAATTAACAATCAACTCCCAACTAATATACAAAAAATATTTAAAAAAGAGACAATGATCATAATTTGAGAGGAGACTTAAACTTCACAAAACCCAAGATACGTACAACCAAGAAAAGTATGTGCATATCTGTCTGTGGGGTGGATTTGTGGAACAGTCTGGAGCCGGAACTGAAACTATGTACAAACAGAAATCAATTTAAAAAGAGGTATAAGCACCATTTGTTGAAAGGATATATGTTAGAAGGGTAGAATTTATATGTACGATTCATTATGTTCACTCTGGGACATTATGGGACACTATGGAATGGTGGGTGGGACAGCACTGTGTGTATCTGTGTCGTTTGAGACTGGTTTTGAAATATAGACTTCATTGTATGTTAGAATGGACAGGTGTTAATGTTGATCTGTAAAAAATACAGTAAATTGTTTACTTGGGGTATTAAAGGTAGTAATTTGTATAAAATTCACATGGGTGTATCGATGGAAAAGAGGAGTTGGAATTAATAAGTGTTCACTTCTTCCTTCTCCCTTTCGAACAGTGTATACTGTAACTTTATTGCATTTGCTATTTGCTTGTTTTTTGTTATATTTTTTTGTGTTCGAAATAAACTATCTATCTAGCTATCTATCTATCTATCTGCAATGCTTGCTTTAAGAGTGTTGGTGGAGAAGTATCAAGAATGTCAGGAGTTGTACGGTGTCTTTGTAGATCTAGAGAAATCATATGATAGGGTGTCAAGAGAGGAAGTGTGGTACTGTATGACAAAGTCAGGAGTGACAGAGAAGTATGTGAGGGTGGTACAAGACATGTATGGGGACAGTGAGATGGTGGTGAGGTGTGCTGTAGTAGTGATGGATTGATACAAGGTGGGGGTAGGATTACATCAGGGACCAGCTGAGCCCCTTCTTTTTCGCCCTTGTCCTGTCAGGCAGCTAGGTGAGCAGAACAGAAATCTGTTTCCCTTATTGTGCCAAACAGATTTCCTTTGTCAAAAGAAACTTTATACAGTATATATATATATATATATATATATATATATATATATACACAGTATATATATATATATATATATATATATATATATATATATATATATATATATATATATATATATATATATATATATACGTATATATACGTATATATACTATATATATATATATATATATATATATATATATATATATATATATATATATATATGTACTGCTCTTGTAATAATGTTTAATACTTCACTCTATAAATTCACGAAATCTCTGTCTTGATCTTTGTTGTCTTTGTCTTTGTCTGATCTGTCATGATCTTTGGCTGTGACACATCACAGCCAAAGATCATAGGACCGCCTATGATGTTCCTATGATGTCTGCATGATGTCCTATGATGTTCCTATGTATAACGACTCCTTATGTGTGAAATGTCCAATGATGTTCCTATGTAACAAAGGCAGGCATCACTCATGATCATAGGACTCGCTATGACATCATCAAAGATCAAACGCAGGCATCACTCACAATCATAGGACTCGCTATGACATCAGCAACGATCAAATGCAGGCACCATAGGATTCACTATGACATCATCAAAGATCATAGGACTCACTATGACATCATCAAAGGTCAAAGGCAGTCATCAATGAACGAGTGCTGACGTGCTTGCTTACACCCTTGCTTACACCTGCTTTCTATGGGCATGCAGAAATACTTGCTTACACTTGGTTTCTACGGGCATGCATGGGTATGCACGGCCATGCACAGGTATGCACTAGTTATTTAAACTGTTCCACCCATGAAGGACCCAACCGGGGTGGGGGGGGGAGACAGACAAAGAAGACAAACTAACAACTGAAACAAACAAAAGGCAGACTGTTTCTTCCACTGAAGAGGTCTCAACACGAGTCTGGTATCTGGACCTGTTAAAGAAGAGACATATGTTTGTGTGCATATGTGTGTATGTGTGTGTGTGTATGAGAGTGCACGCAAAATAAACGTGTGAGTGTGAGTGGTTTTTCAGGAAACATACAAAGAGGGTGGCCAGTCACAGCAACTACCCCCCTCCCCCCCTTCCCCTTGGAAACCCAGAGCAAGCAGGACAATGCCACCAACCCCCACAGAGCACAAATGTCCAGAGGCTAACAAGCCCCAGGACAGCCAGGCAGCTGCCCCAGGAGGGACAGCCGAGGGAGGCCCACGCCCCCGGACTGGCCAACCCCCGCCCCCCCAGCAGGGCCAACACCAGCCTTCAGGCCCCAGGTGCTGGGGAGGCCAGTGCCCCCTTCCCCCGGGCCGGAGACTGCTAGCACCCCCAGCACAAGCCCCCTCAGTCACCCCCACAGTGGGTTCTCCCCCACCCTAGCGCCACCGCTGCACACCCCAGGGACCCCACACCCAAAAAAGGCAGCAGCAAGGCACAGGGGCCCCATGCCCCCCCCCCATCCAAGGGAGCCCACGCAGCCAAAAGGCACTACCCCCTCAATCCAGCGCCTCCCGACCAGCACATACACCCATTCCCACGCACTCATACCCTCATGCTCTCATACACACCCACTTGCACCCACATGCACTCACTCACTCTCGCTCGGCCTCTCCTCCACACAATCCACACTCACACTCCCGGACCCACCCACTCTCTTCCGCTCCTGTACCCACTCAGTCTCACTCCCACTTCCACTTGCCCTCAGAGTTACCCACAATCACTCATGTTCACTCATATACACACTCTCACTCACGCTCTGACCTACCATTCGTGTTCTCCCCCACACACTCACCCACACTCATTCATCCTCATTACTTCAGGTGCCCGCGGTGCAGAGGCAGCGAGCATGAACGTGTATCAGCGCCCGGCAGCGGCCGGGGAGACCGCCCATGCAGGCCAGCAGCCACACCCCTGCTGACCTGCCCCAGGGCAACCGCGGCCACAGAAGCAGACCACCACCCCCAATGCCCACCCGAGCGACTGATCAGTGGACCACCGCAAGTGCTCCAAGATGCCACCCGACATGCAAAGTGCCACACGAAACTGACCCACCATCACCATATCCACTCATCACTCTCTCACTCTCACTTAGTCTCTTGTTCAATCACTCTCTCACACCCTTGTGTGCATCTATTCATTCAGCAGCACCCAGGGATTTTGACATGACGGGCCTCAGGCCTCCTGCTGGGCCCCCAGGCCCCAGGCAGAAGGAGGGCAACAAGGGTGGAGGAAGACCCCCACATCCCCTCCCCCATACACAAATCATGACGGGTGTGTGTTAGTTGTGTGATGTGACTGTGTGCAGGTGTGTGAACTACCAGAGTGCAGTTAAAATTGGGGGGATGGTGGTTGGAACACCGCTAGCCACTGCTATAGGCAGCGGGGAGCTGAGCCCCTTCTTGTTGACAGACAAGATTAGTTTAGTTTATTGGTTTATTTGTCAAGGACCATGTACAGAAAAAAAACCCCCCATTAAACTCAGGGTAAAGATGCTCTGTATCAGATTATAGCATTCTCACCTTCTCATTCTCACCTTCCATCTGTAGTCTCTGAGATCAAGCAGGAGTCTCGTGGACCGTGACGTTTGCAACATTGTGATCTGTAGTGATACTCCTGGATATGAGTATCTCTCCTGGATACGAGTATAAACTATCCGGTTGCAAAGCTTCTGCTAAAGGACAGAATGGGGTTACCTTGAATTGCAACTACCCCCAGGTCACCCTTGGGCAAGATGTAGTACCTGTGAGCTTCCCTTGCTGGGGTATAGCTCCATTGCCTTGTGGAAAGATTATTTAGTCAAAGGCTAAGGGAACATACTCTAACAAGAAAAGACGCACTTGCTGGGGTAAAGCAGATGGAGCTCGACAGTCTTGGCAGGCCATCCATCTAGGGAGTTGCTCACCCGAACAACCCACAAAGACTGCTTCAGCGGACCAGGCGGAGGAAATCTTTCTTTGATTCAACGGCTGTGAAGGCAATGCAGCAACGCACTGTGGAGTGCGAAGGGCATGACAGAGTACACAAGAAGTTATGGCCATCCACTGCAGCCGAAGAAGCCCCCAGACGTAACAATCTTTTTGTGCCACTGGACCCGGACTTCTGAGGTCGAGAGAGTGGGATTGTCCCTGTGCAATGACTTTTCCACTATAATACCCTTCACGCACAGGTTACGTTGTGCACTACTCATCTTCTAAAGTCCTGCGGCGACGGGGGAATGGTGAAGCAACAGGTAGAGGTGACCACTGGCAGTTGTAGTCATGAACCTGCAGGTAGGCAGCCATGGACAAATGGTCACTCTTCTCTCTACCCAAAGCAGCGGAGAAGTTCGGCAGCATCCACGGCGACTGAGCAGCCCTCTTCAGGGGCAGCACTGCTCACCCTAGTAAGGGAGGGGCCTAGAAAAGGTGGCCTAAAAACTGCCTGCCCTACATGCATCTGGCCAGCTAGCCACGGTTGGCAGATCATCCACAAATGCAGTCGAAATCATAGCAGAAAAAGAAAAAGAAAGTTCCGTATTGGAACATGGAACGTCTGTACACTTACGGACAGACAGAAGACTGCTAGACCCCAGAAGAAAACGGCATTAGTTGGCAAGGAGCTAACACGCTACAACATCGACATTGCAGCCTTAAGTGAGACTAGGCTTGCAGAAGAAGGTTCTCTCACCGAACTTACCAGCAGCTATACCTTCTGGAAAGGGAAGGCACAGGCAGTGGACAGGATTCACGGAGTTGGCCTTGCTGTCAAGACATGTCTGATAAAATAGCTCCCAGACTTACTCATTGGAATCAATGAAAGGCTTATGAAGCTGCGCATACCCCTCAGCCACAAGCGCCACGCAACTATCATCAGCGCATATGCCCCAACCCTGACGAGCTCAGAGGAAACAATCGAGCAATTCTATGCTGACCTCAGTTCCACCCTGGGTGTTGTCCCCGCCAGTGACAAGCTCATACTGCTCGGTGACTTCAATGCCTGAACTGGTTGTGACTACAGTAGGTGGGAGGGGATACTTGGCAGACACGGCATTGGCAAGATGAACAGTAATGTCCTTCTGTTGTTGAGCAAGTGTGCAGAATATGACCTTGTCATCACAAACACGGTATTCAGAATGGCAGACAAATACAAGACTACTTGGATGCACCCCAGATCCAGACAATGGCACTTGATAGATTATGTCATTGTCCGTCAGCGAGATATCCAGGATGTTCTTGTCACCAGAGCCATGCGTGGAGCAGAATGCTGGACAGATCATAGACTTGTTCGCTCCACCCTGAAACTGCACATCGCTCCACACTATCCAAAGCACCCGAAGCTTGTCTGCTCTACCTTCAACACAGCCAAACTCCTGCAGCTTTTCCACCTGCATAAGTTCCAGGACAGACTGGATGAGAAGCTGTCTACTGAGGGACCACTGACTGGAGACCCAACCAAGAAGTGGAACCAGTTCAGAGAAGTGGTGACAGAGACAGCGAAGTCAGTGCTTGGCCCCAAGCGCTGGACCCATCAGGACTGGTTCGATGAGAACGACAGTGCCATTGAAGACCTACTTACCAAGAAAAACAGGGCATTCACAGAGTGGAAAAACGACCCAGGCTCCATCCCCAAGAGGGAGAGGTTTAAATCTTACCAGGCTCTAGCCCAAAGGGAGATCCGCAGGATGCATGACATGTGGTGGGAGAAGAAAGCTGAGGAGGTTCAAAGCTTCGCTGACTCCAACAACTCGAAGCAGTTTTTCAACTCCATCAAGTCGGTCTTCGGTCCTTTGAAATCTGGTTCCACCCCCTTGCTGTCAGCAGACGGATCCACCCTCATCAAGGACAAGGCTGACATCAACACCAGATGGAAAGAAAACTTCAGCCAACTTCTGAACCACCCTTCTTCAGTTGATCAATCTGCACTGGACCAGATCCCTCAACAGCCGGCCATCCAAGAACTTGACAACTCTCCTTCCCTGATCAAAGTCAGGAAGGCTATCAAACAGATGAGCTGTGGCAAAGCATCTGGCAAAGACAGCATTCCCACAGAAGTGTACAAGGCACTTAGCAAAGAGGCTCTACAGGCATTCCATACTGTTCTAACCAGTATTTGAGAAGAGGAGGTAATGCCAGCAGACCTGTGTGACGCAACGATTGTCACCCTGTACAAAAACAAAGGCTCCAGAGCAGACTGTGGGAATTACAGAGGCATATCCCTCCTCTCCATTGCCAGAAAAATCCTTTCCTGCATCATCCTGAACAGGCTGATCTCGACAGTCTCAGAAAAGAACCTTCTTGAGTCACAGTGTGATTTCCGTCCTGATCGCAGCACTGTTGACATGGTCTTTGCAGTGAGACAGATTCAGGAGAAATGCTCGGAGCAGAACACGAACCTCTACGCAGTCTTCATTGATCTAATGAAGGCATTCGACACTGTCAACAGAGATGCGTCATGGATCATTCTGGGAAAACTCGGCTGCCCAGTGAAGTTCACCATGCTCATTCTGTTGTTTCATGACAACATAACAGGAGAAGTTCTGTCAAACGGTGAACCATCTGAGAAATTCAGCATCTCCAATGGCGTGAAACAGGGCTGCATCCTCGCACCTGTATTGTTCAACCTCTTCTTCACGCAAGTGCTGTTGTGAGTTGTCAGAGACCTCGACCTGGGTATCTACAGTACATCAGATACCGTCTGGACGGATCACTGTTTGACCTGAAGCATCTTACAACAAAGACCAAGACACTGGAGAGGCTCATAACAGAAGCCCTGTTTGCTGACAACTGTGCTCTGATGGCCCACGAGGAGAACCACCTACAGTTAATTTTCGATAAGTTCTCCAAATCATCTAAGATATTCGGCCTGACAATCAGCTTCAGCAAGACAAGTCTTCTTCCTGTTGCAGTGTCCCCCAACAGCCAAGCATCACCATAGATGGCATATTGCTGAAGAATGTTGAAAACTTCAAGTACCTGGGCAGCACCATCTCATGCGACGGATCCATGAACAGTGAAATATCAGCAAGGATCCAGAAAGCAAGCCAGGCATTTGGCAGACTCCGTACCAAAGTCTTGCAGCACAAAGACATCCGTCTCTCCACCAAGTTCAAGGTGTATAGTGCTGTGGTCCTATCATCACTGCTGTATGACTGTGAGACATGGACCCTGTACCACAGACACATCAAACGGCTAGAACAGTTCCACACACACTCTCTGCAGTCAATCATGCGGATACGTTGGTAGGACCGCATTACCCACCAAGAGGTCCCCAACCGAGCAGGCCTTACAAGCATCAAAGCCAAGATCCTCCAGGCCCAGCTTCGATGGTCTGGTCATGTCATCTGCATGGATGAGTCCCGAATCCCCAGACAGCTCTTCTACGGAGAACTGGCACAGGGCAGTCGCAACCAGGGTCGCCCAAAGAAGAGGTTCAAAGACAACCTCAAGGCAAACCTCAAGTGGGCAGACCTCTAGCTGCGAGAGCTTGAGGCCACTGCAGCTGACAGAACTGCTTGGTGTGCTGCGATAAGGAGGTCCGTATCAGCATTTGAAGACGACCGCCGCCAATGCCTTGCAGCGGCACGAGATAGACAACACAGAACGTCTTCCATCGTTCTGACATCCGGGTTCCACGCTCAACCTGCAACCAACTGTGCGCTTTTTGACTTCGACCTCCGAAGCCACATGCGCATCCACAGATGACTGCACAACATGTCATTCTCGGCTCCTGAGAGACTACCAAGAAGAAAAAAATCTGTAGTGACAGAAGCAAGAAGGTGGAAGAGAACGTAGAGAAGTGGAAGTATGCACTGGAGAGAAGAGGAATGAAAGTCAGTAGAAGCAAGACAGAATACAGACATGGACAAAATTGTTGGTACCCCTCTGTTAATGAAAGAAAAACCCACAATGGTCACAGAAATAAATTGAATCTGACAAAAGTGGTAATAAATAAAAAGTCTATGAAAATTAACCAGTGAAAATAAGACAATGCTTTTGAACTGTGGTTCAACAGAATTATTTTAAAAAAACAAACTCATGAAACAGGCCTGGACAAAAATGATGGTACCCTTAATATTTTGTTGCACAACCTTTTGAGGCAATCACTGCAATCAAACGATTTCTTTAACTGTCAATGAGACTTCTGCACCTCTCAGCAGGTATTTTGGCCCACTCCTCATGAGCAAACTGCTCCAGTTGTCTCAGGTTTGAAGGGTGCCTTCTCCAGATGGCATGTTTCAGCTGCTTCCACAGTTGTTCAATAGGATTTAGATCAGGGCTCATAGAAGGCCACTTTAGAATAGTCCAATGTTTCGCTCTTATCCATTCTTGGGTGTTTTTAGCTGTGTGTTTTGGGTCATTATCCTGTTGCAAGACCCATGACCTGCGACTGAGACCAAGCTGTCTGACACTGGGCAGCACATTTCTCTCTAGAATACCTCGATAGTCTTGAGATTTCATTGTACCCTGCACAGATTCAAGACACCCTGTGCCAGATGCAGCAAAGCAGCCCCAGAACATAACAAAACCTTCTCCATGTTTCACAGTAGGGACAGTGTTCTTTTCTTGGTATGCTTCATTTTTGCATCTGTGAACATAGAGCTGATGTGCCTTGCCAAAAAGTTGCAGTTTTGTCTCGTCTGTCCATAAGACATTCTCCCAGAAGCTTTGTGGCTTGTCAACATGCAGTCTGGCAAATTCCAGTCTGGCTTTTTTATGATTTGTTTTCAACAGTGGTGTCCTCCTTGGTCGTCTCCCATGAAGTCCACTTTGGCTCAAACAACGACGGATGGTGCAATCTGACACTGATGTACCTTGACCTTGGAGTTCACCATGAACGTGTTTAGAGGTTGTTCTGGGCTCTTTTGTTACCATTCGTATTATCCGTCTCCTCCTGCGGCCACGTCCAGGGAGGTTGGCTACAGTCCCATGGATCTTAAATTTCTGAATAATATGTGCAACCGTAGTCACAGGAACATCAAGCTGCTTGGAGATGGTCTTATAGCCTTTACCTTTAACATGCTTGTCTATAATTTTCTTTCCAATCTCCTGAGACAACTCTCTCCTTTGCTTCCTCTGGTCCATGTTTAGTGTGGTACACACCATGTCACCAAACAGCACAGTGACTACTTGTCACCCTTTAAATAGGCCGACTGACTGATTACAAGTTTGTAGACACCTGTGATGTTAATTAGAGGACACATCTTGGTTGAACATGTCCCTATGGTCACATTATTTTCAATCTTTTCTAGGGGTACCATCATTTTTGTCCGGACCTGTTTCATGAGTTTGTTTTTTAAAGTAATTCTGTTGAACCACAATTCAAAAGCATTGTCTGATTTTCATTGGTTAATTTTCATAGAATTTTTATTTATTACCGCTTTTGTCAGATTCAAGTTATTTCTGTGACCATTGTGGATTTTTCTTTCATTAACAGAGGGGTACCAACAATTTTGTCCACGGCTGTATGAATCAGGAGTAGGTTTTCAATACTGAGATCATTTATGTGCAAATCTACTCCTAGATTTCATGAATGAGACCCTAAAAGCATAGTGTTCTGTTGGGATATTTTGGTACAATGAGGCCTTTAAGGTAAGATGGAGACAGAATATGTAGAACTTTATACATAAGTTGCAATGTGGATTTTAAATTTTCGTTTTTATAAGGAGCCAGTAGAGGAAGGGGAGCTTTGTTTTCAGTGCCTGTCAATAGTCATGCTGCAGTGTTTTATGTTAATCATTCATTCTAGCCTGCAATTTCCTTTCATGTTAAAAGTCACCACCTAAACATCATCTGAACAGTTAACACCTAAATGTCTTGTGTGTTTACACACACACACACACACATATACGTACATTTCTATTGTATCTGGAGGAATCAAAGTGAAACAATGTATGACACGAAAAGCAATTATTTCCATGCTGTTGAAAGTATTGACAGAGATAACTGAGAAAAGTGCCCAGGGAGCGCAGAAAAAGAAGAGGGAGTGTTCTGCGTGGGAGGAAGTCATGGAGATACATTATGGTGAGAACAAAAAAAATGAAGAAAAAAAAGAAAGAAATGGAGGAAGAAAAGAACATGAAAAATCCTGCTGCATCTTCTGTCATGCTTAAATCCATCTGCCATCACATCCTATCGACACCCTGTGACAGATGCTTTCTCAATGCAATGCTCCAGTGGCAGACAGACATACCATAAAGCAAACAAATTATTACACCATCACACCCTCACAGTGAAGTAATAGAAACCTTGCCTGTCTCCAGCACTGGCAAACATAAAAATGTCTTTCTTTGTGGTTAAAATGGGGTCGTGAGTAGCCTTGTGAAGTGCTACTGCTCTTCTTTTAAAAATAATCTGAAATGATGAGAAACTGCCCAGCTGGATGAACATGGGGGTGTAATGACTCACTCTATTCTGCAGCTTATTCATCACAAATTTTAGAGGACATGAGAAAGCCTTTGTGGTAACCCCTACTTCAGCAGCATCTATTAAAACTGCAAACTTTGTAATGGACTGCAACAAAACTGCTGCCTTTATTGATCTTTTATCCCCAAATGCATTTATATAAGGAATTGTGGTTAATTTGCTGTGCACAGCAAGTCAGTTTTAACCAGGGTTCTTTGTCTTGGCTCTAATAACCGCTCATTATCCACTGCACCTGACCTGGGTTACATTTTAAATGATTGTTTATCTATAAAGCCAGGGCCATCCAAAAATGTCAATACACTGGCTTATCCAAATGATACCCTTCTATACATCCTATTTGATAATCATATTTTAAAAAATATGTAATAATGCCAAAGCTTATCCTGAACCTGCAACATACCCCAACTAAACTCCTCTTTCTTATGCTTGTTCTTATGCTTGTTTCTGGTCTGGTCTTACTGCTGCTTGTAACAACAAACCATGAATTTGTCATATTTTTGGAATTTTTTATAGCATTTCCCTGGTTTTGTGTTTGTACAGCCTACATCAGTGGTCTGCAACCAGGCTCTAGGGCCACATGTGGCTTTTGTAGCTATAACAGTGGCTCCTGATAGCTCTAAAGAAAAACGTTACAAGATTTTTACCTTAAAATAATATTTCCAAAATCATTTTGATGACACATCAACCTCTGACTGGGTGAATGTCACTTCCACCATAGCCTCTACGGGCCTGTATTGCCTGCAACAGTGCTATGTAACTTTGTTGTTCAGGTCGGACCACTGAAAAGACTACAACTGGCATGTTTTACTGCCTCTATCTCAGTAGCTAATAACAGAGCAGGCTCTTCAAACCTGGGCCAAGGCCCGCATCCAGACCCAGTCACAAATCATTTTGGACCTGAATGTGATTGTCAACATTTCATATGCGCACTGAGCAATACCTCTGTTATATACTCACTCAACTTTGAGGGTAATAACTAAGAATAATGAGACAGGAGACAAGAGTATCGGTACGGCTGTATTCAGGTTCTTTGCATAACACAGGACAGAGAATTTTCGTAGCTTACGCACGTAATGTAGGAGAAGGATGTAAACATTATGGTGGCCCTGAAAGGACAAACGCGAACTGTCAATACATATCCCTCCCCCTTTACTTTTGATGTCCTTCTGAACAAAAGTAAACATTTTTGATGTTAGCAACTTAGCTTATCCATTCTTGAGTCTAACAAATATTATGCAAGAACTTCAACAACTTTGCATACACTAAGGAAAAGAGAGGGTAGACTGCTTCTCTCCCGACTGTACCCTGGGCATTTTTCTGCCCTAATATCACGGGTCAGTTCCTAACTACAATGACAGTCTACTTGGAGGTTGTCTGTTTCTCTTGGGATAGGTACAACCTGCAGGCAAGTCGGTAGCAATATCTTTACATGGAAACTGGAAATGTTCAGGTCTGGGAGAAGCGATGCTCGGTGTCAACACCTGTGCAGGCTCAGAAGTCCCTATGACCATGTTGCTTCCTGGGGAATGTTTTGGTGGCTCTTCAGGTGTTGAGCACAGTTCTGAATACATCTCCTGCAGTGGACCAGGTGATATTGGTTCAGGTGAGGGCTTCTGAAACCCAGATGAGTGGAGTAATTGATCAACGTGTCTTCTCCATCACTCTATCACTCTATAAATTTAAGAAATCTGTGTGTGTGTGTCTGTCACGATCACAGGACATCATAGGACAGCCTATGATGTTCCTATGATGTCTGTATCATAGGACAGCCTGATGTTCCTCTGCTTTGATGTCTTTATTTTTTTTACTTTTTTTTTTGTTACTTGTTTTGTACCCGTAGGTAGATTTGTTTTGCAGTCTGGTGACAAGCCACCAGCTGCCGGTCGCTGCGTGCGCAAGCGCCCCGTATCCCTAACCTGCATGTTTTTAGCATGTGGGAGGAAACCGGAGAAATCCCAGAGTAAACCCATGCAACACGGGGAGAACATGCAAACTCCACACAGATCACGGTTGGTCGGGGGCAGGGATCGAACCCACGATCTCATGATCCCCGCGATCCCCCGGCCGAGGGTAAACTGTGCTGCCACAGTGCTAACCACTGCACCACCGTGCAGCCCCGTGTATGATGTCATACACAGTGATGGCTGCCTTCCTCTGCTTTCATGGCTTTATGATGTCATATACAGTGATGCCTGCCTTCCTCTGCCTTCATGCCTTTATGATGTCATATAGATCATGATGTCTTATGCCTGCCTTGATGTCTTTATGATGTCATATAGACCATCCCTCACCTGTTGGTTGCAACATCTGTGATTGGTGCCAATGCTGGATGCACGATCCTGATTCCACAAATCACACTCACACCATCTGAAAGCATGTTTCCATTCACCTTGCAACGTAAACAGTTTACATCTGTGATTGGTGTCAATGCTGGATATTCTCCCCTGATTCCACCAATCACACTCACACCATCTCACATGTTTCCATTCACCTTGCGACGTAAACAGTTTCCACTAAGACCCTGCTTTGCCATGACTGTGAATAAGTCACAGGGCCAGTCTTTACAGCACGTTGGTGTTTTCTGCACAACAGATTTCTATGTTGCTGTGAGCAGAGTTAGCAGATCAAGCAGTCTTCATATCATATTCTTGCTCAAGATGAAGAATCTAAGCAAAAGTGTCGCTTTCTGAGCAATGTTTTTAAAGAGGTGCTAACACAGTAAAAATGTGTAACCATGAAGAATGGCAGTCTACACTACAAATGTGTAAAATGCCAAGCAGAGCACTTATTTTATCCGGGTGCTCCGGTTTCTTGGTTTCTACAGGCATGCATGGGTCTTCCTGAACAGGGTCGAAAGCCACTTCAGGCTTTACAGCGCGTTGGTGTTTTCTGCACAACATATTTCTTCAGACACGGCCAATTCTACGTTGCAACGAGCAGAGTTGGCAGATCAAGCAGTCTTCATATCGTATTCTTGCTCAAGATGAAGAAGCCAAGAAAAAGTGTCGCTTTCTGAGCAATGTTGTTTTTAAAGAGGTGCTGACACAGTAACAAAGGGTAACCTTGAAGAATGGCAGTCTACACTACAAATCTAAAAAATGCCAAGCAAAGCACTTATTTTATCCGGGTGCTCCAGTTTCTTGGTTTCTACGGGCATGCACAGATCTTTCTGAACACGGTCGAAAGCCACTTTTTGCTCAGATCTATTTTCATGATCCTGTCCATGAACTGAAATTACGACACACCTATCCCTCAACCAGTGGTCTGAACGAAGAAGAAGAAGACCCACCACATGGACAGCAATAAAGTGAGGAGAACTGCTGCACGTCACAAAAGATGCCATGAAGATAAAACACCTCAGGTTCAAGCAGTACGCTGCAGACATGACTGTGAACAACACAGCCGTTTGAGACAGGAGGAGACCCTACTGTCAACGATAGCCCTCACGAGCCATCAATAAGACGCCGGATGCCAGCCGATGAGTTTGCATAATTCATTAACAATAGACAAATGACAAAATAATGAGCCACGAGGGGCAAAAATACAACTAAGGCTATGACTCAGACGCAGAATACAGAGACTCAGGAAATACACTTACTGTGCGGGAGACGAACGATAGACGAATGATTGACGAATGATCGACGAGGTTGCAGCCCGGAGTAACCACAGCTGCTCCCTTAAATAGGGCACCACCAATAATGAGGCAGTAATCAACAGAATGTAGATCAGCTGTCACAGCGCACTCAGCTCTGACAGCCGAAGTCCTGCCGTGACGCTGTCATAATAAAGGCCCTGGAAGGCCATAAGGAAAACACGGATTAACGGGGAAAATACTAGATGATCCGAGCGCAGACAATATCAACGCTCAGACCATGACACCTTCAGCAATGGGCATGCAGAAATACTTGCTTATACTTGGTTTCTACGGGCATGGACGGGTATGCATGGGTATGTACTAGTATGAGACGATCACTAGTTTCCACCGTGTATGAAACAGGGTCGGTTTTTGCAATTACTGTCACAAGCGTCCACTTTTCTCCTTTGGTGTAGTTTCGGGCAAGGACCATCTCACCCACTGTAAAACTCCAAAGCTTTGCCTTAGCTTGCCTCTCCGCCTGAGCTATCTGTTGAAGATGTACAATCTCCTTTGTCTTCTGGGGTCTCAACAGATTGAGTCAAGTGCAAATCTGTCTCTGAAACATAGCTGAAGCTGGAGACACCTTGGTGGTTGCGTGAGGTGTGTTTCAATATGACAGTAGAAAAGCATTGAGACGTCTGTTAAGAGATTGCATACCTTGAGAGAATGCGAGAGCTTGTTTCATAGTCTGTATAAATCTCTCGGTGAGCCCATTTGTCCGGGGTGATATGGCGCAGACTTGATGTGCTGAATACCATTCTCCTCCATGAATGTGTTGAACTCTTCAGACACTAGCTGTGAGCCGTTATCACTGACAAGTTGTTGTCGTAGACCAAAATGACAAAAGATCGACCTAAGCTCTTCAATAGTTCTCTCAGAGGAAGTGCTTTTAATCACAGCAGCCTCAGGCCATTTGCTATGAGCATCGACTACCACTAAGAACATATGGTTCTCCACTGGCCCCACGAAGTCGATATGAACTCTTGGCCATGGTTCTTCTGGCCAGACCTATGGATGTAATGGAGACAATTGTGGGAGGTTCCTCAATTTCTGGCAGGCAGAGCATGACTTTGCTTTCTCCTCTATAACTGCATCAAGGCCTGGCCACCAGAAATAGCTGCATGCAATCTCTTTCATCCGTACCACACCACAATGTCCCACATGGCGCTCATTCAGCACTTTTTCTTAGTAGTGGTGGAATGATTACACGGTAGCCCCACAGTAGGCACCTGGCTTGAACTGAAAGCTTATTTCTTCTCACCATATAAGGTTTTAAGTTCACTGTCATTTCTCCCCTCCTTCTATGGGTGACAATGTCCATAACTTCAGCCATGACTGTCTGAATGACTGACTGACTGTTCGTGTGTACTTCTTCACATCTGCCAAAGTTACTGGAGCAATAGAAACTTCTTTAAAGTAGAAAATTTCTGCTTGAGTAAGCTCAGGGTGTTTTACTGATAATGGGAGCCTAGAAAGTCCATCAGCATTCCCATGCTGTTCTGATCTCCTATACTTTATGTCATATTGGTGGGCTGACAACAGCAGAGCCCATCACTGCATACGACTGGCTGCAAGCAACAAGATGCCTGAGGACCAAAAATAGTGGTCAGAGGTTGATGATCTGTCAGTAGTGTGAATTTTCTGCCAAAAAAGATACCAATGAAATTTCTTCACACCAAATACAATTGACAGTGCTTCACACTCAATCTGCGCATAATTCCTTTCAGCCTTACTCAAAGTTCGTGATGCGAAGGCGATAGGCCTCTCTTCACCTGATGGCATGACATGTGGCACCACTGCACCTACCCTGTAAGGTGAAGCATCACATGCTAGCTGAAGTGGCAATGTGGGGTCAAAATGGATAAGAGCCTCAGATTGTGAAAGAGCCATTTTCACATCTTTGAATGCAGTTTCACATTCGTCTGTCCATTTCCATGTATTTGATTTGTTCAGCAGCTTGTGTAGTGGCTTCAGTCTGTTAGCAAGGTTAGACATAGTATGTCAATAAACCAAGGAACAATCTCAGTTGGCTCACATTTGCTGGGGATGGTGCTTCCACTATCGCTTTTACCTTGGATGGTGCTTTGTGGAGTCTATTGCTGTCTATCATGCGTCCCAAATACTCGACAGAAGACTTGAAAAATTCACATTTGTCTTTTTGGACTCTCAAACCATACTCTTCTAGTCCTTGCAATGTTGCATCGAAGCTTCTTAGGTGTGATTGTTCATCTGGTCCTGTGATGAGCAGATCGTCCAGATAACACTGGACCCCCTGTAGTCCGCTCAGAATTTGGTCCATCGCTCTCTGGAAAAGAGCAGGGGCTGAGGTAATCCCAAAAGGGAGCCTGCGATACCTATACAGACCCTTATGTGTTACAATAGTTAGCAGCTCTTGTGACTCTGTAGTCACGTGCATTTTGGAGATATGCCTGGCATAAATCTATCTTAATTCAATTCAATTCAATTCAATTCGACTTTATTTATATCTATACAATAGTCATCTCATAGCACTTTCAACTGTAGGGGAAACCCCCACAATTGCAGAAAGACCCCAGCAATCAGCCGAGCCCCTGTGAGCAAAACTGTATGTAAGCAGTTCATCAATCAGGTTTTTTTTTTTTTTTTTAATTTCCTCTTGTTTAAACCTTAAAAAAATCATTTCATTAGTGGGTCACTACATAATCTCAGTGGGTTGTTGTTCAGAGTGATGAGTACTATGAGTATGGTGCATTTTGAAATAACTTTACTGTTAAAATTATTAGTAAATTACAAAGTCGATAAAATCTGTACTGAGTGGTTAATTTCCTCACATTTGGATCCTCACAAAATCAGTTCCTTTAGAGGTCACAGAATAATTTCAGTGTGTTAGTGTTCAGACTGACCTACACTATGAGTGTGATGCATTTTCAAAAAAATTTACTGTCAAATTTATTAATAAATTAAACCCAAAATCCATTAAATGATAACAACAATTGGCACATTTCTTAAACTTTGAACCCTCATAAAATCATTTCCCTCAGTGGTCACAAAATAATTCCAATGTATTAGTGTTCAGACTGACCTACACTATAAGTCTGAGGCATTTTCAAAAAAATTTACCATCAAAATTATGAAAAAATGAAATACAAAATCCATTAAATTATCTATACCAACTGGCTCATTTCTGAAACTGACAGACAAACTGCTTACATACAGTTACAAGAGTTCAACATCCACACTGAGAGTTTGGAACATTTATTTTATATGTGAGGTTGTAAGTGGTTTTTGGAGTGATGTGCAAGGTTGGCTTCATTCCAAGAACATTATTATTTCTCCCTTAGCAGACACCACTATATTGTTTGGATTAAATTGTGAAAACAAGAAATTAGAATTAATGCGAAACAATTTGATTTTAATTTGTAAACATTTTATTCACTAGTGCATACCCGTAGAAACCAAGTATAAGCATGTATTTCTGCACACAGATAGACATCATGTAGCGAGTCCTATGATTGTTGACATCATAGCAACATCATCGGACATTATGCAGACATCATAGGCACATCATAGGTGGTCCTATGATCCTGACCCATCCATACCCGTAGAAGGCAAGTACAGTATAAGCAAGTATTTCTGCATGCCCGTTGCTGAAGGGCCTCCACCCGTCTCAGACGGCTGCGTTGTTCACAGTCATGGCTGCAACGTAGTGCTGGAACCTCAGGTGTTTCATCTTCACGGCATCTTTTCTGACATGCAGCAGTTCTCCTCACTGTATTGCTCTCCATGTCATGGAACATCATTGGCGACTCTATACTATGGTGTCTATGTGACGTCATGTAGGCATCATGTGATCATGACACACAGAGACACACAGACAAACTGACAGATACCTGTGCATGCCCGTACATACCCATGCATGCCCGTAGAAACTAAGTATAAGCATGTATTTCTGCATGTCCGTAGAAAGCAGGTATAAGCAAGGCATGCCTGCAACGTACTGCTGGAACTTGAGGTGTTTCATCTTCACAGCATCTTTTCTGACGTGCAACACAGTCATGCCTGGGAGGTACTTGTTATGTATGTAAATGGGCTGGTAGTAGTAAGATGGCAGCCGGGTTGGACGGGGAGTAGACTAGGGTGGTTAACTGCCGGTTTCCGGTGGTGACGCCACTCCTAGTATAAAGGAGGTGGGTGGAAGGGGCCAGTCCTCTGTCGTCGTGGAGACACCTGGCCTGCAGGAGAGTGCCGTAAGCCTTATCTGTATTATATACAGGTGCACCTCAATAAATTAGAATGCCAACAAAAAGTTGATTTATTTAGGTAAATTAATTGGGCGGTGCGGTGGCGCAGTGGTTAGCACTGCGCCAGCACAGCAACTCACCGATCGTTCGATCCCAGCCTCTTATTTATTTAGCGAATGCAAAGTCCTTAAGCCAAGCAGTTGCCTCCTGGTTTGCTGTATGGAGGGTGTGTAATCCTCCTTCCAGTCTTTGGAGTGGGCAAGCCTCTATGATGTGTTCCATTGTTTGCTCCTCTCCACATGCGCACAGTGGCCTAGGGCTACTGCCCCATCTGTGAAGGCTGGCCAAGCAGGGGCCATGTCCAGTCCTGAAGCGATTGAGTGTAGACCACTGTCTCCTTGGGAGGTTGGTGCCCGGGACCTGTTGGTTGGGGTTTATCACCAGCTGTTTGTTTGGGACCTCCTTGGTCTCCCATTCCTCTTGCCAAGCTGTCTGGATGGTAAAGTCAGCTGGGGGAGGGTTTTTCCAAATCGGCCGTCTGGATGAAAGTCGGGCAGTGGGTGGAGTGTAGATATCTGCATGGATTGGTAAGTGAGGAGAATCTTTAACTTTTTGGAGCATCCTTTGAGTTAACGCTGCTCGCCGGATGTGTGGAGGGGCTATGTTTGACAGTACAGAGAGCCAGGGGAGTGATGTTGAGCGGATTGTTCCAGTTATAGTTCTCATGGTTGTGTTGAGCTGGGTGTCTACATGGTGTGTGTAAGATGACCTGGACCAGACAGGGGCACAATATTCTGCTACAGAGTATGAAAGGGCCAGTGCTGAGGTGCGCAGGGTGGAGACTGCCGCCCCCCATTTTGCACCAGCGAGCTTGCAGAGCAGGTTGTTTCGTACCTTCACCTTAGCAGCTGTCCCCTTTAGATGTTCCTTGAAGGATAAGGTCCTATCAAGGGTCACTCCAAGATAAGTTGGATTTGGGGCATGCTTAAGGTCAGATCCCAGCCTCTGACCAACAGTGATCTGTGTGGAGTTTGCATATTCTCCCCGTATTTGCGTGGGTTTACTCCGGGATTTCTCCGGTTTCCTCCCACAGGCCAAAAACATGGTTAGGTTAATTGGAGACTCTAAAGTAGCCCTAGGTGTGAATGTGTGTGTGAATGGTTAAGGGATTGCGCCGTACCGTGGCTGCTTCATCCATCCAGGTGGATGCCCTCAATTTCCCCTCTGGGGATCAATAAAGTATACAAAATTTAAAAAAAAAAAAACAATAAAAAAAATTTAACTTCTTTAATATATAGAGTCATTACACACAGAGTGATACACACGTGGACAAAATTGTTGGTACCCCTCTGTTAATGAAAGAAAAACCCACAATGGTCACAGAAATAACTTGAATCTGTAACATGCAATTTCACAGTCTGACACAAAGCTGTACACTTACATGATTGTGACAGTGATATTTAGTCAGCTTATGGTGATAACTTTTAATCTAGCATACTCATCCTGACATTTCACTAATGATATTTGATTCTGCTGCTGTGGCATAAGACCCGCCTGAAATCTCACAAGCAATTGTGGACAAAATTGTTGGTACCCCTCTGTTAATGAAAGAAAAACCCACAGTGGTCACAGAAATAACTTGAATCTGACAAAAGTGGTAATAAATAAAAATTCTATGAAAATTAACCAATGAAAATCAGACAATGCTTTTGAATTGTGGTTCAACAGAATTACTTTAAAAAACAAACTCATGAAACAGGTCCGGACAAAAATGATGGTACCCCTAGAAAAGATTGAAAATAATGTGACCATAGGGACATGTTCAACCAAGATGTGTCCTCTAATTAACATCACAGGTGTCTACAAACTTGTAATCAGTCAGTCGGCCTATTTAAAGGGTGACAAGTAGTCACTGTGCTGTTTGGTGACATGGTGTGTACCACACTAAACATGGACCAGAGGAAGCAAAGGAGAGAGTTGTCTCAGGAGATTAGAAAGAAAATTATAGACAAGCATGTTAAAGGTAGTAGTAGTAGATTAGTTTATTTGACAGGGACAGTGCAATAAACATAGACAATTAATCAAAGACAATCAGTCTGATGTGTTGCACATAGAGTGTATAGCTATTAGCTAATTTGCAACTCTTGTCCCTGGATGGGCTTTAGAAAAAAGAATCCAGATAAAAAAATATACACAATAACCACATACATCAATGCAGAAAAATTATAAATACACAATTATAAATATTATAAATATTATAAATACACAAATATAACAGCCTGACTCACATTTAACATAAATATTATAAATATTATAAATACACAAATATAACAGCCTGACTCACATTTAACACATATAACATAGGTAAAGGCTATAAGACCATCTCCAAGCAGCTTGATGTTCCTGTGACTACAGTTGCACATATTATTCAGAAATTTAAGATCCACGGGACTGTAGCCAACCTCCCTGGACGTGGCCGCAGGGGGAGACGGATAATACGAATGGTAACAAAAGAGCCCAGAACAACCTCTAAACACATTCATGGTGAACTCCAAGGTCAAGGTACACTACCGTTCAAAAGTTTGGGGTCACTTAGAAATTTCCTTATTTTTGAAAGAAAAGCACTTTTTTTCAATGAAGATAACTTTAAACTAATCAGAAATACACTCTATACATTGCTAATGTGGTAAATGACTATTCTAGCTGCAAATGTCTGGTTTTTGGTGCAATATCTACATAGGTGTATAGAGACCCATTTCCAGCAACTGTCACTCCAGTGTTCTAATGGTACAATGTGTTTGCTCATTGTGTCAGAAGGCTAATGGATGATTAGAAAACCCTTGTGCAATCATGTTAGGTCTGCAATGCTGTAATTGCTGCAAATGGAGGATTCTTTGACAAAAGCAAAGTTTGAAGGAAAAAATTATTATTTCAAATACAAATCATTATTTCTAACCTTGTCAATGTCTTGACTATATTTTCTATTCATTTTACAACTCATGGTGGTAAATAAGTGTGACTTTTCTTGGAAAACACAAAATAATTGTCTGGGTGACCCCAAACTTTTGAACGGTAGTGTACATCAGTGTCAGATCGCACCATCCGTCGTTGTTTGAGCCAAAGTGGACTTCATGGGAGACGACCAAGGAGGACACCACTGTTGAAAACAAATCATAAAAAAGCCAGACTGGAATTTGCCAAACTGCATGTTGACAAGCCACAAAGCTTCTGGGAGAATGTCCTATGGACAAACGAGACAAAACTGCAACTTTTTGGCAAGGCACATCAGCTCTATGTTCACAGACGCAAAAATGAAGCATACCAAGAAAAGAACACTGTCCCTACTGTGAAACATGGAGGAGGTTCTGTTATGTCATCAGCAGATGACATGGTTCCTCAAATCATCACTGACTGTGGAAACGCCACACTAAACCTCAAGCAACTTAGATTCTGTGCCTCTCCACTCTTTCTCCAGACTCTGGGACTTTGATTTCCAAATGAAATGCAAAATTAACTTTTATCTGAAAAGAGGTCATCTGCTGGTGTTTGTTCACTGTGTTTTATCAAGACCAAAGTCAGTGCAGTCGTCTACCAGGACATTTTAGAGCACTTCATGCTTCCCTCTGCTGACAAGCTTTATGGAGAAGCTGATTTTATTTTCCAGCAGGACTTGGCAACCCGCCACACTGCCAAAAGTATCAAAACCTGGTTTAATGACCATGGCATCATCTGTGTTTGAGTGACCAGCAAACTCTCCTGACCTAAACCCCATAGAGAATCTATGGAGTATTCTCGAGAGGAAGATGAGAGACACCAGACCCAACAATGCAGACAAGCTGAAGGCCACTATCAAAGCAACCTGGACCTTCATAACACCTCAGCAGTGCCACAGGCTGATCACCTCCATGCCATGCCACACTGATACAGTAATTAATCCAAAAGGAGCCCTGACCAAGTATTGAGTGTGCACATGGACATACTTTTCAGTCGGCCAACATTTCTATTGAAACACTATTTTTTAAAATTAATTTTATGTAATATTCTAATTTTTTGAGAAACTGAATTTGGGGTTTTCATGGGCTGTAAGCCACAATCATCAAAATTAAAATAAATAAAACACTTGAAATATATCACTCTCTATGTAATGACTATATAATATAGAAGTTTAATTTTTTAATTGAATTACCTAAATAAATCAACTTTTTGTTGACATTCTAATTTATTGAGATGCACCTGTATAGTATTCTAATAAAGCTCCGTAAACTGAGTTATTACTTACTTGTTGTTTGCCTAAGTATGGATACAACATTTGGCGACAAGGTAAAAGCAGTAGTGGAAAGATCTGTTGCCAGTTTTTGGCAGTTTTTGGAGGCCCCGGGCGAGCCGCTTGTACCATGGCCCCGGTGGTTTGCTGCTTTTACTAATTACCTGGTGGTTTTGAACCTCGGCAAGCTGGAAAAGCTTTGCACGAGGGCTGTCTTGGTCCATAACTTAGGCATGGAGGGGCAGAGGATATTGGAGAACCTTGGAGGAGCTGATAGCTTTAACAAAGTGGTGGAGCTAATGGCACGCTATTTTTGTGTGTCGGAAAACGTCACGGTCCGACGCATCCAGTTTCGACAGCGCTGCCAGCAGTCAGGGGAGCCAGTAAAGGGATTTTTTGGTAGACTTCTGAGAGCTGGCGAGGGAGTGCAAGTTTGGGCCCCTGGAGGACAAGATGATTGGGAACCAGCTGGCAGAGGACATCTGTTGCCCGGCAGCCCGATCCAGGCTTCTAACACACCCAGGAGAGTTGACGTTGGCTGCGGCTATCAAGCTCGCCTAACAGTTTGAGGCAGCAGAGACCATCACGAGGGGCCTTACTGAAGGGGCCACTCTGGGGTCAGGATGAGTCTCAAGCTAAGGCACTGTTGTTGGACCCTGGTGATGAAGACAGCGGAGAGGAAGAGTATGCCTCCATCATAAAGGTCAGGTCCGCCCCAGGTACGCCACGTTGTTATGGCTGTGGGTCCCCTAGTCACCGCTATAAGTCCAGAGTGTGCCCGGCGAAAGGCAAGTGTTGTGGGAAGTGTGGTTTGCTGAACCACTTTGCCAGGGCGTGCGCAAACTTCAAATGCAGGGACCAGAGGAGTGAACCAGGTCCCGCGCAGAAGGCTCCTACAATAGTGCACACCGTTTCCCCGGAGACTACGGGACGGATCGGGTGTAATGTCACGCTAGATGGCGTCAAGGTTCCCCTGCTGGTGGACACAGGAGCAATTACCTCCGTTTTAAACCTGGCGACCATGAGAAGTCTGTTTCCCCACTGACAGATTAGAAAACAGGGAAGGGATTACTATGGCTATGGATGGAATAGACTGGCTGTGCTGGGGTTTGTGGAGATGGAGGCTCGGTATAAGTTTGTCATTGCACCCAAGGCCCGTGTTTATGTCACCGCAGTGGGGGTCAACATCATGTGGTGCAACCTCTTTTACAGCTTGGGGTTTTCCATAGCCAACGTATCGGGTTAGGAGTGGTCGGGATGTGGACTTTGGGGCCGACCAGCTCCAGTGGTGGATGGTGTGGGGGTGTGGGACTCAGACTGGCTGGACACAGAAGCGAGTGGAGAGCACGTTCGGTGCTACGCGACGCCGCCCCCGGACGGACCTGATGCCGGTCATTATGCTGCCCTGGATGAGGGTGCTGGGCGGCACACTGGGACCCCCGGAGTGGCTCCTAAGGATGAGGTGCCCACGCTGGAAGACCGGGGACGAAACCTGAGAGTTTGGTGACAAAGCGCTCACAACGACAGCCCACAAACAGGAAGTCGAACCAGACCCGCGAGTCGCCCAGATCGGTGAAGGAGGCCAGTCGGAAACAGAATGACCCGGAGAGGAAGAGGAGGGCTTCCCCGCAGGTTGGGGACAAAGTTTGGCCCAGGGTTGAGGCTCGAGTACGTGAGAATCACAGTCCACGCGAGCAGCGTGATGACCAGAGGTGGTTCCAAGTGGAAGCTGCCCGGAAGGATGGGCATCGACGTGTGTCTGACCAGACCTGGAGACATCCAAGTGAGCTGTGTCTGGCATTGGAGGAGAGGAGGCAGCGCAGCAGGAGTCCCGAGGTCAAAAGACGGAGGCGTCTAGAGAGAGACCCATCCAAGGACTGAGGGTGTCTTGTGTGTATGTGTTTATTTTTATTTATTTTATTTTTTTTTGCCCAGGTCCTGATGTATATGGTTTTACTACTGTTTTAGTGGCCCGGTTTAAACAAAAAAAAAAAAAAAGGAAAAAGGAAAGAGAATAGAAATGGTTAATGATAAGAAGATGATGTTTTATGGGTGGAATTCTGTGAATTGTGTGTCATATAGAAACTGTATTTTATTAATGTGAGGGTTTTATTGGCCATGGTGAAAATGAATTGGTAAATTGTTAATTTGATGCATACCTGAATTTGGTTTTGTGATGTGAAATTAATGGGGTATGTTTGGTTTGTCTGATTTTATTGATTGGACATTTATAGTAGCTATGATACCCAACACAGATTATATTTATTGTGGGCCCTACTATGGGGTGGGTGTTGGGGTTGGGGCCGCCAGTAGTTTATGTGTGTGTTGTGACTTTTGTATGTTGTGTTCATATGGAGCGGTTTTATGGGGTGACTTTATTTAGAAACACGGCTTTACTTTTAAGTTGGACTGTTCTAGTTTGGCGTCAGAATAACCCGCCTGGCCGTGTAGGGGGCGCTGGCAGTCTACCCAGCCCCCAGCCTTGGTTGTACGAATGGATAGGCAGTTTGTTTCTTTTTGTACATATTTTATGTTTAGAGCATGAGTCGGCAGACAAATTTAGGTGGGTTACCTGTGTGCCTGACATTTTTTTTGAAGGGGGAGAAATGTTATGTATGTAAATAGGCTGGTAGTAGTAAGATGGCGGCCAGGTTGGACGGGGAATAGACTAGGGTGGTTAACTGCTGGTTTCCAGTGGTGACGCCACTTCTAGTATAAAGGAGGTGGGCGGAAGGGGCCAGTCCTCTTTCGTCATGGAGACACCTGGCCTGCAGGAGAGTTCCATAAGCCTTATCTGTATTATATATATAGTATTCTAATAAAGCTCCATAAACTGAGTTATTACTTACTCGTTATTTGCCTAAGTATGGACGCAACAGTACTGGAACCTCAGCTGTTTCATCTTCACGGGATCTTTCCTGATGTGCAGCAGTTGTCCTCACTCTATTGCTGTCCATTTATGTAGCGTCTGGTTTAAATGAGTGTGCCGTCTTCTTAATTGGGTGATGAGTATCTCTGCGTTCCTGTTTCTGCCAGCTCCCATTCCAGAGTTTACCTGCTTTTGAATGTCATAAAGATGTCTTCCTCTATCTATTGAGTGCCAATATTCTTGCCACTTTTCCACTATATAATTTTTAATTATTGATTTGCCTTCTGACTTACTGAAATTTCCAGATTTACTGCTTCACATGATGTTGAGTGAGATTTCCAGATTCACATGATGTCCCTATGTAGGACCGCCATACCGACTGCTATGAACGTGCGTGATGGTCTGTGTGATATCATGTAGACAGCAAGGCAGGCATCACTGACATAGGAACATCATAGGACAGCATGGTCTGTATGACTTCATATAGACATCAAGGCAGGCATCAGTCTATATGACATCATAAAGACATCAAGGCAGGCATCATATCCTAAGCTGTCCTATCATGCTGAAATCACAGGGACATCATAGGCCATCCTATGATATCCTATGATTGTTACAGACAGACACACACACAAACTGACAAGAGATTTCTTGAATTTATAGCTAGATGATTTAAAAAAAACAACATAAAAGCTAAACTCCAGATAAACCACTGGCAAAATGACTTTTTTATTTTGTACATCACTAAAACTTGTTAAAAATATACACGCTTTTAAGTTATATGCAACATTTGCAATGGTTGGTTTAGTTAGGTTAGTTAGGTCTGCCTTTGTTATTTTTGTCTTTTTTTCTCTTGTTGAATGTTGTTTGCTCTTTTGTTCATTTTTTTGTACTGTGCCCTGTTGGTTTGTATTTTTTGTTTATGACAAAACTTATTTGTACTTTGAAAATTGTTAATAAAGCACTTTGAATTTACAAAAAAGTGACAAGCGTTCAATTTTGCCTCTACCGTAATATCTGAAATAGACGCGCATGATGCTTTAAGCCGCAGCTGGCTTGACCGTCTCTTTGCAATCGACGGGCCACTTGACTGCAGTTATTAATCTGATATATTTTAACTTGTTTTTATATCTAAAAGACTTCTCCTGCCACCTCACCCTTCTCCCTTTTTTCTGAATAATGTATGAAATATCAGTATTTGTATGAGATAATTCTTTAAAGCGAAATAATTTTACCTTCTCTCTCTCTCTCTCTCTCTCTCTCTCTCTCTCTTAAATACTAGGTGGATTAAAGATGATCCCAGCCTGCTGGACAAATCTGCTCCCACGAGGGAAGACCTTGTTCTGTAAAATGCTGTTGCTGTGGTCTGACAGAGAGGATGTGACAGACATGATGGACCACATCCTCCAGTTTGGAAAGTTCAAAGGAAACTCCTTCAGGTGGCTGCTGGAAAATGATATTAAGTACATTATGTGTCCTATCAAGGTTCTTCAGAAGGAGGAGGCTTTGGGTATTAGCATGGCTGAAGATAACAGTAAGGATAGCCTACAGTCATTGATAGACTCTGCCTTCAGCTTCCCAGAGATCAAGTCTCTTTTGGACGTTGAGGCCAGTGGAGCGAGTGTTGTTGCTGAAATATCCCCAGAAGATGATCAGCTGGTTGGCTTTGGCTCACATGCCAAGAGCACCTGGAAAGAGATGTGGGGAAGCAGAGAAGATGGCTATGCAGACTTTGTGATGAGGAGGACCTGCACTGAAGGAACCCACATGTACAGCATACAGCAACACCTGCTGGAGAAGAAGCAGCAGTCAGCTTCTGCCACCACACCTGCAGGACACATCTCAAGCAACGCTCAGAAGCAACTTGGTAAGTTTTTATCCCAATGAATTATAACATTTATTAAAAATGTAAGTTTACTGGGTTTTTTTACTTGATATATAAATCTACATTTTAGACATCCTATCTGACATGTGAAAAATGTTTTATTCACCTTAAATCAGATTTACTAATTCTTGTTTTTTTGTACATTCTAATTCTTTTTTCCTCACAGGGATGGACGAGGATCAACAGCTGGAAGCAGCAATGTTGAGCATCTCAGCTGCAAAGCTACAGGTGAAGAGCTGTAAGTCCACGTTTATCATTCTGACTAAATGATAGCATTGGTTATAGCCAAGTCTATCTGTATCTGATGTCAGTACCTCTCTCTTGTCTCTGTAACCAGCTGTCATGCCAGCTGCAGCAGCCACTGCCCGAGCGTCACCAGGAGCAAAGACAGGTTTTTAAATGAAAGACATTTTACCATTTTGCAGCAGGGCAGACCCTGGACCAGCACCATCTGACCTTCACCTTCTCTGCTGGTGTATTTCTAAATGAGGAGATGCTATCGGAAGAAAGCCAGGGACCTCCAACACTTGGTGGTAAAGCAATATGGTGTTTTGAACTAACAATTCTGCATTATAATGTCATGTATTAGCATGATCAACTGATGCACTCTTTTTGTTTTATTATTTTTTTCCAGAAGTCTCTGATGCTGTACCGTTGCCCCTGTGACCCATAAAGACAAGTGGAAGGATCTTCATGTTGGACCACACACGTTGAACACCACCAATGAAAAAGGTCATTGACAGCCTGCTGCAAAAACACCACGGGAACAAGGATTTCCTACAGCTTGGAGATCACAATTACAGTGGGGGAATAAGCATTTGATCCCCTACTGAATTTGTAAGTTTACCCCTTTACAAAGAAAGGAACAGTCCATAATTTTTATGGTGGGTTTATTTCAACAGACAGAGACAAAAGATGAACAAAAAAATCCAGAAAAGAAAAGAATATTAAATAAGGGTTATAAGTTAATTTGCATTTGATCAAGGGAAATAAGTATTTGATCCCCAAGCAAACATGACTTAGTACTTAGTGGAGAAACCCTTGTAGCATCACAGAGGTCAGACGTTTCTTGGAGTTGGTCACAGGTTTGCACACATCTCAGGAGGGATTTTGGTCCACTCCTCTTTACAGATACTTTCCAAATCCTGAAGGTTTCCAGGCTGTTGCTTGGCAACTCAAGGTTTCAGCTCCCTCCACAGGTTTTCTATGGGATTAAGGTTCTGAGACTGGCTAGGCCACTCCAGGACCTTAATGTGCTTCTTCTTGAGCCACCCCTTTGTTGCCTTGGCCATATGTTTTGGATCATTGTCATACTGGGTGACCCATCATCAGTGTTCTGGCTGAGGCCAGGAAGTTCTTATCCAAGATTCTACAGTACATGGCCCTGTTCATTGGCATCTCAGTGTGGTGAAATCTCCCTGTACCCTTCGATGAGAGACAGCCCCAAAGCAGAATGTTTCCACCTCCATGTTTGACAGTGGGGATGGTATTCTTTTTTTTTTTTTTTTTTTTTTTTTTTGTTACTTATTTGTACCCGTAGGTAGATTTGGTTTGCAGTCTGATGACAAGCCACTGGCTGCTGGTCGCTGCGTGCGCGAGCGCCCTGAACCTACATGTTTTTGGTATGCGGGAGGAAACCGGAGAAATCCCGGAGTAAACCCACGCAACACGAGGAGAACATGCAAACTCCACACAGCTCACTGTTGGTCGGGGGCTGGGATCGAACCCACGATCTCATGATCCCCGCGATCCCCCGGCCGAGGGTAAACTGTGCTGTCACAGTGCTAAACCACTGCGCCACCGTGCAGCCAAACACGGCGAGTTGATTCCAAAGCTCAATTTTGGTCTCATCTGACCACAACACATTCTCCCAAACCTTCTCTGAATCATTCAGGTATTCAATGACAAACTTCAGTTGTGCCTTCTTGAGCAGGGGAGGGGGTTGGGAGGGATAAAGACCTGTACTTATATAGTGCTTTATCCAGTCTCAAAGACCACTCAAAGTGCTTCACTAACATGAACCCTCTGTTCTAAGGGCCTATAGGAGACAGATACCTAGGGACAATTTAGAAAGGCCAATTAACCTAACATGCATGTTATTGGATTGTGGGAGGAAACAGGAGCTCCCGGAGTAAATCCACGCAGCACAGGGAGAACATGTAAATTCCACACACAGAAAAGGTCCTACCGCTGCCAGCCTGGAGATTCCAACCTGGAACCTTCTAGCTGTTACGCAACAATGTTAACCACTGCACCACCACGCTGCTCTAACCTTGCGGGCACTACAGGATCTCAATCCATTATGGTGAAGTGTGTTACCAGTGGTTTTCTTGGTGACTGTGGTCCCAGCTTCCTTGAGATCCTTAACAAGCTCCTCCCATGTATAGTAATTCTGGGCTGATCCCTCACCTTTCTCAGAATCATTCTTATCTTACACGGAGCTTCAGAACAAGGGCAACTGACTTTTATCTTATATTTCTCCACTTTTGAATTATGGCACCAACAGTGGTCTCTTTCTCACCAAGTTTCTTGCTGATGGTCTTGTAGTTCATTCCAGCCTTGTGCTGGTATACAATCTGTCTCTGATGTCCTTTGACAGCTCTTTGGTCTTGCCATGGTGGTTAGGTTTGAACTGAAGAGACTGATTCTGTGACAGGAGTCTTTTATACACATAACTGGTTGAGATTAGGAGGACTTTCTTAAAGGGACAGGACTAATTTATGTGCCTCATGGATACATAACCGTTCAGTGTGGGTCAGAATTCTTGCTGGTTGGTAGGGGAACAGATACTTATTTCCCTCAATCAAATGCAAATTAATTTACTGTATAACCCTTATTTGATGTATTTTGTGGATTTTTTTTGTTGAATTCTGTTTCTCTATATAAATCTACCATAAAAATTATGGACTGTTAATTTCTTTGCAAGGGGTAAACTTAGAAATTCAGCAGGGGATCAAATAATTATTTCCCCCACTGTATGCATACATGGTCCATCAATCTGTTACAGGTCCAAACAGTTTGCTGCACCCCACATCCAAGATGCACATTTCCTGCTATGTCAAGCACATAGCAAAACTCATCAACACCAGTTCTGCTGTGGAGTTTTTATCAGAGACACCTAGTGTTCCTGTGGTCACCATCCAGCCTGCTACCCTTAACCCACCTCCACCTGCCCTGCCAACACCTCTGTCACAAGATTTTATTTAGAAAGTTGTGGAGGGCACTTTAGAGAGCCAGCAGCAGCAGCAGAACCAGCCAGAGCATGAAATAAGGCAGACTAAGACCTGTCTTGGACTACATCTGTGCCTAATTTCCATAGTCATCTGATGTTGAAAAACGTTTTATATGAGTACTAGCTGTAAATGATGTACTGTATAATATGTTAGTCCCTTTCCCCACCGTGTAGTGAGGCACCTGTCTTCATTTCTATGACCGTACACTCTGCTCACAGTTGCTGGAACTAGTGGAAGCTACAGTGGAGAGATTTTTGCAAATCTTACTATTTCAAAAATTTACTTAGTGACACCTTAATGAGTTTGTACAGTGCATCTGGAAAGTATTCACAGCGCTTCATTTTTTCCACATTTTGTTATGTTACAGCTTTATTCCAAAAGGGATTAAATTCTTTTTTTTCCTCAAATTTCTACACACAACACCCCATAATGACAATGTGAAAAAAAGGTGGGTTTTTTTAGATTTTTGCAAATTTATTAAAAATAAAAAACTAAGAAATCACATGTACATAAGTATTCACAGCCTTTGCTCAATACTTTGTTGATGCACCTTTGGCAGCAATTACAGCATCAAGTCTTTTTGAATATGATGCCACAAGCTTGGCACACCTATCTTTGGGCAGTTTCGCCCATTCCTCTTTGCAGCACCTCTCAAGCTCCATCAGGTTGGATGGGAAGTGTCGGTGCACAGCCATTTTCAGATCTCTCCAGAGATGTTCAGTTGGATTCAAGTCTGGGCTCTGGCTGGGCCACCCAAGGACATTCACAGAGTTGTCCTGAAGCTACTCCTTTGATATCTTGGCTGTGTGCTTAGGGTCGTTGTCCTGCTGAAAGATGAAGCGTCGCTCCAGTCTGAGGTTGAGAGCACTCTGGAGCAGGTTTTCATCCAGGATGTCTCTGTACATTGCTGCATTAGTCTTTCCCTCTATCCTGACTAGTCTTCCAGTTCCTGCCGCTGAAAAACATCCCCACAGCATGATGCTGCCACCACCATTGGCGTGGTTATGAACGGTGCCTGGTTTCCTCCAAACATGACGCCTGGCATTCACGCCAAAGAGTTCAATCTTTGTCTCATCAGACCAGAGAATTTTGTTTCTCATGGCCTGAGAGTCCTTCAGATGCCTTTTGGCAAACTCCAGGTGGGCTGCCATGTGCCTTTTACTAAGGAGTGGCTTCCATCTGGCCACTCTACCATACAGGCCTGATTGGTGGATTGCTGCAGAGGTGGTTGTCCTTCTGGAAGGTTCTCCTCTCTTCACAGAGCAACACTGGAGCTCTGACAGAGTGACCATCGGGTTTTTGGTCACTTCCCTGATTAAGGCCCTTCTCCCCCGATCACTCAGTTTAGACGGCCGGCCAGCTCTCGGAAGAGTCCTGGGGGTTCTGAACTTCTTCCATTTACGGATGATGGAGGCCACTGTGCTCATTGGGACCTTCAACGCAGCAGAAATTTATCTGTACCCTTCCCCAGATTTGTGCCTCGAGACAATCCTATCTCGGAGGTCTACAGACAATTCCTTTGACTTCATGCTTGGTTTGTGCTCTGACATGCACTGTCAGCTGTGGGACCTTATATAGACAGGTGTGTGCCTTTCTAGATCATGTCCAATCAACTGAATTTACCACAGGTGGACTCCAATTAAGCTGTAGAAACATCTCAAGGAGGATAAGTGGAAACAGGATGCACCTGAGCTCAATTTTGAGCTTCATGGTAAAGGCTGTGGATACTTACATATATGTGATTTCTTAGTTTTTTATTTTTAATAAATTTGCAGAGATCTCAAAAAAAAAATTTTCACGTTGTCATTATGGTATTATGTGTAGAATTTTGAGGAAAAAAATTAATTTAATCCATTTTGGAATAAGGCTGTAACATAACAAAATGTGGAAAAAGTGAAGCGCTGTGAATACTTTCCGGATGCACTGCGTGTTCTTGTGTCTTTGTGATTTCTCTTACATTTCTCCCACTTCTTCCCATAGTCCCAATACATGTACATTAGCTAAATTGGCATGAACAGAGAATTCTAGATTGTCTGTAGGTGTGAATAGTTATGTGTGTTTGTGTTGGTCCTGTGATGGACTGGCAGTCTGCCCAGGTGTACCCAGCCTCTCTCTAAGTGTAAGTCAGTGAGCTGCCTATTTTTTGTAAAAGAAGAAGTCATCCTAGAATGTCCATAGCACACAACCATTACATCCTCTCTATTTAATACAGTACAGGTTAATATAAAATATCCTATAAATGTGGCTGCTGCCTCAGGTTAATTCTGTGGGACTGTAGAGCCTGTAAAGTATGTAACTAGTTACATTTCCTCAAGCACATTCATTCAAGTAACTTTTCACAACATTGCACTTTCATGAGTAGTTTTATTGCAAAATACGTTATCCTCTTGCTTGAGTAATTTATATAAAAAACAACCTTTAATTCATCTGTTTGGTTGTACTGTTTGAGTAACTTTTGACTTCACTGATTTGAAATGAGTGTCAGTCCATATTTGATTATTTGATCCACACTTTATTGCTGCTGCTATACAGTATATGGTTTGTATAGTATTACATGGAACCTGTTTCTAGTTTGTTTATGGTTTGCTTTGTCTAACACATGTACTGAAAATCCACACAAATTGTAAAATTGCAAATTTTCAACAAAGGACTTGCAATTTTTAAGTAAAAAGTTGTAAATATGCATGAAAAAGATCACAAATTTATCACAAAATGTTGCAAATGCTTTTTAAAAGTTGTGAATTTAAGAAAAAACTAATTTGTAAAAAATTACATTTGACAACATTTCATAAACTCAAAAGAAAAAAATGTTACTAGTTTTCAGGGGAAAAAACTTAATAGGGAGAGGAAAGTTATTATATTGTACTCAAGTAACTTTCTTTGTTTATACTCCTACTTAAGTAATTTTTTGGTGTCTTATGCAATGGCCTTGATAGGCCTTGATATACAGTATGTCCACAGTACTTTTGTGCCTTCCTTGTAATTTAAAAAAGATACATTGGGCATATTAATCAGATTCCCCCTTTTGTAAAAGTTTGTGTTTTCCTTGTTATGTTGTCCTTGTTTATAGCTGCTTGTCATCAGCAATTTTGACTTTGATGTCAATGAAAATAAGTTAATAAAGGTTATTCAAAATCTACCTGTCCCACTTTCAAGTAATTTCTGAACAATTGCTTTTTTCAGATTCTGACTCTATGACAACTGGTTGTATGATGAGTATGTTTCAATTTTATACTGACTTGTAAGAATTTATCTTATAGAAAAATATACACCATTGTTCAAATTAAGTCTTGCAATAAATTGTTTATTAGCTAAAATTATCAAAGTAAGTTAATGTAAATATAGTTTTAAAGTACAAAATTAACAGTCAAACTCAAAAATTTAACTGGAATAAAGGTTTTTCTTTAACAAATACCTATCAGCACCCTGGACAGCTGCTCCACCACTTAGCAGTGTTGTTCAGCACCTTGGACAGTGACCTGCTTTTTGATTGGCTAGCACTCTGTTACAGCTATTCACAACTGCAGGGGTGTCCAACCATGTGCCATGGAGAGCCAAGACCCTGCAGGTTTTACCTCCAACCAGTGTCTTCAACAGCAGATTTCAGTGAACTTCTTCCCACTGATTGCTGATAAGTGAAAACACCTGCTGAAGAGACTGGGTAGAAGAGAAAACCTGCAGGGTCTTGGCTCTCCATGGCACATGGTTGGACACCCCTGCACAACTGGCTCACGAGAGCCAAAAAGGAATTCCTCTGTAGCACTTGGCTAGTAGTGGAGGTGTACCCTAAGGTGTCAGGAACTGCACCACTGACTAATTCCCTATAGAGGGGGCCGTAACAGTTAGTAAAAGAAAAATACTAGCAGCTGCCAGTGGTCCCCTCAGCCTGCTGGCATTAAGAGCACTGGCTGGCTGAATTTCTGTGCAAAGTCACCCAAAATGGAAATCATCCCAGATTTTTCATAGATGCAACTATAGGATTAACATGAAAAGCCTGTTATTTCATTGACAAGTTATGACCTTTCCAAGGTTTTTTGAGCATTGACCTCTGACAAGGTCACCAAAATTCAAGCTCATCCCCAATTTTTCAAAGACAGAACTATGGTAACAATGTGAAACATGTGTGTCATTTCCGTTGTGAGTTATCATGTTCATAATGTTTCTGGAAAAATGGACATGAGACCTTGACCTTGACTTCAAGTCATCCAACTCAAACTTGTCCAGAATTGACAAGTCGTGTAACCCATCCAAGATCTGTCTTAGATACAACTATGGCATTGATTTGAAAAGCCTTCATCATTTCTTTCTGTAGTTACTGCGTTCACAAGGTAGGTGTTGATGGTGCTGATGTCTACTCCCATCCACCCGGTGGGGTGACAACATTACCCCTTCAGCCTTTTAAAGGCTGAGGGGTAACAAAAAAGGCTGAAGGGGTAAAAAGGAAGGTTGATAAGGAAGCATGGCTATTTTTGAACAGTACTATCCACAGAATACTGGGGTGAGAACGCAAAATCCTCTCATCACACCTTTGTTCTCAGGTTGAGTGCACTGGTTACATTAACTCAGACCACGATGCTGTGTTGTTGCTGAATGAGTAGTTAGGTTTTATATAAGTTGTTGTATTCACCCAGTTTCTCTTATAGCACGGATAGCTTGGTTACTTTAATTTTTTTCAACATGTCATGGGCAAAAATCAAAGGGGGAGGGGGGATGGCATGCTAGCCTCAACCTGGAAAAAAGAGAAAACTGCCCCCCCCCCAAAAAAAAATCATCTTTCTTAGCACCAATGTACTTTTTTACTTTAAAATTTTGAGGATTTCTCATAAATTTGTAACTTTTTCTAATTAATTTACATTTATTTGTAAATTTACAACCCTTTTCTTATAAATTAACTTTTTGCATCTTAAATTTGAAACTTCTCTGAAAATTTGCTTTTTTTTCTTGTAAATTTGTCACTTTTTCTAATAAATCTGTGAGGTTTTTTTGATTTACATCTTTTTGTATATTTGATACTTTTTAAGATAAGATAAGATAAGCCTTTATTAGTCCCACAACGGGGAAATTCCAGGATTGCAACAGCACAGGGATAGCAACACTCAGAGCAACAATCAGAAGGCAAGAAAAAAAACAAGCAAGCAAGAGCAGCTAATATACATATGTACATATTACTATAAAATATATATATACACACACACACACACAGACACACAGTGCAGAGCATTGTAGCTGGATGGAATAAATATATGAATATATGAACACACAGTGCAGAGCATTGTAGCTAGATGGAATATATATGTAAATATATAAACTTTTTTAAAAAAAACTTTTTTATTGTAAACTTTCAATTTTTTTCTCATAAACTTGTGACTGATGACAATAATTCTAATAGTGTCCCCGCAATATTTACTCTGGAGAAAATGTCCTGTTTATTGAAAAGGTTTTCGTGTGATAGGATGGAAACAAGAAAAGAAGTTGTAAATTTAAAACATTAGGAAGTTTACAAGAAATACTGTAAATTGCAGATTTACATGAAAAAAATTGTGAAATCACAAGAAAAAGGTTGAAAAAGTCTCATATTTAAGATTAAAACCCCATGATGAACTAATGGGTGTCCAGGGTGTACCCTGAAAGAAGTTGGGATAGCCTCTAGTCTTACCCCCCACCCCCCAATCACCTCGGCCAGAAAAAGATTAAGTGGTTAAGAGAATGAACCAATGAATGAACATTAAAAACTAATATTGGCAGGCCAGCAAATGCGTATAACTCCATTTTAAGGCATGAAAATTGCTCAAATTGGCTTTCCATTGTAGAGTTGACCCAGTGATCCATGACGTGAAAGCATATGATCAGACAATAATACACTGTCGCTAATGTGCTGAAAAAAAAAAACAAACTTGAAGCCAGTTGCACTGCAGTTTACCACATACACAATGAAAAGTGTCAGACATCAGCTTGTTGCTTCATGACGCTGACTTCTATTGAAAAGGACTGAGCTGTGGTGTCTGAATACAGTTTCAGGCTTTGCCTAAGTAGAATAAGAAAACAGTCTTAACAATTACTTGACTAAAATCTTGATAAAAATACAGAAGAGGCCAGCAGAAAAGACCCATGTTCCATTGCTTTTATCGCAGCAAACTGAGGGGAGAGAGAGATGGCAGGAAAAGCAAGAGAACATGCGGGACATTACAGAGGTGGAGAATAAAAAAGCACAGCAGGCCTCGCGGGGTCAGTCCTCAGCCAGTGAGTAACCATAAATCTGTCTGATAGAAACATTGCAGCACTTAGCTAATGAATTTCTCAGCCTGTGCACCTCCAACAAAAGGTCTGCCTTCTCACTGCACTGCCACTCTTAAACAAGAATGAAATGTTCACACAGAAACCTGATATGCTGTATATACAGACATATATCCAGAATCAAACTTATTGTCACCTCACACCTGCTAGGTTTTTTTTTACCCTGCACCACTTTTGTGAAGCACCACTTAGCAGAGCAAATAAAAACAAACCAAAACCTGACTTTACAGAAGAGACCAGTGCACATGAAAAAAGAGGCACTCAGCAGACCTCTTTGCACCTTCCAATAAAACATTAATCAAATTGGAAAGGTGAGTATAATTCTGGCAGAATGATTGCTCTTGCCCTTCAGTCTGCCCATGAGGTGTTTTTTCCTGTCTGTACTCCAGGCCCTGTGAGCGCCCAGTGACACTTCGGGAGGCCGCCCGCTCTCACTGCTCTTTTGTTGTCTCCTACTTGGCCTGATCTCATTTTCTCTGTGGCACCTCACCTGTGAACATAGCCGCAGCTGTTCTTGGGCAGGCTAATCTGTGACAGTGAAGCAAGGAGAGGAGAGAGGCAATATTCAGCATAAGCAATCGACAACTTGTCGTGGTAGTGACCTCGGAGGGTTTCTGTCCTGTCTTTTATGAGGGTGCAATGGACGGGAGTCAAACACACACCTCATCTCAGCAGTGACCTGGAGTGAGAGCCACTGTTTTGTTTTGTTTTTTTACTTTTATGAGACTGGGTGCCTTGACAGTAAGTCCATCACAGTATTATAATATACATTATACGTACATTATACATTATACATACGACACAAGGTATACAGTGGTGTGAAAAAGTGTTTGCCCCTTCCTGATTTCTCATTTTTTTTATATGTTTGTCACACTTAAATGTTTCAGATCATCAAACAAATTTAAATATTAGACAAAGATAACAAGTAAACACAAAATGCCGCTTTTAAATGAAGGTGTTTATTATTAAGGGGGAAAAAATCCAAACCTACATGGCCCTGTGTGAAAAAGTGATTGCCCCCTAAACCTAATAACTGGTTGGGCCACCCTTAGCAGCAACAATTGCAATCAAGCGTTTGTGATAACTGGCAATGAGTCTTTTACAGCGCTGTGAAGGAATTTTGTCCCACTCGTCTTTGCAGAATTGTTGTAATTCAGCCACATTGGAGGGTTTTCAAGCAATGAACCACCTTTTTAAGGTCATGCCACAGCATCTCAATCGGATTCAGGTCAGGACTTTGACTAGGCCACTCCAAAGTCTTCATTTTGTTTTTCTTAAGCCATTCAGAGGTGGACTTTTTGGTGTGTTTTGGATCATAGTCCTGCTGCAGAACCCAAGTGCGCTTCAGCTTGAGGTCACGAACAGATGGCCGGACATTCTCCTTCAGGAATTTTTTGTAGACAGCAAAATTCATGGTTCCATTTACCACAGCAAGTCTTCCAGGTCCTGAAGCAGCAAAACAGCCCCAGACCATCACACTACCACCACCATATTTTACTGTTGGCATGATGTTCCTTTTCTGAAATGCTGTGTTACTTTTATGCCAGATATAATGGGACACACACCAAAAAGTCCAACTTTTGTCTTGTCAGTCCACAGAGTATTTTCCAAAAAGTCTTGGGGATCATCAAGATGTTTTCTGGCAAAACTGAGACGAGCTTTTATGTTCTTTTTGCTCAGCAGTGGTTTTCATCTTGGAATTCTGTCATGCAGGCCATTTTTGCCCAGTCTCTTATGGTGGAGTCATGAACACTGACCTTAACTGAGGCAAGTGAGGCCTGCAGTTCTTTGGATGTTGTTGTGGGGTCTTTTGTGACCTCTTGGATGAGTCACCGCTGTGCTCTTGTGGTAATTTTGGTCAGCCCGCCACTCCTGGGAGGGTTCACCACCGTTCCATGTTTTTGCCATTTGTGGATAATGGCTTTCACTGTGGTTCGCTGGAGTCCCAAAGTTTTAGAAATGGCTTTATAACCTTTTCCAGACTGATAGATCTCAGTTACTTTGTTTCTCATTTGTTCCTGAATTTCTTTGGATCACAGCATGATGTCTAGCTTTTGAGGATCTTTTGGTCTACTTCACTTTGTCAGGCAGGTCCTACTTAAGTGATTTCTTGATTGAGAACAGGTGTGGCAGTAATCAGTCCTGGGTGTGGCTAGAGAAATTGAACTCAGTTTTCCAAAGATGTGATAAACCATAGCTAATTTATGTTTTAACAGGGGGGCAATCACTTTTTCACACAGGGCCATGTAGGTTTGGATTTTTTTTTACCCTTAATAATAAACACCTTCATTTAAAAATTGCATTTTGTGTTTACTTGTGTTATCTTCGTCTAATATTTAAATTTGTTTGATGATCTGAAACATTTAAGTGTGACAAACATATAAAAAAAATGAGAAATCAGGAAGGGGGCAAACACTTTTTCATCATCATCATCATCATAGCAGTCTGTCGGGGGCGATAATGACTGTTTCATTTAGGTCTGATCAGATTCCTCCACGCAGCTCTGTAAATCGCCTTCTGCCGCCAGTAACTCCTGGCCTTGTTAACCCCGGCGACGTCCAAGCTGGTATGAGTTGCTCTCTGACTGACCTTTTCATGAAACTGCTTGCAAAGCATTTGAGTACCACTAGCTTTCGCTGGGCTAGCGACACATTCTTGGCAGATAGAGGTATTATCAGTGGCAAGGACAGGCCAAGACAAACTGACTCCAGTACACTGTATTTGAAGGTTCACAGAGTATTTTGTTTCAGGCATAATATTACAGGAGACCATTTTTCAAAATAAATGTCCATTTTGAGTTGTAAATTTGCCGTTATGTTTTCGATACAGTTTACCTCTTTCAGTCTTTGAGTCCACTGATCCAGGGTAGCGGGTTGTGGTTTGAGGCAGTTTATGGTAATCATTTTGTGGGCAAACAATACCAGTGCTCTAAGCATATATTGTTTATTTGTACCCATTCCTTGAGGAAGTGCATTATTTAAAAGCACACATTGAGGTTCAAAACAATTGTTTAAATTCACAATTTGTGAGATTTCAGTTTTTATATTTTCCCAACTCTGCTATTGCCGGTCCCCAGCCCAGATGAGAAAGTGAGGAAGGTTGGTTCAGGGTTAGCAGCTCTGTCCCACAAAAACCCACCACTACAGATGCCAATCATACTAAGGCTGGGCCCTCATGGGCACAGCATCAATCTCATCCCTGGTGGCATGCTGGCAGGCGCAATGACGGGGCTTCCCCAAACCTGCAAGGGAGGGGTTCCCCTGATCCCCCACCAGTGCAGCCGCCATCCATTGACATCATCAGAAGCCCCATTTGCATGACTGCTTGGAACATTCTGACCCTAAATGAACACAGCCACCCTCAGCTTCTTGCCTCTGAGCTCACCCGTCTCAGTGTCTCCATTGCTGGTCTTCAGGAAGTCAGGTGGACACAGGACGGTGAGACAATAGTGGGTGAATACAAGATCATACGGAGCGGAAACGACACTCACCGCACCCAAGGCATGGCCATTGCCATCCACCAACGATATGTGTCTTCCCTCACCACCTGGAAGCCACTGGGTCCCCGCTTGCTGTATGCTTGCCTGCAACACTCTTTTGGCTATCTTTCCATCTTTGTGGCCTACTCCCCACGAACGTCGCCAATGACCAAGCCAAGGATGCATTCTACACACATCTGGTCGATAAGCTATGCTGCATTTCCCACCACGACATCACCATTATCCTAGGGGACATGAATGCCACTGTGGGCTCTGACAGGAGCGGCTTGGAACACATTATCGGACCGTTCCCATCTGACGTCACCACTGGAGATGTGCGCCATGTACAATCTGAAGATCCTGGGCACCTGGTTCCAGCATCATCAAATCCATCGCACCACTTGGTACTGTAACATCGGTGCTACATCCAAAACCACTGACCACATCTTGGTCAGTGGGCACTGGAGAATTGCTACTGACTGCCATGTCTACCGCAGCGCTGAGCTGGGGTGGACCGACCATTGACTCCTCACCGCCACTGTCCGCCTGCACCTCCACTGCAACGCCCCTCCTGGCCCTGCCCATCGCCACCCCCCATACAACAAGAAACTTTACACACCTCAGTTTGCCCACTGCTGCTCCATCAAGGTCATGAACCACTTTGCTGCCTTTGACCACCCAGAGAATCTTGAGGATGCTTGGGAGCAGATTACCACCACTATCACTCTGGCTCCCACAAACGTCTTTGGTGATCGCCGCAAGAGGATTCAGCCATAGATCTCTGACACCTCGCTGGAGCTGGTCGATCAATGCTGTAAAGCCAGACTCCAGGGGGAAGGACGATTACCACAATATAGAGAGGCACCGCAGGCTCCGGCACGATGAAGCCACTTGGCTCCACCGTATCACCGACAAGGCCAACAACAGCTTCCAAGCAGGGAACCTCCAGTCTGCCTACTAGTCTATCAAGAAGCTGTGCCAAGCCAGCAAGAAATGGCAGTTGTCGTTCCCCCCTGCTAGCTGCCGATGGCATAAGCCTCATCACAGATCTGACGACCAAACTCTAACGATGGCAAGAGCACTACATGAGCTCCCTCTGCAAACCCCCTCCCCCCACCTCGGATAAGCTGCAGCAATATGCTGATGCCGGTGTTGAAGACAACTCAATCAGCCTTGCCCCACCTTCAATCAGTGAGTTGTCAGATACCGTCAAGGGGCTCCCCTCTGGGCGAGCCCCCAGCGCTGATGGAGTTACGGCAAAGATGATGAAAGCTGCCCTCACCTCTGTCATCCCTCGGCTGGAACATCTGTGCCACTTCATCTGGGCAGAAGAACGCGTCCCTGGGGACTGCAGGGATGAGGTCACTCTGTCCTTCTATAAGAATAAGGGTGACAGTTGGAGCACAACCAGCTATCGTCCCATCACACTGCTGTCCATCCACGGCAAGGTAATCACCGGTGTCATCCTGAGCCGAGTCCGCCTCCTGCTCCTCATCAAGTGCCACCACCAGCAGGCCAGCTTCAACCCTCACCGATCCACAGCAGACTGCATCCTTGTCTTGAGTGTCCTGGCACAGCAACAGAGGGAGTATCGCCAACCTCTATATGTGGCCTATGTCGACCTCAAAGCTGCCTTTGACTCCCTAGACAGGAACACCCTCTGGCAACTCCTTCGTGGCATTGGAGTCCCGTCCAAGTACATCAACATTCTCCGGGATCTCTACATCAACACCACATGTAGGGTACACGCCGAGGGTGACATGTCCAGACCCTTTTGTCACCACTTCTGGAGTCCGGCAGAGATGTGTCCCCACGCCAAACCGCTTCAGTGTTGTGGTTGACTACTGGGTCAAGAACGCAGTGGAACGCTGCCCCAATCTCGGAGTTGACTTCCACTCCCACTTCACAGACCTGTGCTATGTGGACGACGTGGTGCCTTTCGCCACGCATGTAGACATAATTGCTGAGGCACTGGAGCTTCTTGCAGAGGAAGCATCACCCCTGGGCCTTACCATCAGCTGGGCAAAAACAAAGTTTCAGTCACTGTCAGACTTCTTGCCACCACCACCACCAACACAAGTCATCACCATCAAAAATGAGCCAGCTGAGACTGTCAATGACTTTGTCTACCTCAGATCTAAGATCACCAGCTCCTGCTCATCAAACCCAGAGATTATTTGCCGCCTGCAGCTGTCTCGCAGTGCTTCCAGCCACCTCCAGAGAGTGTGGCAGAGTGGAAAGATCCGCACAACCACAAAGTTGCAACTCTTTAACACCTGTACGATCCCCGTCCTCCTTTATGGATCTGAGACCTGGACCCTCTCTACCACAACCACCCACCAAATGGATACATTCCATCGGACCTGCCTCTGTAATATCCTTGGCATCCGATGTTTCCACCACACCACAAACGATGAGGTCTACAGGAGGGCTGGCTGTTCTATCCCCATCTCCACCGTCATCAGAAGAGGGAAGTTGCGGCTCCTCGGCAATGTGGCCAGGCTGGAAGACGGGACACTGACCAAGCAGGCCCTCTCTGCCAGCGCTTGTCTGCCCCCCCAGGGCTGGCATCGCCCCCTGAGGTCGGCCCAGACTGTCCTGGATGACCCAGGTTGCAATGATAAGACCTCTGGCTGACCTCATCGCCCTAGCCCAAGATCACCCTGCCTTCAGACGATTGGCCACAACAGTCACTTAAGTGGCCAGGTGAGATTTAAATTTAAGTAAATAAGTTATTTTCCCAAAAATGTTTCAACTTTGTACAGTCCCAAAAGATATAGGAAAAATCTCCAATCAAATCACAACCTCTCCAGCAGAGGGGGCTAGATTTCTTATCATAACTGGCTATTACTTACGATATCTTAAAAAACCTCAACTTCCGTTTCCAACTAAATTCTCTACAGGAGAGCTACTTAAACACTTATGCCAGACCTTCCATGCATTCTCCCATTCCTCATTGTCAATGACGGTATTCTCTTCCAATTCCCATTTGTTCTTTACATCCATTGTGTTATCTGTAGTATCAACATGAATATTCCTGTATAAATCAGAAATATTTTTTATGTTGTCCTTTATTGCACACTTTATCTATCCAATATTGTTCAAAGTTATTTGGTATTTCTTTAATTTTATCCCATTCTTTATGTGTTTTTAGATAGTGCCGAATTTGGAAATACCTATGAATGTCTGTGGATGGAATACCAAATTGAGCTTGAAGTTGGGAGAATGCTTTAAGTGTGCTGCCCATGAATAACTGATCTACTGTAGATCAACCTTTCTTTGCCCATTTGGCAAAACTCCTATATAATTTAGCTGGCAAAAAGTCTGAGATGGATGCTATTTTAGTTGCTCTCAACAGAGATAAGGGGAGATTTAATTTTTCTCTCACTTTTTGCCAGACCTTTAAAGTGTATTAAAACCCACTCATTCTGTATTTTAAGCTTTTGCCAAGCCTTTTTCTGAAGGAAGGGAAGTTCAGAGATTGGGATATTGATGACGGACCCTTGTTCTATGTGTACCCATCTAGTGTCTATGTCTAATTTGATCCAGGACACCACTGATCTAAATTGTGAAGCCCAGTAATAACTTCTAAGATGAGGCAGAGCTAGACCCCCCTTTTCTTTATCAGCTTGAAGGACTTTGAGTCTCACCCTAGGTCTTTTATTTTACCAAATAAATTTTGAGATTAATCTGTCTATGAGTTTAAATGTTGAGACTGGCACAGTTGCAGGAAGGCAACCAAAGAGGAAAAGCAATTACGGTAGTCCATTCATTCTTATGGTTTCTACTCTGCTTACTAAGGACAAAGGCAGCATCTCCCACCAATCTAAATCTTTTTTTAATTTGGGAAATTACTTTATCATAATTGGCTGTGTATAGCTGTGAAGAGTTGTTGGTCAAAATAATTCCCAGGTATCTAAAATCTCATTGTGTTTTTTTTAAATTTCACCTCCTTGTCTAGCTGCTGGGGCCAAGGTCCTGTCATCATCACAGCTTCAGACTTTCCCTCATTAATCTTATATCCAGACACTTCTCCAAAGTTTTGTAGCCATTTCATAAGTCCTGGAATGGAAGTTAATGTTTTGGTGTGTTTTTTTTAAACAAAAGGATATCATCAACAAACAAAGCTATTTTATGTGTCGTACCCCCACAATCTGTTATACCTTCAATTTGATTATTTCTCTGAATCAATTTTGCTAGTGGTTCTAGTATATATATATATGGCAAAAAGAACTGGTGAGACAGGACTCCCTTGTTGAACTCCTCTCTTAAGGTGGAAAAAGTAGGAGCAGTGCCCGTTCACTCTAACTCTGGAGACAGGGTTTTTATTTAAAGTATTCATCCATCCGATAAAGGCTGAGCTAAATTCCATTTGTTCCATAGTAAAATTCAGAAAAAAACCAGTCTACCCTATCGAATGCTTTCTCAGTGTCCAAGTTAAGAAGCATTGATGGGTGTTCTAAATGTTTTGGGAGCCAATGTTTTAACCTGTTTTACACATTTATGCACATAAACAAAATCACTAAATCCAGCACTTTTTTAACAGGGTTGAGATAAATAAGGATTTGACTTGATTTTTTTTCTTGTGCCACTATTTAATGGAACATTACATCAACCAGACAGCTAGTATTTTCAAATGGTACTGCAGTCTAAATTCCTATCCCTCCTCCCCTCCTGACCAGAGTCACGCAGGTTGCCAGTATGAGGACAGGACAAATGGGAGTTATAGCACACACTGGACAGAGACAATGACTCCTTCATAGAGAGATTGCTTTTTAAGGACTGGAAGAAATTATCTGTCGTCGCATTCTCTCATTACCACAATGTAAAACTGAAGCAGTTCAGCATACTGTGATATACAGGTGCATCTCAATAAATTAAAATATCATCGAACATTAATTTTTTCCCCATTGTGGGACTAATAAAGGCTTATCTTATTATGCCTCGGTGAAAACGGAGGCATACAGTAATCAGTCAACATGTGTGTGTGTATCTGTCTGTTACTAGCTTTTCAGCTAGCCCAGTCAGAATTAAGTGCAACTAAAGGCTTGTATCATTGTATCACCATATTTTCTTGACTTTTAATTTGACAGAATTCCAAGATAAGGCTTTGTTTTCGAAATAAACTCAAATTTAACTCACCTTTAATGTCAATGGAGCCGGGGAAAAGGGTATTGTAATAACTATGCCGGCCCACTAGAGGCGGCAGTGCGACTTTTTTTACAGCACAACACAGCATGGTTTTTTTTACAGCACGTGGAGTTGAACTGTTCAGTTTGGTAGCTCATGGCTGCCGCTGACAGTACGGGCATGTGAACTGCAGATTATTTTCGCTGTGCATGCGTGTACTCCAAAACTACCGGGTGGAACTGGATGAAATTTTTACCAGAGGTGGTCTTTCGGCTAGAGAGGAACCCATCACATTTTAGTGATGATCCAAGAACGCATACCTCCGCCAAGGCTCTGGCACAAAGGCATCAGCACCTTGGTGTTTTCATCTTATTTCGGTAATTCAATTAAAAAAGTGAAACTCATATTGTATAGATTCATTACACACAGAGTGATATATTTCAAGTGTTTGTTTCTTTTAATTTTGATTATTATGGCTTACAGCTAATGAAAACCCAAAATTCAGTTTCTCAAAAAAAATGATTACATACTGTCATGTCTGTCATAAGTTTTCTGCCTGTTAAAGGCAGAAGGAATGAAACCCACTCGCAGAAACACGTTGTGTGTGCTTTATTGTGCAGAACAAAATATAATAGTCCAAACACAGTGAGCCAAGGGAGTACAGGAGGCGGCGGTGGCGCAGGTGTAGTGTGACCGACTACTGATCGGAGGGTCAAGTCAAATCAAATCAAATCAAATCAAATCAAATCAACCTTTATTGTCATATTGCTGTACATACAACTGTAGTGCAGGCAAGATGAAATTGCGTTTCTCTCGGCATCCATATAAGTAAAAGAACATGATTTAAGACACACTCACACATATCCTCACCCCCCACCCCACCACATCCATTCACACATCCCTGAGACATACTTGAAAAAAAAAAAAAAACAACTAACCAGAACTATAATATACAAATAATATACATAATGTCCGTAGGTGCAGTAGTATGTATGAGAGATTCCGGATCAAACTGTTCAGCATCCTAACAGCTTGTGGAAGGAAGCTGTTAATCAGTCTGGTGGTTCTGCCTCTGATGCTCCGGAATCGTTTGCCAGATGGCAGAAGTTCAAAGTGTTTATGCAGAGGGTGAGAACGGTCCTTAACAATGTTCAGTGCCCTGCTCCTGCAACGGTTCTGAAAAAGTTCTTGGACAGAGGGGAGGGAGACTCCAATTACCCTCTCAGCTCCCTTGACTATCCTCTGCAGGGCTTTTTTGTCTGACATACTGCAACTGGAGTACCATGTAGGAATACAGTACGTCAGAACACTCTCCACCACACCTCTGTAGAAGGTCCTGAGGATGCAGATGGGGAGAGAGGCCTGTTTGAGTTTCCTCAAGAAGTGCAATCTCTGCTGGGCCCGCTTCCTGATCCCCAAGGAATTCTTGCTCCAGGTCAGGTCCTGCGAGATCTGCACTCCTAGGAACTTGATGTTCTCCACTCTCTCCACTAAACGGCCGCCGATGCTGAGGGGGACGTGTTCAGGCTGTGACCGCTGGAAGTCGATAATCATCTCCTTCGTTTTGTCCACGTTGAGCACCAGATTGTTCTCCCTGCACCAGCCCTCCAGGTCTCTCACTTCTTCCCTGTACATTGATTCCTCATCCCTCTGAATAAGTCACACCACTGTGGTGTCATCTGCAAACTTAATAATCTGGTCCCCCTCGTGTCTGGATACACAGTCATGTGTTAGAAGTGTAAACAGCAGTGGACTGAGTACGCAGCCTTGAAGGGATCTGGTGCTCTGCGTGACAGAGTTGGAGATGTTGTTTCCAACCCGGACAGACTGAGGTCTCTCAGTCAGGAAATCCAGGATCCAGAGACATGTGGCAGTGTTCAGACCAAGAAGGAGTAATTTCTCCATCAGTCTCTGGGGAATAATGGTGTGTACAGTGTACACACCATTATTACAGGAGTACAGGAGTCTGGCGTAGGTGTCTTTCTGATCAGAATCAGAATCAGAATCAGAATCAGAATCAGAATCAGGTTTATTGCCATTGTTCATGTAGTACACAAACTAGGAATTTGTCTCGGTACAATGCTGCAACATTAAACATGATAAGATAAGAGAAATAAACTATACATGTAATAAAGTGTAGGATAAGATTAAGTGATACTGGTCAACAGTTAAAATATATATTAGCCAGCAGCAGATACTGTGGAGAACTATATAGTGCAGTCGGTAATGCAGGAAGAAAACAGTGATGATTGACATGAGTCTGGTTGAGCTGCTGTACATGGTGCACGAGAGTCACTTAGTGTTCAGCAGTCTAATGGCAGAGGGGAAGAAGCTGTTCATGTGACGGGAGGTTTTAGTCTGGATGGACCGAAGTCTTCTACCAGAGGGGAGGGGGGCAAACAGTACATGACCAGGGTGTGAGGGATCGGCTATGATCCGGCCAGCACGCCTCCGGGTCCTGGAGATGTACAGATCCTGGAGAGATGGGAGCTTGCAGCCGATCATCTTCTCAGCAGTGCGCACGACGCGCTGCAGCCTTAGTCTGTCCCTGGCAGTGGCTCCTGCGTACCACACGGTTATGGAGGTGGTGAGGATGGACTCGATGATGGCTGTGTAGAACTGCACTAACATCTTGGTGGGTAGCTTGAGCTTCCTCAGCTGCCGCAGGAAGAACATCCTCTGCTGGGCTTTTTTGATGAGTGAGCTGATGGTCAGCTCCCATTTGAGGTCCCTGGTGATGGTAGTGCCTAGGAAGCGGAAGGAATCAGCAGTGGTGATGGGAGAGCCTGAGAGGGTGAGGGGGGGCAGAGGAGTAGTGACTTTCCTGAAGTCTACAATCATCTCCACTGTCTTCAGAGCGTTCAGCTGCAGGTTGTTATTGCTGCACCAGGACGCCAGCTGGGCCACCTCTCTCCTGTAGGCGGACTCGTCGCCGTTGGAGATGAGCCCGATGAGGGTGGTGTCGTCCGCAAACTTGATCAACTTGACAGACTGGTGGCTGGAGGTGCAGGAGTTGGTGTAAAGGGAGAAGAGTAGGGGGGAAAGTACACAGCCCTGGGGTGATCCGGTGCTGATGCTAGTATAGTCTGAGACAGTCTTTCCCAGCCGCACATGCTGCCTCCGGTCCGTCAGGAAGTCGATGATCCACCTGCAGAGGGAGTCAGGCACGTTGAGCAGGGACAGCTTGTCCCGGAGCAGAGCGGGGCGGATGGTGTTGAATGCGGAGCTGAAGTCCACAAACAGGATCCTGGCGTAGGTTCCCGGGGAGTCCAGGTGCTGCAGGATGGAGTGGAGGGCCAGGTTGACTGCATCGTCTACAGACCTGTTGGCTCGGTAGGCAAACTGCAGCGGGTCCAGGAGAGGGGTGGTGATGGACTTGAGGTGGGACAGGACCAGGCGCTCAAAGGACTTCATGACTACAGAGGTGAGCGCTACAGGTCTGTAGTCATTAAGTCCAGTGATCCGTGGCTTCTTGGGGACAGGGATGATGGTGGAGGATTTGAGGCAGGACGGCACGTGGCATAACTTAAGGGAGGTGTTAAAAATGTCTGTGAATACAGGAGCCAGCTGTTTCGCACAGAGTCTCAGGGTGGAGGGAGACACGCCGTCTGGGCCGGGGGCCTTGCGCGGGTTCAGTCTGGAGAACTGTTTGAGCACATCCTGCTCACTGATGATAAGGGGAGGGGGGGAGGTGGGGGGGGTGCCTTAAATGAAGTAGGGAATGTGGAGGCTGTGGAGCTGGAGGGAGGGGGGGAGTTGGACACAGATGACGAGGTGTCAAAACGGGCATAGTGTTGGGACAGTCTCTGACAAAGGGCTTTGTCATCCTGACCTTTAGGAGCCTGAGGCCGATAGTTGGTGATCTGCCTCAGTCCTCTCCACACGGAAGCCGAATCATTAGCAGTGAACTGCTGCTGGAGTCTCTCTGAGTACACAGATTTAGCCCTCTTCAGCTCTCTGTTAAACCGGTATTTAACCTCCCTGTAGCAGTCCCTGTCTCCACTTTTCAGCGCTGCTTCCTTCTCCTTCCTGATCTGTCTGAGCTTAGCTGTGAACCAGGGTTTGTCATTAGAGTAACTCACCCTGGTGCGTGATGGAAGAATGTTCTCTTCACAAAAGTGGATATATGAGTTCACAGTGTCCGTGTACTCATCCAGATCATGCGTGGCTCCTTTAAGCATGCCCCAGTCAGATATTTCCATGCACGTTTCCAGCTTCTCCTCAGCATCACTGGTCCGTATCTTCGTAGTGCTCACAACAGGTTTAGTGAGCTTCAATCTCTGTCTGTATGTGGGAATGAGGTGAACCATCACGTGATCAGATAATCCCAGCGCAGCTCGAGGGACAGCGCGATATGCGTCTTTCACTGTGGTGTAACAGTGATCCAGTGTGTTTAATCCTCTGGTGGGGCATTTAATAAACTGTTTGTAGCGGGGGAGATCGTGGCTCAGATTGCACTGATTAAAGTCGCCAGCCACAATAATCAGCGAGTCTGGAAAACTCCGCTCTGTGTGTTGAATGTGATCCGCGAGCACGCGCTGAGCTTCGCGCGTGTCCGCGTCGGGAGGGGCGTACACAGCGATCAGTATAAAAGAAGCAAACTCCCGTGGGGAATAAAAAGGCTTGCAGTTGATAACAAGAAATTCCAAGGCAGGAGAACAGTGTTTGGAAATTTCCGTTACATCAGAGCACCAGCTACAGTTGATGTAGAAGCAGACACCGCCTCCTGTGGTCTTGCCGGAAAGCTCTGTGTCACGATCAGCACGGAAGAGCTGGAAGCCGTCGAGGCGCAGCGCGCTGTCCGGTATATTTTCCCGGAGCCAGGTCTCAGTAAAGCAGAGGACAGCTGAGGAGGCGAGGTCCTTAAAACGCATCAGCAGTCTCAGTTCATCCACCTTGTTAGAGAGAGAGTTGGTATTGGACAGAAATATGCCAGGCAGCGCCGTTCGCGAGCCTCTCCTGCGAAGTCGTACGAGAGCGCCCGCTCGTCTTCCTCTCTTCCGCCGTCTCACTTTCCGAGCCAAACAATAAACCAGATCGGCGGCAGGGGCTAGAAAAACTGGGAGGAGGTCCGTGGGGGTCAAAGTCCTGATATTTAAAAGTTCTTCACGGGTATAAGTGCAAGCAGACACACAATTGACAAACAAAAACAAACAAAGAGCGCAGCGAAGCACCATGTCGACCGCTGTGGGCGCCATCTTGGGAAGGTGGGTGATGACAGAGTGTAGGGTGGTGACTATAGCAACCTCCGTGGAGCGGTTTGAATGATATGCAAACTGGAGCGGGTCATGTGATGCAGGGAGGCAGGCTGTAATGTGTGGTTTGACAAGCCGTTCAAAACACTTCATCACAATTGGTGTCAGTGCAACAGGACGATAGTCATTCAGACAGGACACAACTGGTTTCTTTGCCACCGGTACTATGATAGAGGTCTTGAAGCATCTGGGAACAATGGCCTGACTCAGGGAGATGTTATAAATGTCAGTCAGTACATCCGCCAACAGTCTCGCGCAGTCTCAGAGCACACGTCCCGGGATGTTGTCCGTACCTGCAGCTTTACGTGGGTTGACCCTGGTTAGGGTCCTCCGTGTGTCCGCTGTGTTGATGGTGAAAGCTGGTCCGACCGATGGTGGGGATGGGCCAGCCCTCCCACTGATTGTCGGGTTTGATGCTTCAAAATGTGCAAAGAAGTCGTTGAGCCTGTCTGGAAGCAAAGCGTCGTCATCATCAACCCCCTGCCTAGACTTATAGCCCGTCAGTGTCCGAACTCCCTGCCACATCTGCTTGGTGTTCCTAGTGTCACAGAGGTGTCCCTGGATTTTCTCCGCATAGGCGCACTTTGCCGTCTTAATTCCCTTTGAGAGCGCAGACCTGGCTGAGCAGAGGGCGATCCTGTCCTTCGCTCTGAAGGTTGCATCTCTGGCTGTAAGCAGCGAGCGCACCTCTGCAGTCATCCAGGGCTTATGGTTTCCCCGTACAGTGATGGTCTTCACTGTAGTGACATCCTCTGTGCACTTCGCAATGTAGCTGGTGACCGTTTCAGCATACTCCTCCACATCTGTCTTGTCTACCTGGGAGGCTGCTATTTTGAAGACCTCCCAGTCTGTGTGCAGAAAACAGTCTTTCAGTGCAGAGGTTGCACTCTCTGGCCAAATCCTGATTTGTTTCACTACTGGGCTGCTGCGCTTCAGTAGAGTGGGTGGGTTCGATTCCTGCTCTGTCTGCTGTCCCCTTGTCGAAGTGTCCTTGAACAAGACATTGAACCCCCAGTTGCTCCTGGTGGCCTGGTTAGCGCCTGTGTGTATGGCAGCTCTGCCGCCATCAGTGTGTGAATGTGTGTGTGAATGGGTGGATTGCAGGATCTGTAAAATGCTTTGGTCATCCTAGATGAGAAGAAAAGCGCTATATAAGTGAACGCCATTTACCATTTTACAGGGAAGTCTTGTGGATGTGCAATAGGACAAGCGAGTCAAACATGTGGAAAAAATGTTCCAAGGCAGACGGAACTGCAACAGAGGAACGGAGGAGGAGCCCGGAAAAGAGCCATCTGGAAAAATAGACAGCAGGGGCGAAACAGTTTGTACTCACGAAGCTGGAGCTGCCCAACTTAATCAGTGAAGTCCACAGGCTGGAGAAAACGAAGGGGAAATAGACAGATAAAGGCTACTCCGAAATTCACCTCAATCACCCGACAACGCACAATGGTGAACTGAGATCTTAAATACAGCAACATCAACAAGCAGAGTGTATGCCGGTGTGGAGAGAGGAGAGAGAGTGTGGAAGAGTATGAGTGGAAACACCTGCGTGAATGGACGTCTGCACCAGTGAGTGAGCGTGTATGTGTGAGTCAGTGAGGGAACATAGAGCATGTAGGTGGAAATGAATGAGGGTGTGTGTGTGTGTGTGTACAGTGGAGAAAATAACCAAAGGAAGACAGCTAGTAAGGACTGGCAGGAGAGAGGGGCGTGGTTGAGCTGTCACAGCTGAGCAGAGCTCAGAACCTCCCAGGAGGAGCCTAGAGACAGGTAAGGGGAAAAACACCCTCCTGAGGGCATAACAGCCACTGTGCCAAGATCTGGGCTGGCAGGTCCAGCCCAGTTCATGACAGAGCCCCTCCCAAGGGGTAGAGACCAGACACCCCAGCTTACCATCAGAAAAGGAAACACAACAACACAAGGAGACCCCCACCACCAAGGAGACTATAACAACTAACCAGGGTGGGAGGTGGGGGAACCAGGTCAGGTGGGAACACAACAAGATAGAACAGGCAAACCCAGAGTACATATGTCCCAACACTCAGAACAACACTCCCCCAAAACCCCCAGAGTCCAATAGTTCAGGGGGCCGACCAAAGTCCCAGGCCCCAGGGGAGATGAAAGGAGGCTGGTCAAGTGGCCCGACCATGTCCAGAACCAGGCAGGCCACCCGGGCGGGCGATTCAGGTGGCTGACCAGGAAAACTGGGCCATTGACATCCACGGCACAGTTCACCAGGCGGACGGCCTAAGTCTGAGAGCCACCAGCTCAGGAGAGAAGGCCCAGGAGGCAGCCTGCCCACGGGAAGACCCAAAGTAGGAAGGGGAGACCAGAGAAGGGGAGCACTGATGTCAATGGACAGCACCAAGGGAGAAGCCCCTCCACCCCCCGTGGTCCCGAGCTGGGGGACAGCTGCACCTGCGGCGGTCCCGGTCTGGGACATAGCTGCAGCTACGGCAGTCCCGGTCTGGGACATAGCTGCACCTGCAGCGGTCCCCGGCCAGAGCTCTGCTGCACCCGTGGTGGAATCTGGTGGCAGCGGATCCTTTCCGGTGACCCTAGACGCAGGCTCGGAGACAGGAAAGGGAGATAGAGGGTCATTGTCACCGGCAGCGGCGGAGCCCGGCGAGGCGACCTCAGGTGCAGCTAGTGGCTGCACCCGGCTCTCCTCACCAAGAGCCAGGCAAGAACGCTCAAGTACAGACAAGAGGAATACAAAATAGAGCACTTGCCTCAGCTCGAGCTCCACCGCCGTCCAGGACTCCGATGAACTTGGTACTGCTGTCTCGGGCCCAGCCTCTGGGTGGTCCAGCTCAGGTGCAGACCCTGCTGCGGTGGCCTCAGCAGCAGGCATGATGATGGTGGTGGCAGTCCTGAAGCCCCCAGTGGAATCCCCCCACGCAGGCTGCTTCTCCGGCATGACGGCTGGGGGTCCACTCTGTGTTGACCCTTGTTCTTGATCACCCAGGGCCACAAGCTCCTCCACGATCCAGCAGCTTGACTCCAGCGAGCTCTCGGAAAAATGGGCAGGAGACACGGAGGGGATCAGTAAGTCTTGGACAGTGGCAGTAGGGAGAGAGCGCTCAGGTGACTGCCCAACCTGAGGCTCTTCCCTGGGAGACAGACAAAATTCATCATTGTTCATGGAGATTGAATGTAAACACACCTGCCTGATCTCCCAGGTCTCGGTGGAAACTGCTGCCGGTGGCGAGCTACCATCCTCCCCTGCATCGACAACAGTAACAGGTCCCTCAGAGAACGGAGGAGGACCCGGTTCCGGCGGCGCAGGTGTGGGAGAGTCTGGGGAACCCCCAGCTGATCTCACGGCGGCGAGGGAAGACATTCCGGCGGTGTGGGTTGCGGTCAGGGCTGAGAGGGCACAGGCTGGCAAAACAGCTGGCATGGAGATTGGCTCTGCCGCAGGAATAGCCGGGGTGACATCAAATCCATGGCCGTCGATACAGAGGGGGGTTTCTTCCGATGTCCCGAGAAGGGACGGTTCTTACGCCGTGGCTTAGGCTCCTCTCTCTCCCTTGGCTCCTCCAGCGTCTGGCTACTTCCTCTCAGGACCAGCAGGCATTCGGGGGAAACAGAGACAAAGGAGAGAGGAGTGGTGACAGCAGCTGATGGGGGAGCCCCAGTGGAAAGCAAAACCTGGAGCTCCTCCACAGGAATCTGGCATACTACATCAGGCGAAAGAGCAAGTGATTGTATAACATTTGCCTGAGTTCCTGGCTGGTGACGACGTCAGCCGCTGTCTCGGTGTCTTGCTCCGTCTCCCTGGGAGTAGGACGATGCATCAGACGAGGAGAAGACACCAGTCAGGGAAGCATGTGCTGGGCATTCAGACTCCGGAAGCGCTTCTTTGGCTGCCTGGAGGGTGCTGTAGAGGACCCTCGTAACGCTTCCTCACAGTGCTGTCGAGTCTCACTGATCTGGGTGAGCAGCGGCACAAACTCCGGGCATTTCCAAAGGCTGGGGCACGTCTGCATCACCCCAACAGCTATGTCCAGCAAATAAAAATTTTCCTTCAGTGAATGGGTAGCACGAGCCCAAGAAGCGAAAATCACTGCACGCTTGGCCACCTCACACTCCTCCGGGTTAAGTCCAAAAACAGCAAAGTTCATGCTGGGAGAGAAGCTGGATGAAGAACGCAAAAGAGTGAAAAAGAAAAACACACTCACAATGCTTCCGCTGGGTTTCTACTGGTCGGGTGATTCTGTCATGTCTGTCATGAGTTTTCTGCCTGTTAAAAGCAGAAGAAATGAAACCCCCTCGCAGAAATACGTTGTGCGTGCTTTATTGTGCAGAACAAAATATAATAGTCCAAACACAGTGAGCCAAGGGAGTACAGGGAAGTCTCTAGGATGCTCAAAAGGACAAGCGAGTCAAACATGGGGAAAAAACGTTCCAAGGCAGACGGAACTGCAACGGAGGAATGGAGGAGGAGCCTGGAAAAGAGCCATCTGGAAAAATAGACAGCAGGGGCGAAACAGTCTGTACTCACGAAGCTGGAGCTGTCTGAGTTAATCTGTGAAGTCCACAGTCTGGAGAAAACGAAGGGGAAATAGACAGATCGTCACTTCCTGGGATCGTCACTTCCTTGTGGTAACGTATCGTCACTTCCTGTTTTGCTGTCTGCCTGTGTGGTTTGCCTGTGTGGTTGCTCTCCAGCCATTAGCTATGACTACTAGCTCTCCTTCCTCTCCTCCTCTGGTGTGCTCTCTCTGTCAGATGTTTAGCTACACCTCTGCCTCTTTTAGTGATAACGGTAAATGTAATAAATGTTGTCTTTTTGAGGCGCTCGAGGCGAGATTGTCTGATTTGGAATCCTGGCTCCGCTGCATTGAAACACCGTCTGCGCCAGTTAATCTTGACGGACGCCCATTAGCTGCAGCGGAGCTAGCTAGCTTAGGCCCCCCTGTCAGCGGTCCCTCGGCTCTCCTCAGCAGCGAGGAGACTGGGTGGGTGACGGTGAGAAGGAAGCCTAGTCGCAAAGCCCCGGTTCACCACCAACCTGTTCACGTCTCTAATCGTTTTTCCTCGCTCAGCGACACACCCGCTGAGGAAAAAACTCTGATCATTGGCGACTCTGTAGTCAGAAACGTGAACCTAGAGACTCCAGCGGCCATAGTCCAATGCATTCCTGGGGCCAGAGCAGGCGACATCGAGTCAAATTTGAAAATGCTGGCTAAAAGTAACTGTAAATATTCCACAATTGTTATTCACGCCGGCATTAATGACATCAGTCGGAAGTCACGAAACTTAATATAGAATCGGTGTGTGAGTTTGCAAAAACGATGTCTGCCACTGTAGTATTCTCTGGGCCCCTCCCCCATCTGACCAGTGATGACATGTTTAGTCGCTCGTCATCCTTGAACCGCTGGCTGTCTGTGTGGTGTCCTAAAAATGACGTGGGCTACATTGACAATTGGAGCTCTTTTTGGGGAAAACCTGGTCTTATGAGACGAGACAGCATTCATCCCACTTTGGATGGTGCTTCTCATTTATCTAACAATCTGGCATCTTTTTTATCCAAATTTCCAAAACCATGACTACTCAGAGTTGGGACCAGGAAGCAGAGTCGCAGTCTTACACGCCTCTCTGCAGCTCCTCTTCATCCGCCACCCCTCAGCTTAGCCCCTGTCTTCCCCATCAGAGAATCGTTGTCTGCTCCCTCCAAAGTGAATAAAAATATAATGCATAAGCATCCCAAAGTGATAAAGCAAAATATTGGTAAAACTCAAATTAAACATAAAGCCTCTAAATTGAATGATTTGGCCTCTGTTCCTCCTCATAATCTAAAAATTAAATGTGGTTTATTAAATATTAGGTCTCTAACTCCCAAGTCTCTGTTAGTCCATGATTTGTTAATTGATCATCAGATTGATTTAATATCCCTTACAGAGACTTGGTTAGGACAAGAGGATTATGCTGGTTTAAATGAATCAACTCCCTCTGGTTATTTAAACTGTCAAAATCCCAGAAGTTCTGGTCGTGGAGGAGGAGTAGCAACAATTTACCATTCCAAATTACTAGTTAATGTAAAACAAAAAACATGTTATAATTCCTTTGAGGGCCTGGTCCTCAGTATTGGGCACTTTAGCAATTTTAGATTAAACCCAATTTTATTTGCCATAGTTTATCGTCCCCCATCAACCTACTCAGAATTTTTATCCGAATTTGCTGATTTCTTAGCTGATTTAGTGCTGAAATCTGATAGAATAATTATAGTAGGGGACTTTAATATACATGTGGATGTAGATAGTGACTGCCTTAATGTGGCTTTTAATTCAATATTAGACTCGATTGGGTTTTCTCAGAAAGTAGGAAATTCTACTCATTACCTCCACCATACATTGGACCTTGTTCTGACATATGGCATAGAAATAGAAAATCTTGTAGTGTCTCCTCATAACCCTGTACTGTCAGACCATTGTCTGTTAACCTTTGATTTTACTATTTCTGACTATTTGGCTCCTAAAGAAAAATATTATTACAGTAGATGCCTCTCAGATGATGCTGTTTCCAAATGTATGCAGATTGTTTCCTCTATGCCATGTGTCAACACAACGGAAATAAGCTATAGACAGCTTGCTCCTTCTGTAATTGATAACATGGTGGACAGTGTTTCAGCTTCTCTGCATCAGACTCTAGACTTGGTGGCCCCCTTAAAAAAGAAAAAGTCTAATCAGAGATTTCTAACTCCTTGGTTCAACACAGAAACTCGTAGCTTAAAACAGAAGACTCGTCAATTAGAAAGAAAATGGCGTTCTACTAATTTAGATGAAATCTATTTAGCTTGGAGAAATCATCTTTTAATTTATAAAAAATCTCTTAGAAAAGCTAGAACAAGTTATTACTCTGCATTAATAGAAGAGAACAAGAATAATCCCAGGTTTCTTTTCAGTACTGTAGCCAGGTTGACAAAGAGTCAGGACTCTGTTAATCCTAGCATTCCCTTAGAGCTTACTAGTCAGGACTTTATGAACTTTTTCAATAATAAAATTTCATCCATCAGAGATAAAATCAATCAGATTCTTCCCACAGTTAACTTAAATACTGTAACTACTACAACTCCTTCTTTTGATGTCTGTCTTGATGAGTTTACTCCAATCGACCTTTGTGAGTTAGACAAAATAGTTTCCTCATCCAAACCTTCAACTTGTCTTTTAGACCCTATTCCTACCAGGTTATTTAAAGAAGTCTTCCCACTTATTGGTAGCTTTATTCTTCATATAATCAATTCTTCATTAACTTTAGGCCATGTACCGCAGGCTTTTAAAACGGCTGTAATTAAACCCTTACTCAAAAAGCCAACGCTAGATCCAGGAGCTTTAGCTAACTATAGACCAATCTCTAATCTCCCTTTCATTTCAAAAATCTTAGAAAGAGTTGTTGCTACGCAATTATTTGACCACCTGCAGGGAAATGGTTTACTTGAAACCATTTACCAACTACACTACTTTACTTTACTTTACTTTACCAACTACAGGAGACCATCCCCCCACCCTGCGGAAAACCTCCAGCTGGCTAATGACCTAAACAGCTTTTACTGCAGGTTTGAAAAGAACCTACAGTTCTCACCTCCCACCCACACAAAAGGATTATCTGCAGCCCCAGGAACTCCATCCCTCCTCCACTCTGACCTCCCACCAGCACTAATGATCTGTGAAGAGGAGGTGCGCCGGGTCTTTCAGAGACAAAAGATCAAGAAGGCTGCAGGACCTGATGGTGTGTCTCCGTCCTGCCTGAGAGTCTGCTCCAACGAGTTGGCCCCCATCTTCACCCGGATCTTTAACAGATCACTGGAGCTGCGTGAAGTGCCTTCCTGCTTCAAACGCTCCATCATCATTCCAGTTCCCAAGAAACCCTCTATTACAGGATTAAACGACTACAGACCTGTTGCCCTGACCTCTGTGGTCATGAAATCCTTGGAGAGATTGGTGCTGAATCACCTGAAGGTCATCACAGGCCCCCTGATGGACCCACTGCAGTTTGCCTACCGGTCAAACAGGTCAGTGGATGATGCAGTGAATATGGGACTACATTACATCCTGCAACACCTCGACTCCCCAGGGACGTACGCCAGGATCCTGTTTGTCGACTTCAGCTCAGCGTTCAACACCATCATCCCAGGCATTCTTCATCAGAAACTCCTCCAGCTCAAGGTGCCCCCCTCCACCTGCCAGTGGATCTCCAGCTTTCTGACTGACAGGTGGCAACAGGTGAAGCTAGGGAGATTTACATCCAGCTCCCGAAAAATTAGTACTGGTGCCCCCCAAGGATGTGTCCTTTCCCCACTGCTCTTCTCCCTCTACTCCAACGACTGCACCTCAGAGGACCCTTCGGTGAAGCTCCTGAAGTTTGCGGACGACACCACAGTCATCGGTTTGATCCGGGATGATGATGAGTCTGCATACAGGCGGGAGGTGGAGCAGCTGATCCTCTGGTGCAGCCAGAACCATCTTGAACTTAACCCAGCCAAAACGGTGGAGATGACTGTGGATTTCAGGCGACACCCCCCTTCATTCCCCCCACTCACCATCCTCAACAGCACAGTGTCCACGGTGGACTCCTTCAAGTTTCTGGGTACCACAATCTCCCGGAACCTGAAGTGGTCCTCCCATATTGACACTGTCCGGAAAAAGGCCCAGCAGAGGTTGTTTTTTCTGCGTCAGCTCAAGAAGTTTGATTTGCCTCAGGAGCTGCTGGTTGTCTTCTACACTGCCATCATCCAATCTGTCCTCTGCTTTTCCATCACTGTCTGGTTTGGATCTGCCACTAAACAGGACAAGACCAGACTGCAGCGGATCATTAAGTCTGCGGAGAGGATCATTGGTACCGACCTACCCTCCATTGAGAACTTATATCGGTCCATAACCAGGAAACGGGCGGGAAACATCTGTGCTGACCCATCACACCCCGGCCACAAACTGTTTGAACTTCTATCTTCTGGTCGTCGTTACAGATCACTGAAGGTCAAAACCACCCGTCACAGGAACAGTTTCTTTCCTCAAGCCATCACTCTGATGAACTCCTAACATTCACCTAGTCCTACCTGTTGCTGTACTCATGACTTTTCATCCATTATTACATTGCACATAACTCTCACACTGCTTTTTACTTCATTCACATTATATCACTGAATCTGAGTCCACATTGAAATACTGTGTGATTGTATATTTTTTCATATATTTCTGCAAAGTGTGGTTAGTCCGAGTAAATAACTGCATATATTCCTGTATATATTTGCATCCTTTTATAGAAACGTGGACAGACTGTAATTTACTGTACATACTGTGGTGTCATTGAATCCTTATTTAAATCCTTCACCTGAACAACGAGAGCAAGTTTTTAGCCAAAGTCAAATTCCTTGTATGTGTTGTGCATACTTGGCCAATAAAGCTGATTCTGATTCTGATTCTGATTCTGAAGAGTTTCAATCTGGGTTTAGAATCCATCATAGTACTGAAACAGCCTTAGCGAAGGTCACTAACGACCTCCTCATTGCATCTGATAATGGACTAGTTTCTGTACTTGTCCTTTTAGACCTTAGTGCAGCTTTTGATACTATCGATCATAATATTCTACTTGATAGATTAGAACACTATGTTGGACTTAATGGAACTTCGTTGCAGTGGTTTAGATCTTATTTATCTGATAGGTTCCAGTTTGTTCATGTAAATAATGAGTTTTCTTTCAACTCAAAGCTTAGTCATGGAGTTCCACAGGGATCTGTGCTCGGCCCTACTCTTTTTAGTTTATATATGCTTCCGTTAGGCAACATTATTAGAAAGCACTGTATACATTTTCATTGTTATGCAGATGACACACAATTATACCTGTCAATGAAGCCAGATGATAGTAATCAATTAGCCAAGTTAGAAGCCTGTCTTAAGGAAATCAAAGCTTGGATGACTTGTAATTTCCTGCTATTAAATTCAGATAAGACTGAAGTCATTCTTGTTGGTCCAAAAAACCTTAGAAATTCCTTTCCAAATCAAACTTTCAGTTTGGACGCAGTTACTCTTTCTCTTAATAGCTCTGTGAGGAACCTTGGAGTTATTTTTGATCAGGATTTGTCCTTCAATTCACATATTAAATTTGTTTCTAAGACTGCCTTCTATCATTTGCGTAATATTGCCAAGATTAGGAGCATCTTGTCTCAGAGTGATGCTGAGAAGCTGATCCACGCTTTTGTTAGCTCGAGATTAGATTATTGTAATTCTTTATTATCAGGCTGTCCTAAAACATCTTTAAAAAGTCTTCAGCTGATCCAAAATGCTGCAGCAAGAGTTTTAACAGGTACTAGAAAGAGAGATCATATCTGACTTCAATGCGCACGTGGGCAACGACAGTGAAACCTGGAGGGGGGTGATTGGGAGGAACGGCCTGCCCGATCTGAACCCGAGTGGTGTTCAGTTATTGGACTTCTGTGCTAACCACAGTCTGTCTATAACGAACACCATGTTCAAGCATAAGGGTGTCCATATGTGCACCTGGCACCAGGACACCCTAGGCCGCAGGTCGATGATCGATTTTGTTATCGTATCATCAGACCTGCGACCGTATGTCTTGGACACCCGAGTAAAGAGAGGTGCAGAGCTGTCAACTGATCACCACCTGGTGGTGAGTTGGATCCGATGGCAGGGGAGGAAGCCATTCAGACCTGGTAGACCCAAACGTATAGTGAGGGTGTGCTGGGAGCGTCTGGCTGAGGCCCCTGTCCGGGAGGTCTTCAACTCCCACCTCCGGAAGAACTTCAACCACATTCCGAGGGAGTCTGGAGACATGGAGTCTGAATGGGCCATGTTCTCCACCTCTGTTGTTGAAGCGGCAGCCCAGAGCTGCGGCCGCAAGGTGGTCGGTGCATCTCGTGGTGGCAACCCCCGAACCAAGTGGTGGACACCAGTGGTGAGGGGGGCCATTAAGCTGAAGAAGGAGTCCTATCAAGCTTGGTTGGCTTGTGGGACTCCCGAAGCAGCTGAGGTGTACCGGCAGGCCAAGCGGAGTGCAGCTCGGGTGGTTGCTGAAGCAAAAACCCGGGTATGGGAGGAGTTCGGTGAGGCCATGGAACAAGACTTTCGGTCGGCTTCAAAGAGATTCTGGCAAACTGTTCGGCGGCTCAGGAGGGGAAAGCAGCTCCCCGTCCACACTGTGTATGGTGCGGATGGGACACTGTTGACTTCAACTGGGGATATCGTCGGGCGGTGGAAGGAATACTTCGAGGATCTCCTCAATCCCACTGATACGCCTTCCACAGAGGAAGCAGGGTTTGGGGACGAGGGGGATGACTCGCCTATCACAGGGGCTGAGGTCGCCAAGGTGGTTAAAAATCTCCTTGGTGGCCGGGCCCCGGGGGTGGACGAGATTCGCCCCGAGTACCTCAAGGCCCTGGATGTTGTTGGGTTGTCATGGTTGACACGCCTCTGCAACATTGCGTGGAGGTCGGGGGCAGTGCCTTTGGCATGGCAAACCGGGGTGGTGGTTCCTCTCTTCAAAAAAGGGGACCGGAGGGTGTGCTCCAACTTTAGAGGGATCACACTCCTCAGCCTCCCTGGGAAGGTCTATGCCAAGGTATTGGAGAGGAGAGTCCGGCCGTTGGTCGAACCTCGGATTCAGGAGGAGCAATGTGGTTTTCGTCCTGGCCGTGGCACATCGGACCAGCTCTTTACCCTCTCGAGAATTCTTGAGGGTTCGTGGGAGTTTGCCCAACCAGTTTACATGTGTTTTGTGGACTTGGAGAAGGCATTTGACCGCGTCCCTCGTGGATTTTTGTGGGGGGTGCTTCGGGAGTATGGGGTATCGGGCTTGTTGTTACGAGCTATTCGGTCTCTGTACGACCGTTGTGAGAGTTTAGTTCGCATTGCCAACACTCGGTCGGAGTCATTCCCAGTGAGAGTTGGACTCCGCCAGGGCTGCCCTTTGTCACCGGTCCTGTTCATAATTTTTATGGACAGGATTTCTAGGCGCAGCCAGGGAATGGAGGGTGTCATGCTTGGTGACCACAGGATCTCATCTCTGTTGTTTGCAGATGATGTTGTCCTGTTGGCTTCATCCAGCAATGACCTACAGCTCTTGCTGGGACGGTTTGCCGCTGAGTGTGAAGCGGCTGGGATGAGAATCAGCACCTCCAAGTCCGAGTCCATGGTCCTCAGCCGGAAAAAGGTGGATTGTCCTCTCCGGGTTGGGGACAGGCTCCTGCCCCAAGTGGAGGAGTTTAAGTATCTTGGGGTCTTGTTCACGAGTGAGGGGAAAATGGAGCGAGAGATCGACAGACGGATTGGAGCAGCATCTGCAGTGATGCGGACGTTGTACCGGTCTGTTGTGGTGAAGAGGGAGCTTAGTTCTAAGGCAAAGCTGTCGATTTACCAGTCAATCTACGTTCCTACTCTCACCTATGGTCACGAGCTTTGGGTAATGACCGAAAGAACGAGATCGCGGATACAAGCGGCTGAAATGAGCTTTCTCCGTAGGATTGCTGGACTCACCCTCAGAGATAGGGTGAGGAGCTCAGTCATCCGGGAGAGGCTCAGAGTAGAACCGCTGCTCCTCCACATTGAAAGGAGTCAGTTGAGGTGGTATGGGCATCTGATTAGGATGCCTCCTGGACGCCTCCCACTTGAGGTGTTTCAGGCACGTCCCACTGGGAGGAGACCCCGGGGCAGACCCAGGACTCGGTGGAGAGACTATGTCTCCCAGCTAGTCTGGGAACGCCTTGGTATCCCCTCTGAAGAGCTGGAGCAGGTGGCTGGGGAGAGGGAAGTCTGGGCTTCTCTGCTTGAACTGCTGCCTCCGCGACCCGGACCTCCGGAAAAGCGGTAGAAGATGGATGGATGGATAGAAAGAGAGATCATATCTCTCCGGTTCTGGCCTCCCTTCATTGGCTTCCCATAGAGTTTAGAATTAAGTTTAAAATCCTTCTTCTTACTTACAAAGCTCTAAACAATCAGGCTCCTTTTTATTTAAAAGATCTGATACTACCGTATTATCCGAACAGAGCACTACGCTCCCAAAATGCAGGATTACTTGTAATACCTAGAATCTCCAAAAGTACAATGGGAGGCAGAGCCTTCAGTTATCAAGCTCCTCTCCTGTGGAATCAGCTGCCAATCTGGATTCGGGAGTCAGACTCGATCTCTGTTTTTAAGAATAGGGCTAAAACCTACCTTTTTGATATAGCCTACAATTAGGGAGGGATCATGTGTTTCTGAACCCTCCCTTAGTTATGCTGCTAATAGGTTTAGTCAGCCGGGGGACCTCCAGTAATGCACTGGGCCTCACTCCTTTCCTCACTCTCTATGAAATATTTTTTTTGCTGGTCATTAACATTTGTTTGTTCTCTCCCATAGATTGAGTCCCCATCGTGCTGTTTGCTCTCTACATGTCTGTTCTTTTCTTCTTCTCTATCCCCTCACCCCCCAGCCAGTCGCAGCAGATGACTGCCCCTCCCTGAGCCTGGTTCTGCTGGAGGTTTCTTCCTGTTAAAAGGGAGTTTTTCCTCTCCACCGTCACCAAGTGCTTGCTCACAGGGGATCGCCTGATTGCTGGGGTCTTTCTGCAACTTTCTGCAACTGTGGGGGTTCCCCCCTACAGTTGATAGTGCTATGAGATGACTGTTGTTGTGAAATGGCGCTATATAAATAAAGCTGAACTGAATTGAATTGAATTGAATTGAATAGATGAAGGCTACTCCGAAATCAGAATCAGAATCAGAATCAGATTTATTGCCATTGTTCATGTAATACACAAACTAGGAATTTGTCTCGGTGCCATGCTGCAACATTAAAAACATAATGAGAAAAAGGGATAAACTAAAAAACTAAAGGACTAGAAACGTGCAATAAGTGTAGAAAAATAAGTAATAATAAGTAATAATAATAATAATACTAGTAATAATGAGTAGTACTAGTCAAGGCAGTTTTAAAAAATTAGCAAGTAGCAGATAATGTGAAGGACAACATAGTGCAGTCGATAATGCAACAGAAAAACAGTGATGAATGACGTGAGTCTGGTTGAGCTGCTGTACATAGTGCACGAGAGTCAAAAGTCACTTAATGTTCAGCAGTCTGATGGCAGAGGGGAAAAAGCTGTTCATGTGCCGGGAGGTTTTAGTCCGAATGGACCGAAGCCTTCTACCTGAGGGGAGGGGGGCAAACAGCACGTGACCAGGATGTGAAGGATCGGCTATGATCCGGCCAGCACGCCTCCGGGTCCTGGAGATGTACAGGTCCTGGAGAGATGGGAGCTCGCAGCCTATCACCTTCTCAGCAGTGCGCACGACGCGCTGCAGCCTTAGTCTGTCCCTGGCAGTGGCTCCTGCATACCACACAGTTATGGAGGAGGTGAGGATGGACTCGATGATGGCCGTGTAGAACTGCACTAACATCTTGGTGGGTAGCTTGAGCTTCCTCAGCTGCCGCAGAAAGAACATCCTCTGCTGGGCCTTTTTGATGAGGGAGCTGATGGTTGGCTCCCATTTGAGGTCTCGGGTGATGGTGGTGCCCAAGAAGCAGAAGGAATCTGCAATGGTGATGGGAGAGCCTGTGATGGTGAGGGGGGGCAGGGGGGATGTGACTTTCCTGAAGTCCACAATCATCTCCGCTGTCTTCAGAGCATTCAGCTGCAGGTTGTTGTGGCTGCACCAGGACACCAGCTGGGCCACCTCTTCCCTGTAGGCAGACTCGTCGCCGTTGGAGATGAGCCCGATGAGGGTGGTGTCGTCCGCAAACTTAATCAGCTTAACAGACTGGTGGGAGGAGGTGCAGGAGTTGGTATAAAGGGAGAAGAGTAGGGGGGAAAGTACACAGCCCTGGGGTGATCCAATGCTGATGCTAACAGAGTCTGAGACAGACTTCCCCAGCCGCACATGCTGTCTCCGGTCCGTCAGGAAGTCGGTGATCCACCTGCAGAGGGAGTCAGGCACGTTGAGCAGGGACAGCTTGTCCTGGAGCAGATCGGGGCGGATGGTGTTGAATGCGGAGCTGAAGTCCACAAACAGAATCCTGGCGTAGGTTCCCGGGGAGTCCAGGTGCTGCAGGATGGAGTGGAGGGCCAGGTTGACTGCGTCGTCCACAGACCTGTTAGCACGGTAGGCAAACTGCAGCGGGTCTAGGAGGGGTGTGGTGATGGACTTGAGGTGAGACAGGACCAGGCGCTCAAAGGACTTCATGACTACAGAGGTGAGCGCTACAGGTCTGTAGTCGTTAAGTCCAGTAATCCGTGGCTTCTTGGGGACAGGGATGATGGTGGAGGATTTGAGGCAGGTCGGCACGTGACATTGCTTAAGGGAGGTTTTAAAAATGTCTGTGAAGACAGGAGCCAGCTCTTTCGCACAGTGTCTCAGGGTGGAGGGAGACACACCGTCCGGCCCGGAAATTCACCGGAAATTCACCTCAATCACCCGACAATGCACAATGGTGAACTGAAATCTTAAATACAGCAACACCAACAAGCAGAGTGTATGCCGGTGTGGAGAGAGGAGAGAGAGTGTGGAAGAGCGTGAGTGGAAACACCTGTGTGAATGGATGTCTGCACCAGTGAGTGAGTGTGTATGTGTGAGTCAATGAGGGAGCATAGAGCATGTAGGTGGAAATGAATGAGGGTGTGTGTGTGTGTGTGTGTACAGCGGAGAAAATAACCAAAGGAAGACAGCTGGTAAGGACTGGCAGGAGAGAGGGGCGTGGCTGAGCTGTCACAGCTGAGCAGAGCTCAGAACCTCCCAAGAGGAGCCTAGAGACAGGTAAGGGGAAAAACACCCTCCTGAGGGCATAACAGCCACCGTGCCAAGGAGCTGGGCTGGCAGGTCCAGCCCAGCTCCTTGACACATACGAGCAATTTAAAAAAGTGGATTTTCAATAGAAATGTTGGCCAACTGAAAAATATGTCCATGTTCACACTCAATACTTGGCCTGGGTTCCTTTTGCATGAATTACTGCATCAGTGAGACAATGAGGCGATCAGCCTGTGGCACTGCTGAGGTGTTACAGAAGGCCAGGTTGCTTTGGTAGCGGCCTTCAGCTTATCTACATTGTTGGGTCTGGTGTCTCTCATCTTCCTCTTGACAATATCCCATAGATTCTCTATGGGTTTAGGCCAGGAGAGTTTGCTGGCCGGTCAAGCACAGTGATACCATTGTCATTAAACCAGATATTGGTATATTTGACAATGTGGGTAGGTGCCAAGTCATGCTGGAAAATGAAATCAGCATCTCCATAAACCTTGTCAGCAGACAGAACCATGGAATGCTTTACAATTTCCTGGTAGATGGCTGCGCTGACTTTGGACTTGATAAAACACAGTGGCCCAACACTAACTTTACACTGGACCTCAAGAAACTTGGATTCTGTGCCTCTCCGCTCTTCCTCCAAACTCTGGGACCTTGATTTCCAAATGACAGGATTTGGCACCAGATTTGCGCAGCCATGTCATCTACTATCGTTTGTCCACTGTGTTTTATAAAGTCCAAAGTCAGTGCAGTCATCTACCAGAAAATTTTAGAGCACTTCATACTTCCCTCAGCTGACAAGCTTTACAGAGACAAACAAACAAACCACTTATCCGGGGGTCCGCGTAGCAGGGGCAGCAGTCTGGGCTTCTCTGCTTGGACTCCTGCCCGGTTCAGTCACCTGCAGGAGAGATCCCCTGGGATCCTGCAGGTGGTGAGCCCACTGGAGGGCAGACCCATGTGGCTCTTTTGGGCACCCATACCGAGCGGGGTACACTGGGTCCTTATTGTAATTATTTTTCATGGGTGTCCATCGAATTGCTCTTGGTCTGGCCCTTCACCCAAGGCCAATTTGCGACGGAGCACCCTACCAGTGACAAGTTGCCCTGACAACATAGCTCCTGGGATCATTAGGACATACAAACCCCTTCACCACGATAACGTGGCTGCCAATCCGTGCCAACAGCCTCTCCGACCACTACCGAACATTTATACACATTCATACCCAGTGTCATGGACACTGGAGGCAAGGTGGGTAAAGTGTCTTGCCCAGGGACACAGCGGCAGGATGGCTGGGGAGAGTGGGATTCAACCCGCCAACCCTCTGGTTATTGGACAACCTGCTTTACCTCCTGAGCCACTGCCCCCACATTATTCTAATTAGCGGCCTGTAGGGCTTGCATGTGATTGGTCACCACGACTCCTGGTGGGTGGGCTGCTAGTCTGTTCAAGATTCCCCCCGTCCACCAGCGACTGAGCGGGGGGGGGGGGGGGTCTGATTTGAATGTGGCTGCTCTCAGCTCACAGTGCAGCACCCCGTCCGCTTGCGAAGTGAGCTGAGAGCAGCTCGATTTGAATGTAGCTGCACAAGGCCATATTCAAATTGCCCCCCACCTCTCTGCTCTCTCTCTCTGCTGCTACCCCAACCCACTCTGTCTCAATTCTGCTGCTCCTCGGCTCCTCCCTCTTCCCTCGAGGTAGCCAAGAGCATCCGTCTGATTGGTTAATGTTATAACCAACCAGGCTAAGCATGAATAGTTATGTAGCTACTGTCTGTCCAAACTCGCCTGTTTCAGGGAGGTGTTACCAAACTGGAAATTCACAGCATAAAAACACAGACTTGGGACTCTGGTGAGATTTTGTGCTTGATGTGTCTTGTAAGTCACAAAAAACATGTTACAGACATGTTAACAACAGAAAAAAACTTGATTTTTGCCAGTGTGTCACTTTAAGAAAGACTAAAGTATACTTGATGTACTTGGATGGAAATATAGTGGCATGAATAAATTACGTTCCTTTAAGTTTTTGGTAACGGTTTGATTCAATGTTTAACCCAAAAGATGAGTAAAATGTAGCCTAGCAGTAAACTCAGTTCCACCCAGTAGTTTAAGCCTCAAAAGAATCCTTGGTTAAATGGTGTCAGAACAACCCAGCATGCTTTCTGTTCTAGAGTGACCCAGCAGCATGATTATGGTTGGGGTTTTTTTGTTTTTTTTTTATCCCGGCACTTTTTCCTCTGTTTTTTCCTTAATACCCATACAGCAATTAAATGAAAACCACACTACAAAGTTATTTTAAGCATCTACAAGGTATAGAATTAACAAACAAGGCCACTAGAAGTATATTAAAACATGTCTTTGCCTTTTTTAAATCTATTTTTTTTCATACTTCCAGCTCTGCAGCATATCATACTGAAAAGAGCCAAAGATGGCAGGCCCCAATTATCCTTCTCTTCTTCAGCAGTAACTAAATGTCACTATTAAAGTCGAGTTCAAGCTTTCTGACACTGAACTTACACAGTGCTGAAAGATAGGACTCATTGAAAATTGAGTTAATAAAAAGCTAGAATGGAATGGATAGAATAGTTTTAATAATTCATCCTATATCAACATAACGGCAGCCTCATCTTGAGTGTGTTTAAGAACTTACTGTTGCATATTTCAAGATGAAGCATCCATCCATCTATCCATCCTTCCCATACCACTTACAGCGGGGAAAATAAGTATTTAACGCATCAATATTTTTCTCCTTAAACATATTTCTGATGGAGCCATTGACCTGAGATTTTCACCAGGTATCAGTAACAACCCAAGTAATCCACACATACAAAGAAATCAAGGCAACTGTGTTCACAAAACAAGTTATATTTAATAGAGTGGAATGACACAAGGAATAAGTGTTATGACCCGAGCGCTGGGTTCTGATCGCGCTCGGGCTAAGTTCAACTCGCTGCCGGCCTTGACAGCTGTGGGTTGTATTCTGGTCTCACCGGGCTCTTATTGTGAAGGTGCTCGGTGGGGCTTCCGCCTGTCAAGGCTGGTCAGCTGTGTGTCATTACTGCTCGTTAGTGTTCGCCTTCATAAAGCGGGCACTAGCGACAGTAATGTTGCAGGAGTATCGTCAGACTTTGTATAAACCTCGTTAAGTATTGTCAACGTTCCTTGTCAGTGCGTCGTTTGACCTTCATGTCAGGTTCGTTATCCCTTGTCATGTCACAGTTTAGCTCATAGTGGCTGGGGTCAGCCCTGCAAGCCCAAGTATTGATTTATGTGTGTTTGTGCCGAGAACGGCTCACAGTCTTGTCCTGTCTTGTGTGTTAATAAATCACCATCTTCGCAAAACTCACTGGTGGACTCTTGGCGTCTTATGGTGATCCGCTAGCATCACCGCATGACAGTATACTCCTGCCAGGACGTCTGAACGGAGACGCCACACTGAGACGCCTTTTCACCGTGAGTTTGTGCCTTAATTAGACTGTTGTTCTTCCCTGTCTGGGTGTCTATTGCTGGGAGAATGCTGTCATCCAGGGGCCGCGGTCGGCGCCTGGGCAGAAAACTAGCGGAGGCTCTGGAAAATGTGGACGGTACTCTATTCACCGCTACGCTGTACGACACTCCCAGCGACATACGCTGGCACCTGGACTGCGCTGAGGATCTCCTGGACAATCTTCCCCTCGATTATGACGATCACCTGGAGGTGATTATGAGGAGGGAAGAACTCGCTACGCAGCGCGAGATACTTCGTGGGCTGAAGGAGGAAGAGAGCAGGAAGCAGAGGAGGAGGCACCCTCGCTCCCCGCGTTGGAGTCCCGTTCCCGTCCTGGAGCTGGTCCAGGAGTGCGCGCCGTCTGGGGGACGACGTCGGCGCAACGGCCCAGGTCACCCTCAGCAGAATCCCCGGCTGGACCTGCTGCCGGCGAAGTCCGTCAGTGAACCGCCGAGAGCGGCCCCACCTCGTCCATCTAGGGGGCCCTCTGTCGCCATCCAGCAGGGAGAAGAAGGAACAACGTCCCCTACAGCAGGAACCATCTTTGCCCTGGGAGAAAGGCAAGTGCATGATAATTTATTACATCTTGATTATAATCTGCCTTGTCTGACTCCTGGGGGCGGAGTTCGGGGTTCGCAGCCCTCCAAGGTTCCTCCACCTGCTGTAGAGAATGTAACTAAACCTGCTGCCTCTGTGTCCCCCCCCTGTCGAGCGGTCCGCGACGCCAGGCCAACGTCGTCGGATGAAGAGGGGGCCTGCAGTGCTGGAAAGCCTGGATCCGGCCCTGCAGCCACGTCGTGGACTGAGGAGAAAAGCTGACTGCGGCCCGGAGCCTGAGCCGACGAAGAAGCGTCCCTGGGTCTCCTCGCTGGAGCGGTCCGAGCCAGTGGGTCGAGGGTCCCCTGCCCCCACGCCATATGGGTCATCGGCATAGACAGCAGCGTGGGAGGAACCTCAGGCTGCAAGTGACATCCTGCCAGCTGCGGAGCCCAACGCAGCTGAGTTCGAGCCTGCTGACGAGAGTCGCCGCCCTGAACCTGGATCGTCGGAGTCCTGGGTGGCAACAGAACCCGAGTGCAGGCAAGTGCTCCCTCTTTTGTCTCTGTCCCCTGTGTTGGAGCATTTTTGCCTGCCTCTTGGGGAGGCGAGTGAGGAGCAGCCGTCTGCTGTGCCCGAGCTCGTCTCGCTGGGTTCTGTTGCTACCGGTGATTCTGATCCCGGTTTTCTTGTTTCTGAGCCTTGTTGCAGTGTCGCCGACGTGGAACGAGTCGGAGTCACTGGGTTGGAGGTCCCAGGTTCGGGGGTGGAGATCGTCAGCGGAGCTGCACCGACCCAGTCGGGGTCCGTCGTGGAGGCTGCTGTGGCCCAATCAGGGTCCGACATGGGTGCATCAGAGGCCCAATTGGGGTCCACTGCCGGTGCGGTTCTGGCCCAATCGGGGTCCAACGTGGGTGTACTGGAGGCCCAATCGGGGTCCACCACAGGTGCGGTTCTGGCCCAATCGGGGTCCGACGTGGGTGCGTCAGAGGCCCAATCGGGGTCCACCGCGGGTGCGGATCTGGCCCAATCGGGGTCCAACGTGGGTGCACCGGAGGCTCGATCAGGGTCCACCGCGGGTGCGGTTCCGGCCCAATCGGGGCCCGACATGGGTGCAGCTGGGACCCAATTGGGGTCCAGCGGAGGTGCAGCGCCAGCGTGGTCCACGGACGGGGGAGGAGCTGCAGACCTTTCACCGCCGAACGGATTACAGGATCTTCCTGGTCGTCTGCCCCCTCTGAGTCACCGCCCCTGTGCATCATCGCCGGGGGCCGTGGGGGCTCCTGTTTGCTCGTCTCGGCTCTCCCGAGTTTTGTCCTTGTCAGGGAGGCCGCCGCGGGCTGTTTTTCCCCGGGACCGGTGGCTGAGGGACACGGGTCGGCCGCCTGAGGAACTGTTTCGCCGGTTCGGCGCCTCGGGTCGGCCACCCGACGTGTTGTGTGTGTCTTCGGGCGACCTGGTTCGACCACCGGAGGAGCGGACGTGCTGGGCGTTGGACTCTGGTGAGCCGCCTGGTCATGTTCCGCCTCTTGTGACCACCCGCCGGCTGTTGGGCGCGGGGAGACCACCTGAACTGTTCCTGTGGTGCTTGGTCTCCGCCGGTCAGCATCTTGCAGTTGCCCTAGTATGTGTTTTGTTCTGCTGTTGCCTTGTTTTTTTTCTCCGTGTATTTTGTCTGATTTTTGAATATTTGTTTTTTTGTCATAGTCTTGTGTTTAATATTTCTGACCCAGTAGTTGGGTTTGTTTGTTTTCTCCATGCGCATTTTTTGATTTATTCTGAGTAGTTTGTCTTGTCATTGTCCTGTATGTAGTTGTTCTTGTCGTTGTTTTGTTTCTGGGTTTGGTCCCTCTCCCTTCGCTCATACCCCCAGCCACCCACCCTGGGGGGGGGGGGGGGGGCAGAGTGGTCCTTGGGGCATTCTGAGCCCGCCCTCGGAGGGAGGGTACTGTTACGACCCGAGCGCTGGGTTCTGATCGCGCTCGGGCTAAGTTCAACTCGCTGCCAGCCTTGACAGCTGTGGGTTGTATTCTGGTCTCACCGGGCTCTTATTGTGAAGGTGCTCGGTGGGGCTTCCGCCTGTCAAGGCTGGTCAGCTGTGTGTCATTACTGCTCGTTAGTGTTCGCCTTCATAAAGCGGGCACGAGCGACAGTAATGTTGCAGGAGTATTGTCAACATCTTGTCAGATTGTCAGACTTGGTCAACACCTTGTCAAGATCTCGTCAAACCTTGTCAAAGCATCGCTAGACCTTCATGTCAGGTTCGTGCTTCATGTCACAGTTTAGCTTGTAGTGGCTGGGGGCAGCCCTGCAAGCCCATGTATTGATTTGTGTGTGTTTTTGCCGAGAGCGGCTCACAGTCTTGTCCTGTCTCATCTTGTGTGTTAATAAACCATCATCACAAAACTCACTGGTGGACTCTTGGCGTCTTATGGTGATCCGCGAGGGTCACCGCATGACAATAAGTGTTGAACACGCTTGGTGAAATTCATTTAATATTTAGTAGAAAAGGCTTGGTTGGTAATAGCAGCTTCCAGATGCCTCCTGTATGGAGAAACTAGGCACAGGCATTACTCAGGAGGGATTTTAGCCCATTCTTCCACACAAACTGTCGTCAAATCTTGAATGTTCCGTGGGTGTCGTCTATGAACTCTGATCTTCAGTTCGTTCCATAGTTTTTCAATTGGATTCAGATCAGGTGACTGACTGGGCCATTCTAGCAGCTTTATTTTGCTTCTCTGGAGCCAGTTGAGAGTTTCCTTGGCTGTGTGTTTGGGATCATTGTCTTGATGAAATGTCCACCCTCATTTCATCTTCAGCATCTTGGCAGATGGCAACAGGTTCTTATCAAGGATGTCTCTGTACATTTGTCCATTCATCTTTCTTTCAATTATATGAGGTCTGCCTGTACCATGTGCTGAAAAACACCCCCACACTATGATGGGATGTGCAATGACATTTCTCCTCCAAACATGCTGTGCATTGTGGCATCCACAAAGTTCAATTTTGGTCTCATCTGACCAGACTATATTCTCACAGTATTTTACTAGCTTGCACAAATGTTGTGCAGCAAACTTTAAACGAGCTTCAACATGCTTTTTCTTCAGCAATGGAGTCTTGCGAGGTGAGAAGGCATAGAGCCCATGTCAGTTGAGTGCATTAGTTATTGTTTTCTTTGAAACAGCAGTACCTGCTAACTCCAGGTCTTTCTGGAGCTCTCCACGAGTGGTCTTTGGCTCTTGGTTAACTCTTTTGATAATTCTTTTGATTCCTCTGTCAGAAATCTTGTGAGGAGCTCCTGGTTGTGGTGGGTTTATGGTAAAATGATGTTCTTTCCACTTCTGATTGATGGCTCCAACAGTGCTCACTGGAACATTCAGCAGTTTAGAAATGCACCTGTAACCAATGCCATCATTATGTCTTGCAACAATAAGGCTGTGAAGGTCAAGAGAAAGCTCTTGCTTCTACCCATCATGAATTCTTTGTGGTGTGACAATCTGATATTCACAGACCTTTTTAAAGGCTATCAGTCATGATTTAACCAGCTGAAATTAATTTGCACTGATCAGGGGTGGAATGATTTCCTAAATTCTGATGGATTTCAGCTGGTTTTTTGGCTATGCCTTTTTGCCCCTCGTTTTCTTCATGTGTTCAATACTTATTCCCTGTGTCATTCCACTATAAATATATTTAAGTAAGAACTGGTGCATGCCAAGTGAGAAAAATTACACAGTAACATGGTTGGAATTGTAGCATTTAAGTCAGTTAATCACTGTAAGAATGCATATTATGTGTTACCAAAGGGTATACGCTGATTAATAAAATTCTCCAACAGTGTGAGATCTCCCTAACAATTCCAGCTATTTTTGCTTTTAAAGTTACAGTCTTTTAAACTTCCACCAAATACCCTCTTTGTGCTTCCACAGCAGAGGACTAATAATACAAAGAGGATTAGAGCTTAAAAGAGCATTACTCAGACTAATTCAGTATATTCACACCTCACATTGGCTTCTGATGGACTTAAGATTTTTTTACACAGAGTAATGGCAGTGTAATTCATCGCACATTGTGTCAGAAAGCATCTTTATGAACAAAAAGTTTGGTTACAGAAACAGACAAAAAAACAGTGCTTCATAATACAGCGTGCAAATTACAGTGTGATCTGAGCATATTTACAGAGAAGCATAGCTACCATGTAAGTAGAAGCACCTAAAACTATTATGAGTATCCATAAACAGAGTCTAATTGTGTAAAATATAAATACACTATAAATATCATGTTGAGAGTATAGTGCAGAGAGCTGAAAATATCCCACAAATATGATGAAAGGACACAGTAACTGCCAACATGCAGACTATATTCACTGCATAATTACCGAGCATATACAGTTTATTTGTATCTAAAGGGTACTTATGTATGCTGTAGGTGCTTATATGACATGATGTACTCAACAGGGTACTTATCATGCACTTACAGGTGACCAAGAGCAAACTAGGGCTACAGCATCCTTACAGAGGACCTATGGTGTATTTACAGGGTACTTAGAACATAGTTAGACCTTCCCCCATGTTTATGGTGTATTTACAGCATATTTATTATAATGTAATTTGCAGGCTGTACTATAAAGTGCTGCTTGAAACAAGGAAGAACCAAAGAATCATAATCTTATTACAGACCTTAATAGATAGATAGATAGATAGATAGATAGATAGATAGATTTTATGCTTTGATCTTTAAAAAGATGAGATCGTCACTAATAATGAATGGGACATGACCTTTGGCCATAATGTGCTCTAGTTTTAAATGTGCAGCCAGACCAGGTTCTGTGGCAGAACCCCTTGGCCCCATAAAATCATAAAAGTCAGGGAGACATTTTATGATTATGATTAACAATAAGCAACAATATGGAAGTTGGCATGCCTGCCTCAGAGAGAGAGTTTAAAACGTCAAAGTGTACCTCTAGGCTTTAAGTCAGCCGGGTCTCCATAGCAACTACTAGGGACATCTGATAGAGGAAGAATAAATAAAACTGGTGTTTTGCCTGAGAAATGATGGTTCGACTGTGAAAAGACGGGGACCTGTGAGATTAATAAGTGAGACGTGGGTTTGGATCCCGCACAGCTTTGAATACATCAGAGTGTTAAAGTTTAAATATAAATATCTATATTATAAATATATTTATATATATATAAACAAATACCTGACTGGAGCTGGAGGGAAACGACGAGATTGGCGGGACGTCCAAAACCTTCAGCTCGTACATGTTCCCGTTGAGGATGACGGAGGGTCTGTACACATATCTCGTCCTGGTCGGCGTGTACACCTCCGAGAAATCGTTATAGATGAACTGGCGGATTATAGAAGTTTTCCCCACTCCGGGAGCACCGATCACTGCGATACTCAGCGTCTCCACCATCCCTGGAGCGCGGCTTCAGCACCATGGACAGCGACGGCAACGGCGACAGATGCGGTGGTCCAGGAACGCAGCTGCTGTCGATGCTGCTGCTGCTGCTGCTGCTCTGGTGGAATTCAGTAACCAGCAGCCTCAGAACCACCCGAACAGAATCAGTGGGGGGAAAATAAAACACCCGCCCGTTTATCGGAACCAAGAAACTTTATCTCCCTGGCGAGGTGCTGACTGGAAGGGAAGGAGAGAAGCCTCAACTACAAATGGATGCATGTTTTGCTGCGTCTGCAAACCAGAGGAGGGAGAAGAAACTCTTGGCTTTCAGGGGACACCCCCGGGCAAGCTCGTACCCGGAGAGGAAGCGTCAAAGTCCGCCCTTGTAAATGCCTCCACATGGACATAATCCCATCCAGGTTCGAGGACTGACCTTGTCCAGACGCGCAGCAGGAGCTCTCGCTGTCTTCAGCGATCGTCTCCTCTGCGCCGCTCACTCATTGCCAGCGACGCACCGCCGCGCTCCTCCATCACAGGCAGGACCCAGCAGCTCTCCACGTGGTCTGTGGCTGGATGAGGCCCCGTAGCACGCGTCTTTTCCGTAACAGATGAGGAGAAATTTAACACGGAAGAGGTCATCCACACGGCCAAGACACCTACGTTTTCTGTAGAGGCATTTGGAGAGTATGGAGCGACGTGTGCTTATGTGTGTGTGCCGCTGCGAAGACTGAAGCTCTCTCTCTCTCTCTCTCTCTCTCATCACTTGCAATATCCCCTGCTCCGCTCATCCAATAGGATCAGGCCTTGCGTAAGGCGCGTGAAAGCTTTGGGCTGTCATACGCCGCAGATAAATGGCAGCAGAATAGACCACACACACACACACACACACACACACGCACACACACACACATCACCCTGCTATAAAGACCATGGAGAAGTGAAGGAGGACTGGGCATCATATCTCTGAGGTGACACTGCTGTAATGGGGCCAGGGCAGAGGTGGTTCTCCCCATAAATCACCGATGGCTGACAGAGAACAGCAGGCCAATCAGATGTGTGTGTGTGTGTGTGTGTGTGTGTGTGTGTGTGGTGTAAGATAACAAAGAATTATTGGAGCAACCTTTAAAAAATTCCTGCTATTAAATGTAAATGCAGTTATACTTAATCATTGTTTTTTTTTTAAATCAACTTTTTATTTTATTTAACCTTTATTTTACCAGGAGGGGAAAAAAAAAACCCTCATTGCGATCCGAGATCTCTTTTACAAGAGGATCCTGGCCAAGACAGCAGCAGGAATACAGAGTTTAAAGAAATATTGACAACACTCACATACATATATACGCATTAAGATATAATAAAATACAATTACAGACCAAGATCTATATTTGCATCAATCAGGCAAAGCATCTGCAGCTCATTTTTCCAGCCTCCAGTTCATCTAACTTTGATTTAAATTGACTCAGTGGTGTTAGCTCCCTAAGCCTGAACTCAGCTTGTAACTGGTTTCATGAGAATGGAACAGCAAACCTAAAAGCTCTTTTCCCTAATTCAAACTTGTTTTATCAAGACCAAAGTCAGCGCAGTCGTCTACCAGGAAATTTTAGAGCACTTCGTGCTTCCCTCTGCTGACAAGCTTTCTGGAGAAGCTGATTTCATTTTCCAGCAGGATTTGACACCTGCCCACACTGCCACAAGTATCAAAACCTGGTTTAATGACCATGGCATCACTGTGTTTGATTGGCCAGTAAACTCTCCTGACCTAAACCCCATACAGAATCTATGGAGTATTATCAAGAGGAAGATGAGAGACACCAGAACCAACAATGCAGACGAGCTGAAGGTCACTATCAAAGCAACCTGGACCTCCATAACACCTCAGCAGTGCCACAGGCTGATCACCTCCATGCCACGCCACATTGATACAGTAATTAATCCAAAAGGAGCCCCAACCAAGTATTGAGTGTGTACATGGACATACTTTTCAGTCGGACAACATTTCTATTAAAAAACTATTTTTTTTAAATTAAATTTATGTAATATTCTAATTTTTGAGAAACTGAATTTGCGATTTTCATGGGCTGTAAGCCATAATCATCAGAATTAAAATAAACACTTGAAATAGATCACTCTCTGGTTAATGACTCTATATAATATAGAAATTTAATTTCTTTTAATTGAATTACCTAAATAAATCAACTTTTTGTTGACATTCTAATTTATTGAGATGCACCTATAGGTATAGAAAGTAGATACAAATCCTGTGACCGAAGAGAATACTTGCCTGAAGATTTCTGAATTATGCAAGCCTGTAAATGCATTATGTAGGAAGCAGACAGCCTTGTAAATGAAAATGTTCCAATGCTCGAGTCTATGCATTGACAAGTCAGACCATCCAACACGAGAATACAAACAACATAGTGGTGAGTACGAGCTCTGAGGTTTGTGATGAACCTCAGAGCTCCGTGATATAGTGTCCAGAATGTGCAATGTCTGAGAAGAGGTGTGCATATGAATCACATCAAAGGCCAACACTGGCATGAATGTAGCTGTAACAAGTTTCTTTCTAGCCTCAAATGAGAGGCAGGACTTAATTGTGAAGAAGAAACCCAATTTTACCTTTAATCTTTTTGCCAGTTGCTCAGTGTGTGGTCCAAAAGAAAGAGCGTCATCAATCTTGATAAAACAGTGGAGCAACACCGGCAGATAACATGGCTTCTTCCCAAATCATCACTGTGTAGAGCACTCAAGCCAGACTGAACTCTGCAATTCCCTCATAAACTTTGTTGCTCAATTTATGAACCTTTTTGAAACTAACTCTGCTTCAGATTCTTCCCACCACAGGAGGACAGGACTCAGGGTACTGCCATGCCCCTCTTTCCCTCTCTCAACCATGCACTTTTCACACCTAGGTGTGAGAAGCTGAGGAACAAAGGACTTCCTACAGGCATGGAGGCTGTGACTGCCCCACTGAAGAAGAGTCCCTGAGACTGACTGTCTACATTGCTTGTCATAAATGTCTGTGCATGCTTTCCCTCATTATGAATCCTCATAGATTAGACAAAATCATGTACGTTATATGAACTTGTCATATCCGACTTGTGCCTAGTTTTGTGGTAATTAAGCATTTCTGGGAATTCAGCCTAAACTTGATTCTCCCCCCGGAGCAGGATGATTTGCATACACAGAGATCCAACCAAATCCCCGATTGGGTGGTCACAAGGACCACCCCTGCGTGTGTGTGAATGTATTTTGTCCCACTGAGACCAGGGTTCTCCCTCTTTTTGGCTTCTACAGTGGGAGCTTTGCCTGCGTCTCTCCCCCTCTCTTCTGAGGCCTCCAAGCCTGTCGCACAGCTCTCTCGTTTACTCAAGGTAAAACTAGTGATGTCCTGTGGGCGCAAATGTGCTGAAGTCATTCACAGCAAGGGCCTCTACACTTTCTATCAATTTTTGAATTGTATAGCCATATTTAAAAAATAATAATAAAAAAAATGTTTAAATCTTCTTTTGACACAGTGGTCACTGTTCTCTAATTTTGCTGTTTTTTTTTTAAACAAAATAAGTGTTTGTGTTGAAGTGCCTTGGTTATTTAAAAAAAAAACATGCTAGTACAGCAGTAGTATAGCCACGGTTGATCTGTCAAATTCTGAACAATGAAGAATAATATATTTTAGAATAAATCAAGTAATATATTGTTCTCCAAATTTGATTTCCACTGTCTGTTTATAAATCTCCTTTGATCACCCAGCAAACTCCCAATGATCCCTCATACAACTCTCAAGGATCTTTCTGAGGTCTCTATAGATCGCCACGAAAACTGCACAACAATCTCCCAAACAGAAACCGTTCTCTTGAGGCTTTTGGAGATTGGGTCAATTTTTGATCTCTCAGTGGTCAGTCAACAATTGCCATCTGTGTAAATGGACCCTTAAGAAGCTAGAACTCATTTTTTTTCTTGGTTTGTGTTCCTATATCAATTGCAAGCAGATGGGTGGTTTCATATTTACTGTATATCGCTGTTCTTCAGGAGGTCACAGCAAGCTTGAATGGGCTATCGGGTACAAAAAAAAAAGTTTACCTAATTTAAAAGTGAACCATGCTAATTTCCAGGAGTACTAATAGTTATGTTTTTATTGAAAGCAATTGTCATTTTTGAAGTAAAACCATGAAAAGATGTTCCTAACTCCATCAAACCAATATAAATATGAATTTTAAACGAAATTAAAATCTTTTTCACCAAGATGCAAATATGGCAGAAGACATTATACAGCGTTGCTGCTAATATCAGTCTGTATAGAGCTTCATGTGTACAATGAAGTGGGGTCTGAAACACTCAGGCAAATCCTTCTATCCTTAAGAGTTCTGATATTTTGTAGCCAAAAAAATCCCCCTGCCAATTGTTTGGTGGAAACTGAATAGCCCATACCTAAATTTAGTGACACTCAGTCATTGGTAATAAAATATTACGCACAATTTTGAGGTGGTTGGAGAAAAAAAAATATTATATATGAAGACAAAATATCCATTAAGCTGTAAATTTTCTTGAGCAGTGTTTTCATACAAAATCAAATCATATCTCCCAACGGTAACATTCAGTAATTACGCTCTTGGAGTTAAAAATATTGCTGTTTAAAATAGTATAAAGGGAGGCATTAATTACAATACCAGTATTATAGACATCGAGGTGAGAAGAGATATGACACAGCTTTGGAGTATGGATTCTGAGTTTCTGACTTTGACATTAACAGAGGAAGAGATTTGAGATGGAGGGTGCGTGTCAGGCAGATTTGTTGGTGAAGACTTCCAAAGCTGGCCAGGTATTTAAAACAGCATGCACTCTGTAGGAGACAAACATCAGGATTCACTCTTGGATCAAGCCCGAGCACAAGGAGCCTGTTGACTTTTGCAATGCAAAGCTGTTGAGTGGGTAAAGGTGAAGCAGAGCTGTGCAGCCCAGGAGAGAGGAGCCCTGAATGCCTCAAAGGTCAGAACCGATTACAGTGTGTGAGCATGGCGTGTGAAAACGATGCAAGTAGGTTTTAAGGGCCCGTGGGAGTGTAGACTGTGCCAGCAAATAAAGCTGAGAATGTTTTAAATGGGACTTAAAACACCAAACATCACACTTTCTATTTTTAACTTATAAAAGTCCAGCTTGTATTATTCTAAGGGTCATGATTTGACAAACGGCATCACAAAAGCGTATCAAATAGATAGCTCTGTTGGCGAACCAGACAACACCGTAATGATGTGAACCCTGATGTTTTTCTCCTGGAAAGGTGAGCAGGTAATTGGCTGCTGCATACTGGTAAGTTTCATTCTGCTGATTTTTAATCTGCCACTAAGTCAAAATTACAAAAAAAAAAAAAGCCATGAATTTATCAAGACCTTTAATAGTTCTTTAGATGAAGTACACATAACAAAATCATGTAAATCAAAAACTTGATTTTTTTGTACAGCATTTCAAATGAATCAGCCGTCACCACACACAAAGACACACAATCAGAATGCGCAGCCTCCTCTGGTGAAATCCGCAGTTTGTTAGCACACAGCTTCATTGATTATGTAGAGCTGATAGAAAAAGACTTCAGTGCAATAATTTGGAAAAAGGAATACAATTAATCTGTGGACTCTGCAGTTAAAATGAGGTGATTGGACGTTTTCACCTTGTTTTTTAGCTGTGCCGATTACAAGTACACCTATGACTCAGAGGCGTTATGAACCATGACATCGGTTTATTTCGCCGTAAAAGTAAAAAAAAGAACTGCGCTGAAGACATGAGGAGAAGAGCAAAGTGGCAGCCAGCCTGATTGGCTGTCGCAGAAGGGGGTTGGGGGCGCTAATGTAAAACTGTCACCACCTGCGGCTCTCTCCCAGTTTGCCACTCTAACACTAACAAGACAATGAATGCAAATTAAATCATGGAATGACTAAAAGAGCAGTCAGATGACAACTGCTGCTAGTCTTTAAAAAAAAAAAAAAAAAGATTTTGATGTGAAAAAAAGAAAAACTACAGCAATACCGCTTCCAATGCACACAGAACACTACATACATTTTTGGGAACAGTAGAGGACCTGATCCCACTGCTAAACAGATATCAAATTAAAACAAAGTTAAATGGAAAAACAATAGTGTAACTTGTTTAGAGTAGTTATAAGTCTCATTTAAAGAGACCCACCTGCTAACCTCTTCATACAGGGCGAGTGTAAGGAGTAGCCATCTTTTTTCCTTCTGCATCTTGACTGAAAATACCATAAAATAAATATGCCAAAAGTGCTGATTCACCTGATTGTGGATGCTAAAAATAGACTAATTTGCACAGAAGTGGAGCAAGAAAATGATTAGAGTCTCATGCAGAGAAGACAGTCACGAGGGATAAAAATCCTACAGCCACCGTCTGTCCTGAAACAAATGCAGACTGGAGCAGGAAGGCTTGAGCAGGGAAGGGCCAGATATTTTAATTTCAGATAATGCACCAAAAGAAATAACCAGAATATTTCTGTAGTCCTCCTGGATAAAGAAAAAAAAAAGAATGAGCATTGGCCATCTTGACAAAATGGCTGGGTGGCGTACAGATTGCGGTCTCCTGGTCAAATGCAGCAGGAAGGGTCTTCTTGCACAGCGTGAGGTTTCGATATGGTTTGTGGGTCAGGTGCGAGGACAGGATGGAGAGAGGCCGGTATTCTGTGAGGGCAGTGGCTGGGTCGATGTATAAGGTGTTTGTTCAGTTCTTCAGCACTGCCTCATAGCTCTGGAACACATACTGAGAGACCTCAGGGGCTCTGCACTTCAGAGAGATCTGCAGGAGAGAAGAGTGACGACAGGGTCAACACCATTTCATTCTTGGAGTAATCTGTTCAGGGGAAAGCTCTGCAAGACAGCCAGTGTCAAATAATATTTATTTTATTTTATACAAAAGGCCAAAAAGAATAAAACACTAGATGAAATTTTAAAAAGTTCCAGGAAAGTGCAAACCTCCACCAAGACACCTAATTTTCTAACTCATTTACCTCTGCCAAGGAGACCATGTATTCATTCCAGTTTGTTTGCCCGTTTGTTGTTTTTCAGGGTCACACATGAACTACCTGACGGATTTTCCTGAAATTTTCATCACAGGACATGTCCCTTGGGCCAAGGATGAGCCCATTAGATTTTGGAGTAGGTATGGATTTACACTACTCACAAAAAGTTAGGGATATTTGGCTTTCGGGTGAAATTTACGGAAAATGTAAAAAGTTCATGCTACAGTGATATTATATAATAAAAGTAGGGCATTTAAGTAGAAGCATGCAATGGTGATTTCCTCATCTCAATTTACTGAAACAAAAGCCATCAACAGTGGTGGGTATACCACAATAAAAATGCCAGTGTCACAATAACTTGTCATGTGTCCTTGAGCATCAATTACAGCTTGACAACGACGTCTCATGCTGTTCACAAGTTGACTTATTGTCTGCTGATGCATGGCATTCCACTCATCTTGAAGGGTTGCCCTCAGGTCATTGAGGTTGCGGGGTGCAGGGTTATGAGCCTCTACATGGTGACTCAGCTGATCCCATAGGTTTTCTATGGGATTCAGGTCTGGAGAAAGTGCAGGCCACTCTATTTGAGGTACCCCAGCCTCCAGCAGCCATTCCCTAATGATGCAACCTCAATGAGCTGGAGCACCATCGTCCATGAAGATGAAATAAGGCTTGTGTTGTTCATGCAGGGGCACAATGACTGGATTAATGATCTTATTCAGGTAGTATCAGCTTGTCACTGTACCATTCACAAGGTGTAGGGCAGTTCTGTATTGACTAGACATACCTGTCCAGACTGTAACACCACCACCAAAGGCTCGTCTGGTGACAACAGAGGCTGATGCATAGCGCTCTGCTTGATGTCTCAAACGTCGTTGGCGGCCAACATTTCTGCTCATCATGAATCGACTTTCATCAGAGAACAGCACTGAGGCCCACTGGTCCCTTGTCCAGCATAAATGCTCCCTGGTCCATGCAAGACGATGATGCCTGTGCCTGGTGGTGTGGTCAGGTACCCTTGCAGGTCGTCTAGCATGCAGATCACGCTGATGGAAACGGTTTTGAATGGTCCGACATGACACTTGGGTGCCTCTCACCTCCCTTAAATGTGCCTGGAGTTGAGTGGCATTCATCATCTGGTTCCACAGGGCATTCTTCACAATAAAGCGGTCATCAGCGTGGCATGTGGCCAAAGGACGTCCACTTCTATGCCTTTCTGTGACTCTTCCAGTCTCTCTGTATCTCTGTTCCAATCTGCTGATGACACTCTGTGACACTCTAAGCTCAGTGGCCACTTCCCTCTGAGAACATCCTGTTTGAAGCTTCACAATGGCGATATACTGTAGATCAATTGTTAGGTGTTGTCTTGGCCTCATGATGTCTAAATGTGAACAGCATGATGAAAAGGACTGTTTGAATACCAATTCTAATGGAATCAGAGAATTTATTGGTCGATTCATGGATCAAACACCTGTTGTGAATTTTGCTGTTAAGCACCTTGTTAGAGAACAGCAAGTTATGCAAAAAGTACTGAAACACTGAAAGGTTAGAGAAGGTCAAAGTTCACCTGGAAAGGTTATAGTGCATTTTACGTGCATGCTGAAATTTCACCCGAAAGCCAAATATCCCTAACTTTTTGTGAGTAGTATATATATGCGCATTCTGGATCACTTCTTCCCCTTTTAACACTGTCAGATAGAGCTCTCTTGATGGATTGTAGCTTATACCATGAACACTCATCGTCCAATCAGCTTGAAAAAACACAGGCATAGACAGTCTATGATGCTTTTTCTAATGACACATTCTATTCTGTAGACAGTAGCCTTGATGGAGGTATGCATTTTAAACGTCTTCTCATTTAATATGTCCACGATCATGCCCTCTACTTGTGACCCTCAAAGCATGTGGCAAAACACAGTGTTCCTCTTTGGAATCTTCAAAAAATTCCTGAATGCTGGTAAGGATTTAAAATCATCCCCAATCTCTGACTAGTTCTTAGGACATTTCCAAAATGTCATGAAAATTTAATCAAAATCCACTCATCACATTTTGAGTTATGCAGTTAAACACACGGGGGGAGGGAGGGGGGGAGAGAGAGAGAAAACTTGGGCTAAAACAGTTCTGGATGATTTGTGACATCACAAAACCCAGTACAGGCAATTCATCTGTTTCTTTAACTAAATAACCAGATTGTCAATGATGGAGTAGCTCATTACGGCCGGACAAAAATCACCCCAGGAGGGCTCAGATCTCCTGACCATTGACCTTAAGCACAAGTTATACATCCGTATGGACACGGCGTTGAAGCAGCAGCAACGTGCATGTCAGTGACCTAGGCCGTAAGAGCTGTGATTGGTCCGCTTTGAAAAGTTGCTTTTTCTTAACATTTATTAGCTCCAACTCCATCACAATCTGCTCTTGTCCATCGCTATTTAATAAAAAAAACACAATTAACACAAATCACTCTACATATCGGCTGAAACCCATTTTAGCAATGGAACAATGCATTCCACCCAACGCACAAGAAAAAATTGCCAATCACTGCATCAGTGATGTACATCGGTGATGGCATCAACCTGATGTGGGTGCATAAATCCAGCTTTAAGCACAGCCTAGATGCAGACCCATCTAGGATGTACTTAAAGTCAAGGTCAGTGGCCTAGGAGGAGTAACGTTTTTCATGAAATCATAAATGACCAGATCTTCTGACCTTTGAAAATGACCTTGACCTCAATGTGGATGCAAACCTGCCTAAGGCTCACTGTGAGTGAGTTTGGTGAGAAGTGAGGTAATTGCCTAGGAGAAGTGATTTTTTTTTTTTTTTTTTAATCATGTAAGGGCCCACCTCTCCTGACCTTTGACCTTGAGCACAACTTGGATGCAGTAGACCCACCTGAGGATAACTGTGAATGAGCTTGGTGAGCATCAGGGCAAATCCCTTGGAGGAGTAGCGATTGCCGTGAAATGTGGACGGACAGACAGCACATCATCCTATTAGTTCCTTTCTGCTTCAACAGAATGAGTTAAAAATTGGAGCACATTTCCCTGTGAAGTGAGTGTTTTTGTATTTTAACAGTACATGTGTGACCCATAGACAAACAGCGGGTAAAATAAGTATTTAACACGTCAACATTTTTCTCATTAAACATATTTCTGATGGAGCCATTGACCTGAGATTTTCACCAGATGTCAATAACAACCCAAGTAATCCATACATACAAAGAAACCAAGGCAACTGTGTTTACAAAGTCCCCCCCCCCTCCACAGCGAATGAGACACCATGTGGTGTATGGGACGGCGCCCATCTCCATTTCACTGACCCTAGTCCACACAACTACTGTGAGTAGTGAAAGCTACAGTGGGAGGGTCAGTCCTGTGGTAGCTCTGTGTGTTAACTTTCATTTCCCTGTTCTATTATGATAAGCACCAAGCTAGATGACGGAAAGTACCATTTTTATATGGTCTTTGGTATGGCCCGGCCGGGATGTGAACCCACGACCTCCTGGTTGTGGGGCAGATGCTCTACCAAATAGGCCATCACTCCTGTGTTCACAAAACAAGTTATATTTAATAAAGTGGAATGACACAGGGAATAAGTATTGAACACATGAAGAAAAAGAGGTGCAAAAAGGCATAGAAAGCCAAGAAACCAGCTGAAATCCATCAGAATTTGGGAAGCCATCCCATCACCAATCAGTGCAAATTAATTTCAGCTGGTTAAGTCCTAACCGATAGCCTTTAAAAAAAGTCTGTGAATATCAGATTGTCACACCACAAAGAACTCATGATGGGTAGAAGCAAAGAGCTGTCTCTAGATCAGGGGTGTCAAACATGTGGCCTGCAGGCCAAAACCGGCCCACGGGATGAATTTGCAAAGTGTGAAAATTAAATAATAGAATACACGAGCAGCACTTTTTCAAAAAAATAACTGCTATTCCCAATTTGTCCATTTGGGGTCACACAAGAGTAGCAGACACAAAAGTGATCCCCAATTTACAGTAAGGGAGTTCATTATGCAGGTCAGGAGGACAGGATTTCTTCCAGAAAGACTCCATGGCAAACTTTTCCTACCTGTATCTGCTATTATCCCTTCTTGCTAAAAATATGCAACAAGTCCTTTTTTATGCATGCTGGATCCAGCACACACTGAAACACCACCATATTTACTGTATTTAAAAACTGTTTTTTCTATCCCCATGTCTCGCAGCTTAGCAGGTGCTGGAGGGGCTGTCTGTTTGCTGCCTTTTGCCGGATGTTTTTATGGAACCATTTTATGGATGTTTTATGGTAGGAACCATTTTTTCTTGTCACAAAATTTTCTTAACCTATTCAAAACAAGAGAAGCTGTCGGTGTTGTGCCAAAAAGTGATGGGCTGCCAGAAACTTATCAGCTCGATGCAGGAGCGTGCCTCGCTCGGCTAAAGCAGTTTCTCTTCTGATTCTGAGGCCGACGGCTGCTTTTGAGCAAAGCGGATGTAACTTTTTGTCCATGCAATTAGTGAAGGTATGTCTGTGACTATATAATGTAATTTGTAATTTAACTGTAATTTCCCAGTTTGAGATCAATAAAGTGCATGTATCTAATGCGGTGAGGGATCAGTCATAATTTTAGACCCATGGATTTTGTGATAGAATAATCAGATACGACATTTTATACTGCAGCAGCTTTTAAGGGTTTGCCTTGTATGTAAAGAAAAGTGCAATGAAATTAACAAAATTAACTAAATCCATGTATAACGATGTCAAAGTCAATAAAGCTTTTCTTTCCCATGAATACTAGTGTTTGTGCATTATTTACCTCCTATAATCAGTCCCTCGAGGATTTCACGATGCTGTGATCGTGTCAATTCATGCAAAATCAGCATAACTACTGTGTGACCTTGCAACTTTGTCCAATCCCTGCAACTTTCCCGCAATTTTGGCCAATCCTAGCCAACTTGTGCCAATTTCACCAATCAAATTTGTCTCTGACTGGCGCTAAAACACTCAGTCTAACCAATCAAATGCATCACTGCACCACGTTCACTTCCGTGTTTACAGTGAGTATTAACGGAACACATCAGCAAAAACACAGTGTGTGGTTTAAAAAAACCACTCACCCGCAAGGTTTCCAACACTGTCCCTTCCTCCATCTCCCCCAGCCTGCCGGTGAAAGTCTCGCCATGTCTCCGTCCTGACCGTGTGCATGAAGCACTGAGTTTGTGTTGAAAAACATCCGCCTGCCCCAAAAGCACCCCATCGCAGGAGCATGCGTGAGGACAAATGCCATAAAACCACAAACAAATGAGAAAATCTAACACTACAGCCAGTGTTTGATCATTTTATACATCTTTAGAGGTAAAATCATTACTACATCTGGTCAATGAGCTTTAAAGCTGTGAATCTCCGGTCTGAATGGACAAATGCCCCCCCCCCCCGCCGTAAATGAAAGATGTGTGTCTGAAGAGACAAGTATGTGTGTCAAGATGTATGGCAGTCAGACAGGTAGCAGTTAGGCACGGAAAGAGAGAATATTGTCTGTATTTTTTTTTTCCAGAAAAACAGACTCCAATAGACAATACAGAGCAAGGAAATAAATGATGATTTATTCTTTCCTCTCCGCTCGGTACCAAGTGGTTGGGGACAGTAGGGAGTTTTCAAATGAAGGTGCTGCCAATAATTTTCAAATCTATACTCTTTAACATGCATTCAATACAATTTAGCTGTTGTAATGGATATCGTGTTAAAGTCTGTATTTGCTGTCGCACAAAAGAGTTTCTGTATAGCAGAAGTTTCTGCTTAATTTACAAATCACTATAATAGGAAATTTTTAACAATCCTGTGCTTTTCTTGTATTGTTATATAGAATATCACTGCAGCAAACTGGAAAAAAAACCCCATCTGCTTTAAAATTTGGAATTCTTCCAACAACTTTTAGTGCCAAAAAAAAAAAAATGTCTAAAACCATCACAACTTTTTTACAAAGCTCCCACGAAACCCTGGAGGGACTGTATAATTATATATTGTAAGCAGTCCAACTTTTGAATAGTCTCAAAGGGCTGTTATAGCTTATAAATGTTATTTCACCTGCCAAAAATTGATTAAGGGTCCTAATGTTGATTGAAACAGTTTTCATGCTTTAAAAATAACTTGATTTTATTATTCAGGGTTAAATTGTGAATATAATACTGTAACTTGCTCCGTCACACTTGTGAAATAGTCTCAAAGGGCTGTAATAGCTTATGTTATTTCACCTGCCAAAAATTGATGAAAGGTCTTAATGTTGAAACAGTTTGCATGCTTTAAAATGATTTTATTTGGTTCAGAATTAAATTGTGAATATAATACTCTAAAACTTAATCTCTCACACTTGTGAAATGGTCTCAAAGGACAATAATTCTGTATTTTACCTGCCAAAATTGATGAAGGGTCTTAATATGGATTAAAACAGTTTTCATGCTTTAAAAATCACTTGATTTGTTCTTCAAGGTTGAATTGTGAAGATTATAATATAATATGTTCTGTCCAACTTGTGAATAGTCTCAAAGGGCTGTTCCAGCTTATAAATATGTCATTTCACCTGTCAAAAATTGATTAAGGGTCTTAATCTGGATTGAAACTCCAGAAATCCAATCATAACCGGTTTATTCATGTGCATGTAAACATGTCCAATGATCATGTTTGCATGTACACTAATAAACCGATTGGATTTCTGCAGTTATGATTATTCAAGTGGCCATGTAAACAGAACAAGCTGATAAACTGGGGTCATTAACTCGAGTGGTTTACCCTCCAATAATCTGTTTATTCAGTACATGTAAACACGAGAAAACAAATTATTGGCATTATCAGTTTATTGCCAGTTATCGGTTTATTGTGTAATCTGGGTCATTGTTCAAAATACAAAAAAGTTCCAGGACTAAACAGTAGATGGCAGCAACACGATATCTGGTTCCTTAAATGGCATTTGTTTTTATCGTGATTAAGATATTGTCCGTCAGCAGCTTCAGTTCAAAACAGAGCAGAAAAGAAAAAAAGAAAAAAAAACTCAGGTTGTTCATAATTTGATGAAGATTCATCATTCAAGTTGGTCGTGTTTTGTAGAAGATCAATGGTTCAATAAATGTAAACATTTCATAACGTACTTGCCATTATGTTGTTTTGCTATTATTTTACTGGTCCGGCCCACCTGACATTAAATCTGGTGGTATATGGCCCCCTGAGCTAAAATGAGTATGAGTTTGACACCTCTGCTCTTGACCTTCACAACCTTATTGTTGCAAGACATAATGATGGCATTGGTTACAGGCGCATTTCTAAACTGCTGAATGTTCCAGTGAGCACTGTTGGAGCCATCATTCAGAAGGGGAAAGAACATTGCTTTACCATAAACTAGCCATGACTAGGAGCTCCTTGCAAGATTTCTGACAGAGGAGTCAAAAGAATTATCAGAAGAGTTATCCAAGAGCCAAAGACTACTCGTGGAGAGCTCCAGAAAGACCTGGAGTGAGCAGGTACTGCCGTTTCAAAGAAAACAAAGCAATGCATTCAACCGATATGGGCTCTATGCCCACTCAATTTGCAACACTCCATTGCTGAAGAAAAAGCACGTTGAAGCTCGTTTAAAGTTTGTTGCACAACATTTGGGCAAGCTAGTAAAATACTGGGAGAATATAGTCTGGTCAGATGAGACCAAAATTTAATTTTTTAGATGCCATAACACACAGCATGTTTGGAGGAGAAATGGCACTGCATATCCCATCATGGTGTGGGGGTGTTTTTCAGCATATGGCACAGGCAGACTTCATATCACTGAAGGAAAGATGAATGGACAAATGTATAGACATCCTTGATAAGAACCTGTTACCATCTACCAAGATTGTGAAGATGAAACGAGGGTGGACATTTCACTAAGGCAATGATCCCAAACACACAGCCAAAGAAACACTCATCTGGCTCCACAGAAGGAAAATAAAGCTGCTAAAATGGCCCAGTCAGTCACCTGACCTGAATCCAATTGAAAATCTATGGAACGAACTGAAGATCAGAATTCATAGAAAACACCCACAGAACCTTCAAGATTTGAAGATGGTTTGTGTGGAAGAATGGGCTAAAATCCCTCCTGAGCAATGCCTGCGCCTAGTTTCTCCATACAGGAGGCATCTAGAAGCTGTTATCACCAACAAAGGCCTTTCTACTAAATATTAAATGTTCACCAAGCGTGTTCAATACTTATTCCTTGTGTCATTCCACTTTATTAAATATAACTTATTGTGTGAACACATTTGCCTTGATTTCTTTGTATGTATGCATTACTTGGGTTGTTACTGATATCTGGTGAAAATCTCAGGTTAACGGCTATATCAGAAATGTGTTTAATGAGAAAAATATTGACATGTTCAATACTTATTTTCCCTGCTGTATTTTATAAGATGAAACCACAAAAACACCATTTTGCAGTTAAAGGGATCTTTAAAATGGTACTGCAATCCAAATTCAAAATGCAGAGAGGGCTGTTCCTCCTCCTCCCCTGACTGGAGTCATGCAGGTTGCCAAGTTGAGGAGAGAATTAAGGGGAGTTATACCACACACTGGCAAGTGACAAAAACTCGTTGCATTGTAAATTTTTCTTTTTACGCTGGGTAGAAATGATCTCTGGTCCTGGTCTCATGCTTGTCCTCATGACTGCAGCACACTGTGTTTTCTCCCACAGAAGTTTGCCTCTTATTTGGCAACACTGGGGATCGAAAAATTATTGGTTCTGGCTCTTGAAAGTAGTCGAGCCAACACATAACACACACAAACCTTTCCAGGACTGACTGTGTCCTCTGTTAATAGGAATATCCAGAATTTGCAGTTGGATAAAAAGTTGAATGAAATGAACCATATAAAATGAGATCGTAATTGTATACTTAAAATGTTAGAAACAGTTGGCAAGTTTCCTACATTGTTGTTGGGGAAGCCAGTTTTTCATCTTGAATGTTTAGTCTCTGGTTGGCACCCCAGTTATTTTTATAGTTAATCATCTAATTAGCTTACTGATAACACCTTCAAATGAACTGGACAGAAAACAAGCTGCAGCATTCAGAACCACCTACAGACCATGACAACTCTTCTGTAGTGGAAAAAGACATAAAAACAATAGAGTATTACAACCTATGGATAAAGAAAAATCATGGATCAGTACCACAGCATTCCTGAACGATGGGATTAAACTGATCTTGGCAACATTATGGAGGTGAAAAATGCTATACATCACATCTTTTATATAAATCAAACCTCTGATCAAGAAGCAGTGGAAGATGTTTAACTGTCCTTAACATGAAAAACACAATCTAGTGTCAATTTAAAAAGCTCATACTCCCGGTCTGATAATAATTTGCATCTTTGCCGAGTTAAGTAGCAGAAAGATTGACAACAACTAGCTCCTAACAGGAGAACAGGATACATATCAAAGTGCCAAGGTCAGGATTAACTGGTCTAATAAGCTGGTCCAACTAGTTTTCAATACTGCTAAAGGATAACTACTGAATGATAAATGTAGGAAAATTGCACATGATACCCTTATGCATCAGTGTGGACTCTAAATGAGGTTAGATTTAAGCTGGCGTGTTGGTCTCAAGTGACTGGTCGGGGATAATTGAATTCACTTTCCCTGTGAAAATCGGTTAGAGTGGACGTAATGTCACACTGAAGATGGAAACGGAGAGTGACAAGTTTGACAGTTCTGGTTGTGTAACAGCATAAACAGAGTAAGATAAAAAAGAAAAGGTAAAAATAGGAAGAAAAAGAATGCACACTGAATTCTTCAAGTGTCCAAAAATAAAATACAACATTTAAAAAAAACAAACAAACAATGAATGACCCTATTGTCCTTTAAAAAAAAGCCTCTTTTCCAGGAGATAAAAAGCCAAATTTCAGATGGGAGAAGGGAGACTTTGGAATAAAACCTCCTTAATTCAGGCTTATGAAGCTCAGAGAGAGACACAGGAGGAAATATAGATATGTACACACACTAGAGAAAACAGAGGAAGCATCTTCCCTCTTTGATGTCAGTCTCTGCTGGGAGTGGGGTTAGGATTTGACTGAGACTCACAAACTGTGTTTTTCCCCCCATCTTACTGCAGATGATACTTTCTTAAACAGAAAAACCCCCACCATTTACTGGAAACCTGAGACAGCTGGAGGACAGAGAGCCATATAACAGTGTAGAAAATGCAAATTAATTACAGAAAGCAGCGATTCTGAATATTTAAAAGTGTTTCCCTAATTGTGTAATGCTAAATCCAGGTGTGCCTCTTCAGGAGACAAGCAGAACCCAGACATCAAGGTGTGAAAAATGAACCTACAGTGCTTTTTCTCAACTTTGATCAAATTCATTTCTTAGAATCACATTTGTTCTACCAGAGTGAAGCTGGAATAAAGGATGCAGTGTGTTAAGTGCAGATCCTTTGTGACTTTGTGAAGGACAAATGCAAACAGATACGGAAAATTAATTCAATCACAGAGTAATGTGTGCAGATTAATAATGCGTTTTAAAAATGAGCTTTTTCCTCCCCTCAAAGGTAATGTTGATTACCTTCCTCCATCAAAAAGCCAGAATGACACCCAATTCTCATGTCCGGCATTCATTTCACTGTGATTTTAATTAATGAACCTCCATAACGACGTGGTGCAATTACGTTTCAAGCCCTCAAATGTCTGTTATCGTCTTGGCATCAACAACAATAAACAAAATGTTTTTGCACCTTTGACATGGACACCATTATAATAATTACAGTGATCAGATATTTGCTGGATGGCTGATGACTGGGAAATTCACACCGGAGCCTTCGACAACTCCGTCAATGCCAGAGAAGCAATGGAGTGCTCTGTGATGATTTAGCGGAGAGAATAATGCAGTAATGCTGCACTGGTACACTCAAGGCTCTTCATTAATGCATGTTGCTGCGGGCAACACTTAGCAGATGTGCTCCTATCAGCAAGATGTGAAAAAAATGCAGAAGCTGTGCATACAGGCTGCTGGTGAAGATGAATAACGCTGCATTCATGTGTTGAACCGAGAGCCTGCTGCCTAAATGTTATTACGTAGACAGAAAAACAAAGAGGGAGCCTGGTGTGTGTCTGGTACTGACAGATTAACACAATGAAACTTTCACATCATCTAGATTTGTTTTGTTGCTGCAAGACAGTTTGTTCCAGGTGTTTGAATGTCTTTTTTAAATGCTTAGTTACTGCATGACACATCATTTTGTGAACTCAGCAGTTAAAACTCCTGCCAAAACTTGCATACGACAAAGATCCAACAACATGATGGCACTGCCAACAGGGCAAACATGTCAGCTTATGTAGCTTTTGGTTTAGGAGGACTGCAGAAAATTTGAACATGTTAAATTTGGTTTTCATAGATTGGCTTTAAAAAAATGTTACTGACTGTAACTGACGACAGAAGGCAGGCAGACAGAACCACAGCAGATTGGACATTTGCATAACTGAATAAAATGTTGGACCAAGAAAAGGAAAAAAACAAAAAAACAAAAACAACAGAAAAATGGATGAGAAACCGCAGCAAGGTATGCTTCAGATTAAATGACAATTACCAATGACAAGCTTGTTCATGCAAAACAGGATCATGGGTACAGCTGGAGAACAATATGGTGGAAAAGTGATTCAAGAGTTTTGGAGTGTTACTTTTCAGAGTACATAAATCAGCCAACGCAGCACTAATGGAAGGTTTGTGAGCAGAAACCAGACTGGACTGAGGCTCAAAAATATACCAGCAGCCTGCTACTGAATATTATGCACAAAAGAAAAAAAACACAGTTACAGATCTTCTGCCATAAACCCTGGTAAACATTTTCAATAATATTACATTGTGACACGGCAAATACTAAAAGCTTGAAAAGAATCATCTACGATCGTCAACAAGTCTGTAAAACAGCACACAACAGTCCTTTGCACAGACTCCTTATACTATCCACAATATAACGGCGAGGATGGATTCTTACTATGAGCATTGTAGGAATTCTTGGAAAATTGTTTTGATCAAAATATCCAGCAAAGTGGTGGGGTAGAGATGGGCAGTCAACACCACCTGGCAAGTTTAGCCATGGGCACAAGTCAAAAAGAGAAGCCATAACCTCATCCTCACTAAAATTGTTCTAAGGTCTGTATGAGCGCAAGTGGAATGTTGTAGATGGAAATGGCAAACACTAACCAACACTCAATTAGATGGAACAAACAACAGTGGACAGATACGTTAGTCACTGTATAAATTCTCATGCACAATAGATGCTTTTGGCCCAGGGGAAGCTACTGTGCATTCTACCTGAGCTCATAAAACAGAAGCAATTTCATGAGGCAAGCCTGGTTCCTTGGCTAATGAACTGTGGTAGATACAAACTAACAGCAGTCAGGTTCAGGTTCCTTTATTTGTACCCGTAGGTAGATTTGTTTTGGGGTCATCCCCAAAGGGGGGATGTTAAAGGGGCCATCCATCTATTTCCGGAGACTACCGGAGTGGTGGCCTAGAGGTAGAGCATCCGCCCCACAACCGGGAGGTCGGGGTTCAAGTCCCAGCTGGGTCATGCCAAAGACAATATAAAAATGGAACTTCCTGCCGTCCAGCTTAGTGCTCAGCAAAAATGGAACGGCAGAGGGAAATGTGGCCGGTAGTGGCTCAGTAGATAGACCGGGTTGCCCAATAACCAGAGGATTGGCGGTTCAAATCCCACTCTCCCCAGCCATCCTGCCATTGTGTCCCTGGGCAAGACACTTTACCCACCTTGCCTCCAGTGTCCATGACACTGGGTATGGATGTGTATAAATGTTCGGTAGTAGTCAGAGAGGCCGTTGGCACAGATTTGCAGTCACATTTCTGTCAGTCTGCCCCAGGGCAGCTGTGGCTACAGTAGTAGCTTACCACTATTAGTGTCTGGAATGAATGAATAATGGACTCACTGTAAGCGTTTTGAGAGGCCACTTGACCTGTAAAGCACCACGTAAATCTAATCCATTATTATCTATCCATCTATAAATGCAAGGAATCTCTGTGTGTGTTCCTCACACATCTCTCAAACCGCTCAGACTGACCTCAGATTTTATAAGTGCTTTGCTGAGGTTATGAGGGTGTGCATCCCCGAGTATGGAGTTGTTCAGTCAAAATATGCAATATTTATCAAAGTTTAGCGATCACTCTGTCTCCTCATGCCCTGCCTTCTGGAGGTGTGGGTGGGGTTTCGGATTGACTCCATACTGATTGGAAAATACGCAGCTTCATATTCAGTCACCACAGCACTCCATAAACAAAACAAAGAAGCAAAAAGTGACCAGACAAAAACATAATACTGAAAATTTAATGCTTAAAAAAAAATTATACTGTAATGTTGCCGTGATTGCGTTGGTCTAAAGGATAATTCCACACATGTGGATGACACGAGGCATGTGAATACACTGGGAGGAGCGCCAGCCAGGCCTCGGGCTATGGCAAAGAACGCTGGTGAATAAATCTGTAGGTCATTGCTGGACGAAGCCAACAGGACAATATCATCTGCAAACAACAGTAGTCACCAAGCATGACACCCTCTGTTCCCTGGCTGCACCTAGAAATCCTGTCCGTAAAAATTATGAACAGAATCAGTGACAAAAGGCAGCCCTGGCGGAGTCCAACTCTCACTGGGAATGAGTCCGACCGAGTGTTGGTAATACGAACCAAACTCCCACAATGGTTGTATAGGGACCAGATAGCTCGTAGCAACAACCCCAATACCCCCTATTCCCAAAGCACCCCCCCCACAAAAAAACCATGAGGGATGAGGTCAAATGCCTTCTCCAAGTCCACAAAACACATGTAAAGTGGTTGGGCAAATTCCCACGAACTCTCGAGAATTCTGGAGAGCGTAAAGAGCTGGTTCAATGTGCCACAGCCAGGACGAAAACCACATTGCTCCTCCTGAATCCAAGGTTCGACCAACGGCCGGACTCTCCTCTCCAATACCTTGGCATAGACCTTCCCAGGGAGGCTGAGGAGTGTGATCCCTCTAAAGTTGGGAGCACACCCTCCAGTCCCTCTTCTTGAAGAGAGGAACCACCACCCCGGTTTACCATGCCAAAGGCACTGTCCCCAACCTCCACACAATGTTGCAGAGGCGTGTCAACCATGACAGCCCCACAGCATCCAGGGCCTTGAGGTACTCAGGGTGAATCTCGCCCACCCCCGGGGCCCGGCCACCAAAGAGTTTTTTAACCACTTTGTTGACCTAAGCCCATGTGATGGGCAAGTTGTCCCCCTAGTCCACAAGTCCTGGTTCCTCTGTGGAAGGCGTGTCAGTGGGATTGAGGAGATCCTTGAAGTATTCCTTCCACCGTCTGACGATATCCCCAGTCAAAGTTAGTAGCACCCCATCCGCACCATACACAGTGTGGACAGGGAGCTGCTTCCCACTCCTGAGCCGCCAGACAGTTTGCCAGAATCTCTTTGACGCCGACTGAAAGTCTTGTTCCATGGCCTCACCGAACTCCTCCCACACCCGAGTTTTTGCTTCAGCAACTACCCCAGCTACACTCCACTTGACCTGCTGATACACCGCAGCTGCTTTGGGAGTCCCACAAGCAACCAAGCTTGATAGGACTCCTCCTTCAGCTTGATGGCCCCCCCGAACCACTGGTGTCCACCACTTGGTTCGGGGGTTACCACCACGAGATGCACCGACGACCTTGCGGTCGCAACTCTGGGCAGCCACTTCAACAACAGAGGTGGAGAACATGGCCCATTCAGACTCCATGTCTCCAGACTCCCTCGGAATATGGTTGAAGTTCTTCCGGAGGTGGGAGCTGAAGACCTCTGGACAGGGGCCTCAGCCAGACGTTCCCAGCACACCCTCACTATACGTTTGGGTCTACCAGGTCTGAATGGCTTCCTCCCATTTCATTGGATCCAACTCACCACCAGGTGGTGATCAGTTGACAGCTCTGCACCTCTCTTTACCCGAGTATCCAAGACATACGGTCGCAGGTCTGGTAACACAAGGACAAAAATCGATCATCGACTTGCAACCTAGGGGGTACTGGTGCCAGGTGCACATATGGACACCCTTACGCTTGAACATGGTGTTCGTTATGGACAAACTGTGGTTAGCACAGAAGTCCAATAACTGAACACCACTCAGGTTCAGATCGGGCAGGCCGTTCCTCCCAATCACCCCCTTCCAGGTTTCACTGTCGTTGCCCATGCGTGCATTGAAGTCCCCCAGTCGGACAATGGAGTCTCCAAGAGGACCACTCTCCAGCACCCCAGTCAGAGACTCCAAAAAGGGTGGGTACCCTGAACCATCATTTGGTGCATAGGCACAAATGATGGTCAGGAATCATTTCCCAACCCGAAGGCACAGGGAAACAACCTTTTTGTCCACCGGGGAAAACTCCAATATAGAGGCAGCAAGATGGGGGGATACAAGAATACCCACCCCTGCTCATCGCCTCTCGCCCGTGGCAACTCCAGAGTAGGCCAAGCTCCAGCCCCGCTCCAGGAGACTGGTTCCGGAACCAGAGCTGTGTGTTGAGGTGAGGCCGACTATATCTAGCCGTATCTCTTAACCTCATGCACCAGCTCAGGCTCGTTCCCCACCTGAGTGGTGACATTCCATGTCCCAAAAGCCAGTTTAGGAAGCTTGGGATCAGACCGCCAAGGTCTCTGCCTTCGACTGCCACCTGATCCACATAGCACCAGACCCCCATGGTCTCTCCTGCAGGTGGTGAGCCCACTGGAGGGCAGACCCATGTAACTCCTTCAGGCTGAGCCTGGCTGGGTCCCAAGGGCAGAAACCCAGCCACCAGGCACTAGCCATCGAGCCCCTCCCCTCGGCCTGGCTCCAGGGTGGGTCCCCAGTAACCCCAAACCAGGCGGGGTACAATGAATACTTGTTCTAATCACCTATCTACATTCATTCATTCATCTTCTTCTGCTTAATCCTTTTCGGGTCGCGGGGTGCTGGAGCCTATCCCAGCATCTTTGGGCGAGAGGCAGGGTACACCCTGGACAGATCGCCAGTCCATCACAGGGCCAACACAGAGAGGCAGACAACCATTCACTCTCACACCTATCTACAAATTCACAAAATCTCTGTGTGTATGTCCGTCTGTCTGTTCCACGCATATCTCTCAAACCGTGTGTCAGACTGGTCTCAGATTTTAAATGTGGTTTCTTGAGGTTACGAGGGTGTGCATCCCCGAATATGGAGTCGCTCAGTCAAAATATGTAATTTTTATCAATAAAAATTTAGCCACCACTGTGTCTCATGCCCAGGCAGTGTGGGCGGGGTTTGGTTTTGGATAGACTCCACCACAGCGCTCCGTGTGCAAAACAAAGAAGCGAAACGCGACAAGTTTGACTAGCAAAAGATAATACTTAAGATTTACACACATGGACAAAATTGTTGGTACCCCTCTGTTAATGAAAGAAAAACCCACAATGGTCAGAAATAACTTGAATCTGACAAAAGTGGTAATAAATAAAAATTCAATGAAAATTAACCAATGAAAATCAGACAATGCTTTTGAATTGTGGTTCAACAGAATTACTTTAAAAACAAACTCATGAAACAGGCCTGGACAAAAATGGTGGTACCCCTAGAAAAGATTGAAAATAATGTGACCATAGGAACATGTTCAAACAAGATGTGTCCTCTAATTAACATCACAGGTGTCTACAAACTTGTAATCAGTCAGTCGGCCTATTTAAAGGGTGACAAGTAGTCACTGTGCTGTTTGGTGACATGGTGTGTACCACACTAAACATGGACCAGAGGGACCAAAGGAGAGAGTTGTCTCGGGAGATTGGAAAGAAAATTATAGAGAAGCATGTTAAAGGTAAAGGCTATAAGACCATCTCCAAGCAGCTTGATGTCCCTGTGACTACAGTTGCACATATTATTCAGAAATTTAAGATCCACGGGACTGTAGCCAACTTCCCTGGACGTGGCCGCAGGAGGAGACGGATAATACGAATGGTAACAAAAGAGCCCAGAACAACCTCTAAACACATTCATGGTGAACTCCAAGGTCAAGGTACATCAGTGTCAGACCATACCCTCCGTTGATGTTTGAGCCAAAGTGGACTTCATGGGAGACGACCAAGGAGGACACCACTGTTGAAAACAAATCATAAAAAAGCCAGACTGGAATCTGCCAAACGGCATGCTGACAAGCCACAAAGCTTCTGGAAGAATGTCCTATGGACAGACGAGACAAAACTGCAACTTTTTGGCAAGGCACATCAGCTCTATGTTCACAGACGCAAAAATGAAGCATACCAAGAAAAGAACACTGTCCCTACTGTGAAACATGGAGGTGGTTCTGTTATGTTCTGGGGCTGCTTTGCTGCATCTGGCACAGGGTGTCTTGAATCTGTGCAGGATACAATGAAATCTCAAGACTATCAAGGTATTCTAGAGAGAAATGTGCTGCCCAGTGTCAGACAGCTTGGTCTCAGTCGCAGGTCATAGGTCTTGCAACAGGATAATGACCCAAAACACACAGCTAAAAACACCCAAGAATGGATAAGAGCGAAGAGCCCTGATTTAAATCCTATCGACATCTGTGGAAGGAGCTGAAACATGCCGTCTGGAGAAGGCACCCTTCAAACCTGAGGCAACTGGAGCAGTTTGCTCATGAGGAGTGTGTCAAAATACCTGCTGAGAGATGCAGAAGTCTCATTGACAGTTACAGAAATCATTTGATTGTAGTGATTGCCTCAAAAGGTGGTGCAACAAAATATTAAGTTAAGGGTACCATCATTTTTGTCCAGGCCTGTTTCATGAGTTTGTTTTTTAAAATAATTCCGTTGAACTACAATTCAAAAACCTTGTCTGATTTTCAATGATTAATTTTCAGACTTTTTATTTATTACCACTATTGTCAGATTCAGGTTATTTCTGTGACCACTGTGGGTTTTTCTTTCATTTAACAGAGGGGTACCAACAATTTTGTCCACATGTGTAATACTTAAAAAAATTATACAATAAAGATGCTGTGATTGCATAGGTCTAATAGATAACTCGGCATGGAGAACATATGGAGTCGCTCTGTCAAAATATGTAATATTTATCAATAAAAGTTTAGCCACCATTCTATCTCATGCCCAGGCAGTGTGAGCGGGGTTTGGTTTCGGATCGACTCCACCACAGCGCTTCGTGTACAAAACAAGGAAGCGAAACATGACAAATTTGACTAGAAAAAGATAATACTTAAGATTTAATGCTTAAAAAAATTATACCATAAAGTTGCTGTGATTGCATAGGTCTAATGGATAATTCAGCATGCAAAACATATGGAGTCGCTCAGTCAAAATATGTAATTTTTAATCGGATTGACTCCACCACAGTGCTCCGTGTGCAAAACAAGGAAGTGAAATGCAACAAATCTGACTAGAAAAAGATAATACTTAAGATTTAATGCTTAAAAAATTATGCCATAAAGTTGCTGCAATTGCATAGGTCTAATGGATAATTTGGCATGGAGAACATAAGGTGCCGCTGGGGAACGGGGGGGGACAGCTGAATCGCTGCCACTACGGGTAAGCTCTGTGTGCAAAACAAGAAAGCGAAACGCAATAAATTTGACCAATAAAAAACAAACTGCTTACAATAGAGCCGCAGCGCTCACCTTGTCATTTGCACATTATTTTCAATAAAGTGAAAAAAAGATGATGCATGGAGTGTACTTTTTCCCTGAGGCTGATTTATCATGGAAAACAGCTGAGCTCTGTGGTTCCAGCAATCAGCTGATTGGATCCACCTTTTTTTTTTTTTTTTTTTAACCAAAGGTTAAAAAAAAAAAAAAACAACATGTGGGGAAGACCCTACAACCTTTGCTCCACGACGTATCAGCCATATGCTGGATAAATTTTCAGCATGGGACACTTTTTTCCAGTTAAAATTTTTCACTGGGTCTGAGGTGTGTTTAAAAAAAAAAAAATGTTTTGGCTAACATTTAGAGGGTCAAAAATGTGATTGTTTAGGTGGACTAATAATGAATAATAATAAACAATCTTTTCGCATCAATAAAAAAACCAAACGCTTACAATAACGCGACGGTGCTCAGTCTTTGTCAGTCACACCCTCAAGGTTCAGATCATTATTTGGTCTCAGTATCGCCCCAGCGCGACAATATAAGCACAGCCTCAATCTTAGCATTAAAGTTTTAAAAAACCTTTTAATAACAAAATATTGCTAAAATATAAAATGATGCACTACAATGGGTCTCAAATATTTGTAAAAGTGTCCTGTTATAGTACTGCACGAGTTTACTGACGATACACAGAAGAAAAGTAATATTACGCTGAACTCATTACTCAACAGTGATATAAACTAAAATAATAAGATAAGATAAGCCTTTATTAGTCCCACAATGGGGAAATTCCAGGATTGCAACAGCACAGGGATAGCAACACTCAGAGCAACAATCAGAAGGCAAGAGAAAAAAAAAAAAAGAGTAGCAAGTATACATATGTACACACACACACACACATACTGTATATATACATACACACGGTGCGGAGCATTGTAGCTGGATGGAATAAATATATGAGTATGTAAACACACAGTGTGGAGCATTGTAGCTAGATGGAATAAATATGTAAATATATAAACACACACAGTGTGATAACTGAACAACTCCCATTCCCCAAAGTGCAAGACACACTATTATGAATATAAGTGATAAAAGATCACACAAATAACTAATCTGACAAACAAATAAACTAGGGATCTGAAACGGTCACTAATATTGATGTCCCATTTATTTTCAATGTTTAGGTATTCTGTAATTAATATTCAAACAATCAAATAAGTCTTAGTGCCATTTATTCCCTTTTATATTTGCCAAAGTCTAAAATGTGATTGCCTACATATAAACTACACCTCTTTGTATTCCACTTTCAAACATAGCCTACATTTGGGCCTGGAAAGCCTGATTGGGATACCTGTTTCAGACAGGAATACTTGCGTTCTACGGGCATGCACTAGTTAATTTAATTGTAACTAGTGCATACCCGTGCATGCCTGTAGAAACCAAGTATAAGCAAGCATTTCTGCATGCCCGTAGAAAGTTACTGTTACCATGGCAACAGTGACCATGGAGATGCCTGCCTTTGATCTTTGACGTCACCACTCGTTCAGTGATGCCCGCCTTTGAGCTTTGACCCGTGCATGCCCGTAGAAACCAAGTATAAGCAAGTATTTCTGGATGCCCGTAGAAACCAAGTGTAAGCAAGCATTTCTGCACGCCTGCCTTTGATGTTCGACATGGTCACCATGGCAACAGTAACCATGGTGAAACCTGCCTTTGATCTTTGACGTCACCACTTGTTCAGTGATGCCTGCCTTTGATCTTTGACGTCACCACTTGTTCAGTGATGCCTGCCTTTGATCTTTGACGTCACCACTCATTCACGGTTGCCTGCCTTTGATCTTTGATGATGTCATAGCGAGTCCTATGACAGTCATGCCTGTGACGTACTGCTCAAACCTCAGGTGTTTCATCTTCACAGCATCTTTTCTGACGTGCAGCAGTTCACCTCACTCTATTGCTCTCCATCTCGTGGGTCTTCTTCTTCTTTCAGATCACTGGTTGAGGGATAGGTGCGTTGTATTTCCAGTTCTTGGACAGGATCATGAAAATAGATCTGAGCAAAAAATGGCTTTCGACCCTGTTCAGGAAGAGGAGCATCCATGTAATGATAAACTTTACCTTGTGTACGTGTGCCTGGGTTGAAGCCAGGCATAGGGATCTCCTTAATGGCAATATTTGCCATTGCCAACGCACTGTTGTATTGTTTTGCTTGTTTAACAATGTAATGATAAACCTTACCTTGTGTACGTATGCCTGGGTTGAAGCAGGGATCTCCTTAATGCCAATATTTGTCATTGCCAATGCACTGTTGCATTGTTTTTCTTGTTTAACAAAGTTTTGATGCATCACTGAGCCTATGATGTCTATTTGACATCATATAGACACCATAGGCATAGACACTGGGACACACACAGATTTTCTGGAATCAGTCTATACGGTGTCTATGTGACAACATTTAGACGTCATATAGACATCATAGGCAACTGTATACTATGGTGTCTCTATGACGTCATATAGACATCATAGGAACATCAGGCAATCCCATGATCCTTCAGCGAGTCCTATTGTCTACAGGACGGCCTCGCGAGTATGAACATCATAGGACATCATGCAGGCATTATTGGAACATCATAGGTCCTATGATGTCTGTCACAATCATAGGACCGCCTATGACATAGGCAGTCCTATGATTGTGACAGACACACACACAGACAGAGATTTCTTGAATTTATAGAGTGATGATGATATGATGGTCACTAAATTTTTTATTCCATCCACATTTTCTTTTTAATAGCGACTTTATCATTGGACTATACAGTAGTTTATAGATTAGATATTTATATTTTTAGGGGAATTAATGAATGAACAGGGAGTGTGTTGTGTTCCGGTGTGATGTGATACACGGGGGATGCTTGGTGGGAAGCTGTCAGTCTGAACATTTTAAACAACAAACCTCTCTTCTGTGACAAAGTATTCTGTCCACATACTAATCTTTCGTGCCAGTCATCACATCAGATCATCATATCTCATGTCCATTCGTACACACGCATCCTGATTAATAATGGAAAAACATAATCAGCCATTATTTTCTGTTAAATGAGGACAGTTAAATATGAACTTGAGCTGTGGACTGCGCCATTGTAATACAGCCCTTTATTTCATCTTAAGATGCCAAGAAAAACTGAGCAAAGAGTACTTAAACTAGCAGGAAATGCCATGAAGCTAAATTTCTCTTAGCCACTAATGGCTTCCTGCATCAGCTGAACCATTTTACAGTGGGAAATGAACGATAAAATGGACAAAGTGAGGTTGGATTCAAGAACCCAATCAGAGACTCATAATCCCTATGTGGTGATAACAATCATGGCAGCGTAAAGGACTTCCCCAATGCAACTAACAAGCTAATTGGCTGCCACCACAAGTCACAAAACACACAAACCCTCAAGAGATATGCATTATAAACACTTCTGACTTCTGCATGAACAATATTTAATTTTGTTACGTATGTGTAAAATTATTATATTATGCCAATTTACTTCCGAATTACCAAACTTGTGTGTAATATTGCTTAATTATGAGCATCGTCAGTTAACTGTAAGGGAGAAGAAAGGAGGGGGAAAAAAACAAACAAAAAAAAAAAAACTGAAACTGGCATGAATGGTTCAAATAACAGTGATGCCCAGCCCTACTATCAAGTGTAGTTTAATTTTCTTTAGATTTCAATCACCCTAATAGACATCCCTGTTTTCACCTGGTTCACTAATCCAGAGTTTTTCTTGCATTTGGTCTGAACACACCTGAAAACCTTTGTGGACCTGCAGGTACTAACGAGGTGGCTGTTTTTCATTGTTTGTGCAGAAATAGTATAATTTATTCTTTCTGCCCCACAAAACTAAATCAGCAAAGGTTCCCTCTATTTTTTTCAAAAATATGTTAAAAGGTTGTGAACTTTTCGACAAAGGCTGTGTGCTTGCTCTGGAAATGATGGATTTTTTTATTTGCTATTTTGCCATTTTCTCACCGCATAACAAGTACATACAGTATGAATGCAAATGAATCTGTTCACACATAATTAAACTCTATTTTCCTCTGATTTTTCTTTTTCTGAATTTGTCCATATCTTACTGACGGTGGGGGAGGATAAGCAGAAAGCTGCTGGGCTCATTGCCTCTCTGTGTATCTGAGCTGCTGTCGGATGTGACGCATATAGTTGACAACATAATAAATAGGCCCCAATTTAAAAATATATTTATTTTATGTTCATAAAACTATGCATTTCAGTAGAAAAATGTATCAAAAAAAAAAAACATTTTGAAAAATACAATAATTAAAATGAGATTTGCGATCGAACTGCAGGGAGCCACAGTATGGGGGCTGAGGATAGGGTGCACAACTAATCGAATTTTGATCGCGATCACAATTTTGGCTGCCACAGCTAAAATCAACATGATCGTCTGCGATATTAACATTTAAAATGCGGGCTCTGCTGTATATCAAATGAAAGCACCAAGGTGCTGATGCCTCGGTGCCAGAACCTTGGTGGAGGTATGCATTCTCGGATCATCACCAAAATGTTATGGGTTCCTCTCTAGCCCAAGGACCACCTCTGGTAAAAATTTCATCCAAATCTGTCCAGTGGTTTTGGAGTACAGTGATCCCTCGCTACTTCGCGCTTCACCTTTCGCGCCCTCAGTGCATCGCGGATTTTTCAAAAATATTCATCAAAAATTCAAAATTGAGAAATAATGGGCGGGCGCTAGCAGAAGGCAGGGAGACTACATTAGACCATCACGTGTCAACACGGAGAGCAGCACAACTCTCTGTTCGCTGTTGTCGTGTTGGCTGGGCTCGGAAATCTCGCAAGCTGATTGGCCGAGACGTTTCACCCCGCAAGCTGATTGGCCGAGACGTCTCACCCACCTCCTCTCCCTGCCAAGCACCCATGAAGGGAAGAAAGACCGCATTCATTGCTTTTTATCGCTCGTGTTACTTAGTCTCGCCGCGTGGAACTTTTTGCTGTTCTCTTGTGCCATTTTGTGCGAAATAGTCTTCCTGTCGAGGCACTACACCGCCTCCTGCAGCTTCAGCTCTATCGGAAGCTGCCCTCGCTGATCCTGCGCCTCCAGCACCTCACGATGAGGCGTCACCTGAGGAGCAGTAAAGCTCTCATTAACCTGTGCAGTAAATCATTTTCATCTTGAGTTACGTATCTTGTTATAAGAATAAAAGAGTTCTAAAAACATATTTATGTACACTTTGTTTACATCTACGTATGTATGTACACGTACACACACACACGTATCATAAGAGAGAGAGAGAGAGTGAGAGAATGAACGTACGTATTGTTTATGGATGACGTCATTGGGGTGACGCTACTTCGCGGTTTTTCACTTTTCGCGGTCGGTTCTGGAACCCATTAACCGCGATAAGTGAGGGATCACTGTACACACGTGCACAGTGAAAATAATCTGCAGTTCACATGCCCATACTGTTGGCGGCAGCCAAGAACCACTAAACTGATTTGAACAGCTGAAATACAAGCACAAAAGAAGAGCACGGTGGCAGATGTTTTCAATGGCGGAGGCAATGGATGTATGTAAATACAGTGACAATCAAGAGCTTTTGCTGTTTAGTGGCAGAGGAAGAAGAAAACAGACGGGCAAAACTAAACAGCAAAACCAGTGTGAAAACAATCGATGTGATGAATAAATGGTACAGTTGCTGGATATGTGTTTTTTTTCAGTAACCTCTATTTCATAACAGTTCAGCTCCATGTACTGTAAAAAATGTGCTGTGTTGTGCTGTAAAAAAGTTACACTGCCACCTCTAGTGGCCCGGCATAGTTATGGCAATACCCTTTTTCCTGGCTCCATTAACGGTACAGGTGAGTTAAATTTGTGTTTATTTCAAAATCAAAACCTTATCTCGGAATTCTGGCAAATTAAAAGTCGAGAAAATATGATGATTCCATGATACAAGCCTTTAGTTGCACTTAATTTTGACCAGGCGAGCTGAAACAGACAGGCGGACAGATACAACCAACCAACCACACAACCACACACACACACAGACTCACTGAGTGATTAACGTATGCTTCTGTTTTCACCGATGCATAATTAAGCATTTTCTCAACCAACAGCCACCTGACCACCAGGGGGAGAACGCACGTTAGGGCAGCATTAAGCTGCAGAACTGACAGGCGAGAGCACCCTGTAGCGGCAGCCTTAAGTTTTCAATAGCGGACTGATGTGATGGTGAAACACAAACCAGATGTCAGGAGCAGAAGGGGACAGTACGGCAACACGTGGAATTGAGGAGCTAGTGCCTCGAAAGGATCATCATCCGCTGTATGGACATGTTTTGGATTCAGGGCAAGTGATGCTGACTAAAAAGAAATTATATGCAAAGAGTGCCATTGAGCTGTGTCTGCGCCGCAGGGCAACACAACTAACTTATTCAACCACCTGAAAAAACACCACAAACACAAGTATGATAAATGCATGAAGGCAAAAGCGAATGTCACTTCACTAAATCACAGTCTGTGTCCGGCGCTGACCCAGGCAACCATAGTATCAACCCTGCACAGAGCTTCACCATATCCATCAGCCTCCCAAAGACACGCTAAAGTAACTGATGCAATAGCATTTTATTTGACCAAAGACATCTGTCCACCAAATACTGTATGAGCAACAAAGGTTTCAGAAACCTGGTCAAAACACTAGACAGGAAATACGTGATCTCCACATGATTATCCAAAGTTGCATTACCTGCACTGTATGAAAAATACAGATGGATATCACAACTGTCAAGTACTTTGCAACTACGACTAACCCATGGTCAAGCAGAATAACGGAGCCATACCCGTCTCTGACAATTCACTACATTGATGGAGATTTTAAAAAGAAGAGTCGATGCTTGCAGATGTCATTTTTCCCACAAGACCACACAGGAGAAGCTATAGCCCATGGACTGAGAAGCGCAATTATCTTGGAGCCTGCAGGAGGAGGAACTAGTCTGCATAATAACAGACAGTGGATCTTATGTCGTCAAGGTAGCTTCTCCAAATAAATGGATGAGGTTCCAGTGCTTTGGCCACAGGTTTCATCTAGCAATTGAATCGGTGAATTCAAAAAGGGCCCAAGTCCACACTTTTTCAAAGGGGACTTGGGCCCCTTTTGAATTCACCGATTCAATTGGTAAGTACAATGAATAAAAAAAAATGCAATTTTATGTATGTGCTTTCCGTAAAGTCAATGAATAATCGCAATTTCAATACTGATCAAAACAATCGTGATTATCATTTTGGCCATAATCCCAAATCCCTCGCTGAGAAGCCACAGGTTGCCAACCCCTGCACTAGCTGCTAGTGGTAGCTAGGTGCTTTCACTCATTCATGAATATTTCTGTGCCTATTGTACTCCAGGGACCAGTCATGTCCTATCAACCACTGAAACCACACACCCCTGTCCACCAGTGGTGCTTTATTTCATTCATTCTTTAAGATAAAATTATGTTGGTTGGATCAGGCTCACTAACCAGCTAAGGTTAGCAACAGTGATGTAAGAGAGAGGGTGGAGTTAACAGTGGTTCTCTGGCATTTAAAGAGACATCCAATGAAATGGGCCATTCTGAGTAAGGCTGCAAAAGATGACTCACAATTACACTGCAATTAATTAAACAAAAATTTGACCAAAATATGCTCCCACATTAAGACCTGTGGGAGCTGTCAACATGTGGAAAAAGGGCAGTCAATGACTCCTTTAAAATGACAACCTACCAAAATGCACAATATGCAAAACAACAGAGGCCATAAAGAAGCTACGCAAAATTAACAACCATAGACCGCGTCAATCAATCTAAAGGAGCTTCATAATGAACTTCAGCTCATTTATGTGTTTTGGTTCAGTTTCAGATTTACTGGACTCTGTGAGGGAGCTTTCCCCAGCAAGGAAAAAAAAAGTGTAAATCAATTAAGTGACGGTTGATCACATACTACACATTTTCTCAATCTTCACTTATTTTCATATGCAAAAAATGTTAATGTCCACCACAAATCAACCATATACTACAACAGTATCTCAATAATGTCATGCATATGCCAATACTTTCCAAATAATGTGATCTATTCACTTCCCCATTGTTGAACAACAGAGTCAAACAGAAAGAGTGTGGAAGTGGGACACAGCACCATTGGAGGGCAATCAAATTTTAAAATATCAGAAAAATAGGCCAAGCATATTTTAAAACAGCATTGGTAAGACCAAAAAAACCCAAAAACCAAAAGTGTTATCATATGTCGACAGTCATGGCAGTCAATGTTTGTGTGATTTGTCTGCAGAAACACAATAAAGACGGAAAAAAGCAATGTCGGAGCTTTGCTTCTTCAGGTCTAAAAATAGCTGCCGACAAAAGGCTTTGGCAGCCTGGCTTTAATGTTCTGTGCCAAGAGAGCGCAGGAACCGTGCAGCAGGCTGCAGCTCAGAGGGAGGTGCATCAGAATATATGCAGCACGGTTAAGTTAAAAGTCCAGCTCTTCCTTCACTGATCAGTTTTTGAGTCGCATGTTAAAAGTAGGGGACGGTTATCGATCTAAACACTGAAATGAAATAAATGTGGACTTAAGGTAGAGCAACCTCCTGAATTAATAATGCTACAACACAAATAGATGGAGCGGGACAAATGTGCTTGCGAAAAGGTACATTTTCTATTTTATCAGACCAGGCTCCGGAATGACTAATGTGAACGAGCTGTAGGGTGTTTGGCAACTCAAAATTCTGAACATTTATTAACCAGGAGCTGGCCGACTGACAAATTGCCTCGTCTAGACGGAAGAAAACAAAAAGACCGTTAAAGCCACCTGCTAAATAAAACATGACCTGAAAGCAGGCAGTGATGAGCAGCGAGGGGAGTCGTACCAAGGTCATTGTTTTAGACGAGTCATAGAGAATTTTTTAGACAAGATGCATCAATAAGGCAGACAGCAGCATGCTGACAAAGCAAAGATGTGTCACAACCAAACACACAGGAAGGGACAAGCACAACAGCAGCATTAAAATCAATTTTTCCACAACACGCTTTGAAAAATCATTCAACAATGAAAGGAGTCATTCATTTATTCGATTACTAAACAATTATTAAACAACTGTACTTAAGTACATTTGTTGCCTATACAGTACATAAACAAGTAATTATTAGAGAAAATGCTGTTAAATAATACAAAGCACAATCATCAGTATATCAGTCTATGTGTGCATACACTACTCACAAAAAGTTAGTGATGTTTGGCTTTCGGGTGAAAATTTGTGGAAAATGTAAAAAGTTCATGCTACAGTGACAATAGATAATGAAAGTAGGGCACTTAAGTAGAAGCATGCAATGGTGATTTCCTCATCTCAAACAATTTACTGAAACAAAAGCCAACAACAGTGGTGGGTATACCACAACAAAAAATGCCAGTGTCTCAATAACTTGTCATGTGCCCTTGAGCATCAATTACAGCTTGACAACGACGTCTCATGCTGTTCACAAGTTGACTTACTGTCTGCTGAGGCATGGCATTCCACTCTTCGTGAAGGGTGGCCCTCGGGTCATTGAGGTTGTGGGGTGCAGGGTTACGAGCCTCTACATGGTGACTCAGCTGATCCCATAGGTGTTCTATGGGATTCGGGTCTGGAGAAAGTGCAGGCCACTCCATTTGAGGTACCCTAGCCTCCAGCAGCTGTTCCCTAATGATGCAACCTCAATGAGCTGGAGCACTGTCGTCCATGAAGATGAAACTAGGCCTCTGTTGTTCATGCAGGGGCACAATGATTGGATTAATGATCTTATTCAGGTAGTATTGGCTTGTCACTACATCAGTCACAAGGTGTAAGACAGTTCTGTATTGACTAGATACCTGCCCAGACTGTAACACCACCACCACCACCAAAGGCTCGTCTGGTGACAACAGTGGCTGATGCATAGTGCTCTCTTTGACATCTTCACATTGGTGGCCAACATTTCTGCTCATCGTGAAACAAATTTCATCAGAGAATAGCACTGAGGCCCACTGGTCCCTTGTCCAGCGTAAATGCTCCCTGGCCCATGCAAGACGATGACGTCTGTGCCTGGTGGTGTGGTCATGTACCCTTGCAGGTCATCTAGCACGCAGACCATACTGATGTGAATGGTTTTGAATGGTCTGACGTGACACTTGGGTGCCTCTCACCTCCCTTAAATGTGCCTGGAGTTGAGTAGCATTCATCATCCAGTTCTGCAGGGCACTGCTCACAATGAAGCAGTCATCAGCATGGGATGAGGCCAAAGGACATCCACTTCTATGCCTTTCTGTGACTCTTCCAATCTCTCTGTATCTCTGTTGCAACCTGCTAATGACACTCTGTGACGCTAAGCTCAGTGGCCACTTCCCTCTGAGAATATCCTGTTTGAAGCCTCACAATGGCGAGGTACTGCTGATCAATTGTTAGGTGTCATCTTGGTCTCATGATGTCAAAATGTGAATAGCAGATGAAGGACCAATTCTAATTGAACCAGAAAATGTACTGGTCGATTCATGGATCAAACACATGTTGTGAATTTTGCTGTTAAGCACCTTGTTACATAACAGCAAGTTATACAAAAAGTACTGAAAACTGAACATTTGGACATGTGCATTCAAAAGGTTAGAGAAGGTCAAATTAAGTTCACCTGGGAAGGTTATAGTGCATTTCAGGTGCATCCCAAAATTTCACCTGAAAGCCGAATATCCTTAACTTTTTGTGAGTATTGTATGTGTTGGCGATGACAATACTTGTTAATGTCATCATACTGACTTTTGTAGATAATACTGTAATTTTGAAGTGGAGAACAGCAGTCTGAAGTATCTGTGTGGCAGTTTTATAAGTGAGGCCATGTTGGAAAGAACTTACAAAGAGTTCCAAAAGTCGGACCTCAAGAAGAGTTTGATGGTCATACACCAGCAGGGATGTGATGCTTTTTGTAAGTAAAAACGTCACAAACAAACATAGCTGACAGCATCAGGGGGTGAGCCAAATGTGCCATTAGGGCTACACCAAACAATCATTTTGGTAGTTGACTAATCTAACAACTATTTGTTCGAATGGTTAACGAATCGCGATTATTTCGATTATGTCCACCATCTCTGTTTCCTGTTGGCACAACTCTTATTTGGGGCTCTAGTGCATGTTTTACCTCACCTGTTTAAGCCTGCTCACCTGTGAAAATCACCTTGTCGTCAGTCCCTGCTTTGACATTTTATAAGCAGTTTCCAGAGCTAAATAAAATGACCCATTAAACACAAATTTGAAAATGAAGCTCAACAGCTTATTGAAATGTATTTTTAGCAAAACAATTGATACAAATTAAAAGAGCAGTCTTGAACAAAAAAGGTCAAGTGCAAAAGCAAAAAAATAGCAGCCTCCGCTTTAGTCTGCACACACAGTCTCTGTCTTAATATAACAAAAAAAGGTTGGGACATTATATATACAAGGTATGATATTCAATAAACTCAGATGCACCAATATTCAGAATGAGGGCGAATATTAATGAAGATGAAAGTGAGACAGCTACTCCTGTAATTCAGTCATTTACTGCATTCAACATGTTAGCCATGACTTAAAGAGCTCAGCCCTCAGCAACCATCCTACAAGAGTTAACATCAACGGCACATACTAAAAGTATAGTCATTTTCCTAAAACTTGAAACACTTGGTCATTGAAAATAAACAGCGCTAACTTACTTTACTCGCTAAAACTTACCAAGCAGAAGCAACAGTAAACATCACGGCTCCGGGGTGTCTCCGTTTCAGATGCTCATTCATTACTGTAGTGCTGCAATGATAAGTCTGCTTTGCACAATCTGCATTTTACTTGTCATCGTTTCTTTATTTTAAGTAAAATATTCCCATAGTATCGAAAGTTGGGTCTCGCTTTTTTTTTTTGTTTTGTTTTAGCTCATTTTTTCTGTGTTTATCTTTCCAAGCTGGAAATTTTTCATGCATGCCAGACAACAGAAGCACTACTGCCCACAGCAGTTTCAGTAGAGCATTGCAGTTACAACTGAACATTTCCGCGGCAGGTCCATAAACTCTAAAATTAAAGAACGTGTTGACAATAAAATTTAGCGTCAACAAATTTTTATGATCGACGTTGTTGACAACGTTGACTAATCGCTGCAGCCCTACTATGTGCCATCTTACGATTTTATAAATTATTGTAATTACTGTAGATTATTATGTTATGGGGCAGTGTGTCTCACTTTTGTGAAATCAACTCCTACAGTTTATACCAGGGTTTGATTAACACTGATGATGTGCATATTGCAATTTGGCTCCAATCAGATGATTTTTGCAGGAACTACAGCCCCTGAATTATGATCTCCTATTTCTGATATTGTTCTTCTATTAATACAAAACAAAGAGATGTCTCATACCTTTGACATATTTTGACTGTCATCTGCAGTCTTCTTCAGAAAATGTCGTATCACATAAGCTGTTTTATCCTTTCTGTAGGCATGACTGACCTTGACAGATCTGACAGGTTGGTCACGCCCCCCGCCGTGCGATGGTCTCTGGAGAAGAGAGTCCCAGGTGTGCAAGAGCATGAAGCCTCCATCGTCTTGGTTCATGGTGTTGTAGGCTCACTTCCTGATTTCAATTGCTTCTTTGATCCAGCATTTGTGTTTGTTGTCCTCTGATCCAATTATTTTTGCGTTGTTCCAGTCCATGATGTGGTCGTTTATCTTGCAGCGGTCTGCTATTGCTGATTTGACGTTTTCCTGTTCCATCTTTCCTTTTTGCGTTCTTGTTAGTCGTCCAGCTGTTTCTTTTTCACATTTTAGTGTTCCCTTTTCCGTGTAGCAAACATCCTCCCTGTTTCTCCTATGTATGTTTTTTCCACATGATTTGGATGGTATTTCATAAATTACGTTGCATTTTTTGTTTGGTTGTATTTTGTCCTTGGGACGAACCAAAAGCTGCTGCAGTTTTGTGTGGGGTTTTATTACCGTGTTTATTCCATGTTTTTTCATGATTCTTTTCATGGGTTCAGTTATTCCCCGGATGTATGATAGGATCACTATGTTTTTGTTGTTTTCTGTTTTTGGTATCCAATTTTTTTTCTTTCTTCTTCTTCTTTTTCCATGAGTGCATGTTGCATGTTCCGTTCTTCTTTCTGTCTGTCTTCTTTGTCCGTGATGATGGTAGTTCGTTCATATAATGTCCTCACAACTGGCAGTTTGTGTGCCATGGGATGTTCGGATGTCCAGAGTAGGTATTGGTCCGTGTGTGTTGGTTTCCTGTATATCGACTACCGTCGTCCTTATGGTAAATTTTTATGTCCAGAAAGTTTATGGTCCGGTCTGTTTCTTATTCATGTCATTGATTGATTCAATTCAATTCATTGATGCTCCCAGTGTTGTCTATGGTATTCAAGTGGTCTGTAAGTTCTTGTGTGTGTCCATGTTTTATTTCTCCAGGATGCCATCCACATATCTTCTCCAGAACGTGGGTATGCACAATGTGGGGGTTGTATTGATGGCTCTGATTTCCAGGTCTTCCATAAAAAAAACTAGTCACTATTACAGAAAGTGGGTCTCCCATTGCAAATTGTTCTTTTTGTCTGAATATTTTCTTTTTGAATCAGAAGTAGGTGGATTTGGCAACAAACTAAAAGTTGTGATATGTCGTTAACTGTGAGATTTGTGTGTTTGAGTGTTTTATCCTTCTTGAGGCATTCCTGCATAATGTGTAACGTGACATCAATGGGGTTTTTTGTAAATAATGACACCACATCATGAGAAATGAATATCTCATCTGTTTCCACTTTGAGATTGTTGAGTTCATGTGCCAGTTCTTTTAAATTTTTACAGTGATGTTCTGTTAGTCCAAGGATGGGTTTGGTGATTTCTACTAGTGCTTTTGATAGATTATAGGTGACTGAACCGATACGGTCTACTATGAGGCAAAGTGGAGTGTCTTTCTTGTACTTTTGGTGTGCCATAAATCCGGGGGGGGGGGGGGTGATGCTTGAAGTGAGTGTCAAATGGTCATATGCACTCTGTTATTTTATTGATTGCCAGCAGGGGTCTGCGTAGGGCCTTTAGACTTCTCTTCTTTTCTTCTGTGGGGTCTTTTTTTGAGGATTTAATATGTATCTTTATCTGCCAACATGTTTTCCATCTGTGTTTGGTATGTTTCTTTGTCCAAGATAACTGTCGTCCTTCCTTTATCTGCTGGTAATATGATGATTGTGTCATCTTTTCTGAGTGCGTCTATGGCTTTTTCTTCATTTCTGGTCATGTTTTTTTCCGGTAATTTGGCTGATTTTAACACTCCCGCCACCATGTTCCACATTTCTCCTTTCTTACCTTGGTCATGTACTGTTTGACATGCCAGTTTCGTTGCCAATATGTATTGTTCATGTGGGATTGTTCTTGGCGTGATCGCAAAATTTAAACCCCGAGAGAGGGCTTTCTTTTCAGTTACTGTGAGTGCGTGTTTTGATAGGTTACAGATCCATTTTTCCATTGATTTCCCTCGGTGTTTGTTCCTTCTTGTTTTTTCTTTCAATTATTTTTTTCAGTTTCTTTATATGTCGGTTTTCTGTAATGGTGAATTCCTCTTCATATGTCTATTTTAGGTGTGCATCAATTTCTTTTTGCATTTCTTCCTTCACCGGGAATCGTGTTTTGAAAACACTCATTTCCTCGTTCAGTTTTTCACTGATTTTGTTGATCTTGTTTAGCGTTCCTCTTATCCTCTCTCATCAGGGCTTTTCTTGCTTTGTTGATCATCTTCTTCGCATTACCTGTTGGAATGGGATTTTTGATGCTGAGGCTTGGTGGTGTGATGTTTTTGTTGTTGCTTCGGAGGTTGAATCTGAGAATGGTTTTTGTGGCGTTCCCGTGTTTTTTCCCAAGTCTCTCCAAGCGGCAGAAAGTTTTGACACAATCTTGTCCAAATCTTCTGCGTAATATCTCAAACAGGTTCATTTTGTCTTCCCAATGATACAATTGATGATGTTCTTCGATTAAGACAAAGCACAGAGATGTCTCAAACCTCTGACATGTTTTTACTGTCATCTGCAGTCTTCTTCAGAAAGTGTCCTCTAACGTCTGTGATGTCACATCAGCCGTTTTATCCTTTCCGTAGGCATGACCGACCTGACAGACTTGACAGATCTGCCAGGTCGGTCTCGCCTACAAAAAGGATAAAACAACTGATATGACATCAAAGAAGTCAGACGACACTCACTCAGAAGCTATGTTCCATCCATCCATCCATCTTCTACTGCTTTTCCGGAGGTCTGGATCGTGGAGGCAGCAGTTCAAGCAGAGAAGCCCAGACTTCCCTCTCCCCAGCCACCTGCTCCAGCTCTTCAGAGAGGATACCAAAGCACTCCCAGACCACCTGGGAGACATAGTCTCTCCAGTGAGTCCTGGGTCTACCCTGGGGTCTCCTCCCAGTGGGACGTGCCCGAAACACCTCAAGTGGGAGGCATCCAGAAGGCATCCTGATCAGATGTCCATACCACCTCTACTGAAGGAGCTATGTTGTTGGGAGCAATCTGCCCCTGGCATGGTTTCCCCAACACAAACTGATCCTGGGTGAAGGGCCAGACTAACACTGGTCCAATAGATTCCCACGATAGTTTAAAAATCAAGGATTCAGTGTACCCTGCCCAGTATGGGGTTACTGGGACCCTGCCCTGGAGCCAGGCATGGGGGAGGGGCTCGACTCTGCTGGTTGGGTTTCTGCCCATAGGACTTGGCCATGCTCCATCTGAACGAATCACATGGGCTCACCACCCGCAGGAGGGATCATGGGGGTCCAGTGCTATGTGGATCGGGCGGCAGTCAAAGGCAGAGACCTTGGCAGTCTGATCACTAGCTTACTAAACCAATCTTTGGAAAGTAGTCCTTTTAATTTAACATTTCTGACACCATCACGATACGACACCAAGAAATCTAATAAAACTACATCTGCAATGAAACTGTACAAAGTGTATATGCTAAAGTGCAAGAGTTAAGGTGTTACAAAACAAAACATTCAAATGTCACACAAGTGAAGTGCTGTGTATGTGTACATACACACACCCAAGCACCTCACAGCAACAACAAACAGAAACAAACAAGAGGTGGGACATATGTGTGTGGCGCAAGGGCACATGTACACACACACACACACGAATAAGCCATCGTTGTCATTCAAATCCATACAGCCAATCATGTACAGTAGAAGGAAATCACGTTTCTCTTATCTACAGTGTTAATCACACACACATACATAGACTCAGAGGGGTCGCTGCCATGCAAGACGCCGCCACAAATTTCCCTCCTCCATTCCATTATTGCTAAGCACCAAGCTGGACAGCAGGAAGTTCTGCTTTTATATGGTCTTTGGCATGACCCAGCCGGGATTTGAACCCCGGCCTCCCGGGTGTGGGGCGGATGCTCTACCAACTGAGCCACCACTCTGGTACACACACATACAGTATATGAAGAGTTCTTTTGCAAAAAATTAAATTAATTTGCTGTCCCCTCAAAATACCAACACACAGCCATTAATGTCTAAACCACTGACAACATAAGTGAGTACACCCTTAGTGAAAATGTCCAAATTGTGCCCAATTAGCCATTTTCCCTCCGCAGTGTCATGTAACTCAGTGTTATAAGGTCTCGAGGTGTGAATGGGGAGCAGGTGTGTTAAATTTGGTGTTATCACTCTCACACTCTCTCATACTGGTCACTGAAAATTCAACATGGCACCTCATGGCAAAGAACACTGAGGATCTGAAAAAAGAATTGTTGCTCTACATAAAGATGGCCTAGGCTATAAGAAGATTGCCAACACCCTGAAACTGAGCTGCAGCACGGTGGCCAAGACCATACTGTGCTTTAACAGGACAGGTTCCATGCAGAACAGGCCTCACCATGGTCAACCAAAGAAGCTGAGTGCACATGCTCAGTGTCATATCCAGAGGTTGTCTTTTGAAAATAGACGTATGAGTGCTGCCAGCATTGCTGCAGAGGTTGGGGGGGGGGGGGGGGGGTCAGCCTGTCAGTGCTCAGACATGGATTACTGGAACAATGTCCTGTGGTCTGATGATGCCAAGATAAACTTATTTGATTCAGATGGTGTCAAGCGTGTGTGGTGGCAACCAGGTGAAGAGTACAAAGTCAAGTGTGTCTTGCCTATAGTCAAGCATGGTGGTGGGAGTGTCATGGTTTGGGGCTGCATGAGTGCTGCCAGCACTGGGGAGCTACAGTTCAATGAGGGAATCATGAATGCCAACATGAACTGTGACATACTGAAGCAGAGCATGATCCCCTTCCTTTGGAAACTGGGCCGCAGGGCAGTATTCCAACATGATAACGACCCCAAACACACCTCCAAGACGACCACTGCCTTGTTAAAAAAAACCTGAGGGTAAAGCTGATGAACTGGCCAAGCATGTCTCCAGACCTAAACCCTATTGAGCATCTGTTGGCATCCTCAAACCGAAGGTGGAGGAGCGCAAGGTCTCTAACACCATGATGTCATCATGGAGGAGTGGAAGAGGATTCCAGTGGCAACCTGAGAAGCTCTAGTGAACTCCATGCCCAAGAGAGTTAAGACAGTGATGGAAAATAATGGTGGCCACACAAAATATTGACACTTTGGGCACAATTTGGACATTTTCACTAGGGGTGACCTCACTTTTGTTTGCCAGCAGTTTAGACATTAATGGCTGTGTGTTATTTTGAGGGGACAGCAAATTTACACTGTTATACAAGCTGTACACTGACTACTTTACATTGTATCAAAGTGTCATATCTTCAGTGTTGGCCCATGAAAATATATAATAAAATATTTACAAAAATGTGAGGGGTGTACTCACTTTTGTGAGATACTGTACATACACACACATACATACATATACTACACACACACACACACTCACACACACACAGACGTGGACAAAATTGTTGGTACCCCTCTGTTAATGAAAGAAAAACCCACAATGGTCACAGAAATAACTTGAATCTGACAAAAGTGGTAAATAAAAATTCTATGAAAATTCACCAATGAAAATCAGACAATGCTTCTGAATTGTGGTTCAACAGAATTATTTTAAAAATCAAACTCATGAAACAGGCCTGGACAAAAATGATGGTACCCCTAGAAAAGACTGAAAATAATGTGACCATAGGGCCATGTTCAACCAAGATGTGTCCTCCAATTAACATCACAGGTGTCTACAAACTTGTAAGCAGTCATTCGGCCTATTTAAAGGGTGACAAGTAGTCACTGTGTTGTTTGGTGACATGGTGTGTACCACACTAAACATGGACCAGAGGAAGCAAAGGAGAGAGTTGTCTCAGGAGATTGGAAAGAAAATTATAGAGAAGCATGTTAAAGGTAAAGGCTATAAGACCATCTCCAAGCAGCTTGATGTTCCTGTGACTACAGTTGCACATATTATTCAGAAATTTAAGATCCATGGGACTGTAGCCAACCTCCCTGGACGTGGCCGCAGGAGGAGACGGATAATACGAATGGTAACAAAAGAGCCCAGAACAACCTCTAAACACATTCATGGTGAACTCCAAGGTCATGGTACATCAGTGTCAGATCGCACCACCCATCATTGTTTGAGCCAAAGTGGACTTCATGGGAGACGACCAAGGAGGACACCACTGTTGAAAACAAATCATAAAAAAAGCCAGACTTGAATTTGCCAAATTGCATGTTGACAAGCCACAAAGCTTCTGGGAGAATGTCCTATGGACAGACAAGACAAAACTGCAACTTTTTGGCAAGGCACATCAGCTCTATGTTCACAGACGCAAAAATGAAGCATACCAAGAAAAGAACACTGTCCCTACTGTGAAACATGGAGGTGGTTCTGTTATGTTCTGGGGCTGCTTTGCTGCATCTGGCACAGGGCGTCTTGAATCTGTACACGGTACAATGAAATCTCAAGACTATCAAGGTATTCTAGAGAGATGTGCTGTCCAGTGTCCGACAGCTTGGTCTCATGGGTCTTGCAACAGGATAATGACCCAAAACACACAGCTAAAACACCCAAGAATGGCTAAGAGCGAAACATTGGACTATTCTAAAGTGGCCTTCTATGAGCCCTGATCTAAATCCTATTGAACATTTGTGGAAGGAGCTGAAACATGCCGTCTGGAGAAGGCACCCTTCAAACCTGAGACAACTGGAGCAGTTTGCTCATGAGGAGTGGGCCAAAATACCTGCTGAGAGGTGCAGAAGTCTCACTGACAGTTACAGAAGTCGTTTGATTGCAGTGATTGCCTCAAAAGGTTGTGCAACAAAATATTAAGTTAAGGATACCATCATTTTTGTCCAGGCCTGTTTCATGAGTTTGTTTTTTTAAAATAATTCTGTTGAAGCACAATTCAAAAGCATTGTCTGATTTTCATTGGTTAATTTTCATAGACTTTTTATTTATTACCACTTTTGTCAGATTCAAGTTATTTCTGTGACCATTGTGGGTTTTTCTTTCATTAACAGAGGGGTACCAACAATTTTGTCCATGTCTGTACACATATACATAACATGCATACATACACATATAAATAACATGCATACATATATACACATATGCACACACATATACTGTATATATACAGTATATACACACACATATACTGTATATCTCACTCTGTCATCACTCTATAAATTTAAGAAATGTCTGTCACCATCAGGACGGCTATGATGTCTGCCTGATGTCCTATGATGATCCTATGATCTCAGGCTACATAGGACTCGCGATGCTGTCATAAGCAATGCTGTCATACACACAATAGGACTAGCTACCTATGATGTCGTGTCTTATGATGCCTCCTTGGATCTCTTTATGATGTCATATAGACCATCCCAGGCGACGCTGTCATATAGACAATAGGACTGGCTACCTATGATGTAGTGTCCTATGATGCTGGCCTTGATGTGTTTTTGACATACATACATGACATAATTCTGATATACAAGACGGGCGTCAAAGGGGAACTCTCAAACTATAGACCAATTTCACTATTACCGCAATTTTCCAAGATACTTGAAAAAATATTCTATGAGAGAATTGACAACTTCATACTGAAGAATAATTTATTGTGTGAGCAGCAATATGGGTTCAGACACAAGAGGACAACTGCATATGCCCTAATGGAATTTACAGAAAAAATATCAACAGCCATCGAAAATAAAGAGTATTCAGTTGGAGTATTCCTGGATCTTAAAAAAGCATTTGATACAGTAGATCATAATCTATTATTAAAGAAACTACAAAATTGTGGTATTAGAGGGGTAGCACTGTCCTGGTTAAGTACCGTAGTTACTTAAAGAATAGATATCAGTATGTATGTGTTAACAACAAAAACTCACAGTTACTGAAGGTTACCTGTGGAGTCCCACAGGGTTCAGCTTTGGGACCATTATTATTCAATATGTATATAAATGATATATGTAAAGTTTCAGAAAAAATGGACTTAATATTGTTTGCCGATGACACTAATCTATTATGCAGTGGAAACAATTTGGAACAACTTCTGGATACACTCGGAAAGGAATTAGGAAAGCTTAAACTGTGGCTTGATTCAAACAAATTAACGCTCAATTTAAGTAAGACAAAATTTATAGTCTAACAACCATCACAACATCCCAGTACCTAAACTCAGTGTAAATGGTGTAGAGATTGAAAGGGTATCTGAAACTAAATTTCTTGGAGTAATAATTGATAATAAACTGTGTTGGAAGTCACATATTAATTATATTAAAGGTAAAGTATCCAAATCAATTGCAATATTACACAGAGTGAAATATTTGCTGAATCAACCCACACTATACACCTTGTATCATTCATTAATACTCCCATACATGACATATTGTAATGAAGTATGGGGAAATACATATAAAACAAACATATATCCACTCTTTATGCTTCAGAAGAGAGCTATTAGAATAATAAACAAAGCAGCTTACAGGGAACCAACAAACCCACTTTTTCTTAAAACAAAAAACTCTCAAGTTGAAAGATCTGGTTGACTTTAAAACTGCAATAATAATGTTTAAAGTGAAGAATTTATCACTGCCCGCAAATATCCAAAAGTTGTTCCAAATAAGGGAGAAACGATATCACTTCAGAGGAACATGTATATTTCAAAAGCCTACAGTGAGAACAACCACCAAGCAACACTGTATTTCAGTGCAAGGAGTTAGATTATGGAACGATTTTGGACCTGAATTAAAATCATGTACAACACTTGGACAATTTAAACAAAAACTAAAGGAAGAAATACTCCAAACATATATACAAGACGACATGTAAAATCACATAAGGATTGCCATATCCAGCCTGTGTTGTGTTGTAGCTTAGTTTTTTTTTTTTTCCCTTTTCTGTCACATTTTGTCTTAGATTTGTTTTGAATTGTAATCGCTCTTGTCGGTTTTCTCTTTTTCCCTTTTGAATTCTTGGATGGAATATGGGTGGGCAATATAAGCTGCGGCTTCAGCCATCACCCATTTCGGATAACTTACGTTGAATTGTATAATCAGAGGAGTCATTGTCTAATTTGACCTTGTTGTTACATTATTCAGTTTCTTTTAACCTGTACTGTACTATCCGAAAATAAATTCATTCATTCATTCATTCATTCATGATGTCATATAGACCATCACTCACGATGCCTGCCTACCTATGATGGAGTGTTCTATGATGCCGGCTTTGATGTCTTTATGATGTTATATAGACCATCACTCACGATGCCTGCCTACCTATGATGGAGTGTTCTATGATGCCGGCTTTGATGTCTTTATGATGTCATATAGACCATCATTCACGATGCCTGCCTACCTATGATGGAGTGTCCTATGATGGCGGCCACAGGAGGAGACCTACCAGCATAGGGTACGACAGACATGGGATGCACAGACGGACAGGAAACGTGTGGCAGTGCGCCATGCATGTGCTGAGTCATTTGAAGCCCAAAATGCCTGCAAAGCGAGCAATGCTGCACGCCAGGCAAGGCACAGACAAGCTGAGACCCAGGAGATGCGGAATAGTCGGCTGCACGCCAGGCAAGGCACAGAGAAGCTGAGACCGAATAGGACACACTACTTTAAACCACACCCATTCCAAGCAGTAAATCTGGAAATCTCACTCAGTAAGGCAGAAGGCACACTCTATAAATTCAAGAAATCTCTGTCAGTGCGTCAGTCTGTCACCCCATTAAGAACAGGACACCCTACTTTAAACCACACCATTTCAAAGCAGTACCCATGAAGAATGGCAGTCTACACTACAAATGTGTAAAATGCCAAGCCAAGCGTTGATTTTCTCCGGGTGCTCCGGTTTGTGGGTTACGACGAGCATGCACGGGTCTTCCTGAAAAGGGTCGAAAGCCACTTTTTGCTCAGATCTATTTGCATGATCCTGTTCATGAACTGGAATTACAACGCACCTATCCCTCAACCAGTCGTCTCAACGAAGAAGAAGAACAAGAAGACCCACCAGATGGAGAGCAATACAGTGAGGAGAACAGCTGCATGTCAGAAAAGTTATGCCGTGAAGATGAAACACCTCAGGTTCCAGCAGTACACCGCAGGCATGACTGTGAACAACACAGCCGTCTCAGACAGGAAGAGACCCTTCAGCAGCGAACATGCAGAAATACTTGCTTATACTTGGTTTCAACGGGCATGGATGGGTATGCACGGGTATGTACCAGTATGTATGTATATATACAGTATATATACTGTATATATATATATATATGCATATGCTGCAGAGCAACCACTAGTTATGGGTACAGTTTTGATTGTTTAAAAGCCAATTTTTACAATGCTTCTTAAAAGTGTTTAGTGTGGTACATTCTGATTGCAGGTGGTATATTATTCCAGATCTTGGTGCCCCTCACTGATAGCACAGATTGAGCAAATGTATGCGTCATTATGTATACATACTGTCAGTGTCCTGTACTTTAATGTCTTAGCAGTCACAACAAATTGGAGGGCACATAAATACAACCATAAGTATTGTAAATACAGTGGGGTAAAAAAGTATTTAGTCAGCCACCAATTGTGCAAGTTCTCCCACTTAAAAGATGAGAGAGGTCTCCAATTTTCATCATAGGTATACCTCAACTATGAGAGACAAAATAAGAAAAAAAATCCAGAAAATCACATTGAAGGATTTTTAATGAATTAATTGGTAAATTCCTCGGTAAAATAAGTATTTGGTCAATAACAAAAGTTCATCTCAATACTTTGTTATATACCCTTTGTTGGCAATGACAGAGGTCAAACATTTTCTCTAAGTTTTCACAAGGTTTTCACACACTGTTGCTGGTATTTTGGCCCATTCCTCCATGCAGATCTCCTCTAGAGCAGTGATGTTTTGGGGCTGTCGCTGGGCAACACAGACTTTCAACTCCCTCCAAAGATTTTCTATGGGGTTGAGATCTGCAGACTGGCTAGGCCACTCCAGGACCTTGAAATGCTTCTTACGAAGCCACTCGTTCGTTGCCCGGGCGGTGTGTTTGGGATCACTGTCGTGCTGAAAGACTCAGCCACGTTTCATCTTCAATGCCCTTGCTGGTGGAAGGAGGTTTTCACTCAAAATCTCACGATACATGGCCCCATTCATTCTTTCCTTTACACGGATCAGTCGTCCTGGTCCCTTTGCAGAAAAACAGCCCCAAAGTATGATGTTTCCACCCCAATGCTTCACAGTATGGTGTTCTTTCTCCTCCAAACACGACAAGTTCAGTTTTTACCAAAAAGTTCTATTTTGGTTTCATCTGACCATATGACATTCTCCCAATCCTCTTCTGGATCATCCAAATGCTCTCTAGCAAACTTCAGACGGGCCTGGACACGTCTGGCACTGCAGGATTTGAGTCCCTAGTGGCGTAGTGTGTTTCTGATGTAGCCTTTGTTACTTTGGTCCCAGCTCTCTGCAGGTCATTCACTAGGTCCCCCCATGTGGTTCTGGGATTTTTGCTCACCGTTCTCGTGATAATTTTGACCCCACGGGGTGAGATCTTGCGTGGAGCCCCAATGGAGGGAGATTATCAGTAGTCTTGTATGTCTTCCATTTTCTGATAATTGCTCCCACAGTTGATTTCTTCACACCAAGCTGCTTACCTATTGCAGATTCAGTCTTCCCAGCCTGGTGCAGGTCTACAATTTTGTTTCTGGTGTCCTTTGACAGCTCTTTGGTCTTGGCCATAGTGGAGTTTGGAGTCTGACTGAGGTTGTGGACAGGTGTCTTTTATTCTGATAACGAGTTCAAACAGATGCCATTAATACAGGTAACAAGTGGAGGACAGAGGAGCCTCTTAAAGAAGAAGTTACAGGTCTGTGAGAGCCAGAAAGCTTGCTTGTTTGTAGGTGACCAAATACTTCTTTTACTGAGGAATTTACCAATTAATTCATTAAAAATCCTTCAATGTGATTTTCTGGATTTTTTTTTTCTCATTTTGTCTCTCATAGTGGGAGAACTTGCACAATTGGTGGCTGACTAAATACTTTTTTGCCCCACTGTATATGATGATGAAATTTATTAGATGCACACTAGACTTTTGTATTCTAAAAAGAAAAAAAAAGTAGCATAGATACATTGGTCTGATTCATGCTCAAACAGGAAGAAAGGTGCTTACTGTGTAATTTGAGTTTCCTGCCTGCATCCTCAGCTCAGCCAGCACCCAGATGGCATTGGTAAGTTTCATGGACTGATACAACATGTCCTGCCCGTCCACTGTGCGCTTGGCAATGGTGAAGATGTTGCTGCCCTGCAGTTTGCTGGAGGCTGCATCTGTTGATTGAAAATATTTACTGTACATTCTTTAAAGGATTAACATTTTTAACGAACATGATATCCACTTGTTTAGTTTGTTTCAAGAATTAATCTATTTGTTAAAATCATCATTAAATCTCCCAGAATATAAATGGCTTCAGCTATCCCCGTCCTTATAAATTCCTCTACATCTGTGTCCAATTCAAAATTAGCATTTCTCTCTTGTATGAAGTGAGAACCTCTCTTCTGTTCATGAAGCTGTGGTTTAATCTGAAAAGGGAAATCTCCATTAAGCTGTCATTAGGAATTCTTCTCCAGTTCAGCTGCTCTCACACTCGTGCAAAACTAAATTACCGCATACAGGGACTGTAAATGATGAGTTCCCATCAAATACAATTTGCTTTATTAGTGCAGATCTGATTTTGAGATCGTCATTGCTTGAGCTGGTTAGATGCACATGAAAAAAAGCTTCATGATGCAGCTGCACAGCGATGTGTATGCTGTCCTCTACCCATTCTTCTTACCTGAGCTCAGATGGCAATCTTTGATCTGAAACTGGGACTCATTGTCATTAGAAATGTCTTTCCATGTGGCAAGGAAAACTTGACGTTCTGTGGATGAAAAGATATGATTAGAAAAAAAGGACAAGCATCTCAGAATTTTACTAAATAGAAATGTTCACACTGCAATGACATCCTAGTTTGATTTCATTGCAGACACCAGCATTCCTGCTGTGGTTTCAGCTCCAGAGCATTAAATCGCAGCCTCTGGCAGCAGTCCTGCTGCTAGCCCCATCAGACGGCTCCACAGGGACAAATGCCAACACGTTTGCATGAAATAAATCAAACACCAACAAATAAGCGAGAAAAAAACTCAAAATGAAACCGTCATACAAAGTGTGCAGCACTGAGATGGGAATGAGACCAGGCAGGTGACGCATCTACGTCACTAACAGTAATGTGTCTTCACTGAATAATTGACGCACTTGTATGTCATCAACGTCAGCGTGCCTTTGAGGCTGTCAAGTGAAGAGATTTAGCCAAGAAACACTCACCCATCTTCCCATCCTCTACAAACAGCATGTGGATGGGGTACTGGCAGCTGAAGTAGAATACGTCAATGTTGTTCTTCACAGCCACCTGTGAGAATGATTACATTGGAAGAAAACGGAGGATAAACAAGAAGACATGAGTAATTACATTTCAAGTGTTCTCTAAGAATAAGCATTACTGTTAATGTAGACTGTGGAGTTAAAGGGAGATTCTATTGCTACCAATATTTTTTTCTTTAAATTTAATTTTACAAAAGCTCACAGACTCCACACATCTGCATATCAGAGGCCCCTAATAAGAACTATGATCAACATAAAATGGACCGGGAAAAAATAAGTCCCCCTCCCCAAAAATGGAACCCCTTTCATTTGAGTCAAAGCTTCTGTATAAATTGGAAGTCAATCAATCAGAAATGTAAAGCTATACTGATGACAACATAAAATGTAGTGGTTAAAGTACAAGGCCCCCTCCCCCCAAAAAAGGACCCCCTCATTACATGTACAAAATTGAAGTGAATCTGATCAGAAATGTAAAAGCTACAGTGGTGTGAAAAAGTGTTTGCCCCCTTTCTGATTTCTCATTTTTTGTATGTTTGTCACACTTCAATGTTTCAGATCAAACAAATTTAAATATTACACAAAGATAACACAAGTAAACACAAAATGTAGTTTTTAAATGAAGGTGTTTGTTATTAAAAGGAAAAAAAATCCAAACCTGCATGGCCCTGTGTGAAAAAGTGATTGCCCCCTAAACCTAATAACTGGTTGGGTCACCCTTAGCAGCAACAACTGCAATCATGTGTTTGCGATAACTGGCAATAAGTCTTTTACAGTGCTGTGGAGGAATTTTGGCCCACTCAACTTTGCAGAACTGTTGTAATTCAGCCACACTGGAGGGTTTTCGAGCATGAACCGTCTTTTTAAGGTCATGCCACAGCATCTTAATCGGATTCAGGCCAGGACTTTGACTAGGCCACTCCAAAGTCTTCATTTTGTTTTTCTTAAGCCATTCAGAGGTGGACTTGCTGGTGTGTTTAGGATCATTGTTCTGCTGCAGAACCCAACTGCGTTTCAGCTTGAGGTCATGAAGAGATGGCCAAGCATTCTCCTTCAGGATTTTTTGGTAGACAGCAGAATTCATGGTTCCATTTACCACAGAAAGTCTTCCAGGTCCTGAAGCAGCAAAAAAGCCCCAGACCATCACAATACCACCACCATATTGTACTGTTGGTATGATGTTCCTTTTCTGAAATGCTGTGTTACTTTTACGCCAGATGCAATGGGACACACACCTTCCAAAAAGTTTAACTTTTGTCTCGTCAGTCCACAGAGTATTTTCCCAAAAGTCTTGGGGATCAAGATGTTTTCTGGCAAAACCAAGATGAGCCTTTATGTTCTTTTTGCTCAGCAGTGGCTTTCGTCTTGGAACTCTGCCATGCAGGCCATTTTTGCCCAGTCTCTTTCTTATGGTGGAGTCATGAACACTGACTTTAACCGAGGCAAGTGAGGCCTGCAGTTCTTTGGATGTTGTTGTGGGGTCTTTTGTGATCTCTTGGATGAGTCGTTGTTGCGCTCTTGGGATAATTTTGGTTGGCCGGCCACTCACTACTGTTCCATGTTTTTGCCATTTGTGGATAATTACTCTCACTGTGGTTCGCTGGAGTCCCAAAGCTTTAGAAATGGCTTTATAACCTTTTCCAAACTGATAGATCTCAATTACTTTGTTTCTCATTTGTTCCTGAATTTCTTTGGATCGCAGCAAAATGTCTAGCTTTTGAGGATCTTTTGGTCTCCTTCACTTTGTCAGGAAGGTCCTACTTAAGTGATTTCTTGATTGAGAACAGGTGTGGCAGTTAGCAGGCCTGGGTGTGGCTAGAGAAATTGAACTCTGCTTTCCAAAGATGTGATAAATCAGTTAATTTATGTTTTAATGGGGGGGGGGGGTCACTTTTTCACACAGGGCCATGTGGGTTTGGACTTTTTTTTTTTTTTTTTTTACCCTTAATAAAAAAAAAAACACCTTCATTTAAAAACTGCATTTTGTGTTTACTTGTGTTATTTTTGTTCAATATTTAAATTTGTCTGATGATCTGAAACATTTAAAATGTGACAAACACAAAAAAAATGAGAAATCAGGGAGGGGGCAAACACTTTTTCACACCACTGTATAGTGGTGACAACAGAAAAAAGTTAAAATGTACACCACCCAACTAGATGGGCAGCTTGAACACATCGTCAGTGAAGAACTCAGGGTCATTGGGTGTTTCGGGTCTTTGATCTTCAGACACCCTTACATGAGCGACCCAGCCGGGGGTGATCAGTCCCCAGCTTGTGTTCAAGCAGCATGCTATACCAAGGGTTCCCCCTCTTGACCCACAACAACCTTGAAGCTTTCTCTGCAGCTTCGCTGATGTTCTTGGTGGCTTTTCTTTCCTGCAGCCCTCTGACACCAAGTAACCTGAGTGCACAGTGCAGAGATTGCCCAGGGAATCCCCTGCAGCCCACCTCGATGGGTTCACATCGGGCCTTCCACCTATTCCCCCTGCAGATCTGACGTAGCTCCTAGCATTTAGCCTTTTTTCGCTCATGTGCTTCCTCCATCTGATCTTTCCAAGGGACTGTAAGTTCCAAAAGCATAACCTGCTTGGATGAGACTAATGTTAGGACCAGGTCTGGCCTAAGTGATGTTGAGGCGATGTGCTCTGGAAACTTCAATTGCCACCCCAGGTCCACCTGCAGGTGCCAGTCACAAGCTGAAGCTCGAAGGCCGAGTTCATCAGCTGTTTTGGAGGTTTCTTACCTGCCTTGACAAAGGCAATGTGCTTCGCTGGGAGCTGGGGTAAGGAATGGTGAATCCCTGTGCTGATGGCATCGTCTATTGCCTTCAAGACCTGGTTATGGCGCCATGTATACCTCCCTTCTTCCAGGGCTTTAGGGCAACAGCTCAGAATGTGCTCTAGAGAACCTATTGCCTGACACAATAGGCATGTTGGAGTTTCTGCACGCCCCCAGGTGTGTAGGTTGGACAGGCTTGGCAGAACATCATAAACTGACTGGATTAGAAATCAGAGCCTCGCTGGCTTCCATTTCCAGATCTCTGCCCAGGTGAGCTTTCTCTCTGATGCATGATCCTATTTGTGCATGGCCACTGACTTACTGAGATGCTCTTTTCCCACTTCTGCCTAGGTATCTCGCTGAATCACAAACTTCCCCCCTTTCCCCTGAGTGTTCTCAAAGTGAGGTCTTGCATGAGTCCCCAGCCCAGTTCATCCAACTGCCACAGAGCCTACCAGAACCTTGTGCCTCAGCCTGGCTTCTACTTGATCAACTGGCTTGTGGGCCCACCACTTCCGCCTTGTCCTTACAACAATATCTGGTGTCTGTTGAGTCTCTGTAAAGTAACACCTCCCTGACTCTGGTGATCTTAAACTCTTATCAAGCTGGAGAAGGGAAGCTGTAACTTGTTGGTATCCCATAAAGGGCCACATTACTGGGGCTTTTTGGCAGGCCAAGCCACCTTTGAAGGAACTGGCTTATATGCCTCTCAAAGCCCTCCACAATGGTAATAGGGACTTCATAAATCAGGAATAGCCAGAGAAGTCAGGGCAGGATCCCATGTTGATAAAGCTATGCCTTGAATTTTCCTGGTAGTGCTGACTTATCCACTGCCGATAGCCAGGTCTTCAGTTCCTTGTGAGGAGACTGGATGGCAGATGTGTCTCAAGGTTCCATCAAAGATCTTCCCCAGGCTTTTCATGGGCTTCTCAGACACTGATGGAATTGGGGTGCCCTCCACCTTCCCTTTTCTCAGGATAAGAGATCTAGATTTAGCTGACTTGAAGGACATCCCTGCCCATGCAAAGATCTTCTCCAACCCGCAAAGGAGCCAATGGCATCCTGCCTCTGATGAAGATGTGACTGTGAAGTCATCCATAAAGGCTCAAATTGGGGGTTGGCAGACACCAGATTTGGACAGAGGGCCTTGACATTCTACCTCTGCCGCTTTGACTAGCCAGCTCATCACTGGGGAGAACAACACTACTGAGATGATGCAGCCAGTGATGGTGCCTTTCTCTAGATGATGCCATGCAGATTTTAACTCTGCCAAAGTTGATGCCACCAGCTTGTGTGGAATGGATCCCTAAACACCGGCAAGGTCAAGCTATTAGACCGACAGATCTCTCTGATCTGTCTCCCCACAATAAATGGAACCTCTCATTAGATGTGTCTGAAAATCAAATGTGTCAAAGGTATTGATGAGTTCAAGCTTCTGGATAAATGGAGGTCAATCCAATCAGAAATGCAGATGCTATAGTGACAACATAAAAAGTCAAAGGGATGGACGGACAGACGGATGGTCAAAAACATTATACCCTCTGCAACTTCATTGTAGGGGGTATAATAAGCATTTCAGGAAGATTAATCACAGCATTTCAAAATAACCTAGTCTTTATGTTCAACATTTTTCTATTGAAAATCCACTTTCCAGAAAAACTCATGTCATCCCTGACAATTATTTACAAGAGCACTCTGAGGCGAGTGCAATATCCCCCGCCAGTCAAAGACCCCTTTTGAGCGAAGATCAGAGGAGGATTATGTTATGAGGCAGTCTGTCCATCCATCCGTCCCACTTTTGTGAAATCAACTCCTCTTACAGTTTTGTTCCAAATGTTTTGAAACTTGGTACCAGGGTCTGATATACACTGATGATGCACATATTGCAATTTGGCTCCAATCAGAATTTCTGCAGGAGTTGGAGCCCCTGGCTTATGATGCCCTATTTCACCTCAGTAAATGGACAATAACCGTCTTGTGAAATCAACTCCTCATAGTTTTGTTCCGATTGTTTTGAAACTTGGTACCAGGGTTTGATATACACTGACGATACGCATATTGCAATTTGGCTCCAATTGGATAATTTTTGCAGGAGTTAGAGCCCCTGGCTTATGATGCCCTATTTCACCTCAGCTAATGGACAATAACTGTCTTGTGAAATCAACTCCTCTTACAGTTTTGTTCCAAATGTTTTGAAACTTGGTACCAGGGTTTGATATACACTGACAATGCGGATATTGCAATTTGACTCTGATCGGATGACCTTGAGGTCAAGGTCAGTTTTTCCCCTAAATCTTGTAAATGCATTAACTACTGAAAGAAATGATGTAGGCTTTCCAAATTGATACAGTAGTTATATCTAAGACACATCTTGGATGGCTTACACCCTGACCTGACTAGGGATGGGAATTGAAGAACCGGTTCTAAATGTTTTTGATCCCCCGGAATCGTATGTCTCTGATGTCATCAAGTCCTCTAATCGCTGCTACATGTTTAAACACTTCCGTTTTTTTTTTTTTTGTTGTTGTTGTTGGTTTTTTTTTTGTTTTTTTTTAAAAAGGCATGCTTCATGGCGTCACGCACTGCCATTACCAAGCAATGCCACAACGCTGTCCCTACCGTGGCATAATGGCAGAAGGGTAAACATTATGGTAAACATGAGCAACATGTTGAAACATCTCTTGACGTTCCAGCATGGGATAAAATTAAAGACTGCAATATGCTCGACAGTCTACGAAGTCCATCCGCACCCACTTTCCAGACAGCAGCACCTCCGCTAGCAACAGTAATATTAGCTTATTATTAATAGTATATTAGCACAATGCTCGTAGCTTTGCAAGCCAAGTTTAATCAGTTTTTTCACTCGCAAAACACAGCTAAAAACATCTGATATTCAAATATGAGCTCATTCTTTTTAGACGATGACAGCAACAGGTGGCTCTGATGTTTTACCAACCTGCTTGCCCTCCGCTCCTTGCCAGGAAATCCTATTGACGCTAGCTGCCCACAGAACTCTAACAAAGTTTGTAGTGAAAGGTTTACATCCGTTTGTGACTGTAGAGCAGCTGGAGTTTTGGTTAGTGGTACGTGTAAGGTAGGTTACAAATTAATACTGACCGAGACTCCTTCCTAGACTGACCAATGTCTTGAGGATTTACCAGTATGTTAATATATAATGGAGTATTTTATGCATGTGTGGGTGTATATCTATATATATATAAAAGATTCTGTGGGAGAAGGGGGGTGTATGTATGTGTATATGTATATGTGTGTTTGAATGTGTGGGGCAGAAACTCTGTCCTCCTGCTAACTCAGAAGCTACTTGACCGTGGGCTCTCATCTCTTGTATGGTGATACCACAATACCTGAGGACTGCATGTGACATGGTTTCACTGACCACTTGACCATAAAAGAGGTCAAACGTGACCTTTTTTAACTAACCTTTGCCGGTGGAAGTGTGCGCAAGGGGAGGAATTACACGCACCCAGCACGGAGTTTAGAATCCATGGGTCTCTCTCTACAGTACAGGCGTTGTGCACTGATGGAGAGACAGCGGTACAAGTTACCGCTGGGTGCTGGGACACTGAAACTATATTTACATTTACCTATATTCACTTTTATTTACTTAAATCCACTCACATAAGCCCCTAGAGGTGTACACCGGTGACAGCATCGAATGCATGTATTGCCAAAACAGGTTTCTGCCGTGTTCAAATTGTCTCTCTATTAAATAAGAGTGGAAAACAACTTTTTTAAAATTTATTTATCTACCCTTTATTTATACAGGGGAGGCAACCTCTCTTTTTCAAGGACACCCTGTTCACACTCACTCAGACATTCACACCAGGAAGCTGCCCAGTACAACCACAGACTAACCTGTGGCCACTGAGCAGCTCCACTGGAGCAGTTGGGGTTAAGGGCCTTGCTCAAGGGCACCACAGTGGGGTTAAGGAGGGTGGGGCAAACAGTGCTACATTATCTGCCCCACCCAGATCTGATCCTGCCGGTCCAGGAATTGAACCGGCAACCTTCCGTTCACCAGTCCACATCCCTAACCATTAGGTCACCACTGCCTCCATTTTCATTCAATTCATCTAACAGGGGAAAAAAGACAAGCAGTTTTTTTCCATGCAAGTATTGGGGAAGAACCAAATTATGATTAAACCTATCATCCATGAATATACAACAAATATAGTTGTAGATCAGGATCCCAAGGTGATCCTGTGTAGCATGTTTGGTGACCCTAGCTTTCTTTGTTGTTGAGATATAGTGTATATGCCATTTTGATGTTGACTTTTGACCTTGCAATCCCAAAACCACAGTCACCCTTCAGGGTCACAGGGTGAACTTGTGTACCAGGTTTGGTGGCCCTAGCTTTACTTGTTGTATAGTAATAGCGCAAATGGAATGTTACCTATGACCTTTGGATCCCAAACCCATAGTCAGGTCAGGGTGCAAGTCATCCAAGATGAGTTTTAGATACAACTATTGTATCAATTTGAAAAGCCTACATTATTTCTCTCAGTAGTTGTTGCGTTTACAAGATTTAGGGAAAAACTGACAATCGACCTTGACCTCAAGGTCATCCGATCAGAGTCAAATTGCAATATGCACATTATCAATGCATATCAAACCCTGGTACCAAGTTTCAAAACATCTTGAACAAAACTGTAGGAGAAGTTGATTTCACAAGACAGTTACTGTCTATTAACTGAGGTGAAATAGGAGATCATAAGTCAGGGGGTGTAATTCCTGCAAAAATCATCCAACCAGAGGCCAAGTGCAATATGTGCATCATCAGTGAATATCAAACCTGGTACCAAGTTTCAAAACAATCACAACTGCAGAAGGAGTTGATTTCACAAAAATAGGACAGACCGCCCCATAACATAATCTCCCTCTTCAGTCTTCGACCAGTGGAGGATAATAATGTGTTAAGACTGTTGGCTTTTAGTGAGCAACTCTGGAGGAAGGTCTCCTCAGACACAAGTTTAGGCTCTGCCAAACAAGTGTCTCGGTTCTGCATCCTGCTGCAATCTCAACGCTTTTGGACAAACGATTTACGCTTCTTTGACAGTGTCATAAAAGAAGCAGTAGTTGATTTTGTTCAAGACCAAAATTCTTACCCTTTTCACATACACCCTCTGTTATAAGCACACATTTTAATCTTGGTTTCATTAATGTTTTTAATTCAGTTCAGTGTTAAATCCTGGTATCCGTTTGCCCAAATAAACAGCTGAACCCCCACTTGTACTTGTAGATAACAACTACAAATACTAAACTACAGCTCCAGAGAATAAAGTATACTGATCTCATGACATTGTGATCACTTTTTATTCAGCCTGATTGTGCTTAGTTGATCTCACATTGATTTCACACAGGGCTTGTGTTTGCTTAAAGATGTCAAAAACATTAACAGCTAATATCAAAAAATCCATTGTTTGAAGGTGCTTCACAAAATTATATGCAGATGGAAATAAAAAGGGATAAGAATAGCACACAGCAGATAAAAATAAAAGATAAATGTACAAGGGATAAAATATAGGGAGGATTTAAAAAGAAAAACCTAAAAAAAAAGGTTTATATGCATCTATATTTAGACCATTTATGTCTGAGTCCTGAAGGCTGAAGTACATGACGCTGAAATGCAGGAGTGAGTTTGGTACATAAAGTAACAAGCAGCTGCAGTGGCACGCTGCTCAACAAAGAGGTGCTGAGTGAATGAGACAGAGTTCAGCCATGGAATGACAGAAGAATGACTTATTAATAATTCATTAGAGAAAATCTCTTTTCCTGGGCGCAATGTAGGAATGCAGAAAATACACACAGCTTCATTTTCAATATTTGTGCTCTTGAACTCCGTAATATAAAGGTTAGTCATTCTGTTGCCTGAGAAGAGGAGGTCTGGCAGTAAAGTCCTCCTGCTTGATAGAATTTGACACACATTCCCATGTGATATGAGGAGTTAAGCTACCAGAACATCAAGCCATGGTGCAATGATGTATTAGCTGTATTAGCACTATGGGCTTAAGATGTATCATTTGTCCTCAGAATTAATAAAATTCAACAAAACTCAGCATAATACAAACTAGTAACAACATAAAAAAAGATTAATAAGTTGATCAACAGAACACATGACGATGAATATGCTATTGCTCATCCCCCAGCCAAAACTGTGTTTTTGTGGGGGTCTAATTTGATAAAATATGATAATAAATGACTTGCTTAATGGAGAAATAGCCACTCTCTCCATTTAGTTAAGCTCTTAATGGAACAAGTGGATTACACTTTTCTTGCCTTCAGTTCTCCAAGTCACCAGAACAAATACATCCTGACTGTATCCTAACTTGTGAGTGGATCTCTCAAAAAAAAAAAAAAAAAACCTCACCCAATCAGATTAATGGTTCATTGATACAAATAGGTGCACTGAAAACCAGAACACAGAACTTTATATACAACTTTTAAATGTTCTGTGAAAAAAAAAAAAGCACAAAGACTGTTCTTGATTTTTGAAAACAAAATATATTCTTGAAGATGTTAAAACCTTAAAATAGTTCTTTCAGCTGCTCCCTTTAGGGACCACTACAGTGAAAGGATCATCTGCCTCCCTATCCCTTGCAATTTTCCTCTGCCACACCAACCCTCTCCATGTCATCATCTCTGCCTACATTTGAATCCCTACTCTCGCCTCCACATTCCCACCTTTCCTTTTCTCTCTCCACCTACAAACATGTCTTCTCCTTCTCCTCCAACTTTAAATAACAGTAACCTAATTTCCACTGGCACCCTGTTGGTTAACGGCACCGGTGGAAGTCGTCATTACCCCAGGACTCAACTGATCCAGTATGGAAGTCTCATTCTTGATGATCCACAAGTTTGATTTGGCTAAGATTTTATGCCAGATGCCCTTCTTGACGCAACTCTCCCTATTTACCTGGGCTTAGGTCCAGCACTAGGAGTACACTGGCTTGTGCTCCTCCCTGAGGCTGGGTTGATGTTAAATCTTAAAACCTTCTGTGCATTTTTTAAGATGTTAACCCTTAAAACGAATCCTTCAAAAATACACAGAATGGGATCATTAATGACAATACATCATAAAAGAATATTAAAAAAAATAGGAATGGCACAATAGACCACTGTAGACAATAACAGTAACATCTAAGTGAAATATTTACTGTACTTATGTCACTTTAATTTTTAGGGATCATAATTGTGCTGTACTTTGAAAGCATGTCTAATAAGGCTGTTGTTTGCAATGCCATTTCGTAGCTGAACTGCAAGAATTGAGATGATCTGTTTATATGAGCTCAGCCTGATTTCTAACAGTATCACTGCATACATCCTGATGGTAGCAGCCATCTAAAGAGTCAGCCTTAAATGGGCTAATTTGGAATAAGAGTCCTAACAGCTATGACAGAGTAGCAGTGCAATAAAACACTCCCACATATCAGCAGTTAAAAGAGCACTCTGACTATTATATTTTGGGACACTTCTTAAAATAAAAATATCTGAATGCATCAAAACAGACAGCTGTACCAATGACAGCAAGGTTTTAAGGCAGGAGAACAGAGAGGTTAGCTGGTATGCTGAGAATAGAAGAAACAAAGGGTCTAAGAGCTGTGAGACCACGAATGACCATCCCCACTTCCATCACCTCCCTTGACACCTTTATCTTCTCTCTCCAGCTGCACTCAGAGACCATCCACCATTTTGCCCAGTTAAAAGAAGCACCCTAATCAGAAACAAGACAGCTGCTGCCACTCTGTTTTATGTATCACCAATGACAATGGCTCCCAAGTCTGTTTTTTGTTTTAAATCCCACTTTATTCACAACGTGGGAATTCAACAGTATAGCTGGATAACACAAAAGATAGATTATTAATCATGTTATGTAGTTATATTTGTAGGGCAGTTCAAGACACACGATTGGGTGCATGGAAGATAAAATGTGAGGACAAAAGTGTTGGGCCGCCTATACTTTAGTTTTATGATATCCTATTTTAACTCCATAGGCATTAATGTGGAGTCGGTTCCCCTTTGCAGCTATAACAGCTTCCACTCTTCCACTCACTTTCTACAAGATTTAGGACTGCGTGTGCAAATTCAGAAGAGCTTTTGTGAGGTCAGACGCTGATGTTGTACAAACAATCTCCATTCTAGCTCATCTTAAAAGGTGTGGGATGGGGTTGGTCAGGGCTCTGTTACCTCTTTTCTACCAACATCGCAAGAAGAAGAAGCCAACTTTACTGTCATTCAATCCATACAGCCAATCATGTACAGTAAAACAAAATTATGTTTCTCCTATCTACAATGTTAGCCACATCTAGAATCAGAGGGGCCGCTGCCATACAAGGTGCCACCACAAACAACTTTTTCCTTCCCCCATTCCATTATGCTGAGCACCAAACTAGAAGGTGGAAAGTACCATTTTTTTTTATATGGTCTTTGGTATGACCCAGCCGGGGCTTGAACCCACGACCTCCCGGTTGTGGGGCGGATGCTCTATCAATTAGGCCACCACTCCAATTCATCAGCAAAGGTGCTGGTGCTGTGCTGGTGCTGGGCTGGTGCTCAACCGGTGCTCCTAAAGGTACCAGTTTGTTTTTCCACTGGTGGAACTGAGCTGATAATGTGATGGCAACGAGGTGTCCCGCCTCCTGGCCTGCAACTTCACTGGTAAAAGGAGCCCAGACCAGTTTTGTACTGGAGCCAAAAAAAAAAAAAATTGAGGCACTGGTACCAATTTCTCAGACTGAGCACCAGTGTTTTTGTGGTGGAAACATGGAAAGTGGTTCTCTGTCTGGCTCAGGCACCAGCATCAGCTCCTGCCAATAAGCTCCTTTACACTTATGGACCTTGCCTATTGCACTGGGGGAACAGTCATGTTGGAACAGAAAAAGGCCTTCCCCAACCTGTTCCCACAAAGCTGAAAACAACTGTCCAAAATGTCTTGGTAAGCTTTAGATTTTCCTGGAATGAAACACCCAAATCCAATGATTAAGAGATGCGCCCAATACTTTCGTCCACATACAGTATAAAGTTAATCCTTTCCACACCTGTGGTGTATGGGGCGGCGCCTACCTCCGTTTCACTGACCCTAGGCCACACAGCTACTGTGAGTAGTAAAAGCTACAGTGGGGGCATCAGTCCTCTGGTAGCTCTGTGCGTTAACGTTCCTTTCCCCATTCCATTATGCTGAGCACCAAGCTAGAAGGCGGAAGTACAATTTTTATATGGTCTTTGGTATGACCCGGCCGGGATTTGAACCCCAGCCTCCCGGTTGTGGGGTGGATGCTCTACCAACTAGGCCACCACTCTGGTCCACATATAAAGCTGAGGTTAAAATGCTACCAACAGCAATGATATGTAATATCACCAATTAAGAATGGCAGCACGACTACCAGATTACAAAAATCATACTATGCACCCCTGCTACTGAACCAACTTTAAATTGACTGAATCTCTGACAGAAGGTAAAGTAGAACAAGAAAAATGTTAAGTAGTTTGCCATGCGACAAGTGTGCACTAGACAGTCATGAAAAATGAACATAAAATTCACCATGCACCTACAGTGATGCTCAAATTTCACACAAAAACAGCTTAGAAATTATACCACAAATCCCTGAAATAAAAGCCAGTACCATCCACTTAAATTAACTGTAAATTAGTACAGTGAATCCCTCACCTGTAGGTTATTAAGAGGCTCCATCTTCATGACAGGTCCCACAGTATTGAGAGGAAGGGTCACTTCAATGCTCTGGTTTGGGCTGAGAGGGGTCAGAACCTGAAGAGGACCAGCAGGAGCAAGGCCAAAACTACAGGAAATGGAGGAATGGGGGGGTGGGGTCACAAAATGTTTGACTTCACAGTAAACTGGGCAGAAATCTAGATGACATGAGAGCGCTCCATAAATGAAGCCCTTGCATCTCAATTGCCATCTGGTGGTTGGCTGCAGTAAGACAAGAAACCCCGCCTCTCCCATGTGCTATTTTGCCAAACTGAAAATTAAAAGTCTCCTTGAGTACAAAAAGATGGTTTCAGTCCTTGTAAGTAGTTCATATCATGCTGATGGATATTCAGTTGGTTGTTTTTTGGACCAGTTTGGCTTAAATTAGTTATCTGAGTCTATAAAAATCCGGACTGCCTATCATAACTGGTTGTGTTTAAGGGAGCTAGCTGCCTTTGGGCTGCTGGACAGACTTGAAAGGTGGCCGTGTGGGCGGGAACTCGACACCACGGCTCCACCTCACGGCTGTCATTGTGCAGACTTTGGACGCACAAGATGAAAGTGCACTACATCCATGAAGTAGAGCTTCACTTTTGAAGGCAAGTTACAGCATGTCCTCTATATTTATATGCAGTCAAAAGGTTTTACAAATCTGAGCATCCAATACCTGATCGGGGAGTTTACCTGTTTTTGTTAAACTGGATAGCAAAGTCAGTCATGACACTCATCGCTTTATTAGTGAGGGTCATCTCCATTTGGATGACCCCAGAACGCCGGGCAAAGGTGCCTGATATCTCCAGACCCTTGGCCTTTATTGCTGGAAGCCAACCCTTTGAAGAGAGACAAAACCAGTTATCATAAAGTGGATCTGTGATGTTATGCAATTGTGTATCTCAATCTAGCTCATTCGGACTCACTGTTTTTGGGAGGCTGTAAGGCCCTGAAGGCATCCCGACGCCTCCTCCAAGATCAAACAGGTCATCCAGAACGCCGCTGACGGGCGCATTGAAGGAGGATGGCATCGTAGCTGGAGGAGCACCAAAACCAACCCCCATCTGTGACACAAAAACAAACACACAGTTAACATCACCTCATGATGAGTAATTTTGTCTGATCTGTGTTATGGACCCATTGTGTGTCTGGAATAAAGTTTAATACAAATATAATCCAAGACCAACAAAAACTAAGAAACAAAAATGACTTACAGCAGGGCTTCCTCCAAGGTCTCCTCCGAGCTGAGCAAGGGAAAGAAGCACAAAATCAGGTTATTTCTTACAGTAAAATTTAAAAAAAAATAACCTTCTGGGTGGTTTGATGATGGTGGGGTGGGGATAGGGTGCGAGGGTCATGGCAATGTCTTTCAGTGAATGCCAGCTATGGGATTTATAAAACTTAAAAGCAAAAGGAGACAGCTGCTTTTATGTTTTCCATCCCATGCGAGTATGACACACCGTCTACTGAAATCCAATAAGGTTTGTTTAAAAGGTGCTCAATAACTCAAGTACCGTGCTAGGGAAAATATTGAGGAAGGCTGTCATGACTCAGTGACAAAACTAAACTACTATGATTGATTAAATATTTCCTATATTAATTGAGAAAACAGACAGTGTAATACAAAGTGCAGACAGGCACAGATCAATGCATGGGAAGACTATTCAGAGGACATGGCATTACAACAGGGGATAAGGGAGGTGGCTCTACAAGGATGCTGGCCTTTACTGGTCCAGCCTGGTCCCCTGGACCAACCTCAGTGGGGCTGTAATCTGGGGGCGATGGGGACTGATGAGGGAGCTGAGGTGACTGAGGGGTGTCCGTCCGTTGAGGGATGGGTGGCTGATTGAAAGATGAAACACACCGCAGAGCCCAGGCATGAGATAAAAGGTGGACTCAACATTTATAACTACATGCTAAATGTATACATCAGGACAATAAAAGATAAATAAAATAATGAAAATGTCAAAATAATGCAAGAGAGGACACCAAAAACCAGCATTAACTACATGTATCTTCTACAGTGGCCTGATATGATTTCTAAATGTTGTGCCCTTCAGTCTGTAGTTACCGGCTCAGACTCATCCCCCATCTGCAGGTGCAGCATTGAACAAGAGAGGAAAACATACAAGGGTCAAAGGAAAAAAAAGAAAAAGAGCACCCAAAATACACAGATACAATATAGCCGCAAGCAGTGATGAGGAGGCCAAGCAGTTCAGCCAGGCACAGTCACCATGGCAACTTGATCTGATCATGTTGAACGCTTGAATGTAAGCACTGATAGGAAAAACACACTTGTGGTGACCAGCCAGCAGTGGCACATTTTTATGGATGATTTTTTGGAGGGGGATTGGCATCACCTAGCATAATTAGGAGGTGTTAAAATTTCAGTCATAAAAATATGCTGGACAAACAATTGGTTTGATTTTGATCGGGTCCAATTTTGGTAAAAATTAAAAAAAAAAAAAATGTGATCTCTGAAAAAAAAATTGAGAAAAGTGAATTTGGTCATGAGATCTAGTAATTCTGGTTGACACAAATTGTGTGTGTCCTGGGACCTCCTAAAGTGTTATTTTAGATAGTTTGAGGAAAATAATTTAAAGATTGATTTTGAAGATCAAAACACTGAGATCTGACCACACTTGAGTAACACATCAAATTCTTAATGAAGACATATAAACATATTCGAGAATTTTTTTAACCCAAATGATAACTTGTGAGACTTTGTTTGAAGGGAATCTTTGAAGAGTTTCAGACTGCTCTGGTACATGGGGTGTAAGGAAAGAATGCAACTGTAAGTGACTAAAGCATAACTGTAGGTCAAAAGTTGTATGGAAAAAAAACAAACATATGGCATTATTCTTCAAAGCATCCCATAGACTCCAATGATGGAAAGTCATTACAGGTGCCTACACACCATCAGTGTTTGGTCCCAAACCCAGTTAATGAGTCCAATTAGCATTTAACCTTTATGCAAAATGAATCTTAGGGGGAAAAAAAAAATCTAAATACTAGTGTGTAGAACCCATACCAGGCTGTCAAGTCCTCCTCCAAGAAGGTCCATAGCACCCATCTGCAAACCAGTAGAAGCTGGTGGTGGCAGTCCAGTGGTGGCAGGTGGTGTAAGGTCCAGGTTGAGAAGATCTCCCAGGAGGTCTCCTTGGGACGGGATGACAGCCGGGGGAGCATCAGCAACTCCGGCAGTAGAACCCGTGTCAGGGCTCTCCACACTTTCCCCACTGGAAGACAAAGAAAAATAAGACAAATTAGTAACACTGATTCATAAAATAAATATATATATATATATTATCATCTGTGGTTAATCTCCCCCTCCTAGGTCAGAGTCTGCAAACTGGCTCTGTGGCAAGTTGCACAGTTGCAAATTTATGAGGAAAGAAGTCTAAAATCTTCCGGTTCCGGCGCCACACGAGTTGGCTGCCTTTTGCAACAGCAGCTCAATTCTGAGTCTTTTTTATCTTCCTTCTTCTTTCTGATCCGGTGATAACTTTCTGATCCGGCACACCTTTCACTCTATATATATCACGGACACACAGATCGCCCCAAAGGTCTCCCGAGTCGGCGGACGGAGCCTCTGTTTACAGCAGGAGACGATACAGCAGGGAAGAGCTAGCTAGCACTCAACCGCCACCCGGTGCTAACGGAGAAATTCGACATACCGGGGAACTGAAGCGAAAACGACGCAGGTGCCGGGCTGGAGTTTAGGCGGCGTGCAAGAAATATAAGACAGAATAATAAAGAGCGATGGCAAGAACCAAGCACACCGCCCATAAATCTACTGAAGGAAAAGCCCCCCAGGAAGCAGCTAGCCACCAAGGCTGCTCGAAAAAGTGCTCCGGCCACCAGCGGAGTGAAGAAGCCTCACTGTTACAGGCCCGGTACCGTGGCTCTGAGAGAGATCCGTCGCTACCAGAAATCCATGGAGCTGCTCATCCGTAAGCTGCCCTTCCAGCGCCTGGTGAGGGAGATCGCTCAGGACTTCAAGACCGACCTGCGCTTCCAGAGCTCCGCCGTCATGGCTCTGCAGGAGACCAGCGAGGCCTACCTGGTGGGTCTCCTCGAGGACACCAACCTGTGCGCCATCCACGCCAAGAGGGTCACCATCATGCCCAAAGACATCCAGCTGGCCCGCCGCATCCGCGGAGAGAGAGCTTAGACTTTCTGCTGCACATCCACCAACCACAATGCTCCGCACTGTGTGTCTATATACGTATATATATATAGTATATATATATATATATAGTAATATGTACATATGTATACTAGCTGCTCTTGTTTTTTCTTGCCTTCTGATTGTTGCTCTGAGTGTTGCTGTCCCTGTGCTGTTGCAATCCTGGAATTTCCCCATTGTGGGACTAATAAAGGCTTATCTTATCTTAAAATTTACACAAAAAACCTGCAAATTTATAAGAAAAAAGAAAATTTTTTGCAAGAAAACTCAAATAAGAAAACCGTTGTGTTAAAAGTTAGAATTTTACAAGAACTGTCAAATGTATAAGAGAAAAGTGGCAATTTTGCAGCAATTTCTTTGACAAAATTAAATATTTTCTGTTAACCAAAATTAGAATGAAACCATTGTTAATGAATAAACTAAAAGGAGAAACTGAAAAAAAAATCTGTACAAGCCTAACTCTTAACTAAAATTAGATGTAAAAATTAATGCTGTCAGTTTGCATTTTAGTTTAATTTAATTTTTATCCACTAAAATTGAAGATTTATCTTCTGTCAAGAAAATTAGCACTCATATTTAAGATGGCGGGACAAAAACTTGCTTATTACTACTGTTTTCAGGCCAGTTCATACTGATAACCCAACCGATTCACCTTCATTTTACATGTTCCATACTGTGCATTTTCCAAGCAATAAATTTAAGCTGCGACAACCTCAAGGACACACACAGAGTTCTGAATACCAAAAAACATTCGGGCTTTATAGCTCCTCAAAAATGCCGTCTGTAAAGCTCTCTCTCAAAAAGTCAGTTTTCAGTCTGCTCATTAAAATTAATGAGCCCCTAATCTGGCTGAATAAAGGTTTTTTTGAATGAGGTGCGAGCAACGAGGTATACCTTATAGCAGAGGCAGAGTTTAACAACCAACAGGACTGCAATTTGAGAGGAACTGAATGCAAGACTTGTTCATTTACAAGGTTAAAACTCACAAAAAAGCAGTTTTACATAGTATGGGCCCTTTAAGGTTTTAAGACTAAAAATCAATCAACACGACAATTTCCACAGTAGAGACCATTTCCCGTCTATGCCATGAGAAAAAAAAAATACTGGATGTGTTGAGTTTTATCTTAAGAGAAATGAACAAATGATAACAGCTGCACCCAGAGCTTGACATTAACTTTTTTGCTCACCGGCCACTGTGGCTAGTGATTTTCCAAAGTTACTAGCCATTCAGCCTTTTCACTAGCCACAATTTTGTGGTTCGAAAATTGTTTAATCGGATCAAATTTGAGTACCGCATGCTAAAATTCACTTGAATTAAATTTACAATCATTTTAACTGTAAATGGCCCCCATACATACATAAAAATAGCAACAGAAACACTGTTGAATTATTCATTAACAGCAGTAAATGCTGTAAAACAGTCTAGAAAAATAATTGCAATAGGAGAGTGAAGTACAGGTAGATTTGGGGTCCGTCTCAATTCTCATTTGTATCCCAACCCCTATACTGTGTATATATAACGGGTGGGAATAAGGGGGCCCTTGTGATTCAATTCCGATCGCGATACTTCGGTCACGATACGATCATCACGATTCAACGATAATCACGGTATTGAGTAGCGCGATCCCATACATTTCAAATTTTTTTCACCGTATTCAACCTTAAATCATGTCCCATAGTAAAACTGCTGACATCTCTTTCATATAATAAAGTATTCTCGGAGCTTCATTTTCCACAGAGACTCATCTCTGCACACAGGGAGGGCGGTGGACGGTGTTTGGAATAGACTCCCACTATAGCTATAGCTTTAAGGAGGCTTTCCATCGAGTTTCAATTCAACTGCTTTTTAATGCCAAGTCTAATAATTCTAAATTATTTTAATCTTGTGTATTAACTTATCTATCAAATTCCTTTTATCCTATTTTACTGTACAGTGCTTTGTGACTATATGTCTCTAAAAATCGCTTCATAAACATTACTTACTTTTTCTCCAGTGCTGCTCGCAAGCTCCATGCTGATGTGTTTTTAGCTTAGCTGTTGCTAATGCTGCTCCGAGACATGTGCTGGTCTGCATGTTTTTTTGTGCAGTGCTTCTTGCATGTTGTGTCATGTCAAGGTCTTTCCTTCCATCTTTGTTATAAAATCCAAAAAAGGCCCAACATTTAAGCTAACTTTGAGCTAACTGCTTCTTAACTTTCAAAGCTAGCTGCAAATCTCGCAAAACAAGCTATGACTTCATTTGACTGGGTGCTTGCTTTGCACCATCTAGTGGACTGAAAATGCAACTGGTTGAACCCATAACTTGTGGCTGCTCTGCGGCATATGCATATATATGTTCCCCTGCGTCACACACATATGCCCCGCCTCTTGTTTACTGCTGTCTGTAGTTGCTGTGAGGTGCTTTGGTGCATGTGTATGTACACAGATGCAACACTTCATGTGTGTGACATTTGAGTATTTTGTTTTGTAACACCTAAACTCTGCACTTTGTACAGTTTCACTGCAGTTGTTCTGCTCATGTATGATTGTGTGTTATTGTGACCCGCTGGGGGACTACAGATGCAAATTAGCAGTATTGCTAAATCTGGCATACTTACATTTGCAGTAATGTTCATTAATATGTAATGTCCCTTTCAAATAAACATTGAAATAAACTTAAACCCAAGAGAGTATGCAACGTTTATATGAGTATATATATAATTAATAAAAGATCAATCCATGTGTTTAGGGATTGGTGCATTGTTGTTAATGTCAAGTATTATGATTAATCACTGAATCGATCTTTTGTCCCACCCCTATTATATATATATAAATAATTACTCACGATCCAGAGCTGCCAGGGAGCCTCTTGTGCGCGACACCATGGCTGCCCTCAACAAAGGCACTAGGAGGCTTGTGGTAGACAGAGGCCAGAGTGCCAATGTGGCAGATAAGCTCCTCCAGCAGTGTCGGCTCAATCAGGTCCGTCTCCTCAGAGATCAGGGGCTTCTCAGCAAGAACCACCTCCTTGGCAGCCACAGGGTCTGTGGAGAGCAGACGCCAGTAGATGTATCCTCTATCCCGGAGGTCAGGGTTATCAGAATCCTGGAGAAAGAGACAAGGACATGAGAATTGTGGTTTGTCGGTTTGTTTAATAAATACTTAATGTTGGACACTTCTCTGCCTTAGCTGTGATATGAAAAAGAGAGTAGAGAAACAAAGATATTAAAAAACTGAGTTAGCCTCAGGGTAGTAATGGGAATTGAAATGTTTGAGGCGCCCTGGCAACCCACATTTTTATTAGTGTGGAAAAAAGCAGAAGAAAGTTCTGACTGAATTATTCTTTCTTGAGCTTTAACAAAAATCAAGTTCTCTGGATCTGCAACTCTGGTTTAAGCTTCTTTGAAGTTATAAGGCAGCAAGGCACATACTGTCTCCATTACCATTTCTGGCCTGTCTTATGTGCAACAAGAGCACTTTAAGGTGAGTGCAATATCCCCCACCTCCATTTTCTTTGAAGATCCCAATATTTACAGACGGAGAGCAGTTTTCAACTTCTGAATACAATTACTGTGGCAGAACCAAATTATGATAAGCCCATCATCCATGAATATATAGCAAAGTATACAACCCATAGTTGTAGGTCACGATCCCAACCCATGTAGCACGTATGGTGACCCTAGAGAGCTTTACACGTTCTATAATAACAAATCATCAGGAGTGCCAACCTTGACCTTTGACCTTTTGACCCCAAATCTATAATCAGAGGTCAGGATCCGAAGGTGAACCTGTGTAGCAAGTTTGGTGACCCCAGCTTTCTTTAGTTGTTGAGATATAGTACGGTAATAAGGCATAAGGAATGTTAACCTTGACCTTTGACCCCAAACCTATAGTCAGAGGTCAGGATCCCAAGATGAACCTGTGTACCAAGTTTGGTGACACTAACTTTACATGAACAGTAATAAGACATAAGGAATGTTAACCTTGACCTCTGACCCCAAACCCACAGTCAGAGGTCAGGATCCCAAGGTGAACCTGTGTATCAAGTTTGGTGACTGTAGCTTTCTTTGTTGTTGAGATATAGTTTATAAGCCATTTTGATGTCGACCTTTGACCTTGCAATCCCAAAACCACAGTCACACTTCAGGGTCACAGGGTGAACCTGTGTACAAAGTTTGGTGACCCTAACTTTGCTAGTTGTACAGTAATAAGGCAAATGGAACGCTAACCTTGATCTTTAACCCCAAACCCATAGTCTGAGGTCAGGGTCCCAAGGCGAACCTGTCGACCAAGTTTGGTGGCCCTAGCTCTACTCATTGTACAGTAATAAGGCATAAGAAATGCTAACTTTGACCTTTTGACCCCAAACTAGGGATGGGCATATTGATACTCTAGTATTGATACTTCGATACCAGCTGGTTGATATTTTGGAGTTGATACTTTTTATTGAAAGCATCAAGGTGCTGGATGCCTTAGTGCCAGAGCCTTGGCGGAGGTATGCATTCTCGGATCATCACCAAAATGTTATGAGTTTCACTCTAGCCCAAGGGCCACCTCTGGTAAAAATTTCATTCAAGTCCATCCACTAGTTTTGGAGTACATGCATGCACAGTGAAAATAATCTGCAGTTCACATGCCCATACTGTCGGCGGCAGCCAAGAGCCATCAAACTGATTTGAACAGCTGCAATCCAAACAAAAGAAGAGCACGGTGGCAGACGTTTTAAATGATGGAAGTGATGGAGGTACGTAAATACAATGACAATCAAGACAAACAGGATCTTTTGCTGTTTAACGGCAGAGGAAGAAAACATACGGGCAAAACAACAGCCATTTGTTCACCCGGTATTGGCGGACTGCTCAGTACCTCCCTGTGGTGGGAGTTTCCGGGGATATGCGCAGTTCACTGCAACCATTTTTGGGCAAGTAATGTTGGGACTTGGAGTTTTTAGCAAGTTTTTAACGAGTTTTACCTCGTCCTTCCTCTGCAAAACTAAATCACAAAACCAGTGCGAAAAATTGGTGTGAAGAATAAATGGTGTGGTTATGGCTGTGTATTTGTGCATACATGTGTTTAAGCATAAAAGGGATATACTATGTAGCTGTGTATTTGTGCATACATATGTTTAAGCATAAAAGGGATGCTGAGATTACTTATGTGGATTGACCTCACGACGAAGAGGGCAATAGGTCTGGACCACCTGCGGGGCACGAACAAAGGACTTCCCGACCTTCAGGAGGCAGGTGGAGGACTGAAGACTGGAGGGGACAGAAATGTCAATAAGGGGTTGACGGGGATATGTGACCCTTCCTTTGTGTGAATCATGTGTGTGAAGCTTTTGGGTGAACTGGTATAAATGTGAAGCTTAGATGTAGCCCAGCCTCTTTCTTCCTGCTTATTGGAGAGAGCAGGCTGGGGAAATGGATGCTTGAATAAATCTGAATTAAAACACAATTCAGTCTCTTTATTCCATGCTCCCCACAGTAGTTGCCGAATACGTTTTTTTTTTTTTTTCCCAGTAACCACCATTTTATAACAGTTCAGCTCCATGTAACAAAAGTGCTGTGTTGTGCTGTAAAAAAGTCACACTGCTGCCTCTAGTGGCCCGGCATAGTTATTACAATATCTTTTCCCACCGGCTTCACTGACATTAAAGGTGAGTAAAATTTGTGTTTATTTCGAAAACAAAGCTTTATCTTGGAATTCTGGCAAATTGAAAGTCGAGAAAATATGGCGACACAATGATACAAGCCTTGAGTTGCACTTAATTCTGACTGGGCGAGCTGAAAAACTGGTAACAGACAGACAGACGGACGGACAGATACAACCACACACACACATTAACTGATTACCTTATGCCTCTCCATTTCACCGAGGCATAAATATCGCAATACCACCGTGTTAATACAAAATGTGCAATTTGTTTTCACTTCTGAGAATTTTAGGCATTAAATTTATGTGTGAAAACCAGTGAAAAACCAGCCCAGGCATATTTTAGGAGTGGTCTGCCCTGTCACATGATTATGGCAGCCTACTAGATGTCAGAGCCGAAGACTCACTGCGCAGCCTCAGTCAAGCACTCACTGACTCCCGCTGCAGAGTGAGCTCAGCAATGTCGCAGTTGTGGGCGGCAAAAGAAGTATGGAAGGCTGAGACAGCAGTATGGATGGCCGTTGCTGCTGATGTTGACAATGATGATTCCCAGGCCACAGTTGTAAATAAGAATGTGTTCTTAATCTGTCTTGCCTGGTTAAATAAAAAATAATATGCTGCTCATGATGGCGATGACTGTTTAATGCAGGTTCTTGAGCAATATATTGCTCTTTCAATTTAAGAAATTAAATACTGTACGAAAGCTCAGTCAAGTCAACTAGATTCAAATATTTTTTTTACTTCTGAAATCTTACACCATTCATCCCAAATTCTATGGTGATGCCAAGCAGCATAATTTTGAAAAACAAACAAAATAAGCACTACTTAAGTTTGTAAAATAATAGTGTAAAAATTAAATAAATAAATATATAATAAAATAAACATTGCATTGTTAAAAAAAATATATACGTATATGCTGCTTGGTATCACCATAGAATTTAGATGAATGGTGAAATTCTTCAGAAGTTTAAAAAAAAAAAAAAAAATTTTAAAAATTAAAAAAATACTTGAATCCAGTTGTCTTGACCGAGCTTTCATACAGCATACTTACCCACCTGGATGACTGAGAATCTTCACCAAATTAAGAAACTGAATTAATTTTGCATTCATTTTAAGTTTTGATTTTATTGTAATTGAAAAAAATCCTTTTATTTTTACTTCGCTCATTGTTCTATTTTATTATCATTTTAGCACTTCTTTCAAGTATTCATGTTCATGAGTTTTATTCATATTTCATATTGCCCTTGCAATAAAGTTGTTAATGAAACCACAATCATGTGATGTTCCTTTAAGGGGCAAAAAGTATCGGTATCGAAGAAAAAGTCCCATAAATTAAAAGCATCGTATCAAAAGAAAAAAGGCTGGTATCGCCAATCCGTACCCCAAACCCATAGTCAGAGGTCAGAATCCCAAGGTGAAGAACCTGTGTAGCAAGTTTGGTGACCCTAAGTTTCTTTCTTGTGAAAATATAGTTTATACGCCATTTTTATGTTGATCTTTGACCTTGCAATCCCAAAACCACAGTCACACTTCAGGGTCACAAGGTGAACCTGTGTACAAAGTTTGGTGACCCTAACTTTACTCGTTGTACAGTAAATAGGCAAAAGGAATGCTAACCTTGACCTTTTGACCCCAAACCCATAGTCCCAAGGGTCAGGATCCCAAGGTGAGCCTGTGTACCAGGTTTGGTGGCCTTAGCTTTACTCGTTTTACAGTAATAGTAAATGTAGCATTTACCATAGTGCAACTGCAATGTTAACTAAACTTTGACCTTTGACCCCAAACCCACAGTCAGTTGAGGGTGTAAGCTGTCCAAGTTGTGTATTAGATACAAATACTGTATCAATTTGAAAAGCCTACATCATTTCTTTTAGTAGTTATTGTGTTTAGAAGATTTATGGAAAAATCTGACCTCTGACCTTTGATCTCAAGGTAATCCGATGAGAGTGAAATTGCACTATGCGCATCAGAGTATATCAAACCATGGTACCAAGTTTCAAAACAATTGGGCCAAAACTGTAGGAGTTGATTTCACAAAAGTGGGACAGACAGACAGACCGACGAACATATCCATAACATAATCCCCCTTTGGTCTTTGCCCAAAGGGCTCTTCAACCCCTTTGGACTTCAACTGGCAAAGGATAAAAAAAAAAAATGTACAAGTGCATGAGCACTGAAGTGAACAGCCATACACAGTTAATATTTTTTACAACAAAGTTACATGCAAAAATGAGCATATTTTGGTAATAGTTTAAAACTGGAAAGATGTAAGCAGACCCTCTGTAGAGCATGAGAAAAAAGGGCAATACTGCCTGCAAACAATACATAGTTACTTATTTCATAAATTGAACAAAACTCCATCTATAAATGCAAGAAATCCGTCTGTGTGCGTCTGTTCCTCAGATATCTCTCAAACCATTCGTCAGACTGACCTCAGATTGTATAAGTGCTTTGCTGAGGTTATGAGGGTGTGCATCCTCAAGTATGGAGTTGCTCAGTGAAAATATGTAATTTTTATCAATAAAAGTTTAGCCAGCACTCCGTTTCTTCATGCCCTGGCTTCTAGAAGTGTGGGTGGGGCTTCGGCTTGATTCCGTACTGACTGAATAATACATGGCATCATGACCAGTCACCAGAGTGCTCCGCAAACAAACCAAGGAAGTGAAAAGTGACAAATTTGACCAGAAAAAGAGAATACTGATGATTTAATGCTTTAAAAAAGTTATACTGCAATGTTGCCGTGATTGCGTAGCTCTAAAGGAAAATTTGGCATATCACTGGCTGAAATGCAAAACCTCCTATTTGCAGGATTTTCTGATTTGCGGATTTCAAATGAGAACAAGGAAGGCTACTCATATCTGTCTGCAAGACAGATATGACAGATATGCCTTTTGTGACAGAAAAATATTTTGATGAAAAAAAAAATAGCATAGCATTCTCCAAGACTTTTTTGTTTGTTTGTTTTCTCAAAAAAGTATTTTTCAGATGGGATGTTTTGCCTTTTGGCCATCGATATGTGAAGAACACACAATGCGGGGGGGGGGGGGGGCAGCTGCTGAACTGGCTTACTGCAGTCCTTCCCAAGAAGCCAAGCCCAGCCTGCCTGATTAACGGGACAGAGTCTCGGCTCCTGCTTCACCCATGTAGCCACCGCTGTCCTTTGCAGCACAGCAGGCTCAACATGGCGCTCTTCCCGGTACATGGCTATCTATGAATTAAAAGTTAATAATACCACCATAATTGTGGAGCGGAATGGCCAGATTAATTGCATATCACATGCGGACACATATGCGCATGCTTTAACTAAACGACGACTGTGACAAAAACAGTCCAAATTACGAAATAAATCTTTTTTTTTATTTACTGACAAATGGGCAACACTGGCCACGCTTACATGGGCAAAATTTCTTCAATCTGATTACAATTCAGATCAGAATTTTACTGTTTTCATGGATCCTGAAAAAGCTGATCTGATTAGGACGTGCGTTTCCATGTGTCACACGTTTGAATGGAATAAATCATTTTGACATGCGCACGCCGACATTTCGACATTCCAAAAATAGTAGAAGCAGCAGCAACTTCCGGTGTTAGCAAGCCCCGCTTCGTGTCAAAATTGACCTGTATCGTGTTATTCAGACTGTACTTTTGCTTCTGCTGGTCTCCGTAATGAAGCTACAAGTACATACTTCGGCATGACGAACAGAGGGAGACAGCAGAACGATACAGACCAGTTTTGTTTTACTCCCGCTATGTTTTCCGCTAGCTGCTGCTAAGGCGGAAATACGTCACATCGACGTGCGGCTAGTGTACAGACATGCGCAGTAAACATATGTATTTTCTGCCCTACGTTCGGAATAAGTGTTTTCATGTGCACCATTCGGATTAACAAGCGGCATAACCCACCCCTCTCAATAGGAATGAAATTTTGATCCGAATGAGCGTAATCGGGTTAGAATATTCAGATTGCCATGTTTACATGAAGCATTTTTATTCCGATCAGGCTTTTAATCTGGTTACTTTTGTCCATGTAAACATACACTCACCGGCCACTTTATTAGGTACACCTGTCCAACTGCTCGTTAACACTTAATTTCTAATCAGCCAATCACATGGCGGCAACTCAGTGCATTTAGGCATGTAGACATGGTCAAGACAATCTCCTGCAGTTCAAACCGAGCATCAGTATGGGGAAGAAAGGTGATTTGAGTGACTTTGAACGTGGCATGGTTGTTGGTGCCAGAAGGGCTGGTCTGAGTATTTCAGAAACTGCTGATCTACTGGGATTTTCACGCACAACCATCTCTAGGGTTTACAGAGAATGGTCCGAAAAAGAAAAAATATCCAGTGAGCGGCAGTTCTGTGGGCGGAAATGCCTTGTTGATGCCAGAGGTCAGAGGAGAATGGCCAGACTGGTTCGAGCTGATAGAAAGGCAACAGTGACTCAAATAACCACCCGTTACAACCAAGGTAGGCAGAAGAGCATCTCTGAACGCACAGTACGTCGAACTTTGAGGCAGATGGGCTACAGCAGCAGAAGACCACGCCGGGTGCCACTCCTTTCAGCTAAGAACAGGAAACTGAGGCTACAATTTGCACAAGCTCATCGAAATTGGACAATAGAAGATTGGAAAAACGTTGCCTGGTCTGATGAGTCTCGATTTCTGCTGCGACATTCGGATGGTAGGGTCAGAATTTGGCGTCAACAACATGAAAGCATGGATCCATCCTGCCTTGTATCAATGGTTCAGGCTGGTGGTGGTGGTGTAATGGTGTGGGGAATATTTTCTTGGCACTCTTTGGGCCCCTTGGTACCAATTGAGCATCGTTGCAACGCTACAGCCTACCTGAGTATTGTTGCTGACCATGTCCATCCCTTTATGACCACAATGTACCCAACTTCTGATGGCTACTTTCAGCAGGATAATGCGCCATGTCATAAAGCTGGAATCATCTCAGACTGGTTTCTTGAACATGACAATGAGTTCACTGTACTCAAATGGCCTCCACAGTCACCAGATCTCAATCCAAGAGAGCATCTTTGGGATGTGGTGGAACGGGAGATTCGCATCATGGATGTGCAGCCGACAAATCTGCGCCAACTGTGTGATGCCATCATGTCAATATGGACCAAAGTCTCTGAGGAATGCTTCCAGCACCTTGTTGAATCTATGCCACGAAGACTTGAGGCAGTTCTGAAGGCAAAAGGGGGTCCAACCCGTTACTAGCATGGTGTACCTAATAAAGTGGCCGGTGAGTGTACAGTTGCAGCCAAACGGGCCATTCTGCTGTGTATAATAATGTTCAGTGTTTTGCACTTATAATATTGCTAAAAAGGATAAAAGGATGCCCTACAATGGGTCTCACATACCTGTATTTGTAAATGTATCCTGTTATTGTACTACACGAGTTTACTGACGATAGACTAAACTACACATATAAACTAATTATAATGGTAACTGAACAACTCCCATTCCCCAAAGTGCAAGATACAACACTTATGAATATAACTCATAAAAGATCACACAAATAAGTCTGACAAACAAATAAACAAGGGTTCTTAAAACAGTTGCTAATATTGGATGTCCCATTCATTTTCAATAATTCTGTAACTAATATTCACACAATCAAATAAATATCAGTGTTCAGTCCCTTTCATATTTGTCAACGTCTAACATGTGTGATTGCCTACATATAGGCTACACTTTTTTTGTATTCCACTTTCAAATACAGCCTACATTTGGGCCTGTAAAGCCTAATTGGGCTACCTGTTTTCAGACAAGAATACTTGCTTTCTACGGGGATGCACTAGTATAAAATATAATTCAACTTTATTTATATAGTGCCAATTCACAACATAAGTCCTCTCATAGCACTTTCAACAATAGGGAAAAGGCTCACAATTGCACAAAGACCCCAAAAATCATTTGACCCCCTGTGAACAAGTACTTGGAGACCAACACTGCATGGATAGAGGGAGGAATGGATTCCACTAAAAACTAGAAAATTCTGGAAACAAACATCACACCCTCTGTAACAGCTTAAATAAGGATAGATTCCACAACAAGATAGCGGTCCAAAAACATACTTCAAAATTCCCTATGGACTATCCAAGAAGATACAAGCTCATAGACTTAATTATTGTTGAAAACCTGTGGGTGGATCTTAAAAGAGGTGTGCAGGCATGACGACTCAAGAATATCAGAGAAAATTCACAATACAAGAACTGAAAGGCTACATTGGCTACAAAATGCATTTACAACCCATGATATCTGTGAAGGGTTGCACGGGCTGCATGGTGGCGCAGTGGTTAGCACTGCGGCAGCACAGTTTTACCCTCGGCCGGGGGATCGCGGGGATCGTGAGATCGTGGGTTCGATCCCTGCCCCCGGCCAACAGTGATCTGTGTGGAGTTTGCATGTTCTCCCCGTGTTTGCGTGGGTTTACTCCGGGATTTCTCCGGTTTCCTCCCACATGCCAAAAACATGCAGGTCAGGGAGTTAAGGGGCGCTTGCGCACGCAGCGACCGGCAGCTGGTGGCTTGTCACCGGACTGCAAAACAAATCTACCTACGGGTACAAAATAAGTCCCCCCCCCCCCCCCCAAAAAAAAAGGTGTCTTACTAAATACTGAGTGTGTGGCAGGTTTTTTTTTGTTTTTTGTTTTTTTTTACATCTTTTAAATTAAGAAAAAGACCAAAATGTACTATTTGTCAAGGGGATCAGAAATTTTTCTGCATGCCATTCACAATAATTCTGTTTAGAAGATCAGCTAAATCAGACCATCAATGTTCATCATGTTCATCATGTTCTCCCCGTGTTTGCGTGGGTTTACTCCGGGATTTCTCCGGTTTCCTCCCGCATACCAAAAACATGTAGGTTTAGGGCGCTCGCGCACGCAGCGACCAGCAGCCGGTGGCTTGTCACCAGACTGCAAACCAAATCTACCTACGGGTACAAATAAGTAACAAAAAAAAAAAAAAAAAAAAAAAATGACATTAGCTCATTGTGGCCTGATGAGATTACCCCGAGATTGTTCAAATCTCCTGACCGTTTATTCTGACCACAACCTGGATGCAGATCCACCTGAGGATCATGGTGAGCAAGTCTGGTAAGCATTGTGGCAATTGCCTAGGAGGAGTAGCGATTCCTGTGAAATGTGGATGGATGGACGAACGACATGAGGGAATGTGAGAAATTAGACAAACTAGAGAGGGGGAAATTGACAGATTTAGAGTAATAACCACAGTGAAGAACTGCAGACACATTTAACAGCTGAGAAAGGGAAAGAAAACACTTCTCTCACCTGTGTTGCCAGGCTTAGCACCTGCTGTACAAGCTCCTGTGTCTCCGTCGGCTTTTTCAGGAACAGTTTGACAATCGCAGTGAGAAGCTGCAATTGCACCTAGAGGTCAGAGAGAACAGAAAGCTATAAACTGCTGAAACACTTAAACAAAAAGAAGTGGAGGCAAAGCATACCAAGGCTCATCAAGGTCACTAAAATCTTGGATGGGGGGGAATACATAAGCTTGTCTGCTGGGCGATACTAACCCAGTAAAAAAGGAGCATATTAATGATCTTTTAACAAGCATCTGTACTGATCGAGAACAGTAAAGTTAAAAGATTTAGGAAGATTGAATATTGGTCTGTTGGGACCTAATGGTTAGGGATGTGGACTGGTGACCAGAAGGTTGCTGGTTCAATCTCTGAACCAGCAGGATCAGATCTGGGTGGGACAAATGATATCAGTGTTTGCACCGCCCTCCTTAACCCCACTGTGGTGCCCTTGAGCAAGGCCCTTAATCCCAGCTGCTCCAGTGGAGCTGCTCAGTGGCCACGGGTCAGTCTGTGGTTGTACTGGGCAGCTTCCAGGTGTGAATGTGTAACTGTGAGAACGTGAACAGGGTGTCCTTGAAAAAGAGAGGTTTCCTCTCAATGGACCTCACCCTATATAAATATAGATAAAGGTTTAAAAAAAAAAGTTGACCATATATTGTCTGCTGGTCTAACATCCCCAACAGTGGGAATCAAAACAAAGTCATCAGTCAATAAATTATTCAAGGGAAGCCACCTAATGGAGCAACACAAATGGTAGCAGCAAGCTCCTCTAAATAAAGACTGGCTTTTCAACAAAGTGTTCCCTTGAGCTATATTAAAAAACAGATCCTGTTACTATTTTTCCCTCCATTAATCATCATTACGAACAGGAAAACAAAATATTCCACTCTTTTAAATCTTTCATTTGCAAATCATTTTGCCCATTCAACAGAACCAGCTCCCTGCCTTCTGCTTCTGTGTTGTAGTCTCTAATCGATGGCTTTAATTATTTTCTACTATAAAGTTTCCTCCTTAATAAAAGTACAGGCTTGCATTAGGGATGTGTGATATGACCAAAATTTCATATCCAGATATGATATACAGTATATCCCGATATACATTTTCTGTAAATTCTATAATGTGTGTGTGTGTGTGTGTGTGTGTTTATTGTGGGGGACCTAGACATTACATTCTACACTCAGACTGAATGGCACAGGAGGAGACGCTAAAAGGCTATAGACGGATATGCAGGGCAGACTGTGGTTTTCTCCATAGTACCGCATGAGAATGCGCCTTCTCCACTGGACTGCATAATAATGCGCCGACAGGCTGGGTGACAAAGGAGATTGTAATTGTATGTATTGTGATGTGAACCCCCCAGACTGCTAGGCAAGGATGTAAGGTATAAAAGAGAGATGCCGGCGACCTGGGTTATACTTCTTGTTGACTGATGGATAGAGAGAGAATAAAGTCTACTCTGATCCAGCTCACTGCCTCGCCTGCTCATTTCTCTCTCTACACTGGTTACCTTTGACGTACAGTATAATGGAACTCGAGGCAAACACCCCGGAGACGACCCAGACTGGAGGCGTCAGCCCCACGTGCTCCATTTCAGTCAAGCTCCCAGACTTTTGGCTACATGACCCAAAGTCTTGGTTCCTCCACACCGAGGCCCAGTTTGCGCTCCGTGGAGTGACGGCAGATGACACCAAATACTACTACGTGGTTGCAGCGCTGGACGCACGCACAACACAGCAGGTGGCGAGCCTGTTCCAACGGCCCCCAGCCCACGACAAATATGACGCTCTCAAGACCACGCTGACCCAGCGCTACATGATCTTCGACTGCAAGAGAGCGGAAAGGCTCCTGACGCGCTCCGAGTTGGGAGACGGGTCAGCGGTCGAATTAATGGAGAAGATGTTGGCGTTGATTGGCACAGATGACGGGCAGTTCCTCTTTGCCAACCTTTTCCTCCGGAACCTCCCGACAGCGGCCAGAGCAGTCCTCGCCAATTCGCCGCTGCTGGCCACGGGGAGCTACTGGGCGGTGGCACAAGAGGCAGATTGGATTATCTTGGCGACCAGAACCTTCGCTGTGAATGCAGTGGCGTCGGAACCCAGTGAGATGGCCAGCGAGGGCAAGGAGCCAGTGACGGTGGCCGCAGCGGAGGCCAAAAAGCACCGGAGGGACACGCTCTGCTTCTACCACTGTCACTTTGGAGAAGACGCACACCAATGCATGCCACCGTGCCAGTTCAAGCGCTCGGGAAATGCCAGGACCGGCAGTCGGTAGCAACTGCGACCGCCGGTGACACAACCAAGCTGCTCTATGCGACGGACTCACGCTCTGGGAGATGGTTCCTCGTGGACTTCGGCTCCCAAAAGAGCCTCATCCTGCCGTCCTACGCAGACCGGCTGGCGAGAAGTAGCGGCCCCGAGCTGGCGGCCGCAAATGGCTCAGACATTAAGACTTTTGGTGAGAGGACACTGACTATATCCTTGCACGGCCGTACATACCAATGGCCCTTCGTCATAACGGCATGTAACTCCCCCATTTTGGGCGCAGATTTTTTGTGTGCACACAGACTATTAGTCGATGTGGCTAACATCGGCAGTGGCTCAGGAGGTAGAGCAGGTCATCCAATAACCACATGGTTGGCGGTTCAAATCTCACTCTCCCCGGGTATCCTGCCGTTGTGTCCCTGGGAAAGACACTTCGCCCCAATTGCTCCTGGTGGGTCTGGAAGCGCCATGTTAGGTAGTATGCCGCCATCAGTGTGTGAATGTGTGTGTGACTGGGTGGATAGCAGGATCTGTAAAGCACTTTGGTCATCAAGAGATGAGAATAAAAGCGCTATATAAGTGAATGCCATTTACCATTTAACATCTGTGAAGACATGATTCTGTGAAGACATGACCATGCCAGCTCAGACTGTACACTGCTTCTCCAACAACAGACCATGGGTCACCAGTGACCTGAAAGCACTTCTGAACAAAAAGAAGAGAGCTTTTAGGGCTGGAGACAAGAAGAAGCTGAGGGGAGTGCAGCATGAGCTGAGAGAGATGCTGAGGAGGTGCAAGGACAATTATAGGAAGAAGTTGGAAGACAAACTCAGGCAAAACAACACTAAAGATGTGTGGGAGGGAATGAAACAAATAACTGGGTGCAAGGGGAGAGTCGGGCAGCCATCTGGGAGCCAAGAGAGAGCTGAGGAACTGAATCTGTTTTTTAATAGGTTCAACTCAGTCTGTCACCTGAGCAACACAACCAGACCCCCACCCACCCTCCTGTGCAGAACCTCTCTTCATCTCCCCCCTCCTCCTCCTCCTCAGGGAACACCAGGACCCTCCCTCACTTCACGGCGACTACAGATCAGGTGGAGAAACAGCTGGAGAGACTCCGTCAGCCGAAGGCTTCGGGCCCTGATGGCATCTCCGCAAGGACCCTGAGGACATATGCCAACCAACTAGCTCTGGTACTGAAACACCTGTACAACCTGAGCCTGAGTCTGGAGAGAGTACCGGTGCTGTGGAAGACATCCTGCCTGGTTCCTGTCCCCAAGAAGTCATCTCCATCGGATCTGAATGACTACCGACCAGTTGCCCTCACATCTCATGTGATGAAGGTCCTGGAGCGACTGGTCTTAGCCTACCTGAGGCCGCAGGTGAAGACGTGGCTGGACCCTCTGCAGTTTGCATATCAGCCCCATTTAGGAGTTGAAGATGCTGTCATCTACCTGCTGCAAAGAGCCCATCTGCACCTGGATGGTGGAGGAGATACTGTGAGAATCACTTTTTTTGATTTCTCCAGTGCCTTTAACACCATCCAGCCACTGCTGCTGGGTGAGAAGCTGCGGGTGATGGGGGTTGACAGCTCTGATCTCCTGGATTACTGACTACCTGACAGGCAGGCCACAGTTTGTCCAGCTGGGCAATGTCTTGTCTGGAGTGGTGGCTAGTGATACAGGAGCTCCACAGGGGATTGTGTTTTCTCCTTTTCTTTTTACCTTATATACCACTGACTTTCAGTACAACACTGAGTCATGCCACCTGCAGAAATTCTCTGATGACTCAGCTGTTGTGGGGTGTATAAGAGGAGGAGAGGAAGGGGAGTACAGGGCACTGTTAGACAGATTTGTGGAGTGGACGGAGCAGAATCACCTGAGGTTGAATATCGGCAAGACCAGAGAGATGGTGATTGACTTCAGGAAGAGGAAGACTCCTTCTCAGCCACTGCAGATTAGGGGGGAGGATGTGGAAGTGATTGAGGACTACAAATATCTGGGTGTCAGGATCAGCAGCGGGTTGGACTGGAGATCCAACACTGATGCTGCGCACAAGAAGGGGATGAGCAGACTCTACTTCCTGAGAAAGCTGAGATCTTTCAATGTGTGCAGCAGGATGCTGGAGCTTTTCTACCAGACTGCTGTCGCCAGCGCCATCTTCCTTGCTGCTGTCTGTTGGGGTAGCAGCATCAGGGCCAGAGATACCAACAGACTTGACAAGATTATCAAGAGGGCTGGCTCTGTAATTGGTCTCAGACCGGAGACGTTTGAGACAGTGGTGGAGAGGAGAACACTAAATAAACTACGATCCATCATGGACAATCCTGATCACCCCCTCCACCACACACTAGATAAGACAGCGAAGCACTTTCTCCAGTAGACTACTACAGCTTCGCTGTTGAACAGCCAGGTACAGGAAATCTTTCCTGCCACATGCAATCTCACTGTACAATAACTCACTATGATGTTGTATTCTGGTCATAGCTATGCTGCCACACTGCACCTTACAGACTAACTGGTACCTCACATTTTCACTCTGCTCCTGATAGTCCTTCTTTGTGCAATGAGATGATTCATGTGTTTATACGGGTCATCACATGTTAAGCTATGATGTATATCGGTTTTATAGTCGTGTTAGTTTTACTTTCCATGGGTAATCCCTTTGTCATGTGTGTTTTTCTGTTTGGTTGTCTACCGTCATGCTGCTGTTACACTGTAATTTCCCAGTTTGAGATCAATAAAGTACATCTATCCATCTAACAGACGCCTGATTAACGCTATGTCTTTTGGTTCTCTGCCCTGTACAGCTAGAGGAGCCGGGTCCACAACACTAGCCAGCGTCACAGCTCCAGGGAGTAAGTTCCACACACTACTCACCCAGTTCCCAGCACTCACGGTTCCGATGTTTTCGGCGGCCGTCACTAAACACGGGGTGGAGCACTTCATTATCACCACGGGGCCGCCCATTTTCACACAACCTCGGCACCTGAACACAGATAAACTGGCCAGTGCGTGCGAGGAGTTGGCCAACTTGGAAAGGTTGGGCATCATCAGGCGCTCAAACAGCCCATGGGCATCACTGCTACATATGGAGCCTAAAGCCGAGGGATCGTGGCGACCATGCGGAGATTTCCGCAGATTAAACAACACCACAGTGCACGACCACTACCCAATCCCCCATATTCAGGATTTTTCCATCCACCTCACCGGGGCATGCATTTTTTCCAAGGTGGACCTGGTCCGCGGTTACCACCAGGTCCCGGTGCATGTAGAAGACATACCTAAAATGGCAGTAATAACCCCGTTTGGTCTTTTTGAGTTCTTACGCATGCCTTTCGGGTTAAAAGGCGCGGCGCAGACATTCCAATGCATGATGGATGCGGTGCTGTGCGATCTGCCATTTGTGTTTGTCTACCTGGACGACATCCTGGTGGCCAGTGCGTCTGAGGACGAACACGAAGCCCACCTCAGGACGGTTTTCCAGAGGTTGGGATGAGCCCGTGTTAATAATCAACCCGGCGAAGTGCCAGTTCGGGGTTACGGTAATCAACTTTTTGGGCCGCCGCATCTCACCGGAGGGCACGATACCCTTACCAGACAAAGTGTGTGCAGTGGCAGATTTTCCCCGGCCTCAAACGGTCAGGAAGCTGCAGGAGTTTTGGGGGATGGTTAACTTTTACAACCGTTTCCTCCCCTGCGCAGCCCAGCTCATGCAGCCATTGTACGCCGTGCTTAAGAAACGGAAACCGGCGGGCAGAGTCAACTGGACTCCTGAGCGAGAGCAGGCGTTTTCCGAGGCCAAAATAGCCCTAGCGAACGCCGCACTACCGGCACACCCGGACCCGGCAGCTTGGATAGCGCTCACTACCAACGCATTGGACATGGCTATAGGCGCCATCGTGGAGCAGCGTGTTGCCAGTTCTTGGCAGCCGCTCGCCTTTTTTAGCAGGTCTTTGCGCGACAATGAGTGCAAATACAGTGCGTTCGACAGGGAGTTACTGGCTCTCCACCTGGTCATACGCCACTTCCAGTTCTGGCTGGAAGGGCACAGCTTCACTGTGTTTGTGGACCACAAGCTGCTAACGTACGCTATGGCTAAGGTTTCGGAACCATGGTCAGGCCGGCAGCAGAGACAACTGGCTGCGATCTCGGAGTTTAAGACCGACATTCAGCATGTGGCCGGTAAACTCAACGTGGTGGCAGACTGTTTCTCGCGCGCATTAGTGGCCTCAGTCTACGTAGGGACAGATTACGTGGCCATGGCCACCAAGCAGATCGGCAATGTGGACGTTTGCGTGCTCCAGTCTGGACCAACAGGATTAAGGCTGGAGAGCAGAGTACTGCAAGAAGGGGGCCCCCCCTAATTTGTGACGTCTCCACAGGCTGCCCACACCCGGTGGTCCCACGTGCTTGGCGCCGCCGCGTTTGAGTCGGTTCACTCCCTGGAGCACCCGGGAGTGCGCGCGTCAGTCAAAATGGTGGGAGTCAAGTTCGTCTGGCCGAGCCTGCGCAAACAGATGAAAGAGTGGGCTGCAACCTGCGTAGCGTGCCAACAAGCCAAGGTGCACAAAGGCTCCCCTTGAGCCATTCCATGTCCCAGCTAAGAGGTTCGACCACGTTCACGTGGACCTCGTGGGCCCCCTCCCGCCATCGCAGGGGTTTACGCACCTCCGGACAGTGGTGGACTGCACCACGCGCTGACCTGAAGCGGTGCCGCTAGCTTCCACCGCGTCCGCAGATGTTGCATGCGCTTTTTTGGCGACATGGGTGGCACGCTTCGCCGCCCCTTCGGATATCACGTCCGACCAGGTCCGCAGTTCGTTTCCAACCTCTGGTCCACGATGGCCCAGAGGCTGGGCGTCACCATTCATCGCATGACTGCGTACAACCCTCAGGCCAATGGGTTATGCAAGCATTTCCATAGGTCGCTTAAAGCAGCGCTCAGGGCTTCGCTTACGGATACAAATTGGGTAGACCGGTTGCCGTGGGTTGTTTTAGGGTTGCGTTCAGCACTGAAGGAGGATTTGGCTGCCTCCCCAGCAGAGCTTATTTTTTCCCAGCCGCTGCAGCTCCCCGGAGAATTTTTGCCTGACAACCCTGCGCCGAACACCGATCCATCCCCACCTTCACTACATAGCGCAGAGGCAGGAACGGTACCTGGCCTGGACCACCACTGTTTTCCCCGCGCTTTCGTGCCAAGGACCTTGAAGGATGCGTCGTTTGTGTTTGTCAGGCACGATGCCCACTGGACCCCGCTGCACCCGCCCTACAACGGCCCGTTCAGAGTGTTGGAACCTGGGGATAAACATTTTGTGTTAGACTTGGGGGGACGTAGAGAATCAATCTGCATAGACAGGCTTAAGCTCGCCTTTGTATTAGCAGACGAGCAGGTGGAGTTGGCCCGAGCTCCTCAGCGCGGATGACCCCCACTGAGAACTCCCCAGGTAAATGACTCGTCAGCTCAGTCACAATGGCATGGTGAAGATATGCCCCCCCCAACCCCCATTGTTCCCCCACAGACGGATGCGCCTCCAGGAGTGCCTCACCGGCACAGCAGCGCCTTGGAGTCAGTGACCTCCGTTACAGCCGCTACGGACGTCGGCTGAAGCCCACAGGACATGAGGGTTAAGGCCCATTCTGAGTTTTCGGGGGCGGGGGGGTGCTAGACATTACATTCTCCACTCAGACTGAATGGCACAGGAGGAGAAGCCAAAAGGCTGTCAGAAGGATATGCAGGGCAGACTGTGGTTTTCTCCATAGGACCGCATGAGAATGCGCCTTCTTCACCGGACTGAATGATAATACGCATTCTCCACCGGACTGCACAATAATGCGCCGACAGGCTGGGTGACAAAGGGGATTGTAATTGTATTTATTGTGATGTGAACCCCCCAGGTCGCTAGGTGAGGATGTAAGGTATAAAAGAGATGCCAGCGATCTGGGTTATGCTTCTTCTTGAGTGGATAGAGAGAGAATAAAGTCTACTCTGATCCAGCTCACTGCCTCGCCTGCTCATTTCTCCCTCTACTATATATATGGTAAACACATAGAAAAGCTCATCTCTTCATTAACATTTTAAATTATACACTGAAAAAGTCAATTGTACAAATTCATCCGTCATGAATTTCCTCCTTTTATTTCAAGATGTAACGATATCCTGGTTAATGCGGATGTATGTTACACCGGAGGAGTTAAATAGATATAACAAAAACATACCAGATACGTGCACAAAATGTATGGAAAGTAAAGGAACCTTATTTCATTGTTTATGGGAATGTAGGAAAATTAGAATGTTTTGGGAAGAGGTGAGGGTAACAATTGAAAAAATAATTTCAGAACAACTCATATTGAATCCTAAATTGTTTTTGTTGGGTCTGTGTCCAGAAAAGCATAACTTTAATAAGAGTGAAAGAGCATTCATAGACCTCAGTTTGCTTAACGCCAAAAAACGTATTGCACTATTGTGGAAAAAGACTCAGACCAGATGTGACTCAGTGGTTAAGACAGATGTTATCAAACCTTCCACTAGAAAGAATAACATACATACTGAAATCAAAGGAAACTGTGTTTGAGAATATATGGAGACCTTTCATTGATTATGTAAAGAATTTAAACATAACTTTTGAAGAAGAAGGTGAATGATGTGTGTGGACCTTGTAAATTCCAAACTGGTGAATGTATAATATGTATACTTATGTAATGGATTGCCTAGACTAAACAGAGGAGCATTGTTGAAGACCTGTCTTTGTTAGTGGTTGTTGGTGTTCTTAGTACATTTTTTTTTTTTAATTACTGTAGTGTTAGTGTTTGATTGTTTGTGTTATGTTTGTAAAAAAAAAAAAAAAGGTTCAATAAAAAATATTGTGGAAAAAAAAAAAGATGTAATAATATCCAATTAGCATTGCTCCAATTTTTCCTCCTCTCCTATCCTAATGTCTGGTTGGAAAACATAACGAGGTTTACTTTGACTGCAAACCAACATTTATTCAAAGGTTTCACATGCTTATTTAACTAGCACACTAAATCTTACGTGGCCTACTATTGATTTATTATTCATTTAATACATTTATATACACTACTCACAAAAAGTTAGGAATATTTGGCTTTCAGGTGAAATTTATGGAAATGTAAAAAGTTCACGTTACAGTGATATTATATCATGACAGTAGGGCATTTAAGTAGAAGCATGCAATGGTAATTTCCTCATCTCAAACAATTTATTGAAACAAAAGTCAACAACAGTGGTGGGTATACCACAACAAAAAATATCAATGTCTCAATAACTTGTCATGTGCCCCTGAGCATCAATTACAGCTTGACAACGACGTCTCATGCTGTTCACAAATCGACTTATTGTCTGCTGAGGCATGGCGTTCCATTGTTCTTGAAGGGTGGCCCTCAGGTCATTGAGGTTGTGGGGTGCAGGGTTACGAGCCACTACTTGGCGACTCAGCTGATTCCATAGGTTTTCTATGGGATTCAGGTCTGGAGAAAGTGCAGGTCACTCAATATGAGGTACTCCAGCCTCCAGCAGCCATTCCCTAGTGATGCAACCTCGATGAGCTGGAGCATTGTCGTCCATGAAGATGAAATTATGCCTGTGTTGTTCATGCAGGGGCACAATGACTGGATTAATGATGTTATTTAGGTAGTATCGGCTCCTCACTGTGAAATTTACAAAGTGTAGGGCAGTTCTGTATTGACTAGACACACCTGCCCAGACTGTAACACCACCACCACCAAAGGCTCATCTGGTGACAACGGTGGCTGATGTATAGCGCTCACCTTGACATTTCCAACATCGTTGGCAGCCAACATTTCTGCTCAGCATGAATCGACTTTCATCAGAGAACACCACTGAGGCCCACTGGTCCCTTGTTCAGCGTAAATGCTCCCTGGCTCATGCAAGATGATGACATGTGCCTGGTGGTGTGGTCAGGTACCCTTGCAGGTCATCTAGCACGCAGACCATGCTGATGTAAACAGTTTTGAATGGTCTGACATGACACTTGGGTGCCTCTCACCTCCCTTAAATGTGTCCGGAGTTGAGTGGCATTCATCATTCGGTTCTGCAGGGCACTGCTCACAATGAAGCGGTCATCAGCGTGGGATGTGGCCAAAGGACGTCCACTTCTATGCCTTTCTGAGACTCTTCCAGTCTCTCTGTATCTCTGTTGCAACCTGCTGATGACACTCTGACACTAAGCTCAGCAGCCACTTCTCTCAGTGAACATCCTGTTTGAAGCCTCGCAATGGCGAGGTACTGTTGATCAATTGTTAGGTGTTGTCTTGGTCTCATGATGTCAAAATGTGAACAGCATGATGAACAGGACTGTTTAAATCCATCCATCCATCCATCTTCTACCACTTTTCCGGAGGTCTGGGTCGCAGAGGCAGCAGTTCAAGCAGAGAAGCCCAGACTTCCCTCTCCCCAGCCACCTGCTCCAGCTCTTCAGAGAGGATACCAAGGCGTTCCCAGACCAGCTGGGAGACATGGTCTCTCCACCGAGTCCTGAGTCTGCCCCGAGGTCTTCCTCCCAATGGGACGTGCTCGAAACACTTCAAGTGTGAGGCGTCCAGGAGGCATCCTAATCAGATGCCCATACCACCTCAACTGACTCCTTTCAATGTGGAGGAGCAGCGGTTCTACTCTGAGCCTCTCCCGGATGACTGAGCTCCTCACCCCATCTCTGAGGGTGAGTCCAGCAATCCTACGGAGAAAGCTCATTTCAGCCACTTGTATCTGCAATCTTGTTCTTTCGGTCATTACCCAAAGCTTGTGACCATAGGTGAGGGTAGGAACATAGATTGACTGGTAAATCGACAGCTTTGCCTTAGAACTAAGCTCCCTCTTCACCACAACAGACCGGTACAACGTCTGCATCACTGACAGACTGATCAGAGCAGCATCTGCAATCTCTCGCTCCATTTTCCTCTCACTCATGAACAAGACCCCAAGATACTTAAACTCCTCCACTTGGGGCAGGAGCCTGTCCCCAACCCAGAGAGAACAATCCACCTTTTTCCGGCTGAGGACCATGGACTCCGACTTGGAGGTGCTGATTCTCATCCCAGCTGCTTCACACTCAGCGGCAAACCATCCCAGCAAGAGCTGTAGGTCATTGCTGGATGAAGCCAACAGGACAACATCAACAGTTCCATCAATATGGACTTCCTCCCCTTTTTTGCACTGCTGCTACTTTTCCTCCGGCTCTTTGTCTCTGAAGTAAACGCGATCGGCATCATGGCGGGCAGAATACATTCCTCCAGGGGCATGTTGCTGCATTTAAACACGGTTGATGCAGCGGCTGTGATTGAGCCTAAGCCGCAACTGCCGGACTTTATTTTGAGAGACGGACACAGCGGTGAAAAGAGAGATGGGAGAGACGGGAGAAGGAAACGCGGAAAGCGTGGAGGCGTGAAATTGCGCCTGAGAAGACGTCAGTTTGGTAACATTCCTCTTCCTTCTATGATTTTTGGGAACGTACAATCTCTGAGAAACAAGGTGGATGAAATTCAAGGGAATGTACGCTACCAGAAGGACTTTAAGAACTGCTGTGTCATGGCTTTCACCGAGTCTTGGCTTAATGCGCATGACCGAGACACAGACCTGTGGATTGACGGCTTTGGAGCCCCACTTCGCTCGGATCGGCAGGAAGAGGTAACGAGGAAACGTCAGGGGGGGCAGCGTATGTTTATACATTAATAAGCAGTACTGCACATCTGTCACGGTCAGAGAGTGCATCTGTACACCCGATGTGGAGCTGCTGTCTGTGTCACTACGCCCCTTTTATTTGCCTCACGAGTTCCCCCAGCTTTTTATCACAACTGTGTACATTCACCCGAGGGCAGACGCTGACTCCGCCTCCAGCACCGTCTTTGATGTAATCCAGCGGCTGCAATCAATTTCTCCAGAGGCGCCAAACTTCATTCTTGGGGATTTTAACCATGTTTCTTTAAAGAAGGCACTTAAAAACTTTTATCAGTATGTCTCCTGCCCAACCAGGCGAAAAAAGACATTGGACCTGTGCTATGGATCTATAGAGAGGGCCTATAAATCACTCCCCCTTCCTCCTGTAGGATCCTCAGATCACAACTGTGTACATTTGCTGCCCACATATAAAACTGCTCTCAGAAGAGGCAAGGTGGAGACGAGAGACATTGATGTGTGGACAGAGGATTCAGTGCACAGCCTCCAAGAATGCTTTAAAAACTGTACAGACTGGGAGATGTTCACACTGTCCTGCAGGGATGATTTGGACTCTTTGGTGGACGTCACATGCTCATACATGGCTTTCTGTAAAAATAAGATCGTTCCACGTAAACGTGTCAAAATATATCCCAACAACAAGCCATGGGTTACAAAATCAGTTAAATCCCGCTTACAGAGGAAAGCACTTGCCTTTAAACAGGGGTCTGTTTCTGAGCTACAGATTGCCACAAAAGAGCTGAAGTCCGAAATTTTAAGAGCAAAACAGAATTATAAATCAGAATTGGAAAGCAAGATGGCAACAAAGAAACTTGGTTCAGCCTGGGCCAGTATGAAAACTATTGCAGGCCTTCAGAGCACAGAGCGCAGTAATCATGTGTTTTTAGATGGTTTTAATTCAGACACAGAGCTGGCTAATGCTCTTAATTGTTTTTATGGTCGTTTTGACTCCTTTGATTTTAGCACAGAAACCCAAGATTTGAAACAGAAACTCCAAGACAATCAGCACTTTAATATTGAGGTGCAGGATGTTAAAAGGGAGTTCTGCGCTGTAAAAGTGAACAAAAGTCAGGGCCCTGATAATATATGTGGGCGCTTGGTAAAGTCCTGTGCACATGAACTGAGTCCTATATTTCATTACATTTTCAATAAGTCCTTACAGACACAACATGTGCCTAAGATCTGGAAAGAAGCCGTGGTTGTTCCCGTTCCAAAATCCAGCTGTCCTAAAACGGTAAACGACTTTAGACCAGTTGCTTTGACTCCAATTTTAATGAAAATTTTTGAAAAACTGGTCAGATATGAGGTCCTAAAGCAGACCGAGCATGCAATGGATCCTCTGCAGTTTGCCTATAGGCCTCACAGAGGAGTGGAGGATGCCACTGTCACCCTGTTTAACATGCTTTTTAAACATCTGGATTTTAATGGGACACACGCCAGGCTTTTATTTGTGGACTTTTCCTCCGCCTTTAATACGATCCAACCTCATATCTTTTTTTTTCCACAATATTTTTACTGAACCTTTTTTTAACAAACACGACACCAACAATCAAACCCTAACACCAAAGCAAACCAAAAACAAATGTTCTAAAAACACCAACAACCATTAACAAAACAAGTCAAACAATGCTCCTCTGCCCAGCCTAGGCAATCCACTGCACAAGTATACATATTATACATTCACCAATTTGGAATTTACAAGGTCCACACATATCATTCACCTTCTTCTTCAGAAGTTATGTTTACTTTCTTTACATAATCAATGAAAGGTCTCCATATATTCTCAAACACATTTTCCTTTGATTTCAATATGTATGTTATTCTTTCTAGTGGAAGGTTTGTTAACATCTGTCTTAACCACTGAGTCACATCTGGTCTATGAGTCTTTTTCCACAGTAGTGCAATACATTTTTTGGCGTTAAGCAAACTGAGGTCTATGAATGTTCTTTCACTCTTATTAAAGTTATGCTTTTCTGGATACAGACCCAACAAAAACAATTTAGGATTCAATATGAGTTGTTTTGAAATTATTTTTTCAATTGTTACCCTCACCTCTTCCCAAAACATTCTAATTTTTCTATATTCCCATAAACAATGAAATAGAGTTCCTTTACTTTCCATACATTTTGTGCATATATCTAGTATGTTTTTGTTATATCTATTTAACTCCACCGGTGTAACATACATCCGCATTAACCATTTAAAATGTATCAATTTAAGACGTACATTTATTGATTTGGTTTGAGCTTCTGTGCAAGCCAATTCCCATTGTTCCTCTGAAATTTCAATTTGCAGCAACCTCATATCTTAGTTGAAAGGCTCCTGCAACAATTTGATTTGAGCAATAATCTGGTGGGTTGGATTCTGGATTTCTTAACCAACAGGACGCAGAGAGTAAGGGTCAATGGTACATTGTCTGACCTAAAGTGCTCTTCTACTGGCTCTCCTCAGGGGTGTGTGTTGTCACCACTACTCCTCATCCTGTACACAAACATGTGTCGGAGCAGACATGACAACAGACACATTATAAAGTATGCTGATGACTCGGTTATTGTCAGTCTCCTCCAGGATGGTGAGAGGGGCCACGGCCCAGTAGTTGATGATTTTGTTCACTGGTGTGAGGATTCCTACCTGCAGCTGAATACGACAAAAACTAAAGACATGATTATTGACTTTAGGAGGAAAACTCCCAGGCACAAAGTCACCGTACTAAAAGGCCAGACCACCGAATGTGTACAATCCTACAAATATCTTGGGACGATTATTGATAGTAATTTAAACTTTGAAGAGAACTGTGAAAGGGTGTGCAAAAAGGGTCAGCAACATTTGCATTGCTTGAGAAAACTTGCACGCTTCCAAATTGATTGAACCATAATGACAATGTTTTATCGGGCTTTTATTGAATCCGTTTTATCCTTTTCTTTAGTGTCATGGTTTGGTCAGATGAAACAGAAACAGAGGAAATCCTTGGATCAGGTAGTTAGATGGTCCAGTCGTTTGCTTGGCGAGTCACAGCTGAGCCTGACATCCCTGTACACCAGACAAGTACAGAGGATGGCTACCTCCATTTTAAATGATGACTCCCACCCTTTGCACTGCAACTTTCAGCTTCTTCCCTCAAGACGGAGGTTTGCCGTCCCAAAAAGTAAAACCCAGCGCTACAAAAACAGCTTTGTTCCTGCTGCTGTCAAAGAGTTGAACAAGCTGTAACAATATATTGCACATAATTTAGGTACCTATTTATTAACGCCATTTTATATTTACTTATTTTTGTAGGATGTTACTTGAGTTCTAAATATTTTATTGGGTTTTAGACATTTGAGTTTTTAACCTCTTTGACTAGTTTTTAACTTTTAATATGACCCTCCTCTCTTACCTCTGGTTTTTCTCCCATCTCTTTGTCCTTTTATACCCTGATTGATGGAGCCTTGAGTATTTTTATCATGTTTATAGTCAGCTTCATGTGTGCCTGTGTTTGTGTCTATGTTGAATGTAATTTGTGGCTTGTAAATATGGATGTCACCAGACTGCAAAAAACAAATCTACCTACGGGTACAAATAAAGTAACCTGAACCTGAACCTGAACATCATCTGCAAACAACAGAGATGAGATCCTGTGGTCACCAAACATGACACCCTCCATTCCCTGGCTGCACCTAGAAATCCTGTCCATAAAAATTATGAACAGGATCGGTGACAAAGGGCAGCCCTGGCGGAGTCCAACTCTCACCGGGAAAGACTCCGACCGAGTGTTGGCAATACAAACCAAACTCTCACAACGGTCATACAGAGACCGAATAGCTCGTAACAACAAGCCCGATACCCCATACTCCTGAAGCACCCCCCACAAAAAACCACAAGGGACGCAGACTGTTTAAATACCAATTTTAAATGAACCAGAACATTTACTGGTCGATTCATGGATCAAACACCTGTTGTGAATTTTGCCGTTAAGCACCTTGTTAGAGAACAGCAAGTTATGCAAAAAAAGTACTGAAACATTGAACAGTTGGACATGTGCTTTGAAAAGGTTAGAGAAAGTCCAATTAAGTTCATCCATAAAGGTTATAGTGCATTTTAGATGCATGCTGAAATTTCACCCGAAAGCTGAATATCCCTAACTTTTTGTGAGTAGTGTACATTCAGAAACACCGATGACTTGGTTAAGACCGTTGAAATGGACGCTGTTATCCCTTTGTTCTTCACAAGTCCTTATTATACAGTGTTCTGCGGGCAAAAGCCTGTTTTATCGTTTGACTCACGTGTTTAGTTTTACCATCTGATGATTTTAGTGCCTCTAATTTGTAAATGCTCTCTGTAGTCTTTCACATGCATACTTCCAGCAGAGGTCACCATGTTGGAACATGCTGAGACCAGGCCGGCTGGGGCACGCTCTGTCTGGACTTCGGATGTGCAGACCGCAAATAGTCACCAGAATGACAAAGACACTGACAAAGTGTATTTTGCAGCACCTCAATATAAATGCTAAGAGTTTTATATGAAACGATAGACTTTATCTTGCCATCCTATATGTATATAAATAGTCATATTGCATGGCCCTAGCTGGAATACATTTTTGTGTCTACCATTAAATACCGACTTTCTGAAACAACCTCCTGGCTCTTAACCCACCTGAGTGCTTTCATCATGGAAGCCCTCCAAAAAGCTTTCGAGCAGTTCATCAGCATTGTCAATGCGCTCAGCATACTCTCCCACGATCCAGATCATGGCAGCACGCGCCTCCGGCTCATCCAGGGAGTCCAGGTTTTCACACAAAGTGGCGATTACACTCTCATACCTGGAAAAAGTGACGCAGAATAGCAGCATTCAGGTAGTGAAATTTTATTTGTGGAAAAAAAAAATGTAATCAATTTTAACAGACTAATCAATATTGTATGCTTTCATCCTAGACAAATAATTAAAAAGAAGGTAAATGGATCAAAGAAAAAAAAAAAACCACATGGTCAGGCTTTTCAAACAAGCCACGAAATGAATGCCTGCTTTCACCATCCAGCAGACAGAACAGCATTTGCATTACTCAGTGTGGAGTGTTCTGGCAGCCTGACAAATGTGAATCTATTATTTACTCTCATTTTACGTCTGGTTTGGTTATTTGGTTTTTCATGAGCACAATGCCAACACATATTTTCTGTAGTTGTTGATGAATTTCTGATCAGCCCAACAAGCCTGGTAATGACCTATTCAATTTGCATAATGCTTTCATTACAAGAAAGATTAATTAATAAAAAAAAAAAACTAGGAGTTTATCTGGGCAGTGACTCATGTTGCTCTCGGCATGATTCATACTGCACTAGAAGCTTTGCAAAAAGCTGCTCCCTTGGAGACTCACGACTCCAGGACGATGGTCTGCTGCGGTGTGGGAGAGTTGAACCCACCCCACAGGATCCCCAGCAGAAGTCACGCTCCAGCCGAATCAGTCCAACTTCTGAGTGAGGTGCAATTGATGGAGGTTGTAAAGATCTGTCATTTTTTAACTGTTTTTACACTTCAAAAATTATTATTTTACCTAATTTTAGAGGAATAAACTCTGGTTCTTTAATCTGAACAATGGAAATAATTTTAGAAAATGTTCTCACTTTTTTAAAGGTGTGAAGCTTAAAGATCATCTAGTTCTATTACAGCAAAATCACTACAACACACACACCCGCACACACACACCTCTTTCGGTTGCTCCCTATTCCGGAGTCACCACACTGAATGCCCTTCCCATTAACTCGGGCTTAGGACCAGCACTAGGAGTACACTGGCTTTGTGCTTCCCCCAGTGGCTGGGTAACCATCTTTTCTTTCTCCATTCCATTTATGCCGAGTAGCAAGCTAATAGGTGGAAAGTACCATTTTTAATTTTTTTCCCCACCAATTTTTGTGGTCTTTGGTATGACTCGGCTGGAGTTTGTACCGACAGCCTCCTGGCTGTTGGGTGCATGCTTTACCACAAGGCCACGACAGATTAAAGCACTGAACAACAACTCATTCTGAAAGACTGAATATAGAAATAAATCCTGCAAGCCATCTTGTTATTATTTAAACAAGAAACCTACTTGTTGGGGTACTTGCGGAAAATGTCCTTGATGACCACAATGGCCTCCTGCACCACATAATTGACCTTGGTCTGGATGAGGTCCAGCAGGGTACTGACACAACGCTCAGCTGATTGCTAATGGATAGAAGGAAAATAATTATGACTGCCATGCAGACATGCAAATTGCAGAGTTAAGTGACTTTAACCCTCTAAAAAATATGCAATTCAAATTAGGCTATTAAAGCCAGTACGGTTGGCTTACTCTGGAGTGATAAAACAATCACTGTACTACACTCCCTACGTTTGCATCGCTCTCTGGAGGTTCTTTCCTGACATTTGCAATTATGCAAAAATATGCTGGGTATCATCCAGCATGTAAGAACTGTGACCTTGTAACTTGAAGCTCATCCTGCAAAGATGTACGAGTAGTATGAAGCCAAATCTTGAAAGAAAGGTGGATGACTGTTTTGGCGTTTGGTGCACAACTCCTGGACGTAGCAGAGCCCAGTTCGGTAGGTTTCGACACAGCAGTTTACCTTCAGATGCCTCAGAATACTACAATTCAAAACTCTGAATTCTGAAAAATAAGTGAGCTGTCACTTGGCTAAGCACATCAACTGACTTGCCTTGAGCATGGACCACTGTGTGCTCTCTGAACTCTAAACCATAGTGAAATACCCAGTTCTTATCAGCTGTGAAGATTATGGCATGAAGTTTGGGTCAGTTCAAAATGAAATTGATCCTTTTCTCAAAGCAAGACAGAATCTGCAGTCTAATTGTATCCTTCCATACGTCACAAAAGGGCTTCCACGGAAGAGTATAGCAGCCTATTTTAAGTACAGTTTTTGCTTTATCCATCAGCACAGTCACTGAACCTTGAAATTACAACATATAATGCTGTGAAAAAGTATTTGCCCCCTTCCTGATTCCTCATATTTTTGCATACAGTGGGGCAAAAAAGTATTTAGTCAGCCACCAATTGTGCAAGTTCTCCCACTTAAAAGATGAGAGAGGTCTCCAATTTTCATCATAGGTATACCTCAACTATGAGAGACAAAATGAGAAAAAAAAAATCCAGAAAATCACATTGAAGGATTTTTAATGAATTAATTGGTAAATCCATCAGTAAAATAAGTATTTGGTCACCGACAAACAAGCAAGATTTCTGGCTCTCACAGGCCTGTAACTTCTTTAAGAGGCTCCTCTGTCCTCCACTCGTTACCTGTATTAATGGCACCTGTTTGAACTTGTTATCAGTATAAAAGACACCTGTCCACAACTTCAAACAGTCAGACTCCAAACTCCACTATGGCCAAGACCAAAGAGCTGTCAAAGGACACCAGAAACAAAATTGTAGACCTGCACCAGGCTGGGAAGACTGAATCTGCAATAGGTAAGCAGCTTGGTGTGAAAAAAATCAACTGTGGGAGCAATTATCAGAAAATGGAAGACATACAAGACCACTGATAATCTCCCTCCATCTGGGGCTCCATGCAAGATCTCACCCTGTGGGGTCAAAATTATCACAAGAACGGTGAGCAAAAATCCCAGAACCACATGGTGGGACCTAGTGAATGACCTGCAGAGAGCTGGGACCAAAGTAACAAAGGCTACATCAGTAACACACTACGCCGCCAGAGACTCAAATCCTGCAGTGCCAGACGTGTTCCCCTGCTTAAGCCAGTACATGTCCAGGCCCGTCTGAAGTTTGCTAGAGAGCATTTGGATGATCCAGAAGAGGATTGGGAGAATGTCATATGGTCAGATGAAACCAAAATAGAACTTTTTGGTAAAAACTCAACTTGTTGTGTTTGGAGGAGAAAGAACACCATACCTACTGTGAAGCATGGGGGTGGAAACATCATACTTTGGGGCTGTTTTTCTGCAAAGGGGCCAGGACGACTGATCCATGTAAAGGAAAGAATGAATGGGGCCATGTATCGTGAGATCTTGAGTGAAAACCTCCTTCAACCAGCAAGGGCATTGAAGATGAAATGTGGCTGGGTCTTTCAGCATGACAATGATCCCAAACCGGGCAACGAAAGAGGGGCTTCGTAAGAAGCATTTCAAGGTCCTGGAGTGGCCTAGCCAGTCTCCAGATCTCAACCCCATAGAAAATCTTTGGAGGGAGTTGAAAGTCTGTGTTGCCCAGCGACAGCCCCAAAACATCACTGCTTAAAGGAGATCTGCATGGAGGAATGGGACAAAATACCAGCAACAGTGTGTGAAAACCTTGTGAAAACTTACAGAAAATGTTTGACCTCTGTCATTGCCAACAAAGGGTATATAACAAAGTACTGAGATGAACTTTTGTTATTGACCAAATACTTATTTTACCGAGGAATTTACAAATTAATTCATTAAAAATCCTTCAATGTGATTTTCTGGATTTTTTTTTTCTTATTTTGTCTCTCATAGCTGAGGTATACCTATGATGAAAATTGGAGACCTCTCTCATCTTTTAAGTGGGAGAACTTGCACAATTGGTGGCTGACTAAATACTTTTTTACCCCACTGTATTCGTCACACTTAAATGTTTCAGATCAAACAAATTTTAATATTAGACAAAGATAATCTGAGTAAATACAAAATGCCCCTTAAACCTATTAACTATCCTGATGCAAGATCCAACTTGTGTAAGAAACTGTGCCTTACTGGTTGGTGGCCTTTAATCTTCAAATATCTATTCCACCGGTGGGGGGGTGGTCGATGACAGCATTGCATCATCCCCACTTACCTCTACTTTGATGGCACAGCGGCCAATGGCTCTGACTGCTTTACGCACAAAGTCCACATCAACTTCAGTGGCATACTCCTTCAATTCTGCCAGGACCTGAAGCAACGCATTCATGTCAAAACAGTCATGAATGTTAGCCTTGTTTTGAGACAAAATCTTTGCATAAAGTGGTACTGCAGAAGTAGATGCGTTACCTGGGCAATGTTGGCTTGAGATGCCAAACGAATCATGATGTCCAGCTTCTCCAGTTTGACATAAATTGGGTCATTGTACTTTACAAAGAAAACCTTCATTTCATGTTTCAGGATCTCTGGGCTAGAAGGTATACAGAATATATTTTGTTTTTAAAAAGGTCCACAGGCCTGTACTATGAAGCAAGATTTGGGCTTAGTGGGATAACTTCGGAGTTAACCCTGGGTTTTCTGTACTATGAAGTTGGTTCACTTATTATTGGTGTAGATCACCATGGTAACTTGTGCTGTAAAGCTAACCTGGTTGGGAGCAGGTTAAGATCCAGATAAGAGTTCTGGGTGTATCAGCACCACTCTCCATCCATCCATCCATCCATCTTCTACCGCTTTTCCGGAGGTCCGGGTCGCGGAGGCAGCAGTTTAAGCAGAGAAGCCCAGACTTCCCTCTCCCCAGCCACCTGCTCCAGCTCTTCAGAGAGGATACCAAGGCATTCCCAGACCAGCTGAGAGACATAGTCTCTCCACCGAATCCTGGGTCTGCCCTGGGGTCTCCTCCCAGTGGAATGTGCCCGAAACACTTCAAGTGGAAGGCGTCCAGGAGGCATCCTAATCAGATGCCCATACCACCTCAACTGACTCCTTTCAATGTGGAGAAGCAGCGGTTCTACTCTTGAGCTTCTCCCGGATGACTGAGCTCCTCACCCTCTCTCTCAGGGTGAGTCCAGCAATCCTACGGAGAAAGCTCATTTCAGCCGCTTGTATCCGCGATCTTGTTCTTTCGGTCATTACCCAAAGCTCGTGACCATAGGTGAGAGTAGGAACGTAGATTGACTGGTAAATTGACAGCTTTGCCTTAGAACTAAGCTCCCTCTTCACCACAACAGACCGGTACAACGTCCGCATCACTGCAGATGCTGCTCTGATCCGTCTGTCAATCTCTCGCTCCATTTTCCCCTCACTCGTGAACAAGACCCCAAGATACTTAAAATCCTCCACTTGGGGCAGGAGCCTGTCCCCAACCCAGAGAGGACAATCCACCTTTTTCCGGCTGAGGACCATGGACTCAGACTTGGAGGTGCTGATTCTCATCCCAGCCGCTTCACACTCAGCGGCAAACCGTCCCAGCAAGAGCTGTAGGTCATTGCTGGATGACGCCAACTCTCCAGCCAATTAAATCCTTTGGAAAATTACATCCAGCTCCCCTGGAGTTTTAGGAGACACCCCCTCCCCTCCGTTAACAGGAGACAAGACGTTATTTATTAAGATAAGCTCCTGCGCTGGGGTCAGATCCTGCTGGGGGTTCTCTTGGGTTTTTTTTAGTTCGTTTTTTCTTGGTGCAGCCAATATAAAATACATTTTACTGTGCATTTCTCTCCGCACAGACTGTATACAATATAATAAGCTACCCCCACTTCAAAATTCAAGATTCATTTATTTATGTTAAAATAACATGTAAAAAAATCATTTTTCACACATTTACTAGTCAGTGGTTCAGTGGAGGATGAAAGACAATAAAATAATCTAAAAATAAGTGCAGTAATAAACTAAAATTACACTAGAGTAGAACAAAAAGTTTAACTTAAAAAAAATAGGCTATAGCCATATTTTTGGAGGAACATAAGCAGTGAGGGGAGGGGGTGCGGGGAAGCCGACAAAAGAAAGCAGACTTGTCCTTGATCTGATTATTCTTCGTTTTCCCTGATTACCCCTTTATAGAAAAAGGAAATATTTGGAAGACTTACTTTTCTGAATTATATTAGTTATAATTAGGTAGCCTATAATTTGTAGGTCATCATTTGCTGCTGTGGGTACAAAAGATATACGTATTGTTAACTGTATAGCCACTTATTAATTGAAATTGGAGAAAATTTATAAAATTATTAAGCAGCCTGGGAGATCAATATCCATCAGAGTAATGGATCGTATTATCAAGGAGTTAGGTAACATTAAAAACAATCAATTGACGCATTCACAAATTTATTTTTTTTTTGCCTCGCTTCTTTCCAACTTTGACTGCTGCAGAAATGTCCTTTTTTCCCGTATTACATGCCTTTACTCATCATATTTATTTAATCTGACACTTTTTTCTTCATTGGTGACATACTCCACTCTTCCCTGTTCATTCTCCCTATTGGTCATCTGCTGAGATCACTGCCTCTTTTATGCGAGCGCACATGCAGCCAGATAGGTTCACCCAGGGTCTATTTACCAAGTTGATAACCGCGCTCATAGTACAGATAATCCTGGCCCAGAATGTCTGGGTTAGTGAAGCCAGGTAACTCAAAGATACCCTGGGTATATTGAGCCTGCTTCATAGTACAGGCCTCAGCTGAATTATGGTAAACTAAAAGGCAATGTTTATAAATGGCTTACCGTCTCTGGACAATGAGGTTGATGTTTCTAAGTGCCACATATTGCAGCTCGGGCTCGGCAGAGAGGAGAGTGACCAGCGGAGGGGCAAGCTTCTTCAGCAGGGTGCCGTAATAGTCCAAGTCTTTGGGAAGCATCTCCATGAACTTCATTAAAACTTTAACAGCTGACAACACCACAGCTGAGTTGGCATGCGAGAGACGTGGGGTCACACGTTCACAGATGCTAGCAGATGTCAAGGACATTGCGAGACAAGGAGGAGAAAATTAAATAGTGCTGATGAGGAACCTTGGGCCAAATGACAAGCAGGGTGAGGAAATGTTCTTGTGTTAGGGCTCCTTGTTACCTTTGGGACTCGCGATCATCACGAGGTGTGTAGTTGGCAAGACAGTCAAGGATGAATATCTGTCCCCACTCTGTGCATTCATTCAGAGCTGTCAGCAACTTGTTAATAGTCTGAGGGTTCAGGTCTAGGAGATTGCTGTTGGGGTGAGACTCTGCTATCTCAGAGAGTGCTGCCACAGCATTTGCGACGACCTAAAGATAAAGACAAGGGTACAGATAAATGCCAACAGCCATGCTAAGATATGAAACAGAAGCATGCTAAACAGTTGATTACCGGGAGAGGGCTTATCAGTGAAAACCAGAGTTTTGACATGAGGTCAACCGAGTCACCAAACTGGAGGCTGCCTAAAAGAGTCTTACCATTGGGTTGGAGTCAGAGATGAGATCTTTAAGAGTGTCCAGGAAGCCTTGGTCCTCCACTAACTGGGCATTGATATCATGTAGCTTTGCTACACACACAGCAGCAGTCTTCCTCACATATGGGTCTTCATCCTTCAGACATTTTCTCAGTGGCTCACAGAGATACTCCGTGATCTTGTCTACACGAATGCAGCCCATCGTCCGAACAGCAAGAGCACGTATGAGAGGATTAGGGTCTTCACAGTCCTACAGGGATGATTGAATGAGGTTTTGTCACATATTGTATTTCATTTAAACTCATACCACTAGATCCTTTATTGCAGAAATGTGGATGATTAATCAACACAATCAGGTTTATTCATTATGTCACAGAATCCCTTTAGGGCATTTTCACACCAGGAATTCTGCACCAAGGTTCATGTTTTTGTTGTATTGTATTTATGTGGTATAGTTATGTTTGGTTTCACATTGCCCCTTATACAAGCACAACACACAGCTTTACATGAAACAATTAAGTCCTGTTGGCAGGATGACGTTCCTGTAGTTACCGCCATAGTTAGAAAATATGCTAATCACCTTCTGCAGCACCAGGCACAGGTCAGTAACCACATTTAAAGTTGAAGCTGGGGAAGACTCCACCACCTGCGGCACGTGGCTCAGGAGGTAGAGCGGGTCGTCCAGTAACTAGAGGGTTGGCAGTTCGGCTCCGGCTCTCCCCAAACATTTTGCCGTTATGTCACTGGGCAAGACACTTGACCCACCTTGCCTCCAGTGTCCATGACACCAAGTAAGAATGTGTATAAATGTTCAGTAGTGGTCAGAGAGGCTGTTGGCGCGGATTGGCAGCCATGTTACTGTCAGTCCACCCCAGGGCAGCTGTGGCTACTAGGGATGGGCATAATTTACCAATTAACCGATAATTGATCATTAAGAATTTCACCGAGGAAGTTCATTTTCGTCGACAAACCGTTTTTTTTTTAAACAATCCGAGGTTATTAGGCCTAGTGCACGGCCGTCCTCAAACAATGCAATGGCAAAATTTGGGCACCAGGGGGCAACATTACACCATCGCCGTACCCTGGCGTGCCTCAGTTGATACATGCGCGCTTCCGTAGGGCAATCGCCAAATCATGAAGCGGTTACGGCGAAGTGCTGCGTGGGACCATTTCAATTTAAAAAATGACCAGGTGTACTGCAATCACTGCAATGCAGCATACAAATATACCTCATCGACAGGGTCCATGGAACACCCTTATTACGCGAAGAAACCGCCAACAGTGGTTGCGCGCCGAGTAATGGCGGTCGGTGAAGATTCTTTTTTTTTTTTTTTCCAGAAACTTTATTGAGAAGGTCATGAAGATTCGGTAGAAGACACACACACACGTGTAAGTGTACATACATATGTAGATGTAAATAAAGTGTACATAAATATGTTTTTAGAACTCTTATTCTTATAACAAGATACGTAACTCGAGATGAAAATGATTTACTGCACAGGTTAATGAGAGCTTTACTACTCCTCAGGTGCTAGAGGCGCAGGATCGTCGAGGGAAGCAGCAGGAGGCGGCGTAGTGGCTCGACGGGAAGACTATTTCGCACAAAATGGCACAAGAGAACAGCAAAAAGTTCCGCGCGGCTAGACTAAGTAACACGAGCGATAGAGCAATGAATGCGGTCTTCGTTTGTTGGGTGGCCGCTCGGCAGGGACAGAAGCTGGATAAAACGTCTCGGCCAATCAGCTTGCGGGGTGAAACGTCTCGGCCAATCAGCTTGCGAGATTCCCGAGCCGAGCCAACCCGAGAACAGCGAACAGAGAGAGAGGGATTTGAGAGAGAGAGGTGGATTTGAGTTGTGCGGCTAATGTAGTCTACCTGCCTTGTTACATACCTAAAAATGTTAATGATTAACCGATTATTAATCATTAATTCTCCCGACGATCGGTGAAGAAAATTTCACCGAATGCCCATCCCTAGTGGCTACAGTAGTAGTTTACCACTATCATTGTCTGTGAAGTGAATGAATAATGTATCCATTGTAAAGTGTCTGAGTGTCTATGAAAAGCGCTATATAATCCCAATGCATTATTATTATTACCCAATATGTGAACTAGTTGGGCGAGTGCTAAAATGCTATCCAGATTACGAAAAGGACATTTCTCCTTTTTATTGGCTATGGCAATCTTCTCTCAAGCTTTCATATCCTCTCTCCCATTATCTAAGAAAATAGCTGGCATGTTTTGGCAATCATACTCCTCCAAGTGCTGACACAGCTAATTTTGCCTCTTTCTGGCCTCTGTAACATCCTGTGTGGTAAGAAAGCCCAGATCTTTCTTAAAATTGCTTAGACATACAAAAAAAAGCCCATCCATGCTTCAGATTGATCCAGACAGAGACCATCTCTTTTTCCCAGACTAAATTCAGCTTTTTAGTCCAAATTGAGGTCCATGGGAGATTTCACCCCAGTAATTTTGGATCTGGAGCAAACTGAAAAGTCTGAAAGTGGAGACTAAAGGGGTTAGGTGTTAAAGCACCCTCAGAGCATTAACACACAGACCAACACTCAAAGTATGGATTCCTTTAAAGACATAATTAACTTTCTTCACAATCATGACAGAATGGGTTTTACCTTCACAAAGGTGTTAACAGCCATGATAGCCATGTCTGGTTGACTCTTGGCGTAGTTCATCAGGTAGAGGTAGACGAGCTTTTTCAGTTCTAAGTTGTCTGTCTGCATGCAGTTCACAACATCTGGGAACAAAGCACTGAAGGAAAGATAAGCCGTTATGCGATTACTGACTCAAAATGGAAGGTGCTGCACAAAAATCTATTGCTCGCATGCTCACCTGACATCCTTCCCCACTGTCATAGATGCAATGACCTTTTTCACAGCCTCCTTCTTCTTCTCTTTCTTATCACTATTTAGCTCTGCTTTGAGCTCGAAGATCTCCCCTGTACACACAAATGAAAAAAGCAATCAGCCATCATGTCATGTAGCATTCACATACAGGTAAGAAAAAATGGTGCTGCATCACAATACCCAAATCAAAATGTGGCAACTGAAAAATGGATACAGTGGGTGGGTTATTCTGGAGTCTTTTTGTATCAACAGATTTAGGGCTTTAGAGGAACTTCCGTTTTTTTTTTCTCTTTGTCAAATAGGACAATAAAAGTCAGTACAAATAAACTCTACATCAACAGTTTTAACCTAAATGTAACTACTACCTCCTTGCTCCTTTCTTGAGTTTAGAAAACAACAATTTCAGGCTTCATGTTTCAACTGGACACTTTATTACATCAATACAGTAGCTTGTTAATAATTATATGTGAAGCAACTTTTGTAGATGTTGATTTATTTCTTTGGATATAAACAAGGGGAAGTTTTATGTCAATTAGTATAAACCTTAGAATGTCCATTTAAAAAAAAAAAAAAAATATCATGAACAATTTGAAGAAACAATTTGCCACACATGTATGATATACAGGTAAGAAAATGGTGCTGCATCACAATACCTAAATCAAAAACTGACAAGTGGAAATGGATACATTGGGTTAAAAAATTTTAAAAAAAAAGGATTACAAGACTACATCTACTGCACTCCAAGAGTCAGTATCATGCAATCGTGGGAATATTTGCTAAAGGGTAGTTCATTTTTTGTATACTTTATTAATCCCAGAGGGAAATTCAGGGCATCCACCTGGATGAGACAGCCACAGTTCAGTGCCAATCCCTTCACCATTCACACCTAGGGCCACTTTAGAGTCTCCAATTAACCTAACTTCCATGTCTTTTGGCCTGTGGGAGGAAACTGGAGTACCTGGAGTAAGCCCACACAGACACAGGGAGAACATTCAAACTCCACACAGAAGGGTCACCGATGGTCAGGGATGGGATCGAACCCTTGATGGTCAGGGGTGGAATCGATCCTGTGACCTTCTTGCTGTGGTGCCAGTGCTAACCACTGCTCCACCGAGCTGTCCCTTCAGTCTTCAGTTCAAGTTACAGTCAAGTATGGTTAGAAATGTAAACTGTAGACAAATTGTTAGTTTTAGATTTAAATTTTAATCTGCCCACTTAGCATTTCCCAGGCACCGTAAACCATGAATTACTCAGCACCTTCTTCAAGACTGTACACAAAAGCTTTGGACAGCTTCACAGAAACTTGGCCTTAAGTCTGAAAAATACAAACATGAAGAGTCTGTGCACTCCAACTCATAAGCATCAGTTTACATTCTCTAAGTCCCGCATGTGGGAACATACAGCAATACTGGGCTTTGCCTTCGCAGCACTGTGTAGCAACATTAAAAATACAAAATGAGGAACAGCAGCCCAGTACAATCCCTGACAGCTAATTCTGAATGCGTGTAATTTTACCAGAGATGTTCTTTACAACAATGTAAACACAAAAATGAAAGATGACATATTTGGATTTTTTTAAAATAAATTTCATAGAAAAATGCATTATTTATTGAGGGTCTATAAAACTGTATGCAGTAAGCATTTCTGACACAGAGTGATACCCAATGTATAATTAATGAACTGATAGGGATATAAATAATCTCTCTGGGATGAAAATTAAGAACCATTCAGGGTGCTGTGCCTTAAGCACTTGCTTTAGCAATAATTAAGGACTTAAGATAATCATAGCTCCTATTGTGTTTATATCTTGTGCATTAAGTAAATATAAATGATCAGACCTTTTTTAGTCGTGGTGAAGTACTTGGAGTCTGTCATCTTGGAGCCAAACTGTCGATTCTCCTAGAAAGTATGGAGAGGATGAGAACGAAATGATTGTGTAATCTTTTCCTAAATGGAAAACCTGTAGTATCATGAGAAAAACAGGAAATACTAGAAATGCAAGCACAGGGAAATAAAAGGAATTCCTGTCTCCTCCAGGACAAATGAAAGCGATAGAAAAATTAAACAATGAATTTAGCAAGGAACAGACTTATGTCCTATATTAAAAGGATGTTCTCAGTCAGCATCTATGAGGCCAGGAATATAGCATGGCATACTTTTAAAATGAAAAGATGTAAACAGTTTCTGTAGGGTAAGTGAAAAGATGCAATATTACCAGCAAATATTACTGCATCGTTAATTTTTTTAAAATAATCCAAACAAAAATAAATACACAGTTGTGGAATGTGCAAAAGTCTGGGCACCCTATACACCTAACTTAACTACACATGTAAATAAAATAATGATCAAATTATACTATTTGTCAAAGGGTGGCTAAAGTTTTGCATATCATTAGGCCAAGTCAAAATAATTTTAGCAACATAAATCTGTTTTGTTTCTTGATTTTCACTCACTTTCACAATGGTTTAACGACTAACGTGAAAAGTACTTGTAAAATTTGCACAACTGTTTTTGGATTAGGAAGAACAAACATCACATATATCCAGATGAAACAGTGCACTGTTTGTTGTGAAGAAAATAAAAGTATGATTAACTCTGAACTATTTACTTTATTGGTCCAATGATTCTCATAGCAGTCTGTCGGGGGCGACAATGACTGTTTCATTTAGGTCTGATCAGATTCCCCCACGCAGCTCTGTAATTCGCCTTCCGCTGCCAGGAACTCCTGACCTTGTTAACCCGGGCGACATCCGAGCCCGTATGAGTTGCTCTCTGACCGACCATTTCATGAAACTGCTTGCAAAGTATTTGAGTACCGCTAGCTTTTGCTAGACTAGCGACACATTCTTGGCAGATAGAGGTTTAAGAAAAATTACAGATTTCTCTTTAAGAACAATATCCATCCATCCATCTTCTACCGCTTTTCCGGAGGTCCGGGTCGCGGAGGCAGCAGTTCAAGCAGAGAAGCCCAGACTTCCCTCTCCCCAGCCACCTGCTCCAGCTCTTCAGAGGGGATACCAAGGCGTTCCCAGACCAGCTGGGAGACATAGTCTCTCCACCGAGTCCTGGGTCTGCCCCGGGGTCTCCTCCCAGTGGGACGTGCCTGAAACACCTCAAGTGGGAGGCGTCCAGGAGGCATCCTAATCAGATGCCCATACCACCTCAACTGACTCCTTTCAATGTGGAGGAGCAGCGGTTCTACTCTGAGCCTCTCCCGGATGACTGAGCTCCTCACCCTATCTCTCAGGGTGAGTCCAGCAATCCTACGGAGAAAGCTCATTTCAGCCGCTTGTATCCGCGATCTCGTTCTTTCGGTCATTACCCAAAGCTCGTGACCATAGGTGAGAGTAGGAACGTAGATTGACTGGTAAATTGACAGCTTTGCCTTAGAACTAAGCTCCCTCTTCACCACAACAGACCGGTACAACGTCCGCATCACTGCAGATGCTGCTCCAATCCGTCTGTCGATCTCTCGCTCCATTTTCCCCTCACTCGTGAACAAGACCCCAAGATACTTAAACTCCTCCACTTGGGGCAGGAGCCTGTCCCCAACCCGGAGAGGACAATCCACCTTTTTCCAGCTGAGGACCATGGACTCGGACTTGGAGGTGCTGATTCTCATCCCAGCCGCTTCACACTCAGCGGCAAACCGTCCCAGCAAGAGTTGTAGGTCATTGCTGGATGAAGCCAACAGGACAACATCATCTGCAAACAACAGAGATGAGATCCTGTGGTCACCAAGCATGACACCCTCCATTCCCTGGCTGCGCCTAGAAATCCTGTCCATAAAAATTATGAACAGGATCGGTGACAAAGGGCAGCCCTGGCGGAGTCCAACTCTCACTGGGAATGACTCCGACCGAGTGTTGGCAATACGAACCAAACTCTCACAACGGTCGTACAGAGACCGAATAGCTCGTAACAACAAGCCCGATACCCCATACTCCCGAAGCACCCCCCACAAAAATCCACGAGGGACGCGGTCAAATGCCTTCTCCAAGTCCACAAAACACATGTAAACTGGTTGGGCAAACTCCCACGAACCCTCAAGAATTCTCAAGAGGGTAAAGAGCTGGTCCGATGTCCCACGGCCAGGACGAAAACCACATTGCTCCTCCTGAATCCGAGGTTCGACCAGCGGCCGGACTCTCCTCTCCAGTACCTTGGCATAGACCTTCCCAGGGAGGCTGAGGAGTGTGATCCCTCTAAAGTTGGAGCACACCCTCTGGTCCCCTTTTTTGAAGAGAGGAACCACCACCTCGGTTTGCCATGCCAAAGGCACTGCCCCCAACCTCCACACAATGTTGCAGAGGCGTGTCAACCATGACAACCCAACAACATCCAGGGCCTTGAGGTACTCAGGGCGAATCTCGTCCACCCCCGGGGCCCGGCCACCAAGGAGATTTTTAACCACCTTGGCGACCTCAGCCCCTGTGATAGGCGAGTCATCCCCTTCGTCCCCAAACCCCGCTTCCTCTGTGGAAGGCGTATCAGTGGGATTGAGGAGATCCTCGAAGTATTCCTTCCACCGCCCGACGATATCCCCAGTTGAAGTCAACAGTGTCCCATCCGCACCATATACAGTGTGGACGGGGAGCTGCTTTCCCCTCCTGAGCCGCCGAACAGTTTGCCAGAATCTCTTTGAAGCTGACCGAAAGTCTTGTTCCATGGCCTCACCGAACTCCTCCCATACCCGGGTTTTTGCTTCAGCAACCACCCGAGCTGCACTCCGCTTGGCCTGCCGGTACACCTCAGCTGCTTCGGGAGTCCCACAAGCCAACCAAGCTTGATAGGACTCCTTCTTCAGCTTAATGGCTCCCCTCACCACTGGTGTCCACCACTTGGTTCGGGGGTTGCCACCACGAGATGCACCGACCACCTTGCGGCCACAGCTCTGGGCCGCCGCTTCAACAACAGAGGTGGAGAACATGGCCCATTCAGACTCCATGTCTCCAGACTCCCTCGGAATGTGGTTGAAGTTCTTCCGGAGGTGGGAGTTGAAGACCTCCCGGACAGGGGCCTCAGCCAGACGCTCCCAGCACACCCTCACTATACGTTTGGGTCTACCAGGTCTGAATGGCTTCCTCCCCTGCCATCGGATCCAACTCACCACCAGGTGGTGATCAGTTGACAGCTCTGCACCTCTCTTTACTCGGGTGTCCAAGACATACGGTCGCAGGTCTGATGATACGATAACAAAATCGATCATCGACCTGCGACCTAGGGTGTCCTGGTGCCAGGTGCACATAAGGACACCCTTATGCTTGAACATGGTGTTTGTTATGGACAGACTGTGGTTAGCACAGAAGTCCAATAACTGAACACCACTCGGGTTCAGATCGGGCAGGCCGTTCCTCCCAATCACCCCCCTCCAGGTTTCATTGTCGTTGCCCACGTGCGCATTGAAGTCCCCCAGTAGGACAATGGAGTCTCCAGGAGGAGCACCCTCCAGCACCCCAGTCACAGACTCCAAAAAGGGTGGGTACTCTGAAACATCATTTGGTGCATAGGCACAAATGATGGTCAGGACCCGTTTCCCAACCCGAAGGCGCAGGGAAGCAACCCTTTCGTCCACCGGGGAAAACTCCAATATAGAGGCAGCAAGGTGGGGCGATACAAGAATACCCGCCCCTGCTCGTCGCCTCTCGCCCGGGGCAACTCCAGAAAAGGCCAAGCTCCAGCCCCTCTCCAGGAGACTGGTTCCGGAACCAGAGCTGTGTGTTGAGGTGAGGCCGACTATATCTAGCCGGTATCGCTCAACCTCGTACACCAGCTCAGGCTCCTTCCCCACCAGAGAGGTGACATTCCACGTACCAAAAGCCAGTTTAGAAAGCTTGGGATCAGTCCGCCAAGGTCTCCGCCTTTGACCGCCACCTAATCCACATAGCACCGGACCCCCATGATCCCTCCTGCAGGTGGTGAACCCACTGGAGGGCGGACCCATGTAACTCCTTCGGGCTGAGCCCGGCCGGGTCCCATGGGTGGAAACCCGGCCACCAGACGCTAGCCTTCGAGCCCCTCCCCCAGGCCTGGCTCCAGGGTGGGGCCCCGGTAACCCCATACCGGGCGGGGTACACTGAATCCTTGATATACAATTTATCATGAGAGTCTGTTGGATCGTTCTTAGTCTGGCCCTTCACCCAGGACCAGTTTGTCTTGGGAGACCCTATCAGAGGCAAATTGCCCCCGGACAACATAGCTCCTGGGATCACTGGGGCACGCAAACCCCCCCACCACGATAAGGTGACGATCCATCCTTCAAATGCAATTATGTGTTGTACTGAATATGGACTTATTTAAAGTCATACACAGCATAAATAGTGATGCACCAATCCAGCTTTTTTGACTGCTGATCTGACACATATCTTGACTTGAATTTGAATTGATTGGATGCTGGATCGGCAGCTCAGTCTCAGTCAGTGACCCCGTTTACATGGTCACGAGTAAGCAGATTATAATCAGCTTTCTGGAGTTACCTGATTATTCAAACTGTCATGAAAGAATAAGAGTAATCCAATTACCATTATCAGTCAAAGGCCATTATCGGTTTATGAGAAAATGGATTAACACACCTAGTTTATTTGCCCAATAAACCGTTTACTCAATGCATGTAAACACCATAAGCCGTATTACCTTTATCGGTTTACTCCAGTAATCAGTTTACTAGTGACCATGTAAACAGGGTCAGTGAGTGAATTACATTGGAACCAGTATTGGATTGGTGCATCCCAACATATGGATACTGCTGTAGTGGTGGAATAAAACAGATGCCACCTTAAATAATTTTTGTTGTATTTTTAAAGTTGTATTGTAGACATAGTGAAAAAAGAAAGAAAAAGGGGTGGAGAGACATGCAACACATTATCTCTCTGGCCATGACTCATTTCCAGGATCTCTCACACAGGCAATAACCATACTTGGCAACAGGTCCCTCCCACCTCAATCAAAATGAACACCATGTTCATTTTATTTATCCAACTGACATTGAGATAAAGCAGATGGTAAACAGAAAGCTAGACAGGGTCATACATCCTTGTGGTGTTATAATGTTAATACAAAAATCAATACAAATACATTGGGGTCAAAATTTTCATGCAAGTAGAAATCTTGTGTTTATTTTCTGAAATGAGAGCAATTATTTTGAGTTATGCAGTTCAAAAACAAAGACCAATATAAAATTCACTTATACTACTTTAGACAACATTTTTCATTGAACACAACATACTGACAAGAATAATCCGTTTTTAAATTAATGAGTGAGTGAATTTATTACATTTTGGCAACATCGTCATGTACTCCAGATCAGAGAAGAGATATTCTTGTTTACAGCAACTGACTTCACATTATATGGTATGTGTATCATCTGTATTAACAAATCACATTTTCTTGCCATGAATACTGTGCACATGAACCCATCCACAAGTCAGTGTACTCCCAGTGCCAGTCCCAAGCTCGAGTAAATGGGGAGGGTTGTGTTAGGAAGGGCGTCCGATGTAAAACCTTTGCCAAATCAAACATGCAGATCATGATGAATGACTTTCATACCGGATCGGTCGAAGCCTGGGTTAACAACGACCACCACTGGTGATGTTAACCAACAGGGTGCCAGTAGAAATTGAGCTATTGTTGTTCGAAGATCGGAAGGTATGTTAGGAGGGAGAGAGAAAAAAGGAAAGGTAGAAGTGTGGAGGTGAGAGTAGGGATGTTAAATGTAGGGACTATGACTGGTAAAGGCAGAGAGTTGGCTGATATGACAAAGAGAAGAAAGGTAGATATACTGTGTGTTCAAGAAACCAGATGGAACGGAAGTAAGGCTCGGAGCATTGGAGGTGGATTTAAACTGTTCTACCATGGTGTGGATAGGAAGAGAAATAGAGTAGGAGTAATCTTGAAGGAAGAGTATGTGCAGAGTGTTCAGGAGGTAAAGAGGGAGTCAGACAGAACCATGAGTCTGAAGCTAGAAGTCAAAGGTGTGATGCTGAGTGTTGGTGTGTTTGCCCCACAAGTTGGATGCCATGTAGAAGAGAAAGAGAAATTCTGGAGTAAGTTTAATGAAGTCGTAGAGGGTGTTCCGGGGGGGGGGGGGGTGATAGGAGCGGACTTTAATGGACATGTAGGTGAAGGGAACAGAGGTGATGAGGAGGTCCTGGGTAGGTATGGTGTGAAGGAGAGAAATGTGGAAGGACAGATGGTTGAGGATTTTGCTAAAAGGATGGAAATGGCTGTGGTGAACACATACTTCAAGACAAGAAGACAGAAGAACATAGGGTGAATTACAGGAATGGGGGAGGGAAGGTGCACACAGGTGGACTACATCTTATGCAGAAGGAAAAATCTGAAAGAGGAGACATCAAGATGATGGCAGGGGGGAATGTAGCTAGACAGCATCGGATGGTAGTCTGTAGAATGACTTTGCAAAGCAAGAAAAGGAAGAGAATGACAGCAGAGCCAAAGATTAAGTAGGGGAAATTACAGAAGGAAGAAGGTCACACAGAGTTCAGGAAGGAGTTGATACAGGCTCTGGGTGGTAAGGAAGAATTACCAGATGACTGGGAAAGTATAGCAAAAGTATTGAGGGAAATGGGTAGAAAGGTATGTGGTGTATCCAGTGGACAGAGGAAGGAAAACAAGCAGACTTGGTGGTGGAATGAGGAGGTACAGCAAAGTATCCAAAGGATGAGGTTAGCAAAGAAAAAAATGGGATAGTCAGAGAGATGAAGAAAGTAGACAGGAGTACTTGTAATCTAGGCGCATGGCAAAGAAATGTGGCAAAGGAAATGGCATATAGTGAGTTGTATGAGAGGCTGGACACTAAGGAAGGAGAAAAGGACTTGACTAGCTAGACAGAGAGATCGAGCTGTAAACGATGTACAGCAGGTTAGGCTGATTAAGGACAGAAATGGTCATGTACTAACAAATGACAAGAGCATATTGAGCAGGTGGAAGGAGTCCTCTGAGGAGCTGATGACTAAAGAAAATGAGAGAGGAAGATGGATGAAGGAAAGATAGTGAACAAAGAAGTCCTGAGGATCAGCAAGGTGGAAGTGAGGGCAGCTTTGAAGAGGATGAAGAATGGAAAGGAGGCTCGTCCAGATAGCATACCTGTGGAGGTATGGAGATGCTTAGGAGAGATGGCAGCAGACTTTTTAACCAGATTGTTTAAGACAATCTTGGAGAGTGAGAGGATGCCTGAGGAGTGGAGAAGAAGTGTTTTGGTACCAATTTTCATGAACAAAGGTGGTGCTCAGAGCTGTACTAACTACAGAAGCATAAAACTGATCAGCCACACTATGAAGATACGGGAAAGAGTTGTTGAAGCCAGGTTTAAGAGGAGAGGTGACAATTAGTGAGCAGCAGTACGGTTTCATGCCAAGAAAGAGGATGACAGATGCAAGGCTTGCTGATGGAGAATTATAGAGAAAGTCAGAAGGAGATGCACTGTCTCTTTGTGGATCTAGAGAAAGCATATGATAGGGTGCCAAGAGAGGAAGTGTGGTACTGTATGAGAAAGTCAGGAGTGGCAGAGATGTGAGGGTGGTGCAGGACATGTATGAGGACAGCGAGGCAGTGGTGAAGTACGCTGCAGGAGTGACGGATAAATTCAAAATGGGGGTGGGATTACGTCAGGGATAAGCTCTGAGCCCGTTCTTGTTTGCCATGGTGATGGACAGGCTGACAGGCGAGATCAGACAGGAGTCTCCGTGGACCATGATGTTTGCAGACAACATGATCTGTAGTGAGTGTACTAGGGAGTAGGTCGAAGAGAACCTGGAGAGGTGGAGGTATGCTCTGGAGAGAAGAGGACTGAAAGTCAGTAGAACCAAGAGAATACATGAGTGTGAATGAGAGGGAGGCAGGTGCAATGGTGAAAATGGAAGGAGTAGTGGTTAGGACTGTGCGATATGACAAAAATTTCATATCATGATACAAGTCCTTTTATATCACGATATACGTTTTCTGTAAAATCTACAGTTTAGATAATCACATAAAAAGGATCTTTTTTTACATGCACCTTTTTCCCCTCATAATTTTGCAATTTTACATAGTTTTTAATGTGCATTTGAGACTTGATTCTCATAAATTTCAGGTTTTTCCTTCTAAATCATATCATATGAATAAAAGGTAAACATCAATAAGTTAAATATTTCCTGAGCTTGAGAACAGCAAAAAAAGAAAACAAAAAATGTCTGAAAATGAGCAAATTACCCATTGCTGCCATCTACAGATATAAACTGGAAAAGCACTCAGAGTGCATACCTCTGCCAAGGCTCCTTCCGCTCCTCATGGATCACCTCCAAAATGTAATTGGTTTGTTTTGGAGGATTCTTGCTAATGCAGTGTGAGACGATAAGAGCCTTGGTGGAGGTATGCGTTCTTGGATCATCAGCAAAATGTTATGGGTTCCGCTCTAGCCCAAGGACTACCTTGGGTAAAAATTTCATCCAAATCCATCAAGTAGTTTTGGAGTATTCTTGCTAACACAGTGTGAGAAGATAAGAGCCTTGGTGGAGGTATGCATTCTGGGATCATCACCAAAATGTCATGGGTTCCGCTCTAGCCCAAGGACCAGCTCTGGTGAAAATTTCATCCAAATCCATCCAGTAGTTTTTGTGTAATCCTGCTGCACAAATAAAAACAAGGTCCTTGGTAGAGGTATGCACTCTCAGATCATCACCAAATTTTAATGGGTTTATCCTTGGCCCAGGGGCTACTTCTGGTTAAAATTTCATCAAAATCCATAAAGTAGTTTTTGCGTAATCCTGCTAACAGACGGATGGACAAACAAAAACAAAAAAACACCCCGATTACGTAACCTCCTTGGTGGAGGTAATTAGCCGTTAGTCAGATCAATGAAAATTTAAGTGTGGAGCTAGAGCCTGCCATTCTGGTCTAATTTAACCTGTTTGCTTCTTAGTAAAAATATTTCAGATTGGTCATGATCTGAAAATCAAAGACACAAAATGAAATAAAATACATGTGATGACTATTCAATGTTGATACTTGACTAAAATTATTAGAAATCAAATAAATTTCATTAAGAGCTAACTTGCTCCTCCCATTTTAACTTTCCATTTTACCCATTTTAATTTCTTTATTATTTATTTTCCGTGTATGTGCCACCGTCATGCACTTTTGCAGGTTTAATAAAAAAAATTTTCAGACAAAACTAAGAAACTCAGCAGTAATTTAATCCAAAAAAATGATGGTCTGGTACACATTTCCAATTAGCACAATATAATTAGACATGGTGTTAACGTTACTTGTCTCCTATTAAAACGAGGTTAGCAGATATCCTCTTTGATGCAGCACGATGGAAAACAGTCCCACATCCTCTCTGGCAAACAGTAGTAGCGGGCTAGTGACGACCAAACTGGACGTTCAGAATTAGCAACCACCGGAGAACCTAGTCACACACGCTGCGCATACTGTGGAGAAGAGGCGGGGCACTGACAATAGTGTGAGGAGCTTTTCTCAAGAAACGGGGGTATGTGCATTTTAAATAAAGATATAAACAGTAGCGCATTCTATGAAACGATAAGACATTTTTATATCGTCATGCAATGTATATCGTCATATCGCACACCCCTAGTAGTGGTCGTGAAAGAAGATGAGGTCAACCATCCAAAGCAATGGAAAATGCACAAGAGGTAAAGAAGAGAGTCAATGCAGGGTGGAGGTGTGGAGACGAGTGTTGGGTGATTTGTGACAGAAAGGGAGCAGCAAGAGTGAAAGGGATGATTTACAACACAGTAGTAAGACCTGATATGATGCATGGTTTGGAGACGGTGGCACTGACAAAAAGACAGGAGGTGGTAGAGTTGAAGATGCTAAGATTTTTATTGGGAGTGAATAGGAGGGACAAGATTAGAAATAAGTATATCAAGAGGGACAGCTCCCGTTGAATGGTTTGGAGACAAAGTAAGAGAGGCAAGGCTGAGATGGTTTGCACATGTGCAGAGGAGGGATAGTGGATATATTGGACAAAGGATGTTGAAGGGGGAGCTGTCAGGTAGGAGGAAAAAAGGAAGACCACAATGAAGATTCATGGATGTAGTGAAGGAGGACATGGAGAGGGTTGGTGTTACAGAGGAAGATGCAAGGGATAGGGTGAGATGGAGGCAGATGATCCACTGTGGCGACCCATAAAGGGGGCAGCCAAAAAAAGAATATTGCGCACATGAATGTGTATTATTGTAAAAATGCATACATTCAAACTCCAAGATGAAGCCACAAGTTTGTGATGCTGTAGAAAAAAACTCATGGTGAATATTTCTATAAATCCTCAATGACTTTTTTTTTTTTTTAAATATACACTACACTTCGTTTCAATAACTTACAAGCCGTTTTGTATAAAGAGACATGAAGCTACTGCTTTCATTTCAGAAAAACACACAAATTTCGGTTTATGTAAGAAGTTGTGTGTCAATAATTTTGGACCCCCGACAATAATAAATGATCTATGGACTATTCAAAACAAAAAACTTTAAATGAAACTTGGAAACTGTGCCACAGAGTTTTTAGCACAAGATTAAGTCCGTTATTAAAGCTTACTTGCTATTTAAAAACAACAGTGGGCCAAGATGATTATTAATCAGAGATTAATTTGTATGTAAACTTCTGAGCCACCAACTTAACCGCAAACGCTGCAAACCCACACCGCAGCTTGCTGAACGATACAGCTGATCACAGTTGTTTAGAGCTATAAATCACACAACTGGGATAATAAACTGACACGTAACTACTACTGGACTGTTAAATTCTGTGTAATAAAATAATTCGAGTAATCACTATCACCTGACTTGGGGTTATAGTGCCAAATTAGCCACGAAAAAAAGAGGAAAGGTTTGCTAGCCTGCTAGCATCAAGCTACCGTGACGTTAGTTAGCATAGCAGGTGGGAGGAAAAACAAACTAGTTCGCGTAAAGTTGGGTGAATTAATGTACATAGTTGTGCTCGTAGCAGCACTTTTCGATACGTTACTCACGCAAAGTTGACTGGCCCATTCCTGCATATTTGCGGTAGTTAAAGGAGATGAATGAGACTGATGCTAAAGGCTAGCTGCCTGGTGCAGTGTTCCTGTCAGCGGCCACTTCTCTGGCTAGCAAAGCTGAGACATGACCTTCTAAGCAGGCGCTTAAACAAGCCTTTGCAGGGATAGTTAAGCTCTTAATCTACTGGCCTAATTCAGACCTTACCCAGCGTATTAGTGTACCTTCTGGAGTCTAATTTACGCTCGCCCCACAATGACTTTAGAGAGTATAAACATCTTACCGTGACAAACGTTAACAGAAGCTCTGACGGCCTTCGTCTCCTCCCACTTCACCTACTTCCGTCTTTCCACAAAATAGCAGAAGCAACGTCAGCTTTCATTCATAAAGGATCTTTTATGATGTGCTGAGCTACTCTATCAAAGCTGTGTTCATTTCTCCCAGCACCAGTAATATCACTGTTTGGATAGAACAGACGGTTAATAACGCAGACTTCATTAATTTTAAATTATCTCACGTTATAATTTAAAAAAAACAACAACAAATCATTTATCTGCCCAAAGATTAAACTATAAAACAGTGATGATATACACTCACTGGCCACTTTAATGGGTACAACTGCTTGCTAACGCAAATGTCTAATCAGGCAATAATATGGGAGTATCTTAATATATATATGTATATAAATGTTGACATGGTCAAGGCAAGCTGCTGAAGTTCAAGCTGAGCATCAGAACGGGGAAGAAAGGCAATTTAAGAACATGGCATGGGTGTTGGTGCCAAACGGGCTGGTCCGAGCGTCTCAGAAACCGCTGACCTACCGGGATTTTTATTTTTACACGCTACCATCTCTAGGGGTTTCAGAGAATGGTCTGAAAAAGAGAAATATCCAGTAAGCAGCAGTTCTCTTGGCTCAAATACACTGTTGATAGCAGCGGTCAGAGGAGAATAGCCAGGTTGGCTCGACCTCACAGAAGGGTAAAGTTACTCAGAAACCCGCTCAGTACAACCGAGGAAGAGCATGTCCAAAGGCACAAAACGCTGACCCTCGAAGCAGATGGGGTACAGCAGCAGAAGACCTCAGCTGGTGCCGTCCCTGTCAGCTGAGAACAGAAAATTCAGGCTACAATTCAGGCTCAACAAAATTGGACAAGAGGAGATTAGAAAAAATATTGCCAGGTCTGAGTCTCAGTTTGTGGTGAAACATTCAGGTGGTAGGGTCAGAATTTATCGTAAACATCATGAATGGATGCATGAATGGAATGGATGCACATCATGCATGTGCAGCCAACAAATCTGCAGCAACTGTGATCCTAGCATATCAATGGACCAGTATCTCTGAGAAATGATTCCAGCATCTTGTTGAATATATGCCATGAAAAATTAAGGCAGTTCTGAAGAAAACAGGGATCCAACCCAGTCCAAACCAGTAATAACAAGGTGTACGTAAAGTGAGTAATTTGGTAAATCAGCCCTCTGCTTGTGACATTCAAAGTACTCGACAAGGCATTGCATGTATTTGCACCTTTGGAATCTAAATAAAAAATTCTGGAAAATAATGATTCAAATCACCCCCCAATCTAGCCAGTTGTTCATTGGTTCATTTCTACCTTCTTCTGAAATGTAATCACAATATGCAGCTTTCTGAGTGATGCTAAAACAAACACATACAAAAACCCTCTTCTTGTTAGAAGTAAATATACTGGCCAGTTTGAAATACTTAGAGGACGTCTTCAGTTCAAGAAGTCTATCAACAATGTGGCCTCCCCCCCCCCCCCCCAGTTTAAATACAGCAGATTACATAAGATTCATTGAAAGTTAATAATACAGAGTGCACTAAGTCCTGATTTGAAATGCAACACCGACATTCACTCTTTTGTAAAAACAGTGGTACTGTGCTTGTATAATATATTGCCAGTTAATCTGGTAGCTAATACAGCCTAAATCATAAAGGATCTGTACTCCTGATATTCTGTGCACACCTGTTCTGTCATTTCTTTTTGCTCTATAATTTACCACTTATCTAAAGTTGTGCCTGTGTGAGATATATTTCAGTTACTGCTGCCTTGAAAAATGTGTAGTGACTGAAATAAATTCATGTATCCATTCATTACAAATGTTCGCGCTCATGTGTTGTATTTTCACCGTACAGATGTTTACATTTTTTAAAAAATATATAATTAAAATGAGGGTTGGCCAAATGCAAATAGGAGAATGTCTTCACAACATACTGATGCCATAAGATACAGTTTCTACAAGAGGAAATAAAATAGCCACAGTAAACAATGTGTGCAAGCTTATTTCTCCCCCAAAATATTACATGAATAAAAATGTGAAATACAAATCAAACAAAATTCTGAAGGATATGCTTTTATAAAAAAAAACCATTTTGGTCTACATACACAAGAAGGAGAAAGGCATTTGATAATGAAATAGCTGAAAAGTTAAATTTCAGATCACAAAATATACAGACAATGGAATTTACTGAATTGATTTTCTGAATCAATGAAATTTTATTGAACCAGAAAAGCACTGTAAATCACATTTTGTTTACAGTATACATATAAATAATCTCCATATTCCTGTTTTAGCTCTTCTCCAGTAAGCACTGCAGTTGTACTTGTGTGAAACCCAAACCCTGTCTGCTCTGCGTGACTAAAGCTGCCCATCAAGAAGTGATCAGAGGCAATTCATCAATTTCAGAAGAAAATGTTTATTACAAGAACAATTTGAAAGCATTTTCAACTTAAAAAAAAACTGTGATGTGTTACAGTATTGCTGTTTCAGAACACAAATTCCACAATGTCAAGCAAACTGTACAGTTAACTGAAGCGTTTGAACACACATTCAAATTTCACTGATTGAGGGCGTGGAGATGTCAGAGATGTGAAGAAAAGAATATGAAACTACATAAGGACAGTCACTCTTGCTGAAGTCCAATAACCAGATTTACTTCCAATTAAGTATATGCCCAAATGAAATTGTCTTCAAATAAGCCAAAACAATTTAAAAACAAAGTATCAGCAGACATGAGAGTGCAATAACCAGCTACACCAGAGCAGCGTAGCTCTAACAATACATGATGAGTCATCAGTAGCTGTGAGGAGGAGTCAGCCTTAAATCAATGACCTGTGTTCAAATGCTGGGAGTGTAAATATGTTTTGTCCCCCCCACACACACACACACACGCTTTAATTCTGTTTAGCGTTTCGCCATCTCATTTGGACCCATTCACTCACTCACCCACAGAACTCTGGACACATATGTCGCTAGAGATCACTGACAGTTGATTTAATAAATAATAAATAAATTAGACCAACATCATCCCCTTCTTTACTCCAACTCTGTACATTTTCTAGCACATTATGTACACAAACATTCACATTCTTTATTTTCTGCCTATTTACTGGTAGATCCTGCAAGAAAATATTTGTTTTGTTTTTTTAACTGATGCATATTATCTCCATTTCCAAGGCAGATGACCCACTTATTAGAATTTCTGCTGGACCCAAGACAACACGGTTTCATTTATTCAACGAATCCCCACATGTTCAATGCCAAAAGTGGTAAGCTCTGTAGCAGGGGTCTGGCCTCTACAACCCATGACAGCTACACAAGAGCTTCACAATGATCAACCCAGATCTTATTACACCATCTATTATTCATGCACTTCTGTACACATGCAGATACCAGAGTTAAAATCAGTCTTCATCCACCAATTCATACCAATTCATACTTTTTGTTTGGCTCTATGAAGCTCAGGGACACGCTGTCATTCCAAACACTGAAGACAGTGTTAGGAAAACATTTTAATTGACGATTAAAAAAAAAAAAAAAAAAAATCTTTCATTAGCCACTAGATGTCACCACAGATTGAGCCACTTCCTGCACCATTCTTCCCCATCCATTACTGCAAATTGGAAACCTTGAAAACAACTCACAGGATTCTCAAAAAATACAGCTCTGGAAAAAAAAAAACAAGCGATCGATGTAAAATCTTTCCTAATACCCCTTTTACACAGGGGTGGAGATCATTGAGAGATCTGGCTAATTTTTGATCTTCCAGTGATCTCCACAGTCGCCACTGTCTCCTCAAAGTTTTGACTCAGTCCAAAACACACAAGGATCTCCCAAATGATCCCAAAGATCAAAAATTGTCCTAATCGCTCAGCAATCTCCATGCTGTGTAAATTAGCATCTCTACATGTATGGCAGCCTTTCAATTTGAGCATCTGCTGAATTCCAACACAAGGACACATCAATCTGCATAAGGAGGTACTGATTAGGCGATCATGTTAGCATGGCAAGAAGCATGAGAGCTGTGAATAAAAATCATTGTTATTCTACAAATACAAATTTCTGAGTTCTTCCCAAGTTAAAACGTTAAGTATTGTAGTGTTTAAAAGAATGAACACAAACTTGTTTTCTTTGCATTATTTGATCTCAAAGCACAGCAGAAAGCAACATATTTTTGTTATTTTGACCAGTTGTTATTATCTGTAAATAAGTACAGTACTCTAAATTATGACATTTTGATTTGGAATTTGAGTGAGTTATTTTCAGTAGGTTAGAGAATAGAACAAAATCATTCACTTTACTCAGACACACATATAAATAGTAAAACCAGGTAAAATGGTGATTTTACAGTGGTCTTTTAATTTTCCCACAGCTGTATATCATACAGCTGTGGTATCAGTTGGTAGAGCATCTGCCCCACAACCGGGAGGCTGGGGTTCAAATCCCGGCCAGGTTATACCAAAGACCAGGTAAAAATGGTACTTCCCGCCCTCTAGCTTGGTGCTCTGCATAATAGAACGGGGAACGGTGGGCAGAGAGGAGTGGCGACCCCTGTCCTGTATAAGCTATAGAAAGGAACACTTGTTCCCAAGAAGACTCGATCAAAGAATCAGTATCTTACACCTTTCTCATAATTTGCACAACTACCATAATTATGAGTTATTCAAATCGGCATCCATTTTTTCATGTTCATACCCAAAATGTCCATTTTCAATTATTATAAACAATCAGTGATAGCAATGTAGTGTTACCATATAGAGCTTAGTGATGTTAATCAAAAACATTCAGAACTAATAGGTGAATAAATCTTAAGGCAAAGGGAATTGTCAAGGCATTTTAACACTAATATTGCATAGCTAAGGCAGCACGGAACGTAATAGCAAATATGTACATTAAAGTGTGTCCCAGGCCTCTTATTTACAATACACCCACACCGCTCTGTTTGTATTTACACATTCATTCAACTAAGCATGTGACCTCTGCACACATACATTGTACCCAGAGGACGGTTTGGTCAGAGGAGGAGCTCTTTACAGTGACAGTGACACAAAATAATATAAAATACTCCGCTCCTCTTATTTTTTTTTTTTACAACTGGTCAGTTTAAAAGTTAAAAACATTTCACTGCATTAAACACAATCTTAAAAACATGTCAGACATTTAGCACTCAAGAACAAATCTATCCTGACTTCATCATTTAATTATAGAAGTTTAACACAGCACGTTTAAACCAAAGGACAACTGCACAGAAACTAATAGTGGGAATGATGTTCATAAAGCCAGAAGAATGATGTAGGTTTGTTTGTGTTACCAAGAAGTATGTTAACGTGTGTATGCTGGGTCACACATGAGGACTGGGTCTAATGTGGAGAGACTGGAAAAACTTCACAGTCACCATACCAGTACGTCGACTATCAAAGCAAGCAGAGAGGCTATGTCAAACCACAAGAGGGAGCCAATCCATATGACTGAAGGTTTAGTGTTTACATCACCCTGGCAGCACATTATGCTCTCCTTTTCTACGTTTGTGTATCAACTGCAAGGATTTAACAAGTGTCTGAAAAAAACACCTTATGATTGGCAAAGGCATCCCCATGCACATGCTAAAATTACAGTATTATTAAAACAATTCCTTTGGTAATAAATAATTTGGCTTGAGTGCAAAAATAAAGTAATGTGAACCCCTGTAGAAATCCAGGGGAGAAACTAAAAATCAAAAAACAAAAAAACGAGTGTTTAACATGCAGTAAAAACAGTCTGTAGCCCATCTTTTTTTAAACACAGTATTTTATCGTGATGACAACCCCCTGGGTCATACCCATCAGTTTTGTGCTACATCCAAGCTTCAGAGTCAACGCTGCCTGACTGTCCAGGGAATGGGCAGTCTTTGTTGCCCATGGCTGGGGAACGGTTCTGAGGATGGATCATGTCTGCAAAGGCCTGCATGTGGCTGCACGACCGGAAGAATGGGAGGTCTGAGGAGACAATGGTGGGGTGTGGCAGGGGGAGAGAGTGCCGTGAGTCTGCAAATCTCTGTAGCTGACTGGAGTGGGAATACGTGAGGGGCTATTTTCTGGCCTATTGTCCGTGCGAGGCCTGAACCTGGCTCCCAATTTGTGCTTAGAGATAGGGTCGCTTCTGTTCGCCTTCTTCTGCCCTTTCTTAGTCAGCCGCATTTCCCCGTCTGTGTCCCCGTTGGTCAAAGGTACAGCTGGCGGCGGGGAAACAGAACGAGATTCGCTGAAGCACATAGAGGAGGTTTCACTTGAGGAATCTTGGAAAGAGCAGTCTTCAGAAAGGGGAAGGGGCACAGGTGAGGGACATGCCTCTGGAGGGGGAAGGTCGATGTCGTCACCATTTTCTAGGTCATAAGGTAACTCTGGCTGGTGTTTTTCCAGAGGAACATCTCCTTCAAGCTGCGCTGTAAAGCCAAGCTGACCTTGATGACCTGTCAGCACCACCGCAGGAGAACAACCTCCATGATCTCCATTCATATTCCCACAGTGGAATGATGGCTGTGGTTGGATCTGATTCACCAGCCTGTTTGAATCTGTGCCTCCAAGCCCAGGCAGGCAAGATGGAATCTCTTGTTGATTCACAGAGTTAGAGATGGCTGGGAGCTTTTTGAGACAGCTTCTACCCTCCATCCATGCTTCAGGCTCTGCTTGACCAAAAGTGTGTGTCCCCCCAAAATTGTGTCCATGAAGTACATTTAAGGGGTCCTCCAGTGGAAAGGGACGTGGGTGAGTTCTCTTGGATTCCCTGAGGTCAGGAAGAGTTCCTATTTTGGCCCCCACATTCAAAGAGGAGGTGGAGGAGTTAGAAGAGGAATAGGCAGAGTCAGTGACATTAGGATCAGCGAGTGCTGGCACTGAGTGTTTTCCAGGTCCCTGCAGGGCTGCTCCTCCCAGGCCTTTACTAGGCCCTCCTCTAGCCTGCTGTGTATTAGCCAGAAACTCGGCCTCAAAGCTGCGATACAAGTCCTGCTCCCTCTGGGGGTCCAGCGGTGGCAGCACCTGGAAACCAAAGCCCAGTCCTTCCTCCTGAGATTCCTGATGCTCCATACCAGACCAGTTCCTGTGGTGGCCTCGTCCAGCAGGGCGAGAACCCTGTGAGGCCCGAGGGGATCGGGCTGCGTGATGATGAGAGTTACGAGGCAATGAGTGTGGTGACCGTCGACCCCCAGAGGTAACAGGAGGCAGTAGTCTGCCTTTTCCTACAGAGGGTGAGCGAGGGGCAGGAGGTCTGGGAGTAGTAATAGTCTTCTTGCTGGGACTGCTGCTGTTGTTGCTGTTGCTCTGGACTCCCTTGATAGGTGAGTTTGAGCAGGACGATGACTGCCTCTTGGTGAACCCACCACCCATTCTGGGAGAAGACGGGAGTGCTTGTTTACCTCTAATTTCCTCACGTCTGTCTGAGGGCTGCGGGTCTCTGTGGGAGAGTGTGGGTCCTGGGCTAAAATCACTCGATCGAGTACGGCTTGGTACCTTACCCTGACTGTGGGATCGCGGGCCATGGAGCTTCCTCTGCCCCTCGTTTCCAAGGGAGCGGCCCCTCTCTGCGTGGAACACGCCTGGGCCATGTGAGGATTCTTGGGATGGGTTGGGCTTGAGGATTGGAGCGAGTCCAGTACGCTCCCGTGATTGGCTGCGTGCACGTGGTAGGGAAGGACGAAGGGATGGGCTTTGGTGTCTGGCTCCAGGCCTCTCAATCACATGTTTCCCTTCTTTGCGATTAACAAGCAGCACTATCTCTTCACCAGAGCGCCGTGAAGGACCACCAAGAGACTGGCGTCCCCCTCCTCCCCCCTTGGAGGAGGCTGTAGAGGAGTCACTGTCTCCAGACAGACGTCTCGTCACTGGCATCATTGTCTCCTTATTCCTACAATAAAAGAAGGAAACAGTCACTTGTATTTATAACAATTCAATGTACTTAAAAGAAACAACCGATGACTTATTTATCACCATTCTATAAAAGTGGTACAATAGGGTTAATGGCAAATAACATTTTTCTTCATAACAAGACCTACTCCTCATGTGCAATGCTGAGGATTTGTGAGTATTTCCTACCTGGTGCAGACACACACAGAGCTGCAATAAAGCTTATGTGTTTCTTGGAACTGCGGGCAGTGACAGCCAGAGGGATTACAGGGAAGATGAGAACAAGTGAGGGAAGGATTAGAGCCCTCATAGATTTTCTAGCCCAGCACACACCACTACTGCCCTTTCTCACCGGACCCCTACTTCACTGTCACGCACCGCCAGAGACATCAGGTTCAACTCTATAATCAGCTCATAGTTCACATTACAGGAGGAACAATCATAGGTAGACATAATGAGCACTACGCAAGAGTGTGTACTTAAAGCTGGATATAACACAGAATAGCCATCAGGGACACGGAGTATTGCAGAGTTAGCACTGGCCTGTTTCTTTAACTTTGTTAACAAAAAATGATAAACTGAACTAACTGGCTTGAAAAGATTTCAATATAAAACTGCACTGAAACTTTTAGTGAAAAATTATCCTGCCATGAAGGATTCTACTTTGACCTAACAGTATGGATTATGTTTAGACTTCAATTAAGGTCTTAGTACACTAAATTTAAAAGTTTGCTCACAGTAGACATTTATGTCATTTGCATTCATGTCGCCCACCTGTCTGTTGACCTACTTCCCCAGTTAGCTGTAACAGTTGTCTTGGGATAGTTGTCAGATTAGTCTTTATCTTTGTCCCACCCACACAGGGTTAATTGGAGTGGGCTGCTGCTCTGACACAGAGTGTGAGCTATAACAGAAATAAGTCACACACTGGATCAAAGCCAAAATAAACCTGCATTCAGCTCCTAATTGTGTTAAACAATGGCGCCTACACACATACTGGAAAAATATGCAACCAGCTTCATGCAGGGCGCCGCAACAAACACCATGAAACTTCTGCCAAAGATTGATGTGTGGTTTTATTTGTCTTTGTCTTTATACTAACAACTCTCACATAGCAAAACCATGACAAACCATTTAACACTGTGAAAGTGGGAGGAAGAAGACCTCAACAATTGTGATCTCTCGTCTCTATGGTGAAGCCACTAGGTGGAGCTGCAGGGTGACTGTGTGTTATGGATTTATCAGGGCAATGTCACCTGAGATTAGATAAATCTGCCCTGGTCTAATCTGTAGATTCCTGGTATATTTGTTATGTTTATGATCCTCTCTTTGTGTTCATGTCGGTCCGCTCTGTCTGTGTGGGTATAAATGAGCAGCAAAACTGAGCAAACCCTCTCGGGCTAGTTGTTGGAAATTAATTTCTTATCATGGTGTCACAAGTACTGAAACACTCCTGTGGACACACACACACACACACACACACACTCTCACCTGAGAGGATTAAAGTGGCGAGGCTCTGAGCGATCTCGTGGAGGCCTTGGGAGCAGAGTACGCACTGCACCAGAGTCGAGCTCTGCGTTGACACAGGGGTTCTGAGATCGGCCCGGCCGTGTGGCAGAGGAAGAAGAGGCACATAGAGCAGAGAGGGGCTCCAGGGAGCGCCTGTCAGGAGGTTTGTAGGGTGCAATGGCATCATTTCGCCAGTGTGGACCGGGGCTAGTGGAACGGGATGAGTGGGCACTAGAGGACTTGCTCTGGGCTCCTTGACTTTGGCCGCTGGCTTTAGCCTGGTGGTAGCGGTGTGCTGTGGAGACAGATTGACGAGAAGTGATTAAGACTGGCTTCTAACTAACACTGGCATGGAGCCCATGCACCCACTGAGGACAAACAACACTTGGCCTTAGAGATGAAAACCGCATTACAGCTACTGTAGCTACATCAGTTTCTCTTGGGGATCCAGCTTCAGTCTGAGGTTAGGAGACACTCACTCTACTTTAAAGAAGATCAATCTTTCATCTTCATAATTGAAAAAGCTCATAATTCAGACTGGTCTGGGTGGCCCTTAAGTTTTTGCTGCCATAAGACTTCAGGAGCTTGTACTCTTTCCCCTCACCCCCACCCCCAGCTGGTGGCTGCTTGGTTCTGGCAGGGGCTCTGCTTCACTTCAGATACCTCACACTGGTTCATTTGCTGCTTCATCGTTCATGTATACGGGTATTAGGGCTTGGAATAGCCTATCTAGTCAAATTAAATTAATTAATAATTTTTTTTAAGTTTTAAATCTGTTGTAAAAAGCATCTTTTTAATGAAATGGTTATCCAGGAGTCTGACATTTTTATGTATTATTAGCTTACAGGGTGCTTGTTGCCTACTTCTGTCTTCATCTATTGACTCATTATTGTCTTGAATTTTTTTTTTTTCTGTTTGTATTTTTGTCACGTGATAGAACGGACCACATTGGAAATAAGTGTTTTCACTTTTATGTGTCATCCTGGATTTGTATGACGTTTCATATGTATCTTTACATTCTCTGTGTTTGCATACCATGTTCAGGGTTATTCTTATCCAGATACATAAACAAACAAACAAGTGCTTGTGCACACAGCGGATCACCTGATTGTTGGAATTCTCTTTAATATTGCAGGCCCTTTACCTTGAACATTATAGCGCACTGGGACAACAGATAGCACTTTATGAACAAATTTTAATCTAATTAAGCTATAGTATGTGTTTCTCCCACTGACTGGTTCTGTTGAATGGCTGAAAGGAGAGGAAAGATGTACAGTGTACTACTTTGCTTCACGCTTTGCGCTGAGGCGAGTTGCTATGCAGATAGAGTATCACGGGGGGTCAGGTAGGTGCCTACGGCTGCAACTGCCAACGGCTCCCCCGTAATGAGCGGGAACCCTGGCATTTTGGAGTTTCACCCTCCCCTACTCCTGGACTCCACGCTAGAGCGGGGCACCAGCCGCTGGTTAATGGCTAACCAGGGGTGCTTTCTTTAGAAAGGCAGGTCACGCCGGAGGATTACAAAATCATAGTGACCTCACATTTTCCATTACAAACATGCGTCATTTTGCACGTCTACAGTTCTTTGGCCTCAAATGATGCTGTTCAGAATTCACTAGGACAGATATTTTGGAGGGTTGTACTTCATGAACATGTTATAGTTACACATTTATTTGGACAGAATGATAAATGCTACTAATTCAACATGGCTGACCATCAATGTCTGAACACAGTGCAGTAGCTCATTTGCTGATAAAATCAAATGTATGCTGAATTATGCAACAGTGCGCCAAAACAATGAAGCTGTTTTGGGGCTGACGGAAAGTAGGAAATGACCTCACCAAAAGCAGAACAGCGGCATGGGTCATGTTTGTCCAAATAGTGTTCCAGAGTGTCCCAGCCCCCTCCGACACGCACCATCACATGAGTACGAAGGACCTGAGAGAGGAAAAGAGGAAAAAAGGCTCCGATAGATGAAAAGAAGGCAAGATGTGCATTCACACACACACACACAGAATAGTTCAAATAAACAAAATAATGCCAAAGTACGTAACCACACACAACTTGATAGATGTCCCTATTTCTGCCTAGCTCGCCCTTACATAATATCTAGATGAACCCCTGCCCCTGCCACACATCTCCTCTCATTATTCCCATCACCTCAGCTGCTGCCATTATGAGGGCCGTTCATTGCTATGCCAGCTTGCAATTAAACGGCGTATGGCAGGAAAATATAGAGCCAAAGTCCTGGGAAGCCACTCTTTTTTTGGGCCCACTCTTCTGTGTATTTACGGGATAGCAGGGTTGAATTAGCATGGCAAAAACCCACCTCTGCTGTCCCCTCTTCGCTTACCGGGGGCAACCGGGATAGCCAAAACAGGAGGAGAGTCTCACTCCCTTCAGGCAGTAGCAACCTTTCTACTTGATGTGACAGTCCTATCCCCCCCCCCCCCCACCTTGTGTTACACAGTCTGCCAGCCACATGTTTTGTTTTTTTAAAACATTCTCTTTGACAGAATAGAAGGCAAAGCCATAATGGTAAGTCTGTGTGGGCTGGCACATCGTTTATTTCCACCAGATCACACGTGGCAGAATGTTTCATTTCTACATCTCTGACTTTGGGGAGAGAGAGAGGCCACAGGCACAGCATGCTCCCTCAAGTCTAACTCCCTCCTCCTCCCGAACACAATCCCTGCCAATCCTCGACAAGTCGACAAAACAGCTGATCGCTTTTCTCAATCGTGGAGGTATAAACTGCTTACTCTGCACAGCCTTGGCCTTCTGTCAGGGACAGGTTTACGCTTGATGTGATGCTGCGTGGCCACTGTGAGCCAGCAGTGAAAATCAGGGTTGCACAACGTTCTTAGCATATCATCATATTTGCAGCATCACTGCAATAATACTGAAAGATCACAAAGCCTGCCAAGGGAGATTTAGTTTTAAATGCTACAAGAGCATGATGTGTTCTTCCTTCCAGAGTCTGCGTTTTAGCATTTTTAAAACCTTTGTCGAATGTCAAGGGAAACTGGTCAGCATTAGAAGCAACTTGTTAACAGGAGTTTTACTCACTCGAGTACTGTATTTGTTGGAAAGTCAGAAATAACAGGAAATGCATACACTTCCACTAAATACAGTGACACAATTTTATGTCTGGTAGATTCCCCACTGCTCAGGGACAGTTCCTTACAGAGCAGTAAATCCCCAAAGTCCCGTTCAGAGCCAGGAAATACCCTGTCTGTGGCTGCTTACTGCACATTTCTCTATTCTCTCTACAGCCCAAGTGCACACAGCAATGTATAAAGTAGTTTCTTTTTTAGCAGAATAGCTCTCATGATTATACAAGCTATTACAAATCCAGCTATTGTAAACATTAATTTCTACACCAATAAAAATGACTACATAAGCAATTACCAAGGCACTGAATATGCTAATTGTGCTATTATAATTGAATTAATTTCACAGTAGTCAGTCAAAACCAGCATAATGCTGCATGTCATGGTAATCCTTCTTTTGCGTTATGTGATATTAAAAACAATTGCTCAGAGGTTTTAAAAAATGGCACACAAATGACACAATGTTGACTAATGTAAGAAACAGACAGTATTAAATTAATTTTACACTGTGAAGGTAAATCCTTCCATGCTACAAATTCACATAATACAATCACATTCTTTGTGCTCTCCATCACATGCTATCCATCACAAATCTGTTATCTATTTCCCACTTTAAACATGATGCTGCAAGACTGCCAAGAGGTCTGTTAAGGATGAATAGCTGTTTAAGGGACCGTGTTCCACTTTAAATCTGTGGCTCAACTGCCAGATTTCCCAACCACTGAAGGGGTAACACCAGTACAGACCCAATCCCTGTTTCCATAGCAACAGTGAACAGAGAGACTTCTCGTCATCGCGGGGGTGCGATGAACCAATGCCTCCTAAATATCTTGCTGGTGAGTATGAAAATTGAGCTCACGGTTCACTTCAGCTCTTGTGAGGGCATCCCCTCCCACCAGAGAATGGCAACCTTCCCCAAAGACAAATGATGCTTTATGAAGTCGACCCCATTCGCCAGTTTGCTTTCACAACTTCATTCTCCGTGTCAGCTCAAGAGCCTTGTCACAGCTTTGCCGGGTGAATGGGGGTTTGCTGGCTTTCAAGGCGGCTGTCCATTTCCTCCCATCAGAAGAATAAGAGAAGCGTGTTGGCGGCACTTGTAGCTGCATGAACATTATGCAAAATCACCGTCATCCCCAGTGTGACATCAAGAGAGGGCGGGATTAACATGATGAGGCCCAGTCTGACAAGTCACACCCACACCCATGCCATGCACGCATACACGCATGCACACACACTTAAATGTGCATGTATTCATGTTTATTATTACAAAGTGAATAAGCACGTAAACCATGTTAGGGACTGTATGAAAAGAGGGTGGTATGACTAAAACAGCAAGGAAAATTATGGGAATATCCACACCCCCTACCAGGTGTGGGAACCACCAGAAGCCGCACAATATAATATTATTATGATACTTGGGCCATGATGCAATGCTATCAAGATCTTGCGATACACTGAGTTTTGTGATATCATATAATGCAATATCCCATCCCGATCTTTGTCTTGTTCAACTCCCAGCTAGATCTCAGGAGTCGCTCCTTCGCTGTGCTAGCCTAATCACAGTGAGCATTTAGCACCATCTAGTGGGCTGAAAAGTCAATTGTTTTTATTACTCTGGTACCTAAATAGGTAAGTTTGGATTTGCAAAATTTATTAATAATTCTTAAAGATGTACTCCAGTGGATATAAATCCCCTATAAAAACAAATCTACATTGTTTAAAATGGTATCATGTGCCCTTTCTTCTACAAAAAACTTTTAAGTGTCTTACGGTTTCATGTCATAATCTTTTCACTTTTCCCCCTCCTTTAAACACCAGGATCAGTGAATAGGCCCATCCAAATCCCACAAGGCTAATGGTACTAGTGTTATATTAAACAGAATAAATCCTCTGATAAAAAGACTAACCAGTTGAAGGACATGCCCAGTTGTATGCATGGTGGCCCAGGATAATGACGGAAAGTGCATCGGTCCTTAAAAGCAGTTTAACGGTAAAACCCATCTTAATTTGGGTCAAGTTTTCAAAGTAGCTGTCCAAAAATGCTACCTGGCCTTGGAGGCTATCTATAGTCGGACCAAAGACAGTTCTTAGTCCTGATTGGCTAAACACTATGGACCTGTTATAGCAATGTCACCAGAAACGCTCTGTCTAAACTCGCCTTTTTTTCAAGGGGCAGAGCTTAATTGAAATTTAGCAGCAAAAAAAACAGACATGACACATTTCAGTGATTTTGCTCTTGATATATCTTGTAAGTCATAAAAAAACATGTTAGACATGTTAACTGTCATGGTCTGCTCTGCTCATCATCCTCAGCTGCGCGCACACCTGGTCATTATGCCCAGTCTATTTCTACCATGCTGCCCGTATCGGCAGTGCGGAGATGTCTCACAGTGCTCCAGAAGAGCTTCATCGTCAACTTCTTCCTGCTACCAAAGCCAGTCTGAGCCAGCCTTCACCGTCGCCGGAGAACCCCTCCGGCCTCTCATGTAAGCTCACCTATCTACTCACCTTTGTATGCTAACCCCTGTGCACAGGCGGAGTCCGCGGCGGCGGAATCCTTCCTCCTCTCTCCCAGGCGGCGGACTCTCCCAGCTCCTTCTCCACACCAACTCTCCACAGACACTCACCTGCCTGAGCCACCTCCAGAAGAGCACTGTCTCCCTGGCCACAGCCGTCACGCTGAACCGGAGCTTTACACCATCTGTTCCCACAGGTTGCCAGGCCATACAGTGTCTCGCTCTGTTCCCGGCAGTTCCAGACTACATTTACACTCAGACACACTTTCCTGGTTGTTAATAAACTTAATTGTATCAATTTGGAGTCCGTGTGTTGTCACTGGGTCACTGAACCATGTCAGTACATCTCCGCCAGAATGACCCAGCTGACAGTGCTTTGGTGCGTCGTGTCAACCGCATGGAGATCCGAATTGATCAATTAGTTTATCAGCAGCAGACTATCCTGAACCAATTAGCTCGAGTCACAGATTGGTTAGACCGGCTAGCTAACTCTCAGCCCTTTCCCCAGGTCTTATCCGTTTCCAGCAGCTCCTCGGCTCCCACTAGCATACCAGCTAACCAGCTCAAGCAGGGCCCTCCAGCCTGGCTCACTCCCGTTCCAACCCCCAATCGCTTTAGCGGTAAACTGGGTGAGGCCAGAGGGTTCGTCATGCAATGCGAGGTGGTTTTTCAGCGGGTACCAGAGGACTTCCCTTCCGACCACAGTAAGATAGATCGGTTATGTTATTAACCTGTTGGAGGGAAGAGTGCTAGCTTGGGCATATGCGGTGATGGCTAGGGCTAATTATGCTAGCCTATCGTTTGACCAGTTCATTAGTGAATTCAATGAAGTATTTGATCATTCTGACCGGGACAGTGTTCTTACCTCTCGGTTACTGAACTTAAGACAAGGATCTACGGCTGTGGCTGATTATGCTGTAGACTTGCGGGTGGTTGCTACTGAAGTAGGATGGGAGGATGCCTCCCTTTGTAGTATCTTTATTAAGAATCTCAGTCCTAGCCTTCGGGATGAGCTAGCTCCTTTACAGAAGCCGACTAGGTTGTCTAAGCTTATTTCACTAGCCATTAGCCTGGATAATGGATTGAGGGAACGAGCGGCAGAACGTAGGACTTATGGACAGTCAGGGGAACCGTCTCGCCACTCTCCTTAATCCTCACTATTGGCCCTGCCATCTTCTAACCCCTCGGTAACCTCGGAGCCCATGATGGTGGGATATTCTAAGTTGTCCGCGGCGGAGAAACAGTGCCGCCGCGAGCTAGGGTTGTGCCTCTATTGCGGGAGCGAGGAGCATGAGGTCACGTCTTGTCAGCTTCGGCCAAAAGGGGGAGTCCGTGCGTCGCAGTAGGGGGACTCACGGACTCACCTCAGCCTAATCCCCTATCTAGTCTGCTTCTACCTATTCGGTTCATACACAAGCACACAGAAATTCATACACAGGCCTTAGTTGACTCCGGGGCAGAGCAAAGCTTTATTTCTAGGGACCTGGCAACCCGTTTGGGGCTTCACTGTACCACCCTTAAGTCTCCGCTGCGGCTGATTGCATTGTCTAACGCCCCCATGGCCACAGTGTCCCAACAGACTGCTCCAGTATCCATCATTGTGTCTGGTAACCATCGAGAGGAGCTGCAGTTTTTTGTGTTACCCATCTCAACGTCTCCGGTCATCCTGGGTTACCCCTGGTTACGTCTCCATAACCCGACAATTGATTGGCGCTCGGGGAGTATTAAATCATGGAGTTTGTTCTGTCTCAGCGCCTGTCTCCAGTCAGCTGCATGCTCACCCTCATTGACCCGAGGGGTTCCCACCGCTCCCCCTCCCGACCTAAGGTGCCCCCTGACTATCATGACCTTGGAGCCGTGTTTAGCAAGTCCCAGGCCCTGTCTCTTCCCCCCCATCGGCCGTTTGATTGCGCCGTAAACCTCCAAGCAGGGGCTCCACTCCCATCTAGCCGGCTGTATAGCCTGTTCCCGCCGGAGCGGGCTGCCATGGACGCTTACATCAAGGAGTCATCTGAGTTCGGGCATAATCCGCCCGTCCTCTTCGGCAGTGGGGGCGGGGTTCTTCTTTGTGGGAAAAAAAGATGGTTCATTGAGGCCATGCATTGACTTCAGGGAGTTGAATAATATTACTGTCAAGGATAAGTACACCCTTCCCTTGCTTAATTCTGCCTTTGACTCTCTCCAGGGGGCGTCCTGATTTACTAAGCTGGACCTGCACAACGCCTACCATCTGGTGCGGATCCGCGAGGGAGACGAATGGAAGACAGGTTTCCGTACCCCTAGTGGTCACTTTGAGTACCTTGTTATGCCCCTTGGCCTGACCAATGCACCTGCTGTTTTTCAGCGTCTCATCAATGACTTTCTGAGATTTTCTGAATGTGTTCATGTTTGTATACCTGGATGATATCCTGATCTTCTCCCGTTCTCTAGAGGAACACCAGGTTCACATCAGACGAGTTCTACAGTGGCTGTTGGAGAATCAATTATTCATCAAAGCGGAGAAATGTGAGTTCCATACCTCCAAGACATCTTTTTTGGGCTTTATTATCTTGCATAAGGAGATCCTCCCGGACCCATACAAGATCAAGGCGGTAATGGAGTGGCCGGTCCCGTTCTCCAGGAAACAGCTCCAGCAGTCCCTGGGGTTTGCTAACTTCTACCGCCGATTTATCAGGAACTACAGCAGTCTGACCCTTCCCCTGACGTGCCTTACGTCCACGAAGATCCCCTTTCTGTGGTCAGAGGAGGCGGCTACGGCCTTTGTGACGCTCAAGAAGCAATTCTTGATTCCTGCACCAAATTCCTGCACCCATTCTGGTGCAGGTGGATCCCGATCTGCAGTGTCTCGTGGAGGTGGACGTCTCGGATTCTGGGGTGGGGACTGTCCTTTCTCAGCGTTCCCCGGCGGATGGTAATGTCCAGCCATGTGCCTTCTTCTCCCAATGGCTGTCCCCGGCAGAGCGCAATTACAGCATCGGTGACAGGGAATTACTGGCTGTTAAACTGGCTCTGGAGGAATAGCGCCACTGGCTGGAGGGGTCCTCGCAGCCGTTCGTTGTTTGGACGGATCATCGGAACTTGGAATACCTCAGGACGGCCAAGCGCTTGAATGCCCGCCAGGCCCGCTGGTCCCTGTTTTTTGGTCAGTTTGACTTTACCATCACATACCGTCCGGGGTCCAAAAATACCAAGCCAGACGCCCTATCCAGGCAATTCGCCACGGATGCCTTGGAACCTGAAGACCATCCCGTCCTCCCTGCCTCCTGTGTCGTGGGCGCCCTCTCGTGGGGGATTAAGGAGAAGGTTCTGAGGGCCCAAGAGACGGAAATGGACCCGGGCGGGGGGCCAGCGGGGAAGCTGTTTGTTCCATCAGCCGTCCGTGGTGACGTCATTCACTGGGCCCACTCCTCCAAGTTTGCCTGCCACCCTGGAAGACGACGCACGGAGGAATTGTTGCAACGCTCGTTCTGGTGGCCCTCTCTGCAAAAGGACGTCAGGGAGTACATCCGGTCCTGTCCCCAGTGTGCCACCGGGAAGTCCCCATCGTCCCCGCCAGCGGGGTTGCTCCACCCTCTCCCGGTCCCTGGCAGGCCCTGGTCCCATGCGGCGTTGGATTTCGTCACCGGCCTCCCTCCTTCCAACAATCACACCGTGGTTCTCACCTTAGTGGACAGATTCTCCAAGACGGCCCAGTTTGTCCTTCTCCCAGGTCTGCCTACAAGTGTGGAGGTCATTTTGTAACGCCCTTGGGGCCACAATGAGCCTGTCATCTGGGTACCATCCGCAGTCCAACGGCCAGTGCGAACGAGCCAGTCAGGAGCTGGAGGCAGCACTGCGATGTGTGGCCTCTACCAATTTGACCGCTTGGAGCTCCTTTCTACCATGGATCGAGTATGCCCACAACTTGACGGTGTCTTCGGCCATAGGTATGTCCCCTTTTCAAGCTTCTCTTGGGTATTCTCCTCCTTTGTTTCCCGAGGAAGAGGGCGACATTGCCGTACCATCAGTCCGGGCGCACCTGAGACGCTGTCGACGTCTGTGGAGGGCAACCTGGGCCGTGCTACATCGCACAGCTGAACGCAACACTGTGATGGCCAACCATCATAGGACCCCTGCTCCATCATACCAGGTGGGCCAGCAGGTTTGGCTATCTACTAAAAATATTAATCTGAAGGCTGAGTGCAGGAAGATGCAGCAGCGCTTTATTGTGCCCTTCGCTATCTCTCGCACCATCAATCCTGTGTCTGTGCGGCTTGATCTCCCCCCCTCCCTCCACATATGTCCCACTTTCCATGTCTCGCAGATCAAACCTGTGTCTTCCAGCCCCCTGTGTCCCCCCCTTAGGTCCCCACCTCCTCCGAGGATGATCGACGGCAGTCCGGCGTGGGGTGTGACTGCTATTCTGGATGTCCGTCGCCAGGGCCGTGGACTGCAATATCTGGTGGACTGGGAGGGCGATGGCCCAGAGGCCAGGTCCTGGGTGTGTCCCGCCTGCGTGCTCGATAAAGATCTCATCAGGGAGTTCCATCGGACGCATCCAGGTAGGCTGGAACAACTGCCAAGAGGCGCTCATTAGGGGGGGAGTACTGTCATGGTCTGCTCTGCTCATCATCCTCAGCTGCGCGCACACCTGGTCCTCATTATGCCCAGCCTATTTCTACCATGCTGCCCGTATCGGCAGTGCGGAGATGTCTCACTGTACTCCAGAAGAGCTTCATCGTCAACTTCTTCCTGCTACCAAAGCCACAGTCTGAGCCAGCCTTCACCGTTGCCGGAGAATCCCTCCGGCCCCTCATGTAAGCTCACCTATCTACTCACCTTTGTCTGCTAACCCCTGTGCACAGGCGGAGTCCGCGGCAGCGGAATCCTTCCTCCTCTCTCCCAGGCAGCGGACTCTCCCAGCTCCTTCTCCACACCAACTCACCACAGACACTCAGCTGCCGGAGCCACGCCACCTCCAGAAGAGCACTGTCTCCCTGGCCACAGCCGTCACACTGAACCGGAGCTTCACACCACCTGTTCCCACAGGTTGCCAGGCCGTACAGTGGCTCGCTCTGTTCCCGGCAGTTCCAGACTACATTTACACTCACACACACTTTCCTGGTTGTTAATAAACTTAATTGTATCAATTTGGAGTCTGTGTGTTGTCACTGAGTCACTGAACCATGTCATTAACAAAAAAAAAAAAAACTTGATTTTTGGCTTAGTGTCGCTTGAATAAAGTATCATTATACTAGGGTCTCTGAATCGATACAGTATTGTCACCACAAGGTATAGCGATATTGTAATGCATAAATTTTTTCCCCACCCCTACCCTCAGGTGATGAACACGAAGTTTGCCTTGATGAGTTCTAGGAAGAGGCATAGGGTTCCCTTGAGTAAGCACAACAGGTAAAAACATTCCTTGATTAATGAGCAGCTCCTGCAGGACAGACAGTGCAATAGATATTTATTTCTCAATGTAATGACAGGCATTGTATTTGGTTTTTGATTGCGGTATTTTTTCTTATCTATTCTTGAAATTTCTGTTGCCTGTGGTTAGTTTATGTGTGTACAGCTAATATCTGAAGTAGTGACATATATTTGACTTATATTGATTTCAGATTCAGGTCCAAGTTCTCACATATTCAAGAGATAATTAATGCTGCAATGGAGCTGCAGTTTGACTAGTGAAATACCAAACAACTATGCTGTATACTGTAATAATTTTCATGAACTCTTGCAAATGAGCAACTGATCAGTCATACAAAAATTCTGTAAATGGTGACAAAAGTCATTAATCAGATAAAGTCTTACACATGAAAGAGCGAGACAAACATTTCATCACATAATGTATATACAGTATGTATGTACTATTTCTAAGCGTAGACCAAGTGGTGCCACACCAAAGAAATGTTTACTCCAATTACACAGGCCTACAGTGCAATATAAATGTGGACAGCATGGAAAAACATCCAAACAGTCCATTATCTAGCTGGGATACATTTTAGGTAAAGTGAGACTGAATCGATTGCTGGGATCAACCACCACCTTCCTGTACTGTCCTCTGAGGCCTGATATGGGTACAGTGGCAACTCTTGAACTGAAAATGAGACAAACAATCCAGCACAAACAGGCCCCAGCCAAGATGAGGAAAACTAAGAAAATGACCTATTTTTGTCCGCATGGAAAAAAGTGCAGAGCAGGGAGTTGGCCACATGAAGGGAATTTGTAGACAATTTGTAGACTCTCACAAAAAAGAGAATTTGCGATGCTGGTATAACCAGTATGGAACAAAAGTCATTTGCGATTGATTCAGCCAAGCATCTGATGGTATATCTGGTATGGTCTTCATGAAATAAGATAAATCGGCATAAAATGATTTCATGCAATCACTGCATACCTTCTGTTTAAGAGCAAAATCAGGCAGGTGACTAATTACAGGGGAAAAAACGGTTGGAGCACCACATCTGTTTCCATGTGTCTAAGCATCGATCCTCCACACCTATGAAATTCTATAAGAGTGAAGAAGCATTCTTCTAAGAGATGCCGCAGTTTTCGGCTTTGATAATGTTGATCTAACAAACATTTTTTCCTGCATCTATCTGTTACCTAAGTCATAGTTAAATAATATCAGGTAAAACTGAACTGACTGACATTATAAAACAGCAAGAATAAGTAAACAACCAACATTAGGATTTGAAAATAGAGATGCCATCTTCCTCCAGCTCTCCCCTCTTTGTTCTACACAGCTCCCAAAAAAACAAGCATAATCTTTTTTGATGGTTTCATACACAACTAGAAAAGCACTCAGTGAGGGCATACCTCTGCCAAGGCTCCTTCCGTCCCTCATGGATCACCTTTAAAATGTAAGGGGTTCGTGTGTAGGCCACGAGACAGTTCTGGTGAAAATTGCATCACAGACTATCTAGTATTTTTCGAAGATTCTTGCTAACACACCGTGAGAAGATAAGAGCTTTGGTGGAGGCATGCGTTCGCAGATCCTCACCAAAATGTAATGGGTTAATCTCTAGCCCAAGTACCACCTCTGGTGAAAATTACATCCAAATCCATCCAGTAGTTTTTGTGTAATCCTGTTGCACAAATACAAACAAGGTCTTTGGTGGAGGTATCTGGTATCAGGTCATCTGTGACGTAGCTGGCCCGTTCGTAAAAAGTTCTGACAACTGATAGTTTGTGTGCTGTGGGATGTTCAGATGACCAGAGTAAGTACTGATCTGTGTGTGTGAGTTGGTTTTCTAAAACCAACTCACACGGATCAACTGGCCACGCCTAAAGAAAACAGCTGATAAATGACTTGTCACAGCGATCAGCTGATGCTTCTGAAGATGACTGCAGGTGTCAGTTGAAACATGTTAAGATAAAAAACAAACATCTTCTATCTTTTTGTCTGACAACAAAACCCCTGTAAATTAATTATGGAAAAAGAAGACAAAATGAACGTACCTGAGTAAACAAACAGACAGACAAGCCACCCTGAAAACATAACCTCCTTGGTGGAGGTAATAAAAATTAAGGTAGGTCTATTGCTTATTTTTGGTTTCACACATGATTCAGACATCACTTTCAAAGGTGAATGTTTTGATCCATTTCACTACTCTGTTTCATCTCCTCTCAGGACCATTTTTAAAAGCCTCTAAAAACATCTTCCTGAGAACATACTCCCATCTCAGAGCATTATAACAACAAATCTGCAAAAGAGTATTTATGGATTCTGATAGAAAAATTTCATATTTGTCTTATATTTGTATTTGCTTTGTCTCAGAGTCTGTCTCAGAGTCTGTGTAAGAGTGTCAAGGTTGCAGCTGTACTAGTTATCATCTTGTTTTTAGTCCAGCCTGTGTGACACCCGTGTGACTGGCACAGAGTGAGCGTCACGGTTCCTGAGAAAAGATAATCTGTACACCAAGTTTTGACCAGATGTACTGGACCAATCATGATGGACATGTGCCCCTCCACCTGTGTTTGAGTCAGAGTGAATGTGTGAATAGGGTCTGAGACTATTTTTTGTATTTTTCTCCACTGGCTAGTGTAATTAAATTTGCTGAAACTCTGATCCAGCTTGGTTTTTGACTGCAGGTTTTCAGGAATTTTTTTCTAACAGATTCTTTGTCAAATTTGGTTCAGTATAATTCAAGGTGTGCGCCATTTTAGTTCTAAGTTTTACCAATCGTTTCACTTGCTAACTTTAAACTGAAACAAACTGTTTCTAAATGTCTGGAAATGTGGCAGTCTGGCAGCTCAGTGTATGTAGTGCTAGCATCATCACCTCTGCCAAGGTTACATAATGTGATCGGGCTAGTTTGTTGGTTTTTTGTGTGTTTGTTAGCAGGATTACACAAAAACTACTCAATGGATTTTGATGAAATTTTCACTAGAGGTGACCCTTGACCAAAGGATGAACCCATTTGATTTTGGAAATGGAAATTTTCCCAAACAAACAGCTGGTGATAAACCCCAACCAACAGGTCCCGGGCACCAACCTCCCAAGGAGACAGTGGTCTACACTCAATCGCTTCAGGACTGGACATGGCCCCTGCTTGGCCAGCCTTCACAGATGGGGCAGTAGCCCTAGCCCACTGTGCGCATGTGGAGAGGAGCAAACTATGGAACACATCATAGAGGCTTGCCCACTCCAAAGACTGGAAGGAGGATTACACACCCTCCATACAGCAAACCAGGAGGCAACTGCTTGGCTTAAGGACTTTGCATTCGCTAAATAAATAATTTGATTTTGGAGGTGATGCCTCCACCAAGGCCCTATACAATAACTGCTGTACAGATTTTGATTAAATATTCACCAGAGGCGGCCTGTGGCTCAGAAAAAAGAGTGGGTCATCCAATAAGCAGAGGGTTGGCAGTTCAGACCCCTCAGCCATCCTGCCGTTGTGTCCTTGGGCAAGATACTTTACCCACCTTGCCCCCAGTGTCCATGACATTGATGTATGACTGTGTATCAGTGTTTGGTGGTGGTCGGAGAGGCCGTTGGCACAGATTAGCAGCCACGTTTCTGTCAGTCTGCCCCAGGGCAGCTGTGACTACAGAGATAGCTTACCATTATTAGTGTGTAAATGTGGAGTGCATGAATAATGGACTCATTTTAAAGCACTTTGGGTGCCATGAAAAGCACTATATAAATCCAATCCATGATTATTAGGAATGAACCCATTAGATTTTGGAGGTGATCCATGAGTGCATACCTCCACCAAGGTCAATCTTCTCACAATGTGTTAGCAGGATTAAACAAAACCTACTGGATAGACTTAAATTTTCACCAGAGGTTGCCCTTGGCCTACGGATGAACCCATTATGCTTTGGAGATGATCCATGACTGCATGCCTCCACCAAGCCCCTATCTTGCTATGTACAGATGGACGGAGGATGGACGGACTGGGGAACAGACAGATGGATGGACAAAGGGAGGGAGCGAGCCTTGGTGGAGGTATGCACTCTCTGAGTGTTTTTTAGTTACATGTTAGTCAGACACAACACTTAAGAACACAGGAAAAAAATAGAATCTAAACCAAAGTTTATTAAAGTTATAGTCATAGTTTTAGTTTTCTTGATAATATTGCAGTATCTAATTTGAATTTGAAGTGACACCTACAATATACACTGTATATTGATTTAAAAAGTTGTGCATGATTAAGTATGATTTTCTTAAAATAAAAATATATTGACGGTCAAATACACAATGGTGCAAAAGTTTTTATTTTACTGTAATGTAAAAACGTATTGATGTGCGCTTTTATAGGTAAACTCAAAGCATAAATAAGGCATATAAGACAATGTCAGATGCTGTAAGTGATGACTTACCCTGATGAAAATCAGTGCACTGGAGTCTCCCACTTTATACTTTCCCTCAGACACCTTCACCATAGGAAACTGAGCTGGACAGGAACAGCGGCCCAGAATCTCACGCACCTGAGAAGTTAAGAAACAAACAGTCAGGACACGCAAAGAGGAAGCTGACAAGAATTCTTTCCTGTTTTTCAGCAAAGTGCCCCCTCATGAGATCATGTTTAGTCACATATCTGTGACTACAGCCAAAGCTCTGCTGGATCATAGTGTTATGCGTCAACAATACAATGACTCGGTTTTGTGATGTGAGAAATTGGCAACCTTGGCTGCCTGAGTACATGAGGGCAGGCGAGTATGTATGTGTTTGTGTGATTTTCCTGCCAATATTCTCTCCAAACACCTACTGGGTGATAAAGTGTAGCACCCCGCTGTCTTACCACATTAAAAGCCCTCCCTCATCTCATCTCCTCAGGATAAATTGGGAATTTACCTCACCATAAAATGTCACAGGAGCACAAAACACATACAGTGGTGTGATAAAGTGTTCGCCCCCTTCCTGATTTCTCATTTCTTTGTATATTTGTCACACTTAAATGTTTCAGATCATCAAACAAATTTAAATATTAGACAAAGGTAACACAAGTAAACACAAAATGCAGTTTTTAAATGAAGGTGTTTATTATTAAGGGTAAAAAAAAATCCAAACCTACATGGCCCTGTATGGAAAAAGTGATTGCCTCCCTCCCCTGTTAAAACATAAATCAACTGTGGTTTATCACATCTTTGGAAAGCTGAGTTCAATGTCTATAGCCACACCACGGCCTGATTACTGCCACATCTATTCTCAATCAAGAAATCACTTAAATAGGACCTGCCTGACAAAGTGAAGTAGCTCAAAAGATCTTCAAAAGATAAACATCATGCTGCGATCCAAAGAAATTCAGGAACAAATGAGAAACAAAGTAATTGAGATCAATCAGTCTGGAAAAGGTTATAAAGCCATTTCTAAAGTTTTGGGACTCCAGCAGACCACAGTGAGAGTCATTATCCACAAATGGCGAAAACATAGAAGAGTGGTGAACCTTCCCAGGAGTGGCTGGCCAACTAAAATTACCCCAAGAGCACAGCTATGACTCATCCAAGACATCACAAAAGACCCCACAACATCCAAAGAACTGCAGGCCTTACTTGCCTCAGTTAAGGTCAGTGTTCATGACTCAACCATAAGAAAGAGACTGGGCAAAAATGGCCTGCATGGCAGAGTTCCTAGACGAAAATCACTGCTGAGCAAAAAGAATAAAGGCTCATCTCAGTTTTGCCAGAAAACATCTTAATGACCTCCAAGACTTTTGGGAGAATACTCTGTGGACTGATGAGCTCAAATGGGAGCTGACCATCAGCTCCCTCATCAAAAAAGCCCAGCAGAGGATGTTCTTCCTGCGGCAGCTGAGGAAGCTCAAGCTACCCACCAAGATGTTAGTGCAGTTCTACACAGCCATCATCGAGTCCATCCTCACCACCTCCATAACCATGTGGTACGCAGGAGCCACTGCCAGGGACAGACTAAGGCTGCAGCGCGTCGTGCGCACTGCTGAGAAGGTGATCGGCTGCAAGCTCCCATCTCTCCAGGATCTGTACATCTCCAGGACCCGGAGGCGTGCTGGCCGGATCATAGCCGATCCCTCACACCCTGGTCACGTACTGTTTGCCCCCCTCCCCTCTGGTAGAAGACTTCGGTCCATCCAGACTAAAACCTCCCGTCACATGAACAGCTTCTTCCCCTCTGCCATTAGACTGCTGAACACTAAGTGACTCTCGTGCACCATGTACAGCAGCTCAACCAGACTCATGTCAATCATCACTGTTTTCTTCCTGCATTACCGACTGCACTATATAGTTCTCCACAGTATCTGCTGCTGGCTAATATATATTTTAACTGTTGACCAGTATCACTTAATCTTATCCTACACTTTATTACATGTATAGTTTATTTCTCTTATCTTATCATGTTTAATGTTGCAGCATTGTACCGAGACAAATTCCTAGTTTGTGTACTACATGAACAATGGCAATAAACCTGATTCTGATTCTGATTCTGATTCTGAGATAAAAGTTGAACTTTTTGAAAGGTGTATGTCCCATTACATCCGGCGTAAAAGTAACACAGCATTTCAGAAAAGGAACATCATACCAACAGTAAAATATGGTGGCGGTAGTGTGATGGTCTGGGGCTGTTTTACTGCTTCAGGACCTGGAAGACTTGCTGTGGTAAATGGAACCATGAATTCTTCTGTCTACCAAAAAATCCTGAAGGAGAATGTCCGGCCATCTGTTTGTGACCTCAAGCTGAAGCACACTTGGGTTCTGCAGCAGGACAATGATCCAAAACACACCAGCAAGTCCACCTCTGAATGGCTTAAGAAAAACAAAATGAAGACTTTGGAGTGGCCTAGTCAAAGTCCGGACCTGAATCCAATTGAGATGCTGTGGTATGACCTTAAAAAGGCGGTTCATGCTCGAAAACCCTCCAATGTGGCTGAATTACAACAATTCTGCAAAGATGAGTGGGCCAAAATTCCTCCACAGCGCTGTAAAAGACTCATTGCCAGTTATCACAAATGCTTGATTGCAGTTGTTACTGCTAAGGGTGGCCCAACCAGTTATTAGGTTTAGGGGGCAATCACTTTTTCACACAGGGCCACGTCTGTCACGAACCGAGTCGGTGTTGTTCTGTAGGCTTGGTTCTGACCGTTCTCTGTGGCTCAGGTATTGGGTTATTTATGTATTGTGTTATCCTTTGAGTTCTTGTTGTTTTTTTGTCTCTGTTCTTTTTCTTTTCCGTTCCTGTCGCCACCGCTCTGGCCGGCGGCTTTTAGGCAGTCTCTTTGACCTACATTCGTGTGGGCGTTGTCTAACACTCGCCAGTCCGACCACATCCCCTCTCTCTTGACAGCCAGCTGATTCTACTCCGGTGATTGTCATTCCTGCGCCTCGCCCAGCTGTTCCCAATTGGCCAGTGCCAGCAATGCTTGTACTTAAGCGGCGGTCGCCAGTCAAGCATTGTTGGACCGTTGTTTCGTCCTATGGATATACTGTCATGGGGAAGTAATTTTGCCAGGCCATTTAAGACCAACTCCAACTGCTCCAGTTGTTGTGAGTACAGATGGTGTGTATTTTCCCAGTGTTCTCACCCGGTGACTGTAGACCATCAAGGAAGACTCCTTGAGTGCCCTGTGCTGTTTGGTTATTTTTTACAGTTGGTTTTTTGTTCATCTTTTGTTCAATAAATGTGTTGTGGTGTAACCCAGCACGTAAATCCGTTCTTCCTTCCCCTCCGTGCGCTGCGTAAAAGTGCACGAGGAGGCTCATGACAATGTTGGTTTGGATTTTTTTTTTCCTTAATAATAAATACCTTCATTTAAAAACTGCATTTTGTGTTTACTTGTGTTATCTTTGTCTAATGTTTAAATTTGTTTGATGATCTGAAACATTTAAGTGTGACAAACATACAAAAAAAAATGACAAATGAGGAAGGGGCAAACACTTTTTCACACCACTTTATTTGGACATGCTAATGATTGCCCTCACCAACTAGCATTGGGCTTTATGCATGGCATGTGTTTGAGCTTGTGACATCATGAAGTGAAAGAGGGAAAAAGCACTCAGAAACCAGACTTGTGGTGGTGGCAGTGATGTCAGCGACTACTGCCAGCTGGGTTTTGACTCAAGAGTCAGAGCCGGTGCCATTACTGTGGTTGGAGGTGCTTATTAGGAAACTGGAGTCAGACACAAGTGCAGGGTGGAGTGAGATCGGTCTCTTTGTTGCGCAGGCCTGTGCTCTCATTGGTTTGGACAACTTTGATGTTTTTGCTGGTGTATCGTTCATACAAAGGCATGTGCACACTTGTAGAGCAGGATGAAGGGAAAGTAAAGCACCAGAGTGGGCCAAGGAAGGAAGATTAGATAAATCACTGCATCATAACCATGTGTGCAAACACAGATTTTTAAAAGGGCAGGGGGGGTTTTGATTGATATTGAACTACAAAATGCCAAGTGGAAGGAAAGTTCAGGTTATGAACTCCTACACTTCAGCTGTTTACTCTAGCTTTCATGCTGTACACGGAGCTCAATGAATACAGCTTGCTTGTGTGCTTGCTTGGCCTGCAGCACCTCTATTATGGGGTTTTCAGAAGATTAAGGTAGCACCTTGTTATTATCTTGAAATAGCACCCTCCTTCTGTCCCATGCCAATTAAAGAGGGAGGACTCAGGGCAAAGCTTTACCATCTCACCTGCCCCTCTGTTCTCCCTCTCACCTGCTCCCATCAAGCCTCTCCTGCCTTTTCACTGTCATGTGTATTGTTGCATAGATCCATCTTTATCTTTAGCCTATATGCCCAGACCAGACCTATATTTGTCCTCTTTCTGTGTGTTATTTTTCTCATGTTACAGCTACAGCAGCTTGCTCCTTCTCCCTTCGCTCTGCCTAGTCACAGTGTTTTCCTTCTGTCAGCAGGTGGACGAGCCCTGTTTGGAAAAACCCCAGTCTGTGTGTCAATGGAAAGACTGCTATGGCAACAGACACTGACACACACACACACACACACACACACACACACACACACACACCCGTACCCTTCCCTTTTTGTCCATACAGTCTGACTTCTTTTTCACTCTTGCTATGCACTGTTACAGCAAGTTACAGTAAAGTACTCTCACCTTGATCTGCAGTGACTGTACAGTGATTATAAGTGTTTTCCCGTATAACCAGCAGTTCTGTGTTTTACAGAACAAAACTTTTACAGAGGAATACTGAGAGCAGTTTGGTTAGCATTAAAGAGCAATTTCTTACTGCAGTCTCCATAAACTGTTTATTACTGAACTATAACTGTGTTGAACTTAAAACTTTACAACCTGAGTGGTGTTCAGATGAGGTCATAATTTATTTTTTTTCTCTCTAGAAGGAAGGTGTAGGTAGGATCTGCACTCAAACACTCAGCAGTGCATACATTTAGACCACAGCATGTTTTGATAATAAACATATCAAAAGTAACCCCAACGTTTCAAGTATTTACTCTGTGGGACCCTTGTGACTAAATGTGTGCATTTCCCCATTCCTCTACTGTGTCCACACTAGCAGCCAAACAGAAACCAAAACTCATAATGAAGAACAGAACAGAAGGGGAGGAGGGACCGAAAAAGGGGAGACATAGATAAGGTCATGCAGAAAACATGCAGAAATGAATCTGGAATGCTGGGAAAAAACGGTTGGGGATAAATTGCAGGAGATGCAGGAGAGAAGCTTTCGGCAAAAGCTGCAGATGTTTGAGAAGAAGGGGAAAAAACAGAGGGAACAATCCACAGCATGCCCCTATACCGAGAATCAGTTAAGACAGGAATGTGCCAATGTTTTTTGCTAGAACGTTTTTTTTTTTTTTTACCATTCAGAAACTTCTACAGCACTGCCTTTAATGAAGGAAGCCACATTTAAGATAAGCCTTTATTAGTCCCACAACGGGGAAATTCCAGGATTGCAACAGCACAGGGATAGCAACACTCAGAGCAACAATCAGAAGGCAAGAAAAAAAAAAAAAAAAAAAAAAAAAAAAAAAAACAAGCAAGCAAGAGCAGCTAATAAACATATGTACGTATTACTATAAAATATATATATATACACACACACACAGACACACAGTGCAGAGCATTGTAGCTGGATGGAATAAATATATGAATATATGAACACACAGTGCAGAGCATTGTAGCTAGATGGAATAAATATGTAAATATATAAACACCCACAGTACGGAGCATTGCAGCTAGGTGGAATAAATATGCAAGTATATAAACACACACAGTGCGGAGCAATGTAGCTAGATGGAATAATATGTAGATATATAAATATATAAACACCCACAGTACGGAGCATTGTAGCTAGATGGAATAAATATGCAAATATATAAACACACACAGTGCAGAGCACTGTTGCTAGATGGAATGAAACAGCATTTATAGTATGATATCTATTCTTTTAATAGTCACGCTGCTCAGATCACGTCATATAAGTGCAGTATAAGTCAACTATAAGTCAACAATCTTCACCCTTTTCCTTCCTGACCTGAAAGATCTAAAGGCCTTAGAGATGACGGGCCGAGCAAAGCCTGGGGACGGACAGAGGAAATGGGAGGGGTACAGATAAAGATATCTTGGTTTTATTCTCCAAGCGCATGCTTGGTTGATCTGACAAATACGCTACACTTAAACTCAATACTACACCTAAATAATACCAGCAATAAAAAGGGTAAGACTACCCTAACAAATGTGTAATTCAAAGCTTATAACTGTGTTATAAATAAATTAAATAAATAATCATAGTAAATTAATTAGTAAATAATAAGTTATGAGCAGGCAATAATAAATAAGTTGTAAGACATTTAATAAACCCATGCAGGCTCACTATTTTCAAGAAACAGGTCACTATTCCCCTTTTCTCTGGTATATCAACTAATTAATGATTCATAGTGTTTACAACCTAATTAATAATCTAGTTATAAACTATTTATAAATACTTTATCATTGCAAAGTGGTACCAAGCAAGGTATGGGTGTTGTACAAATCAAATTCAGTGGTTGCTGTTGCACAAATACACACAGCGTTTGAGGCCTGGCTTTCATGCCAACTTTTCAGTATGATCTCAGGAACCACACATCCATCTGCATGTTTGTCTGCTCTCCTCCCAAGTCAGCAGGAGACCACACAGTTTGCTCAAGTGCTTTCATCAAACATAGGTGTGCTAGCCTGCTGAACTGGCTTCTTTTATGTGGATACTTATTGCTGAACTCCAACAACGATAAAAACTGAACATTAAAACATAATTTATATGAGGCATTTCCATACTGACTCCAGTGAGATAACTGCAGGGTGGAGAGAGTTAATAAAAGATGCATGAACATTTTCAAATGTGATTTTTTTTTTTTAAAGACAGAGCAATACTTTTTTTCTTAGCTTATCTGCATACCCCGAGGACTGGAAACTTCCCAGGAAGAAACAAGCTTGCTATCAGATGAGCACAGAGTGACAGGAAAACTAGGCCACAGGAGCTGCCTGCCGGGTAAGGGGGAGATTTTTGGAACTTAAGGGATTTGTTGCTTCACCACCCATAAGCAAGCACTCCTAGAACTCACACTTAAACCAGCTACATATCAGACTCTTTGCTCCTATTAAACCACCGACCCGACAGCCTGTGTAAATGACTCCTCTGTGGACAGGCACATCACATCTCATAAACAGCCAAATTATCTCTTTAAACAACATGAGGGTGTAGGGAGGTGAATGAATGATAATTATGTTTTCTAATTATGGTGGACCTGTAGCCTGAGGGAATAGCTGAGGAGAACATTCAGACACAGTATGCTAATCTAACAGGGAACAACAGCAGAGATGAAATATTAAAGATGGATGAATGCCTAAATGAGGGCATGGATGCCTTTATCTAGGGGAAGAAATGGAATTCACACATTCATTTTAGAGCCTGCAGTTTGCTGTGCTAATAAAGTAAAAGACATTATGCGCATCCTTATATCTGCTTTTTTGGTTGTGCAAAGGGGAGAAAATAATCTATACAAAACAACTCTTCACCATGCAAAAATCAGAGCATATCCCCTCCGTTATACACACATTACACATCTTTCTACATACCCGCAGTGTTTCAGGAGATGAAGAAAGTCATTCACTAATCAGGAGGTTGGTTTGACCATCATCACTGTTCTGGATCATTCCTACAATGAGTGGGCTGCTTATACTGTGTTGTCACAAAACCCAGAAAAGACTACCATTCCAGTTAACTTCAACTGGATCTTGACATTTTGGGGAGGAACTAAAAAGGATTGCAAATCCCCAGCTAATAGAAATTTTCTCTTCAGACCTGAATTAACATCCACAACACACTAAAACTAAGAATATTTTATACCAAAAGCTAGACATCTGGAATACTACAGCAGATGAGAAGATCAACCAAACTCTTTAAAATCTTAAAATTTAAGTCAGCAGCTACCATTTCCATTAAGGTTTGAAACCGAGGTGAAAATAACAGGTGGCTCTTACAAAAGGCAATGGAAGTTGTTTAGTTTTAGAATAGAATGTTTACCAGTTTTTGCCAATATAGTGGTTACTTTTAATTTATTTCATTAATTCAGTTCAAAAAGTGAAACTCATATAGATTTATTATATTCAGAGTGATATATTTCAAGTGTTTATTTCTTTGAATTTGGATGATTATGGTTTACAGCTAATGAAAACCCAAAAATCGGTTACTCAGAAAATTACAATATTACATAAGATCAATAAAAAAAATAGATTTTTAATAGAAATGTTGGCCAACTGAAAAGTATGCCCATATTCACACTCAATACTTGGTCAGGGCTGCTTATGCATGAATTACTGCATCAATGCGGCGTGGCATGGAGGCAATCAGCCCATGGTACTGCTGAGGTGTTATGGAAGCCCAGGTTGCTTTGATAGTGGCTTTCAGCTCGTCTGCATTGTTGGGTCTGGTCAATCAATCAATCAATCAATCAAACTCTATTTGTATAGCACTTCTCAAACATTGGATGCTGTGCAAAGTGCTTTACATAGATAAAAACAGTAGACAAGTATACGTAGTTACATATATTTACACGATACATCCCACCCCTTCCAACCCTCCCATAAACATACCCACAAAACACACACACATACAGGCACATACACCACCCCCTACTTCTCTTGCACACATATAAAATAAAAGAGACACCATGTGCAGGAGCAACCATCTTGTACAGCCCCCCACGCCGGGAGATCACACAGCCCATAACCACAGGGCGTGCCACAGAGGCCACCCCAACCAAGACAGTCCGGGGCCCACACCACAGATGTAGGCAATGGTATAAAGCCCCCACCCACCCAAGCTAGAGCGACCCACAAGACCAACACCCCTGAAGATGGGCTAAGCAGTATCCAGCATGAGGGGCTCAGGAGTTAAAACACATAAAATACAAGACACAACTAAGAACACATTAAACAAAGGGAACTAAAAACCCATACTTATTAAACTAAGCTAAAAACACATCAAAATAAAAAGATATGAGAAAATCTAAAACAAATGGAGCTAAGAAGAATGTAAAACAATGGAACATAAATGACTACTTCAATAATAATTAAGCAGGTTTGTTAAAAGCCTAATTAAAAAGGTGGGTCTTGAGCCTGTTCTTAAAAATATCTATTAACTCTGCAGTCCTGAGGCTCTCTGGCAGGCTGTTCCACAGACGAGGACCATAATAATGAAAGGAGGCTTCACCAAAGGTCTTGACTTTGGGAACCATTAAAAGGCCATTACCACAGGACCTGAGGGTCCACAAGGGCTCATAAGGTAAAAGCAGCTCAGACAGATAAGGAGGCCCAAGACCATTGAGGCATTTAAAAACTATTAAGAGAACCTTAAAATTGATCCTAAAATTCATAGGGTGCCAATGCAGCGATTCTAAAACTGGTGTAATATGCACCCGCACCTTGGTCCTCATTAGCATTTGTGCTGCTGAATTTTGGAGCAGTTGAAAATGTGACATCCTTTTTTGGAGAAGACCAGAGAGCAGGGCATTACAATAGTCTATACGACTGATAATAAATGCATGCATCACGACCGCCGTGCTGGCAAGAGAGAGAAAATGGCAGTGTCTCTTATCCTCCTCTTGGCAATATCCCATAGATTCTCTGTGGGGTCAGGAGAGTTTGCTGGTCAATCAAGCACAGTGATACCATAGTCATTAAAATAGGTATTGATGACTTCCGGTCTGGACGCCATGGCGACTGCAGCTTAACACTGAAGTTCTCAGACCCAATCCAGGATAACACCTTGAAAATCAAACTTAACGGATTTTTGGAGGAGTGAAAATCAAAAGACAAAATCATCATGTCTAAAGGAAAACAGAAGAAACTGAAATTCTCCAGGCCAGGACACGTATCGGCCGGAGAATCCGAACTGGAAGATCTCCGTTCAGAAGACGAGGAACTGGTGATAGCTAACAAAAGGGTTAGCCTGAAATCACTATTTGAGGAGCTACGACGATTTCGCCGAGATGTTACGGCCGAATTTCGGGAATTCAGAGAAGAATTGAAAAGGACAAACAGCAGAGTGGACCAGGCCGAGAACCGAATCTTGGAAACAGAGGATCGAATAAAAGTGCTCGAAGATTCTGTGCTAGACCTACGCAAAAGACAAGCAGCTATAGAGGCTAAGCTAACCGACCAAGAAGGAAAACAAAGAAGAGACAACATAAGAATTCATGGTCTGATAGAAGGAACCGAAAATGGTTTTAACTCAATGGCAGAATGCGTGGAATCCTTACTAAGAGAGAAATTGGATATTCCACAAACCACCGACTTGAAGATAGAAAAGGCACATCGTTCATTAGCCGCTAGGCCGGCGGCGGAAGCGCCCCCACGTTCGGTGTTGGTAAGATTTTCCAATTTCAAAATAAAACAAGAGGTTGTAAGACTGGCCTGGCAGAAAAAAGGATTTATGCACCAGGAGAGAAAAGTCTACGTGGAACACGATTACGCCCCGGAGGTCCTTAAAAAGCGCAGGGAATACAATGACGCGAAAAAGGTGTTAAGAGAGAAGAAATTGCGCTTTCAGACACCATTTCCTGCGAAGTTAAGGGTCTTCTACGGCGATGAAACGTGTCTCTATAATTCGGCGGAAGAAGCAACAGCTGACATGGCGAAAAGAGGGCTCCCGGTAACGGTATTTAAACCCGCAGCAGATCCGAGTGAGAAGATCAAAGCGCAAACATGGACAACACAAAGACCTTCAAAATCCACGGACCAGCAGCGGGAAACCCAGCACCAGAGCGTCGCGGATAAACTATCCGTTTTCAGGTTGGAATAGCGACCTTTTTTTTTTTTTTTTTTTTTTTCTTTTCTCTTGAATCAATCCGCACATCCAACCCCCCTCATACAAGGTAACAAACATTAAAGGAGATGCATATTCAGCATGTGGTAAAACATTTCATGGAACAATCATATTATTTGAAACAAATAAGTCTTTGTAATAAAAAAAAAAAAAAAAAAAAACTTGTTAAAATAGAAATGTGACAATAATCCACATGTTCTCCTCATACTAACAAATACTGTTTTTGCGTGAATGTTTGATGTGATGGGGGTGGGAGGGTGCACACAATTTCACAGGGTTTAGGCATAAAAGGAAAAAAAAAAAAAAATCATTACAAGTTTGGATTGGGTTCTGAAACTCACGTTAAAAGCATGGGACTACTTTCAGTGGTAAGAGAGGGCCCTCAACACGTAACAGAGTTTGAGGAATTTCCCTCAGAGCCTTCACTCCATCAAGGCTCTTACAGGGTCTTTAAAAAGACCTCAGCTCAGGAAGTTCTTATGACAGCTTTTTGTTTTAAAGTTTTTTACACTATGTTCTTAATGTTTTTCTTGTTTTTAATGTTCTTTCAGTTTCTGAGTAGCACAAAAGAGGGCCACCACACAGTTATACTAAACAAAACAACACAATGGAGAAACAGGGTGTAACCAAAATAATTTCATATAATGTAAAAGGAATCCTGAATCCAGTTAAAAGATCCAAGATTCTAGGCAAAATGAAAAAAGACAAAGCAGGAATAATACTTTTACAAGAAACCCACCTAACAGACGTGGAACACAATAAACTCAGTAGACAAGGGTTTAAAATGATCTCTTCATCTTCATATAAATCAGGGAGGAGGAGGGGAGTAGCGACATTGATATCAACCAAAATTACATTTGAAAAAAAATCAGAACACAAAGATAAAGAAGGGAGATACAGTTTGGTAACTGGGCGGCTAGAGGGAGAAGATATCACCCTGCTGAATGTGTATGCTCCCCCAGGGGCTAACTGGAAATTTTATAAAAATGTATTCGACCTAATGATAACTAAAGCTCAAGGTTTAGTGATATGTGGTGGGGACTTCAATCTTAGACTGAATCCATACTGGGATGCTTCTGGTAATTCCCCACATCAAAATAACACCCAAAACAGGAAGACTCGGATGCTACTAAAAGAATTGGGAATCTGTGACGTGTGGAGGGAACTCAACCCCAGTGTAAAAGACTATACATTTTACTCAACTCCACATTCATCTTACTCAAGGATTGACTATTTTTTTATGTTTAATAGAGACATTGGAAGAGTAAAAACATGTAAAATAGGACTGATGGATCTCTCCGACCACAGTCCGATCTACATGGACTTAAATATCCAAAAATACACAAATAATACATTTTCTTGGAGGTTAAATTCAAATGTCCTGAAAGGACCATTGAAAGATGAATTGGAATCAGATATTCTCAGATATTTGGAAGATAACGATAATGGAGAAGTATCCCCTTTAATACTGTGGGATGCATGTAAAGCTGTAATAAGAGGAAAGATTATTGCAAAACTGGCAACCCAAAAGAAACTAAGACAAGAAAAACTATCCACATTAGAGTCAGAACTTAGGAACCTAGAAAAAGAACACAAAGGCAACACTCATTCTACTGACTCGCTCAAGATTAAGGAAATTAAAAACCAAATAAATGAGATCTACACAATAGAAATCCAGAAGAAACTTACATTTCTGAAACAAAAATACTGTGAAGCAGGCAGTAAATCGGCAAAATTGCTAGCCTATAAATTGAGGAAACATCAAACAGAAAGAGCAATCTACAAAATCAGAGACCCAGTATCAAAGGAAATAAAATTCAGAATTCAGGATATTCTTAAAAACTTCGAGAATTACTATAAGAACTTATACTCCCACAAAAAACATAAAAACGCATCCGAGGCATTCCTAAACACATTAAACCTTCCCCAACTTACGGAGTCACAAAATAAAACACTACTGTCAGAAATACATCCTAAAGAATTGGAAAAAGCAATTATGAAACTTAAAGCTAACAAATCCCCAGGAGCTGATGGCTATACAGCAGAGTGGTACAAAACCTTTAAACAGCAACTATCTCCTCTCCTCCTGAAAACATTTAATTATGTCCTCCACACAGGGGAAATCCCCCCTCCTGGAGAGAAGGGGTCATTGCAGTTATACCTAAACCTGAAAAGGATAAACTAGAGTGCTCCAACTACAGACCAATCAGTGTACTAAATCAAGACTATAAGCTTTTTACCATTATCCTTGCCAAAAGGTTAGAAAATATACTGACAGACCTAATTCATTTAGACCAAACAGGTTTTATAAGACAAAGACAGACACAAGACAACATTCGACGCACTTTACACATAATTCATCATATAAAAAAATATAACTTAAATGCAGTCATATTGGGATTAGATGCTGAAAAAGCATTCGATTCGGTTGACTGGTCTTTTCTATATAGAATCTTATCCAGTTTCAATTTTCATAACAACTTCATTAGAACTATACAGGCATTATATAAAAAACCAACAGCTAAAATAAGGATTAACGGTAATTTATCATCATCTTTTGAACTGGAAAGAGGATGTCGTCAGGGCTGCCCCCTGTCTCCACTGCTCTTTGCAATCTTCATAGAACCTCTGAGCCAATGGATAAGACAAAACCAAAAAATTCAAGGTATTACACTTGGTCAGAAGGAACATAAAATAGCACTCTTTGCTGATGACATTTTAATATACCTAGGGCAGCCGGACACTTCTTTACCAGAACTAACCTCAGTTTTTTCAGAGTATGGAGATTTATCGGGGTACAAATTAAATATGCATAAAACCCAAGTTTTAACATTCAACTATGACCCAAATCATTATTCACTAAGCAAACTCAAAACTAACTGGGAGTCGGAATCTATGAAATATCTGGGGGTCAATATCCCGAAACAACTCAACAAAATTATATCACTAAACTATGATCCACTGGTGACAAAAATAAAATCTGACCTAGCAAGATGGAATATGATACCATTCTTGGGTACTGCACAAAGAATTGAAGCAGTCAAAATGAATATACTTCCACGTCTTCTATACCTTTTCCAAACAATACCGGTAGAACCTCCCAAAAAAACATGGCAGGAGCTGGACAGAAGGATCTCAAGATTCATATGGCAGGGCAAGAGACCTAGAATCAGATATAGAACCCTACAGCTAAACAAAGACAAAGGTGGGCTCGCGCTGCCAAATATCAGGGACTACTTTAAAGCCGCACAAATTAAAACTTTAGTAGAGATATGTAACCCAGTCTACACTGCACAATGGAAGGAGATCGAATGCCAAATAACAAGTGACATCCCCCTACAGGCGATAATAGGGAACAATGTCTTACCTAAGCTTTTGAATAACACTAACCCGTGGATAGAGACCCCGCTAAAAATTTGGTTTAAGATAGTCAGAGAGAATCAAACTAAAGAGCCCTATCGACTTCTGCAATGGATCGCCTATGATCAGGACTTTACTCCTAATAAAACAGACACCAGATTTAAAAAGTGGAAGGAGAAAGGGCTGATAAAATATTACGATTTTTTTAAAGGGCAAATCTTAAGAAGTTTTGAAGATTTGAAAAAACAAGGCCTAATAAATCAAGACAGGTTCTTCCAGCTTAGACACCACATAAACAATATACTTAAAAAGGAGGTTTTGGAAAGGGCCCAGTCAGGTGTTCTGAAGGTCTTCTTAATGGCATATAAAGGGATCCCAGGGATCAGATACATTTCTAAAATATACCAAGGTCTTCAAGACTTAAAAGGAGACAACACATCTTATATAAAAGAGAGATGGGAAAAAGAGGGGAATTTCACTTTACAACTGGAAATATGGGAAAAGCTAAATAAACAGCAATGGAAAAGTACCTCATCCCTGCAGTGGAGAGAATTTGGATGGAAAAACTTGGCAAGATTTTTCAGAACACCTGCACAAAACAAATTTACCCATAAGGGATTGAACTGTTGGCGCTTGTGTGTGTCACGCCGCGCCATTCATCAGCGGCGCCACCTGCTCACGCACCTGCTACTCGTCAGCGGCGAAGGATAAAAGCCGCCTCGCCCTGAGCGTCGGCCTGAAGCCGTAGACTTCGTTTCCTTTGCATGGACTTCTACCACATTCTCTTCAGCATCCTCTTTACCGGTAAGAAGTTCACTTACCTCATCTCTCCAGTCTGCTCCCCTGTGCACAGGTGGATTCCTCGGCGGCGGACAATCCCGTCCCTCGTCTCTCCTCGCTGCTGCACCGAGCCCTGCAGGTGGCTGTCTCCCGGGCTTCCATCCTTGAAGCGCCAGTCATCTGCCCAAACAAGTAAGCTTCTCTCCCTCGCCTATTCTCCTCCCGTGTTGGTGTGTGCTCATCACCCTGTGTCTGATTTCTCCCATAGGGTTGCCGGCTGAACGGTCTCCTGCCTCTGGGTCCGAAGCAGACGCCCCCACCAACACATTAACATTCTGCAGACACGCACCCAAACATCCCTGTTGTTAATAAACAGTTTGAACTACTCTGAGCCTGTGTGTGTGCGTCTCCTGAGCCGAACGTTATGTCAGTACGGCTTCAGCAGAGCGGCTCGGCGGACGGCGGGCTCGCACACCGGTTTACCATCCTCGAGGCTCGGGTGGATCAGATTGTTTATCAGCAACAGGTGGTTCTTAACCAATTATTAGAACTGACTAACCGATTGAACCGCTTGGACCCCCAACAGCCGTTCCTCCCGACTCGCCAGGGTGGCGCGGCTCCTGCTGTTCCAGCGGCCGTCCAGCCGGCTCCAGTGGCACCGGTTCGGCTCACGCCGATTCCGACCCCCGCCCGCTTTAGCGGTAAGCTCGGCGGAGCGCGGGGGTTTATTATGCAGTGTGAGTCCGTGTTCCACCGTGTGCCCGGAGATTTTCCCTCGGATCACAGCCGAATTGGTTACATAGGGAATCTTCTGGAGGGGCGTGCGTTAACTTGGACCTACGCCGTAATGGCGAGGCCCAGTTATGCCACCCTCACCTATGACCAATTCGTGAGGCGCTTTCTGGAGGTCTTTGACCACTCACAAACCGAAACGGTCCAGGTCGATCGGCTTCTCGCTCTCCAGCAGGGAAGCCGGTCGGCAGCGGACTACGCGGTCGACTTCCGGGTAGCGGCGGAGGAATTGGGCTGGGAGGAACGCTCCCTCTGTGGCCTGTTCCTCCGCAGCCTCAATAGTGATCTGAGGGATGAACTGGCTGGTCGGGATATCCCTGGGACGCTAGCGGAGCTGACGTCCTTAGCGATAAGTTTGGATAACAGGCTGCGCGAGCGCTCCTCGGGGCGGAGGTCTTCTTCTTCTCGCCCTCGTGGAGCCTCGCCGCACCTGTTCCAAGCTCGCCCCCTGGCGGCGCCGCCAGCATCGCGCCCCGAGGAGTCGGAGCCGATGGTGACGGGCTGGACTAAACTTTCCCCTGTGGAGAAACAACGCCGCCGTGAGTTGGGCCTCTGCATGTATTGCGGAGGCGACCAACACACCGTGGAGTGTTGCCCACGGAAAGCCAGTCGGTGGGGTCCGCGAGTCACTGTTGGAAGCCTCGCGGATGTCAATCGGTTAGGATCACTGACTCAATTGAAGCTGCCCATCCGTTTCTGCCATAACCCTACTGGGCACCTCACCCACGCACTGGTGGATTCGGGCGCAGAAGGCAGCTTCATTTCACAAAGCCTGGCAACCCGATTGGGCATCCGCTGCCAGGCACTCAATACTCCCATCTCCCTAATCCACCTCTCCCGTGCCACCCTCGGGAGAGTGACACATCAAACTGTTCCCCTACCGGTCATCATCTCGGGAAACCACCGGGAGGAAATGACCTTTTACGTCCTTCCCAACTCTGTGTCGCCCGTCATCCTGGGGTATCCCTGGCTCCGCCTTCACAATCCGGTCCTGGATTGGAAATCAGCTGGGATCTCGGCATGGAGTACGTTCTGTATGGGCACCTGCCTTCAGTCCGCTGCCTGCTCTCCGTCCGCTCCTCCCCCTGCGACGGACGCTGCACCCCCGGACCTGTCTCTGGTGCCCCCAGAATTTCACGACCTGGGTATGGTGTTCAGCAAAGCGAAAGCTATGTCTCTTCCCCCTCATCGGCCCTATGACTGCGCCATCAACCTCCGCCAGGGGGCTCCCTTACCTTCTGGTCGCCTTTATAGCCTGTCTGCGCCGGAGAAGGAGACGATGAACGCCTACCTGAAGGAATCTTTAAGTGCTGGGATTATCCGCCCATCATCGTCACCCGTGGGGGCAGGGTTCTTCTTCGTGGGGAAAAAGGATGGGTCCCTCCGCCCTTGTATCGACTACCGGGCCCTCAATAATATCACGGAGAAGGACCGTTACACCCTGCCTCTCATGGACACTGCTTTCCACTCCCTCCAGGGGGCGACCTGGTTCACCAAGCTGGACCTACGCAGCGCTTACCACCTCGTCCGGATCCGGGAGGGAGATGAGTGGAAAACGGCCTTCCGTACCCCGAACGGCCACTTTGAATATCTGGTGATGCCGTTCGGGTTGACCAACGCTCCTGCAGTCTTCCAGCGCCTCATAAATGACGTCCTCCGGGACTTCATTGGCCTTTTTGTGTTCGTCTACCTGGACGATATTCTCATCTTCTCCAAGTCCAGGGATGAGCACCAGGTCCACGTGAGGCGGGTCCTCCAAAGGCTGCTGGAGAACCGTCTGTACGTTAAGGCAGAAAAGTGTGAATTTTACGCCAGGAGCACGTCCTTCCTGGGGTTCATCATCGCCCACGATAGGGTGCTCCCCGACCCAGAGAAGGTAAAGGCGGTGGTGGAATGGCCCACACCTGCATCCCGGAAACAGGTGCAGCAATTTGTTGGCTTCGCCAATTTCTACCGCCGCTTTGTCCCCAACTTCAGTGCCATCGTGGGACCACTGACCCGCCTCACGTCCCCGAAGGTCCCGTTCCGGTGGACCGAAGAGGTCGCTGCCGCCTTTGAGGCGCTGAAGGCGGAATTCTCCTCCTCCCGGGTCCTTCGCCAGGTCGACCCCGCGCTGCAGTGCATTGTAGAGGTAGACGCCTCGGACACGGGAGTGGGAGCAGTGCTGTCCCAGCGGTCACCGGACGATGGCGCCAAGCGACCGTGCGCCTTCTTCTCCCGGCGCTTGTCCCCGGCGGAGAGAAACTACGATGTGGGGGACAGAGAGCTCTTGGCCATCAAGCTCGCCCTGCAGGAGTGGCGCCACTGGTTGGAGGGGGCAAGCCTGCCGTTTGTGGTCCTCACGGACCACAAGAACTTGGAATACTTGCGATCTGCCAAGCGCCTGAACGCCCGCCAGGCGCGCTGGTCCCTGTTCTTCGCCAGGTTCCAATTTTCCATCACCTTCAGGCCTGGCTCTAAGAACGTCCTGCCTGACGCCCTCTCCAGGCAGTTCGCCCCCGTGGAGTCGGAGGAGGCGCCCCACTCCATCCTGCCCAGGTCGTGCGTCGTGGGAGCCATCTCGTGGGACATTGAGAGCAAGATCCGGAAGGCACAGCAGGTGGAACCTGACCCTGGCGGCGGACCGGAGGGGAGGCTGTTCGTGCCATCCGCGGTCCGAGGAGAGGTCATCCACTGGCTCCACACCTCCAAGCTCACCTGTCACCCTGGCACCTCCCGGATGATAGATCTCCTCCAACGGTCCTTTTGGTGGCCAGGCCTGCGGAGGGATGCAGCCCGCTACGCCCGGGCTTGCCCAATCTGTGCCACCTGCAAATCGGGAAATGCCCCTCCAGCGGGTCTGCTCCAGCCCCTGCCCGTCCCTGGCAGGCCCTGGTCGCACATCGCTCTGGATTTCGTCACCGGACTCCCCATCTCCAACTCCTATGACACCATCCTGACCATCGTGGACCGCTTCTCCAAGGCCGTGCACTTCATCCCCCTGCGAGGCCTCCCTACTGCCCTGGAGACGGCGGACCTCCTCGTCCAACACGTGGTCAGGCTGCATGGGATTCCGGTGGACGTGGTCTCGGACCGGGGCCCCCAGTTTTCATCTGAGGTTTGGAGGTCATTCTGCAACGCCATCGGAGCCAAGGTGAGCCTCTCCTCCGGCCATCACCCCCAATCCAACGGGCAGTGTGAGAGGACCAACCAGGAGCTGGAGGCTGCGCTCCGCTGTGTGTCCAGATCCAAACCCGCGTCCTGGAGCAACCATCTTGCCTGGGTTGAATATGCCCACAACACCGCTCGCTCTTCTGCTACAGGGATGTCCCCCTTCAAAGCGTCCCTGGGTTACGACCCCCCGCTGTTTCCGGAGCAGGAGAGTGAGGTAACTGTCCCGTCAGTTAGGGCCCATCTCAGGCAGTTCCGCTCCACCTGGGCTGCCGCGCGCCATGCGCTATTACGCACAGCGGAGCGCAACAGGACTGTGGCGGACCGGCGTAGGAGACCTGCCCCGGCGTACAGAGTTGGGCAGCTTGTTTACATTTCCACCCAGGACGTCACTCTAAAAGGCGAGAGGAGAAAGCTGGCACAGCGCTTCATGGGTCCCTACCCCATCACCCGGATCATCAACCCGGTGGCTGTGCGCGTGGCTATTCCCCCCTCCCTCCGCATTCATCCTACTTTCCACGTGTCGAAGGTGAAACTGGCGGTTTCTGACCCCCTTTGCCCTCCTCCTGCAGCGCAACCCGCGCCCCGGATGATTGGTGGCCATCCGGCCTGGTCCGCTTCCTCCATCCTGGACTCCCGGCGCCGGGGTCGTGGGTTGCAATACTTGGTGGACTGGGAGGGCTATGGGCCCGAGCATCGACAGTGGGTGCCCCCGTCGTTTGTGTTGGACCCATCGCTCATCGCGGACTTCCACCGAGCGCACCCGGATAAGCCATCGCCAGGAGGCGCTGCTAGAGGGGGGAGTACTGTCACGCCGCGCCATTCATCAGCGGCGCCACCTGCTCACGCACCTGCTACTCGTCAGCGGCGAAGGATAAAAGCCGCCTCGCCCTGAGCGTCGGCCTGAAGCCGTAGACTTCGTTTCCTTTGCATGGACTTCTACCACATTCTCTTCAGCATCCTCTTTACCGGTAAGAAGTTCACTTACCTCATCTCTCCAGTCTGCTCCCCTGTGCACAGGTGGATTCCTCGGCGGCGGACAATCCCGTCCCTCGTCTCTCCTCGCTGCTGCACCGAGCCCTGCAGGTGGCTGTCTCCCGGGCTTCCATCCTTGAAGCGCCAGTCATCTGCCCAAACAAGTAAGCTTCTCTCCCTCGCCTATTCTCCTCCCGTGTTGGTGTGTGCTCATCACCCTGTGTCTGATTTCTCCCATAGGGTTGCCGGCTGAACGGTCTCCTGCCTCTGGGTCCGAAGCAGACGCCCCCACCAACACATTAACATTCTGCAGACACGCACCCAAACATCCCTGTTGTTAATAAACAGTTTGAACTACTCTGAGCCTGTGTGTGTGCGTCTCCTGAGCCGAACGTTATGTCAGTGTGGTGAAAAGACTGCAAATCATTTTCATGTGTTTTGGTCATGCCCAGTTATCCACCAATATTGGACCAAGGTACAGACAATATTGGGGAAAATATTCAAAATTACAGTTCCCTTTTCTTTTGTAACTTTGTATTTGGGTTTACTACCGGACTCACTGGAAAGACGAGGAGAAAAATACTTATTCAATGTTTTAATATTGGCAAGCAAAAAAGCTCTAACTAAAAAATGGATGTTGAAGGACTGTCCTACACCTGAAGATTGGACTAACGTGATCCAAGACATTTACTCGATGGAAAAGTTGACATTCGCACTGAGACAGGACATGGATGGGTTCATGAACTTTTGGCAACCCTGGACCGCATATGTGTCTTCCATTAGATCTAATCTTTGACAAATACCATTTCAATAATGGTTCCACTCTTTGTTCCAACACTACTCAGATGCTCTTTTATCTTTATTTACTTACTTTTTCTTTTTGTTTGTTTTTTACTGGTTTGTTTGTTTTGTTTTGTTTTTTTATTTGTTTTTTGTTTTTTTTTCTCTTTAATTTCACTTTTTCTTTCACTTTAAAAAAAAAAAAAGGGGTGTTGTAAGAATTAATCTTCCAATGTTGTCAGATATCAGAAAATAAGGGAACATGTGATGAAAATGTAAACACTGCATTGCTGTAACGACCTGTATACCCTTTACAAAAACTTAAATAAAAAAAAATAGGTATTGATACTTCTGGCAGTGTGGGCAGGTGCTAAGTCCTGTTGAAAAATTCAATCAGTATCTCCATAAAGCTTGTCAGCAGACCGAAGCATAAAGTGCTCTAAAATTTCCAGGTAGACAGCTGCACTGACTGTAGACTTGATAAAACACAGTGGACCAACATCAGCAGATGACATGGCTCCCCAAATCATCACTGACTATGGAAACTTCACACTGGACCTCAAGCAACTTGGATTCTCTACTTCTCCACTCTTCCTCTAGACTATGGGACCTTGATTTCCAAATGACAGGACTTGGCACCTGATTTGGAGAGCCATGCCATCTGCTGGTGTTGGTCCACTGTGTTTTATTAAGTCCAAAGTCAGTGCAGCTGTCTATCAGGAAATTTTGGAGCACTCCGTGCTTCCTTGTATTCCCTGTGAGCATTGTCTATCACCCATCAGCCAACTGATTATCATTTCGAACATCAGTATTGGCCCAAAATCTCATAATCGGTGCATCCCTAACATTAAATATTACAGTATCAAGTACTTTCCTATGTAAGTGCTGTATAATGTAAGTTCTATTTAAAATGTTAAAGTTAGTGGCTGGAAATGTTATAGCAGCAATAATAGTGGTCATTGCTAGTGGTGCTGGTGGTGGTGGTGGTGGTGGTAGTAGTAGCAACAGTAGTAAGTAGCAGTAGTAGTAGTATTTCTAAACTGTGCACACACTGCAGACTCCTTAGTTCTTTTTGATTATCACTCTATTTTTCTATATTTTGTGTATTTGGGGTTTCACTTTTCTTAATTATCCTTATACGTATGTGTCTTTTCTGTGCATATTTTTTGTAATTTTTTTTTTTTTGAAAGCTAAAAATTGCCTTGAATTGCTTTCTTAAAAATATGTTGTTTGAAAAATGTAAACAAACCTTCAGCAGGATAAATATCAATCATTGCTTCAAGATCTCCATTTAAAGATGTTTGGCTTTTAATCTTGTGACAAACCAGTCAGACTGAACAATATAAGAAAATGTGATGTGCATCACATGATATGAGGTAAATGCTATTCATCTTCTTCGGTCAATGCTAACATCCAGTGCAAGAAATCAAATATGAGGCCACAGTCATTTGCTGGTATGAATTAACGAGGCTCAACAACACCCAATGCTTTCCTCTTGGCGGCCAAGGTCCAAGGAATTTATGTTTAGTCTCCACCTGGGACCAGCATCAAGATGCTGCAGGCGAGCGGAGAAAATAACTGTAGACAAAAGATGCCTGTTTTACAGACAGCCAGTTAAATTATAAAAATGCAAAAGAGTAAGCTGATAGGATCAATCCAGCAATAGAGATAAGTGGAGGCTGTGCAAATGTGAAGTCAGCTGTTTCTCATATGCCCTGATGGCTAGAAGTGCTACTGTAAAAAAAAAAGAAAAAGAAAAAAAAGAAAAAACAGCTATATTAAAAGATGAGCCCATGTGACATAGAAGAGAGAAAACAGTGAATGCTGCCGTGTTCTCTCAGCAAAGTGAGTGTGACCCACTGCAGAGTGTAATGACCTACTTTTCCTTTTCACTCTACTGTAGCTTTCCCTCCCAGGGCAGCATCCATTCTAGTCAGGTTTAACAGAGTGTACAGTAAAGCCACTCAAGGCACAAAATCCACCGTCTTCCCTTCTCTTTATCCTCTGAATACACAAACTGGACCATAAGGGTAGCAATGTAGCAGAGTGTCCACACATAAACCTTGCCCCCTTTGCTCTGTCAGTGTTTCTATCCAGAGATCGAGACGTCAGCCTTTGATTACCTCCCTGCCAGCAGAATGGTGGCAGTCTATTCATTTCCTCACTTCCATGCTGTCAACAAGACACATGGCTCCACTCTTTACTTCATCATCTCCAGTGGAGACAGATGTGGGGGGATGGGCAGAAGGGCACACAATACGTGAACTAAACGAGGGGTGAATGTTGAAGCCTGGTGTGAGAAGAGACATGGACCGGTTAAAATCCGTGAGCAGGAAGAGGGAAAGATGACAAATGGAGGACGCCAACAACGACCGTGAAAATTCTGTAGGCCATCTCTTTAAGCTCAAACACTATGTCAGTGCATTCAGCAAACATGTGAGCATTGACTGTATGTTGTTTAATACATTATTATTGTTCTTGATGTATGAGGTGTATGCTTACAGTCAAGAAAGGGTTCGACAACCTCTACTGCAGAAATAGTAATTTTGGGTAAATTTTGTTCAATAAAATTATGAAGCCACCAAATACTGTTTGTAAACAGTAAAGCTGTAAACTGAAGGCAAAACAGCTGCCATACAGATGTGGACAAAATTGTTGGTACCCCTCCGTTAATGAAAGAAAAACCCACAATGGTCACAGAAATAACTTGAATCTGACAAAAGTGGTAATAAATAAAAATTCCATGAAAATTAACCAATGAAAATCAGACAATGCTTTTGGATTGTGGTTCAACAGAATTATTTTAAAAACAAACTCATGAAACAGGCCTGGACAAAAATGATGGTAGCCTTAACTTAATATTTTGTTGCACAACCTTTTGAGGCAATCACTGCAATCAAACGATTTCTGTAACTGTCAATGAGACTTCTGCACCTCTCAGCAGGTATGTTGGCCCACTCCTCATGAGCAAACTGCTTCAGTTGTCTCAGGTTTGAAGGCTGCCTTCTCCAGATGGCATGTTTCAGCTCCTTCCGCAGATGTTCAATAGGATTTAGATCAGGGCTCATAGAAGGCCACTTTAGAATAGTCCAATGTTTCGCTCTTAGCCATTCTTGGGTGTTTCTAGCTGTGTGTTTTGGGTCATTATCCTGTTGCAAGACCCATGACCTGCGACTGAGATCAAACTGTCTGACACTGGGCAGCACATTTTTCTCTAGAATACCTTGATAGTCTTGAGATTTCATTGTACCCTACACAGATTCAAGACACACTGTGCCAGATGCAGCAAAGCAGCCCCAGAACATAACAGAACCTCCTCCATATTTCACAGTAGGGACAGTGTTCTTTTCTTGGTATGCTTCATTTTTGCATCTGTGAACATAGAGCTGATGTGCCTTGCTAAAAAGTTGCAGTTTTGTCTCGTCTGTCCATTGGACATTCTACCAGAAGCTTTGTGGCTTGTCAACATGCAGTTTGGCAAATTCCAGTCAGGCTTTTTTATGATTGTTTTTTAACAGTGGTGTCCTCCTTGGGCGGCGCGGTGGCGGAGTGGTTAGCACTGCGGCAGCACAGCAACTCACCCTTGGCCAGGGGATCCTGAGTTCGATCCCAGCCCCTGACCAACAGTGATCTGTGAGGAGTTTTCATGTTCTCCCCGTGTCTGCGTGGGTTTACTCCGGGATTTCTCCGGTTTCCTCCCACATGCCAAAAACATGCAAGTTAGGTTAATTGGCATCAAAAACTGGGGATTCTAAATTGCCCTTAGGTATGACTGTGAGAGTGAATGGTTGTCTGTCTCTCTGTGTTGGCCCTGCGATGGACTGGCAATCTGTCCAGGGTGTACCCTGCCTCTCGCCCAAAGATGCTGGGATAGGCTCCAGCCCCCCCCCCCGCGACCCGAAAAGGATTAAACGGAAGAAGATGAATGAATGAATGTCCTCCTTGGCCGTCTCCCATAAAGTCCACTTTGGCTCAAACAATGACGGATGGTGCAATCTGACAATGATATACCTTGACCTTGGAGTTCACCATGAATGTGTTTAGAGGTTGTTCTGGGCTCTTTTGTTACCATTCGTATTATCCGTCTCCTCCTGCGGCCACGTCCAGGGAGGTTGGCTACAGTCCCGTGGATCTTAAATTTCTGAATAATATGTGCAACTGTAGCCACAGGAACATCAAGCTGCTTGGGGATGGTCTTATAGCCTTTACCTTTAACATGCTTGTCTATAATTTTCTTTCTAATCTCCTGAGACAACTCTCTCCTTTGCTTCCTCTGGTCCATGTTTAGTGTTGTACACACCATGTCACCAAACAGCACAGTGACTACTTGTCACCCTTTAAATAGGCCGACTGACTGATTACAAGTTTGTAGACACCTGTGATGTTAATTAGAGGACACATCTTGGTTGAACATGTCCCTATGGTCACATTATTTTCAATCTTTTCTAGGGGTACCATCGTTTTTGTCCAGGCCTGTTTCATAAGTTTGTTTTTTAAAATAATTCTGTTGAACAGCAATTCAAAAGCATTGTCTGATTTTCATTGGTTAATCTTCATAGAATTTTTATTTACTACCACTTTTGTCAGATTCAAGTTATTTCTGTGACCATTGTGGGTTTTTCTTTCATTAACAGAGAGGTACCAACAATTTTGTCCACGTCTGTATTTGTAAACTGGCTTGTCAATATTATTAACAGGAGTTTTATCTTCTTAAATTTCACAAACGGACCTTTCTCTTCACCTCCGTGTGGTGGTGGTGGTGGTGTGGGGTGGGGGGGGAGAGTGCCCTAATGATCCCAGGAGCTATATGTTGTTAGGGGCAAGTTGTCCCTGGTAGGGTCTCCCAAGACAGACTGGTCCTGGGTGAGGGGACAGACCAAGAGTGGTCCAGTAGATCCCCATGAAAAAAGTTATATCAAGAATCCAGTGTAAAAAAGCGAGCCACATGGGTCCACCCTCCAGTGGGCTCACCACCTGCAGGAGAAAACATGGGGATCATGGTGCTATGTGAACCAGGCGGTAGTCTGACCTACTCTGCTTGGACTGCTGCCCCTGCAACCTGGAACCCCGTATAAGGGATGGATGGATGGATCTTTCTCTTATAATCTCTCCTTATAGGTTTTTTTTTTAATAAATTTGTGATATTTTAGTTATTTGAGGATTTTTTTCCCCCTGTAAACTTGAAACTTTTTCACTCACAAATGTACCAGTTATTCCTGTGCACTGGTGACTTTTTTTGTATACTTTATTAATCCCAGAGGGAAATTCAGGGCATCCAGCTGGATGGATGAGGCAACCACGGTATGGCGCCAATCCCTTCACCATTCACACACATATTCACACCTAGGGCCACTTTAGAGTCTCCAATTAATCTAACTTGCATGTTCTGGGCCTGTGGGAGGAAACCAGAATACCCGCGGTAAACCCATGCAGACACGGGGAGAGCATGCAAACTCCACACAGAAGGGTTTTTACTCCTAAATTTGATACTTTTTCTTGCAATTTGCAGCTTCTCACAAATTAGCTACGCTTAATTTGTAAATGTATATATATTTGAGACTTTTTCTTGAAAATTTGAAATGTACTACTCAAGTTTTTTCTTGTAAAAGTGAGTTTTTATTTTTTGCTGTGATACATCTTGCTTGTAAATTAAGGCATTTGCTAATAAATTTGATAATATAAAAATCTACAAGGAGCCAGCCACACAGCTTTGAACATTAACTGAAGGTAAAACAGCCAAATTATAAGCTATAAAGATGACCTGTTAACACTAGCGATAGAAGAGTTGCTTCCTTTTTAATTTGATAAATTTACTATTTTTTCTCAGAAATTTGAGACATAACTTGTAAATTGTGATTTTTCTTATCAATTTGAGACTTTTTATTTAAATATAATTTTTTCTTGTAAATTAGTGAGTTTTTACTCTATTTTGAGTTTTTGTAAGTTGAGGCTTTTTTTCCTAATATGTTGGAGAATTTTTACTTGTAAATGAACAGCTTTAACTTCTACAGCTTTTTTCTCATAAATTTGATTATTTTTTCCACGTCAATCTGAGAGTTTAGGCTCTTTATTTTTCCCCTTGAGTAAGATCATGGCAGAAGCAACACAGAGACATTTTGAAAATATAAAACGTTATCAGTGTATCAGCAGTTCCCCCAAGCTCTATGCTCATTGTAAGCTAAGTATGGGACATGCATGTGCACTTTGCTCAAGAAACGACCTGACTGGAGTCAATGCCAAGTCCCACCCAGCAGTTTTCAGGGCTACATTGAAAGTACCTACACTGGTTCCGGGATTTATTTCTGTCCCTACAAGTTCATGAAAACTCCCCCTGACACGGGAGAGCCCTGTGGTGGAAACACACACACACACGCGCGCGCACACATACACACAAGTGAACGCCCTGAAAAACTGATTCCTAGTTTCTGTAGTGGAAAGGGGTTGAGTATGTTACACTGAGCTCTAATCCTTAGAGGAATGGTAGTTATACACATAACCTTATGTCATCTTTGGATAGAGAATCATACAGATTGGATGATCATTATAGTGATATTCCCTCTGTGGTGGTGATAACAGAATATCCCCTTATGCAGAGGATAAACTGTAGATGTGGACATGTACAGCAGTGTGAAGTACAGCTGGTACACCTTAATGACTGGGAAACCTACAAGACTTGCCTGAGTCACTTCCTCAGTTTTAGAGAGGAAAGTCATCGCACTGGAAGATGATTAATTACATTTGTATTTCATTAAAAAGGCAACCAGTGGATGTTAAAGGGTGTAACCACAGAGGTCAACATTTTAAATCTATTGCATCTAGCATCTATTGTGTCTAGATGTGACACATCATCTGTCTGCATTATGAGCCACTGAGTCGCCTTACTGTTGCATAACTGTACAGGAACAGACAATAATTTTTCTGATCCAAAGTTACTGATTTTTTTTTTCTAAAGCACGAGTATAAAGAACTGCATTTTGAACCATCACCGCATGTCTGTCAATATTAGTTATGACATTCATTAGAATAATGATATGTAATTCTATTATCAACACGCTTGTACCGCCTCAACAAAAAGATGTGCGTCCAGTGAAGAATATTTACAGCAACTATTTTCTTAAATAATTTGTTCTGCATCATGTACAGTATTTATGTTAACCAATAACTAATAGCCTAACATGTACTGCATGTTTTGGGATTGTAGAATATGAAAATAATAAATACATGTTTCAAAGAATCTTTCACATTCAGACACACTGTACAGCTCAAATTTCCTGTGTGACTTTAAAATAAACTAAAACAGGCCACAGCAGGTTTCCACAAAAAAATGTCAGAATCTGGGCATGGTCTGGAGACCGTGCTCATGCCTTTTGTTCATTTTTGTTTCTCTGTGATTATTATTATTATTATTATTATTATTATTACTGCCTTTTATGCTCCCCTGGTTTCTCTGTCACCCTGTTTTCCCAGTTTCTTGTGATTTTGGCTGATTCTTTATTTATTATTATTTGCATTATTATTATAGTTATGGTCTCCTGTGTTTTCCCCGGTCTTTAGTCATGTCATGCCATCCCTTGTCTGTCCTCAGTGTCTTTATTATGGTCTGGTGTGTGTACTTGTCTCCCTAATTATCCCCAGCCAGTCCCTCCAGGATTTCGTGATGTTGCGATTGCACCAATTCATGCAAAATCAGCCACCCAGCGTAACTATTGCACGACCTTGCAACTTTGTCCAATCACCGCAACTTTCCCGCAATTTTGGCCAATCCTCATCAACCTCTGCCAATTTCACCAATCAAATTTGTCTCCAACGCGCTGAAACGCTCAGTCTAACCAATCAAAGGCATTGCCGCACTACGTTCACTTCCGTGTTTACAGTGCGTAGTGAGTTTATAGTTTACAGTAAGTAACGGAACACATCAGCAAACAGAGTGTGTGATTTAAAAAAAAGCACTCACCCGTGAGGTTTTCAACACCGTCCCTTCCTCCATCTCCCCCAGCCTGCCCGTGGACGCCTCGCCACGTCTCCGTCCTGACCACGTGTACGAAGCACTGGGTTTGTGTTGAAAAACACGCGCCTGCCCAAAACCACCCCATCGCGGGAGTGCGCGTGAGGAGAGTTCACTACACTACAGCGAGTGTTTGAACATTTTATACATCTTTAGAGGTAAAATCATTACTACAGCTGGTCAATAAGCTTTAAAACTGTTAATCTCCGGTGTGGACGGACAAACGCACCCACCCATCTCTACCCCCCTCGCCGTCCCGCTGTAAATGAAAGATGTGTGTGTGTGTGAAGACCAACATGCAGCAGACAGACAGATAGGCATGGAAAGAAAGAGAATATTTTGGGGTTTTTTTTTTGTTTTTGTTTTTGTTTTTGTTTTTTGTTTTTCAGAAAAAACAGACTCCAATAGCCAATACAGTGCAACAGAATAAATACTTTAGTTTTTCCTCTCCGCTCAGTACCGAGTGGTTGGGAACCGTAGGGAGTCTTCAAATGAAGGTGCAGCCAATAATTTCCAAATCTCTACTCTTTAACATGCATTCAATGCAATTTAGCTGTTGAATGGATATTGTGTTAATGCTTGTATTTGCTGTTGCACAAGAGTTTTTCTGCATAGCAGAAATTTCTGCTTAATTTACAAATCACTATAATAGGAAATGTTTGACAATCCTGAGCTTTTCTTGTATTGTTATATAGAATATCACTGCAATAAACTGGAAAAAAGCATCTGCTTTAAAATTTGGAATTCTTCCCACAACTTTTAAAGCAAAAAACACTCTAAAAATATTGCAACTTTTATTGCAACTTTTTAAAAAAGCTCCCACGAATTCAGGCTTTTTGGTCCGCAACAATCATAAAAACATCCCATGAAATCCTGGGGGGACTGCCCAGCTCATAAGATAAGATAAGATAAGATAAGCCTTTATTAGTCCCACAACGGGGAAATTCCAGGATTGCAACAGCACAGGGATAGCAACACTCAGAGCAACAATCAGAAGGCAAGAAAAAAAACAAGCAAGCAAGAGCAGCTAATAAACATATGTACGTATTACTATAAAATATATATATATACACACACACACAGACACACAGTGCAGAGCATTGTAGCTGGATGGAATAAATATATGAATATATGAACACACAGTGCAGAGCATTGTAGCTAGATGGAATAAATATGTAAATATATAAACACCCACAGTACGGAGCATTGCAGCTAGGTGGAATAAATATGCAAGTATATAAACACACACAGTGCGGAGCAATGTAGCTAGATGGAATAATATGTAGATATATAAATATATAAACACACCCAGTGCTGAGCATTGTAGCTAGATGGAATAAATATGCAAATATATAAACACACACAGTGCAGAGCATTGTTGCTAGATGGAATGAAACAGCATAACCGTCTACTTAGTTATCCTACATGGTATGATTATGTGCCCATACATATTCTCACCCTCCATAGCGACCGGTATGTTCCTAGTTGTATGCCGGAGGGGACCATTGTGTAAGTCTATTGCATCTTTTGCATTCAAAAAACTATTAGTTTGTTACGTCTTTTTGCTATCTCTGCGAGCAGCCCTGCTTAGGTTGTACAGTCTGACAGCCGTTGGTAGGAAGGACCTACGAAACCTCTCGGTTGTGCACCTGGGATGATGTAGTCTGCTGCTAAATGAGCTCCTCAGTGCATTCAGTATGTTTCTATACCCATAGCCATCTCCTTATGTGTGCTCCTATTCAGCTCTTGATTGTCTCCCAGCTGACCTGTGTTTCCTTGATTAGTTTTCTCCCTATATATGTTGCCGTTTGTCTTCAGTTCATTGTCGGGTTATTGTCGTATGTCTTGTCATTTTCTCTCATCTTGCTGCCTGTGTTCTCTAGTGTATTCTCTGTGAGTTTTGCCACCAGTGTCTCCTGAGTTTTTTTTCCAGCCCTCGTGCTGTGTTTTGTTTGTTCATTTGAGTTTTTGTTAATAAATCATTATTTCCACCTCACTCCTGCCTGTGCCATGAGTCCTGCTGCTAAACCCTCATCTGCCCAGAGGGCTGATTGCGACAGAAAAAGTGATTGTCGATAGACATTATCATTCCCCCTCCAAACATACTGAAATCTGATCCAACGCTGCTGTCCCTTAAATTAATGCTCTTCTAATTAACTTTGGACAAGTTATCAATAATTTTACTGGAGATAATGCAAAAGATAGTTAAGGGAGAGGCTGATAAATTATGCATGTTTTATTGTTAAAAAAAATGTGTGTTTTCACAGTAAGGATACTGCATGTTTCATTATTATGAATTTGTGACAATCAGTTCTAGATATGAAAGTGCAAAAGTATTCAGCAGGATAAACTTGCTATTCATGTTATGGTGGATGGAGAGCACCAAAGAGTCGCAGCTTGGAGTAGCAGATATTGATCAGACTGTAAAGGAAAATCTAGAGGGATTCAATGGAAATACTGTCTGCACCAGACACAAGAAACTGACCACAAAGAGCTGAAGCCATTAGACAGTATATGTTAGTAAAACTCAGCAAACACCCTTGACCCTTTTTCTCTCTCGGCGCCACACGAGTCGGCTGCCTTTTGCAACAGCGGCTCGATTCCGAGTCTTTTTCCCTTCCTCTCTCTTTTGATCCGTCTTTTTTTTTCACCCCACTTATATCACGGACACACAGATCGTCCTAAATGTCTCCTGAGCCGGTGGACGGAGCCACTGTCTATAGCAGGATACGATACAGCAGAGAACAGCTGCTAGCATTCAACCGCCACCCGGTCCCATTGGAAAAACTCGACATACCGAGTGAACTGAGGCGAAAACGCCGCGGCTGCCGGGCTGGAGTAAGGCGGAGGACAAAAAATATAAGGTACAGACCCTCCCTTCCATCTGTTGTCATGGGAAATGTACGGTCGATACTGGGAAAGTTAGATGAGCTAGCGGCTATCTCCCGTTATGATAGCACATACCGGGAGTGCTCTCTCCTTTTGTTTACTGAGACGTGGCTAACTGAACTAGCAGCAGATGCTAACATTGAGCTGGAGGGTTTTCACATGATACGAGCTGACCGAACACCAGACAGTGGCAAGGCTAGGGGCGGTGGAGTGATCATGTATGTTAACAACAACTGGTGCAGACCGGGACATATCACTGTTAAACAACGACACTGCAGCAAAGACATTGAGTTGCTAGCTGTTAGCATGAGGCCTACATATCTCCCGAGAGAACACTCACACGTGATCTGCATTGTTGTTTATGCAAATCCGACGGCGAACGCTGGGACAGCACGTGACGTCATCCATTCAGTAACCAGCAGGCTGCAGACAGAACACCCAGATGCTCTTCTCCTCATCTCAGGCGATTTCAACCATGTTTCACTGTCTCCCATTCTACCCACGTTCACCCAGTATGTCACATGCCACACTAGAGACAATAAAACACTGGATTTATTCTACGCAAACACTAAGGAGGCGTACACCTCATCACAACTACCCCCACTCGGGAGATCGGATCACAACTTGGTTCATCTCCGGCCGGTGTACAAACCCCTAGTGCACAGACAACCTCCGGCCATGCACACTGTGGAGTTATGGTCTGAGGAGACAATGGACACCCTAAAGGGCTGTTTTGAAGCCACCGCCTGGAAGCAGCTCTGCGATCCACATGGTGAGGACATCGATGGCCTCATTCACACCTTCACGGGCTACCTCAGCTTCTGTGTGGACAAATCCGTTCCCACCAAGACCATACGGCGTCACTCAAACAACAAACCCTGGATCAACCCTGAGATAAAAACACTTCTGAGAGAGAAGAAGAGGATCTTCAGGTCGGGGAACAGGGAGATGCTGAAGTCCGTACAGAGGGAGCTGAGGAGAAAGATCAGAGAAGGCAAGGACAGCTTCAGGAAGAAGATGGAGGACAAGCTGCAACAGAGCGACATCAGCGGGGTCTGGAGAAACCTCAAAACCATCTCGGGGCTCCAGAATACCTCCCCCCAGGCCACAGGGGGCAGGGAGTGGGCGAACAACCTGAATCTGTTTTTCAATAGATTTGACCAACCGCCCTCCCCCCTGACTGCACAACAACCACTGCTGCCTCTAAAGAAATCAAGTCCTGCTGCCCACTCCCCACTCTACCAACACCCCCCCACTCCCAACACACAGCCCCCCATCCTGACCCTGACCAGGACCCAGGTGAGGACGGAGCTGAGGAAGATCAAGGCGAGGAAGGCGCCGGGACCGGACGGCATCAGCGCAAAGCTCCTCAAGTCCTGTGCAGACCAGCTGTGTGGGATTGTGACGTATATCTTCAACATGAGCCTGAAACTGGGGAGGGTACCACAGCTGTGGAAAACATCTTGTGTGGTACCTGTACCAAAAACTTCCCACCCCAAAGACCTGAACAGCTACAGACCGGTGGCCTTGACGTCCCACTTGATGAAGACCCTGGAGAGACTGCTCCTTGCTCACCTCCGCCCCCTGGTGGAACCAGCGATGGATCCACTCCAGTTCGCCTACCAGCATGGCATTGGGGTGGAGGATGCGGTGATCTTCCTCCTTCACCGTTCTCTGTCCCACCTGGAGAAGCCCGGGAATATGGTGAGGATCATGTTCTTTGACTTCTCCAGTGCTTTCAACACCATCCAACCGATGATCCTGAAGGACAAGCTGCTGCGCGCAGGGGTGGACCAGCACCTGTCATCATGGATCCTGGACTACCTCACGAACCGGCCTCAGTTTGTGAGAACCCGGGACTGTGTGTCCGACACGATCATCAGTAGCACGGGGGCCCCCCAGGGAACGGTGCTGGCTCCCTTCCTGTTCACTCTTTATACTGCGGACTTCTCACACAACACAACACACTGCCATCTACAGAAGTTCTCTGATGACTCTGCGATCGTTGGCCTCATCTCCAATGGAGATGAAGCTGAGTACAGAGGGCTTATCCAGGACTTCGTGGACTGGTGCCATCGGAACTGCCTCCAGATCAACGCGAGGAAAACTAAGGAGCTGGTGGTGGACTGCCGCAGGCATGGGCAGCCCCTCACAGTACCAGTAAATATACAGGGAACAGACATCGAGATGGTGACATCCTATAAGTACCTGGGTATTCATCTGAACAATAAACTAGACTGGTCACACAATACTGATGCACTCTACAAGAAGGGACAGCGCAGGCTGTTCCTGCTGAGGAGACTCAGGTCTTTTGGTGTACAAGGGGCGCTGCTGAAGTCATTCTATGACACGGTGGTGGCATCAGCCATCACTTTTGGAGTGGTCTGCTGGGGCAGTGGCATTACTGCAGCCGATAGGAAGAGACTGAACAAACTGATTAAGAAAGCTAGCTCTGTCCTGGGGCAGCGCCTTGATCCGATGGAGGAGATAGGAGAGAGAAGGACGGTGGCTAAACTGTCATCTCTGCTGGAGTCCGAGTTCCACCCTATGCAGGACATACTGAATGCACTGAGGAGCTCATTTAGCAGCAGACTACATCATCCCAGGTGCACAACCGAGAGGTTTCGTAGGTCCTTCCTACCAACGGCTGTCAGACTGTACAACCTAAGCAGGGCTGCTCGCAGAGATAGCAAAAAGACGTAACAAACTAATAGTTTTTTTTGAATGCAAAAGATGCAATAGACTTACACAATGGTCCTCTCCGGCATACAACTAGGAACATACCGGTCGCTATGGAGGGTGAGAATATGTATGGGCACATAATCATACCATGTAGGATAACTAAGTAGACGGTTATGCTGTTTCATTCCATCTAGCAACAATGCTCTGCACTGTGTGTGTTTATATATTTGCATATTTATTCCATCTAGCTACAATGCTCCGTACTGTGGGTGTTTATATATTTATATATCTACATATTATTCCATCTAGCTACATTGCTCCGCACTGTGTGTGTTTATATACTTGCATATTTATTCCACCTAGCTGCAATGCTCCGTACTGTGGGTGTTTATATATTTACATATTTATTCCATCTAGCTACAATGCTCTGCACTGTGTGTTCATATATTCATATATTTATTCCATCCAGCTACAATGCTCTGCACTGTGTGTCTGTGTGTGTGTGTATATATACATATTTTATAGTAATACGTACATATGTTTATTAGCTGCTCTTGCTTGCTTGTTTTTTTTTCTTGCCTTCTGATTGTTGCTCTGAGTGTTGCTATCCCTGTGCTGTTGCAATCCTGGAATTTCCCCGTTGTGGGACTAATAAAGGCTTATCTTATCTTATCTTATAGTAGTGTTCTATTTTAAAAAATACAGCCTCTAGCCTAAGTAACAGTGTGGTTTCTTGTTTGAACGGTCTCATGTTATTAATGTTTGCAGCTCAACACAGCAGCTTACATGCAATCAATTTTCTGTGACGAGGGATATTTTATTGCCTAGACATACAACTCCAGATTGCCACTTCTAAAGCAAGCCAGCCACTTCAATGTCATTTAATCCACACAGTAGAACAAAATTATGCTTCTCCTATCTACAATGTCACTTCCTAAAGTGGCCTGTCGAATATGTCAGTCTGACACTGTCTGGCAGATGACAGTGAGCACTGAGGGATGTTTCAGTGCAAATAGCAAAACTGCACAGACAGGGCACATGCAGCTATAGTTTTCCTGCGGTCATTCAGTCTCAAATGTAGCTGGTCAGTACAGTCCTCAGTCAGAGTGAGGATGTGCGCACTCAGACAGTCTGGATACTAACAGCACACGTCCTCCTCTACATGCTCTCCCACTTCTGTCAGTGGAGGTCACAACAGAAAACACTCTGCTGCCTGACAACCGCAAGTGTGTCTATGGACCGTCTCCCCTCCTTCCCCCTGCATTGCCCCTTGTATCTTTGGAGTCAAAGGCAGACATTGTGCTTCTAATCAATGTGAAAATATCAACTACAACCCCCACACCAGCAGGATGTCTGACTGCACATTAGCTCTGCTCCGACAAGATCACTGCCTCACACACATGCTTGCATGCAGCAGGGTCTGGAAAAGGTCAGCTAGTTCAGCAATAAGAATGAAGTGGCTTGAATTCCACAAGAGGAAAGGAAATGTTTTAGAGGCAAACTATCCACTGGGAAAATTCCAATATAGCATTAATACAGAAGTGGTACATAATTAATATGCTTCCTTGTCTGCATGATAATATATTGATTATTACTGATGGACAGGCTTAAAGACTGAACATTCTTATTCAAGAATGCAAAACTAATGAGATCAGGTTGACCTCAGACTTTTCAATCCTTTACTGTGGACACACACACAAGCGACAATTTCATGAAGGTCCTTCATTTTTTTCATTTACATGTTTGTGTGTGGGACATATCAGCTGCTACATGCATAGTGATCAAGAAATGATAGAACACACTGGTGATATTTACTCATGACCAAGGCTAGAGTGGAACATATGACACATAGTGGAACTAATAATACATTCCTTTTCTCGGAGCATGGGGGATTCACAGTCCACAAATGCATCTGTGCTATTAAAGCCAGTTTTTCACACGTGAAGTTGGGCGAGTCTGGGCAAGACCATCTTAAGAAGAGAAGAACCATGTGCTACATAGCAACAGTAATGTAAAATGTACTGTTTATCTGCACTTTAGAGTGCAGTAACTTTAATGTTTAGCTGTTAATGTATGTCTCTCTCCGGTAATGAATTTCAACATTGCAGTAGTGTACAACCCACCCTCACACAACTCTTCCTTTTATAATGAATTAAGTGATCTGGTTAAACAACTTGAGAAGAACAGAGAAACAATAATTCATGGTGACTTTAATATCAACTGGTCTGATAAAAAAGACAAACAAAAACTGAAAAGCCTCATGACTAAATTTAATTACCAGCAAATCATCAAAGGACCCACCAGGATAACCAAACAATCCAGAACACTTATTGACATGGTATTTACTAATAAACCAGAACGAATAACCAGAACCTATAATCTTGTAACTGGTCTCTCAGATCATAACATGGTTCTTGCTGTCAGGAAACTTACTAAAAAGCGACTACAGTATTTTGGGGGAGTCGATATTGACAAATCAAATTTTATTATCCCCAAATCAAAAAATGAGGAGTTTGAACATTACTTAGAGAATCAAAATTGGGAGCAGCTCATGTCAACATGTGAAGTAGATGATTGTTGTAATTTTATAACTGCAACAATCACAAAGTCTATAGAAAAATTTTCAAAGCAAATTAAAAGTAGACAACAGAAGATTAGCCTACCATGGTTAAATAATGAAATAAGAAAACTTATGAAGAGGCGAGACTATGCACTGAAAACATCACTAACCTCCAAACTACAAAATGATCACCTTGTGTACAAAAGTTTAAGAAATAAAGTGGTACATGAGCTGCGAAAATCAAAAATATCTTATTACAATAAACTGATAGATCATGCAAAGGGTAACAACAGTTCCCTATGGAGGCATTTAAATAACCTAACTAATAAAAAAAACGATCAGAAGGGGGTAAAGGAACTTAGAATCAATGGCAAGACCGTCAGTGACAAGGCTACTTTGGCAAATGAATTTAATTCACACTTTGTGGGCTCTGTGGAAGACTTAACAAAAATTTTTGTGCTGCCAAATGTGCTCAACAACACAAATTCCATACTTCCAACAGATACTTTTCACATCGATGAGGTAAATGAGAAGTTAATTGCTGGTATTGTTAAAACACTGTCAAACTCAAAAACTAATGATATCTACAATATGAGCACCTCCTTTCTCAAAATGCACAGCAAAATATTAATCAAACCACTGACTCATCTCATTAATCTCTCCATTAGGTCTAGTACATTTCCATCTGGCTGGAAAAAAGCTGTCGTCATACCAGTTCATAAATCAGGCAGTAAAGACGATATATGCAATTACCGCCCAATCTCTATTTTACCAGTCCTATCTAAGGTTCTTGAAAAAGTTGTAGCTACACAGCTGATAGACTACTTACAAGACAGTCAACTTCTTCATCCACATCAATTTGGTTTTAGACCAGGATACTCAACAGAAACAGCAAATTGTTGCCTTATTGAAAACGTCAAACAGTCCTTGGACAGGGGTAATGTGGTAGGAGCTGTTTTTCTAGATCTCAAAAAGGCTTTCGATACTGTAAACCACAGTTTGCTTTTATCCAAAATGGTATCTTTTAACTTCTCCCCAAATACATTAGAATGGTTTGCATCTTATCTCCAGAATAGAGAACAGTGTGTAAAAGTTCACCAGGATAAATCCTCATTTTTAAACAACCGCATGGGTATCCCACAAGGGTCCATTCTTGGTCCTTTACTTTTCAGCATTTTTATTAATGACTTGCCGTTACACTGCTCAGCTGCAACATGCCAACTTTATGCAGATGATGCAGTTATTTACACAGCTGCCAAGACTCCAGCACAGGCTGCAGATGTACTGTCTACAAGTATGGTTGATGTCCAAGAGTGGCTCCTCAAGAACCATCTATTGCTGAACCTTCAGAAAACAGTCTCAATGTGCTTTTCAATCAAAAAATGTAACCTGCAACATTTTAAAGTTAATATACATGATCATGACATCAGTTTAGCTACAGAATTCAAATACCTTGGCATTGTACTAGATCCTCAACTCAAATTTAATCTTCATATAAAGAAAATTTCAAAAACAGTAAAAAAAATCTGAACTGCTTTAAATTAATTAGATATTACATACCTTACGAAGCAGCTGCACTGTATATGCATTCTATGGTTTTTTCTCATATATCATACTGTTTGACAGTCTGGGCTCAAGCAGCCCCTTCCACAATAAGACATATAGGTTCATTATATAATCAAACCCTAAAAATCTTGGACAAAAAGCCCATTAGGTGGCATCACTGTAATGTTTTAAAAAAATACAACCTATTGAGTTTTGAGAGCTTCATTGACCTCTGTCTTCTGAAATTAACGTTCAAATGTTTCCATAAATCAGCACCCGAGCCACTTGCTGGTTTCGTCCAAAGACAGGACAGCAGCAGAGCCACCAGGAGTTCTGTTAACAATAACTGTAAAATATTCCACCGCAGAACCACATTTGGACAAACAGCTTTCTCTATAAAGGGCAGTCACATCTGGAACACAATGCCAAATGAAATTAAAATAATAACGGACTTTAAAACATTCACTAAAAATGTTAAAAACTGGCTGAAAAATAAACAAGAATGTACTCATGTATGAATTATTTGTCTGCAAAGTGAGAGTGAATGAAGGGAAGGAATAAATGTGTTTGTTTATAGTGAGTGACGGAGGGAGGAAGGCCTGAAATAGGCAAATGTGAGTTATGTTATATGTGTTAAATGTGAGTCAGGCTGTTATATTTGTGTATTTATAATATTTATAATATTTATGTTAAATGTGAGTCAGGCTGTTATATTTGTGTATTTATAATATTTATAATATTTATAATTGTGTATTTATAATTTTTCTGCATTGATGTATGTGGTTATTGTGTATATTTTTTATCTTGATTCTTTTTTCTAAAGCCCATCCAGGGACAAGAGTTGCAAATTAGCTAATAGCTATACACTCTATGTGCAACACATCAGATTGATTGTCTTTGATTAATTGTCTATGTTTATTGCACTGTCCCTGTCAAATAAACTAATCTACTACTACTTCTGCATTTTATGTCTTTTCTAATCAGTGCTACACACAGTACTGCCCAACTTTTGTCTCCGAGCATGTCCCTATAGTGTACACAAATTCAATTCAATTTCAATTCAACTTTATTTATATAGCGCCATTTCACAACAACAGTCATCTCATAGCACTATCAACTGTAGGGGGGGAACCCCCACAGTTGCAGAAAGACCCCAGCAATCACACAAATGACCACAATGTGTTGTTTTTAGTAGGCTTTGCTGACTAAGGACTAACTGGATAGAGCAGACCATTCCTCCACCTCCTACAATGAAGCATAAAAGTAAAACAAAAACTGATGAACAACTTGCAATGCAAAAGTGGAAATCCTTTTTACACAAGGTTAGCTCAACAAAACGATGATGTATTTTAGTTAAATGTGCTTGAAAACACTTAACTATTTCTAGTCATTGTCGTGGAACACTAGAGACTTTGAGGTGATTTAATTTTGTCAAAAGGTTTTCAAGCAGACAGAAAAGGAACAACTTAAATACCCGGGCTCCACTGAAAAGTTGAAACGTTAAATTCAAAGGAGGTTTGTACTGGTGAGGGGCCCACACACACTGCTTTATCTACATCCCAAAATGTGGTGCTACACCCCTACTTTACAACAAAAATCTCCATAAAAATAAAGGCATTCACCTGACTAGGAACATTCTTGCAAATATTATACTAAAAATTAGGACACACTGGTAACAACCCTTGAGTTATTTAAAATTTCCCAATCAATACAAGGGAAAAAGGGCGATCTACAGTATATGTGCATTTTCTAATACTTACAGTGCCTCCCCTCAATAGTTACCCTTCAATATTCTGTTCACTGCCCCCCCCCCCACACACACACACACCAGTGAAATCAAATATCCGCCCATGTTTAAAACTTATGAACCGTCAGGAGTGACATGACTGGGCCAGAACCAAAGTAATGGCGGTATGAAAACATTTCGAGCGAGCCTGCACATCAGCAACTCACCAGCTCATCCAGATTTCGCATGTCACATAAAACTCTCTTCTGCGGCCAGACGAAGGGCTCCGGCTCGGGATCAACGCCCGCCTCCTCCTCCTCCACGCTCTCACTGCTCTCCTCACGGCTGTAGCACCTGCTGGGGGGGCTCTGCTCGGGTGGCTCCCCCGCCTCGATTCGCAGGCTCTCCTGGTCCCGGATCTCCTCCTCGATCTCCTCCTCCAGCTGGATCAACATGGGGGCCAGCATGCCAAACTTGGAGCCGCGTCGCGCCACCTCCAGGAGACACAGGACGAAATTTTTCTCGTTGCACCTCTCCACCAGGTCGTTGGTCTCGAACATGAGCACGTCCTTGATCCAGAGCTCCTGTCTGCACCAGGCAATGAAATTGGACACGTTATCCCGCGCCACGAACGACCCGGGGACAACGCTGCGCGACTGAAAGACCACGTCCTTGGACGGCACCTTCATGGACCGCGCAGCCTCCGGGCACTCCAGCTGGAAGTCGTGCGCGGCGCGGTTCACGTTGTTGGCGTGGCGACACAGAGCGCAGCCCGTCTCCAGCGCCTCCATGAAGGTGTCCGCACCGATGTCCAGATCGTACAGCGTGTTGAGCCATTCGGCCAGATCCTCCTTCATGGCATACAGGTACTCCTCGCTGGATCTGAAGGGCCTGATGCTTTTGGATGCGGCGGACTGGATGTTGCTCTGATCAGCCATATTGTCAGATCGTGTATCAATAAAGTCTACTTGACGATTCCCGAGAGTCTCATTGCACGACTGTGCTCCGGAGCCTCAGCCGCAAAACATGGCGAAATAATCGTGTTGGCGCACCCATGCCGCCTGCACGCGTGGTTTCTGATGGAAGCTCCCTGAGGCCAGAATCTGTTCTGTCACTAACATATCTGCAATGGCGCACGGATGCGTCTTCTGGGTGCCTGCGAACCTCCTTTCCTTTGATGAACGCATCACTTGGTCCTAGGCAGAAAAAAAAAAAAAAAAAAAACATTTGAGAGAAAGCTGACCCACACTAGTCCAACCACCAGATGATCCAGCCGGTGTCCAGCGGGGCCCCCTCACCCCCCGATATTCCACGTGTCACCACATTCGAGAGGCGGTCGGTCCGTTGTGCTCCTCAGCGGCGAAATCACGACCTGGGTCCGCAGCTCGGTGTCCCGCACAGGCTCAGCCCATATTGCGCCGACTCTTGCGCTGAATACGTTGACCTGCTGTAGCTTATAACAGCAGCGGGACTCGGCGGCACATCCCATTATGAGGGATAAACGCTCAGCACAGGAGCAAAACTTAACCCCATGTTTCCCTCAGCGGTCTTCAACAGTAAAAGCAGGCTAGTTACACTCAATAAAATGGGATACTGCGAATAGTTACACAGATAGGCTATTTAAAAATTTATACATATATATATATATATATATATTTTTTTTTTTTTACAAATAAGATTAAAGAAAAACAACACGAAAGTGCAAAGGTAAAATACAGATTAAAACGAGAATGCACTCAGAGAGCGCATACCCCCGCAAAGGACCGGATTTTGATGAAACTTTCACCAGAGGTGGCGCTGAACCCGTTAGATTTTAGCAGTGATCCGGGTTAAGATGCAGATTCTTGATCACTTTGCATTTCCAGTGTTAAAGAACGATTTCATCAAAATCCGTCCAGTAGTTTTCACGTAATGCTGCTAACAAACCAACCACCATAAATTTACAAGAAAAAGTTTCAAATTTACAAACAAATGCATTCTACACATGAAAAAGAATGCTAATATAAAGGAGAAGATGCTGGTAATTTACAAAAAAAAAAAAAAAAAAAAAGAAAAATTACAAATTTAAGAGGACAAAACTCCCATAATAATGTGTGCAGGCCAACAAAGTTGTTTTACCCGTTTTGTACAAAACTTGTCAAAATTGTTCTTCCAAGAGGTTACACGCCTTTGTGATCGACATTTCCTAATATCTTTATATTTTAGAAACTAGAAAAGAAGGGTCAACGTTAACCCATTCATACCGCTTTTCCAGGGGTCCAGGTCATGGAGGGAGCAGTCTAAGCAGAGAAAGTACTTTCCTCTCCCCAGCTACATCCTCCAGCTCTTCATGGGGATACCAAGGTGTTCCAAGGCTAGCTGGGAGACATATGCTGTGTTCAGAATGTTCACTCACTCCCTACTCACTATATAGTTAATATATAGAGGGGTTGCACCGACGTCACACGGGTCACGTGTCTTTTGTTTACTGCGCCATTTTGGACGGCAACGAGCAGTCAAATCACCAACAGCAAGCGTGAGTGAGTGTAATCAACGAGCTAAATGGCTACACACAACTCAACACCGTGGTCCAACAACGAGGTGCAGACTTTTCTGTGCTTGGTAGCTGACTAAAGAAATCCAGAGGACGCTGGATGCAGCGACCTGAAAAGAATTCACAGCCACCGACCGGTGAAGGCGGATGGGAGGTAGAGTGGCATTGACCTGACCGCGGCATCATCATTGTTGAAAACAGTGATAGAGGATGGTGTGATGCGATATTATGCATCTTCGCCGTTATTTATCCCAGTGGTGGAAAGCTCACTTTGAACAAACAACACCATTGTCTCCTGTATGCAATGAGCTAGCTAGTTAGCCATCAATGCTAACTCCATGCTCTGCTTGTACTTTGCGCTTATGTCAACAACATCTGATGAAATAAGCTAGTGTTAATCCTGGTTAAAAAGTAGTTTTTTACATGTTGCACTTTCATGCTGTGCATGTACTTAAGTTGTGTGTGTATTTTCATTCTAGAGTCCCACCGCAGGCTGAAGATCTGCTGAATCGGGACCAGCAGTACATCCAGTTGCTTCTCAGTGAGGCAAGGGAGCATGAAACTGGAACAGGTCAAGTGGACCCCTGACCAAATGAGCACCCCATGTGGACCACGAGGTCCAATCTGTACATGTACATTTTCAATCCAGTGATTTACAAACTGATTCAGAGCTTTGTAAAGCCTCATTCAGCACATTATAGTTCCACATACCTCTTCTGTGCTCCACATACATATTCATTGCTCAGGAAATGTAGCATTTCTTAACTGTGTACATGATAATAAAGCCTCTGAATCTTGAATCTGTGTATTTTCATCTGGGGCAGCCAGCAGTGACCAGCAGCAGCGGTGGAGAAGAAAAGTCTTTTGAAAGCAGAAACAGAGCCAAAACCTTCTCTGGGTCAGCTTAGTTGTCATCTTACATATATATATTTTTTACATTTCCTGGTGACCAGGAAAAGTCTTTCCAACAATTTTACACAAATTCTTGATGTTTTCCTTCTTCGCATTTACAAATCACAGGATTGAGAATGTACTTGTACAGACTGGATCCTGGGGTCCACTTGGGAGTGCTCACTTGGTCAGGGGTCTACTTGACCTGGATCCCATGAAACTACCTTGTGAAGGGAGGAGATGGCTCAGAATGCTGCCTTCAATCAAGCATTCCTCGGTGTGCTGGGCCACTGTGTGAAGGCAAGGAGTCAGCGTGTGTGGCCGGCGTGTGTGCCCCATTCTGAGTTTTTTTTACAGTTTAGTTTGAATTTTGCACATTCTAAATAATCTGGATTTTGCTGATGATTGTAATAAACTATTTAGTGACTTATGTGTTGCGTCATGATTTTCTATTTTTCTGTTAAGACATTGGTGGGAAGAGTCAACAGTACAAACCAAACATTTTATCAGTGATGCTGAAAATAATGGCTAATTTTTAAGAAAAAGTAACCAAAAACAATTATTTTATTTACTGAAGACTGTATTGTTGGATGTGCCAGTGCAGAAGACGCTGCACACTTCAGTGATAGTACCAGTATATGGAGGAATTCTGGGCCATAGTAGCATCTGTATTTCCTAATAATGAGTTAAGGTTTAATGGGATTTAACATGTTTTAATGCAAACTACTTTATGGTTCATTATTCTGTTTGCAGACTTACACCAAACCAAAACTGATTTCTGAAACTGCTGGATTATTTAGATAGCTTTTCCAATCTTGTAGCTTTTAATTTATGTCACTAAATCTTGGTGACCTTTGCAAATAAAAGTGAAGACATATCTGCAAAAGGCACAAAAGTTTATCGCAAAAATTCCTAGTGCAATACAAAAAGAGTACATAGTACATTATTCACACATAGAATATATATTTATACAGCATCTACATGTATATATTCAGTAAATTCATGTATTTTCCATGTAACCTTGTGACTATTATTTTAATTGCTTTAAATCCTAGATGGAAGTTTGTTTTGAGTTAAAAATGCATCATAATTGTTAAACATATTTTATTATACCTAACTCAGTACTATTTACCTGTTGAAATATATATTTTACAGTTAATATAACCCCATAACTATAATGTGACACCTGGCAATCAATTTTTGGCAGCTGATCACTTTTTTTCCACGACACCACCGGCTGGAGCAGGTACATCGTCAAAAGTCTCTCCATGATTTTTCACACAGATCAGAGCAATCTGTAGCACAGGAAGCTAAACGTTTCTGCAGACATTCTCAAGTTCTGCAGTCACTGCGGTTCGTGAAGCTGGGGTGGCATCCCATCACTGAGAGGCTCAGTTGAACGACCAGACCGACGGTTTGAAGCAATAATTTTGCCACAAGAGAGCCATCTGAAACACACACACACAGCATACACATTTTAGTACCTAATAACGATAACTTGCCATGATTACAATGTAGTACGGAGGACTTATTAGTGCTTAACTAACATTAGCAATCATTAGCTTACCTTCATATGTGATCTAGTTCATATCCTCACATCTTCCATTGCCCTATGGCTTCCTGAACTCTCCAGTACTCTTCCAGAGTTTTGTCTCGCTGCCTGTAGCCTTCTCTGGCTCTCCTTTTTTGCCTTTACTCTGACAAAAAGCCAGCAAGCAGCAGGCTCGCCTCCATATCCATCTTGTGTTTTTCTTGTCACATACAAATGATGTCATAAGAGTGTCAGCCGCCTTGCTGTAAAGATCTCACTCACTTAAGGTGGTGTTCGTTATCCATTATGACTGAATACCACCTTAAGTGAGTAACCACCTTACCACCTTAAGTGGTATTCAGTCATAATGGATAACGAACACCACTATGCTGAGTCGGGATGAGTAGGTGCTAGTGGAATTATTATTATTCTCAACACAGGTTCTACAGCTATTTGCCATACAAAATGGCAGAAAAACAATATGGCACGTGACCACTGATGTCACGTGCAACCCCTCTATTGTGGACGATATAGTAAACTCAATTTAACAATAAAATTAATGGGCTTGTTTTCACGGCAGGGTTAATGACGTCATCATGGTGAGACAGTAAAACGTAACAGGCTAACAGTGGTAAAAAATGAATACCTGGACTTCCGGTCTGGACGCCATGGCGACTGCAGCTTAACACTGAAGCTCTCAGACCCAATCCAGGATAACACCTTGAAAATCAAACTTAACGGATTTTTGGAGGAGTGAAAATCAAAAGACAAAATCATCATGTCTAAAGGAAAACAGAAGAAACTGAAATTCTCCAGGCCAGGACACGTATCGGCCGGAGAATCTGAACTGGAAGATCTCCGTTCAGAAGACGAGGAACTGGTGATAGCTAACAAAAGGGTTAGCCTGAAATCACTATTTGAGGAGCTACGACAATTTTGCCGAGATGTTACGGCCGAATTTCGGGAATTCAGAGAAGAATTGAAAAGGACAAACAGCAGAGTGGACCAGGCCGAGAACCGAATCTTGGAAACAGAGGATCGAATAAAAGTGCTCGAAGATTCTGTGCTAGACCTACGCAAAAGACAAGCAGCTATAGAGGCTAAGCTAACCGACCAAGAAGGAAAACAAAGAAGAGACAACATAAGAATTCATGGTCTGATAGAAGGAACCGAAAATGGTTTTAACTCAATGGCAGAATGCGTGGAATCCTTACTAAGAGAGAAATTGGATATTCCACAAACCACCGACTTGAAGATAGAAAAGGCACATCGTTCATTAGCCGCTAGGCCGGCGGCGGAAGCGCCCCCACGTTCGGTGTTGGTAAGATTTTCCAATTTCAAAATAAAACAAGAGGTTGTAAGACTGGCCTGGCAGAAAAAAGGATTTATGCACCAGGAGAGAAAAGTCTACGTGGAACACGATTACGCCCCGGAGGTCCTTAAAAAGCGCAGGGAATACAATGACGCGAAAAAGGTGTTAAGAGAGAAGAAATTGCGCTTTCAGACACCATTTCCTGCGAAGTTAAGGGTCTTCTACGGCGATGAAACATGTCTCTATAATTCGGCGGAAGAAGCAACAGCTGACATGGCGAAAAGAGGGCTCCCGGTAACGGTATTTAAACCCGCAGCAGACCCAAGTGAGAAGATCAAAGCGCAAACATGGACAACACAAAGACCCTCAAAATCCACGGACCAGCAGCGGGAAACCCAGCACCAGAGCGTCGCGGAAACTATCCGTTTTCAGGTTGGAATAGCGACCTTTTTTTTTTTTTTTTCTTTTCTCTTGAATCAATCCGCACATCCAACCCCCCTCATACAAGGTAACAAACATTAAAGGAGATGCATATTCAGCATGTGGTAAAACATTTCATGGAACAATCATATTATTTGAAACAAATAAGTCTTTGTAATAAAAAAAAAAAAAACTTGTTAAAATAGAAATGTGACAATAATCCACATGTTCTCCTCATACTAACAAATACTGTTTTTGCGTGAATGTTTGATGTGATGGGGGTGGGAGGGTGCACACAATTTCACAGGGTATAGGCAAAAAAAAAAAATCATTACAAGTTTGGATTGGGTTCTGAAACTCACGTTAAAAGCATGGGACTACTTTCAGTGGTAAGAGAGGGCCCTCAACACGTAACAGAGTTTGAGGAATTTCCCTCAGAGCCTTCACTCCATCAAGGCTCTTACAGGGTCTTTAAAAAGACCTCAGCTCAGGAAGTTCTTATGACAGCTTTTTGTTTTAAAGTTTTTTACACTATGTTCTTAATGTTTTTCTTGTTTTTAATGATAATATGATATATTATATATATATATTTATATTATATTAATATATATTTTATTATATTAATATATATTATATATATATATTTATATTATATATAATATATTTTGATGATAATAACGGACTTTAAAACATTCACTAAAAATGTTAAAAACTGGCTGAAAAATAAACAAGAATGTACTCATGTATGAATTAATTGTCTGCAAAGTGAGAGTGAATGAAGGGAAGGAATAAATGTGTTTGTTTATAGTGAGTGACGGAGGGAGGAAGGCCTGAAATAGGCAAATGTGAGTTATGTTATATGTGTTAAATGTGAGTCAGGCTGTTATATTTGTGTATTTATAATATTTATAATATTTATGTTAAATGTGAGTCAGGCTGTTATATTTGTGTATTTATAATATTTATAATTGTGTATTTATAATTTTTCTGCATTGATGTATGTGGTTATTGTGTATATTTTTTATCTTGATTCTTTTTTCTAAAGCCCATCCAGGGACAAGAGTTGCAAATTAGCTAATAGCTATACACTCTATGTGCAACACATCAGATTGATTGTCTTTGATTAATTGTCTATGTTTATTGCACTGTCCCTGTCAAATAAACTAATCTACTACTAATGTTCTTTCAGTTTCTGAGTAGCACAAAAGAGGGCCACCACACAGTTATACTAAACAAAACAACACAATGGAGAAACAGGGTGTAACCAAAATAATTTCATATAATGTAAAAGGAATCCTGAATCCAGTTAAAAGATCCAAGATTCTAGGCAAAATGAAAAAAGACAAAGCAGGAATAATACTTTTACAAGAAACCCACCTAACAGACGTGGAACACAATAAACTCAGTAGACAAGGGTTTAAAATGATCTCTTCATCTTCATATAAATCAGGGAGGAGGAGGGGAGTAGCGACATTGATATCAACCAAAATTACATTTGAAAAAAAATCAGAACACAAAGATAAAGAAGGGAGATACAGTTTGGTAACTGGGCGGCTAGAGGGAGAAGATATCACCCTGCTGAATGTGTATGCTCCCCCAGGGGCTAACTGGAAATTTTATAAAAATGTATTCGACCTAATGATAACTAAAGCTCAAGGTTTAGTGATATGTGGTGGGGACTTCAATCTTAGACTGAATCCATACTGGGATGCTTCTGGTAATTCCCCACATCAAAATAACACCCAAAACAGGAAGACTCGGATGCTACTAAAAGAATTGGGAATCTGTGACGTGTGGAGGGAACTCAACCCCAGTGTAAAAGACTATACATTTTACTCAACTCCACATTCATCTTACTCAAGGACTGACTATTTTTTTATGTTTAATAGAGACATTGGAAGAGTAAAAACATGTAAAATAGGACTGATGGATCTCTCCGACCACAGTCCGATCTACATGGACTTAAATATCCAAAAATACACAAATAATACATTTTCTTGGAGGTTAAATTCAAATGTCCTGAAAGGACCATTGAAAGATGAATTGGAATCAGATATTCTCAGATATTTGGAAGATAACGATAATGGAGAAGTATCCCCTTTAATACTGTGGGATGCATGTAAAGCTGTAATAAGAGGAAAGATTATTGCAAAACTGGCAACCCAAAAGAAACTAAGACAAGAAAAACTATCCACATTAGAGTCAGAACTTAGGAACCTAGAAAAAGAACACAAAGGCAACACTCATTCTACTGACTCGCTCAAGATTAAAGAAATTAAAAACCAAATAAATGAGATCTACACAATAGAAATCCAGAAGAAACTTACATTTCTGAAACAAAAATACTATGAAGCAGGCAGTAAATCGGCAAAATTGCTAGCCTATAAATTGAGGAAACATCAAACAGAAAGAGCAATCTACAAAATCAGAGACCCAGTATCAAAGGAAATAAAATTCAGAATTCAGGATATTCTTAAAAACTTCGAGAATTACTATAAGAACTTATACTCCCACAAAAAACATAAAAACGCATCCGAGGCATTCCTAAACACATTAAACCTTCCCCAACTTACGGAGTCACAAAATAAAACACTACTGTCAGAAATACATCCTAAAGAATTGGAAAAAGCAATTATGAAACTTAAAGCTAACAAATCCCCAGGAGCTGATGGCTATACAGCAGAGTGGTACAAAACCTTTAAACAGCAACTATCTCCTCTCCTCCTGAAAACATTTAATTATGTCCTCCACACAGGGGAAATCCCCCCCTCCTGGAGAGAAGGGGTCATTGCAGCTATACCTAAACCTGAAAAGGATAAACTAGAGTGCTCCAACTACAGACCAATCAGTGTACTAAATCAGGACTATAAGCTTTTTACCATTATCCTTGCCAAAAGGTTAGAAAATATACTGACAGACCTAATTCATTTAGACCAAACAGGTTTTATAAGACAAAGACAGACACAAGACAACATTCGACGCACTTTACACATAATTTATCATATAAAAAAATATAACTTAAATGCAGTCATATTGGGATTAGATGCTGAAAAAGCATTCGATTCGGTTGACTGGTCTTTTCTATATAGAATCTTATCCAGTTTCAATTTTCATAACAACTTCATTAGAACTATACAGGCATTATATAAAAAACCAACAGCTAAAATAAGGATTAACGGTAATTTATCATCATCTTTTGAACTGGAAAGAGGATGTCATCAGGGCTGCCCCCTGTCTCCACTGCTCTTTGCAATCTTCATAGAACCTCTGAGCCAATGGATAAGACAAAACCAAAAAATTCAAGGTATTACACTTGGTCAGAAGGAACATAAAATAGCACTCTTTGCTGATGACATTTTAATATACCTAGGGCAGCCGGACACTTCTTTACCAGAACTAACCTCAGTTTTTTCAGAGTATGGAGATTTATCGGGGTACAAATTAAATATGCATAAAACCCAAGTTTTAACATTCAACTATGACCCAAATCATTATTCACTAAGCAAACTCAAAACTAACTGGGAGTCGGAATCTATGAAATATCTGGGGGTCAATATCCCGAAACAACTCAACAAAATTATATCACTAAACTATGATCCACTGGTGACAAAAATAAAATCTGACCTAGCAAGATGGAATATGATACCATTCTTGGGTACTGCACAAAGAATTGAAGCAGTCAAAATGAATATACTTCCACGTCTTCTATACCTTTTCCAAACAATACCGGTAGAACCTCCCAAAAAAACATGGCAGGAGCTGGACAGAAGGATCTCAAGATTCATATGGCAGGGCAAGAGACCTAGAATCAGATATAGAACCCTACAGCTAAACAAAGACAAAGGTGGGCTCGCGCTGCCAAATATCAGGGACTACTTTAAAGCCGCACAAATTAAAACTTTAGTAGAGATATGTAACCCAGTCTACACTGCACAATGGAAGGAGATCGAATGCCAAATAACAAGTGACATCCCCCTACAGGCGATAATAGGGAACAATGCCTTACCTAAGCTTTTGAATAACACTAACCCGTGGATAGAGACCCCGCTAAAAATTTGGTTTAAGATAGTCAGAGAGAATCAAACTAAAGAGCCCTATCGACTTCTGCAATGGATCGCCTATGATCAGGACTTTACTCCTAATAAAACAGACACCAGATTTAAAAAGTGGAAGGAGAAAGGGCTGATAAAATATTACGATTTTTTTAAAGGGCAAATCTTAAGAAGTTTTGAAGATTTGAAAAAACAAGGCCTAATAAATCAAGACCTTTACAGGTTCTTCCAGCTTAGACACCACATAAACAATATACTTAAAAAGGAGGTTTTGGAAAGGGCCCAGTCAGGTGTTCTGAAGGTCTTCTTAATGGCATATAAAGGGATCCCAGGGATCAGATACATTTCTAAAATATACCAAGGTCTTCAAGACTTAAAAGGAGACAACACATCTTATATAAAAGAGAGATGGGAAAAAGAGGGGAATTTCACTTTACAACTGGAAATATGGGAAAAGCTAAATACACAGCAATGGAAAAGTACCTCATCCCTGCAGTGGAGAGAATTTGGATGGAAAAACTTGGCAAGATTTTTCAGAACACCTGCACAAAACAAATTTACCCATAAGGGATTGAACTGTTGGCGCTTGTGTGGTGAAAAGACTGCAAATCATTTTCATGTGTTTTGGTCATGCCCAGTTATCCACCAATATTGGACCAAGGTACAGACAATATTGGGGAAAATATTCAAAATTACAGTTCCCTTTTCTTTTGTAACTTTGTATTTGGGTTTACTACCGGACTCACTGGAAAGACGAGGAGAAAAATACTTATTCAATGTTTTAATATTGGCAAGCAAAAAAGCTCTAACTAAAAAATGGATGTTGAAGGACTGTCCTACACCTGAAGATTGGACTAACGTGATCCAAGACATTTACTCGATGGAAAAGTTGACATTCGCACTGAGACAGGACATGGATGGGTTCATGAACTTTTGGCAACCCTGGACCGCATATGTGTCTTCCATTAGATCAGGGGTGTCCAACCATGTGCCATGGAGAGCCAAGACCCTGCAGGTTTTACCTCCAACCAGTGTCTTCAACAGCAGATTTCTGTGAACTTCTTCCCACTGATTGCTGATAAGTGAAAACACCTGCTGAAGAGACTGGGTAGAAGAGAAAACCTGCAGGGTCTTGGCTCTCCATGGCACCTGGTTGGACACCCCTGCATTAGATCTAATCTTTGACAAATACCATTTCAATAATGGTTCCGCTCTTTGTTCCAACGCTACTCAGATGCTCTTTTATCTTTATTTACTTACTTTTTCTTTTTGTTTGTTTTTTACTGGTTTGTTTTTTTTTTTTTGTTATTTGTTTTTTGTTTTTTTTTCTCTTTAATTTCACTTTTTCTTTCACTTTAAAAAAAAAAAGGGGTGTTGTAAGAATTAATCTTCCAATGTTGTCAGATATCAGAAAATAAGGGAACATGTGATGAAAATGTAAACACTGCATTGCTGTAACGACCTGTATACCCTTTACAAAAACTTAAATAAAAAAAAAACAAAAAAAAAATGAATACCTGCATGTAATCTGTAGTAAATATCTATTAAATCAAATCATTTTTGCTGAATTAATAAATATAAATACCTTAAGGTAGTTTATGTTGTGATGCGAAGCTCTCCTCTCACTGCTCCGTTGGCTGCACATTGCATTATGGGATTTACTGGCTAATGCAGTCACCATCCATTCTACACTACTTTCCAAAATACATTGTGGGATATTTTGAGTGTACTATATAGTGAATGAAATTTTCAGTTAAGATTTCGAACAGTACTACAAAATGGCTGATTCACTATATAGTGCACTATATGGGGAACGAGTGAACATTTCAAACAGTCTCTTCAACGTATCCTGGGTCTGCCTTGGGGTCTCCTCTCAGTGGGCCATAACCAAAACACCTCACATGGGAGGCATCCTGATCATCCTGATGCCAAAGACCACCTCAACTGGCTCCTTTTGATGTGGCTGACCAGCGGCTCTACTCAGAGTCTCTCCCTAATAAGTGAGCTCCTCACTCTATCCTATCTCTAAGGGTGGGTCCAGCAACCCTACGGAGAAAGCTCATTTCAGCCACTTGAATCTGTGATCTCATTCTTTCGGTCATTACCCAAAGTTCATGACCCTAGGTGAGGGTATAGGTAAGTAGATTGACAGCTTTGTCTTACAGCTCAGCTTCCTCATCACAACAGACTGGTATGTCTGCATCACTGCAGATGTTGCTCCATTCTCCCCTCACTTGTTAATAAGACCCAAGATACTTGAACTCCACTTGGGGCAGAAGCTCGAGGACAATCCATCCTTTTCCAGCTGAGGACAATGGACTCAGATTTGGAAGTCCAGGTCGATTAAATTATAATAAATAATTTGAAAATAGGCACAGATTTTAAAGTTGGACTCTTAAAATGTCTATTAAAATAAAATTGATAATATTGCACACCTTTAATATTCCATTATGTAGTGTGTATTTTTGTGTAAAATTAATTTACATTTTTTAACCTAAAGCAGCTACAGAAGAAATGAGATAATTTTTGCTCATTTTCGCAAATGCACTATTTACACCCTTCAGTATATCTTGTACTTTTTGGATGAGGATATTTCAAATTTAGTTACTTTATAACATTATTACTGGAGTGGATCATATGATGCTAACAATTCATCTCAACCAAAATGTAGGAAAAAAGTTGTAGATTATAAAAACAGTCACAACTACAATAAATAACAAACAAGGGTTAGGACTATACTGCAGTAAATTTCTACATAAGCAGAGAATCCTGTATGTCCATAAGAAACATACAGACTGAGAAGTCAAAGCTCTCCCACTTGGTGAACACAGAAATCTCAACAACAGTAACAAAAGTTGTAAAGATATCAAAATACAGACGTGAATTCTGTGTACCAGGATTCATATCAGATTTGTAGGTAGCTTAAAATTGATTTTATAAACAGTAAAGTAAGAAACCCATCACTGCAACATACCACCATGAAACAATCTTCTTATTTCAAGAACTTATCAATTAGGTGCCACTGTCATGATTAAATTATATGAGAAAGTTAATCAGTGTTACATTAGCTCAGTTTTGTTCGTTTTTTTAAACCCATTTTCATAGCAAATGTATGGTCAATAGTTTGATGGCAAAAGTCAAAGTCCTCTCATCAATAACAGCACAGGAGACTGGATATAGGAGTGGAATCTATTCCAAGATGCAGTAAACAGTACAAAACAGTCAACTGAGGAGCACATGATCCACTGAGCATTTTCAAAAATGTGTTTATCTCACTGTAGAAGATAACAGGGCTGCTGTTAGGACAGAATAGTTGACTGCTTGAATTAACTTTAATTTACTTTTAACTCAAGAAAACAATTTTAAGTTTGTTATATTCCACTCCTCTTTGCTTTTTAAGATAAGCTTTTATTAGTCCCACAATGGGGAAATTACAGGATTGCAGCAGCAGCAAAGAGATAGCAGCACTCGGAGCAATAGTAAATAAGATAATAAGAATAGATTAGCCAAAGCAGTAAATATACTGTACATATGTACACAGCTATATCAGGGATGGCAACAGGAAATTCTGATTTCAGCTGAAATCTAATTTGGTCGATTGATTTATGGGGGGGGGGGGGCACAGCCCCCCTGAAGCTGAGAGGTTTTCAGTAAAACAGAAGTAATTTAGACTGAAAAAAATGATTAAAAAAAAAAAAAGAAATACTAGACTTTAAAAAAGAGAATACTAGAAAAAGAAATACTAGATCATTAAATTTAATGAAAAGTTAACTTACTTTTTCTTCAATGTTGTCTCACTGTCTTTAGTCCAACATATTTAACAGTTCTATAAGAGTTTATTACACTATTTACACTGGTCACCAAGTCACTGCTAATGTGAGACTTTCTTCCTTTTGGCAGCAAGCTGTGTCAGTCTCTGAACTTTGAACTTCATCTCCTTTTCTGGTTTCTTCAGAAATTGTCCGAGTGTTTCTGTTACCTCTTCAAACTTTAAGATAAGATAAGATAAGATAAGCCTTTATTAGTCCCACAACGGGGAAATTCCAGGATTGCAACAGCACAGGGATAGCAACACTCAGAGCAACAATCAGAAGGCAAGAAAAAACAAGCAAGCAAGAGCAGCTAATATACATATGTACATATTACTATAAAATATATATATACACACACACACACACAGACACACAGTGCAGAGCATTGTAGCTGGATGGAATAAATATATGAATATATGAACACACAGTGCAGAGCATTGTAGCTAGATGGAATAAATATGTAAATATATAAACACCCACAGTATGGAGCATTGCAGCTAGGTGGAATAAATATGCAAGTATATAAACACACACAGTGCGGAGCAATGTAGCTAGATGGAATAATATGTAGATATATAAAAACACAGTGCGGAGCATTGTAGCTAGATGGAATAAATATATAGATATATAAATATAAACACACCCAGTGCAGAGCATTGTAGCTAGATGGAATAAATATGTAAATATATAAACACACACAGTGCAGAGCATTGTTGCTAGGTGGGATGAAACAGCATAACCGTCTATTTAGTTATCCTACATGGTATGATTATGTGCCCATACATATTCTCACCCTCCATAGCGACCGGTATGTTCCTAGTTGTATGCCGGAGAGGACCATTGTGTAAGTCTATTGCATCTTTTGCATTCAAAAAAAACTATTAGTTTGTTACGTCTTTTTGCTATCTCTGCGAGCAGCCCTGCTTAGGTTGTACAGTCTGACAGCCGTTGGTAGGAAGGACCTACGAAACCTCTCGGTTGTGCACCTGGGATGATGTAGTCTGCTGCTAAATGAGCTCCTCAGTGCATCCAGTATGTCCTGCATAGGGTGGAACTCGGACTCCAGCAGAGATGACAGTTTAGCCACCGTCCTTCTCTCTCCTATCTCCTCCATCGGATCAAGGCGTTGCCCCAGGACAGAGCTAGCTTTCTTAATCAGTTTGTTCAGTCTCTTCCTATCGGCTGCAGTAATGCCACTGCCCCAGCAGACCACTCCAAAAGTGATGGCTGATGCCACCACCGTGTCATAGAATGACTTCAGCAGCGCCCCTTGTACACCAAAAGACCTGAGTCTCCTCAGCAGGAACAGCCTGCGCTGTCCCTTCTTGTAGAGTGCGTCAGTATTGTGTGACCAGTCTAGTTTATTGTTCAGATGAATACCCAGGTACTTGTAAGATGTCACCATCTCGATGTCTGTTCCCTGTATATTTACTGGTGCTGTGAGGGGCTGCCCATGCCTGCGGCAGTCCACCACCAGCTCCTTAGTTTTCCTCGCGTTGATCTGGAGGCAGTTCCGATGGCACCAGTCCACAAAGTCCTGGATAAGCCCTCTGTACTCAGCTTCATCTCCGCTGGAGATGAGACCAACGATCGCAGAGTCATCAGAGAACTTCTGTAGATGGCAATGTGTTATGTTGTGTGAGAAGTCCGCAGTATAAAGAGTGAACAAGAAGGGAGCCAGCACCGTTCCCTGGGGGGCCCCCGTGCTACTGATGATCGTGTCGGAAACACAGTCCCGGGTTCTCACAAACTGAGGCCGGTTCGTGAGGTAGTCCAGGATCCATGATGACAGGTGCTGGTCCACCCCTGCGCGCAGCAGCTTGTCCTTCAGGATCATCGGTTGGATGGTGTTGAAAGCACTGGAGAAGTCAAAGAACATGATCCTCACCATATTCCCGGGCTTCTCCAGGTGGGACAGAGAACGGTGAAGGAGGAAGATCACCGCATCCTCCACCCCAATGCCATGCTGGTAGGCGAACTGGAGTGGATCCATCGCTGGTTCCACCAGGGGGCGGAGATGAGCAAGGAGCAGTCTCTCCAGGGTCTTCATCAAGTGGGACGTCAAGGCCACCGGTCTGAAGCTGTTCAGGTCTTTGGGGTGGGAAGTTTTTGGTACAGGTACCACACAAGATGTTTTCCACAGCTGTGGTACCCTCCCCAGTTTCAGGCTCATGTTGAAGATATACGTCACAATCCCACACAGCTGGTCTGCACAGGACTTGAGGAGCTTTGCGCTGATGCCGTCCGGTCCCGACGCCTTCCTCGCCTTGATCTTCCTCAGCTCCGTCTTCACCTGGGTCTTGGTCAGGGTCAGGATGGGGGGCTGTGTGTTGGGAATGGGGGGGGTGTCGGTGGAGTGGGGAGTGGGTAGCAGGACTTGATTTCTTAGAGGCAGCAGTGGTTGTTGTGCAGACAGGGGGGAGGGCGGTTGGTCAAATCTATTGAAAAACAGATTCAGGTTGTTCGCCCACTCCCTGCCCCCCGTGGCCTGGGGGGAGGTATTCTGGAGCCCCGAGATGGTTTTGAGGTTTCTCCAGACCCCGCTGATGTCGCTCTGTTGCAGCTTGTCCTCCATCTTCTTCCTGAAGCTGTCCTTGCCTTCTCTGATCTTTCTCCTCAGCTCCCTCTGTACGGACTTCAGCATCTCCCTGTTCCCCGACCTGAAGATCCTCTTCTTCTCTCTCAGAAGTGTTTTTATCTCAGGGTTGATCCAGGGTTTGTTGTTTGAGTGACGCCGTATGGTCTTGGTGGGAACGGATTTGTCCACACAGAAGCTGAGGTAGCCCGTGAAGGTGTGAATGAGGCCATCGATGTCCTCACCATGTGGATCGCAGAGCTGCTTCCAGGCAGTGGCTTCAAAACAGTCCTTTAGAGTGTCCATTGTCTCCTCAGACCATAACTCCACAGTGTGCATGGCCGGAGGTTGTCTGTGCACTAGGGGTTTGTACACCGGTCGGAGATGAACCAAGTTGTGATCCGATCTCCCAAGTGGGGGGAGTTGTGATGAGGTGTACGCCTCCTTAGTGTTTGCGTAGAACAAATCCAGTGTTTTATTGTCTCTAGTGTGGCATGTGACATACTGGGTGAAAGTGGGCAGAATGGGAGACAGTGAAACGTGGTTGAAATCGCCTGAGATGAGGAGAAGAGCATCTGGGTTTTCTGTCTGCAGCCTGCTGGTTACTGAATGGATGACGTCACGCGCTGTCCCAGCGTTCGCCGTCGGATTTGCATAAACAACAATGCAGATCACGTGTGAGTGTTCTCTCGGGAGATATGTAGGCCTCATGCTAACAGCTAGCAACTCAATGTCTTTGCTGCAGTGTCGTTGTTTAACAGTGATATGTCCCGGTCTGCACCAGTTGTTGTTAACATACATGATCACTCCACCGCCCCTAGTTTTGCCACTCTCTGGTGTTCGATCAGCTCGTATCGTGTGAAAACCCTCCAGCTCAATGTTAGCATCTGCTGCTAGTTCAGTTAGCCACGTCTCAGTAAACAAAAGGAGAGAGCACTCCCGGTAAGTGCTATCATAACGGGAGATAGCCGCTAGCTCATCTAACTTTCCCAGTATCGACCGTACATTTCCCATGACAACAGATGGAAGGGAGGGTCTGTACCTTATATTTTTTGTCCTCCGCCTTACTCCAGCCCGGCAGCCGCGGCGTTTTCGCCTCAGTTCTCTCGGTATGTCGAGTTTTTCCAGTGGGACCGGGTGGCGGTTAAATGCTAGCAGCTCTTCCCTGTTATATCGTATCCTGCTATAAACAGTGGCTCCGTCCACCGGCTCAGGAGACATTTGGGATGATCTGTGTGTCCGTGATATAAGGGGTGAAAAAAAAAAAAAAGTGATCAAAAGAGAGAGGAAGGGAAAAAAAAAAACTCGGAATCGAGCCGCTGTTGCAAAAGGCAGCCGACTGGTGTGGCGCCGAGAGGAGAAGCTTTGAGCCAATTTTCACCTTTACCGTCATTTTTCTTTCAAGCCAATTCCATCGGAACTTATTTTTGACACTTTTGTCTATTTCTAGCGCTGATGACTCCTGATCCTTCGATAAAAATCTCATAATTCCACTGAAAACGATACCAAAAGCTCAGAATTCCAACACGAACCAGGGATGTGATTTGGGGTTGGGGAAATTATCTGAAAATTTAGCAGGGGGTCTGGGGGATGCAGTCCCCCAGTGGGGTCCAGGGCAGAGCCCCGTTGGGGGGGCAAGGGGGGCGAAGCCCCGCGAAGTTCCTGGGTTTTTATGATTTTTAAGTACCAGAACTGTGCTTAAATGACATAAAACAAACAGCTGAATGCCACTTATTACTGTATAATATTGACTTATGTTCCAAGAAGATAGCATTCCTAAAATATTCCAACAAGCATTATCCATCACATGCTTTAACACTTGATCAAATCAAAATCAGTTAATTTTATCTATTTCATAATAGAAATAAAATTCATTCATACCATTACTTTTTATAATTTCAGCATTCATTTCAGATCACCAGTTTCAATCTCCATTGAGTCTTGAGCAATTCATTTTGCACAATCACTGATGTAGCCAAGTCTTAGAAATATTCAAAAGTTATGAGTCAATGTCCACTGTGCACTGTCAATTTCAAACTGTTTGGAATCATAAAAGTAATCTAACTAAATTGTTTTGCAATTTTTTTCTCCTCAACATCAATGTCAGGGCGCTGCAGGAGTTTTGGGGGATGGTTAACTTTTATAACTGTTTCCTCCCCCGCGCAGCCCAGCTCATACAGTCGTTGTATGCCGCACTCAAGAAACGGAAACCGGCGGACAGAGTCGACTGGACTCCTGAGCGGGAGCAGGCGTTCTGAGGTTAAAACAGCTCTGGCAGACTTCCGGTCTGGACGCCATGGCGACTGCAGCTTAACACTGAAGTTCTCAGACCCAATCCAGGATAACACCTTGAAAATCAAACTTAACGGATTTTTGGAGGAGTGAAAATCAAAAGACAAAATCATCATGTCTAAAGGAAAACAGAAGAAACTGAAATTCTCCAGGCCAGGACACGTATCGGCCGGAGAATCCGAACTGGAAGATCTCCGTTCAGAAGACGAGGAACTGGTGATAGCTAACAAAAGGGTTAGCCTGAAATCACTATTTGAGGAGCTACGACGATTTCGCCGAGATGTTACGGCCGAATTTCGGGAATTCAGAGAAGAATTGAAAAGGACAAACAGCAGAGTGGACCAGGCCGAGAACCGAATCTTGGAAACAGAGGATCGAATAAAAGTGCTCGAAGATTCTGTGCTAGACCTACGCAAAAGACAAGCAGCTATAGAGGCTAAGCTAACCGACCAAGAAGGAAAACAAAGAAGAGACAACATAAGAATTCATGGTCTGATAGAAGGAACCGAAAATGGTTTTAACTCAATGGCAGAATGCATGGAATCCTTACTAAGAGAGAAATTGGATATTCCACAAACCACCGACTTGAAGATAGAAAAGGCACATCGTTCATTAGCCGCTAGGCCGGCGGCGGAAGCGCCCCCACGTTCGGTGTTGGTAAGATTTTCCAATTTCAAAATAAAACAAGAGGTTGTAAGACTGGCCTGGCAGAAAAAAGGATTTATGCACCAGGAGAGAAAAGTCTACGTGGAACATGATTACGCCCTGGAGGTCCTTAAAAAGCGCAGGGAATACAATGACGCGAAAAAGGTGTTAAGAGAGAAGAAATTGCGCTTTCAGACACCATTTCCTGCGAAGTTAAGGGTCTTCTACGGCGATGAAACGTGTCTCTATAATTCGGCGGAAGAAGCAACAGCTGACATGGCGAAAAGAGGCCTCCCGGTAACGGTATTTAAACCCGCAGCAGATCCGAGTGAGAAGATCAAAGCGCAAACATGGACAACACAAAGACCTTCAAAATCCACGGACCAGCAGCGGGAAACCCAGCACCAGAGCGTCGCGGATAAACTATCCGTTTTCAGGTTGGAATAGCGACCCTTTTTTTTTTTTTTTTTTTTCTTTTCTCTTGAATCAATCCGCACATCCAACCCCCCTCATACAAGGTAACAAACATTAAAGGAGATGCATATTCAGCATGTGGTAAAACATTTCATGGAACAATTATATTATTTGAAACAAATAAGTCTTTGTAATAAAAAAAAAAAAAAAAAAAAACTTGTTAAAATAGAAATGTGACAATAATCCACATGTTCTCCTCATACTAACAAATACTGTTTTTGCGTGAATGTTTGATGTGATGGGGGTGGGAGGGTGCACACAATTTCACAGGGATTAGGCATAAAAGGAAAAAAAAAAATCATTACAAGTTTGGATTGGGTTCTGAAACTCACGTTAAAAGCATGGGACTACTTTCAGTGGTAAGAGAGGGCCCTCAACACGTAACAGAGTTTGAGGAATTTCCCTCAGAGCCTTCACTCCATCAAGGCTCTTACAGGGTCTTTAAAAAGACCTCAGCTCAGGAAGTTCTTATGACAGCTTTTTGTTTTAAAGTTTTTTACACTATGTTCTTAATGTTTTTCTTGTTTTTAATGTTCTTTCAGTTTCTGAGTAGCACAAAAGAGGGCCACCACACAGTTATACTAAACAAAACAACACAATGGAGAAACAGGGTGTAACCAAAATAATTTCATATAATGTAAAAGGAATCCTGAATCCAGTTAAAAGATCCAAGATTCTAGGCAAAATGAAAAAAGACAAAGCAGGAATAATACTTTTACAAGAAACCCACCTAACAGATGTGGAACACAATAAACTCAGTAGACAAGGGTTTAAAATGATCTCTTCATCTTCATATAAATCAGGGAGGAGGAGGGGAGTAGCGACATTGATATCAACCAAAATTACATTTGAAAAAAAATCAGAACACAAAGATAAAGAAGGGAGATACAGTTTGGTAACTGGGCGGCTAGAGGGAGAAGATATCACCCTGCTGAATGTGTATGCTCCCCCAGGGGCTAACTGGAAATTTTATAAAAATGTATTCGACCTAATGATAACTAAAGCTCAAGGTTTAGTGATATGTGGTGGGGACTTCAATCTTAGACTGAATCCATACTGGGATGCTTCTGGTAATTCCCCACATCAAAATAACACCCAAAACAGGAAGACTCGGATGCTACTAAAAGAATTGGGAATCTGTGACGTGTGGAGGGAAATCAACCCCAGTGTAAAAGACTATACATTTTACTCAACTCCACATTCATCTTACTCAAGGATTGACTATTTTTTTATGTTTAATAGAGACATTGGAAGAGTAAAAACATGTAAAATAGGACTGATGGATCTCTCCGACCACAGTCCGATCTACATGGACTTAAATATCCAAAAATACACAAATAATACATTTTCTTGGAGGTTAAATTCAAATGTCCTGAAAGGACCATTGAAAGATGAATTGGAATCAGATATTCTCAGATATTTGGAAGATAACGATAATGGAGAAGTATCCCCTTTAATACTGTGGGATGCATGTAAAGCTGTAATAAGAGGAAAGATTATTGCAAAACTGGCAACCCAAAAGAAACTAAGACAAGAAAAACTATCCACATTAGAGTCAGAACTTAGGAACCTAGAAAAAGAACACAAAGGCAACACTCATTCTACTGACTCGCTCAAGATTAAGGAAATTAAAAACCAAATAAATGAGATCTACACAATAGAAATCCAGAAGAAACTTACATTTCTGAAACAAAAATACTATGAAGCAGGCAGTAAATCGGCAAAATTGCTAGCCTATAAATTGAGGAAACATCAAACAGAAAGAGCAATCTACAAAATCAGAGACCCAGTATCAAAGGAAATAAAATTCAGAATTCAGGATATTCTTAAAAACTTCGAGAATTACTATAAGAACTTATACTCCCACAAAAAACATAAAAACGCATCCGAGGCATTCCTAAACACATTAAACCTTCCCCAACTTACGGAGTCACAAAATAAAACACTACTGTCAGAAATACATCCTAAAGAATTGGAAAAAGCAATTATGAAACTTAAAGCTAACAAATCCCCAGGAGCTGATGGCTATACAGCAGAGTGGTACAAAACCTTTAAACAGCAACTATCTCCTCTCCTCCTGAAAACATTTAATTATGTCCTCCACACAGGGGAAATCCCCCCCTCCTGGAGAGAAGGGGTCATTGCAGTTATACCTAAACCTGAAAAGGATAGAGTGCTCCAACTACAGACCAATCAGTGTACTAAATCAGGACTATAAGCTTTTTACCATTATCCTTGCCAAAAGGTTAGAAAATATAATGACAGACCTAATTCATTTAGACCAAACAGGTTTTATAAGACAAAGACAGACACAAGACAACATTCGACGCACTTTACACATAATTCATCATATAAAAAAATATAACTTAAATGCAGTCATATTGGGATTAGATGCTGAAAAAGCATTCGATTCGGTTGACTGGTCTTTTCTATATAGAATCTTATCCAGTTTCAATTTTCATAACAACTTCATTAGAACTATACAGGCATTATATAAAAAACCAACAGCTAAAATAAGGATTAACGGTAATTTATCATCATCTTTTGAACTGGAAAGAGGATGTCGTCAGGGCTGCCCCCTGTCTCCACTGCTCTTTGCAATCTTCATAGAACCTCTGAGCCAATGGATAAGACAAAACCAAAAAATTCAAGGTATTACACTTGGTCAGAAGGAACATAAAATAGCACTCTTTGCTGATGACATTTTAATATACCTAGGGCAGCCGGACACTTCTTTACCAGAACTAACCTCAGTTTTTTCAGAGTATGGAGATTTATCGGGGTACAAATTAAATATGCATAAAACCCAAGTTTTAACATTCAACTATGACCCAAATCATTATTCACTAAGCAAACTCAAAACTAACTGGGAGTCGGAATCTATGAAATATCTGGGGGTCAATATCCCGAAACAACTCAACAAAATTATATCACTAAACTATGATCCACTGGTGACAAAAATAAAATCTGACCTAGCAAGATGGAATATGATACCATTCTTGGGTACTGCACAAAGAATTGAAGCAGTCAAAATGAATATACTTCCACGTCTTCTATACCTTTTCCAAACAATACCGGTAGAACCTCCCCAAAAAACATGGCAGGAGCTGGACAGAAGGATCTCAAGATTCATATGGCAGGGCAAGAGACCTAGAATCAGATATAGAACCCTACAGCTAAACAAAGACAAAGGTGGGCTCGCGCTGCCAAATATCAGGGACTACTTTAAAGCCGCACAAATTAAAACTTTAGTAGAGATATGTAACCCAGTCTACACTGCACAATGGAAGGAGATCGAATGCCAAATAACAAGTGACATCCCCCTACAGGCGATAATAGGGAACAATGTCTTACCTAAGCTTTTGAATAACACTAACCCGTGGATAGAGACCCCTCTAAAAATTTGGTCTAAGATAGTCAGAGAGAATCAAACTAAAGAGCCCTATCGACTTCTGCAATGGATCGCCTATGATCAGGATTTTACTCTTAATAAAACAGACACCAGATTTAAAAAGTGGAAGGAGAAAGGGCTGATAAAATATTACGATTTTTTTAAAGGGCAAATCTTAAGAAGTTTTGAAGATTTGAAAAAACAAGGCCTAATAAATCAAGACCTTTACAGGTTCTTCCAGCTTAGACACCACATAAACAATATACTTAAAAAGGAGGTTTTGGAAAGGGCCCAGTCAGGTGTTCTGAAGGTCTTCTTAATGGCATATAAAGGGATCCCAGGGATCAGATACATTTCTAAAATATACCAAGGTCTTCAAGACTTAAAAGGAGACAACACATCTTATATAAAAGAGAGATGGGAAAAAGAGGGGAATTTCACTTTACAACTGGAAATATGGGAAAAGCTAAATAAACAGCAATGGAAAAGTACCTCATCCCTGCAGTGGAGAGAATTTGGATGGAAAAACTTGGCAAGATTTTTCAGAACACCTGCACAAAACAAATTTACCCATAAGGGATTGAACTGTTGGCGCTTGTGTGGTGAAAAGACTGCAAATCATTTTCATGTGTTTTGGTCATGCCCAGTTATCCACCAATATTGGACCAAGGTACAGACAATATTGGGGAAAATATTCAAAATTACAGTTCCCTTTTCTTTTGTAACTTTGTATTTGGGTTTACTACCGGACTCACTGGAAAGACGAGGAGAAAAATACTTATTCAATGTTTTAATATTGGCAAGCAAAAAAGCTCTAACTAAAAAATGGATGTTGAAGGACTGTCCTACACCTGAAGATTGGACTAACGTGATCCAAGACATTTACTCGATGGAAAAGTTGACATTCGCACTGAGACAGGACATGGATGTGTTCATGAACTTTTGGCAACCCTGGACCGCATATGTGTCTTCCATTAGATCTAATCTTTGACAAATACCATTTCAATAATGGTTCCGCTCTTTGTTCCAACGCTACTCAGATGCTCTTTTATCTTTATTTACTTACTTTTTCTTTTTGTTTGTTTTTTACTGGTTTGTTTGTTTTGTTTTGTTTTTTATTTGTTTTTTGTTTTTTTTTCTCTTTAATTTCACTTTTTCTTTCACTTTAAAAAAAAAAAAAGGGGGTGTTGTAAGAATTAATCTTCCAATGTTGTCAAATATCAGAAAATAAGGGAACATGTGATGAAAATGTAAACACTGCATTGCTGTAACGACCTGTATACCCTTTACAAAAACTTAAATAAAAAAAAAAAAAAAAAAAACAGCTCTGGCAGAGACTTCCGGTCTGGACACCATGGTGATAGCAGCTTAACGCTGAAGCTCCCAGAACCAATACAGGAAAACATCTTGAAAATCAGACTTAACGGATTTTTGGAAGAGTAAAAATCAAAAGACCAAAACATCATGCCTAAACAAAAACAGAAGAAACTGACATTTCCCAGGCCAGGACACGCATCGGCCGAAGAAACTGAACCGGAGGATCTCCGTTCAGAAGACGAGGAGCTGAACGTAGCTAACAAGAAGGTTAGCTTGAAAACGTTATTTGAAGAATCACGATGATTTCGCCGAGAGGTTTGGGCCGAATTTCGTGAATTCAGAGATGAATTAAAAAGGACAAACAGCAGAGTGGACCAGGCCGAGAACCGAATCTTGGAAGCTGAAGAAAGAATAAAAGTGCTTGAAGAGATCCGTGCCGGATCTACACAAAAGACAGTCAAGATTAGAAGCTAAGCTAACCGACCAAGAAGGAAGGCTGAGAAGAGACAACATTAGAATTCACGGTCTGAAAGAAGGAGCCGAAGATAAGGTTTCAACACAATGGCGGAATGTGTGGAATCTTTACTGAGAGAGAAGTTGGATATTCCCCAAACCACTGATTTGAAGATAGAAAAGGCCCATCGTACATTAGCCGCTAAGCCAGCGGCGGAAGCGCCCCCACGTTCTGTGGTGGTGAGATTCTCCAATTTCAAAATAAAACAAGAGGTTGTAAGACTGGCTTGGCAGAAAAAAGGATTTATGCACCAAGAGAGAAAAGCCTTCGTGGAACACGATTACGCCCCAGAGGTTCTTAAAAAGCGCCGGGAATACAACGACGCTAAAAAGGTGCTACGAGAGAAAAAACTGCGCTTTCAGACGCCATTTCCTGCGAAGTTAAGGGTCTTCTACGGTGAAGAGACATGTCTCTATAATTCGGCGAAAGAAGCTACAATTGACATGGCGAGAAGAGGGCTCCCGGTAACGGTGTTTAAACCCGCAGCAGACCCGAGCGATAGGATCAAAGCTCAAACGTGGTCCACACAGAGACCTTCAAAATCCACAGGCCAGCAACGGGAAACCCAGCGCCAGAGCTCCAAGGATAAGCTTGCCGTTTTCAGGAGGGAATAGCGACCTTTTTTCTTTTTTTTCTTTCTTAGTCATTCTGCACATCCAACCCCCCTCCTACAAGGTAACAAACATTAAAGGAGATGCAGAATCAGCATGTGGTAAAACATTTCATAGATCAGTCATAGTATTAGAAACAAATAAGTCTTTTTAATAAAAAAAACACAAACTTGTTAAAATAGAAATGTGACAATGATCCACATGTTCTCCCCACACTAACAAATACTGTATTAGCGTGAATGTTTGCTGTGATGGAGGTGGGAGGGTGCACACAATTTCATAGGGTATAGGCATTAAAAAAAAAAAAAATCATTACAAGTTCGGATTGGGATCTGAAATTCACGTTAAAAACATGGGACAACTTACAGGGGTAAGAGAGGGCCCTCAACACGTAACAGAGTTTGAGGAATTTCCCTCAGAGCCTACACTCCATCAAGGCTCTTCCAGGGTCTTTAAAAAGACCTCAGCTCAGAAGTTCTTTTGTCAGTTTTTTGTTTTAAAGTTTTGTACACTATGTTCTTAATGTTTTTCATGTTCTTTCAGTTTCTGAGTAGCATAAAAGAGGGCCACCACACTGTTATACTAAATAAGACAATACAGGACTTCCGGTTATGGCTGCCACGTAGGACGGACGTGTCTCGCTCTGCTCTGCTCCTGGAGAAAAAAAATCGGCAAATAACTCTCTCATTTGGGACAGAACGTATCCCAGCATTTGAGCGAGGATATGTCGGCGAAGCCTAAGGCTGGAAAACCAGGAAAAGGAAAAAGCGAGCCGCCGAAACAGTCCAAATTAACGGACTTTCAGGTCTGTGACGCAGCAAACAAAACTCCATATATGGCGGAGGAGGCTGGCGGCGGTGCGATTTCTGCGGGGAATGGCGCAGATGCGCTGATGGCTGCCATGAGTTCAATGAGAGCGGACTTTTCCTCTAGATTTGATGGGATTATGACAGCGTTGGAAGGAATAAGAAAGGAATTGGGTGACTGTGTAGAACGAACGGCGCAGATGGAGCTCCGTCTCGCTAGTGCTGAAGATGACGTCACCCGTCTTCAATTAAAGGTGCGCACTTTGGAAAAAAAAAATAAATCTCTGGAAGATAATATTTTGGATTTGGAATCTCGGTCGAGACAGAATAATTTGAGGCTGGTGGGTCTTCCAGAGGAATCAGAAGGTCGGGACGTATGTTCCTTTCTGGAAAAGTGGATTCCGGAGGTGCTGGGCAGCGAGGAGTTGCAATCAGCAGTGGTTCTGGAAAAAGCACATCGTATTGGCCCACGGAGAGATAAGGGACCGCCGAGGACCTTAATTATGAAGTTTCTTAGCAACAGAGACAGGATGAAGATCTTCAACGCTGCACGTGCTAAAGGAGAGATTAAACACCAGGACCAGCAGGTGCGGTTCTACCCAGATTTGGCCACAGGAATCCAGCAATTGAGGAAGCAGTTTGATCCCGTACGTAAGGAGCTGCGCAACCTTGGGATTCGTCATGGTGTAATCTATCCTGCGAGACTGCTGACCACGTATGAGGGCAGAACCCACATCTTCAAGACCCCAGAGGAGGCGCAGGAGTTCATCAAGAAGATCAAAGAAGAAGAAGAGACTGGTGGGAGCTAAGCATGAACAAAATATAAGGTAGAATAATTAAGCATTTGCACAGGCATCTGACTGACTTGAAGTAAATAGTAAGTTTACAAAATATAGATTGTATTATATATTAAAAAAACAAAACAAAAACAAAACAAACAAAAAAAAAAAAAACTATGATGTACAAAGTTGTTAAAAATTTTGGAGTTAAGTTGGAAAACTACAGAGGAGAGTTAATGCTACGTCATTAAAAGCAGTAGAGTTAGGGTGATTGGGAGGATGAAGAAGGAGTGGCTTAGGCTGTTCCCCGTGGGTGTGGAACGGTCGATGGCTATATCGGGAGACGGAATTTTTCTTTTGATTTTGGGGGGTTTGCCACAAGTGTGGGAAGGGGAAATTTGTTTGTGTGTAGTTTGTAGGATGAATGTTCAACCACTCATGTTTTTGCTTCTCTGTATGAGCATGTTTACACTGCAAGGTAATCCCAAACTCTCTATTGATCATGGACCAAAGTGTTAATCTTAATTTAACTTCATGGAATTGCAGAGGTCTACAAAATTTAAAAAAACTTAAACAAGTTATGAATAAAATAAAGGACATGGGTTCAAGAATTGTGTTTTTACAAGAAACTCATCTGATAGAGGAGGATGTTAAAAGAATTAGGAGTAGATGGCAGGGAAGTGTATTCACCTCTTCATTTTCATCCCGAGCCAGGGGAGTTATGACTCTCATACATAAATCAGTTCCTTTTCAAGTGAAAAATGTAATTGGAGACAAATTTGGAAGATATGTAATCATTCAAGGTTCTTTGCTATTAGAAAATATAAATCTTGTGAACTTATATGGTCCCAATATAGATGATCAGAAGTTCTTTGCTAATTTATTTCTCATCTTATCATCACTTACAGGGCAACATATAATAGCAGGGGATTTTAATTGTACATTGAATCCAGGTGTGGATAGATCAACAGGACTGGATTGTACGCACATTGGATGTAGGATGACTATTAATCATTTTATGAAAGAATTGAGATTGTTAGATATATGGAGAGAAATGAAACCACAAGTTAAAGCCTATTCTTGTTATTCCAGTACCTACAAGACATTCTCACGTATTGATTATTTTTTGATTTCCACAGAATTAAGGTCCAAGATTCAAAACTGCTTTTATGATAACATCGTGATCTCTGATCATGCACCCTGTTGTCTAATATATGTAGATAAAAAATTGACAAAGGAATCAGGTAGATGGCAATTTCAGCATAAATGGCTTCAGGATGAGGAATTTGTCAAGTATATAGAAAAACAGATAGACGAGTTCTTTGACATCAATACTACACAAACATCAGCATGTGTAAAGTGGGAGGCTTTCAAAGCTTTTATTAGGGGACATATTATTAGTTATACAGGATCAAAATCTAAGAAGACTCGAGAGGAGAGAGCTAAATTGGAACATAAAATAAAAAATCTTCAGGAAAAAGTGTATGCAGGAAGTGACCCAAGGTTGGAGAATGAATTACTGATTTTGAGAGCTGAATACGACAAAAAATCAGCGAATAGAGCTGCCTCGAGTCTTCTAAGATTGAAACAATCTTTTTATGAACAAGGTGAAAAATCAGGAAAATTATTAGCATGGCAGATTAAACAATTGGAAATTAAAACACCAATTACCAGTATTATAAGTAACGGACAGGTAGTTATAGATCCTTTAGAAATTAATAGAGCCTTTAGAGATTACTATGAAAAATTATATGATACCAAAAATGAACCTGATTTAACAAAACTAAATGGGTTTTTGAACAAACTATCTATACCGTGTATTCCAAATGAAAACAGGGAGATATTGGAGTCTAAAATTAGTCAAGAAGAAGTTGGGCTAGCCATTGATAATATGAAATCAGGAAAAAGTGCAGGACCAGATGGTCTTCCAGTTGACCTTTATAAAAAATTTAAGAATAAATTAATAAAACCTTTTTTGGAAATGGTTTTAGAAGCATTTCAAAATAATAATTTACCATCATACATAAATAATGCCTTAATTATACTGCTGCCAAAACCAGGTAAGCCCTCTAATAAATGTGAAAATATGAGACCAATAAGCCTATTAAACGCCGACCTTAAGATAATCTGTAAAATTTTAGCAAGACGAATACAAGAAATTTTACCAAATATTATTAATCGAGATCAGAATGGCTTTATAAAGGGTAGACAAGGCTTCCATAATGTAAGAAGACTATTTAATATTATTTATTTTAATAAAGAAGCACCGGATACAGCTCTCCTATCATTGGACGCCGAAAAGGCCTTTGATAGAGTTGAATGGCCCTTTCTTTTTGAAGTCCTACAAAGGTTTGGACTTGGAAATAATTTCATAAAATGGGTTCAAATAATATACAATAATGCTACAGCAGAAATCCTAACAAATAACAATATTTCAAAACCAATAAAAATCAATAGAGGATGTCGACAAGGCAGTCCACTTTCACCTTTACTGTTTACTATGGCAATTGAACCTTTAGCGATAGCGATACGTTTACATTCACAAATATATGGAATTAAAGTTGGACCAACAGAACATAAAATCTCCCTGTACGCCGATGATATAATTTTGTTTATGTCGAATCTAAAAAAACCAATTCCAACCTTGTTGAATTTAATAAAGAATTTTGGGGAAATATCAGGATATAAAATAAATAAAACTAAATCTTCAATATTAATGCTAAATGAGACCCAGAGAAATTACCCAGCCCCTGAGGTAAATCAATTCAATGTTGTAAATCAGTTTAAATATTTAGGAATCCAAATTATGCCTAAGCTAGAATCAGTCGCCAGTGTCAACTATGAAGCCTTAATGTCAGATATCAGTGAGTTAACTCAGAGATGGATGTCACTACCAATGTCGATGATCGGGAGAATCAATATACTTAAAAGTAATATTTTACCTAAAATACTTTATTTATTTCAATACATTCCCTTATCACCACCTTTAGATCTATTCTCAAGAATAAAAAAAAAGTTAGTGGAATTTATATGGAACAACAGGAGGGCTAGATTACGTTTGTCTTTATTATATTTACCATTTGATCGTGGAGGTCTGAAATGTCCAAATTTTATGTTGTATTATTGGTCGGCACAACTGAGGTCTATGACATATTATTTTTCATCAAATGATCTCCCTCACTGGACTGAAATGGAATCATACAATTTACCTTTACCTCTTCCCATATTCATATACTCAGATTCGGCAAAAAAATTACAAAAACAAGTTAAAAATCCATTTGTAAAGCATATGATCAAAATATGGTGTGAAGCTAAAAACTATTTAAAAGAACCACAGTTATTGTCACAATTTAGTCCAATATGGGGTAATCAATATTTTAAACCAGGGAGAGCGGACGCTGTATTTAAAGTATGGAATTTAAAAGGGATACAAAAGATTCAGGATTTATATTTGCCATGTGCAGACAACATAATGTCTTTTGAAGAGCTGAGGATCAAATTTAATCTCAATAGAACACATTTTTTTAAATATCTTCAACTTAGAAACTTTATTCGATCAAATCAAAATAAAGCTCTCACTCGACCTATTTATTCATCCTTGGAAAAAATGATGATGAAAGATAGTAAAAGAAAGGGTATTATTTCAGAGTTTTATAACTCATTGACACTATCTTCAAGTGAAAATTCACTGAAAAGATTAAACTACTGGAAAGAAGATCTGCAAATTGAAATTTCAGAGGAACAATGGGAATTGGCTTGTACAGAAGCTCAAACCAAATCAATAAATGCACGCCTTAAATTGATACATTTCAAATGGTTAATGCGGATGTATGTTACACCGGAGGAGTTTAATAGATATAACAAAAATATACCAGATACATGCACAAAATGCATGGAAAGTAAAGGAACCCTATTTCATTGTTTATGGGAATGTAGATTAATAAGAATGTTTTGGGAAGAGGTGAGGGTAACAATTGAAAAAATAATCTCAAAACAAATCATATTGAATCCTAAACTGTTTTTGTTGGGTCTGTACCCAGAAAAGCATAATTTTAATAAAAGTGAAAGAACATTCATAGACCTCAGTTTGCTTAATGCCAAAAAATGTATTGCACTATTATGGAAAAAGACTCATAGACCAGATGTGACTCAGTGGTTAAGACAGATGTTAACAAACCTTCCATTAGAAAGAATAACATATATACTAAAATCAAAGGAAATTGTGTTTGAGAATATATGGAGACCTTTTATTGATTATGTAAAAAATTTAAACATAACTCTTGAAGAAGAAGGTGAATGATGTGTGTGGACCTTGTAAATTCCAAACTGGTGAACATAATATGTATACTTATGTATTGGATTGTCTAGACTAAACAGAGGAGCATTGTTGAAGACTTGATTTTGTTGGTGGTTGTTGGTGTTTTTAGTGCATTTTTTTTTTTTGTAGTACTTTAGTGTTAGTGTTTGATTGTTTGTATCATGTTTGTTAAAAAAAAAAAAAAGGTTCAATAAAGATATTGTGGAAAAAAAAATAAGACAATACAATGGAGAAACAGGGTGTAACCAAAAAAGTCTCATATAATGTAAAAGGGATCCTGAATCCAGTTAAAAGATCCAAGATTCTAGGCAAAATGAAAAAACACAAAGCAGAAATAATATTTACCTCCGCCAGGCCGAAAAGGCCAGGAGGAGGTTATGTTTTTGCCAGGGTTTGTGTGTTTGTCTGTCTGTCTGTCTGTCTGTCTGTCTGTCTGTCTGTTGGTTAGCAAGATAACTCAAAAAGTCTTGGACGGATTTGCATGAAACTTTCAGGCGTTGTTGGAAATGGTACAAGGAAGAACTGATTAAATTTTGGGGGTGATCCGGTTCACCGTCTGGATACAGGAATTTTTTTAAAGCATTTTTCCACACTGTGACATAGGGCCATTTTCAACATGTGCGCAGGCGCAATGGAGGCCGCTGGGCGTCGTGTCTGAGCAACACAAACTCCGCCTTCTTCAACGTTTTAGCCACAAAAGCATGCGGAAAACACTGCTGGCCTCGGACCCCCAGCGTGCCTCTGCCAGCCATAGGCGCTGCGCACATTGCGCTGGTTGTCGTGTCTGACCAACACAAACTCCGCGTTCTTCAACGTTTTAGGCACAAAAGCACGCGGAAAACACTGCTGCCCTGGCCACGCCAGCGTGCCTGCTTGACACGGACACCTGTCCGCCGCCCCATTATTTGCCACAAATTCCCCGCCCAGCTATAGGCGCTGCGTAAAAACGACCTCTCTGCCGGGGAAGACTCTAAATTCTGTTTTGCCGCCGAGCGCAACCCCAATAATATAATATAAAACCCACGCCAACCTGTCTAACCAATCTGCATCCGTCAGTGGAGGAGATGGACACTCCAACACTTCAGTTTATTACCTCCGCCAAGGAGGCAATGCTTTTACAACCGTAAAACGGGGCTATAAGGGACGGCAGGGTAATATGGGACACTTTTCTAAATGTAATTCTGCTTTTTTAATTTTGCTTCCGCCTAGATTTGATGAAGGATTCATGGATATTTGACAATAACAACACAACTCAGCGTCCTGCTCAAAATAAAAAAAGCAGAATTACATTTAAAACATTTCCCACAAAAGTGTCCCTTATTAACCCGCCGTCCCTTATAGCCCCATTTTACACTACTGAACCACTAATCCTATCACTATCACATTGATTGTCATTCATTAATTGTCTGTTTATTGCACTGTCCATGTCAAATAAACAAATAATCATTGTGAATCCAATTGCTACTCATATCTTTTCATGCTCAGGGAATCTGAAAACGTACACACAAACACTCTATGGGGGGAACTGTGCCGCTTGGCGGAGGTCTGCGCTCTCCGAGTGCTTTTCTAGTTTTACAAGAAACCCACCTAACAGACGTGGAGCACACTAAACTCAATAGACAAGGGTTTAAAATGATCTCTTCATCTTCATATAAGTCAGGGAGGAGGAGGGGAGTAGCGACATTGATATCAACCAAAATTACATTTGAAAAAAAAATCAGAACACAAAGATAAAGAAGGGAGATACAGTTTGGTAATTGGGCGGCTAGAGGGAGAAGATATCACCCTGCTGAATGTATATGCACCACCAGGGGCTAACTGGAAATTTTATAAAAATGTATTTGACCTAATGATAACTAAAGCCCAAGGTTTAGTGATATGTGGTGGAGACTTCAATCTAAGACTGAATCCATACTGGGATGCATCAAGTAATTCTCCACATCAAAATAACACTCAAAGTAGGAAAACTCGGATGCTACTAAAAGAAATGGGAATCTGTGATGTGTGGAGGGAATTCAACCCCAGTGTAAAAGATTATACATTTTATTCAACGCCACATTCATCTTACTCAAGGACTGATTACTTTTTTATGTTTAATAGAGACATTGGAAGAGTAAAAACATGTAAAATAGGACTGATGGATCTCTCTGACCACAGTTCGATCTATGTATATGGACTTAAGTATCCAAAATTACACAAATAATACATTTTCTTGGAGGTTGAATTCAAATGTCCTGAAAGGACCACTGAAAGATGAATTGGAAACAGATATTCTCAGATATTTGGAAGAAAACAATAATGGAGAAGTATCCCCTTTAATACTGTGGGATGCATGCAAAGCTGTAATAAGGGGAAAGATTATTGCAAAACTGGCAATCCAAAAGAAACTGAGACAAGAAAAACTAATCACTTTAGAGTCAGAACTTAAGAACCTAGAAAAAGAACACAAAGGCAACACTCATTCTAATGACTCGCTCAAGATTAAGGAAATTAAAAATCAAATAAATGAGATCTACACAATTGAAATCCAGAAGAAACTTACATTTCTGAAACAAAAATTCTATGAAGCAGGCAGTAAATCGGCAAAATTACTAGCCTATAAATTGAGGAAACAACAAACAGAAAGAGCAGTCTACAAAATCAGAGACCCAGTATCAAAGGAAATAAAATTCAGAATTCAGGATATTCTTAAAAGCTTTGAGAACTACTATAAGAACTTATACTCCCTCAAAAAACATAAAAACACATCCGAAGCATTCCTAAACACATTAAACCTTCCCCAACTTACGGAGTTGTAGAGGGTTGGAAATAGTTAATAGTTATGTAAGAGGTGAAAAAGACATTTGGATAAGAAAATTTAAAAAAACAGGCACCCCTACAATTTTATGTTATTCTTTAATAGTTTTATTTTTCTACAATGCATTTGTAATCCACCTGGTTCCATTATAACTCATGTGAGTTGAGTGCAGTTCCATACGCCGACCAATAGATGGCGCATGTCGCACAGTGATAGAGAGTAGACTCACGCACCGGAGGATGAAGAATAAACTCCTTGTGTGAAATAACTAAACGTGTTCTGCCGATTCTCTATCACAGGTTGGTAAATACTAATAATTCAAGAGTGCAATATAAACTGTAAGAGTCCTAGGATGTCCGAGATTATATTGTAATAAGTGTGAGGCGAAAAGCGGGTTTGTAAGGGTATTTCTGTTAAAGTTGATGTGTTGTTGTATAAGCTAACCTGCTAATGTTAATGATCGAGTGTATGGGACGTGCCACAACAGTGAAATCCGCCCACATGTTAGGAACCATTGTGGCGGTTCGTTTTAACCCCACAACAGACTAAGGACACTCAGCCCTCTTTTCTCTGTTTTTCTGCTGCATTACTGAGAAGCAATGTGCCATTCATGTATTTGTGATGCAAACATGCATGTGTTGTGATGTAATGCGCCATTCGGTATAGTGTGCATATGGCTTGTCCTTACTGTGCTTTTTCTGAGCATCTTAGATGTGCTTTGGTGTATTAATGTCTACAGGTAGACGAGTTTCTTCTGTCTCACCTATGTGATGTTAATCGATGCCTTTCATCCTTTGTACTCATGCGTCCTGTCCTTACTGTGACCTAGAGACTCAGATCAATATGTAGATGTGCTTGTTAGCCTCTTTGTCTTGCACTTAGAGCGAGGTCCAGCTAATCTGCCCATTGTGATGTATGGCTTACAAATGCAAATACCTCCTGCCTGTTCTGTTGTCCCTTTGATCATTCTAGACTGTGGGGTATGTCTTTTTGATGTATTGTTATGATCAAGTATTTAAGGTGCAACTCTGTAACGCAATCTCTCTCTTACTCTCTCACTCTGATCCTGCAACAGGTGGACACACTGTGTCCGCCTCTCTTTCTCTAGGAGCCTAGGGATCCCGCTCCGGGCTGCTCCACTATGCACCGGAGAGGGGATCCCGTGAAGGCGACATGATTAATAAAATCTGCTTAAAACCACAGCACTGCTGCTTATTTTTTCATGCCGCCTCACTGGTGACCCCTCGAACACGCACACGTTTTGTGCGAAAGCAACCTTCCGAGCTGGACAACCACACAGCTGCGTTGGTGGCCCCTTGAAGACGCACACGTTTTGTGCAACGCAGCCTTCTGTTTTGGATGGCCACGCTGGCGAACCGACGCTGAAAAAAACGAGCGGCCAGCGAACGCAACACCCGGGCATGAATGCTCCGTCGCCTGAGATCTGCACAACCACGCTGGACCGGCCGCTCTCACTGAGAGCGCACGCACCTCGTCCTCTCTCCACGACGGCAACCTCCAGGGCCGACGGGGAGCGCAGCGCGTGGAACTGAACGCACCATGGCCGCACGAGCGACAACGATCGTCTCCTCCCTCTCACCGCTCCAACGCAGCTGCACGAGCCCGGGGCACAAAGATCGTCTATTGCCTCGCACCGCTCCAACGCGCCTCCACGAGCCCGAGGGACGGAGATCGTCTACTTCCTCACACCGCTCCAACGCAGCTGCATGAGCCTGAGGAACAAAAGATCGTCTATTCCCTCCCGCCGCTCCAACGCCTCTGCACGGGCCTGAGGGACTAAAGATCGTCTATTTCCTCTCAACGCACCATGGCCAAATCTACAGCAACAGCTCAACCTGGATTTTATTGGCGCCGTCTGCGCTGATCTCCGCCAAGTTTCTGCACCCTGACTCACCACTCCAGCGGCCCACCCACGCTCTGAACCCCCGCGCACGCATCGGGGAGTTACAAGGACGGCGCATCACGCATGGGACAAGTAATGGCTCCACAGACTGCCTTCCTCCTTCGCCGCTGCCTTTCAGGGCTGCTCGCTCACCGAGGCA